>CM028617.1:4799261-6114261 GCA_016735795.1 Caenorhabditis tropicalis | reverse complement strand
CGGGATGACAGAATCAGATATTCAATCTTGTTTTGATGGAGTTTTGGATCGATCTTTAAAAAATGAAGTTTCGATTCTAGCTAGATCAAAAATCGATGATCAGATTGTTGGATGTATGTTGAATTCTGTTTGGAAAAAAGAAGATTCGAAAAAGAATGAAGACTCAAAAGAAGTGAGTTTTCTGAAATTTCTTTTGATTTATTACTCATTCTCAGGATTTCCAATTTGGTGGAAATCGACAGGGAGTCGTAACAATCGGTGAAATTCTGAATGAATTACATGAATCATTCTGGATATTGAGACCAAATCATAATACAGTTTTACATTTTGAAATATCGTCAGTGAACAAGAACCATCAGAGACAAGGATTGGCATCTAAATTCATGAAATGGACAGAGAATGAAAATCTCCTGAAAGTAAGACAATTCTAAAAAGGGAAAGTTTTCTGAACGAGAATTGTTGTTTTCAGTCAGTGAATGCAAGTGGAATTGTAGCTGAAGCAACGTCTCTTGCCAATCAAATACTATTGAGTAGTAGAGGATACGAGACTGTCGCTTCGACAATGCTCAACTCGCGAATTGATTCAAATGGAAACCAAATTCTCGTTTGTGAAGATGGAACAGAGCGGGTCAATTTAGTATTTAAAAAGTTTTAATTCTACATTTTAAACCGCTTTTCAATGAATTTTATACGAATGTTTTCTGCTTTTGCAAGAAAAAGAATGAATTTGAAAACTAATAAAACTACAGAAACAAGGAAACGTTTTCCGTTCGATTCGTCAACGTTTCGCTCTTGTTCTTGCAGTTTTCCTTTCTCTTTTGTGTCATTTTTCCATTTCGTTTCGACCTCGTTTTGTTTATTTTTCTATGAAAACACAAGAGAAAACGAGAATAAAAGAGGTTGAAAACGGATGAAATTCTATCATAAAATTGAAATATTATAGGGCTTCGACATATTTCTCTATCAGAAAAGCACTTTGTATCGCGTGGTTTGACATGAAAATACTGTAGTTTCACTCAGTTTTTTTCAAAGGATTATCAATTGTCTACACTGCAAAACGAGCAACTGATAGATCATTTTCAAGTGTCATTCAAATTATCATTTCAATTTCCAACTTAACTCATTCAATGTTCTATCACTGTTTTAATCAGTTTTTTCTCAATTTATGAAATTTGATTCCTTTTATTTATTTTGAAAAAAGAACATGGAATTTTTCTGAACGCACCGAAAAAACTCTCAAAACTTACCGGAGATCTTTTTTTTGAACCGAGGCGTCTCTGACTCTCAAATACTTTCTGTACTTGTCAACTATTCTCTCTATTTTCATTTTCAATTCAATCCACCCTCACATTCTGTCATTATTATGATTAGAAACGGAAGTGCATTTGCTCTGAAGAGACGCAGACAATAGTCTTGAACTGACATATTAATCGGGAGATCAGAACAAAAAAGAAAAGTTTTCAAAAACATTTCTCATTTATATTCTTCTTTTCCTCTTTTATATACCACATTCTTCTCTTTTCTTTTTTTTTTGAATAGTTAAATATTCAGAGAGAACAAGATTAGGAGCATCTCTTCCTTTTCTTCCTCTCTTCTTCTTCCTTCTTCTTCCAACTGACTCTTCGGCAGTCTCTTCTCTTCTTTTTCACATTCAACAACATAAAACATGTCACACAATGTGCCGTCTCCAACACAAAAGTACTACTTTGAAGTGCTTAAAATTGAACAAAAACCCGATGTTCTCCAGTTTTTATTGGAGAATTTCCGGGTTGATGAACCACTAAACAGAGTTAGTTTCATTCAGAATCTCTAGTTTTACCCCATTGAGAACATTTTTTTCTCTGAAGGTATTACAAATAAAATCTTCTTTTGTTTCAGGCATCTAGAATCTCAAGTGAAGAAATTAGAAAATGTTTAAATGGAGCACTCGATAGAGCACTCAAAACGGAAACTTCAATTCTTGCCAAAACGAACGGTAAAAAAGAGAAAGAAAAGAACTTTCAATTATTTTTTGTAGAAACTCATGAAATTGTCGGTTGCATGTTGAATTCAGTTTGGAAAAGAACGGAATCAACAGGAACTCCAGAAGAAGGAGATGATGATAAGGATTTTGAATTTCATACGATTCGAAGAGAAGTTGCTGTGGTTGGAGAGATTTTAAATGAACTTCATGATAGTTTCTGGAGTTTAAGACCTGATCAAGACGTTGTTTTACATTTGTTAGTTCAAAAGTCTTGTTTGAATCTTTGGAATAAAATGTTCATTTTCAGTGAAATATCATCTGTAAATGTGAATCATAGAAGACAAGGATTGGCATCAAAATTCATGAATTGGAGTGAGAACAAACAGTTTTTAAATTCTCTCGGAGCAACTGGAATCGCAACTGAAGCAACGTCTCTTGCCAATCAACTCTTATTGTCTAAAAGAGGATATCAGGTGAATTAATTCGGAAATAAAACAAAACAAGAAGATATTTCAGACTCTGGCGACAACATTTCTCGATACGAAAGTGAATTCAGAGACCGGTCGACCTGTTTTAGTCTGTGATGATGGAACTGATCGAGTTAACTTGATGTTCAAAAAAATCTGAAACCTTTTCTTTTTCCAAAAGTTAGTCTACAATCCCCAGTTTCCTTTGTTTCGATGATAAATGATTTTTATATTATTCTGTGATTCATTGAATGTGTTTGGAAAATCTTCTTATGATTTTCAAAGAAATCACCCAAAACCGTTAATGACACTGATTTATGACACCTCATTTGGAGAAGAGACACAAGAGGTCATAACTGTTTTCTATCTCTTTTTCTTCTTATCACTTCTCTCTCTCTCTCTCTCTCTCTCTCTCCTAGATCTGTCTTGATCTCTCGATGACACGGAACTTCAAAAAAAAAAGAAGAAGAAGATGATTGTTTTTGGTGAAGAAGTCAAAAGAATGAAGATACCTCGAAGACGTTGTCGATGAATCAGTTCTTTTTATATTTGACACACACTCTCTTTCAACTAACGACCACCCATCGGTCATCATCTTCTTCATGATTATCAACATCAAATATTGATCGAGTTTTTATTTTATTACACTAGTTTTCATTGAATACAATTTGTTTTCTCTTTTCCAACTTCAAAAATCAACCATTCTTTGGTTTTTCTGCCGAATCTTCTGATATTTGTAGAGAAATGCTCCGCGAAGATACAGTAACCCAGTTGCCAGATGGGCGGTTTGAACAGAAAATTCAGGTCGATCGACGTAAATTGGAGTCAATGATAACAGGTAATCGAAAGTGAAATCAACATTAGAAGTAATCCAGTAACCTCGACAAAAAACCACTTCCGAATAACTAAAAACATAAAGAAAAAAAAACTGAATTCGATACAAAATACAACTTTGAAAATCAACTTTTCGTATAGGTCGAATCGACAATACATCTCATCAACTTCCAACTGCTGAATCATTTTTTGCAAACGTAATGCTTTATTCAAATTCTGAAGTCATTTGGCCTTCTCAATTGAAAATTGGAGCGAAAACGAAAAAAGATCCGTACGTGAAAGTTATCGGATCAATTGAACAAATCGAATCAGCACGAACACTTATATTGAATAGTTTACAAATTAAAGTGAGTTTATAACTCTGAATTCAGAGTTTTTCATTCAGTAAAAGCAGACAGATCTCTCGTATTTTCTTTCCATTTCATCAAATTTCTTTTGTGTTTTCTGTGGAGTTAATATCTTTCTTCGATTCGGTGTTGAGAACGGATTGATACTGTATTGATGAGTTGGCGGATACTGTACTGTCATCCAATCAAGTATCACTGATGACATTTTATATCCGCGAAGATGTAAATCATTCTCCTTCAAAGAAAACAAAATGATGTACCTACAGTAAGATGGAAACTCACAATTTCTCGAATCATCAGCTCATACGGTGGAGGTTGATAGAAATACGATGGACTTGTTTGAGAGATATTCAACCAGTTTTCAATGACTGACATACAAGCAGGTCTAACTGATTCTGATCCATATTTGAGATTTGCTAAATCTGCATTGACCTGAAATGAAACTCTTTCTTCCATTTTAATTTTTATTCCTACTTTCGTATCTTCAACTTTCTTTGTATCGCCCATTCGACGCCATGGCAAGAATCCAACCATATTCTCAGTGGCAATATAGAATGCACTCCAGATATCATCCCACCTACTTGCATCCTACAATTATATATTTCTTTCTTCACTTCCACCCATTTCCGATACCTGTCTACGGTGAATATTGACTGAAACGTATCTCAATGTTCCCCTAAATGGAGCAGAAATACGTCTTGGTTTAAGAGTTCCATCCTTCTCCACATAAATTCGACTCATTCCAAAGTCTAGTAAGTAGAGATGACGTGGCGAATGAAGTCCAAGACAAATGTTAGCTGGTTTGACATCACGATGAAGCCATCCAATACTATGCATCATTTGAAGAGCTTCAATGAATTTGGATAAAATGAACAGAGATGTTGGAACACTGCAAAACAAGAGAAATCTCTTTCTAACTTGAAATATAAATTTCTGAGTGTACCTGAAACGATTCAAAGGTGTCGCTTTCCTCAAATCACTCAAATTATCTCCACACTTTTCCATTGCCAACCAACGATATCCATCAATTGTACCGTATCCATGGAATCGAAGAAATGGAGTTGATTCGGATAAACCATTCGGATTATATGCAGCATTTAAACTTTTGAGACAAGCACATTCATTGAATAGCAATTGGAACTGAAAATGAGAAATATTTCATCTAAAAAACAGATATTTCGATTGACCATTGCGGTTTGTGCTTCAACTTTAACTACACTTTTCTCTCTTGAATTTCCGATGATTTCTGCTTCGAATATCTGTCCAAAACCGCCGACACTCAACATCTTTTCAAGAACGAATTGATCACATTTTGTACCAGAAGAAAGCATTGCTTGAGCACCTATCTGATGTTCCATGTATAATCGATCCGTCTTAATGAAAGAGAGATCATTTCGATATTCTTCGAATGAAACTAACCATTTCGTTCGGATGAAACATTCGAAAAAAGACCGAGAAGTATATCAAAAAAGATAGAAACTGCCAAAATTCGGAATCATTGAGAAGCAAACTTTTGAAATTTTTACAAAGTTCACGTAGTTGATATTCAATCTTTTTTCTTTCAGAAAGAGCGAATTTCTTTGAAAATGGAACTACACCATACTCTTCATTCACATATAATCGGAAAAGGCGGAAGAGGAATTCAGAGAATAATGAAAATGACATCATGCCATATCCATTTTCCAGATTCCAATAAGTATTCGTAAGTTCAAACGTATCAGTCCTTTTCTCATAAAATTCAATTATCAGAGACTCAAATAAAAGTGATCAAGTTTCAATATCTGGAACTCCTGTGAATGTATTTGAAGCTTTGAAACATTTGAGGGTTTGTCATCTCTTCTTCTCAACAATTCATTCCAAACCAAATGAATTTCAGACAATGTGCCCATTGACTGTTTATATGAAACTTCCATGGTATAATCCAGGTCAACCAGATCTACGACCACTCATGTCTCAAATGGATTTAGAAGTTTCTGTAGAAGATAATATTTATAGTTTAGCGATTAAGATGACTGGGAGTCAGGATGCAAGCGTTCTATTTGCTATTCGATTGGTTTTACACCACTTCATGTTGGTGAGTTAATCAAATGAAACACGTGTCAACTGATTATTCTCATTCAGACAGAAGAATATTTGAATATATCCACAACTGTTTTGGCGAGAGAAGAGCTTAATTATCAGTTGGAGAATGTCGAAGAACATCGAGAGAGGTATAAACTTTATAATTACTTTCAGAAATATAACTTTCTCAGACTTCGAGAAGTGTGTAATAAAAACAATGTCACGATTCAAACATTTCCGGAAGCTCAGTCAATTTCTATCGTTGGACCGCCTTCGGGAGTTCTGAACGTTCGAAAAATGTTGATTGTATGTTGGAGAATAGACATAAACTTCAAAATATTTTATTCAGGGACTTGCAAATGTTACGATTCAATTCGATTGTAATGTGATGGATATTCATTATCCCATTCAACAATTGGAACAGGAAAGAGGTCTTCAGGTTGGATGTAAACGGAAAAATGGAGATATTATGGTAGGGAGTTCGAAATTTTGATTAATCGAGATACTCCATTTAAGACGATAACAATGAAATCAACAGAATCAAAACTGGCTGAAGTTCTTCAATCTCGTGAATTACTTCTTGCACTTCCACCGACAACATACTCTTCTCCAGATGATTATGATCCGAATCCTGTAATGAATTGTGAGTTATTGATGCATTCAATCTGATTTTTTATAATAGCCGATTCTGGCCAATAATATTTCACTCTTTGAACGTATCGAAATAAGTTTTTTATTACATTCAGTCTCTGGACCAACTGCTCTAACACCATTGCAAACAGAAATGGCCTCCGGAGTTCGTGTTTTTTTGACTCCTCCAATCGAATCTCCAAAATCACCAGATCCTGAAGACTCTCCGTTGGCTGCTTCTATTTTGAAAGGAGCCAAAGATATAAGCAAAAACAGGTTATTAATAATTAATTATTTTCTTATTCATTTGTTTTTCATTTGCAGTGACATTTGGAAGAAGAAACCGAAAGCTGATCGTGGAGAAATGCTTATCAAAGCGACACAAGCTGTTTTCGACGACACAGTACTGACGAGTCCAAGATATCCAACCGATTTATGGTCTGGATATGGTTTTAGTTCTTCTCTTCCAGCAGATTTGTTGAAAGGAATGATGGATTTATCGGCGAGTGAAGTGAGTATTCCCTCGAAATGATCATCTTACATCTTCATGTTATTTTCTAATAAAAAACACGTTTTCAGCCATCTACAGCAAACACTTCTTCTATTCTCATGAATCACTCTCAACGAGGTCTTTGTAGTGTTCGCGAAGAAGATGAAGAACTCTCCGATTTCTCAGCTTCATCCACTAATTATGGAATGTCTCGTGTTTTCGAACAACCACCAAGAAATGGTAAACCCTTTTCTATTGTCCATAACCACATTTTTTTCAGTGTTTTCTGCTTCCACTTCGGTATTCGATTCCAATTCTCTTCCGTTTGATTTGCAATGGGATATCAATTATTTCACTGATCCATCAATGGTTCTTGCTCAACTCGGATGTAGTGAGTACATGATTCAACTGAGAGACCAGGAAGTTCGTTTTTCACGTTAGACTTCCTGATAATGAAGAAAACTTTTCAGATTGACATGCATGCATTCTTACTACTCGACGAGCAAAACTTAAAGGACATTGGAGTGTCGACCATCGGTGCCCGCAAGAAAATTCATCACGCTATTCTGAGTAAGTTTTTTTTCCGTTTCTGAATGCCTTTTAATCAAGAGAATTTGATTTGTTTTTATATATCTCCATGACAACTAAATCTTTCAGAACTACGCGATTCGGCTCGCCTCAACGGATATGCAGTGTGAAAACGAAATGAAGCCGTTTTAAAATCGTTTCTCGAGTGATTTCTCACCGGTTTTTTTTACTGAATCCCATGATTTGTTCCCGCTTCAATTTGGGTTTAATAAATTGTTTTTTTCATATTGAAATTAGTGTGTCTTTGTCTCCGCCGAATCACTTGTAAAGGACAAAAAATACTCAAACTGATTTTGAAGTCACTAGTTTCCCGGAGGGGTCCTGCAACGAAGATCCACAGTAACCGAACCGCCAACTTGAACGCGGTAATTTGTTTTCCACGTTTTTAAATCGAGATATCGGGCGACGCGAACTTTTTTCTCTTTTATCTGGATTTAACATATCCCAACAGTCAATATTTATAGAATATTGCTACCCGTCTGCCGTTTAGTTCCGCCATGATTCATTTTGAACTAAGAAAGAGCAATGTTTGGAAGTTCACTTGTCCTATCATTCATCCTTTTCTAGTTCAAATTTTTAAGCTGGCGCTGGTTCATACCAAAGTGCAAGCCCGCGCGCACCCAATTGAATCAGTTGAATCACATGACTGCCTGCGCTTCGTACTCTCTCTAACATTAGCATCACGTATCTGTAACAGTCTGCGTTTCATCTCCCCGCTGTATATTTTTTCTATTCTCTCTTCTTCTAACCAGCGATGTGACACGACCGTGGCAGTTCAACGGGTGTCGCGGTCGTCTCAAGACCCGGCGCGCGCATATCGATTGTAGGGTGGCACTCTCCCCGGTTAGACACGGCGCTTTCTATGCTGGCGTCTCTCCTCCTCATCACTCTCCCGCTTCGCTCATTTTCACTCACAGACAGCACACAGCCGCACTCACTCGCAGCCTGTGGCCATTTCTTGCTTCCTCACCATCTCTTGAGGCGACAAGTCGCGTGGTTTTAGTCGATTTCAGAATGATTATCTGGAAATTCAGAGTTTCTGTGAATAAATAAGAATGACGATAGCTATCTGAAAATTGCGGAATTTCGGATCTTTAAAAACGTCATGAAAAATTTTCGAAGAAAATTTGACTTGAGCTTTCTGATAAGTTGGTCATTTTCAAAGTCCCTGCAATAACTCACAATTTCAACCTTCCGAAACGTTTTTTCTAGTTTAATCGAATTTCATACTTTCTAGAAAATTCGAAAAATTTCGAAATTTTTCGTTCTGAGATTTTTAAATGAATTCTCACTCCAGCCTCCTGGTGCTAACTTCTGTAGTTGAGTTTCAAGTTATACGCTTAAAAGTCTTGCTGATCTCGTTCTACAGCCTTTAAGTTTTCTTAAATGTTTTCATATGAAGCACAATATGAGTACACTCCTTGGCCTAAAATTGTTCATCAATTGTATACGAGTTCATAGTAAAAACTATCAACAACTGTTGTTCTACAACTAATCGTTCTTTTCTCTTCCTCAACGCTGAGTTTCCAACTAAATTCTCGTTTTGCAGTGAACTCCGGGTGTAGCCGGGTCCATCAACAAATCAGTACACCGACATGGCTCTGAAAAGAATCCAGAAGGTACTTAATCAATTTTTAAAAAATAGATATGCATGTTTTCAGGAACTCCAAGATCTGGGCCGTGATCCACCCGCTCAATGCTCCGCCGGGCCAGTCGGTGATGATTTGTTCCATTGGCAAGCTACAATCATGGGACCACCAGAGTCTCCATATCAAGGGGGCGTTTTCTTCCTCACAATTCACTTCCCAACAGATTATCCATTCAAGCCACCAAAGGTAATCCTTTTTAAATTCTTCGACAAACCTATCTCTGCTTTCTAGGTCGCTTTCACAACTCGCATCTATCATCCGAACATCAACTCAAACGGAAGCATTTGTCTTGATATCTTGCGTTCTCAGTGGTCACCAGCTCTGACTATTTCGAAAGGTTTGTGATAGTATCTCCTTCCACTCAAAACATTGACGTTGTTCCAGTTCTGCTTTCAATCTGTTCTCTGCTCTGTGATCCGAACCCAGATGATCCGCTTGTGCCAGAGATCGCACGCATCTACAAGACAGACCGTGAAAGGTAAAACATGATTCACGACATCTTGACTGAAAATTTTAATGTTTAGGTACAATCAGTTGGCCAGAGAGTGGACACAGAAGTACGCCATGTGAGAAGGTTCTTTGACACACACAAGAAGAACACGATCGATACAACACGTTTCTCTTCCTCATTCTCTCCACCCTCTCGTCTTCTACCCACCCCATTTCCCTTCAATCAACACCACCGCTCCGGCGATTGCTCTTTTGTACTATAAATTTTCTTTTTTATCAACTGTGTCCACCTTCACACATTACTCTCATTCAAAAATACCCACTTTCATATTATTTTCTGTCGCCTCGGCGATATTAAATATATATGTTCGTCTTTATTTTCCCTTATAATTCAAAAGTAAATCGAACGGTGTAGATTGATCCCCATTTTCCCTTCTCATCCCCTTTAAACTATTTCTCTCCAATTGGTTCTCCCTTTAACTCTTCCTCTGATTCTTTTCGAGCAATTGAAAAAGTTCTGTTTTACAACCCACCGCATTCTCGTTTTAATTCCTTTTCCACCTGGTGGTATGTGAATCCTGAATAAATTACTGAAGAGACTTCTTTTTTCAGCAGTTTTTCTCAATTTCAGGTTTAAACAGAATGGCGACTTTTGTTCCGTTTATTACTCGTCTCGACACTGCATTCTGGAGTACTGTCAACAAAAAAAAGCTTCACGATTGGAAGCTTGACGAATCTTCGAAGCCAATTACAGCACAGTTATCTCTGTGTAAGAAACAACGAAAAATAATAGAAAACACTGAATAACTTTCAGATGATACTGTGGGTTCCGAATGTAGTCTCTCCTTGAATCATGAAAGCTTTAACTCGATTGAAAATTCTAAAGATTTGACTATATCCGGTTCATTGCTACTGTTTAATACGGCAGAAGGCTTCAAAGCAGCCGCAACCGCCGAAAATAAGCAGAAGTTGTTGGAAGCAGAAGCTTTGAAGGTGGGTGTTCCACATATTTGAAGGAAAGAACTTTTGAATAATGAAACTAATAACCTACATTATCAAATAACTTTCAGATCTGGAATGCGATCACATCGCATTCTTGGCTTCAAAATCCTAAACTACTCTCCACATTCTCTATCATTTCCTTCGCTGACTTGAAGAAATTCAAATACTATTCGCTGACGTGTGTCCCTGCTTTCGTTTATCCAAAAGATATTGAACAAGAAGTTGGTTGAAATCAGAGAATTGATTAATGAGTCGTAATTTCAGATCAATACAGTTTCCAACTACAATTTAGATGATGCTTCTCTGCTCAGTTATCATAAGAAAACGTCTTCTCCTGTGTTTTTGTTCTCTAAAAAATCCTCCACTATCCTTGAAATTTTTGATCTAAAGAATCAAAGTAGTCCGGATGACGTTGTCATAGTGATTGCTGATCCATCTCCAGTTCCTAATACAGCCGGCTGGGTTGTTCGGAATGTTTTAGCAGCTGTGGCTCATCTTCATCCGTCGTGGAGGCATTGTCATGTCATCAGTCTTCGATCATCAGGAAGCGTCGGAATTAAATTCAAGTGGGCGCTACCAGATGAACAAAATGAGCTGACGGTTCCAAAAGCAGTTGGTTGGGATAAAACGCCTTATAGTGTCAATTTGCGTGATGAACTCGATCCTGTCAAGTTGATGGATAAATCTGTGAATTTGAATGTCTCTTTGATCAAGTGGAGACTGCATCCAGATATCAAACTGGAACGATATTCAGAACTCAAAGTACTGTAATCTTTTGTAGAATTCACTCTATATTTTGTGTTTCAGGTATTGATCTTTGGTGCTGGAACACTTGGATGTAACATTGCTCGTTCTCTCAGTGGATGGGGAATCAAACATTTTTCGTTTGTGGACAACTCGACTGTCAGCTACAGCAATCCTGTCCGTCAAAGCCTCTGTGAATTCGAAGACGCCCGATTAGAAAGAGGGAAAGCGGAAACAGCGGCTGCTGCTCTCAAGAGATCATATCCATCAATTCAAGCGAATGCTTACAAACTCACTGTACCTATGCCTGGTCATACGATAGATGAGAAAGATGAAGCAGAATTGGAGAAGGATGTCAAGAAAATTGAAACACTTGTGAAAGAGCACGACGTCGTTTTTCTGGCACTGGATTCAAGAGAAGCTCGTTGGCTTCCAACTGTCTTGGCCACGAAACACAGGAAAATTGCCATAAGTGTAGCTATTGGATTCGACACGTACGTGGTCATTCGTCACGGAATCGGATTGAGAAAGGACAGTGTTCCACATGAATCCACATCAGAAGCAGTTCCTTATTCTCAATTGTCCTGCTATTTCTGTAGTGATGTTACTGCTCCTGGAAATTCAACAGTTGATAGAACATTGGATCAACAGTGCACTGTGAGAATTCAAAATTCCTTTTCTTTTCTGACTTTCATTTTGTAGGTATCCCGTCCTGGAACTTCATTCATTGCATCTGGAAATGCATGTGAACTTATAGCTTCTGTTCTGCAGTATCCAGATCCTCTTCAAACTCCTGCATCGCCCGATGACAACACCACCATGCTTGGATCAGTTCCACATCAAATCCGTGGTTTCCTGAGTAAATTCCAACAAGTAAAAATAGTTCGTCAAAACTTGTCTCAATTCCCTTCTTTTTCAGATTCTGCCAATCGTCAAAAGATTCGAACGATGCGTTGGTTGCGGAGATGCAATTGCTCAACAATACCAACAAAATGGTTGGAAATTCGTTCGAGACGTTATGAACTCTTCGAGCAAACTCGAAAAAGTCTCTGGACTCGACGAACTTCAGGACTCAGTCAATGCCATTGATATTGATTTCGAAGAAGATGATGAAGAATAAGCCAATTTGTTGGAATGAAATTCCTTTTATATATTCTTCTAACCACATTCTTTCTGTATAATTGATTGTATTTTCCTTTTCATTTCTTGTAAATGGTCACTTTTACCACTGGTTTCATTGCAAAACTTTGTTGTAATATCGTTTAAAAATAAACTTTGAATGGGTAAAATTTCAAAGCTTTTCGAAAATTATCTTGACAGTTCGGATTTAAATACTGGTGGTTCACTTTTCTTTGAATACAGAAACACAATAATAATTATAGAATTTATTTTAGCTAACCATGACAAGACACAAATGCCAGGAATGTGGAAAAACATTCGATTTGAAACGGTAAGGAAGTATTTACTAAAAGTTTTCAGAAAAATTGATTCTTTTCATTAGAGCTACGTCTTATTGAGATTCAAAATTGCAGATATCTAACAAAACATGAAATACGGATGCATAAAAATTCAAAAAATCCAGAACAGACGGGGCTATCAGTGGAACCATTAAAGTGTAGTATGTGTGAGAAGGTGAAGATCATACTGAAGAGTCTGTTCAGTTTAATCGTTTATCATTCAGGTATTTCCACGTCTTTCTCACCTCCAACGTCATCAAATGACACATTTGAATGTCCGAAGTTTTTCTTGTGAATTCTGTGATGAAAAGTTCATTCAAAAGGTTCATTTGACAAAACACGTTACAAGAAAACACGCAGAAGAGGCTAAAATCGAAGTGAAATGGACTGCATGCGATAAATGTGGTCATTTATTCAAGACTTCTGATGAAATGAAAGTACATAGAAGAGTAAGAAAACAGGAAGATTCAATCAAAACTATATCGTATTCTTTATCAGACAGTTCACGAGCTTCATCGATGTAAACGATGTAAAGAAGTGATTGAAGCAGGAAATGATGGTCTTCGACAACATCATATTAGATGTAGAAATAGAAAAAATGTGTGAAAAAAAATAGAATAATCAGTTCTTATTCCTCATTTTCTTAGATATGTGATCATTGTGGAGCGTCGTTCGATCGTCCAGCAGATCTTTTTTCTCATCAAATGTCTTGTCTTAAAAAAGTTCAATTCGTGTGTAAACAATGTGATTCATATTTCAAACAGAGAGTTGAAGTAAGTCTATCTTTCTGGAAGTTATCTAATTTCTTCTGAAGTTTTCAGTTGGATCGTCACTTTAAAAAATTTCATTTTCAATCATCGAAATGTACGAATTGTGATTATATCAGTGAAACCCCTCTACAAAACTCCCGTCACGTATTGTCTTGTCTGAACCGAATCATGTGAGTCATAAGGATTCCCATAAGCTCTCAACTCAGATTCGTTAAGATGTGGCTACTGTAATCTTGAGAATCCAGACAAAGATCATGTTAAGGAGATGCATTGGCGGAGACTGGAGAGACCGATTCCAAAAAGAGTTGCAGACAAGATTAATAAAAATGCGAAAGAGTTAAGGAAAGAAATTCCACGTACTCCACCAGAAGAACAATTAATAGATAAAGAATCAAACAATGTTGAAGATGATATTGATGAATCTTCGGAAATAACAGAAATCAGAAATCAATCAAGACAAGATAAATATTCAGAAGAGAAGCAGATCATCGAATCGGAAGACGATGATCCTTTTTTCAACTTCTCAGGTAGTTTCCACGTGTTCCAACTTCATCAAAACTCTTCGAAAAGTTTCAGAGCCATCAACTTCTCAATTCGATTTCAGTTCAACTGTATTCGGAGATGAAGATGAAACTCCAGAAGAATATCTCACATTTTCAATTTCTCCCAAAGATTCAGATCTATCATATCATCTACGGGGTCGACTACCATCAGAATTAGTCGATCTTTTCCCAGAACTGGAAAACACATGTAAAGTGGTAAAACAAAAGATAAATTTCAAATTGTTCGTTATTCAGCTATCGTTCTTCTGAACTCCGGAATGTCTCCACGTTGTCGAATGGATGTTCAAGTTCCTGTATCTATTCCAAATGCATGCGAAAATAAAGAAGAAATGAGAAATTGGCTGGAAAATGTTATCTTTCTAGACGACGATTCATAAAAAATTAACCCATTGCTATCTTTTTGATCTTGAACTTGTACAAAACTAAATTCATATTAATAATGCCATTTTATTGATAGTTCTTCAGGAATAGTGCCATCCCCAATCGCAGATCTCTTCGGAGTTTTCCCTTGTCAACTAATCAAATCACTTCTATCAGTGACAATGTGCTGCCATCTTCTCAGAGAAACCCATGTGACACTTTTCCTCTGAAATGTTTATAAACACGTCGAGTGCATAAAAGAGAGTCAGTTGTCACTTTTCTTTATCCTCTTCCATTAGATATCTTTAAAGTGTCATTACACTTAGTAGGGTCAATAGAATCAGAAGAGACGCAGATGTATACCACGCATTCGAAGGAGAAACGGAGCTCCGAACAGAATTAATTGAGGAGAGAACTTGAAGAGATCGACTAAAAACTACGAAATGATCAAGGTGTATTTGAATGAAATCAAAGAGCAATGGAATCATGAAATGGAGATTTTAGAGTTCCTGTGAAGTGAACTTCGAATTTGAATGGGAGACATGAATTAATACCTACATAGATATTACTTCAGATGAAAAAATCATATACAATCAGTTAAGAAAATTTAAACATTATAATCAAATACCCTTATTGACTTTGGAGAAAAAAAAACTAGAAAAGGAATTCTTCTGAGAATTATGTTTTTCTGACTGATTCAAAAACCAAAACGAACTTAAAAAACAAAAGTGAAAAGTTTATCCTAATTGAGTGGCACAATACAATGATGGTTGACCGAACTCTTTCACAAAACGGTTCTTCAAATAACTGCATTTTACCGAATCAAAAGAATCTAGAAATAATGAATAATTTCTGAATACGTCATCGGGTTTTCCATTTATTCAGTTGTTTTCATTTCTTTATGGTATCAGATAGTTCATTTTCGTACTTGAACGAATGACTGCAATCAATTCTTTCTAGTTATTAATCCGAATCATTCAACTGAAAAATATTTGAATCTTTTGAGAAATCTCTTTCTCAAACAATGTTTCTTCTTCTCTGTTTCGAACGTGAAATTCACAAATCGACCGCTAACTGGATGAGTTGAATGACTCATTTTGCTCTCTGATCTATTTCTATTTTCGTTGGATTGCTTAGAAATGAAATCTTTTGCTCTTCGATTCCTTTCTTCTTCTTCGTTTTCTGCTTCTGATTTCCACATAAAATTCGAATCCTCCCCCGTTTTTCTGTCACCTGTTTTAAATTGATGGACTCGTATTATATTTATAAAAACGAAGTGATCACATGCCTTCCGTTTGAGAAGAGACACGCCCATCGCTTATAAAAGTACAGTGGATACGTTGCAAACTTCCAGTCTTTTTTTCTCAGCAAAAAACTATTGATTCATTTGAAACTTTTGATTTACAGACATGTCTCGCCTTGCAATTTTCCTTCTTCTATCGTTGGCAGTTTTCGAAGTTTCTGCGAAATTACAAAATGTAACTGTGAAAGGAATTGCCGTTTGTAACAAAAGAAGAGTCGCAAATGCTCATGTTGTTCTGATTGATAAGGATACTTGTTAGTTTGAAATAGGAATCAGTTTGAAATATTCTTTGATTTCAGTGGATCCAAATGATGAATTGGCACAGATTCACACCAATAAAGAAGGAGAATTCGAATTGTTCGGAGAGGAGGACGAAATCGGAAAAATCGAACCATTCGTTCGTATTCATCACAATTGCAATACTAAGCCAGTTAGTTTCTTTTCAACATTAAGAAACTTTACTTGACTGATTCAAAAGAAATGAAAATTGAAAGTGTCTTGATTCTAAAAATGATAATTTCCAGGGATGTGAACGTGTTTCCGAATACCAAATCCCACAAGAAAAGATCGGAGAAGTTTACGATATGACCTATGTTACTCTTGATATTATTGTTCACGGAGAGAAGACAAAGTGCAATTAAATATCATTTTCCTGTTTTTTTCAATTTTTGTACATAAACCCGTATGAATGAATTATTCGAATGATTTCTGGTTTCTAGTTTTAATAGTTTTATGAGTCAACAGACAACTGACGATCGTTTAAATTCCGAATGATTTGACTTCTGGTGTCATGTCAAAATAAAAAAAAAAGAGTTCGGAGAAACACCGAGAGATGGGAAACATTACGTGACAAAACTCAGAATCTGGAAGAAAAACAAAGAAGATAAAGGAATCTGAAGGATTTCGAATACTTCCCCGATCACAAGAATAGAGTATATTTGAACTATTGGAAACATAAAATATAGATATACAATGTTGTTTATGGACGGAAAGAACTGTAAAAAGAATCGGGAGCGGAGGGCATTCTTCGATATCTTACCGTTCAAATCTTCGATTTTCACGATTTTCAGAAGTATTACATCTCGCTTTTTGTATTGATCCGCAGAGAAAAACAAATTCATGATTTTTTAAATCTATATTTATTCAAAAAAATTTCAGTTATCTCTTCATTTGTCTACCGAGTATCATCATCGGTAGAAACCAGAAGAACAAATAGAAAATGGTTGGAATCGTGATAATCCTTCATTGTGTTAAAGTCTAAAATAGAAAAAAAAATATTATTTCCAATTGCCGTATACTACAGTTCATCTGACGAACAAAAAAGATTGACATCAAGAAGCTTTTAAAAGCTTCTGAGAAGGACAAACAGATATACTATTTTATGATTCTTCGATGATCAGATATTGATGTTTTCAGAATCAAAATGTGTTTGTAGATCAGAAACCTCTTCTTCCGATGGTATTCAATAAACAAGGCTTCCGTGTTTTTATCTCCAGTGATTCATTCATCCGTCTATTTTTCAACTTCGTCACGCTCTCCTTGTCTGATGAATTGTTCTTTAATCCATCGATAATCCACCCATTTTCTATTCAAAAACATATTTTTGTTTGTTGTGTTGGCCTCTTGATCGAGGAATGGCTCATCGAGAAATGCCAATTGGCTCTCTCGTTTCTTTGATTCTTTGAGGGACAACAACTGTTGTTAATCAAAGAATCTCAATATAAATAGGCCTCCAGTCAAGCCATTCAACCAGAGCTTCCATCGTTCAAAATGCGCTCGCTCGTCGTTTGTCTCCTTCTGGCTGCTTGTGTTCTCGAATGCACCGCCCGTCTTCAGAACATTACTGTTAAGGGTGTTGCCGTCTGCAACAAGAAGCGTTTGGCCAATGTCCAAGTTCAACTCTACGAGAAGGACACTCGTAAGTCAATATTTCTTCACATTCATATCCTAATTCTGAAGTATTTCAGTTGACCCAGATGATCTTTTGGCCACCAAGAACACCGATGCCGAGGGAGAATTTCAAGTATACGGAGAAGAAGACGAGACTCATACCATTGCTCCATATCTCTTGATCACCCATAACTGCAACCCATCCAAGCCAGTGAGTTGGAAAGATTTTGAAGAAGAATCGACAGAATTCTGAATAATTGTCATTTCAGAACTGTGTCCGCATTGGTAAGTACTTGGTCCCAGAGGACAAGATCGGAGGAACCTATGATATGACCTACGTCACTCTTGACATCAAGGTCCACGGAGAGAAGGAGAAGTGCACGTAATTATGCTGCCCGCCTGGATACTATTGAATTTTTTTCCAATTATATTTTTCAATTTTTAAAAAATAAACGATAAGCATAAAATTTGAATTTTTTTGAACGAAAAGATGAACCTGAGCAGACAAATGACTAGTGACATACATGATTCAACGAACGGAAAACAAAAAACGAAAGGAGTTGCGTGCAGGAAAAGTGATGAGGTAACCCGTTTAAAATTAGGGTCAAACTGGCAAAAAATATACACATTGTCACAGGAAATGAGCAAAAGAATAAAGAATTACTGGAGATAGAGAAAAGAAGAGAAATGGATGCAAATAGAACAATCTATAAAACAAAATAAGTATCAAGAACGATATGATTGAAAATGGAGAAAGCGAAAAGAAATGAGAGAGATAAATATAGAGTGAGACCAGAGACTTTTGTAAAAAGGGAGAAGATCATAATTATAGCACAGAGAAAATAACACGAGTAGAGGGAAATAAGACTATTATAATTTCATATGAGGAATCATTGGTTCACAAGTTGTTGGTGTTCCGGTCTCTCCAGAACTTCGAGAAGGTGAACGGAAATTCTGGAAAATCGAGAAATGAGATTAAATTTAGATGAATCGACTTACTGTATCTACAGTATCTTGTTCAATATCAATCACTGTATGGGTTGGAGGCGGACAGGTTTTTGATGCTTTTGAAACTTCCGAATCGGTCTGAAATGAAGAAATCTTTTTCTAAACTCAATAGAAGTGTGATACCGATTGGAATGAAATGGCAGAGAAATCGATATGACCAGAATAATTTATAGCAGAAACTTCTACACGTGGCACCGATTTGTAGTGCTTGGGCGTGTCCTCATCGTTTATGCTTCTGCAAGTGATACAAAGGTGTTTTTGAAATTTCGAATCCTATACCTGGACGGAATAGTTCCTTGATTCCTCAAAATACTGAAAAAGTTATTCCTTGCTTGATCATTATTTCGAATTGCTTGTTGTCTCATCGGTATTCTTGATCCATGAGCTGACGATGGATGAGGCGTTGATGAGATTACTGAAGAAGGTCCTCCCGATTGATGACACGAAGAAGTTAATTGATGAACTGGAATATGTCGCCCATTCGGTGTTTTAAGAACTGTAAATGCTTCTGGTGGACACATGTGGCTCATTGTATATGTCATATCATCTGCACGTTTCGACATTCTGAAACTGGTTTTGTGGGAGAAGTTCTGAATAAATACAGCGAATACCTTCTGTAGGCATAGATAACTATTGCAATGAGCATTATGAGCATTGTGATGAGAAATACGAATGCAGGAATTGCTGACGTTGAAGATTGCTGAAAAGAGGTTAGAGTAAAATTGAGAAAATTGAAATTCAATATTTACTTTTTATACTAGATCTGGTTTTTTTAAAGTCTCTAAAATGAATGATTCTCACCAAAACTTTATCATAAAGCCCACTGAAAATGGAAGACCTTTCAGAATCTTTACTTGAAGGCGTCGAAGTTTCCGTATGATTTGGAGGATGAACGATGAAAATTTTTGGTTTTTTCACAGTTCCCTAGAAAATTTCTTAGAAAATAAAATGTTTTCATGAAAACACCATCACCGCACACAAAAAAAACCGAAATTAGGAACATGCTACATGCAATTACTAGTTATTAGTAGTTCAATCTTTGGTAAGGGAAGGGTTAGTATGAATGTTTTTTTAGATTGGAGAGAGTATAATTACTTGAACGAACAGTTGCGCCGTGCTGCTCATCGTGCTCAAACGTACATTATATTTGTTGCTGATCGGAGCATAAAATGCCTGTACATAATGACGATCACAACGAATACCTTCCCAACCTTGCGGACAGCTAAAAACATTTATTTTTAGAAGAGAACTACGGTGTCGCCTTACTGGCAAGAAGGAACTACTGTTGATATCCGATCATCACGAAATATCACTTCCACGTGGCATGTCGCATTGTGATGACAGTAATCTGGAAATTAAGAACAAAGATCTCAACTTTTTGATAGAAACTTACCTTTGCATTTTGTTTCTTTTAATTTTTCAATCTCTTTCCGTACTGATGGTTTCAGTGTTGCAGTCGTTTCTCGTGTTGCGTCTTCATTGTATTTTAGTGCTTCTTCTGCTTCTTCTTCCTCTTTTTCTTCTTCATACTCTTCTTCATATTCTGCTTCTTTTTCGGCTGAATATTCAAAATTATCAACATTTCAACAATTGAAACTTACTTAGTTCTTCAGCGGTTTTCTGTAGTCTCTTCTCTTCATCTTGCCTATCTTTATCATTTGATTCTGATGTCGATTCCAAATTATTGACTACATCAAAAGTTTTCGACGGCGCTTCGCCGATTTCATTTGTTTCAAGAGAGTTTCGAGGAGATTCAGATGGATTTGAGCCACTGTTTTCTGCAGATAGTTCAGGAGTTTCAGAAGACTGAAATTTTTCGGGTGCGCTACGTTCTTGACGAAACCAAGAAGGGAGGCAGGATTCTGAAACTTTTCCAAAATTACAGAAACTTCAAATCTAGATGTTGATTTGGTTTTTAGTAATCTTCTGAATTCAAAGAATCAAACCTACCGAATACAATTAAAAGTCTCTCGGGAACTGAATATTTAAGCATTCTTAATTCAGAAAACTGAACAACGAATTTGCCGAAATTACGGAAAATTCGTGAAACTTTTTTTTAAATACTTTCGAAAGAAATAGTAGAGAACACCTGTATTCGTATAGTTTTCAGGGTCACAAAAAGAAGCATAAAAACATGCAGGTGTCTTGAGTGGACATGGACTATTTATGAGTTGAAAGAGAAAAAGATACTGTACTTTTAGTTCCCAAAATGTGAAATGGACTGAAATTCTAGCTTTCACTCAAACAAACCCTGTAGTCCTGAATCCAGATATGTAATTACCGGAATATACATAGAGGTAGTAAAGTTTTACACAAATAGTTCAAAGGTTCAAAGTGAAAGTGGTATCAATATATGGGATATAACGCTGACAAGTGGGTGTTTACGAGAGGTGCATTTGGCGGTATTCGGGTGGGTACTTGAATATTTACAATCACCTACTGTGCGCGTAGGGTCACCAACTCATGTATTCACCAATTTGCAACCGGATTAACGCCAACCACAAAGAGAAGTCTGTATTCTAGGTATTTTGAACCGAGGCTTTCCCTATTCTCTACTCTCATAGTCGTTCGTGGAGAACTTAGTGGTTGTACAAGTGTTTTTCTTCTCATATGACATCAGTTAGTGCTCAAAAACGTACATAAAACACATGTGGTAGTGTCAGTGTCAAATAACTTTCATTCGATCCGTTCCACATATTGTGAAAAGAAGCTGTTCGTTTGAATGACTATTTTTCTATTTAAATGATTACCTGTTAATTGGGGCATCAATAAAAGTAGGATGCAGAAGATCAATAGATTTTTCATTTTGACAAGTTTGGGGCAAATAATATCTGAAAAGTTGTCAGATTAATTTAAGACTTATATTCTCGAATTTTACCTCATGAGACAGGAAAAATTGATGCATAAGGTGTAGAAAGAGAAGCGGAGGAAAGATGAACCGTTTTTCTGAAATATTTATATATATATGGAGAGGTTTAGATTTAGAAAGTGCTCAGGTACTGTAGAAGTTAAAATAGTAAATTCAATTCTAAAATAATTAGAAGAAGAAACTTCATCATCGGAAGGATCTTAAAGGAAAGAGACCTCTTTGTTGTTCTGACTCATTCATACTTTTGAGTTTCTTTCGTTATTAATATCACATTAGAGAAACAAAGAGACACACTTGAGAACAGTAAGCTTTGAGCAAAAAAACGGGAGAGTGATAGTGGAAAGAATCGTACAGTGTAGTTAGCTATTAGAGACAGAGAAAAGCGAAAAAGAATCTCCGATAGCTAATAGTTGATCGGAAGAGTAATTATTGCGAAACTGAAAAGTTAATAAATGAAAAGGGAATCGAAAAGAGCTGCGCATTTGACCCTGGGAAAATCAGTAGCTTCTCCCGTTTCCACTTTTCGGTACTATTCTGAAAAGTGAGTCACTACTAGGAAAGAAGAGCAAATAAACGAATAACTGAAGAAATGTTATGATTTTTTGTTCAGTATACTGAATTATACTTGATTTCGTTCCTCAGATAATTTCCCTAAGAATCGTTTGAGAACAAAACTTGACCTACAAACTAATCTATGAATTTGAGCAAACATTTTAACGGTTTTATTAGTAGAAGATATCGGAAACTTCTTACGAGATCTCCGTTACAGTTGATTTGACACAACTTATATGAAATATGTAAATGAACGTCCACCCGCTACTTTCAAGCAAACAAATTCCTCATAAATTTTTGAATCGAACAAGTTAACAAATGTAATATTATCAGAATTCGGATATGGAGTTGGAATAAAAAACAACTCGATGAGTAATCATTATTTGCTTTTCGACTATCATGGAGGAAACGACAAACACATTAATATGGGAAAACTGGAGAAAATGATAGAAAGAGTCGAAGAAGTATCCATTCCACGAAATTGGATCTGTTAAACTTTGACATTCGACTGTTATATTCCTGTTTTCTGATTCTAGAAGTTTTGATTCATAGGGAAGCGGCAGTATGGAGACAAACAGAAACAGTGAGAAAAAGGATGGAGCAAGTTAGAGTTGACGGTAGCAATTCGAAACAATAGAAACAGAGAGGAAGATGGTAGCGGAGAAGAGAAGCGCGCAATTGAGAAGGTCGGAAAAAGAAGGAAGAAAAGAACAAATAATAGTCGGGATGAAACTAGTGGTAAAGAGAGAGAAAGATCGACCTTCGTAAAATACGTGGGAATGTCAAACGGTGGGTCTAGAATCCTAGATAAGTTTCAGACTTTCATCTTTTTTACTTTAAAAATTCCTACAATTCTGAATTGAGCTTAAGAATTTGAGATTTCGGAGGTATTCGTTTTTTATGGAATAAAGTTAACCAGCGCAGTTAACGTTTCCAAGCTGGGAGGATAGAAAAATTGAGGGAAAGAAAAGATGCAAAACAGATTTTACGATCCGTGAAAACAGAAATGGTCATTTGGACGGACGGTCAAGAGCCGTACACGCAACCATCATATAAAATTTGATTGAATCGGAGAAAGTTTTGAGGTGAGGTCTGGAGAAATGCCGGCAGCTCTCACACTTCTAAAACGACCAATTGTAGTAACAGCGGTTTGATTTATGAGCAACAATTTGGGAAGCCGGAGAGAAGATTTCAAGCTCACCGCAAGAAAGAGAAGCTATATTGTTAAAAACTAAGTAATATAAATAATGAACACAATATTATTATATAATTTGGACTAGTTGAAAGTCGATGCAACGCGCGAATTTTGTTATTAGGAACAAGAGAAATAACTTGATGGAATTGAAATTGGAAAGTGTGTTGGCTCAACGATATCTACCTGAATGAGCCTCCAATAGAAATATGATACGATTGGGCGCGCAGTCTGGGATGAATCCAGACGAACGAACATATTGCAAGGAACGGAAAAAAGGCTGATGGTGTGAAGAGCTCGTTTGACTGAGAGAGGTGGCAATAAATAAGCAAATGTGCAGAAACAGGTGCTCTCTTAAGTTTTGCGATGATGGGAGCAAATTGGAAATCGAAGGAATTGAATCATTCTTTTTTTTTCAGAACAGTTACGTTTTGATGAGATTTCGTGATAGAGATTATGGATGAAATGAAGTGTAAACTCATTGGAGATAGATAAAATACAACTACCGGGATTCCTCTCTATGCTTTTTTCACACAAAAAATGACGAAGATACTGACGAATCGATCACATTCTGAATGTAGACCCGAAACGACAATAGTAATGAAGACGTCTCAGACCATTGCCGATTTGTTCATTTACCTACATTTTCGTGTCTTTCTGCAGTGGATCTTTTTTTGAAAACTAGAGACCGAGAGTTCACATATTTTTAGTTTTGATGAGAAAAACTCACAAAATTTCAGCATTGAATACCCGTGGATTGGCGGTGTGCGCCGGTTTTTATGTACAATCTGAAAAAATATATACTCAACTAAAAAAAAAGAAAAGTGACGTTCGATGAAAGCTAAAAAGGAAAAAATTGTTCTGATAATTTTAAAAACTTCCTGTAAAAATATAGAAAAGTTCGAAACTCGCGCCATGAGTTCAACCAGAGAGCACAGAAAAAGAAAGACGCAGAGAGTAAGTGCAGAAGGGCGCAGCTGCCCTGTCCACTTCTTCAAGTGAAACCAAGAATCACAAACATAAAAGAACAAAAGAAAATGAAGAAACAACACAAGAAAGAACAGAAACATAGGAAAATTCAAAACTTACATAATAGAAAACTAGTTTTCGATGTCAAGTACCAAAAAATGAATATAAAAGAGCCTGAGAAGACACTTGAACATGGTCAGTCGCCAAACGAACATCATGAATCTGAAGTTACAAATATTTCTCATTTTCCTCAATATTTCTTTATTTTCCTGTGCAATGACTGCAGTTGAACGATACACAAAAAAGTTTCATCCTGAAACATTGCGAGAAGGAGATCATGTGTGAGTTATTCTCATTTTCGTTTCTTGGACTACTGTGCTTTCCAATACCTTTCGTTTTCTCTTAAGATTAGAGCCTTATTTTTAGAAGTCGTAAGTATCCAAAACATCTTATGGAAGTGACATCTTCATTCGGAATCACTGAACAAACAATTCTATTCATCGAAGCTGTAATTGAAGAAAACTTCTCTGATCGTTTCGATACAGACTCATTGAATAAGATCCAAGAGGTTGAAATTAACTGGATTTAAATGAAACAAAATGGAAAGATTTCAGATAATTCAAGGGTATTTGGGAGGATATTGGGGAATTCAATTCTATGAAGATCCTTATATGTTCTATTCAACTTCTATCAAAAGAAGTCCCAGTTTCGTTATTTTTGATGTCAGTGGAAGTGGAATCGCAGTTATCAAAGGATCTTAAACAGCGATTTCGTTTGATTTGAACCAAAAGTCGATTGGTTTCTTAATTTTTAATTTTTAAAAGTTGTTTGTTTCCTTGATGTAATCAGTCAAATAAATTTATTAATTTTCAAAATGAAAGTGAGGTAGTTAAACTCCAAATTGTTGTTCTCTTTGTGTCCTTTCCTTTGCGTATTGACGATCCAAATAGGCTCTTGCGATCTTCATTCCTTCTAATTGAAAGAATGGATCTAAATATTCAATTTTTTGTTTTTACTGGTAATACGTGGAACATACGTTCTTCTTCGATTCCAGAACTTCTCGGAATCACTTCTCCTTCTCCAGCAACCCGAAATGAACCACTTATATGTACATTTTCAGATGATTCTTCACCGAATATTGATGTAACTGAATATTTTTGTTTTCAGAAAAAAGAAATTTAATAGGAACTTACAGAAAAGAGCAAAAACGAGGACGAGTGTTGCTGGTTTCATGATGAATAAGAGTCTGAATTGAGATGTAAATTGATGGAAAATGAAGAAGAATGAGAAGAAGAATAAAAAGAGAACAGATGGTCAACAAATTAAGAATTGAAAAGAGAAGGAGAGAAGGAAGAGCATTCAGAGAGAGAATAGACATCCAATTTTAAGTGAATGAATGGATTACTGTAGAAACATTTCTAAAATGATTCTGAATCTGATGATTGAATTCTACGAATCAACCCGATAGAAAGTGTTTCGAAGCATCAGAATGAATCTGTTTTGGAGATTTGAATTTGCATAACATAGAAATATAGGCTCCGCCCACTTCGGCAATCTAGTTTTTCGGATGAATTGTTACAAAGTTTTGAGAGAAAAGTAAGAGAAAAAGTGAAAGGAATCAGAATTTTTTAGATTTTCCGAGAGAAAATGTTGAAGTTTTAATACTCAATAATATCAAAAACTACTGAAAAACAGGGTAAACTTTTGAGAAAAAAGAGAAAGAAACATTCTAAAACTGAATACTTTCATTTCAATTAATCCCAACTTTTCCTCTCGTTTGACATCATAATGAGGGTTGGAATAGACCGGATTTCACTTCGTATTGCATAATTTCCCCCCTGATCGTTTCACTATTAGTTGAGTTTTTTATAAGGCTATACGTTTTATTGCATGAAAAAAGGAAACCGGAAAATCCTATCATAAAGGTCATAATTTTTGTTTTTCTCTGGAATTACATGTTATTCAGTATTGTAAAAAAGGAATAGTGGAATCTATCCTAGTAAAATGATAAAGCTAAGAAACAACAAAGAATTATTAAAAGGGACCAAAACTCGTGAGAAAACATGGGAAAGTGAAAAGGATTGAAGTAGGGGGAAAGGGGGGAAATGACTTAGATTATTAAATTGACTAAACCGTTGAATTGAGGAATGATTATCACAGAAATCACAAGATAGTAAATAAACATAAATTAATACTAATCTAAAAATCTTTAGGCATCAGATTGTCTATTGAAAAGTTGTTCGAGTTGGATCCGTTCGAAATCGTCTCCACCCCGTCTTTGTACAGTTTGTTGGTTCTGGAATGTATGAGAATATGAGTATAATGATTTCATAGCCATCACTCACTAATTCTTCATCAGATGCCATTAAACTTGATGAACTTGGTGCTGCTCCAGTTCCTTGATCCAAACTGCTTCGGATTGTATCGTTTTGGTGCATTCCTCGCATCAGATCACCTCTGAATTAGATTTATTAGTCACTTTTCGCCTAATCAGAAAAAAAGAAACACACATCAAACTGCACAGCAGGAATTTTAGAGAAAAAGTTCTGGGGCTTAATTAAACCAAAGTGCAATAAAGAACACACATACAAAAATCTGTGATGTTAAAATTTTTCAAGATAAATTGCTGAAAAAGCGAGAAATTACCGGCTCATTCTACGATATTTTGAAGAAGTACGGTAACTTGACCGTACAAAATCGCTGCTGAAAAATATGTTTTCAAAAGCGTTATCAACATGTACGGAAAACATAAAAGAGTACATTTAGATAAATAAGCCAGTCATCTGATTATAACCAAAGCCTGTTCGTTGTTATTACCTGGTGTTTCCACTATCAAAACGCATTAAATCCACGTGTGCAGGTGGAGAAGTACTTCTCTCTTCTTCGAGTAAATTCTCTTTGGAATCGTAACGAGATTGAGTACTGTCAGCATCTGATGCATCACGTTCCAAATCATTGATATTGTCTTCGAATCTAAAAATGTATTCATGCTTTTATTCGTATATTAGATATCAGGAAATTATAATTTGTCTGTAGCGTCTGTGTACATTTCATTTCTCACCCAGTGATTGTATTGGATTAAAATAGTGTATTCATTATGATACATTGATTTTTAGTTCTTTAGTTAACTTAAACTTTTGATGGCGTGGCAATGAATTACGAGTGTTACGATAACAAACCATGCGGAAAGTAAATGCAGATCTCAAGTTTACTGTACTGCCACACCACTCAACTACAAACTACAGTGGGCCTTCAACTAAGTGACTAACCAAATATAACTGAACTTCTAACAAGTAATGATATTTAGTAGAACCAAGGAGATCTGAAATCTGTGTGCTATTCAACCTGATTTCTCTATTTTAACAGAATAGAATTCATTGAATTTGAAAGAATATTCAAAGACAAACCTAACAGAAGGAGCAGCAGAAATGGATGCTGGAATGAATCCATCTGCCATTGGAGATGGGCCATCAGTAGAAGAAGAGAAATGAGAGAAATGCATTTCATTGACATCTCCTTCCGTTTCAGCTGAAACTCATAAGAATACATTTTATCGTCGAACCATTAACTCACTCAAATCCATTCCGGATAGCTTTTCCATCAGACATTTGTGATCTATACTCAACTCAGTTGCATTTTGTACTATAGTGGATCTTCTTCTTTGCTCTGCACGGACTGATCCCAATAATGGAGCTCTTTCTTTTTCAGAATTCAAAACAGCTTCAGCAGCTTCTTCAATTTCATCTTCCTCATCTTCTTCTCGTAGTGTCAATGCTTTCCGTTTATCAACTCGTAAACCGGGCGGAGACGTTCCGAATACTTTCAGTGTTTCGACTAACAATCGAATCAATGTCCAATCTCCGAGTGGCAAAAGCATACTTTCTTTGAGTTCTGGTAGAGGACACGTGGCAAGTACGAGACCGCATAAATTCAATTTGTAGAATCTGTCAAGAATTGCGTCGAGTCGATTCGATGGAATATCGATTTTTCGGATTAGATTAACAACTGCGTCCAATTTCATTTCAACCAGTGGAGTATCGATAGACATCCACGTCAGTTCATCCTATAAAAAGAGAAACTTATGAATAAACTTAGTCACGAATCTTACATTGAACAGAAGTCGTGCATTCGGTGGAATAGCCATTCCAGCACTTCCAACCTGTGCCTCAATATCCACTAATCCTTTACTTCTTTCTCGAATCAATTTCCTCAGATAAGGATCCAAACTGCTCGTACATGGTACAAACTTTTTGACGTGTCCTACAGTAAGTCGCTCAGCTGGTGGAATTCCTTTAGAGTCCAAAAATCCTTCGAAATTCTCCAAGTTTCTATCCAACTGCATCAGATCGTCTTGTGCTGGTATGTGATCTTTGAGCTGGTGGTAAACTTCTGACAGAAGTAGTTGATTATTATGAACTTCTAGAGCTCTATCGATCAGCCAACACATTCTGGATGGCCATTGTTCAAGAAGTGATACCCAATGACCCAGGGACATCCATGAAAAATCTATTTCGAAAGCTCTCATAAGACGACCAGTTAGAGTCAAAGCATTCACAATTCGTCTCATCGCACGTGGATTCATATTCGAGAAATAGTCCTCTCCGAGAATTCCATCGTTCATGTTTCTGCCAACTACACTCGTAGAGTTCATGTTCGGCACAGTTGACTTCTGAAAACAATTTGTTCGTTTGTTTTATCAGTGAGACTCTGTATCACCTTTCGACTCGTTCTTCCATCGGCTTCTCGTAATGATAAATGTGATCCATAGAATGTGTCTTGTCGTTTGAATCTTTCCTTCCATTCTGCCATCGATTCTCTTTTTTCTCGGAGTTTCGATTGAAGTTGTCTTAAAGCTGAATTATGCAAATAGAACGGCATACTGATGATGTTTTTCAAATAGTCATGCCCAGTGAGTTCGGTTCCTGACAGTGCTGAATGCATATTATGATTGATTGCAGATACGATAACATGTGGATCAACAGCGATAATTGTGATGAAAGGACGATGTTTTCGAGCAGAGAAGAGAAGTTCCAGAGCGTCAAGAGTCTGTACCATTCTCTCTTGTTCACAGTTATCAAGACCATCAACAACTACAACTAAACGAGTGTGGCTTCGAGTGAATGCATCCAATGAACGAATCATATCGGCCAAGAGATCCACCTGTAGAAGATATAATTGATCACGAGAATTCAGAAAGAGAGAAACAACCTCCGTCTGCAACTTTTGCATCAAACCTTCAAATCTTAACTTGTGAGCATTCCGAGCTGCTGCATTGACACGTCGTCGTGGTACATTCGTCCATGAATACATTATGATCAAACCGATTGGATAAATGGCAATCATAACGAATCCACATAGGAATGCGATTCCGATAAACAGATTCAGATTGTTTGGATCACGATCCGAGAGCAGCCAAATTGTTCCAAACACTTGAGCCATGACGAGCAAGAAGATACCAACGATTAGTAGAATAACATGAGGAACTCCACAATGACGCCGGAGTGATCCATGAATTCCAGCTACAATATAGAAACATTTGATTATCATTCCTGACACAAATCACACAACAAAACTGAAAGAAAACACCATAATACATATATTCCAATCATAATTTCATGCAACTCCTTGACTTGATACCCGCATTTCAAATGATGATTCGTCATGCTTATATTCGCAAACTGCCAACACGGAGACTACAAAAAAGACACTCCAAAATTTTTTTATTTTGAACGACAATTAACATGCAACAACTATAAGAACCTTGTTGCTGCGCATTTTGTTGCTGTAAACTACGATAAGTAGTACGCGAAAACGGAGAAGTGTAGCCGAAACCAGTGTCTATGTACTCTGAATTTATAAGTTCAAATACTAATATCTCAAACAACTAAATATCTAAAAAAAATAACATCTGAAAGAGTTTTAAAAAGGAGTTGATGGTGTTAGAAAATGTGAAATGAACTTACGATATGGAGGTTTCATAGAGCAGAACAATCGAACTGGTAGTACTCCGAAATGGGTTTCAGCTGCTTCGAAAAGGGTTGCGACAATCTTGGCGAGAGCCTGTTCGCCCCCAATTGAAGATAAACGATGGTAATCCGCAAATAAAAAACTGAAAAATTGTTGAAAGTCATTTGGAATTTTTATTTTGGATTTGGTACCTAACAGGCATACTGGCACTGTCCTCATTATTCATCGGAGCATGAAGTGTTAGAATATTATAAACTAATCTTACTCGACTGAAGACTCGAGCGAAAAAGTTTGCTATCTTAAAAACTTTACTGTGAGTTTTTGTCGAATGCCGATAGGACTTACATCCATCGATGTATACCAGTTTTTCCGATCCCCGTAGTAGACGACAACGATCAGTGAGCAGAAAACGATGAAGATGAAGAGAAAGATGGACCAAGAGATGAGATATGCAGTGATAGAATTGGAAATAGCGATGAGCATTGTAAATGTCAGAGAGAATAAACCGACAAAAGTGAAAATGGCAAAGAAAAGAGCGAAGGAAAGACTGGAAAATACTTTTTCTTGAAACAAAAGCGGAGATGAGACTTACGAAAGTGATACTCCGTCGAGCCAATCTCTCGAAAAACTATGCATTGCTTCTTTTAGTTTAGCCAATAGAGCCGATTTTCCAGATCCCCATTTAGCATATAAACCAATTGTGAGTGGAAGAGAAAGTGATGGTTCACAAACTAAAAAAAGAAATATTGGTAATGACGAAAAACAGAAAACGAACCAATATCCGCCAAAACATTTGAATAGACATCGTATCCCATAGCAGTGTCCATCTTATCTTCAGCATCAATTGGTCCGAATATAAGTGGAAGAATTGGTTGTGGATTCGATAAATCAATGGAATACGGAGTCTGACCCAACTTGTTTGGTCGATACAGTAGTCGAGAATCAGATGGATTTGCTGCAAAGAAATGGTTTGAATTTCGAATAAAAAATAGCAGATGTACATAAAAGTGCTTGTGTAAGCCTTCTGCTTCTTGCTCGAAGAGCCAGATGAAGAGCATTATCTCCACAGTTATCCACAGCCGCTAGTTTTGCTCCAAAACTCATGAGATAGGTACATAGATGTACATGACGACATTTAGCTGCTCGAAGAAGTGGAGTTTCTCCATCCTTATTCTTCAATTCTAAATTTGGCTTTTTTTCCAACAGAATATAGGCAATATCATTGAATGATTTGTCAATTGCCAAGTGAAGAGGTGTTCTTTTCTCCTAAATACTGAATGTAACAGTAATTCACTTTGAACAGAACTTACAGAATCTTGGCAATTAATATCAGCAAATTTATCGAGAATCATCCGAACAATTGCAGCATTTCCACTTCGAACCGCTGATGTAAGGATCCAATTACCGAATCTGAATTAATTTTGTTGAATTCACTAGAAAAATGAATGAAAATTACCTATCACATTGATTAACAAATGCTCCAGAATTGATAAGAGATTCACAAATATCTGCATATCCATCTCGAGCAGCCATTCCCAATGCTGTAAGTCCGTTCTGATCAGCCACATTTACGTTGGGTTCTCGTGTTAAAAGTAGATCAACGACTTGAAGGAAATTTCCACGTGTTGCTAACATCAGTGCAGTTGATGAATACTGGAGGAGTTATAACTATACGAGTTGAAATGATGAAATAAACGAACCATTCCAACTGCATCTACTTCTGCTCCAGAATTTAAAAGAAGTTGCACTACAGGTAAATGTCCTTTCCTCGCCGCCCAAATCAGAGCAGTACTTCCAAATTTGTCACATGCATTCACCTGAAAGCTATGAATTCTTATCTTAGAAAACACATGACATGATATTTCATACGGACTCAAATAATACATATTTTTATAACTAAACTAATTATGATCTTGCTTTCGAAAATTTACTTGTTTTTCTTCTAGTTGAAAATGAATAAATGGATACCTGACAATCTGCTTCTATCAATCTCTCAACAATTTGTGCGAAACCACGACCTGATGCCACTATTAACGGTGTTAGCCCATCTTCTTCGTCGATCAAATTTACATGGGCCTGAAAAAAGAATAATGGGTTTTAGAGTTTATTCGTTTGAATAAACTCACTCGTGAATTCAGAAGAAGATCCACAACATCCAAATGATTTTTGTAAACTCCCCACATTAATGGACTCCAACCCATCAAGTCTGGCTGATCAACAGATGCGCCATTTTCCAATAATAATCGAACGATGTCTACGAAACCACCATGTGCTGCATTGAGTAGAGCACTCCAACCTTCCTATAGACATCCAGTGATTTTTAATAAATTGTTTTCGTTTCAACTGGCTTACGTTGTCTGTTTCATCAATAGATTCTTGATCTATTTGAACTATTTGCTTTGCAACTGAAGTATTTCCAACACGAACTGCAACAATGAGCAAAGATTCTCCATTCTGAAAAAAAATATAGTTCAGAATACGTTTCTGTTTATGATAATCATTTACTGCATTACGAAGGGTCGAAATTTCTGCATTGAGGGCACATCTTAGTTCTGTTGCTCCGTGCTCAACCTAAATACTATTATATAATTTAACTTTTTCTAAATTTCGGCTATAAAATTGATTTTTTGAAAAGTTTTGAGTATTTTAAGCGGATTAGAATGTGTTTCGTTCGAAACCATCAGGTTTATTTTCAAGTTTTTCAGATTTAAAAATTTCACTTACCTGATCGAAGAGCTCGGCAATTTGTGTACTATTCATAGTCACCGGAAGAGCACTGGCGACGGCGAAAGCACTGCTCGCCGCTTCTTGCCACGGTCTTCTCAATGTTTGAACCATGGCTTTCCGCTGCTTCTCCTCGTCTTCTTTCTCCTCACCACCTGCGTCTCTTCAGCTCCTTCCACTATTTCGAGACTTACTTAGGTTTCTCTCAATTTCGTGTAACTTATTGTGTTTTCAAAAGTTTGTTGGATGCGCCATTAAAAGTGATTTCAGTCTGGAAAGTTTCTTCGAGTCTCGACGAAGAATTGTTGTGTTCCTGTATAATTTTGTTAGTTAGGTTTCTGAAAAATTAAAAGATTTTGAAGGAGAAATTGTTTCTACTGTAACTTGAATCAAAACGGAAAAGTGCATCAACTCATTATTTATAAAATAATTATGTTCCAATGCTCAGCAGTTTTGTTTTCTACACAAACACTTTAGTTACTGTAATATTAAAGACGCGTTCGTCATGATTAGATTACGGTAGTGATATTTTTTGATTACTGTTCATATTCTCTCCATTCTTATTAAAAACAGAATCTTATTCAAAAGTAAATTAGTACCTAGACGTTCGAGACCGTCTGAGTATGGTGATTTAAAGCAAAAATGTAGTTCTTGAATACATTTTAAACACAATGATATGGTCTGCATGTAAATATCAAAGAGAAGATATTTCACGACAATTCAAAAATCAAACATTTTGAACATTCTATTAAATCGAACGATCGATATCTGAACACAAAAGCCAAGAAAAATGTTGAAAAATGACGCATCTGCCACTGCGGCTGCAGTAGCAGACAACGAAAAGGATGAGATGGGAGCCTGTCAATAGAAACACAAAAAACGAAAATCATTGGCAAACATCGATAGTGTGAGAGTTAATGAGTCGCAGAATAACCTCTTTGAACTCCTTTTTTCAATTCGAAAATTCAAGAACGAAAAAAGTGAAATACTATCAAATTTCCATCACACTTCGGTGATTCGATGAATTATGCTAATATAATTCCGAAATCACATCGAAAATTTCAGTGCGAATTTTCGTTTGTGTTGAAGTTTATCAGTTATATAGATGATCGTAAAAACTGAAAAAAGGGGAAGAAATAAAGAAGATGAGGGGCTCAAAAATACTCTCACAGGAGACTCTCAAAGGAAGGAATACTCAATTTACTCGTGTTGTGAGCAAGACAAGGAGAAGGAGAAGCAAGAATCGACCTCAATTTATATCCATTGTTAGGACGGAGCAAGAGAAAAAAGAAAAAAAGAGCAGTCGGATTCTTCGAGCAATAATTCATGGATGCTCACTTTAATCGAGTAATAGGACGAGGAAAGAAAAAAAAGAAAAGTGAGAAGAAAGTATACTTTCTTTTTCTCCAATTGTTCCAGTTATAGATTACTTCTGAGAAATAAAAACATTTCTCAACTCATAAATTGATTGGAGATATAATATACAAATCGTTTTGAATCAATTTCTCAATATCAGTTTGTTCCTTTGAACTATTAAGCCTAATTCTTCATTTTACAATTCGCGAAAAAAGAAGAAAAGCAAAGACTTAGAAAGTAATAAATAGAAGAGAAGAAAAGGTGTATGAAAACTGATAAATGTCATTTACACCCTATCATTTTCGCTGACAGAGTGCAATTGAAGGCGATAAGTGATAAAGAAAGAAGCGAGACACGGTTATGATCAATGGCCTTAGACGATTCGTGTACCAGAAAATATGATTTATTTAGAGAATCAAGAGCAATAATACCAGAAAAAATACAAATGATTTACTGAGAACAAAAATAAGTTATGATTCAAGGCACTCATAAATTAATCCGTTTTTCGTTTACAACTCCTCTCCATCTCTGTCGATCTTCATGAGTTCAACATCGAATTTGAGAACAGCATTGGCCGGAATCTTTGGTGGAGCTCCACGCTCTCCGTATCCAAGATGTGGTGGAATGGTGAGAATACGACGTTCTCCAACACACATGTTAAGAAGTCCTTGATCCCATCCCTTGATAACCTGTAAAATTATTTCATATGAAAATTATTCCATACTGAAAAGTTCTAACCATTCCTTGTCCGAGAGTGAAAGTGAATTCTTGATTACGAGTACGGCTTGAATCGAATTCAGTTCCATCGAGAAGAGTTCCGGTGTAGTGCATGTGGAGTTGATCACCCTTTCTGAAAAATTACTTTTAAGGTTTTCTTTCGACACATTTATGACTGACCTCGACTTCTGAACACAGTTTTCGGCACGCTTCTTCACTCCGATTTGCAGCTTATCGATTTTCTGCTCATCAGCCCCATAGGCAATGGCCAAGAGACACACGAGTCCGAGGAACACGGCGGCTTTCATATTACTAAAATATAACATTAAATAAGTTGAAATTCACTTAAAAGAAAAAAGAGATTGAGAACGATTTGATTGGAGAAATAAGAGGAAAAGAGCAATCGGAGCTACACAAATAATATGGAAAGTCTACGTGTCTTTGAGGCGCAGAGAACACAACGACAGGGTCAGTAACGAGTGGTTGACGCAGAGAATAGAGTAGGTATGGGAGTCCTAGTCAGATGCAGAGAGTCAGATATCATCAACCCGAATTGTTTTGGATTGAAAGAAGAAATTGGTGTGGCTATAGGCGAAGTGTGTATCTTTTTACATTCTAATAGGATTTTGGGTTATTTGTTCCTATGAATTCCTATTTCTTTCTGTTTTCCAATTTGCGTGATTGTGGAGAGTACGGTAGATTTTCTGATGTAAATAGAATTTATATAAAAACACAATTGAAAAACATTATTTTTTTGAAATTTCAAACTTTTCAAAAAACCATCAATTTCTATATAATACCCATAATGAGTTAAGAAAACAAAAAAAAAACACCAAAATGAATCTAAAATTTCCACGTTGATGGATCATCTTCGTCTTCTGGATGTACAATTGATTTTTGTAATTTTTTGGAATAATATCGAGCAAAAAACGAATTTTGCCACGTCCATTTCAGCAGAACAAGGAACCACGTGGCAGTTGACCACCAATTAAGACCATGTTGATCTGAAACAATCAGATATTCAGACATTCAGAATGTTAGGTCACCTTTATTGGAGACTCCTTGATGCTTTGTAGCTGCGAGAACAATTGAGGCAATCATTCCACCAATCGATAGAAATCCGATAATCAAATCTAATGATAACATTCTCATTCTTCAAAGGAAAAATGAACTCACTTATCCAGAAAAGAATCAAGAATGTTCGTGGTTTCCACTTTAATATAGTATCTCTCTTCACAGAAAGATACAAAAAGAATGTCTCAAAAGCAAAAGCTGTGGCCAGAAGACACGTGGCAAGTGCTACCCAATTCTGAAATTTAAATTCATTTGCATATGAATATCAAGAAGTTAAAGTTAACCTTCCACGCGAAAATATAAACGAAAGCCCAGAACAATCCAATCAAAATTCCACAAATCGTATAAGCTATTCTAACATTGATATGACAGCAAAGGGACCATTGCATTCTGAAAAAATTTTATATTGAATTAAATTCACATATTTATTGATATGTTATGAGATAAAAATACGATTATTTTTGAGTAAAGATAAAATTTCATTTTCAGATGAAAGTCAAAGATCTTCAATATATATTCTAAATCTATAATAAGAATAAAAAGTTTTGATAAGAAGAATTCGAACTTTTTCGATTAGCGTTCTGATCTTATTACGTTTGTTTTCTCATAATCTGTTTAATTGATATTCGAACGGTTCTTCCGGAATGAAAACAAGAATTCAAACAAAAAACCAATTGAACACTTTGAACTTTTTCCATTTCTTTTCGAGTAAAATACACAAATCATACATTGATAAATATGAAAAACTTCAGCACAGAAGAAGAAAAATCAGATCAAGTTATATGATGTAACCTCAAAAAAGAGGCAGAAATAAGGGTAATGTCAACGATAACGAACTGAATTATTATCAAAAAAAGCTCTCAGAGTCTGTGGTCAATTTGAAGAGTTAGTCTTTTCGGAATTGAAACCCAAATTATTGCGAACTTTTACGATTTTTCATTTGATTTTCTGATGCTTCGATTGATTTTTGCTCGTTTATTTTGTTCGTAGCACCCTTTTACACACCTTTTCTTATCAAAATGTATGTTGAATGAAGAACTTTAGTTGAAGAATCAAACAAAAAATTTCACAGAAATATACTACGAATACTACATTGATGTCTTTTTTGAATTAAACCAAAAAGTCAACAGGTTCAAAATTAGAAACAGCCTCAAAATCTGAAAAAAATGCAAAAAAATTAGGTGCAATAACAAAATAATCAAACAAAAATGAGTCACCGCCCACTCGTTCCTCATATGACTATCTAAAATATGTTTTTTCTGGGTTTTCGAATAGCAGAAAGAATTTCAGAATGACTGCTGAAAAAAGAAGTTTCTGTCAACTCATATGTCATATAAATGTTAGAATCGGATGGACAATTTTTGGAATTGTATTCGGAATCTCTGCCATTTTGACATATGCAATCAAATTTCACAATTGGTCAGCAACTGCCACGTGTGCAATTGCTACGATATTTGCATGTGAAACCCTTTATCTTTACTGGGCACTGAAAAAAAATACAATTGTAAATTGGAAGACAAGTACTTTTCAATTGATGATTTGGCCAAGTGAGTATTTTTGAGATGAAATGTGCGTCTATAATGAAAAAGAAATCCTCTGGAACTTTGAAAAAATGTATTCCAATCCATTCAGTTACCTTCTTGCAAATAACAGTAAATTCTGATAATTCTAGATATTTTTATTGGTCTTCTCGGTCTTCTCGGATGCCTTGTCTGTTATATAATCGCAGGAATCACTCATCAAGGAGCTGGTTCAATTCAAGGTTTTGAAGTTTTATGATGTAATGCTACGTTATTTTGTTTCAGCAATGTACGGAGAAAACTTATGGTTCACCGGTTCATGGAGTCTTGTCATTACAAAATGGACATGGCAAAATGCTTTTTTCGCTAGGAAATATATCAAAAAAGTTGGTGGAGGAGTGTCTGAAGACGGTGATGACGATGATAATGTGGAAGTTATCAATTAATCAGTTTCTGAAAAGAAGTTTCCATCTTACCACGATCTCAAATAAAAAATTCAAAATATTTCTTTCAAAGATGGATTCAGTTCAAAAGGTGAAACCAGAATAAACCGATTTCGGATTTGAAATTTTTTTCGAATCGTTTTTTTCTTATATTTGATTAGCTCCTGAAGTTATAATTGTTCTTTCAGAGAAGAATGGGTGCACATGTACCAAACCTTACTATCATTCAAAATGTATTTTTTTATCTGAACATGAGAACTGATAGAAAGTTTATCAAAAGTTTGTATCTGTTCAGTAAACTAGTTCCTGATGTCAATGATATTTCGGTATTAGAATGTAGCTCTTTGTTTTCGATTAAACCACAAGGGAGTTTCACAGTATATCCGGGTCCAAAGGGAATCATTACATCAATTTGTGGATAGTTTAAAATAAAAAAATAGTATTATCACTAGAACTGCCTGCTCAATTCTGTTCGAAATTCCCTTTCATTGTGTATTACGACATGGACATCACTCAACGATAACTAAGAACTTTTGTAAATATAGTTGACCTCTAATAGTCATGTTATCTTTAAACAGTAAAAGTTTAATAGTCCATATATTGACTTTGTACCTGTTGTAATGGTTAAAATTCTCATTATGGGATAGTTTGAAATGAAAAATAAACTTCTGACTATGAACCGAGATTCAGATAGAAAATAATCAAGAGTCTAGTCTCTTTCATCGGAATACTCATTCCAGGTACATAACAGTTCTCGGCCTTTTCTTCATGTTTTGTATCGTCGTTTGTTTCATTTTCATCGGTGTAAATGGAATACAATTCTTCCGAAAAAGAATTCAGATCGCAGCCCCATCTTATAATATAATCTAAGTTATATATTTTCAGAGGAAGCGTGGAAAAACCGAAAGTCATATTATATTTTTCGAATTCTATATTAGACAATCCTATTGTTAGGCCTTTTCGAATGAAAAGGAAGCCATTTTTAATTATTTTCTTCACAATTTCTATTCAAAATCTGACTCAAAATAATAGAATATGCTCTTGCAATTCGGAATTCATTCATCAGGAAAGCATCTTTTTGATGAATACTTTTGTTAATCATATTGTGTCCATGAGAATCCAAAGATCCGAAACACATTAAGAGTAATGAATTTCGTCAAAAACTCAACCCAAACGCTAGAGAAAAAATAATTTTTCCACCTGTTAACACGAATTCGCATGGGAATTTATTGGGGCGGAGCTATCGAATCTCTGTGAAATTCATCTAACCTATCACCAAATCTTAGCTATTTAGATAATCAGAAGTTGTCTAATGAAGCAGTCTGGCTTTTTCTTGAACACTCTTTTTGACTTTATCCCTCGAATAGAAGGATTTAAAGTGCATAGTCCATTTAGAAATTTCGATTCTCTATTCAAACCACCCGTTCGTTTTCAATTTCCGTTCTCTTCGTTTTGGAATCGTCTCATTTTAAATTTGAATGCTGATTGATGAATGAATAGAAAATGGCCACCCGACGGCGTCAACTCGTTCTCCCCTCTTCCCTCTTTCAAACAAAGACGCATTTAATTCCATGTGCCCCCTTCAGTCGAAATACACATTCATCTTCTCTTCGTTTTCCATTCCCTCCCCTCTTTTCGTTTCCCATCGTAAACGTCGACGAATGTGCCCTTGAATTTCATTTTAAATTCCGTATAGACGGCGGAAGAGCGACGAGGCAGGCGACGGACGGCGACATAGATGAAAAAGTGTCTCCCGGGTAAACGTGCTATTTCTTCGCGGGTGTCTAGTGCTTTGCGTTTGGATGCGGTTGGCCTGCGGCAGAAGGGGTGAGACTTCTCAACTCACACATCTCTGGGTCTTTCCAGGTCAACAGAGGACAGGGGACTATATCTTCTTATGTAGAATGTCTGGGTATGGGACCCCAATTGAAGTGTCTCCAAGAACAATGTGATGTCTAGCCGGTTTCTATATGTCTGCGTCATTAATCTTCCGAGTCTAGATTTCTCTTGGAATTCTCTGATATCTCATTGGTGAGTGACCGTCTGTGTCTCTCTGATATCTGAATGGTGGCGGTCAACGGCAGAAGACCCGTAGGGTGATGTCTGTCACTCTCTGATGTCTACGACAGCTTCCAATGTCTCAGGGTCTCTTAGGATGCAGGGACGTTCTTCTGATACTACATTCGTCTTGGTCTCTACTTTTCGAACTGTGTCTAACTGTTCGGCTGAAGGTCTTATGATTCTCAAGATCTCTTGAGTCGTATGTACACTATGTTCGTGTCCCTAATTTCTCATTTTCTCCAGGGTCACAATCATATCTCAATCCGTTCTCTGCGTCTCTACATTCGACAATTATCTCTAACTGGCGGTCAACGGCATATTCTGTTCATCTGAACCTAGTACTCTCTCATCGTATTCGAACAGAGTCTTTCGGTTCGTCTTCTCGTCTTCCTTCAGAAGCCTTGGCCTCTTTGGTCATTCTTCTCTCTACTTCTACTCTCGTCTTCTGCACTCTCTCTATCTTTCAACAGGCAACGGAATCTCTCGATCTTTTTCCTCACTTCTCCTTGCAGCGCATCATTCCACACGCGGCCCTCGGGGTAATAGTACAACGTATAGTGGCCTTTCTTTGTGTCTCTCAATCACTCGTGAACTCTCATCGTCCTCTCTTCCGTTGCGTCCCGACTAGTACGAGAGCCGTCCTCCAAACCAACCGCTCTTCTTGGCATTACGCGTCGACGTAATTGCTATCTTCGACCTCCGTCTCTCAACTTACCATTCTATCTCGTCTGTCCGCGTTGTTTATCGCGGCTGACCGCTCTCTGTCCGTCGCGCGTCTCATCTCCGGTGCCTGGTAGAGACAGACTCCGCCTCCCATGTCCACCTGCAGTGCTCTGACCACGCCCATTCGGGGACGGGGTCGGTATAAAAGACGTCAGGAGAGAGAAAATCGACATATACACAGCATTCGTATCTCCCTCCTCTACCCTCTCTTCCCCCTTCCCTTCCCTCTCCTCCCTTCTATATATTCCCCTATATATTCGTTTTCTGCTCTGACAGTCCACCCGTACATATGTTTCCGTGCTTGGCAAAGAGTTCAATCACGTCACAATATATGGGTAGCCGGTCATTGAGTCGAACATTTTATTCCTAACGGAAAACACCTTTCAGAAAACAGAAAAATGGAAGAGAAAAACAAAAGAAAGGAGAAAGAAATAATTGAACATGAATGAAAGAATGAAAAGAAAACAGCAATGAAATGACATTACACAAAGAAAAAGAAAGAAAACCTTTTCAGATTTATTCAGGAATCCAAGAACGAACGGCTCGAAATTCAATCATCGTCGTGATAGAAAAGGGTTATCAGCAAAGTTTGTAATCAAGGATCCGCAAATTAATTAAGCTTTAAAGTCAAAAATCTGGATCTTGGGTGTGAATAATGCAGGTCGAGGAACAGAATGCTGAAACAATTATAATTAATTTCACACGCTTTGATCCGATAATTGAATAAATTGTTTCTTCTGTTTGTTTTGTTGTTCAAGAAACACTCAGACAACAAATTGCAATACTTTAAAATGATTTCCATTGTTCAATTGAACTCACGAGAGTGTAGTAAACGTCTATTATGACTCACCACTTTGACCTCTGTTCTCTTCGAAATTGACCGTTCAAATTCAAAATTTCCCATTCTAATTGATAGTCCTGTTTATTTTGTTCGAGTCCATACCAATTTAGAGTCATAAATTTATCTGTAACCTCTCTAATTATTGATTTCCCAAGAGACGTCCCGTTCGGAGACCACACGTGCAAATGACTCAACGCGCCTTGGGAAAACCTTTCTTTTAACATTTATTTCTCACTAAAAATAGATTTTTTGTGATCATTCGAAAGAAAATAACTTGAACTTTCTGGAAATATACAATTAAACGTAGGTTTTTCAACTAAATTTCGCGAAATTTCAAACGGAAGTTGAATGCACGTTTTATTCCGAACCAGCGTTCTTTTTTCGATTAGGACTTCTAGATTCTCCTTTGAGAGTTCATCATAGTTTGTAGGAATTCTCTGCTTTTCTTCAATGAATTCAGAAGAAAATAAGTTTTCGAATCGAAAAAATGCGATTCAAAACACGAAGATCATGTGTATTTTGAGGCGTTTCAGATTAACGAAGGCCTATCCAATTTCGGTTTCTGAGGTACTTGCGTGGCATTCCATTTCATCAATTTCCGAAAGCCATTCAAAACTGATTCTCCTATCTGATAATTTATAGTCATGAGCATTTTTGTACTCGAAAAACTATTCAATGCATTATGAAAGTACTATATGTTTTCTATCTGCAACTCTGAATACTTGAATCCAATTTGCATTAACTGAGTGTTTTAAAACTATTCGCAACATTTATTACATCTCAAAATAAATAATTATTGTTGTCATTTAGGAAAAAGACAACTAGTAAGAGACCAGTAAGAGATCACATGCTTCTCTGAAGATTCTTATTTAATTCATCAAATTCTGATTGTTATCCCAAGAACGGATTCTTTCGTCCAATCAGTTTCTCCAACTTTGCGCGTCGTTTTAATGAAGAATTGTCGGCTGGGATCATTTCAATTGATGACAAATGTGAAACTGAAAGTATTTTCAATAAGCATTTCAAACCGTTCGACTTGGAAAGACGCTTACTTGGAAGTTTGCATTCACTGGATCGTTTCATGTACATATTCACATATGTAGTGTAAACTGGAGCACTTTTAGTGTTGAACTTCTCGTAGAACTCACAAGTGAACACACTCCTACCACCGACCATTCCATAAACTGCAGCACGGCATCTCTGAATCATTGTGCTTCAGTTGAAATTCAAAATCGTGAAAGAACAGTTTACCTTATCTCTTTGGCACGTGGCAAGACATCTATCTTCAGTTGTATCGTATCCATCGATTGCCATTGCATATGGTCTCAATGGAACTGCTACATCACGGTCTGTGTAAACTGTGAAACAAGAGCACAGATAACAAGGATTTCCAAAATGATCTGGAAAACATTTGAATCATTTGAAAGGATTTGATGCGGTTTGGTTCAATAATTAATGACTTTGTTACTCTAGAAATAGATTCACAGTATACTTCGAAACATCTCCCAAAGTCTAAACTCACTTTGCCGATTCCATGCTGATACAGAAGCGAGTAGAAATAGGAAAAGTGCGAGTTTAAGCATTTCCTTTTCACTTTTCAAATGAGAAAATGATGAAAAATCTTCCCGGATACCAACGGTTTTTATGCGATTTGATCCACATAGGGGCGTGGTATTTAGGTCATTGTGCGATTTCTTTTTGTCGAGATCAGTCAGCTTTTCTTTCTATTTCTCTTATCAACTAAGTTTCTTTGATTAGCTTCATCTTCTCTTTTTCTCTCTATAAGCATCAAACGCAACAACTCGTTCTCCGGAATTCGACACCTCGAAACAGGAATTGAAAGAAATAAAAATCCTAGAATTATCTCAAAATGATGAATCCAATATTAATGATAATGTTATGTGAACAAAAGGCTAATCTAGCAATGATTTATTTTATTTATTCAATTGATAGTTTTGCCGCCGCAATCGTTCTTATCATTCGAGATATCGGGAAGAAGAAATCCTGATGGAGGTGGCTTTTGAGGCGATCATCTCGATTGAAATCATCTGATTTGATGATATTATTCGAGACAAAAAAGGAGAAAGGTGAGCGCCAATCTGGTTTTTTTCTTTGGAAAATATGGAAATTAGTGGATGTGTTTTGAATATTTCCTAACGACAAATCACAAACTGAACTGATTCTCTTTCTTGAGAGATTTTATTATTCTTACTGTATTAATTCCTTTATTGGCTTCAGTTTTTTCTGTTTAATATTGTTTGAAATTCACGAATTGTTGAATCTAAAACCACTAATCCGTCTTTGCTACATAATATTCATTCAATTTCCTGTTATAGATTCTCATTTCCATATATTGGTATTCGACCACCATTCGAACATTCTCGAGTTAGCTTCGGCGTCTCTTCAACTCGTACACTGATTTTTGTTTCTATGCTAATTTAACTGTCTCTCTTTTCTATAATTCTCCCCATTTCCGTTTCTCTCATCTCATTTCACTCTGATTTTGCTACCCGACATTGACTACTGCGTCGACTTGTACACCGCGTTGCGCTGTCCGTTATCTCAGAAGGAGGGATCTGCGTCTCTTGCCTACTCACACTGTTTCTGCGATTGGCAAACTGCCAACATGCCTCTAAGCACTACGGAGAGCGAATAGCCACTATACGAATTACTACGAGTATCCCCCCTTGCGCTCTAATGATGAAGAAAGAAGGAACGTTGACATTGGAACGCTCCTATGCATTTAGACACCCACCACCCAATGTTTAATGGTGACACTCGTGGTGTACGCGGTAGTGTATGTGCTTGCGTTCTAATGTTCGCAGGTTCGACACTCTGCCGGTGCGCTTTTGTGTCACCAATCATCGCTCACCATATTCTCTCGAAGCGATATTCTGAATGAGACAGTGTACCCGTAGCTCCTATCCATGTTACTGTCATGAAAGTCAACATGGAAGTTGGTACAGGTGGACGGTTAGTATGAAAATCGTTGAGATGAATGGAATTTCATGGAACACGCGGTGGTGAAAATCTTTGCGGGATGGGCGGGTACAATATCATAATTTCTTGTTTTGTCTACAAATACTGTTACTTTACTGAACTAGAAAGGAATGAATAAATAATAAACCACATGCATCAAAGTTACATTAAAACAGGAGAAAACCCTCAAGCAATTAAAACATCAAAACTACAAATGAAACATTCACAGCAAAAAAATTCAATTAGTATTCGATCGTAATAGTTTTAGTAACCAAATACTCATTCAATGCCTCCTCTCCCATATCTTTTCCAAATCCGGATTGTTTGAATCCTCCAAATGGAGCAGCCACATCAGTTTTTTGATATGTGTTGACGAAAACTGTACCAGCATGAAGAGCTTCAGCAACACGAAGAGATTTAGAAGCATCACGAGTGAAAACTCCAGCAGCAAGTCCGAATTCAGTGTCATTGGCGCGACGAAGAACATCTTCGACATCACTGAAAATAGTATGAATGAAAACTTAGAGGATTTACTCAAAGCAAAAACGTTTCCTATTGGTTTGAAAATATATGGAAGTCGACTGAGACATTTGATTTCTTTCATTTCACTTACTCGTCATCGAAGCTCGAAACACACATAATCGGTCCAAAAGATTCTTCACTGGCGGCAAAGTTCTCATCGTCAATATTAGAAAGAATGGTTGGTGGGAAGAACAATCCCTCTCTTTCTAATCGTTTTCCTCCAACTTCAACTTTAGCTCCATCACGTACTGCATTTTCAACATATTCAACAAGTTTGTTCAGATGAGCCAAATGATTCTGTGGTCCGTGAGCAGTCGATCTATCGAGTGGATCTCCAATCTGATATTGTTTTGCCTCTTCGACAAGCTTCTTTACGAAATCATCATGAATCGATTTGGCAATGAAGACACGTCCCGCAGCAATACAATTCTCTCCTTTATTGAAGAATACTGCTCCGCATGCTTGTTTCACGGCCTTCTCAAGATCAGCATCAGCGAAAATGATGAGTGGAGATTTGCCTCCGAGTTCCAAAGAAACCTTTTTGATGTTTGATTTGGCACAAGATTCCATGACAGTTGCTCCGATTTCAGTGGATCCAGTGAATCCAATTTTGCGAACATCTGGATGAGCTGTGAGTCGATTTCCGACCAAAGACCCAGATCCAGTCACAATGTTAATCACACCTGAAAAATATATCAATTATCTATCAGTAGAGTTTTTAATCACCTGGTGGAATTCCAGCAAGCAAAGAAAGTTCAGCGAACTTCAATGCAGTCAATGGAGTAACCTGAGCTGGTTTGTGAACAACAGTATTTCCAGCTGCAAGACATGCAGCCATTTTCCAAGACAACATCATCAACGGATAGTTCCATGGAGTGATAAGACCAACTACACCAATGGGTTCACGAAGAGTCAAACAGAGATTCTTGTTTGGACGAGCATTGGAAATCGGAATGGTCTTTCCTTGAATCTTGTCACACCAACCAGCAAAATATCTCCAAACATCAATAGACATTCCAACGTGAGTCTTAAGAGCAAGTGTATAAACAGCTCCAGCATCAAGTGATTCCAATGTTGCCAACTCTTCCTTATGTTCTTCCATCAATTCGGCAAGGCGATATAGACGCTTTCCACGTTCACGTGCAGACATTTGTCTCCATTCTCCTCGTTCGAACGCTTTTTTAGCAGCACGTACTGCCCGATCAACATCAGTTACAGTAGCCAATGGAAGAGAGCAGATTGGTTTTTCAGTGGCTGGATTGATTGTTTGGAATGTACGTCCATCAGACGATCCGACAAATTTTCCATCAATGAATTGCTCGTGTGGGAATTTCATTTCCATATTATTGACATTCAGAATAATTGGATCATAATTGACGGTGATTCCACCTTCGCCACGAAGATTACGGATTACAATATCAATGTTCTCTCCAAGAGTTGGACCAGAATAAATCTGAAAATGAAATTATTAAAATACAATCAGACAACGAAAAACTAACATGTCCTGACTCCAACTCAGCACCAGTATTGAATTTAATTTCTTCGACAAGTCGAGTGACATCAGCAGAACTAGCACCGCTCTCGAAGAAATCCGTATCACTTGAAACTTGAGCTTTCAGAATTCCAGCCCAAATCTTTTTCAATTTAGCAACTACTTCTTTCTCTTCATCAGTCAGAACTAATTCTTCGACTTGATCAGCTCCTTGGCCATATTTTGAAGCAGGGATACTTTTGGTTCCAATTTTGATAGTGTCAACAATCACCCATTTACCATCTGATCCTGGAAGCAAAAGTCCACGATCTTCTACAAGAACCTTTCCTCCTGGAACTTCAGTAACGGCCACATCAATAGCATCTTCTGGAAGCTTTTTCGGTTTCCACAGCTTCGAACCAAAGAAGGAGACTTTTTCTCCGTTCAAAATAGCCCATGCTCCAGGAACTTTGTCATTTCCACGAATGAAATTATGTAGTTGTCGTTGAGTTTTAGTCCAATCAATTTGAGCTAATTCTGGTTTTGTGGTGATGTATGGTTCATATGATGCACCCTCTTCTGGTTGCACAATTCTTGGAGCTTTGCCAGATGCGATGAGCTCAACCGATTCGGCCTGAATGGGAAAATATGAGGAGAGATTCTGATTTCAAGGACTAACCACAGCAGCAACTCCAGCTGGATACAAGAATCTTTTGTACAGAGTATTCAATGTATCATTTTCCTCAACTTTGCATTTCTTTTGCAATAGAATTGGTCCAGTATCGAGTCCATCATCGGCCCAGAAGATCGATAATCCAGCTTCTTCGTCACCTTCGATCAGAGTCCAGTTAATAGCAGAAGCTCCTCTAAAACAGTAAATTCATTAACTTCATCAAGGACATGTAACTACAGTACCTATGCTTCGGGAGAATACTTGGATGGTAAATGATACTTTTCTTTGGTGGAGCTTCAGTTATTTCGAGTGGAATGAATTGAGTACAGAATGGCAGAACATTGAGTTCAGCTCCAAACGACTTGTAGAGCTCGAGCATTTCGGGAAGTGTCTCGAACTTTCCAGTCTCAGGATTCTTCTTACGCCAACGAGCCGGTTTCTGAACTGGAACGCCGTCCTTCGCTGCTTCGATAGCTTAAATTATATAATTTCCTATTTGAAGATTACCTAATTTAGTCTTACCAAGCAAATCCTCTCTTCCATTTTTGTCTGGAATCGTGAAGACTACGACGATTTCGTGTCCATTTTTACGCAACTCTTTGTAAACATCAACACCAAATGCGGATTGTCCAATGATTGCAATTTTCATGGCTGAAACAAAAACGATATATTGAGAAAGAAGGAAGAATGGAACAAGGAAATGAAAATGTTTGGAAAGACAACAAGAGAACTTGATCCTGTCCGTGTGTGTGGATCATGTAATGTACGGAGAAAAGAATGAGATAGAGTATGTTTCAAAGATCTAAATATGGAGATTATTGAGGGAAGATAACGGGATCTGGATATCGGGAAGCCATGTACTCGGTTAATAACACAGTCCAAAATTTGAGGGAATGTTTGATCAATCTTATTAGAAAGATAGTTTGCATGGTAAAAAACCATCAAGAAACGATTGATTGGAAATCCATTTAATGTTGCGACCGCCAACGAAGAGATGACCGATAAACAATGCGTTCTGTTTCTGTTATCTCTTCGATTTCTCGCCACTCAACCCAAATGATGTTATCACGTGGCAGAGGCAAATTTGCGATGGGCGATTCTGACCACATCCGAACTGTTTACGACATCATCAGGCGGTTTTTTCCATTGAGTGCACAGAGAACAAATCGGAATCAGAACTTTGAAAAATCACGTTTTCCAAGACTTTAAATTGCCTAACTTGATGATTTTTCGCATTTGATTTACTCAATTCACTTTCAATGAAATGTCTTATCAAACATCAAACTCATTGAACAATGAAAGAAGTTCAAAAAAGCAAGAACTGAAAACAAATCGAAATTGTTATTTACTGCAAAAATTAGACCGAATGAACTCTATAATACTACAGTTTCTAGTTCAACTGTTAAATATTTATAAGAGATGAATGTACCTCTATTTTCAAATGTTATCTATTGTGATCTTTTGAATATGTTAATGTTTATACTTTTCAATGTATTCTCATGAAGAAGTTCTATTAAAGGTTTAAATGAATCTCAGTACTATGAGCACTTCTTAATTAACACTGGTCCTGTGTCGAACTTTGCAGTGTTCGCATTTGTGAATCAACAATAATATTTAGATCCTTACTATCTTTTTTCATGAGCTTATAAGACAAGACGTATAAAATATCGCATTGAGTCAAATTGTCCAGGAAATATAACAACGCTATGCAAAGTTAAATTCCTTATTGATAACGCAACATTGTATAATGTTTAGTGTTCAGTCACAAAAATCGATAAACGGTATTATTAATGGAGAGGAGGCAAGACGATATATACATGATAACCGCGTTTGGAATCACCTTCAAACGTAAGGATAGCATGGGACAGCCAGAGAGCAAAGACGGGTATTAGGAGTCATTGAATAAGTGTTGACATGGAAACGAAAAACAACGGGATACTTGGAGTGATTATACGACAAAAAAGGCGATTAGAGCGATGACGAAAGTGAGTACGAAAGTGATGATCCAATTGAAGAGCCGTTGCTCCCATGGTTCCAGCATGTATATACCAGAGACCAGAAGATATTGGAGGTAGATGTGTTCACCCAAAGTTTGCTGAAATAAGAAAAATATGCAACAAGCTTATCAAAAAAGGAGTATCAGAGAATTTAGATTCGGAATCCGATCAAAAGAAAGTAAACTATTCATTTGTTTGAAGCTCAAATTCAATTCCAATGGAACGAGTAAACTAGGTCGAAATAATTTTTTGTTTTTTTCATTTCACTAATTTTTACTATTCTATTTTCCAATGATTTTTGAGGTCCATTTTGATAGAGGTTATTTCTTCTACACTAAAAGATATCATCTCAATTACATTCGACTGTTTTTTTTCTCTCAATTACAGTAAATTAAAAGACGCAGTGTTGGTTTCTTGAGGCTGACCGTTTTTATATTTCTAAAAACACAGTATCTTATATGAAAACCGTGTCACAGGCGAATGTTGAGTCGTGGTGTTGACCACTAGATATAATATAATCCAACTTATCATTTTTCAAGTTGAACAAGTTTTACTTAAACTAACCTTGGTTGTTTTTCCTTTTTTGAATTGACTGAAATCTCCATAATCGTTTTCGAAAGCCTTCGTTGTTGTTGTTGTTGTCGTGGCTTTCGACATTTTGACCTCTAAAAAGTTAAACATCAAAATTCGAACAGAAAAAGTCGATAAATGCTGCGCAGACAGGTACAATCAAATCAATGATAGCGTATGACACATCGACAAGTGGTGCCATTTATCAGGCAAAAAGTGATAAGAATAGGAGAAAATTTTTCGATGGGCTTGTGGCAGCGAAAAACTGCAGTTTTTTCCGGAAAAGATCGAAGTACGACTGAAATCTAGAATCGAAAAATAGTCTTGACCTGATTACTCGAACTTTGAGCAAATATTAACTCAGAAAAAAGCCGAAGACAAACAGAACGTGGAAGGAAGAGGTGTGAAAAATAAACAATGCCGAAAAAATGAAAGTGCGCTCTACTGAAATATGACAGAAATTTTTTTAATTGAGTCCGGGAAACGGTATTTTCAGCTTGTTTCACTTCTCTTTTTCTTTCTTCAGATAAACTTTCCTCTTTGATGCGCAAGTTTTCTTTTTTCGTTCGAACATGTATAACTAGCTCGTTTAATCTCTGGTTCTTTTTTCGAAACTGAAATAATTCCTGCCAATCATCAGTTACTTTTTCGAATTTCTGCTATTTATTATATTCAATTAATTTATCATGGATTTTCAATGTTCTTTCTGAGCGCACCATTAGTCTTTCTCTCTGTTTTACACAAGATAAACAAAACAGACCGCTCGCAACCATGCTCTATTGATAATTTCCTGTAAAAGTAACTTTTCGGATTATTACTGCAAGAAAAACTATTTGCTTATACAGAAGATGTGCTAACATAGTTTATTTATTTCTATTTATGTGTCCCTTCCATTCAAACTTTTTTTCTGAACAATCTTTCTGAATAATGTTCAATTTTTTAAAGCAGCATATGGCTCCCAGGCATCGTCGACCGCCCCGGGAAGTCGAAACTCCGTCGGCAACCATAAGATATGATCCTGTCGACGAGCCCGAGTCTTGGGCCTCATACTGCTGCACTTGGGAAGTATTATTCTTACCATTAATAGTGGCAGGTGTTGTTGGATTCGTTTTCCTTCATTTTCATCTATATCCTACCATAGAGAAAGTGCATCCACTTCCGAATGTTGATCCCGAGAGTGTAAGTCTATCAAGCATGGAATATTGTACAAATTCACATGTTTCAGGCTTCAGTAGTTTGGGGTACTTATCGGCCCCAGATTTATTTTGGACTGCGAACCAGATCACCAATGTCTCCATTGTTTGGAATGATGTGGTACGAGCAACCGAACACCGTTCACAGACCGCATATCAGACATTGGTGTAATCAGGGTAATGATCTTTACTAATAACAATCAGAAGATTCTGTATGTGTGTGTGTGTGTCTGTTGGTCGCAAGCCCTAGCGGATCCGCCCTTGAACTTTTTTTGACAAAACTTATATAGATCGATAGAGAATTTGTCTGAGATGATGCCCGTCTTTTCAGATTTTAAAAATTTTCACTTTGAAGACATCTAGAGCTATTTTCCAAAAGTATATGTTTTTACCCGAAAAGTATAGTGAACAGCGGAACCCGCGAGATGTCGGCTGCTACCGCGGCGCAGCCGTTAGGCGGCGTCAGCCGACTGGTTGATTTGACAGTTTTCCGAGCGTAAAACATTTTGCATAAATGTAGAATTAATTTTCTAGACGATCGTCTTCCTGGCTACTATTGGTATGAAGCTGATGGTCGTACTTTCGGAAAACAGAACATATCAGAGCATCACAAAGGAGTCATTCAAACCGATTGGGTCAACGATGCCAATGGATTTGGCGCTCGAGTGAAATTGAACATGGCTCCCGGAAGAAGATACAATGTAGTTTTATATTTCTCTGCCCAAGAACTTGGAACTCGGTTCCGCCTCGGGAAGCACTTACGAGACATCTTTCATGGTCACAGTGAACTACTTGGCACCTTCACGTTTAGTATCAATCTCAAAAATGGGACACAACTAAATGCTTCACACTCTACTTTATTGTCAGATGAAAGAATTCCAAGTGAAAAATATCATGATTTTGTTCTAGAAAGTACAGTAAGTCCAGCTATTTTCCCAAATTTTCAATTAATAAAAACGTTTTAAGCAAGCATTCAATTTACCAAATCAACCACTACATTACCTTCTGAACGAAAAGAAAAATACTGAAGAGGGAAAATTCATCGCAGTTCAACTGAATTTAGGAAACAAGGCCGAGTTTGAGATGTTTCTTCAGTAAGTTTTTTGTTCAATTTCTCAGTTTTATCTAACGATTTCGGTAGTTCTTCCAGGACAGACAAGTTGAAACCAATGAAGACTGAGGAATTGACCCACAGTCTTCGGGTTCGATCACAGAACTTCAATAAGAAATATGAAGCTGCTTTTCAACTTGGTGGCAAGAACTACTCTCAAACTCAACTTAAAATGGCCAAAGTAGCACTTTCGAATATGCTCGGTTCTGTTGGATATTGGTTTGGACACAATAAAGTCCTTTTCAATAACATGATTCATGGATATGGACCACATACACTTTTCTCGGCAGTTCCGTCCCGATCTTTTTTCCCTCGAGGATTTCTTTGGGATGAAGGATTCCATCAAATGCTGATCCGAAAAATTGATCCAAAGATGTCATTAGAGGTTATTGTATCCTGGATGAATGCAATGGATACTTCTGGATGGATACCTAGGGAAATGATTGTTGGGCCTGAGGCAGAAGCGAAAGTTCCAGCTGAGTTTGTTCCCCAAAAACCAGATGTTGCAAATCCACCAACGTTATTCTACGTTATGGATAAATTGATTCATGATGAGAAGGTGAATTGTGAAGAAAAAATGGAGTTTTTGATTGCGTGTTTTCAGACTGTCGGACGTTATGCTGGAATACTTAAATTACTGTATCCACGTCTCGAGAAATGGTTCCATTGGATTCGCATCACACAAGCTGGCCACTCACGTGGTACTTTCAGATGGAGAGGCAGAAATTCTACAATTTTGTCTGAATTGAATCCAAAAACTCTTTCTTCGGGATTAGATGATTTCCCAAGATCATCCCATCCGTCCGATAACGAATATCATCTTGATCTGAGATGCTGGTTGGCACTCGCTTCTAGAGTGTTGGCACGACTCGCAAAATCTTACGGAACTGAAACTGATTATCTGAAAACATCAAAAGTTATGGAAGAGCTTAACAACTTTGATAATCTTGTAAAAGATCACTGGAGTGAAGAACAACAAGGATTTTACGATTATGGAAAACACAGTTTGGATGTGGCTTTGGCACCTGTTCCAGTTTCGGGTCTGTTGTTTTTTGTTAACTTCAAAAAGTTTGTTGTTCAGGTGGTCCACGTCCTTTTGAATACCAAAGGGTCACTTCTCGTGCACCCACTTATCAGCTGGTCACTGACGTCTTTGGATATAACAACTTGTTCCCAATGATGTTAAAAATGATCCCATCAAAGTCGAATATTCTAAAAGCGACTCTCGATAAGATTCGAGATCCAAAGATTCTTTGGACGAATTATGGTCTCCGATCTATTTCTAGAAGTTCTCCATACTACATGGCAAGAAACACTGAACACGATCCGCCATACTGGCGTGGATACATTTGGTTAAATATCAATTACATGATCTTAAGTTCATTGAGACATTACGCTGATCAACCTGGTCCTCATAAACAACAAGCTGAGAAGATTTTCCACGAGCTGCGGGCAAACCTGGTTTCCAATATGGCTAACGTAAGCAATACTAACTATTGTTAGAGTCAAAATATTATTATTTTCAGCAATTCCGAAAAACTGGGTTCCTCTGGGAAAACTACGACGATAAAACAGGAGAAGGTCGCGGATGCCATCCATTTACTGGATGGTCATCATTAATTCTTCTTATTATGAGTGATAATTTAGATACCTAGATTTCTGAAATCTAGAATTGCTTTTCTTTTTTTATTTTGCCATGGACTAGTCTTTTCTGCTTTTCTTTTCCGCTGTTTCATGTTTTTATGGGTATCAATTGTATTTATTCCTTTAATTTATTTCACGAAAAAATATATATCAATGTTTTAGACGGTGTATCATCGTTTATGAAGGGTTTTGAAATGACATAAATCGGTTGTTTTCAATTTGTGTATATTCCTTTTACTTTTCTTTTTAGGGTTCGATCCAGCCTCATTTTCTGTTTTTAAACCTAATAATTTATCATTTTTCGTCATTTTATCACCAAAAAATCAAGAGTTTTCTTATCAGTTAAGAGAGTTAAGAGTGCATGTCGCGACACGAGAAAACCTTCGAGCTCTCAATTAATTCATTCTTTTTCGGTTTCCTCGTCAAAAGATACAGTGAAAGACAGAGACATCAGAGAAACAGAATAGACCATGTGCTCCGAATAATTTTTAAGCGTCACTTTAAAAAAAACTGCATATTTGTATCGAAATTAAGCACCAATAATCACAACTAAATGCCCCCATTTCTTGCTGATTTCACCGAAAATGTATGTAAGAAATCGAGAAACCTCTCTTATCAACGATAGGATTTTTGCTGATTACTAAAATTTACTTGAGTTTCCTCGAAAACGCGACAATTTGCAGGTTTTCCGTCGTTTTCGACGATACGAAACAAACGAAAAAGTATCGATTTGCATTGAGAAAATGTCGTCGTATGGAGCTATAGGAATAGATGACAATGAGTGAGTTCTACTCTCGTTTTCTTTTTTGATCATTTTTATCTGCCGAGAACCGTATTTAGTTGTTTGCAGCACAGATCCACTTCTTGATGACGAACCCCCTCGACGTCTTCCACCAGCTGGAGGCGTTCCGATTGGGCGACGCCGTGCTATTTCAGCATCCCAAATAGGATCAGTTCCTTCACAATCATTGTCTCGACAACCATATTTATTTACCGGCGGCCTCGGTTTGCGTGATGAGAGCTTGCTCTCATTGCATTCAGAAGATGATCTACATCGTGAACATAACAATGCTCTTCGGTATCGTCTTTACAATCGACTAGACCCTGGAGGCGAACACTTGGTATGGTTTTAAAATTAGACTGTCGCCATGAATTCTGATAATAAGTTTCTTGAATAAAAATGAAAAGAGAATAGCTTCAGACGATGCCCGATCATGTTCTACCCCCCAATCTTTTCTCCATTCTGCCATTCGAAGAATTGAAGGATGTTTCAGGAAAGCAGGGAAGCATTGTGACAATGTAAGTTATTTTTTCTCAAACGACAACAGAACAAATTCATTTTTAGATTCTCAATTTGGAATACAATGATGGGAACTTCTCTTCTCGCTATGCCATGGGCTCTTCAACAAGCTGGATTAGTTCTCGGAATCGTAATCATGCTAACGATGGCAGCAATATGTTTCTATACTGCTTACATTGTCATCGAAAGTCCAAAAAGACTACGTAAGTAATACAGGAGAGAGACTGCCTTATTATAAAAATGTTCAGAAGACTTATCCATCGATCCACTGATGGCTGAATTCTCTGATGTTTGTAAATCGTTGTTTGGTCGTGTTGGCGAGTATTGTGCTGTTGTATTCAGTGTATGTGTACTGATTGGAGGAGTTATTGTATATTGGGTCCTCATGTCCAACTTCTTATACTACACTGGAGCAGTTGTATACGAAGCAATGCAACCGAATAGTACCACTATTCCAGTAATGGAAAACAAGACATTTACATGTGATGGTATCTGCGAACAGAAAAATATGTCGAATGAACCTTCTTTTTTTCAGTGTATTGTCCAGAACAAATGTCTCAATGGACGATTCCACAATGGGAAAAGCAGATTTTCGACGCGGTATCAGAGTTAGAAGGTGGTGAAACTGGAGATGATTCGTGGAGTTTTGACAAGTTCTGGACACTCCGAGGAACAGTTCCAATCTATTTGGCAGTTGCTTTATTTCCATTGATGAACTTCAAATCTCCAACTTTCTTCACTAAATTCAACGTTCTAGGAACAAGTTTGTTTATTTCTAATATAAATCGAATACGTTTCTTTCAGTTTCTGTGATGTATTTATTGATGTTTGTTTTCTCGAAACTTCTCGAATGTGGAGTCAATATGGATTTCTCAAACCCAAAATCGATGCACTATGTTCAATGTCAGTTGAAAATTCAAGATTATCTCAATTCAAATGTTTTCCAGTAGCCAATATGCACTTTCCTGCTCTCAGTGGTACTCTTACCCTCTCCTATTTCATCCATAATGCAGTTCTCACGATTCTTCGAAATCAGAAAAACCCCGAGAACAATGCAAGAGACTTGTCAATTGGATATTGTTTAGTCGCATTCTGTTACGTATTCATAGGATTCACCTTCTTTGCCGCTTTCCCAGTTCAACGAAGTTGCATTAGCGACGTAAGTTTTTGACACTTTCACTCATCATTTTCATACTTTGAATCTCTAAAAAATTTTATTTTTAGTAAAAATAAACTTTTAGAACTTCTTGAATAATTTTGGAGCAGGAGATGTATTGTCGTCAACAGCTCGTCTCTTCCTTCTTTTCCAAATGATTACTGTCCTTCCACTTCTGATGTTCCTCGTCCGTTCTCAGTTATTCTATGCTATTTTTGGACAAACGTGGCCTGGAGCTTTCCGTGTTATCGTATTGAATGTCATGCTCATTGCCATCGCCGTTGGCTTTGCCACATTTTATCCGAACGTCGGAAGTATTTTAAGGTTTGACCTCAATCCTGTACCAAGTAGATCAGAATCTTCAGATATGTTGGGTCGATCTCAGGACTCGTTTATGTTTTTGCCTTGCCCGCAATGGTCTATATCAAACAAAGTTCTGCTGCAGGAACATTAACTCCGTTGAAGAAATACGCCCACTATGGAATAATTGTAATCGGAGCTCTCAATCTGATCGCCCAGTTTGTTATTTGATTTCGTTTTTAAATGGATTCAGATCAATAATTGATCATCTTGTGTTCTTTGAAATTCCATCTATATCATCTTGTCACTTGAATTCTCTTATCATTCCTGTCTAATCCCTCTTTTTTTCAATCAGACTAACACCTGATTTATCCATTTTTAAACTTCCGCCAAATCAAGTTCGTGTTTTTTCATTGTCTGTGTATTTTTGTTCTGTGACGGCCATCAATCCTCTATTTCGAATTTTCGTGTACTCAGAGATCTTTCCGCGCTAGCGCCAGAAGAAACGGCGGTAGTGCCACGAAAAATGGCGCTAGCGCTTCCGAAAACGGCATCAGCGCCGGCGACCATCCGCGCAGACTCCGCAGACTGCCGTTTTCGGTAGCGCTAGCGCCGATTTTGGTGGCGCTAGCGCCTAACTAAATGGTTATTGGGACCTCGATCGCTGGCCCGCGCAAGCGCCGTACTCATGATATCAATGCAATTATCGATTTTTCAATTAATTAAACTTTATTTGAGAAATGAAGAAATAAGCTAATGTACATACATAGTGGATTAACCTGACAATTTAGAAAAGTTGAGTATCTCTGAATGCCATCCCGTTTTGTTGACATCCTGATGTCTCGTTCCCGTAACTGTGCACTTTTCCCTATTGCATTCCGTAGCTTTTGAACTGCAAACTCCCACTTTTTTGATCTGGAAATAATTATGATGATCATACTTGCCTAAAGTTTCAGAATTTGAACACTACCTTTCATATTAGGAATGACACATGAAGTAATTCATCACTTGACATTCCTGCTGTTTGCTCCTTTTTGAAAATGAATCCAATACTAAAAGTGGGAAATTGTATTTTTAGAAAACCTAATGACTGACTTACACTACATTATCCTTTCCACACATTGATTTATATTAAATAGAGAATAATTGTGAAAAAAATGAAATAGAACTACAAAAAATGCGCAATGGCGAAGGAATGAGTCAACAAGCTGATTTATGGTCCGGCGCATCCTCGGCGCAGCTTCGGCAGTAGCGCCCATCTTGTGCCTGTTGTGCGCCGAGTAGACTAAATTTGGCGCTGCCGCCGTTTCAGAGTCTGAACTCGGCGCTACCGCCGTTCCAGATCGGCGCAGGTACAGCGGTAGCGCCCACTTCGCGCCGGATGTGCGCCGAGCCGGCGCTACCGCCGATTTCAGCAGCGCTAGCGCCGATTTACGTGGCACAAGCGCCATTTTCACTGGCACTAGCGCCAGGACCCCCGGCGCATGCGCCGTGTCTGCGCGAAAAATTCTCTGAGTACAAAAAAGTTTCTTCAATTTTCGAAATTGCCCGCCTGATTCCTTCTTTTACGGTTTCTTGTTCAGTTTAATTCATTTAGTTCATTTGTTAAACCATATCATATCTTCTATTTTCTTTTCTAATGAATTTGTTTTCTGAAACCCATCCTTTATTTATCAGAAAAATTTTTAGATATTGTGGATTTCAGAAACGATTTATTTAAAGATAGAAAAATTCGAAATTCAAAAAGCATTTAGGGTCAGTAGATCGAAAGGAAATGCCAGTAGTTCGCAGCAACAATGTAGTCTTCAATTTGATAACACGAAGGGGAGTTTTCTTATCTGTTTTTCTCTGAATCTATAAATTATTGACCAATTCTCTATTTCCTAACTGATCCTTTTTCAGATTACTTGTCACGTCATCAACAGAGAATATGAGTTTTGTTGAAAAAGTTCGATTGTTGGATTATTGGAAAATTCAAGATGCCGCTTTGCAAACGTATCTTTGAATATAACTTCAATGACTCAATAAAAATACTTTAGGGAATTTCCACGATCAAGACTTGTTTTAATGGTTGACAAAAGACTATTGGTGACAAAAGATACTCCAGAAGTAAAACTAGTGGAGCACTCATATGATCATTTGAAACAACTTCTCGGAGAGTATGGATTACAGTTCGATTTAAGTACCTCTTGTCTTCTGGATGCTCTTCCTGGAGATAATGATATGGTTGGTGGGAACAAACGAACTAAATGACCAGCAAGTTTCAGATTCCACTATTTGGAACTTCAGTCGAAGCCGCTGATCCTCCAGAAGATTCTCCAATATCGAAAAAAGACGTTCTGAGGCAATTAGGAAACAGTTTGGGTGGTCGATTCACGGATATTCGTATGGCAATGCTGACAATGCAAGAAGAGCGACAACGAAATCTTCTCGCAAAATTTCAAACCCTTACCAAATGGTCTGCCACGTATAGAAGATGTCCAAAGTGTGCAGCTGCATTGAAAATGAGAATCAGTAAGAGTGGAGCAGAATGTATGACATGTCAAAAAGTATATTATCCAACTGTGAGTTTATTTTACTGAAACTTGAAAAATGCAATTATTTCCAGTTTTCACCAGTCTCAATAACTCTTATAATTGATCCAACCCATGAAAATGCACTTCTCGTAAGACATCGCGGATCTGCTGGTGGTGTTTTCACTGCAGTTGCTGGTTTTGCTCATGTAAAATCAATAAGAAAATGAAATTATTCTGTTGTTATTTTCAGTCTGGAGAAAGTATGGCCGAATGTGCTCGACGTGAAATTGCCGAAGAAGTTGGAATTGAAGTTGAATCAATTCAGTCATTGGATATGTCACAACCATGGCCAATGCCCGATTCATCTCTTATGATTGCCCACGTGGCAGTGGCAAAAATGGATCAAAAGGTAACAAAATATCAAAATACCTTCTGAAATTTAAATTTTCTGTAGATATCGGTTTGCCCAGATGAACTTGAAACTGCCCAATGGTTTTCACGGAATCAAGTGCGACAAGCTCTCGAGACGACACTTTCAGATCCATTCTTGAAAAATCTTCCAAAAACATTAGATGATCGTCAAACTCTCACTTATATTCCACCAGCTGGAGCCATTGCTCATCAGATGATTCGAAAATGGGTCGACGGGAAAATAGATGTTCTACATAGTTCTAGAATTTAGACAATCGACTTTATTCATTTTTTTCATTTTTTCATATCATGTTATATGCGAATTTCATTCAACATGTCAAGATTTAGAAGAAGAGTTCAGAAAGAGACAATTAGTATTTTCTTTGAATTGTTAAAAAGTTTCGGGAATCAGGATTAAGCGAATTTGTTGTAGGAGGGGAGATTTTCTGAAGATGAAAAATGAATATATGAACAGAATAATCACTAACAACAGTCACAGCAATCGGCAATACAGCATCCGGCACAACACGCTAAAAGAGCAACGAGACAGCAATTGTCACTTCCGCCACTTCGTCCACCGCCGCCACGACGTTCTTCGACAACTCTGAAATGAATATCATTTAGTTTTCAGAAGATAACACTTCATGATTTGTCTATGGTATAGAAAGAACAACTTACACGACTTGTGGTTGTTGTGGATAATATGCTCCTGGTTGTCCTTGTGGATAATATCCTCCTTGTGGAACATATCCAGCAGATCCTGGTGGTGGATATCCTGGTTGTTGAGTGTATGGAGGTGGTTGATTATATGGTTGATAAGACATTATCAATACTGTAAAATTATTTTTTTGAGTGTATTCAGAAGAAAGAAAGGAAAGTAAAATGGATTTGAATTTTAAGAAGAATGCCAATGTTGAAGAGCCTTTCCTGAACTAATCACTATGAGATTTGATACAAAAGAGACCCAACAACTACCATAACCCAAAAACTCAAACAAACTTAAATATGAATATGAGAAATTCAAATTTAAGTGAAGATCACTGAAAAATCAATGAGTAGAACAAGTATGACGTTTCGATTCGGAAGAGGAACTATGAAATTGTTGAGTATAGAAAGTTGAGTGTTTAGGGTGAGGAGGAGCGAAAGTAGAAAGGATTGAATGAGAAAACAGTATGAAAATAGAAGAGAAAATCGACGACACAATAGAAAAGTTGCCGCTTATTTGCTTTGGTCATATGAATTCAGAGAAGAGAAGGATAGAAAATGACAGAATGAGTGAGTCATCGCTTAAAAATACAGTAGGAAACACAGGAAACCTCTTTCGTAATTTTTTTCTAATCATTCTGAATTTGGGATTACCATCTGTTTAGATCTCAGAAAACCTTCAGAAGTCGATTCGAGAGAGTCTTGATAATTCATTTAAGAACAACTACTGAACCGCATTTTATACCAAGAGACAGTCAAATGACCAATCAGAAATATATTTCATAAGAGGGGTACATTGAGCGTATTTCAGTTGCTAAGCAACGCTCAAAACAACAATTATTTGTATTTAATCAAACGGAAAATAGGAATTGAAAACGAGAAATGTACCTGAGAAACGGCGAACACTTCTTTCGAAATAACAGTAAAAAGAGAGAAAAACAGAAACAGAAACAGATAGAAATAGAGAATCAGATCAAAAACGCCCTTTTAATTTTCTCTTCTCATCTTCATTTCCCCAGTATTTTTTTTATTAAAAAAAGAGAAAACAGGTTGTTTTGTCGATGAGTCAGAGACCGAAAACCATTGAAATCGTTTTGACACGTCATCTTCGTAATGTTTAGTTCTATGAATTCTTATCTGTGTTATGAAAGATTTCATAGAAGTTTTTAGAGTTTAGATCTCCGTGTCTGGTAATTCTAGAATTACAACTCTCATGAACACAGAATACATGAGGTTTAAGAAACTTCGGACGAAGTTGTTCGATGAAGAAGTATTCAGAAGAATAAGTGACAGGTGAAGTAGAAAAAAGGGGAATATGAAGTGGAGTGGGTTGGGTGAAATTGGTTATTTCGCAATATATTCAGGTAAGTATTGGATTTCATTTCTCGTTATGAGTCATGTGAAAGGGCCTGAATATTCTGTGGTTCCTGACAGTGAAACATAATGAAACTTTTATTTAAAACAGATGCTTGACGTGATAAATACATACTGGATCATGTCAAAACTTATAAAATCTATCAAAATTTTGGAAACTTCAAAATGATTTTGGTGAAAAGTGGTAAGATGAAAAATGAAAAATGCGGAAGACTTTGATGCTCAATGAGCAAATAGATTTCAGAGATGAATACAAATAAACGACGCAGGCATCCAAACATCATTGAAACAGGTTCCACAAAATTACTTATAAATGGAACTGTGAATGTTTTACCGTATTCATTTCACTAAACCGTAATGCCGAAAGAGAACTGCTAATCGAAGATAAAGTTTCAAAAAAGTAATAAATGTCGAGTATTCTGTTTTTCGTTCAGACGAAGTCATTTCGAATTTGTAACACAATGTTTTGATACCCCGATTCAAAAAAGAAACTCATCGAAGAAATCTCAATTTTTATATTTGACGAGAACCAAAGATATTCGAGATTCACCTGAAATTCGTGTTTTCGCAGCTCATGACTTCACTTATCAACCTTTTAAAACCGTCATTATTGATTTAATATTTTTATTTGAGAATAAAAACACACATTTCACCAGTATGGATTTGATTCAAACGGAAGTTTCCGACGGTTTTGAAATGAGAAGAAGTTCATCTAGAAATGGTTTCAGGAACAGAGACAATGAATCGGCAATTGCATTGTCGGCGTCATTCCATCTATCATCTTCGATTTTTGTCGGAATTCGGAATTCCTGAAGATTGAGAAAAATAATGACTGAAATGAGTATTATTTTACTTCTTGTTTTGCATTTTTATTCATATATTTGTGAAGACGAATCAGATATTCCCATTGTCTTTCTGCTTCTCTTGCTGGAAAGAAAATTAAGATACTGGCAGAAAAAGAGAAAAAACTAACAAGAAATATCAAAAGTGTGTCCGAAATGAGCCCAGATTTCATTCAAATGATCTCGAGAAATCGAATATTCTCGGTTCTTCCAAATTGCCGGAGTCAGACGAACTTGTTCGATAAATTCTTCCAATCTATTCGGATCAAGCATTCTGAATCAACGAATTAAAACTCAACGATTTTAGAATTTCTAATGGAGAAAATAAAAGAAAAAAGAGAAGAAATTTTTATCAAAAAACTCATTGAAAGCGTGTGAAAGTGTCCAGAAGTGTTTTGGAATTTCTCAAGAGTTTTCTCTATTCATTTTGGATGAAGGAGTGGCGAAAAAGGGAGTGTCCTAAACCCATTTCTTGCGCAAAAAAAGTAAAGTTTCAGGCTTAAAAAAGCAAACAGAAACAAGAAAAAGCTTGAACTTTTCGCCTGAAGACTCACATGTATTTGTGTTTGTTTGTATTATATTTGTTCTTCTCACATCATATCGCATTTCTATACTTGCGCAGAAAAAAGTTTTCGGATAAATTGTACATGAAATAAGAAACAAATGAGACGATTTCAGAGAGTTTTTCAGAAGTGACTGGTATCGAAATGAGTTAGAACGGAAGAGAATACGAAAAGAATAAGTTTACTAATGCTCAAGAATGTATTATTAAATGGGAGAAGAAGGGTTAACCGACAGATGTTCATCTATCGATCCTCGTGGTGCTCCCATTCGAAATGACACACAAAGAATAACTTTCAATCCGATTGAAATTTCGAAATGGAACTCATTTGTGAATCTAGATGGCTCAGGTGAACAAAAGACTTTGAACCGAGTAACGACCATTGTCGTAAAATGAAGTTATTTGGTCATCATCAACAATTAAAAAAGACATTTGTCATAGTATAAATCTACCGTAATCAAACAGAGAATCCACGAATCATGTGTCCATGGTTCTCAATAATCTGAGAGAATTGTTCTTCGGAAAAACGGGGAAATGCAAATCTCTCAGAAAACAAGCAAATAAACCATTACTTTCCCGAATAATATTCAAAAAACACAAATAAAAATATAATTTATTCAAAATAAATATTCGTTTTTTTGTATCATGATATCTTGATTTCAAATGATATTCTCTTTTCATTTTGATGTGTTTCATCAGATTTTTTCCAAATTAATGGAACTGCTCAGACCCGGATTGAGATCTACTTCCATCGGGGAAATTGTATTTCGAGAACCTTCAATATTATTGAATACATTTGTCTGAAAATTGAATCAATTAGTCATTTTTTAGAGAAATCAAAAACCTTTGAGTCATTTCTCTGTAATGAATCATTCGACATTGCTATTTCAGATATTGTATCGAGACGTTTCTGGAAAAGAAAAAAGATTTCAAAAAAAGTAAACTGATCGGAACTAACATTTTTAGCCGCTTCTTCATCTCGGAATCTTTGTGCAATTCCAGCAGCTGCTCCGCCACGTGGAACACTGTTTGAAGAAGAAGGCACTCCGGTTATTCTCTCTTCGTACTGAAACTACTCATTCCTTTCTCTTTTTTCTTCTTCATACTCCCTTACCTGTCCAATCGTTTCTTGACTTTTCGCTGCTTCTTCTCTATGTGATCTCATATCATTCATTGATCTTCCCAAATCGTTTACACTCAAACGATTTCCTGCTTTCAAATTTGTTTGAGCTGTTCCGTTCTTTGCTTGTCTGAAGGAAATGATGACGATGAAATGAATGAACAAAAGAAAAGAGTCAACGACAAACCCTTGTTCGAAGTTTTGCAATTGAACTGCTCTGTCATGTTTTTCTTCACTTGCACGAATATGATCTTGACGACATCTACACATCCAAATACAAATGCAACAGATTGAAAGAATGAAGCATACGAGGACAATTACTGCTATTGATATCAACTGAAAACTCGGTTTTTTATTTCGAATGAAGAGCTATTCGAAGAGTTCATAATGATTCAAATTCAACTTACTTCTTGTGAAAACTCCATCCAATCCGGACTGAATCAACAGAGTTTTATATCAAAAACTGAAGTGAAAAATAAGAAGAGAAAGGGAAAAAGAGTTTGTAGTTGTCGCCGTGCCGTCGTCTTCTTCTTCGGTCACCGGATGAAGGTAGATCATCACCCGGGGATAATGACGACAAAAGAGTGTGTAAGAATGAGAGACGCAGCGATGAGAGCTCTGAAGTCATCGGATTTAAACGAAAAGAAATATGACAAAATGTGGAATCTGAGATATTAGGAATGAAAAACGTGTTGATGGATGATGGAATTCGACTTTGTTTTCAACGATCAGCACATTCTCTCAACGGATTTCATTTCTTTTTTTAGTCGGAACATTGAAAAATAAAGGATGACAGATACAGGATTCAGAGAAAAATGGAAAATTTTTAGAATATTATCAATATCAATTGACCTGAAAACATCAAAAGAGAATAGAGAAATTAAAGACAAACGGGGGATTTTTTCTTTTCTTTTTACTCTCGTTTTCTGTGGAAAATGACATGGGAAAGCACACTCTCTGGAGGCTCTTTTTGTGCTTTTTGTTGCCGAGACTCTCGAAATTTCTATGGAAACGCTGTGACTTGAATATATGGAGACAGAGAGTTTTGAGGAAAGAGTCAGCGAGTGAGTGAGTGTATATAAACATCTCAAAGCCCCAATTAAGGTTTTTGAGCTTTGATTTTGTGATAAACTTTTTTTTCCAAGTGAGTTGATGCTGATGTATAATGAAAGAGGGCGAAAGGAAGGGATGAATACATTTTGAGTTGATATTCGAAATGATGAAAAATGAAACTGAGACTGAGAATCACTTGAAGAGATCCACGTGGGAATTCAGAAGATCTCTCCTATTTCTATTGTGACATTCTAATCTTCATTCTACATCTCTTACCTCTTACTAATCCTTCATATACTCTTTATATTTTCAATTGGGTACAACATAAGTAGGTCAATCTCTTATTCTCAAGAGCTGCTAACTCCTATAACCATTATACCTCCAACGATGAAACGACGGAAACGACTTTCCGGGTGGTCCGGAACATCGAGTAAAAGAGAAGACAAATGGTTTTTTCTTCTTTGGAACAGAGTATTCGTCTATGACAAAATGAGAAGAAGTCTGAAAAGAGAATCTAATCGAATATTCAACAGAATTCAGGAATTTGAATGAAATCTCTTGGTTTCGAAACGAAAGTCGATTGGAGCCAAGAGTAATGGTAAGAACCGGATGAAAACAAAGAGTTAACTGACGTGCAGGTGCCCTGTTAATCGGGATTCTGGGGCGCCTACATGGACATCTGTCGACTAACCAGCTGTCATTCCCTTTTTCCACGGTACCGACTGTCACTCAATTCATCAAAAATTGACTTTTCTTTGAGGGTGAATTCGACGTTTCAATGAATCTCCTACGAAAATATGCGTATCGTATGAAAAAAGAGAGATAACAGTCTCAAGGAAACGAGACCGAAAATGACCATCCGTCGGTTATTTTGAGAATGTTTGGAGGCACAGCTGGAGAGTATCAAATCTAGTTTTCATTTTGGATTCACACATTCCTGCAGAATGTTTTCTACGAAAAAAAGAAATAGTTAGACTCGAAAAACAATGAAAACAAATGGAATTCTTCGGATCAAACCTTCAATATAAGAACGCTTTTCGAATGTAGAAGAATTCATTATCAGTCAGAAGTGTCGGTTTCTTTTCAGATTATCAAGAGAAAGTATGCTTGAATGATTCTAAAATTTTGAGAAGTGCATTCTAAGAACCTTTTGAAATATCATTCGTTTCCATGGTTTCATTTTTCTGATCTTTCAGAAATTCTAATTATCACATCAAAGTTCATTTAAAATCCCTTTCTTAATTCAATATTATTCAGAAGAATTTCCATTTCTCACATCTGGGAAAAAGTGGAAAAATCATAATTAAAAGAGAAAAAGACAGATGTTATCTCAGTCAATTTCAAAAAGTTTCAGATGGGAAATGAGTAATCAAAAGAAAGTGTGTGTGAGAGAGAGAGAGAGAGAGAGAGAGAGAGAGAGAGAGAGATCATTCAGTTCATTCAACTCAAAAAATTACAAAAAGATTGGAGAATTCTTCTAATAAATCACAATTCTTCTTGACGATTTTATGTTTTTCTCTCGAATTAGTAAACGAAAAAATAATCTCAGAAGCCATATGTATGTTCCGTCATTCTCTCTCTCTCTCTCTCTCTCTTCCTCTGATTTATGAAGTCCCGTTGATAGTTTTCGTATATCACCAGATAAGTTATGATCCGCAAGTTGGTTTCAATAGAAAGTTTTCTACTTCTCCTAACTAAACAATGACATTTCATGAGAAGAATTCTCGAAAAGTGAATACAGTTCCTTATACGTCGTTCCTGAAATTTGAACTCCCGAAGGTTTATTTCTGTGATCCCTGCACATTTCCTCTATCTTCGATTCCCTTTTTCCCATTTTACGTATTCATTCGTTTAATAATTTCTTTCTAAAATCAGGATTTCATTCGACGGATTTTGTGCTTTGAAATCACTTTCCCATTGCCTACAATCCCATTTTGTGATAATAATAGGGAAGGATAACATATAATTGAGAGACGAAGAAACTCCATTTCTCTTCCATTTTCATTCTATTTCAACTCACATTCTTCACCTTCTCATTTCTCTTTTCTTCTCACCAAAAGCAGGTGATTATTTTCGGAACCATGGAGATTTGCTCGGCGAAGCAGTGCTCTCCGATAGCCTCAAATCCCCTCCATACTCACTCACTTTCTCTCTTCCCGTGTCGAAATATATTCAGTCTATCTATTGACGTCACTATCGGATTTCTGGCACACGATTCGGTATTTCTAGAGAAGCGGATCAAAATCATGATGAATTCCATAACTTTGATTAGAGTTGAAAGATAGAACCACGTTGATTTACGTAAGAAACTTATCTCCGATTGAAAACAGATTTAATCTGAAGAAAAGGGATTCTTAAACATTCAAAAGTATACTGTAGATTTCGAAATAACTCGAATTTCTGAAACTAATCTCTCCGGTTAGTCTTCTCTTGAATTGCATTCAGAATATACAGAATTTGAGATAATTTATCCAACTGTTTTCATTAGAAAGATACGAAACAAAATGTATTCTTTGAACTCGAAGAAACTTTACGATTCCAATTATTTTTCAGTTCATTGAAGCTCATTTCCTTCCTTCATTATCCTCATTTCGTTGAGCACATATCCATTCTCAGGTTATCTTCTAAGCTCCGCCCACTGTTCTTCACTTAATCCACTCTCGATATGTGTTTCCAAAGAGATACTACTCAACGAAATATTCTCTTTTTCAGTGTTATCAAGTACATTTCTTTTGTTCTCAAACAGGTATTCCAACAAGTGGAATTGATTGAAAATAGAAGAGGTAGGCACCGATACACACTAAACACTTTATGAAATTTCCATAAATTTGTATGCTCATCTAGCAGAAACTAAATGAGGATTATGTAAATTATGTAGTCCAGTGAGTACTGTATAAAGGCTCCGCCCATTGTTTTCAGAACTATAAATAGTCAATGAAATGAATCATTTAGTCATAGTTCCAATTGATTCTCTTCTCCTTCTTCTTATTCTTCAACTTCTCTTCACAGGTAAGTTCTACAGTCCGTTTGTCGGATTTCCGTAGTTTTGATCATTTTATCCTGTACCATTGAAAGCGATAAATGCATCTTAACTGCGGTGATCTGATATTTATGGACATTTATTTTTTATTTTTTATATTTCTAATTGAACAATCTAACAACAAAAAACAATAAAACAATGAATAAAGATTGAGAAAGAGGTAAGAATGATGAAATTGAATTTCGAATAGAGACACGAGCATCAGAAGTGAGGACGTCATCGATTCGAAGAATTCTACCGGGTGTATGATTACATGAATCTTCAATTGATAAAAGAGAGCACATCAATGAATAAATATCAAATAATTGTATTGGTCCTTTTCGATAACCAATTCGGAAAGCTAAAAATAAGAATGTTTATATGTTTCGTGTTGAAATTAAACAACTACTATCCATTTTCAAAATGATTTTCATTTACTTACCTGGTCCATAACCTAAGAAAACTCCCAAAACATCTGGAAGTTCGTTATTGTACCCGTCAATAGCTGATGTTATTTCATGAAGTTTTGGCTTCGGAAACTGCTTTTTCTCGTCTTTCTAAATGAAAATAAAGGAATACAAACAACTTCACTTTCCGTTCCTACCGTTACCACTGCGTATCCTGGATCTGCTAACAAAACAAGGTCAGCTACCGTATCACTCTTTTTGAAATGGTAATGTTCTGGCAAATCTCCAGATTTCGGAGTCGTATAATAGACATGAACATTCGGAATTGGGTGATGATCATGAAGTTGACTGTACACTTGATGAGTTTTCCCTTTTTTCACTTGTAACTGTTTCATTGCACCGCTTCCTACTGTAGTTTCAATCAATTCCATTGGAATATACTCATCAATCACTCTGAAAATGGAAGATTTCAATTTAATTTTCCAATTGTGTCTCTCTTTTAAGTGGGGGTCAACAGGGATTTATGTCAAGATTCCAATCGGATTTGGTGAGGTAATAATCCGAAGTACCAATTGAAGTTTTAGAAAACACGACAGAAAAAGGAAAGAATTACTATTTTTGTTCTCTATGACATATGGAAAAATGCGAAAGTTTCATTTAAATGAAAGCTAACCGAAAACAGAAAATTACCTGATATTTTTCTTTGGAACATCAATAAACCCGTGTGTCGATACAACAATAACATTCAAATCGACTCTTTCTCTCGCTTGTGCTGTTAATCTCTCAAGACTTTGGACGAATCGAAGAACTTCTTTTGAGTGTTTTTCATTTGTATGATGAACTCCTTTTCGACGAATTTCCTCTCCAATCCATGGGTGATAAATCAATGTCAAATCATGTTCTCTGGAATAAATAGAAAAAGAAAAATCAAATCAAAATGAATCAGAAGAATCATACTTTGTCGCTTGAATGACTCGTTTCGCTTGAGATTCATCAGAAAATGTCTTTCCGTCGGTTCTCGGTGGAATACATATTTGAGGAGCCACATCCCAATCCACGTCACATTCCGGGAAAAAGAACATGGCAACAGAAGCCGAAGATCTGAGTGCTGATACATATATTGGATCAATAGACCACCAGTCTCTCGAAAAATCAGAATCTGCGGTGAAGTTTTGAAATTTGATATTATCTCTCCAGTTGTGAATGTAATCTCCAATAAGACCATGCCGACGTGGCAATGTTCCTACAAAAATTATATTTTGAGAATATTGATATGGGAGTTTTTGACTGTTCTTTCGTACTCACCAGTAAGTAAAGAATGCCGATTTGATATAGAAAAAGTTGGAAAAACGGGGAATACTTTCGTTGACCAGACTCCTTCCTCTTCAAATGTTCGAAATACTGATAGATGAGAGAATTTGTAAAATGTATTGGCAGCTAATCCATCGATTACAACAACAGCCAATTTTTGAGAACTTGCACATATTAAAAGAAAATGAAGTAGAAGAAAAATGAACCATTTCTTGATTCTTTGGGCCATTTTTTAGAATGGATTTTACATGCTTATGGAATGATTGTTCTGAAAACTTGAAGAAAATTAGAATGAAAGTAGGAAAACTTTTGGAAAGAAAAAGGAAAAAGTGAAATGAGAATAGAAGTAGAAGAAGACGATTAATTAAAAGATACTTTCGGCATAAGAGCATAATAATAAGAAATAGAACGAGATGTGACGGAGAAAAGGAAGACAACGAATATGAAATTAGCATTTCGAAGAACACAATAAACGAAGTCAATTGTCTTTTGATGAGAGAAACGTTTAGGAAAGTTTTATTTTACATAAACATGAACACCTTTTGAATTAGATTTCAATGAAGTGAATGACACGGTTCGTAATGTAAACTCAAGAATCTGAAAACACGAAGTGCCGGATCCCATTTTGGTTTCCCTCTGAAACAAGAGATGAATATGTGGATCAAGTGATGAATGAACGCTCGCAAAAAAAGAAAAGGGTTTTCATTGTCTAAGAATGAGCATCTTTGTTTCAAAACGTGTCCATTTATTGGAGCTCATCCATCTTCGTCTTCTTCTACCTCCTTTTTCGTTTTGAGTAGAGAATGGATGAGGAGAAGGAGGGTTTAATTGTATTACCGATGACAAATTGGTGACAAAAATAAGAGATAAAGGAAATAAGAGAGACGAAAAGATAGAAAAGAAAACGGATTTTGGAAAGTGAAGAAGACACAGAACTCTTCGAAGAAGAGAAGTTTCAGAAACTCGGTTACGCGAGATTTCAATATTTCTATACATTTTCGGACATATTTTTGAAGAAAACACGAAAGGATTACCAATATTGTTAAATATACAAATCTCTCGAAAAGAAAAGATAGATAGATAGATAGAGAGAGAGAGAGAGAGAGAGAGAGAGAGAGAGAGAGAGAGAAGGATGAGAATGTTTGTTCTCAAAGGTAAATGAGATCTCTCTTTTCCTCTCTTTGAAGAAGAGAGCTCACTTCGTTTTCGCGCGGAATAAACAGTGTGTAATATAGAAATGAATCGGAGATAAATAGTGTTATCGCTCATTTTATTATTCAGTTCATATCAATATCTGGACTTGTACATGTCAATTTAGAACATTTGAAATATGTTCATGTGAAGTTGAAAAATCAGCTTATGAGGTTTTTTCATTTCATTCAAGAAGTTCTTTAAAGTCTATAAATTCCAGTTCATTTTTAATGAATAACGATTGTTCATATGATTATTGGGATAATTGAACATATGATGTTTTCTATTTGAGAATATGATGTTTTCTATTTCATTTAAGCATGTTGAATCTTTAGATTCATAAGAAAAGAGAAACCGCGGAACTCGATGAGTTCTTACCATTAGATTAGATCAGAGTCGAATACTTTGTATTACACTCTATCAGATGTAATCTTCGGACGACATTCAACTCCGTCAGGTGACACTTTTGCACTAATTTTAACATATCTGAAATCTGTGGCATGCAAGAAGAAACATTTCTAAATTTTATTTAGGAATTCGAACTATTTGGAATAACACAGAACAATGATAGAACATGATTATTGATGAGATTCCTGGAAATGCAAATAACGAGATTTTGAATTTGGCAAATTGGGCAACTTGAGAAAAAAGAAAATTCTAGGTTGAGAATAAAAGATGATCTAAAATCATTGCTTTGGTCTTGCAGTTCAACGATTCGATTCCTTCACGTCGTTTTTTTAGGTAGCCAATTGAGCGAATTTTTGAAAGTTCCGAGCCCTTTAATCAGATATTTGTGAACGTATTAAACTTGTATTTGGGTTTACCATCAACTCTCGCAATCCGAACGTTTGAGCGACAAGAAGAGTATCTCCCAATTCGGATCGTCCATACTTGACCAAAAATTTGTCAGCGACTTCGAATACTGTTGGAATTTCAAGAACTTTGGCGATATTGAGCATATGATAGATGTGTTCTAACTGTTTCTTGATATCGTTTTCTGAATCAAATGCAACTTGAAAAGAGAAACAAAGAGTATTTCCATTTATACCTTTAATCCACTGTTTTGGTGGTAAATGCGGTGGATATATCATATTCAAAATACGACGGAAATCTTTAGGCGAAACATTGCAAAGTTCAATGTAGTTTTTACCATTTTCAACTGCATCGGTGAAAGCTCGAAGAAAAACAGGAGATGCCATCGATAGAACCTGAAAACTAAATTGTATTTTTCAGTTCGATTATTCTCAAGTTATTACCATTCGGTTGACATAAAATTCAACATCACCAATGCGAACAACGGCATCGGAGAAAATGGGAAGAGGACGTGAAAAGTCGACAAGATTTCGGAGTTGTATTCCAGATGAACTGTTTATCTAGAAGACTTATGGAGGAATGAAAAAACCAACTCTCCTCAGTCATCTCTGATTACCTGCATGAACAAATTCAAGTGGCAGACGACATTCGAGCCTTCCAACTTGTCACTGACCAATCCAATTTCTGGCAAACTTATTTCTCTCTTTCTGTTGGAGAAATTCGACTCAAATGAAACGTCGCATTTTAACCATTCCTCGTCAATTATTAATCTAATTGAAGCATCCAAGTTCCAAATATCGTCAACTGAGCGACGGCGATGCCGTAGGCGCATTGAAACAGTATGTGTATTGAGCTCTTCAATCCAATTGGCAGTCAATTTCAGTTTCCAGTTACTGTCGAACATGTGAAATTCGGGAAACTTCAGGGAACTGATCGTTGGGCCACTACCGATAATGTCGCGATTGTCATGGGTTTCGACACGTGTTCCCGGTGATTCTTCCGATGACATCTGAAATAAAGCGGCCCATTCTGGGCAACAATATAGAACTTTCAATTTAAAATGATGCTTTGGTCTGATAAAAATTTTAGAGCTTGGATCTGGTCTTTAAAAATACTGAAAATTGAAGCAAAGTTTATAAATATTTATTTCGGAGAGAAAAACATGTTTTACTAATACATAAAGACTATAAATAAGTAAAATAAAAAAGTTCAAGAAAAAAAAATTTTGGGAGCATAAATATGAAAAGTTGAAATTAAAAACGAATAAATTTACACTCGAAGGTTTTTTTCGTTTCCTACGCGGAGTACACATGGGATTGCTGCATGCGTTTTCGAGGCCACGACCAAGAATTTATGCGGCAACTCGAATTCGGGTTTTTGAATTCACTTAAATTTTTTAAATTAGAAACAAGAAACCTTATATTCTTTTTTATATAGTGTGCGTTTTTGAGTAATCTTTAGGTTAATGTAATTATTTATTCATTGTTGCTTTCCGAATCGTCTTTGTGTTATCTTGGTATATGCCCATTTTAAAGTTTTCGTATTGTACTTTTCATTCAATAAACATTTAATTGTTGCTCACAACACATTTTATTATTCTCTGAAAACTACTTATTACAAAGACCGGGGGGAGGGGTGCGAATGTTGAGTGAAAACAAGGAGAAATGACAATTTTACACAGAAAATATCAAATACAAATAAATGATTGAATGAAGTGATCATCAAATATATAGAAAGATTGTTTCGGGATGTGAAATTTTCAGAAATTTACAGAGGAGAGAGAGAGAGAGAGAGAGAGAGAGAGAGAGAGAGAGAGAGAGGAAATTGAGTACCTGGAGAAATAAAGAGAAAGTGGTCGGGCGGCATGGAAAGTGTGGGATGGGAAAGGAAAAAAAAGAATTGAAACGACATGTACACACAGAAAAGAAACAGATTGAAAGCTCTCTTTTTAGAAATCTAACAGAAATTTTGATTGGGAGAAACAGTATGATACAAATAGGATGGACAAGTTGGCTCCTATATCGACTAGACAGTTAGTGTTCACGAGAGAAGTATTCCGATAGTCCGAATTCAATGACGTCTTGATATCTCTTCGTGTTTTCTTGCTGGTGGTCTTCCGTGTCCAATCGGGGCAACTTTTGTCACGTTTTGAGCTTTGATGAGTCCAAGAGTTACAGCTTTTTCAACCGGTAACTGAAAGAAAAACTACTTCAGTATATTTGCACTGACTCTATCTTCGTACCCTCTTGGCTTTTTGCAGAACATATATTTTCGAAAAAGAATGCTTTTGCTGCTTAATGAACTCGCTAATGGATAAGTCAGCTGGCAAAGTGATTCAAGTTCAGTAGAACAAAAAATAAAGGAGGAAACTGAATTTTTGGCATTCTTTTGTTTCTTATTGTGTTTTGTTCTAGATCAGGTTATGAAAATATATAATGTTTTGTGATGCTTTGTAATGAGAAAAGAGGTTTATGGTTAGATCTACTGAATATCCGATATCTCACCTGTTTGTGTGGGAATACTGGAACGTGGCACTTGATGCAACTCTGTGGTTCATTGGCAACACTGTTCTGGCTATTCCATTTACGTTTGCAGATTTGACACTGAAAGAACTATTTTCGAAATGAACAGGAATACGGTCACTTACAGTGAATTCTCCGTAACACTTCTTTCTGCCTTGATAAGGTGTTAGTTCGTCGTATGGAGAATTGAATCTTTGTGGACAATCCGAAATGTAATGAAGACCAGTGGCATAGCAAATGTGACATTGGTAACGTGGTGGTGGAGTCTAAAATCGGAATTCATCTTTCAAAATTTTCGATGATCTTCTAAAACTAACCTTCTTTGGAGAAGACAAAAGCTCAGCGAAACCAGCAATTTCAGCCAATGAGAAACCATCTTCTGCAGCGAGAGCCTGAGCAGCATTCAAAATAGTTGGATTCGATGCTTTTTGTTGAGTTTGTGGAACAATTTTTGTAGTTTGTGGGCTCGGTGAAACTCCGAAATGGCGAGTGATTTCTTCCGGACTTTGTGCAGAGAAAGCTCGTTGGACTTGAAGTGGAAGTACAGCTGAAAAGAGATTTTTAAAGAACAATTCAAACAATTTATGACTTACAGCTGAATATGTCGTTGCAAGGAGATGCTAAAGGAGTTCGTGTCGGACTACCGTATCCACTGGATCCAGATTCATCATTGATGTTCTGTGCCTGCAGAAAATATTTTTATTTTGATAGAGTAGGAAGTGAAAGGAAAGACGGAAAAACATTCATTTCCTCGTTTACTTCAAAAAGGAAATGAAACATTATGGAGAGGAGTCATTTTGTGATTTTTTCATTTTAAAATAGAATGTTTCTTTTCTCTAGTGATATCAATCAAAACACAAATGATTTTTGATGATTTAAAAATGAAAATAAGTTATTCTGACCTGAGATATGATACGTGCCGGGGGCGATGATCTTTCGCTTGACGACGAAGTTCCAGAATCAACATCTTTCAAGTTGAAGACGGCCAGATCGAGTGCCAGACGGTCATAGGCAAACATTCTGAAAATGGATGAAATAGAAACAAAAGAGAAATGAATGGAAACGAAAGAGGAGGAAAAAGTACTTTTGAAAAGTGAGAAAGATAAGAAATGAGGGATAGAATTAGCAAAAAGTGCATGAAAGTATTTATAAGATAATAAAAAGAAAGTTCATTCGATTTCGAATGTTTTGATCTTTTTTTCGACTGATTTAGTATTTGAAAACGATAGGTCATGTTTGACGAAAAAGTGCAAATTGTGCCTTTGAGCCATCATAAAACATGGCGATGGAAAACAATTCGGTCCATTTAGTTTTCATGTTTAGGGATGATAGAGTGTGGAGGACAAAGAGACGCAGAGAAAAAACGAGGTAAAGAGGTGAGAATAGATGCGATCGTATGTATATATTCATGTATATATTTTTATTATCACTGTCCGTATGTATTGTCACTCACCTCCCGTACGAATACCGATACAAGAGGGACTGATGAGCTGGCGGAGAGAAGAATAAAAAAGAGGAATAGGAAGAGACAAAAGTGTAGATTGATAGAGAAAAAAGTTTAAAATGAGAAGAATTTAGTCAAAAACGGCGGGGAAAACGAAAGAAAAAACGGAAAGGGTTCAAAGTGGGAGAATAGGAGAATGGGCGGATGAGATGGGGGAAAAACGAGGCAAAACGCAAAACGACTTCTCGAATTTCACGACATGAGTTTTCTGATGCATCAAGATGCAGCACATGAATAAGATGAGATACTTTCTGAGATTTCTCAGATTATATATTGAAAATGATTTGATCCGAGAATCGATTGAAAGTTTGGTTTGGATGATCAGGGGAGCATCTGGTTATAGACGTTTTTGAGTACTCATGAAAGAAATACTGTGGAAATTTCAGGAAAGCTTTTTTTCAGTTTTACAACAGAAGCGAAACCAAGATAGACAAGTAGTTAACAGTTTTGGATCATGTAGTTTTGGAATTTCTTTTCCACTTCCGGTGTCTAATAGGCCTTCCAACTCCTTTCAGTTTTTGTGAGAGACTGTTGAAGCTTTTCCCTCTTTTTCTTCAAAATTAAAAAAAGTTTCCATGTGTCTTTTGATAATTTTCTCTTTATTGTCAGCCCTTGACTTTCAGGTAAATACAGTAAGTGAGCGACCTCTTGTTGATAAGAGAGTGTACAGGTCAACGAGACGCAGACACAAAGAGCGGTGAGACGCACAAATAAACAGGTAAACTGGTTCGCCCCACCAAAGTCACTTTGAAATGAAATTTTGTATGGGGTCGAAAGAAGTGGAATGTCACATGGATTGAGAAACGGTAAGAGTGATTGGAAGGAATCAAACTGAAATTACTTTTCTTCATTTATCAGTGGTACACTTTATTACGACGGCTTCTAGACTGTTCGCGAGATTTCTGATGTTTTAGGTAACATGACCGAAGTTTGAATCTGAAGAAAACTGGTCATTGAAAGAATGAACTTGATCCATTTGAGCTTTATTCGCTATTTTGAACTACATAGAAACAGAAATAAACAGGTAATTCAGACGTTCAAAAAGAAATTTGAATTCCTCTATATTCAGAAAAAAGAATGCCTTGTTGGCATTCGACTTTGAAAACTCAGTTGTTTCATCTCTCCTTTTTGTAAATAAGTTGGCACCTGGACTTTTGCAGAAAAAAGAACAAAAGTCAGTGTACTCGGCAGGGGGAGCAAGGACCATTGAAACTCAAAAAAAAGTTGCGTAAACGACGAAAAAATGAAGGAAGAGAAGAGATTTGCGGAAAGAAATGGGGACTCTCTCTCTCTTTTTCTTCCGGGAGAGAGCAAGAGGTGACACGGACTGCTCTTCTATCTTTTCTGAAGAAGAAGAAGAAGAAAAAGAAACGAAGAGTTGAAGAAACACGCGTTATACTTTATGTGTATGTATGAGTGTGTTTCTTTATCTATTTTTTGTGATATATGAATGTATGAGAGGAAGTTGGATCGGAAAAGAATTGAAAAGAGAAATGAGATAAAAACTCGGAATGAGAGTGACCGTTGATTCTATTTCTCATGATTCGTTTCAAATTTACATTCGGTTATCTTAGAAGCCTATGAAATTTGAAAGGTGATTAGAAGAAGAATTGAAGTTGATTCAGAAACGGATTACGGTATTCCTTTTGACTATATGTTTTAGATTTTAGGTGTTCGAAAAATCTGATTTAGAGGTTCAATGCAAAACGAAGGAACATCAATCCAAAAAAAAACAGAAGAATGTAGCCCTAAAGGAGCACTATAAACTACTTTCATCACTTCCTTGTGTTTTGAATAGTTGTTTAAGAAGTCAAAATAGAGTGATCATCAGAACAAAAAAGTAAAAAAAAAAACAAAGGAAAAATGGAGAACCGAACGATGAACTATTTTTCGACTGAAAAGAATGGTGATCAGAAGGAAGAAAAGAAGGTAATCGAATGAATATTCGAACAAAGAAACCCAAAGAGAAGCATTTTTTGAGAGAGAAGTAAAGGTCATTCTGATTGCAGAATGACCCTTCCGCCCCCTTTTCTCGAGGTCATTCAACCAAAAGCTTTTCGTTCCGCGTTTCTTTTCAAACGGTCAGAAACACTTTCTTCAAGAATTCAAAGTTAGACTTAAAAACTAGAGAAACTTCTCTTCTAAAATGAACAAAAACTGGAAATAGTGGGTGAATTGATAGAGACGCAGACAAATTGACAGTCTTCAGAAAAAAAGGAGGGGCAAAAAGGGGAATGAAAGAGTAGGACAAAGGGTCATTTGAAACAAAGAAACAGTGTCAATTCGAAGTTTTGGGTTGAAAGTAAAGAGAAATTAGGATGAGAGATGGAAAAAAATCAAGAAAGAGAAAGAGAAATAAGAGAGAGGGCGGAGAATTGATATCAGAATGGTACGATGAACGGCACCTAAAAGACTGGTACGGCAAGCCTCAAATCTCTGGAAATCCGTATTTTCGAAGAAGACTCACAGACGATCGGATCATGATTCGAACTTTAAGATGGCTTCAAATGCATAGTATTCGAAGAGATTTCTGCTTGTTATTATAATAAAAGAATGTGAAAATCCGGGGATTACTAAAATATGAAAAACAGGTGATATCGAGATTCAGAAAGAAATTTCTGAAAAACATCAGAAGTCGATTTTTTAGATTTTTTGAGGAAAAAAGGAATTTAACTCTTACGGATTGATGTCGATAGAGGAGTTCAATTTAGAAATGGAGTTGGCAGTAAAAGTACATTTTTAATACTCGGATCAGAACAGAATTCAACTTCTTCTGCCTCTGACGTCCCTCTCGAAACAACAAACATTGGAAAAAAGAGAAAGAGCATGTTTCAAAAAAGAAGAAGAAGCCAAAAAAGGATATTTTTAACAGACATGGTGGCTCAGAAATGGAATGAAATGGAGAATCGAAATGCATAAGAGATGAGAAATTCTCGAACGTATCTCTCTTGAAACTTTTCTTCTTTTCATCCGTATTACACATCTTTCATGATTAATGTATCCGTGTTTTTAGAAAGAGAGGGAGTTGTCAACAAATTATGTTCTCTAGTCGAAAAGACTCATTTTTTTGGAGAAAAAGCTGATAAAAGTGCAACTCAGGAAAATAATTTCGACAAGTGAGGTGATTCAGATGAGAAGGGATTAGATAATATCCACGGATTATCAGATTATCTTCTACCACGTCTCCTTTTTTCATAAGATAAAAAACAAGGTTGGTTGTGAAAGATACTAAAAACGACGGAAGGGATAAACGATTTTTTGAGTGTCGACGGATCATAATTGCGCAATCAAACGAATATTAGCGAGTAGTTGGTGGCTGTTGTCTCATCGAAAAAATATCATAAATATTATAATTCAAATCGGTTACCCGATTTGAAATAGAAAGAGAGAGAGAGAGAGAGAGAGAGAGAGAGAGAGAGAGAAAGAGAGGATCCTACTCTCACAAACTGGTTTCTTCTTGGTTTGCTCGTCAGTCTCGACCTATGCAATAAATGGGATTTTTTGGAAGGTAAAAGAGGATTAATTGAAACAAAAACAGAATAAAAGATGAATAAAAAGTGAATCAAATGACTTTTGAGAGTTTCAGAAGAGAACGAAATTTTGAAATTTGATAGACTCGAGACATTCAAAAACATCACTTTCTAAATATGGGTTCTGAAGAAAATAAACTGAAACTTCTCCCACTATTTCGAATCAAAACGTTTTCGAATATTCTGACAGAGTATTGTTTCTGATATACTTCGAAGAATTTTACTCGGCTAGTCATATTCGAACGAACAGATAGAATATTAATGGATTATATTCGAAATACATTCGATTTTTCTTAAATCACAAGGGGTCAGAGGACGGAGAAGAAGAAGAAGAAGAAGAGAGAAACCGTTCTTTTCGTGTGTTTGGCAGGTATAGATGTTCAGAAAAGATACAGGTATCTCGACGCCCTTTGACATTAACTCTTCCCTTTTTCTTTCTCTCTTTCCTTCTCTTTTTTAGCATTCTTCTTTTTCTATTTCCTCGCGGTCACCACAGTGATTCTCTTTCTACGACTGCGTCCTTCCGTCGGTCCATACATATTCTCGATCATTTCATTCTACTTTTTCTCTCTCTCGACAGTTACAATATATCAAACGACCTCTCTCTCTCTCTCTCTCTCTCTCTCTCTCTCTCTCTCTCTCTCTCTCTCCTTCTTTTGATTTTTCTGTATTCTACGCCCTTTCTCACAGTACGGCAGAGGGGAATAGGCGCCATTGTCCTCGTGCTTTTGTCACAAATAATATGAGTATCTAGGTTCAAATGTCAGGAGATGACGTGGCAATCAGAAACATGTCAACTCGATCTGATTGCAAATTTTCACTACGTTTGGAGTAATCAATCTTAAGGCAATCATAATAAGAATAAGAAAATAATTCTATTAAACTAAAGAGAAAAAGAGGAGAATTTTGAATGATTGTCCATAAAGAATATGATATTTGGCTATTTGAAAAAGAATTTCGAAAGTTATTACCTAGTATTTAGAAGTGATTAAACTGAAAGAATGACATTTTATACTTCTCAAAGGTTGAGTTATTCAATATGGGAAAAAGAAAATAATAATGTTAGTTATAAGATGGATCTCTCTCTCTCTCTCTCTCTCTTTTACTTTTCCTGATGAGATTTTTCTTCTTTTCATAAAAACTAATTGAATATGAAAAAGGGGAAAGTGAATAAAGATGAATGAAAATGAAACTTTTGAATAACAAAAACGGTCTGGCTAATCGAGAAAAAGATTCGTTTGAAGGATAAAAACGAGAAGAGGACAAGATGAAAACTGGTAAAAAACTGGGAGAAAAGTGTCAAAATGAGATTATTTTATTCGAAAGAGAGAGAGAGAGAGAGAGAGAGAGAGAGAGAGAGAGACCAACATCTGAGCACCTGCTCCAAAAAATACATTCTCTTTTTTTTTCGGAATCGAATATTCTCACGACAGGGAAGGAAAGTGGATTTAAAGATGAATAGAATATTGCAGAAAAAGTAAATGTTTCTTGGAAAAAAAGAGAGAGAGAATACTCAATAATTTGAAAAGGGACCCTTTTTCGTAGACTAATTGGACGACGTTTCGTCACCTAGTAACATCAAAAACCTTATGTTTTATTCAAAAAAAAAACGAAGAGGCGGGGGAAATGAAGCAAAAAGAAGATGGTTCGTGTCGTCAGGAACCGAGATACGCATTGATGATCAAGGTATCTCATTAGTGAACAACGGAGTTTCTCGTCATAATATTTTCGATGAACAAAATGATTTCAAGTTAAAAAATAAGGTTTCTAGAATAAAATCGAAATTCATTTTCAGAAGAAATCTACATTCACCTATTCTGTTATTCATATGAGCTTAACTGGAGAACTGTCGGACCTTAACACCTTCAAGACGAAAAACAATGTCTACGTATGTTTTTCTCTATCAGAACGGAACTATATTTCTTTGTTTTTTGTTCCCAATTACCAAAAAAAGGCTTTCTGAAAACATGTGTTCCAATTTCCGTTGGGAAGTCTACGTAAACAGTTCTCTCATTAGCTAACGAAGGTATTCTATGAAAATGACAAAATTCTGAAAACGGAAGAGAAAATGTCTACGAATATCATCTCTGAACACAAAAATGAAAGCTCAAAATGAATGAAATTCACAAAATACTAGGAAGAAGGAGAAGCTGTTCAAACATTTCGAATGGCGGAGCGCCAAAATGATTTGGAGACAAAGCGAACAAAGAAAACGACTACTGAAAGGGATGAAGAAGAGAACAGAGTAGACCGATGCCACGTCACACAGAAAACGAATTGATGTGAATATTCTGGAGAATTGAAAATGTCAAATTTTATGAGTTGCTAGTCCACTAATAGTAAGAATGACACAATATAAGGGAAAGTATTCATGAGACATCGGTTTCAAACTGGTACAAATGCTTCTTTTCTCTTCTTTTCAATCCGTTTTCCAACTTCCATTTTGTTTATCCATGAACTAATTTTAGAGAGTTTTTGGAAGAAAAAAGGAACAAGTGACCATTATAGAAAGAGAGAGAGAGAGAGAGAGAGAGAGAGAGAGAGAGAAGCTGAAGGAAAAAAAAGATGTGCATGAGCTTTGTCAATCAAATCGAATTGACACTATTTCGGACAAAGAGCAGAGCTCACTGCCACACAAAACAAGTTGTATAGAAAATGAGGAAAGTGGGCGGAGCCTATATTGGAGCATCGAGTTTGGAGAGCAAGAATTTGAAAAAAAAGGAAAGTTGGAGAAGAGAAAAATGGTACTTTGAACACAAAAAGTAAAAGTAAGTATATAAAGTAAAGTTGAAGAAGGAGAAAAAGAAAAACTGGTAAGAGGGGTGGATTGTTTGGGTGGTGGTAAGGTTGAAGAAGGAGAATGAGAAGGAGAAGAAGGAGGAGGAAGAGGAAGAGGGAGAGAATAAACGAAGAGTTGGCACAAGAGGGTCGAGAAAGCAAAGAAAAGGTAAAAGGGCACCGAAAAACGAGCAAACATGCCGTTGAACTGTACTAAAAACGGAGGAGAGAAAGTAACCGTTCAAGAAAACAATCGTCTTGTTCTGAAAATTTTGAAGAAGAGATCTGGAATTCCAGTCATTGGTGTTCAGGATCTCTATTAGAAGATTGAAATATTTTTTGAGATACCAAACTGAGACGTGGAACATCTTTCTCCTAACTAACCCAAACTTTCACTTTTTTCAAATTCCCAACCTTTAATTGCATTTGGATTTACTTAATTTTGCAATCAAATAAACAAAACTACAGAAATAAGATGTAGATGAAACCTAAAATCACATGTCGTTTGGGTTTAGATACAAATGATGACGGCCGGCTAACCCAACAAGTAATTCTTGATTGAAATCGACCGATTGGACGAGAATAGCAAAAGAAAAATGGAGAAAAAAGGTCTGTTCAAGGTCATCATTCCTCTCTTTTCACCTAAATATCTCTCCTATTTTCTATCTTTTTTCTGGTAACTTGCGCATCCAATTTGTTTGTTTTTGGCGTCACCGTCGAATTGTGCCGTCCGTTTTCTGAACGTTCGTAGCCTTATGACCTGATTATGATCTCTATTGACTAGGAGGTAAAAACAGAAAGAAAAGGAAGAACAAAAGGAAGAGAGAGAGGAAGAAAAAGGTCACGTTAAACTGTGATTTTTAAAGATTGATCATGTGAATCAATGTCTCAAATTGAAGAAGTTTCATCGTTCAATCGAACGAAATCAAATAGAAAAAGAACAGGAAAAACAACTTCGAAATCAGTCAACTGTGACTGTTTGCTCCTAATTTTCTTTATTAGAGACTCCAAATCGTTTGAAGCTTCACTTTAGGCAAATCGAAGGAAAAGAAAGGGAATGAAAAGAGAAAAAGGTGTAGACAAGAAGGAAAATAGAGAAAACGACGATGTAAATGCTCGTGTAATTGAGTTGTGTTTCCTGGAGCACGACCAAGTGAACGAGGAGTATAAAGAAGACAAAGGAAACAGATTCATAAAAACATTTCAAAAATCAAATGTCATTCGAATGTGTTCTGTCAGTCAAAAGTAGTACTGTAGTAGGAAAACGAATGAAATTCTGAAACTATTCAAACAATGAAAGAATGATTTTGTTTAGTTGCATGAGTATTGCAGTTCTTCTCCAGAATTTCTGGAGGAGCACAAATTCTCTTATCGCCTTCTCCAATTCTAAAATGTGTACAGTTATGTGTCAGAAGATAAGAGACCCGAAACGGAAAGTGAAATGTAAAGACAATGAAAGAACAGAAAAAATGTTGCCAAGTCATGTCATATGTGCGTGTAATGGAGCCGAATGATGATAAGAGTTAAAAGAGAAGAAAATGAACAAAAAAAATCATAAAATTAGAGAATGTGTGTGTTTCGTTTCAAAGAGTTTTTGCGTAAATAAGCAAAAAAAGAATGATTCGAACGATTTGAAAACGGTAAAATAGTAATTGGTAAAAGGGAATTGGTCAACCAAATGGCCTTGTATAATTACTTCCAAAAGATGAAATGATGAATCAGGTTGACCCATTGCAAAAAAAGATCATGTGAAATTAACTTTTATCAGTAAACAGTTTGAAATTTGAAATCGAATTCGATTTAATTCTCAACATTCGAACGAAACAGTCTTCTTCCGTTTTCAAAAACAATCAAATAGATCAAGAAAAACCTGACGGGTTACCATTTTTATTCTCGGTGAAATTTGGAAAATGGTTTTTCTCGGAAACATAAACCAAAGTTTGATACTTTCTCTGGTTTTTTTCTCAATTTGATGTGTCATCATCATCGAAAAGTACTGCGACTCCTCTTCTTCTTCTTCTTCTTCATATATTTGATCAACTGAGTCCACAATTCACGAATTGTTCATGAATGGCAACTTCCAATTGAAAAGTAATGTTAGTTTTTTGAAGTTAAAACTAGAAAATATGTGTTTTTCTTTCACTTTACGATTACAGTACAGAAAGAAAACTGTCTTTTTGTGGCAAGAGTTGTATTCAAACCGTGGGAAAATACAAAGAATTGAGTCTCGTGATATCAGAAATATCAAAACACTTTGATCAATCACAAAATTTCATTCAAAGTGATTTGGAAATGGATTGGAATTTCGATCGATGTTTCTAAAGATCTTCAACTTTCAAAAGAGAAAAACCTAAAAGTTTCGGGTGCGGAATACTCAAAAACTGCTCATTTACAAACGAAAAACTAGTCATTTGGATCTTTAAATAAACCACTTTAATCAAAGAAACGTTCGAAACTTTTCTATTTTCGTTCTTTTTTCCCGTCGAATCACAGTCAAACATTGTAAGTTTTTCACGAGATGCGCAACTCAAAGAAAGAGAAAAAAGACGTTTATTTGTGGTGCCAAAGGGTAAAAGAGAGAGAGAGAGAGAGAGAGAGAGAGAGAGAGAGAGAGAGAGAGAGAAAGGAGGAAGAGGAAAAAACGAAGGGTGACAAAACAAACGAAACACTTTCAAATGCTCACCTGTCTCGAGAAGTTTTCAAATGAAAAGAGATTATCAATCAAGTGTTCGAGACAAAAAAGAATGAATGTTAGTCATTCCGAAGATAATCTCATAGCCGTATTTGATTATCTGAAGCCAATCAGTCAACTGATCCTTCATGCACCAAAACACCAAAACATTTCCCATCGACGGCTCTTTTTTCTCTTCTTTCTGCCACCCCTATTTACGGGTTTTGGCGACGAACATCTGTCACTCTTGGTGACAGGCCGCTCGTTTCCATTCCCATTTTCGTCTTTCCGTTACGAAGTCAAATGGAATCGAAACGACTCGTTGACGGAAGTCGTTTGGAGCTTGAAATATATTCTATTCAGATCATCGTGAAGAGAAAAATAAAGGCTTTGAAATGAAAATTCACGAGAAGAAGAATAACAAGACAGGGTTTGAAACCAGAAAAATTCATTTTACAAAGAAAAAATGTATGAAACGAAAAGGAGTCGAAGAGTTTAGTTTTTATGTTTTGACCAATTCTTCCAGAATGCGAAACTAAATTTCTTTCCAGTCAGACAAATCATTTGAGACAGTGTTGCTGGTTTAGAGGAAACAATGATGTCTTCAGGATACATTTGTTCAGCAGTTGATTCTGAATAAGAGAAAAGTTCATATTGTATCATTGAATTGAAAGAATACCGTTCGATGAGACAATAGAATGATTGGAGAATGAGTGAGCAGTGGTGAGACAATTTACAAATTCGCTGATAGAAGACTGTTGAGTTAGAGCTTCTTCCACCTTCTGAGTAAAGATTTGATCCAGTTCAACAAGATCATGGAAAACGGCTTTCAAACTGGATCCAGTTGAAACATTACTTGAAGATGGAACGACCATATTGTTGTTAAGAATTGGGGAAATGTTATCCAATGTTGAATGAAGGCTGTTTTCCATTGAAGATTTTTTATAGTCAGAAGCTGATCCCATGATTCTGTACATATCTGTATCTGAAACTCCTTTTTCATATGAATAAATGAATAGTTGTTTGATTACCAATTGGATCTTTAGTAAGTCCAGAATCAACCGAAAATTCTGTGTTGAGTGATTGTAATCCGTATCCAGTATCCGAAGAAAAAAGTGTTCGACCAGCTTCAATTCGATCCGGAGAATCTTCGGAAGAATCAGTTAACAATGACTTTTTTCCTTCATCATTCACAATTACACTTGGCAGCCAACCACTATAATCGAATTGATCTTTGAAATTCGAACAGTCCAGACCCCAGCCTGAATTGTATTTCAGAAGAGAATTCTGAACGTGAACTCACTTTTTCCTTGGAATAAAAGACGAACGACCGAATAAAAGTCAGATTTAAATGGAATAACTCTGGCTGCAGTGTATTTGTGTTCACAAGACCAACGCATACAGTAATCATATTCAGCTTCAAAACGATCAGCAACTTGTTTTTGATACGGTAAATTCATCTCGTGTTCCGTCGCAGTTCCGTAGTTTACGTTACTCTCCACTTTCGAAAACGTTTGAAAAAAAGATTTGTTTTTGACAAATCGTTTACTGAAAAAGAGAAGTTATAAGGGAATTAGGAAAACGGCTGCTTCACTTATGATTCAATGCATCACCAAATGCCAATTCATCATGTCCACAAGTACAAGATTCATCTGAAAATAAAGTTTCTCTTTTTTTAAATTTTCTTTTTTCACCTGAATATTGTTGACTCGCTTCCGTTTGAATCATTGAGAACGAAATCGAATTCATAGGCATCCGATTGTCAAAACGTTGCATTCTGGATGAATGAAGAAATAAAGAATTGCAGAAGAAGTTCTTAATTCTTATGAACTCTCAAATAAATGTTTGAAATACCTTCCAAAAGAAGAGAAACGTAAAAGACATGGGTCAGTTCATCGGATCGAAATGGGTTCACGTTCTTTTTTGTTTCCAGTTTCTCCTTTTCCCCCTTTCCTTTTTTCATTTATTGTCATTCATTTTATTGTCATTTATTGTCATTTATTGTCATTTATTGTCATTTGAGTCATTTATTCCGAAGTTTCTGACAAACCAACAACAAAAATTTCCATTTCTGGAACAAACATCAAAAAAAGAAATTTGAATTTGAAATCATGAGAGTTTTCAGAATAAAATCGAAAATCAACATGTCATGAACCCAAACAGAATTCATCTGAAAACGAGAAATTCGATGAATTTAACCCCAAATACAAAACGTGAGTACCCGTGTTTTTCTGAATCATCAAACGTCATATATTTCACATGAAACTATCTGAAAAACAGACAAGACACTAGACAGTGAAACGATTCGAACGAACGGAGGAAATGGAAGTGAATGGAGATAAGCGAGATAATCTGAAATTTTGAAACAAAAATGAGTAAGCGTAAACGGAAGATACAGAATAAATAGGCAATTCAGAACTCCTTTTCTTTCTCAAATATCCGGTTATGGCCGAGCAATACTTGAAAAGGTCTTCATCGAATTTCAATGTGCAAATCCTTTCTCAATGCATAATTAAAATATTCATGTCGTTTGATTTTTGTTTCGGACAGTCTACACATAAAATCTCTTTCAATCCCCGCTTATTCAAATGTTTTTTGTCGTCCGGAATGTGAAATGAGGCGGTGCTCGTGCACCGTTTCTCTCAATTTCTCTCACTTATCACTTCTGTACTCAGAACATAACGTACCGAGAGCATAAAATTTGTCGTTTTTCCGTCGCTCCCGCATTTTCAGATATTGTCACGTGTCGACAAGAGGCTTATCACACTTTCTTTGCTCGATTAATTCTTTACTTCAAAAATTGTCATTTAGTGTATTTAGTATCATGTAAACATATGGTTTCTTCTTACGTCATTCAACAATGATACGGTAGAACTAGTTTTTGGGAATCAGAGGATTACTGTAGCTATGTCTTTTCAAAAAAGTAGATGGGAAATCTATTGTTTCTGAAAATAATCAGATAAAGCCGAATTTGACCAGAAAAATCTACAGAATTCCGTCAAAGAGTCGCATTTCCCTATAATAGATGTTTGTTTAGTGTAATTCATTGTAAATTCCGTTTACTTTCGTTTGATTTTCGAAGTAAAGTACGGTAGATTGAAGTGCAACGAAAACAAAAGAGAGTCTCCACTGCTGATGAAGATGAATGAATTCTTTCGAATGGTCAATTATCTGTGGAAAAAAAAGAAAAAAGAGGAGGATTCTATTTTTAATTTCAGACAAAAAACTAGATATTTGAACATTAGGAAAAGAAATTTCTCACCTTACAAACGACTCTCTTTTCTGTATTCTTCCGATTATTCTGATGTTGTCCGATTCATCTTCTGATTCCTCTGATCGTTCATTCAAATTCCCATTTGATACTACTGATGCTCTTTCGATTCACGAGTTGGCTGTCAAGGATTTACCACAGCCAGATGCTGAAAATCCTTTCAGCGTTGCGATGCATTCTCCTCCAGGTAATGTGCTGAAATGTATTTTCTCTAGAACTGCGATGAAATCTGTTGAAAAAGGAAATTCTTCCATGATTACAAAATCTGAATCGAGTTCTTGTCACATTCTTTTTTTTAATTCCGCGTGGTAATGCGTGGATAAACGATAGACAAATCTTTTTCTTCAGTTTTTTCGAATAAAATAAGAGTTTCTTCGATTCAATTTCACTCTGAGAAAATCTGAAATTTTTGAAAGAAACGTCACGATTTTTGTTTTATTTTCCGTTTCTTTTCTCAGTTTCTCATCCATGTTTTCCATGTTTGCCCTCCTCGATTTCATCGATTCCGCCAATAATTCATGGAAGAACGCTCGGAAAAAAGCCACCGTTTTCTGTATGATATGCATTTTGTTTCCAGCCCTTCTCACTCTCTCTTTTTCCTTTTTTATGACAAACACTTTATTGTTGTTCTCTTCTAGGATCGCCTCCGTTTGCTGTAGACAGGAAATCAGTTGACAATTCGATTGTCGCTGAAACTCCATTCGAATTTGCTCCGAGTCAGAAATCATCTCAGCATACTAATCGTCCACCGCCTTTTGCAAAATCAGAAAAAGAAACGGTAGGTTCTTTCTATTCGGATAGTCTCTTCACATTTTTCATTCAGATGACGACGAATTTAGTTGAACGACTCCGGCCGAAGTTCGCCATTGACAATGAATTGATTCGTGCTTTCATGGCGGAATTGTTTTGTACCAGTTTTCTTGTGGTATTGTTTTCTCTTTTCTCTCCTTTCTTCGATACAATTCATTTTCAGTTTGGCGGAGAATGTGTCAATGCTCAATATGTTCTCTCACAAGGAAAGAATAACGAATGGATTGGAATATCTGTTGGATGGGGTCTTGCATTGATGCTTGCTGTACTCATGGGATCAAGAATATCTGGTGCTCATCTCAATCCAGCTGTTTCTTTCTTCCAATTGACCCAAGGAAAAATAAAGGTGATTCGGTTTTTCGTGTACGCCGTCGCCCAGAATATTGGAGCATTTATTGGTGCATTCGGTGTTTATTGTGTCTATTTCGGTAAGAACGCAACCTAAAACCTCCATTATAACTAATTTTTAGATGCAATAAATGTATTCGAAGAAGGTAATCGTACAGTAACTGGACCAACAGCAACTGCTTCCATCTTTGCCACGTATCCTGGACCGTTCTTAGGAACATTTAATGCAATTGTTGATCAAATAGCTGGAACATTGGTTCTTTGTCTTGGAGTTGCAGCAATTACAGACAAACGAAACGAGATTCCATCATTCCTTCAACCAGCTTGGATTGCTGCCCTTTTATCGTTTTTGGGAATGTCAATGGCATTGAATGCAGGTTATGCAATTAATCCAGCACGTGATTTTGCTCCTCGTCTGTTCACTCTTTGTGTTGGATACGGATGGGAAGTATTCAGTTATCGAGACTACAAATGGTTTTGGATTCCGATAATTTGCCCAATGATTGGAGGAGTTCTTGGAGCATGGATTTATGAATTCTTTATTGGATTTCATATTCAAGACGAAGTTTCATTAGAATCAGAAAATGAAAAACAACTTCAAAGTATTCTTGACGAAGTTTCTGATATTGAGAAACAACTTCCTGTTTACACAGATAAAAAACAGTACGTTCTCCAAAATCAATGTTTCATATCTCGATTCAATTGATTTCAGAATGAACGACATTGCATCAGTTCATCAAGATTCTGCATTCAGAAACATTTGATTCATTTCTTTTCTTCCTTTTTGCAGTTCGATTGTAAAGGAATTTCGACAAAAATAGTTTCCGTCATGATCTTTTTTCGATTTGTATTTAACGATTTTCATAATTTAATTGCATAATGAAACCTTCAAAATGAATATTGGAATGAATCAGAGAAACAAATAAAAACAGTTTTTATCTTCATAATTCAGGACTCGATAATTTCTTCAATCGAATTGTGGCAGACGTTCGAAATACTTTTGTCATTCGTGGAGAAGTAACTGCTGTCGGTGATCTATTTCTTTGAAAAGGTTCTTGTTATTTTTTGTTGAATCAACTCACCGAAAACCTCTTCTAATCATTTTGCGATACTGTGGAGTACTAATTATCATAACGGCGGTTGAAAGTGACGAATGACATGAATATATAGCCATCATTGTATTCGAAATCTCTGAAATCTATTCCATCAGTCATAATTTGTTTTGAAATGTAACCTTGCGCATTCGGAACAGAATGAATAAAAAAATAAACGATTGTTCCGATTGGAATTACAATCACAATGAAAGGGATAGTTGCTTGAGCCATTAGACTAGTTACTGCGATTTGATGACCTCGAAAACTTCGAGCAGAAATCATGAGACGTTTCAAACGAAGAGTTCTCAGAAGGCGAACGGAGAAGTATAATGAGATCAGAAGAGAACTCTGAAAAAAGGAATAGAATGCCCTCTGAAATGGATGAATCTCACAATCAGCATTGAAGCAATCAAAGAAATCGTCACAATCATCCACTTATTCACTTGTAAATCATAAACTTCCACGTTCTCGATTGAAAAAATGTTCATTGCATTTGGATACTTCTGAGAACAATTCTTTTGTTTGGTTTCCACAGGGCAACCTACCGTTTTGATGAGATCAAAAGCTTCTTGTTTAGTCAAATACGATGAGCAATAGGAACCACAAATAACAAAAGAACAACTATGATAGAATATTACAAACAACCAAAACAATAAACGATTCGAATATGTCTGAAACATATAATTTGGGAATGGATTTTCGTTTCTTTTTCCTACATTCCCAATATTTGATACAACATGATATTTTGTGACTATTGTGCATACTATGGAAACTATTTGAAGATATAATAGAAGAAGGAAAAATGCCATTTGTAAATGGGATGAAAGCCGGAAGATATGCCACCAAACACCATTTGTATATCCTCCGATAATTGGAAATATATGAACAGGTTGCATGAGAATAGTTGTTTGAGCATCGGCAAGAAGAGATAAAATCTGAAATTGTGATCTTTAAATTGGTTATTCCAAATCAATTGCAGCTGATTCATTCTCTCGTTTTAATTCTTTTCTCTAATGTTTCATATTCTGCTGGACTTTCAGAAAATCAAAAAATTGGAAAATTAGAAAAATTCAAGTTTTTTGAAAATCGTTTGACTAAAAAATCTTCATTTTACCTGCATGTTCAACATAAATTTTCGATATAATTTCACGATTCGTGGATTTTTTAAAATGAGAAAAACTCCTAAAATATTGAAAAAGAATGCAAATGTTCCATGAATACGGTAGAAATTTAATAAGATAGTTGGTTGATTCAGATCAACTGTCACTTCTGGATACGTCTGCATTTGGATTGGAATGAAAATTGAGAAAAAGAGTCAGAAGTATCTGATAGTATTGGATGGGCGTGTTAACCTGAAATAAGTCTTTTACTCGAACTTTCACCTGCCGTTTACACTGTTTTAAATGATATTTATTTCAGTAAAAAACCTTTTTCGATAATGTACTGGAATTATAATCAGAATTTCAGATCGCCTCAGTTTCAGATATCAAAAGCTTTTTTTCATTTTCCAATGTGTTCATCGGCATCTTTGTTCTGTCAATTTCATCACAACGTTCAAATACCACATTCGATTTCTGATGATCAGGCATCCGGTTAGAACGAGAGACCTAGAAAGAACAAGAGAATCAGAATCCGATGGGGGCGGTCAACTGTTGTTTTCTCAGATAGGTCGAAGATGAAGATTAACAGGGAAGAGCACGAAAAGAAGAAAGTGTAATCTGAGTTCTGCCCGCCTTTTCGGTGTAATAAGTAGTACATCACATTCATGGGGATGCTCTCTCATAACTGCCAGATGAGAAACTAACAACGAGGTCACGTCAGAACCATTTCATTTTTATGTGGAATAGAATGAATGGAATGCTCCATTCATTTAGTTAATAATTCTTCTCTCTTCGTTTCGATTAAAAGATCAACTTTCGGAGAGGGATCTAGGAGTTTCATTATAAATAGTTTATTCTTTTATTCTTTCTGAAATCTAGCAATCAAAATTCTGTGAAACCATGTCATTATCAAATTCGATTACATCTGTTTCTTTTTTCTTTCATCTGGATTCTCTTGATTTGACTTCCACAGTTCTCTAATATATTTCTGACTCATAACTTCTTACTGCAATTTACTATTTGTTCTTTTCTTCTCTTTCTCTCATCCCCAATATCATCAATCACTTCCATTGTGCTTCTCTTGCTTCTGCCACGTCACATCCTGTTTCTCTTTCTTCTTTTTCTTTCCTTTTTCTTTTCTTTTTCTATCTCTGTTCCATTTTGTTTTCTGCTCATAAAACCGCCTTGAAACACCTGTTATTTGTCTTTATTTTGATGTTTTCTTCTGATTCTCACTGAATTTCTTCCACTTTCAATTTCTCATTCCACACGAAACAATTTCCAGAATGGCTGATATTGCTGCTGCTTTCGCTCAACACGAGATCACTCCAAAAATCATTGAAAACGCTCCAAAACAGAAACTTCATGTAAGTTTTAGGAAACCAAACATCAAAGAACTCGTATTTTTAGTTGTGTTGGGATGGAATTCAAGTTGAACCAGGAATGACAATGCAAGTCAGAAATTTGAAAAACGCACCAAGATGGGCTCTTCCGGGAGCTGATCCAGAGAGTATTTACACTGTTCTTATGATTGATCCAGACAATTTATCAAGAAAGAATCCATCTGTTGCCGAATGGCTTCATTGGCTTGTTTGTAACATTCCAGCAAGTAACATCATCGATGGAATTAACGGAGGTGAGAGAATAATCATCTGCTTTTTCGAAAGACTTCATTTGATTTCCATTTTCTTCTGACATAGGAATCTTTTTTTTTTCAAATCAAAAACTCAACTAACAACCCCATGTTTTGTAGGACAACATCAAATGGCATATGGAAGTCCAGCTCCAGGACCAAGAACTGATCTTCATCGTTATGTAATTCTCATGTGGGAGCATCAAGGAAGACGCATTTCTGTTCCAAAACCAAGCTCTCGTGCCAAGTTTAATGTGAAACAATTCATTGAGAAGAACAAATTGGGAGATCCAATCGCCGGAAACTTCTTCCTCGCTCAACACGAAGGTTAAATTTATCGACTTAATGTAATTTGAAGAAAATAGTCATTTTTTATTTCGAATTTCATATGTAATAAAGTTTTGAACGTTTTCAAAGTAAGAACTTTTTGGTTCGTTTCCAATTTGAAACAAGGAAATGTTTCCTTCGATCAGGAAAAGACTTCTGAAATTCCATATCAGTCCTCATTTGATATAGAAACCTACGTTAATGACATAAAATGACATTTATTGTCCATGAACAGCTCCTACCCGAGACATGTAATATCTCGTCATTCGTGATATTACATTATATCGGCCAGGTGCTGTTGCCCTTTGGACTCAAAATAGAAATATTTAGTTGAGAAATGTGAAGAATTATTCGATTTCATCAATTTTTTATAGTCAATCAAAGTGGGCGGAGCTTTAAACAAAAGCTTTCAGAATTGATTGATATTTACACTGAAAGATTTTTCAATAAAAATGAATTATGTTCGGAATTTTCTGTGTGACTCACAAAGAAACGGACAGAGAAGATAAATCTATGAGAAAGATTTTTTTATTTCGAATTGAAAAAAAACCCGAAAGAATTGCACAAAGTATCACAAAATGAACCGTAATCAGTGAATAAATGTATCATTTCAGTTTCCAGCTTTACATTCCGCTTCTATTTTCTCACTGACTTCAGATTCTTCCGGTGTCATTTCAGAGTTGCCGCCATTGATAACATTGTCAGAGGAAGTTTTCATTGCTCCAATGTATCTCTGAGAAAGAAAAGAAAATTTATATTTTAGATCTATTGAATCAATTAAACTCACTTGAATCGAAGCCTCAGAATGTTTGGCAACATATCTAACAAACGGTCGAAGATCTCCTAAATTGGCTGTGTGAAGTGATGCATAGTATTCCGCTCTTGTTTCGACAGGCAGAATAACTGGAGGAAAACCACTTCTCATCATTATTAAATTGAGCAAAAGTCTAGCAGTTCGCCCATTTCCATCAGTGAAAGGGTGTACTAAAACCAATTTATAATGAGCAATAGCTGCTCTTTCAATTGGATCCATTGCCAGAGTACTCTCATCATTCAACCAATCGACCATATCTGCCAACTGTTCCATCACGTATTCAGGAGAAACTGGAGTGAATCTTCCAACATAAACTTGTGTTGTTCGTATTCTTCCTGCTTCGATTGGATCTGCATTCCCCAAAACTCTTCGATGCATTTCCAGAATATCATCAATCGAAATTTCTTCGTGTTCTTTCGAAAGAAGAGAACAATTCAGAAAACGTAAAGCTGCATCCATTCCGATAACTTCATTGTGTTCCCGAATACTTTTTCCAGGAATAACCATTCCTGATTCCAAAATTGCCCGTGTTTGTCCAAGAGAAAGAGTGTTTCCTTCAATTGCAATTGTATGATAGACATACAGAAAATACGTTTCTCTGAAGCATATTTTTCAGAATTCGATTGGAAAATGCTCAATACCTCATCATTCTTCGAAGAGCTGTTGAATGTTGCAAATGAGCAAATTCATTACGGAGATCGTGTACTGCTCGAAGCATTTTTCGATCGATTGCACTGACCAAAGGGTTTGTTCTTGCCCGTAGACTGAAATCAGCTACAGTCGACTACTTTGAATTATAATTGAAAACTCACATTAAAGCTTCACTATTTCCAGGATCATATGCTAATGCTTTGACATAACATTGATCTGCTTCAACCAATTCATTGTGCATCTCTCGAATTTGTCCCATTTCTATAAGAATATGTGGGTTATTGGGTGCCAATGCCATTGCGTGTTCCATTATTGTCATTGCTTTTTCCAGATTTCCATCTCTTCTTGATCGACTTGCAGCCTTTGCCGCTAGAATCGCTTCCTTCACTTTTGCATGATCATTTTCTCTTTTTTCTTCTGATTCTGTTGTCATTACAGGAACAGCTGTATTAATTCCTTTCCATTTTTCATCATTAATTGGATCAACTAAGAACGTTGGTTTTTGAACTGCTGGAGAATATTTAACCGATTTATCAGTGCTGATGAATTCGATATTCAGACGATTTGAATCTGATTGATACGATTTCCGTTTTGGAGCATCTCAATGGAATTTAATGAGAAATCGAATGATTTAAAACACTTACTTTTGATTAAATTGTTTAAATAAACAAAAGTGTTTGGTAGAATGTGTTGACAGAATATTGAAACTACAATTGATACAATGATAACAGTTTTAAGGGAATATCCCTGAGGAGATTGTGATAATCGATGCTCTTGAACTACTGTAATATATAATTTATAATTGAGATCGAAGAGCATTCAACTACTACCATTAAGCTTCGAAGGTCTTCTCGTCTTTTCTGAGATATATGCAAAATCATCCGAATGAGTTCGTCGTCGAACTGACATCACATTCTGTTATATTTTCTGGAAACACCTGTGATTTCAATTTTGATATGAGTTTGAATAGAAAGAATTCTTTCCCTTTTTAAGGAATTAGAACGATATTATGAGTGTTCTTTCCATCAATACGGACAAACTGAATTATCAGAAAAATAAAAAAGTAGAATAAAAGATCAAATTCCATGTATGTCATTAACAATTTGAAACTATATTCCTAGTCAGCAGTACTCAGCTCAATTCAACTATCAATGTGTACTGGATGGTATTTCAATGGGGCGAAGTTGCATAGTAAGTCACATCGCAACAGGGAAGATCTTTCAAATCCTAGATATAGATCTCGAGGTTTTGTGGTAATTATCTGGTTCGAAAGGATATATATTGGAATATAATTCTCTAATAATAGAGCACAGAGATGCAGACAAATGGACAAACACACCGCAGCTACCTATTGATTTTTGAGACGTAAACATGATGTGTTCAGTCTACATGTGAGGAATCTCGTGCATCGATTCTTCTATTTTCCTTTTCCTTCTCTTTTAGGTTTCTGTTTCGGAATGAACCGATTTTTTTTAATTTTTAAACTAAGCAATTAAATAAATAATGTGATGTCATTAGACATTTCACCCAAATGTCAAGAAAATTTCAAAACAGTATCTCCATTTCACCCATCTTTTTTCATCATTTTCATGAATTCTATCCGTTTTATTAAACAAAAGTTCAGATTACGACAGACTTCTGTTCCTATCTTCTTTTTGCAGATAAATGAGGACAGTTGTTCTGATTGAGTAATATTGGAATTGGAAGACGGAGAACCATTTGGTCCATCTGCCCTTTAATACTTCGTTCTCTGCCACTTTTCTCTTTAGTACATGCACTTTTTGGATCTGAATCATATAAAATAATGGCTAAACGCCATTTGTTCTATCCTTCGAAAATTATTTTTCTTTCAGTTAGAGTTATCTGATCATTCCTATATTTTCTCTGTTTCAAATGATTAGACTATGAGTCTTCGAAGATTCTCTAATTATCAAGAAGGTCATCCTCTTCTACAGTATCCTTTAAACTGAAGTCCTTCATGAAACACGGCAACTTATCTCTCAACTTATTCAATGTCGTCAACTAGTCTCATCATCATATTTATTTACTCAATTCACTTCCTACCACTCTTTTCTCACAATTTATGTCTACCATTTTGTCTGTCTGTCAAACCCTGCGAATCAAACTACTGTAGAAGCTATGGAAGGGTCATACACCCTTTCGTTATTTTCTCTATGCTTTCTTTCGCCGGTCTCTTCCACTCATCACATGACTCTTTTCTTTTTCGTCTCGTCTTCTCTCGGTCATGTGTCCTCGACGCTCAGTCGATCTTGTGGTTGTGTGAAGAGAGTTGCTTCAGATGAGAGACACAGAAGACAAAGAGACGTACAGCAGAAGAGCGTGTGCTGCCAGCCGCTGACTGCCTCGGTCTCGTCGGTTCTTCTCTGTCCCATTCCCTTTCACCTGTCTTTTCTCTCTTCTTTGATAAAATACTCACAAAAACATACTGTGTCCTCCTCCTCCTCCTCTTCTTACTTTTCAAACTTTCTAAATACCAGTTACTCATTTCACAATATTTCCAGATCAAAAATCGGGTCTCATCACGAGAAAGCAAAGAAGCGTTTATGCTAGCCACGCTTCAAAGTTACACACAAACAGCGATGAGCGGAAATCGTGGAGGATCATACATCTCCGGAATCGTTCCATCGTTCAAAGAAAGACGGCCTTTCCGTAAGTTTCGTCTTCTTTTTCTTAATAAGAATCTTCTCAAACGGACCATCTTTGAGTCTAAGAAATATAATATTCTCTTTTGATCTTATAAATTCAATCATTTTTTCCATCCTCCTATTTCTCTTTCATATCGGAAAGGTCATAGACGCAGAGGACAGACACCCCGCGTCATGCGTTTCAGTGAGAGAGTATTCAAAGCGAAGAGACACTTTGCAATTTAGACATGTGAAAATCAGCTGATCTTGTACGAGGCAAAAAGAGTGTCATAACTAGTACTTCCAGTGCATTTTTTAATGAAAAATCTGAATGAGAATGATCAAAAAGAGAAAAAGATTCAGTTTTTATTTAATAAGATCATTACGGACTGGATGAACTTCAGGATTATCTGGATATAAAATGATAACTCATACAAGTATAAGACTAATATTCAAATTGAATGATTTTAAGAGATCAATACATGCATTCTATAAAAACTAAGATTGAAAAAAGAGATTATTGATTTGATTTCAGATGAACGCCAAAAGGATGTAGAAGAGATTCGCAGTCAGCAACCAAACAAAGTTCCTGTAATCATCGAACGATTCGATGGAGAACGCAGTCTTCCACTTATGGATCGCTGCAAATTTTTGGTTCCAGATCATATAACAGTCGCTGAACTCATGTCGATCGTCAGAAGACGGTGAGCAAAAAGTATTTGTTATCATCTAAACGCCAATAGTCAAAATAAAGAAAAGGCGACGATGGAATCAACAAATTCTCATATCTCTCCATTTCAATAATATTTGTATTTCAGTCTTCAATTGCATCCACAACAAGCATTCTTCTTGCTTGTAAATGAACGTTCAATGGTCTCTAACTCAATGAGTATGTCCAATTTGTACAGTCAAGAACGTGATCCAGATGGTTTCGTTTATATGGTTTATACATCTCAACCAGCATTCGGATAACCAAATATTTGAATTCAAACCCAACTTCAGTCTATGCAATTTCTATCAATTTTTGAATTTTCTTTTGAACAAATGACGATTGCTTCGAGCAATTCTCACTGTAAATTTCTGTATTTGATGTAAATACCTGAAACCATCTTCTCAGGCCAAACTTTTCTAGTTGCCTTTTTCTTTTTCTTCTCGCAAGTCCCTCACCTCAGAACTTTCTGCAGAATATTTCTTCTTCGAGCATTAAAAAAAATGAAAATTCCAAGTTCGCTTACCGTCTTTTCGTGTAGTTCCCATGTGTTCCATCCCAATTTATTCGCATTTTTGGCCTGTTTTCTTCATATTCTTCGCGTCCCTCTTCATCTTTGATCCTCTTTCAAAAAGCAACAAACTATGGTTTTTCTGAAATATGGCTACTTTCAAAAGCCCATAGGGACTTTGTCCTTACTGCCCTGAACCTTGAAATCGACCGCTATGGACTTTTCAACTGCCTTCTCAGATCCCACAGAATTTCTTCAAATTTCATCATTTTTCACGTTTTCCATTTATCAAGTGTTTCGTATGTAATAAAAACTTTTTCAACCTTTTTTCCGAAGAATGTTTATCGCAAGGGAGATCACATGCATATAATATGAAATTAGAAAGATTGGACAATGAAATAAATTATTCTTCCTGAGTGGCGAAAGGATTCGCGATTTGTTCGAGTCCTTCGGCTGGGCTCACTACTGTGATGGCTGTTCCACGAGCCACGATGAGACCGAGTGATCTGAAACCAATGGCTGTAAAGGAAGAATCACAAACATTGATCTTTTCATACTTTTTCATGATGAATAATTTTAAAACTTCTGTTATTTCGAACAAAAATAGTATGTTTCGCATGCAACTCGAATTCATTATTTAGTTTTGGCTGATCACATGTGTATCACAGTATTACCTTGTCTCGTCTCCAATAACGGATGGATTCTGCGGATCGCGAAGGTATTCACGACAGTCGTCGAGAACCATGTTGAGAAGTTGATCGAATCCTCGAAGAACTCCGCTCGCTAAATGTTTAATTTTTGTTTTAATTTTAAGATTTGATTTTTCGACTACACATATTTACATTCTTTGTATTTTGAATGACACTAACCTTCGCGCCCTCCCTGAAACTTGACTCGAATCTCTTTGTCGAGGAACCTTGTGAGATCGACGACTGACTCTTTTTTTCTTTTTCCGTCGTCTTTCTATAAGATAATGGATTAATTAGCCATTATCGAATAAAAATTAATTTTTGATACTTACCGACATGTTCAATTCACTGATTTGGATGACGGGGATCTGAAAAAAGCATTGAATTGGGAAATAATGTGAAAAGATTAAAAGAACCACACGGGAGTTTAGCCAACTCTGTCAAAATCGATAATAAAGAACAATTTGAATACGGGTTTCTTTTCGAGACCCGGAAAGAAATATCTACACACGCCTTTAAAGTATTACTTTTTGAAAATGTTTTTGAGAAAATATTTTCTTAAATAAAGCTGTTCCTGCGGTCATTGCTCATTTATTTAGAACTTTTAACGTTAAGAAAGTTATTTTATTTTGAAAAGTTATAAATCAATCTGTTTTTATACCTTTACCTAACTTTCCTAACTATTTATCGAAAAGAGAATATTGTGACGAATTAATCTAATCTTGAAAAAAAAATTACGAAAAAATGGATTTCGAATAAATACTGGCGCGGGTTTTCAAATGCCTCAGCACAAGAAATGCGTCAACTGTCCTCCAGTGTTTGCATTACGACTCTTCTCCGTGTTTCGTTCATCAGTCTGTTTCGCAACCGGTTATTGATTTCAAAGAGCTCATTTCAGGTGGCTTAATACTGCGCAGATTAGAAAAAGGACATCAGATTTCATCTGCCAAATGTCTTTCGAGTTAGGCACCAGGGTAAAAAGTGAGTGTGCACTTCAAATTTTTTGAGAACGGTCTCATGAACACTCATTACAGCGAGCTCTGGCAATGGAAAAGTAGTCTTTTGTGGTCAAACGAAGTTTGCAGAAGGTGATTGGGTCGGTGTCATTCTAGATAATCCAACTGGAAAGAACAATGGAACTGTTCAAGGCGTTCAATATTTTCAATGTGAACCTAATTATGGAGTATTCGTGAAAGCGAGTGCAGTAGAATTAGAAGATGCAGTCAAAAGATCTGGTCTCAAAGCACCCGCCGCTTCTGCTATTCGGAAGGACTCTAGTGTCATGAGTAGATCTGCTGGATCTAAGGCTTCGCCAGGGGTAAATATTTTTTATTAAAAAATACTTAAAAGCAAGTATTATCTACAGTCAAGTCCTGGAATTTCGCCAGCAGCTTCATCAGAAAAATTGACTGGACGTCAAACCGGAATGGGTCCACGATCGATGTCAAAGTTAGTTGATCCTAATGAGGTGCGTCTGTTTCTATTTTCTTCTCATGGGGGTCAAAAAAGATTATAGAAAAAGCGGTCAACAACACCGCAAAATGCAAGATCTCCAGCTCCATCATTGACTAAAAAGAATTCTGAATCAACGGTAATCAGATATATAGTTTTCATTTAAAACGCTCGACATCTGTTTTTTTGCTTTCTTCGGTTGTCGAAAATCAGCTTTTTTGTGTTTTCCCTGCAATTGTTTGCCATTCATTTAGCTTCATGTTCTCTTTCTAATTGTTGTTTTCAGTCTAAAATGGTCCGTGAAACCTCCAACTTATCGCAGTCTTCTGTTGCTTCAAGTCGTGCTAGTGCGTCTGCCTCTAAACCTAGGGTATGCTTAATCTTCGAGTAGTCGAATGTATAAATGATGAACGAGGATGACCTGTTCACATGCACCACTTCAACCTTCATTTCTTTTAATTGACTAGTTTCATCAATCAACATTTAATGCTGCTTGGAAAATGATTATTAACCTGGCCAGGATGAAAAAATTCCTGTGTGTAACAGATCGTTCTTGATCGTCATATTACATTCGACATTCATTATTTGAATTTAACAGTAAATGTCCATTTCAGCCACAATTTTCTGCTCCGGATGCTGCTTCGCGTCGACAAAGTTTAGCACCGCCGAAAAAAGTTTCGACAGCAGCTAGTAATGAATCAAGCTTCCTTCCCAGATATAATGTATTCCTTTTCAGCTCCTGCATCAAAAGTCTCGTCGATTACAAAACCAAGACAATCATTGGCTCCCTCTAAGCCAGCAGAAGAAACTCCTCAAAAAACCATACCATCAGATATCGAAGTACCCAATGAACTTCCACCTCCAGTAATGACTGAATCAGGGACAAAACTGCCAGCGGAAAGTGTTTTGTCTCGTGCAAAGAAAATAGACGACGTAAGTAAAAAAACGATCAGAAAACAAATTCAGAAAACCAATTTTCGGTGTCCCCTTCATCTATAATGTTTTTTTTTTATTTTTCAGACAGGACCCGCTGCTCCCATGTCTCCAATATCAACAACATCAGCCGCTGCTCATCCACGGACAACATCAGTTTCGTCGTCTGTTGTCGACCATTCAACAGAGCTTGAATATCTACGTCTTCAAGTGAAGGAACTAACCGATAAACTGGAGACTACAAGAGCAAAACGTAAAGAAGATCATACAAAACTACTAGAATATGAACGTGTTTCCATTGAACATCGAACCCTGCAAGACGTTAAAAGTCGTTTGAATGACAAGGTGGTTGAACTGGAAAGGCAGCTTTTAGAAGAGAGAAGAGCTACAGAAGAGTTGAAGGCGTGGCATGAAAACAACAAAGATACGATAAATGAGCATCAAGAAATGATGGAAATGGCCACAATTGAGAAGGAATTAGCGGAAGAAAAAGCAGATGCTCTTCAAAATGAAGTGACTGGTCTCAAAGAGAAACTAGAAGAAATGACAACGGAACTCGATTTACTAAGAGAAGAAATGGCATCCGGAGGAGGTGTTGCTCAAGTTGGCAACACTGTTCAAATGAAACAAGTTGAACTTCAAAACGACAAACTCAAGGATGCTCTCATCAAACTACGAGATCTGAATGCTCAAGCTACACTCGATCGACAAAAAGCTGTTGAAGAAGCGGAACGATTGAAAACTGAAAACTCTGAACTCGTCCGAGTGGCTGAAAATCTTAAGAGACAGGCAGAGATTGCTGAATCAAAAATCGCTGGTTTCCAAGAACAGGTAAACTTGAATCTATCAACAAATTAATAAGAAGTTATGAGAAAAGATATCCATACGAATGGCTTTCCTCTGGCTTCATTGTGTTGCATTATTGTGGTCATTTTTGAACTTTTTGCGTTTCAGATAGAGTTTTCGAATATGTGGGAAGAGGTAGATTTTTGATACGTAGAATAAGTATATCGTGATGTTTATTAATTTATATGGGCCTTCTTTCGTTAGAGATTTTGTGATTTGTCCACCCTGGGACTACCGTATTGCACGCCTCAAAGAAGAACATCTTTCCATAGCTTTTCCAATGGAATTCGGTCATATATGTATTTCTCGACTTTCAGATTGATGCTGCAATGGGTGCGGAAGCAATGGTTACACAACTGTCTGATTTGAACTTCAACATGGAAGAGCGAATTGCGTAAGTTCGAAAGAGCATTTCGATTTGAAAGTCTTTTCATGTTCTACGTATTTCAGACAACTTGAAGAAACTATTGAAGACATGGAAGAAGCCAGAGATCTTGATGAGCAGCTGGCGGAAGTTCAGAAACAACAAGAGAAAGACTTGATGAAAGAAATTGAACAATTGAAAATTCATATTCATGAATTGAATGGACGTATACGCGATGAGCAGAGACATGCAGTTGACCTTTCTCAGACGATTCTGAAGTTCAGAGAGCGAATGGCGAATCTGAATTCGCAAATTCAAGATCAAAAAGACCAGATTCTGAATCTTGAAGAACAACTTCATGGCCATATTTCGGAAGATAATGATCGTGCTTCAATGTTTAGTCAACTACAAGTATCAGCGAATAAAAACTTCTCAGAATCAGTCGAAAGACAAATTAATGCTATCGAGATTGAATTTGCACGCCGCCAAGCTGGATATTTGAAGGCTTTCCTTCCGGACAACTTCGCTCGTCCTGGCGGAGAAAACGACTCCATTCAGTTGGTTGTAATGCTGCCACGTTTCTCTGCTAAGATAAGACTTTTCGCCAATTTAGCTTCTCAGTGTGTAAGTGAGGAGAGTTATTGTTCTATATTAAATAATTTATTCAGTATCCACCAGTTTCTGGAGGTATGCGTCGTGAACATGTTACGAAATCTCATAAAGGAGAACAATGGGCGCATGTGGCTAGAGTCTCTTATCTCGCGAATTCGATTATAGCAGCCGTTGGAAAACTGGAGAGTGCTGTTGGCGAAACAACTGTTGAAACTCTTATAAAACTAACAGAAACTTATGGAGAAATGTCAACGTATGAAAGAACGGTCGACCAGTACTTGGAACTGCTGAAAACTTCTCGATTCGATGAAAATACTTCTCTGGATAATCTTGTTCGACCACTTGATTACTTCCAAACTATGTTCTCAATTCACATCGGAAATGACGGATTCAATGCTGCTCAATGGATTTCAGCCACATGTGCATCTCTCAACGCCGGTCTTGCGTATTGCCGCATCAATACGCAACGGATTTCCTACTTCTTGCAGGTTTGTTCCTTAAGTCTCTTCTAAAAATACATCTTGAATTCTTAGGAGTCCATTACCACCGGAGAAGTCGTCAACCTTCTGCAAACAATGAACGATGAGTTTGCTGCCTGTGAATCTGTTATTCTTAAAGCTTCTCGACTTCTTCCATCGAAGGGGGCTGAACAGAACAAAATAATAAAACTAGAAAGTGAATTCATTGATGAGTTACTTAATTCCGTGACACAACTCGACAAAATGTCTTCAACTCTTCAAGAAGTTTGCAGCAACGGAGCGCTCAATTTCGGTGGAATTTCAGAGACAGAAGGATTCGACGATAAGAGAGTTAAAGAAATGATTCACTCTGTTGTAGCAAAGAGCAGTGGATATATTGCAATGGAAAATGCCTTTGATCCAATTCGTACAATGATGAGATCTCTTCGCGATAGCCTTGAAAAGGTTAATACCACATTGGAGTCAGCGAAGATGGAACGCCCTGCACCGGAGAAAAAAGCGTTCCCGCCTCTTTTGGATCGGGCTCATCATCGGAAACAAGCAGCACAAGAAGCGGAAGGATTACGGTGGCAAATGGAGAAAAAAGATGTTGAAATGATTGAGCTGCGTAAACAAGTAAAAGCGAGAATCGAAGATGTTTCAAATTATAAACTGCGATTGGATATGGCAGAATCTCGATTGAATTCAACAGACAAAGCAGAAGGAGACAAAGTCAAGCATCTGGAAGAGAAGATAAACCAAATGGTGACTGATCAAAGACGAAAACAAATGTAAGTTTAGAGATATATTTCGAGTCATAAACGAAGAATTAAACAATTTTCAGAGAGTTCGACGAGTCAATGGATGCACTGCAACGCGAGATGAAGGAAGTTGAAGGAGAGAATTTGGAATTGAAGCAACGTGCCAACAAGATCAGTAAAGAAACGCTTTATAGAAATATCCATGCGATGGAGACTCGTTCTGCTGGAGCGCCAGCAGTGTCAACTACCACAATCGCTGACGAAGGTGGTGCATCTCGTGGAGAAGTTGTATTCCTTGAAAATCAATTGATGAAGCAATCCGACGCAAGAAGAAGAGCCGAATTGGAAGTTCGAAAGCTGAAAGGAGAGCTCGCTCAATCAGGATCGAAGAGATTCTCTGCCGTTCCTGGACTTATTTCCGGACCTGTTACATTGGAATCACAAACAAGACAAGACGTTTTACTGAAGTTAATTGACAGTCTTCATGATGAATCACTCCGTTTAAGACGTGAAGAAGTTAATCATCAAACATACATTCCTTCGAATCCGTCAATTTCCACTGAAAGAATGATAGAAGAAATGGAGAAATTCAATGTTAAAAAAGAACAGTTTTATGATAAACTCAATTCGGTCTGTTTCTGAGTGACGAAGTTAAATAATTTATTGTTTTTTCAGGTAAACCGACGTCTTCGACGTGTTTGGTTTGATGCATGGGGAAAGGATTGTCCACTTGATACAGCTACGAACATTCGCCCCGTCGTCAATATTCCGGAGCCAAAGAAATTCGAAGAAATTAGTGCTAAATGGGGAATCGTGTGGTAGACAATCAATGTTTCATTCATCTATTTTTATTAGCATCATAATTTTCCGTTTTGTTTCGCTATGCAACGGGTTTGCGAATCAAGCTTGTAATGAGTTATCCTTTTTTGTTTATTTATTTAGAGTGTAAATAAAAACATTTTTATTATGGAATCTTTAAAAAGCTAACTAGAAATCAGAATTTTTACAGGAAGGGTAAGAGTGGTGTCAAGAGTTATGGGATTGCTAATAGACGTTTGTTTACATATACATAAATTAAAGAACTTTGCAAAAAATGAGACGGCCAAGATGATAGAAGGACTTAGAAATGGATTCAGTTGAGAGAAATTGGGGGGTTTGGAAATAACAACCCGGGTCGAGATTCAACAGAGAAAACTAAAGATTTTTGAAGAGAGACAGGGTGTGAGGGAGAGAGAATGCAATGATAGGAAAGAAGTTGTGGTAAAGACATCAGAGAATACGGTACTGTTTTTGAATTCAGAGAGAAAGCTTCAAGCAGGTGAGAACAATTATATTAAAGGTGGGGAAGTTCGTAGAATTGTAGCCGTAAAAACGACTAGGGAGAAAGAATAATGACAGGAAAAGAAAAGGTTAGATATGATAGAAATCTGGTGAAAAATGTGGATAGGGTTGATAAGATAAAATATAAAACAATTCGATGAAGCACAGGTAACACTATATAATGAGAATCATTCAGTAGATACACTTGAGGATGGAGAATCGGCATGATCGAGGCAAGCGGAGCATCGAAATTCGTGCATATCGGTGACTTCTAAAAATAATTTTTCATACTCAAAATAAAAATGCAAATCACCTTTGAGAGTACATCCAACACAAATAACGTGGAACCAATTTTTACATCCGGCATCACACATAACCCAGTTAACGGAGTCTCCGTATGGCTTCAAACAGCTCCGGGCTTGGCATGATTTGAATTCTGCTTCCTCTTCGTAATACGATGAAGGTGACAATCGACTCTGACGTTTGCGTGGTTTCTTCGAACATTCTTTTTGTGTTCCGCATGGACGTTTTCGTTTCATGCTTGTCTTTGGATCAAAGAGTGAGACAGACAGTTTTGATTTGACTGGGCGACGTTGAAGATCAGAGAAAGCTCTGAATATTTTTTTGTATTTCTACGGATTATCCGATAAATACTTACCTAGCTTGGCTTTGCAAATAATCTGAGTAAAATTCTGATATCAGCTCGACAGCCTTTGGGAGCCCATTAAGATTCAGAATCTCACATGAAAGCCAGTCGAAGAGAGCTTGTCGACAAAGCTCTTCGCTACCATCTTCCCCTTGTTGTCTCTTATTTGCACCTTCCATCAAATTTTGAGTTATCACTCTAGATTTTTGAATAAGATTACGAACAAGTTGAGTTTCCAAGAATCCCGGAGGTGTTCCATTCAACGCAGTCACAACATCATCGATAACTGGACGTTGTCCTCGTAGACACCGTACACACAAGAAGCAGCCTTGTGGTAACCGTTGAAGAAAAGGTGACCATTCGCAGCAACGAACATGGAATAGAGAATCACACATGATGCACTTCAGAGTGGGAATCGCCGACTCTTCTTTGTTGTGCCCAAGACAACTACATGATTCAAGGCCACGAGCGGAATTGGTACTCTTCACTTTTTCAAAAATTCTAGACTGCATTTCACGAAGAGAAGATTGATGATGAACCATTTGCTCCATGGATCTAAACTCTTTCATTTTGTGCCATTCATCGGATGAATGTAATGATCCTCCTTGGAAATACAATGGAATAATCTGGCCTTCTGCCAGCGGTGTTAAATCATCGCGCTCAGATAGTATCTGAAAAACATCAAATATAAATTTTCTCTTCGTGTTTTTTAGACTGCTCTATGAAGTTATAAATCAAAAAACTCACTTCGAAAAGATTATGATACGGATGATTTGGCTTGAAAAGTTTGGCAAGTCTTTCCGTGAATGATTTCATTTTGCTGACCATTTCAGAGAGTTTTCTGACTTCTTCCGATCCTTTTAAACATCTGGAGGTTTCGCATAGTTTAATTACTTCGATTGCTTTTGGCAGAGTTATGTCACTGTCCGTAAGACGATGGAGTTGCGTTGTAAGATCGAAGCTAGAGAGAGAATGGATGGAAGAGTCTATTAGTGACTTAATTTTAGCCGCGTGAACAACTTCGAAGCGAACAGCATTGATATCTGGAGGACATAGTTTATGTTGATTATATAGGTCAGATAGAACTTACATTGTTCGTAATACCAATCTGATTGCCTAAGTTTTTGCCACACCGATTGGAGTTGAGCTAATGATGGGTTTTGAACGAAATCACAGGCTTCACGTTCAGAATCGATAGCAGTAGATAACATTTGTTGAAGTTTTTCACTGAGATTTGTCATTTGCTTAGAGGGATTACGGGAACCGTTGCGAATCAATCTGAAGAAAAATCTTGTTTTTAATGTATGAAAAAAGGTTTTTTCTTACTCTCAAAGAACTATCAGTATATTGACTTTGAAGAAAAAAGATTTTTTTTTGAGCTATACAACAACAGATAATAGGGAAGATGTCACAAGTCACATAAAAGGATGCCGATTAGCAGATATAATCAGTATGTCAGCAGGTGGTCTGTTTAGCTCCGCCCACTCAGTAGAGGTATATAAGTACAGACGGCCTTCTACCGGATCGCTGAGGTCCGTCCGGATAGGCAGGACTCACCCTTTATACCGAACGCACCAGGCTCTTTTCAGGCGTTTCGACATCATTCAAATTTTTGCGTGCACAACGAGGGAATCACTGGTATACCCCTTTAAACTTACGCTAAAATATCTTTGCTTGTGTAGCGCAATTTGTACTCGAAGTCGACTTCTTTTTCCATTCCATCTGTTGGAGTCCATGAGGTAATCAAACTCGCATTTTCAGTCCATTTTTTCTTCTCTATAACTTTTTTCAACTCTTCTATTTCTGCTAATTTAATGTCATATTCGTCTCCTTCTTCAATCACTTTCTCGAATTCTTCCTTTGTATATTTCTCTTCTTCATTGATCATAGTCGTGGATTTAGCTCTCCAGATTTCAATTTGCTCCATCCACTTTTCAAGCTTTTCAATGATGACAGTTAGATTGCAATCCATTGCATGCATTTGTTCAATAAGTGATCGAACACCTTCTGTGTCTGTTCGGGTATCAGCTCTTTGACATCGAGTTTTAGTCCGTGTTCGTACTTTCTTGTACAGCAGCTGATTCGCCTTTTCAATTGCGCTTTTAGCTGTATGTCGAATGGTTATTAATTTATGAACTTGATCAGTTTGAGGATATTTGTTATGCTTCGCAACATCAATAAATTCTTCAATTCTCTCTAGTTTCGGTTTGCCTTCTTCTTCAAGCATCTCATCGGATTCTTCTTTCCAACCGGTGTAGTTGATAGTTCGTCTTCCTAGCTCATCAGATAAATGCTTTAAATGATCAATTTCGAATCTGTATTGATATTTATAATCCTTTGGAGAACATGTTTTACATAAGTGATGTCGATGTTCAACACACGTCATTCTCTTATGCTTGTTGCAAACCAAAGCGCACATGAACAGAGTTGTCTTGCAGAAACGACATGATCTCTGTTCGTCTGGGATTTTTTCGAAATTGACCTGTTCCATTTGACGAGCCGTTACTCCTAGCCGGGATAAAATTTCTCGAAGCATTTTTTGTTTTTCGATTACTCTCTTCAACTCATCATGTGTAGCTAAAGTAGTTGAGAGACCTAACTTGTCCATTGCTTCGATCATTTTGAAAAGAAGCTCGTCGTGAGAAAATACGAGATATCTGCGAACACTGGAATAGGATTCAACACATTGACGTCCTTTGGCAAGCCAGTCGATCGGAGCAAAATTGACAGCTTCAGCGAAGTTCAGGCCTTCATTATATCCAGCATGATAGGCACGTGGAAAAGTGATGACGAACTCTCCAGCGTTTTGATGTACTGAATATATTGGAACGCCTAATGATCGGAGAAGGCTTGGATTCGCAGCTGTAGTCATATGATGGAATAAATCTCTTTGTCGTCCTGTTAATCCGGGTGCAATTTTTTTCAACGCTTCTTCAAATTTTTCTGCATCGTCTCCTCCAACTCCATACCAAATTTTTCTTTCTCCAAAATGATTGTAGTTAACAGAGTACGTCCAGTGATCTTCAGTGTGCCAACAAAATGTTGAAAAGCACATTCCAACATAAACCCATGGGACCATCATTCCAGAAATACCAGTGTTGAAATATGACAGAACAGATTCACGTAGAACTGGCATATTGTTCAAGTTCCATGCATGATTCGCGTACTGTTGCTTTAGTTTACAGTCCGGGCCAGTATGTTTGTCTTCTTTACGAGGAAATCCACTTCCCACTCGGCTTGTGATGAGATCTGCACCATATTTCACAGAAACAGGGTTTTCATTCGAAACAAGGTTTTTCCAGAACTCTCGCTCCACAAGCTCGCAGGAGACTTTGGAAACGTCAGAGACTCCAAAATAATCACATTTCCATTTGTTAGCAAATTCGGTGAACGAGTTCAGATTGTATTCAGTGTCGGCATCGTAAAATCCCCAATCAAGTCCAATTTTAGAATCTTCTGATTCTATACAAGTAGGACATCTCCATTCTCCTTCTGGAACCTCATCAAGAACTGGGTCGCAGCAATACGTATGCCGCCCGTTTTTGCACCCTTCTATGTCACAAAGAAGTAGAAGTTCCTCGTCTTTTCCTTGGTTGCAGGCTATACAATAAACGCTTTCCATGGGGTCTTCCTCATCATCGTCTTCATCGGTATTCGAGTTTTCTGAATGCAATCATGAGAAGAAAATCAAAAAAAAAGAAGACTGAACTTACTTTTTCCTCTACCAGAAACTCGTTTTCCTGATGTTCTTCTTGGAGCAGCAACCTTTCTGTTCTTCGATCTTCTTCGACCACTTTGCATCGACATCGGACATTCTTCTTCTACCATTTCATCGTTTTTGCCTTCTGGAACTTCTGGCTCACTACGCATTGTTCCGTGATGATGTTGATATCTAAATCAGTAACAGTTACAAGCAGGCCTTTTGATCAAAAAGCTTACTTATGTTTCAATTCTTCCAATTCATCATCACTTTCATCGTCTCGTTTCATTGCCTTTTCTCTTAAGTTTCGATTGAACGGTTCAATGTGCAAATTGTAGTGAGATCGAATCAAATTAATGAAAGCTGATGGAACGCCGCGAGCCATTTGCTCCTTCGGAAGGTACTCACGGGCAACATCTCTCCATTTTTCATCTTCGTTAACCTCTTCACATCCTCCAAAGTTTTGAACAATTCGATGGAGCCGATACAAATCCACAACATTTCCATCTCGGTCTGTTGGGAATTCAAATGTGAGACCAGAATATCGATTGAAATTTATAAGTCTATCGATAAATGTGTGCTTCTCCTTTACAATTGCTTCCACCTCATTCAGTTTCTGAGTTCTTGGTCGAAATGTGAATGTTTCTTTGTCTATGGCGAAGGGTGGTTTGAAATCCTGAAGGTAACATCTTTATTTGAATAGCTGCTAGACTTTTTTGAAAATTACCGGTGGGGGAACAATTTTCACCACTCCATACTTCTCTGCTTCTGGTCGGATTTTGGCTACATACTCAATTGGATCAGCAAACTCTTCTGCAGTTGGGTAGTAGATCGGGGCCATCGGAGGTCGTACAAACTTCTGAGAATGTAAATAGATAGATTAAAAAGTAATGATTTGAACTTTTACCTTATAGAAGTTATCGTACATTTCCATTTTACTTCCATTCTGATGACTTCTAGATCTGGAAGATCCACTGCCTGCTGCTACTTTTTTACGAGGTGAAGAGCTTGTGGAAGGTGCGGACGACGTCGATACTATGTCTTCATGACGACGTGCACGCATTTTCCTCTTGATTTATAGTTTCATGAGATCTGAAACAACTTCGTGTTTATAAGGTGTATACTAATTGTTGTTTAGAGAGAATATTCAAGAGAAGTCCTGTGGCAATAAATTGAAAAATGAAATGAAAAGAAGAGTGAAAACAGAGGCTCTATTCGGAAGTAGATGCAGAACGATGTGTAGCAACTAGATTACAATAACTAAATACTGTCATAATAAAAGAAAGGAACGACCTTTTTCGGAACTTTTTTAGGTTACGTCTTCGAAAACGCGTTAGGACAACCGGTATTCTTTGACCGCTTTGCACTAGCTGGGTGTCCTTTTCATCAAAAATTGCGTGCGGTGAAGATAAGCGAGCGAACCGAAAAATATAGATAAAAATCGAAAAAAACCGTGAGAGGAAATAGCCCAAGCGCCCACCCGTGTCGGGCTACGACACTCCTAGAAAACGCGCTCCGTTGAACAAAACTCTCGTGGCATCACTCTCGCTGTCTCGTCAATCCATTATCGACTGGTCTTTCCATGAGAAAGTCTCTGCGTCTCTAATAAAGACACAGTGTTTTTGTTGTTGTGTGCGCAACGCCTTCTCGCATGGGCCTCAGAGGGTTACGTGAATTTTTGCACTAACTTTTTGAGGCCAGCTGAGGAAAAGAAAGACGCGCACAAAGAATAACGAGGGAGAAGCGGAAGAATGTTGAGAAACGAACATAGAAAAGAAAAAAGACAAAAAACAAGAACTCGGACTCATGGCTGGGCCCGGAATATCTGATTGAGGAAGAATATTCTAAAATGGTTCCAAATATAGCTCTTCGAGATGCGGAAGTAGTTTGATGCAAATCTTAGAACGTAGTCAATAGATGTTACAGAAGAAAGCAGAAAGATACACAGGTTATCGGTACTAACTGGTATTTAGAGACTCTATTAGTCTTGTGAAGGATATGATATGTTAAAGTATTATGAATCGGATGATTACAGATGTAAAATTCAGCTGCCTGTAGAAGAGAAAGAAAAGGAAGGAGAAGAAGCTGATTAGAGAAGCAAACGACGAAGAAGATTTGTTTCCAGCTACTACACATTCTTCATTGAACAAGAGAAAGAAGAAAAAGCAGACACAGAAGTTTACGATCGCAGGCTGGAAACGTGTGAAGCAGTTACGAAGAAGAAGGGTCACGCTAAGTATGAATATGAATGTACTTATCACTTTCTGCATAAAGTATACTGTAGATTTTAGAAAAGAATAGTGGAAGCAAAGATTCAAAAAGTTGTGTGTTATTAAACTTTTAAATAATAGATTTTTGAAAGCCTAATGTACCGAATAGAGAAACAGGCGGAAATGAATGTTACTGATATAATTTCATATAATATAATACATAATGTTTTCGAACTAATACTATTTCATGCTGCCTCGAGACGAATGGATGTTCATATGAGAACAGCTGTCTGGTTGTCATGGAGATATTTAGAGATCGAGAATGTGTATGAGATAGAACGCGTGGGCTTGTTTTGAGAATATCTCATGAGAATATGAGGTTTTTATAAAATAAGTTTATTGAAACTGCAAAGTCACAAATAATATTCAGAGTCTGGAAAATGGAATTTGCAAATAAAAATAAAGTTTAGGAAGTCTTTTGGTTTTTGGAATTTTCTTATTGCTTCACTCGAGTTGTATTCAATGGTTATTAACAGGAAGGTAAATATTGAGTATTTAAAATATTCAAATCATTTCTTGCTTTTTGAACTTCTCGTCGACGAGTGGAAGAATTTGATAGACTGGAGTGTTTTCGGATTGTTCCTCTCTTTTATAATCAAGATACTCCATGACGTAGGTGAGGATCAACATGGAAGCAATAGTGGCAACGGCAATAGTTGGATATCCAGTCTCAATGGACATATAGGCAAGAGAGCACATGAACATGGCAAACCAGACACGTGGATTGATAATGGCAAGAGGAGTTGAACCAAGTTCCATTAGGAAGAATACGTTGACATCATCTACAAAAACTTCTGTTTATTCATAGAAGATCAATCGATAGAATAGATGAACTCACTGAATCCCGCAATTTTGAAGTCTTCGATTCCAGTGTATGCCAAAACGAGCTTAAGAGACGCCATTGAGAATGCGATAACAAAGCATGGCCAATTCTGATCGATAGCCGATGGTTGCTTTAACTCGATTGGCTTTCTAGCAGTTGGGAGCATAACAGCGACCATTTTGATGTGAAAAGCTGGCTGAAATTATATGGATGAATGGAGGAACGGGAGGGACAGGAAGAGGATTGACCGATGTACAAACAAACTACGGAGATTTTATGGAAAATAAAAATAGTGATCCTCTCTCAATTCAATGGGCTTATAAACGGTAAGGGCGTATTAAGAATGTCTCTCTTATACTTTTCAAAGGGTCAATGCCGATTGATTGGTAGCTGGTGACCGATAAAACCAACACAATAGAGAAACAGTTATCTTGATTTTGAATCTACAATAATTCAGAATAAAGAAAAAGATCGGTGAGTGAGATAAGCGAATGTTAGAGGTCGAGGACGAATGAACCATTCTGAAGACACATTCTTTTGTTTGGAAATATGAACCTACTGTTTAGATTGAGTGGGCGGAGAATCATGAGATGCTATCAACAAAATATTAATTTCAGTTTATGAAATCAGATATGTTTTCAGTTTATATCACTAACTTGCCTTAACAAAGCTCCATTCAAATATCATTTCATAACAATAACAATGAGAACTTTATGAAAACTAGATAAATAGAGTTCAGAGAAGAGAATTCGGATTCAACAGGAATACGGTTCTTTTCCTCCAAGTAATACGAAAACGAAGAAACACCGAAGGGCCAATAATCTGTTTTACAGTTTTTGTTCTGTCGTTATTGAAATTTTGTTCGACAAGAAGAGATACAAATGATTCGTGGGTGCTTTCAATCATATGTACACAGGCGTCCTTTTTTCGTATCCGGCTGATCGAAGTCTAAACAATCAGGACGATTGGAAGGAGTGAAATATTTTGAAAGAATAAGGTCCGTAATTTGAAGATATTAGGATTAAAATTCTATAGGAAACCTCAAAAACCGAATATTAAATGGAGAAAGAGTTCGGATGAAATTTCACTTCATTCAGGAAAACACTACCAATAGGGCTGAAGTAAAATAATGAAATTCATTGATCACCCGATAATGATTCGACACAAAAATCGGAAATTAGTTCTGGAATGAATTGATGAAATGCCGAATAATTCGTTCTTGATCTATTGGAAATTACCAAAATGTCGTTCATGTCAACTGTATAAACAACTTATTTTATCTTTGAATTGCAATTGCAAAACCAAACGATTTCCGTGTTTCTGTCTACTCTAGATTATATTAAATCTTTTACTGAAAACCACAACTTGATGCTTCAGAGATAGAAAACCAATTTTCCAATTGATTCATTCTCTTTTTTCGATAATATGAAAGAGTTAGAAGTCAAACATTTATTGTGAATCGCATGGTACAACACGAATATCATAAATTTTGTATTCATTATCCTTGTCTTCCTGAAAATATTTCATTACGGATGACTGAATTGTATGCTTTTTCAACTAACCATTCTTGCAAAGAAAGCTTTTTCTCCTGATTGTACTTCTCCGTTCAACAGAGTCAAAACTTCATCCACAGAGAATTGGATAGAATGATTAGTGAATGGAACTGGATAGGCAAACTTTACAGAAAGATCAACTTGACCGAGTTTAGGAATCAATTCTTCAAGTTTATTCGACAAGTATTCTGAAGAAAAAGGAGTAAGAAAAGGATTTACTCGCTCAAAACAAACCGTAGTCTCCTCCTTTACCACAATCATCTACACTTATATCATCCGTGAAAATGTGACTATCTGCTAGTTTAATCCTTCCATCTAGAATATGTTTGTATTCATCTGTCAACCGAGCAGCAGTGTATCTCGGATGCTCTTCCGTCGATCGAGAATTCGTGAACGAAACGAAAGCAATGATCCCCTAAATGGATTGAATAAGTATTAATGAAACCAAATTGATGTTCTCTCAAAACAATTTATTTTCTTATGTTTACTTTTCTTCAGTTTTTTGATTATCATTGGAACCATAGCTAGTTCATATCGGATGTGAAAAACAATATCATAATGTTTCTGAACTTTATGATAAAAATCATGTTTTTGTTTGAACAGATGTAAAATTCACAGTTTGAAACCATTTCTTTCTATTCGTTTCATTATATAATATTATATAAATTAATTTTTTTAATTTGTTGAACCATTTATTGTAATCAACAGAATTGAAATCTTCAATACGCTTTGTTGAAAAAAACGAATAATAGTCACTCATAAATCGAGAAAAGTTTGATGTTTTGAAGATTAAAAAAAAGAAATTTCTCTTCTCTGAAAACAAAAACCCACCAGAATTGCAGTCAAGATTGTGTTCATTTTGATGATTATTTCTGAAGAAAAAAAGAAATTTTCGATTAGTGTTCTCACGTGAAAAGAAAATGAGAAAAAGCAAAAGCAAAAACATAAAAATATGGGAAGACGTGTGAGAGAAACTGCACTAAACCGTAAAACATTGATAAAATTGACAACTGTCTTCTTCCCGCCTCCTAGTGTACGAGTTCTTTTAGTTCAAGTTTTTTATTTTTGCAATCGGATATGTGCCACGAGGTGGTCAGTTGTTCTTTTTAAAGATAAGTTGAGCAATTGTTTATGTTTAAAACGTGAGAGAGGAAATTTTGAAAAGTGAAAGAATAAATTATGTGGCAGTTACGATTCTCATTGTATTTGTGAATCCAGCTCCTTGTCTCCATCCAGTAATGACGATGAGTGGATCACCTGGATGGATGAATCCACGTGTCTTTCCGAGATTTACACCGTATTGAACACGTTCTTCGACATCAACATCCCATTCATCGATTCTTCCTTCTGTTAAAATAATGGATAGTTCATTTTAAAGTTATTTAATAGGACATACTTGGATAATAAACAGGGAAGATTCCTCTGTGAAGATGAAGTTGACGAGAAATACGTTCATCGCGAGAAACAGTGATAATTGGGACAGGCGGACGGTAACGAGAACACAAGCGGGCAGTTCTGAAAGTAATCTTTCTTGCTTTCTGCGTTTCACATGATTCTTAATACCTTCCGGTCGTAGTGATAAGAATAATAGCAACTGCTCTACAAGTAATTGTTGCAGAAACAGCTGCAATTGCAGTTGTATGTGTCATTCCGGTTGGTTTTTTCGTGTGAAGAATCAGCTCTTCGAAGTGTTTCATGTGGAAGAATGCGGATTCCGCTTCTTTGCAAATCTGAAAACATAGGAGCTCTTTTCCATTCTTTTTCATTTTTGATTCACTATTTTTATTTATCTTAATAGATTTTTGATGTTCGTTTACTAACTTTTAGTTCTTTGTTATTTTCAAAAATCGTGTTGCTCACACGACTCTAGTAACTGGATATGTGTTGTACACTTCCCTTTCGAATCACGTGATTTTTGAAAATAACTCGAAGAAACTAAAAATTGAACTCACATTGTGCATGATTGCCAATGCTTCTACAGGGTAATCTCCTTTTGCCGTTTCTCCACTCAACATCACACAATCGACACCATCGAGAACGGCATTTGCCACGTCACTACATTCAGCTCTCGTTGGGCGAGGTTTTGTGATCATGCTTTCGAGCATTTGAGTAGCACAAATGACTGGTTTACCAGCAAGATTACATTTGGCAATGAGCATTTTCTGAGCAAGGAATACTTTTTCTGGCGGAATCTCGATTCCAAGATCTCCACGGGCAACCATAACACCGTCAGATGCTTCGATAATTTCATCAGCATTTGTAACTCCATCTTCTGATTCAATTTTGGCAATGATATAAATGTGTTTTCCTCTGAATTGTTTAGAAATAAAATAAATAATTCTTAAAAGAAACGACTCACTTCTCTCCAAGAACTTGCCGAATTTTATGAATTCCCTCGGCATTTCTGATGAAAGAAGCAAAAATTATATCGACCTGCTGCTCAACTCCAAATAATAAATCCTCGATGTCTTTAGAAGTGACAGCTGGCAAATCAACAACAGTTCCGGGTAGATTCATTCCTTTTCTTGTTCCGAGTGCTCCTCCGTTTTCAATTGTACAAACAACTGCATTCTCTTCACACGAGTCGACAATCAATGAAATAAGGCCATCATCAATATAAATTCTTGAACCAGGTTGAACGACTTTCGGCAAGTTTTTGTAGTCAGCATAAATATTCGAAGCAGTTGCAGAGAATTCCATTGAAGGATCAGTCGACACTCGAATACTTTTTCCATTTTCTAATTGAACTTCTTTTGCATTATTTGCAAACATTCCGGTACGTATTTCAGGTCCTTTGGTATCGAGAGCAATGGCTACTGGGAATGGAGCATTTTCAGCCGCTTCTCTAATTGTTTTGATAGTAGCAGCATGAGCCTGAAAGTAAAAAGAATTCTTGAATGACTTCACTTAAAAAGATTTACTTCGTGACTTCCATGAGAGAAGTTTAATCTGGCAATGTTCATTCCAGTATTTATCATTTTTCGAAGTGTTTCTACATCGTTACACGCTGGTCCAATGGTACAAATCACACCAGTTTTTCTGGTTTTTTGAGGTTTTTCGGAAATGCGTAGACCACATAAATGAGAAATATTAGTTGTTGCAGTAGAATGCTCAGAACTGTAATGCGACGACATTAGGTCAAAAAGTGGAATGATTTCTCACCCAATATGATCATCTTGATACATGATGATGGACGGAGAGAAACTGGGCGGAGTCTCGTCTGAAATAGAAATAGTAAATGAAATAGATAGAGATTAGAGAGAACAACACAAAAAGTAAGTGAGAAGAAGAATGTGAAACAAACTATCTGATAAAACGAATCGGGCGAATTACAAAGATCATTGATTGACTTTCAAAGATAGAAAGAAAACAAAAATAGAATCGATGATCTATTCGGATCAAGGTCGTTGGCTTTGGATTTTTGATCAGTTAGGTGTTGAGAAAAGATGAATCAAACCAAGAAAATACAAGAAAGATGGACGAAAAGAAACGTTGATCTGAAAAAATGAAAAAAGGGGAATGAGTCGTTTGAGTTCTTCGAAAAAGAAAATGATCGAGACTACAAGGTAGTTCGATTACTCGTTGAAAGAGCAACTCGAGGGTCTCTTACTATTGTCTTCGAAGAGTGAGGAGGAACAAATTAGATTTATGGAAAGATTAAAGAGACACAGACAGAAACAAACGATGTCACGTATCAAAGGATCAAGAAAACATCTATGGACCATTGGAGAGTGAACAGAAAATGATGATGAATGAGAATATACGATGGGTGTAAAGAACGATAAAAAGGGGCAATTGTGCACGTGAAGAAGAGAAGAAATGTAAACAAATCAGATTATGAGTTCAGAATATTGGCAGGATTGCAATCGTCAATCATAGAAAAATGCACTAGATAAGGAAACTGTGGAAGTTTTTCTTTAGGAATTCTGAATGAAAGAAAAGAACTGAAATTCAAATAACAGATAAATACTGTGAAAATTCGTTCATTGATGTTTTTCTGTCAAGGGATTCCCCCGATCATCGAGACAGAAATTCAACAGTTGTTGTGAAGTTTTTTTTTTTTGAAATGTGTGCTTTTCATTCTGCTCTTTATCGTGGGAAAGAAGCAGAAACGTGAAAATTCATCATCAAATCAGGAAACGATTTTATTTGAGAGGGACCGAAGTATTCTGAAAATTCAAAATGCGTTTCCAATCTTTTTTTTTCGAAATTTGAACGAGATTCGAAGAATAAAGGGTTTCCATAATTGAAAAACATCCAGTTATCGTTGATTTCGAACAAAGATCAATTTGCGAAGTGTTTTCTCTTGTCTCAATTAAGTATTCGAAACTCGAAAACCGGCACACTTTTCTCTTCTGAGACAACATCACACAAACTACACACACGAATACATTCAAAATATTTCATCTTTTGATTTCATGCTGATTCCGCTCCTTTTCGAATTTGAACTTCCGATGTTTTTTGTTTCGAGTGGACCCAATTAGGTTCTCCAAGTTCCGTTCACTTTTATACTACTTCAATCAGCTTTTTGCATAGACTTTCCTCAAAATCCCACACGATTTCATTCACAACACTCTTGTAGCTTGTAACTGTTTTCTTTCCGACCAATTTCCGGATTTAGGAGATCAGAAACAATTCTAAACTAGCAAGGAGTCAACTACGGTTTTTCATTCTCCCTTTTTCCAGTATAGATTTTTCAAAGCAATTTGTCAGTTTTTTGTGTTTATTGGCAAAAGTTAAGCATCTGTTGAAGAAGATTTGGCATCTTGAGATACAAATCAATCTCGATTTCACACTTGAAAAACACGCGCTTTAGACTGAACGACCAGTTTGATCTGAAAGTAAATTCGAATTCATTTTCCTAGCTTCTTTTTCGATTTGATTCAATGATCGTGGTCAGTGACGCAGATCTTTTTGTGTCCTTTTCCATTGGATCCTCCTTTCTTTCTTCCTCCATTGCCCTCTTGTCATTCATTTTTGAATCCATATCCGATGAATCCATCCTCCGACAAACACCTCGTTCTCCAATAAAACCAATCAGCATTTCGTTTCGCTCATCGTGTGTTTCGGGGTTACGACGACTGAATACAAACTGAATACAAAAGAAAAGTACGGCGTCCCGAGAGAAAGTGCAAAACGATGAGGAGAAAGAGTAGGTGGAATGGATGAAATCCTCGACGAAAGACTTAGTCGTTTCTTTTGAGGAATAAAGTGAATGGTTTCGTAGACCGATTATGCCACACACACTTCTACTTTTATGACTTGGATAATCGAGCAGTTTCTCTCGATGTCATCGTCTCTTTAGATGAATCACTTCAGTTCAGAACGACGAAAAAGAGAACGGTCACTAGTATTCAAAAAAACTTTTTTTTTGTTTTGGAAAAGTTCGTGTTTGATAGTTCTTGGGAAATGAAAGTGTGTCATCGAGTTTTTGTTCAACCCTGAGAGTGACAATGAACTTGAGTTCTGAATTTTCGTGTTCATGCGATCACTTATACCGGATAGACTGAAAAAGAGTGAAACTATCAAATGAGACTCCCAAACCATCCGATTTTCTGAATTCATCTGTTACATTGATTCCTGAAACTTCATCGAAAGAATAGCTTTTCTCGCCTTTTCTTCTTATTTCTCTGATCGGCGCCGGTTGTTTTTTATGAACGTCACCTGTCAAAACGTATCAATATGATCGATTTCTCGGCTTCGGTTTTTGTTTCTTTAACCTCCATAAATGGGATCTCGGGAATGAGATTCTTCTCACCGTTTCACATTGTTCTGTTAGATATTCTACATATTCTTTTATGAATACTTCTGTTGAAAGTGACTTCGGTCAATTAGTTTCTTCAGCCAGGATACACAAATGTTTTTGTATTTGAAAGAATCAATTACAAAAATGTCTAGACAGACTTAAAATCAAAACACAAAAAGTGGATTTTCTCCTTTTTCCGCAAACAAAATGAAAGTTTTTGAATCGAAATTCTTCTCCTACCGACTGTCTTTTTTACAATTCTCTGATAATTAAAACAGTATTCTCCGATTCTGCCATCTGTCTTGTCGTATTTCTTCCCCTTCTTTTCCTTCTTCTTCCCACGGCAACTTCTTCCTCTTCTCTCTCTCTCTTTATTCCAATTTTCCCTCTTGCGTCATCCGTTGTCTCATAACCCATTATCGTTATGAAATCACTCTATCTTTCATGGACTTCTTATTCCACAACTTCTTTGAAGACGTTCCTCTCTTTTCCGCACTTCAACACTTTTACTCGAATCTTCGTATCATTACTTCCATGATTCTTCAGATGAAAACATCAAACGATGAAGATATTGATTCCTATTTTGCAATGGATGCTCACACAATGGGCCGATTATTTTTCACTCTTTCGACATGTCTCACTCTAGCAGGTCTCTACTTTGCAGCTCATCCACACTATTTAGAACAGTCATGGAATTCTAACAGAACACATTATGTCATTGAAAATTACAAGGTATTTCAAACTTTTCAATTCTGACTATTTTTCATTTGCACTGTGAAAACTCTCTTTCTATAATTAATTTTCAATTTGAACTTTACTTCTGTGAGTTCTTTAATGATTATTATTTCTGACAAAAAGAAGAATATAATTTGTTCCGTTGAATGCATTTATTCTCTACAAAAGAATATGACAATGTGTCAATCGAAGCATTTCGGAACTGCTTCATATAAAAAAATACATGAAAGTAGATAATAAAACAATAGTAGATAATAGGAGATAGGTGAACATTTGATGGAAACAAATATTCATTTTATTTCTAGAACAATTTTATTTTTGAAGACTTGGCCGAATGGTTCAATGTATTATGAATGGGTAGAAAGAGACGGATCCATTTCAATTGGTAATCTTGGTCCTTGGTTCAATCGACTTCTAAATGGGGAATGGCGCTATGATTATGGAAATTCGTTCTGGAATTATTGTAGGGTTTGTGGAATTCTTTCAAAAGTTTCAATTCATTTTCATCAATTCAGCCTCGTGATCCTCCGACTCATGAATGGATGACATCTATTTTACGGTCAATGAATCATCTGGTTATAGTGCAGGTTCGTTTGACCGTTTGCCGTAATTCGAAAGTTTTTTGAATTAATTTTTGTACTTGAAATGTGAAATATGAAAAAACCATTCCCTGAAAGGATTTTGCCGGCTTCATGTAACTATTTTCTTGCAGGTATTCTTCAGAAGTGCCGTTCTTCTTACTATGACTCACTCTCTGTTTCAATGTATGCTTATCAATTTTGTATCGAAAGAGAATCATTCTCCGAAATTAGAGAGAATCATTGGATTTCCCCTCGTTACTGTGGAATTTGTTCATAATCTATGCTTATTCGTTGTCAGTTGTTTACAGTATGAACAAGATTCCCATCGTGAGTTTTCGAGTCTCGTGCACTTCTTCTAACTCATTATGTTTCAGTAATCAAATTCTCCAGAATCTCTATGATTATTCTTACGATTACTACTGTACTCAAACTCATTTTTGTTGCAATTATTCAAACAAATCAATTTTTACAAGTTGCGTGTGTTTTGATTGCTTCTGCTGTTATTCTTTCTCATAACACTGCTCTCGAAGATTTCGACAATTTTTTAGTGGATACTCACTGTGATTCCATGAGTAAGTTCCGCCCAAATCTGAATTCCTAATTTTATTTAGCAAGTTTCAGCAATTCCATCAGTTGCAATTGCTCAATTAATATATTTTCTTGCCTTTTTCGTAACCGGTTATCTTCAATATCAATGTCTGATTGGAATTCGAGTCGTCACTTGTTCAACTCAAGAGGAAATCGAACACAGAAAACGGTTTTGCGAAGAGCCGATCAATTTGATTTCCACATGAACTTCATTGTTAATTTTCAATTTGTTTTTGATCTATAGCTTTATTTGTATTGTTAGGTTCTCGAATTCTGGATAATATATATGTACAAAAAATTTTTCAAAATTGAGAATAAAATTTAAAAATGCTAATTTAAGATTTAATTCAATTCTTTATCGAGTCGTAGTTAGGAAGAGCCTGAATAAACAATTCATGAACTCTATTCGCAGAAGGACTATTTGATCATGACCTCAGAGAACGAGCAAACTGATGAACAAATTTTCTTAGCAGACTTCCAATCATTTGAAAACTACTTTATCTGTGAAAAATTTTGTTTTCTAACCTATATAATTTTGAAGGAACAACTAATTTGCTTTTGTTTGGATGAATTTAATAGTTTAAAAACTGGAAATGTTCATTGCATGTACACATATATTTGAGAAATAAAATCAAATGTTGATCCTCAGTTTTTAGAATCCTCTACGTCCTCCCTGTTGTTGTCCACCGAATCCTCCGAATCCTCCCTGGTTTCCTCCTTGGCTTCCTCCGAATCCTCCTTGGTTTCCACCTGGGAATCCTCCTTGACTTCCTGGGAATCCTCCTTGACTTCCTGGGAATCCTCCTTGACTTCCTGGGAATCCTCCTTGACTTCCTGGGAATCCTCCTTGACTTCCTGGGAATCCTCCTTGACTTCCTGGGAATCCTCCTTGACTTCCTGGGAATCCTCCTTGACTTCCTGGGAATCCTCCGAATGGTCCTTCTCCTCCTCCGAATCCTCCGAATCCACCTTTTGGCTTAGCAAGGAAGAAGAGAACTCCAACTTCTTTTGGATACTGTTGTTTCAATTGTTCAATGGCTTGGAATTGCTCACGAATAGTTTGAGATTTGTTAGCGAAAATAGCCTCGAGTTGAGTCTGAACAGTTGGCAAATTGGTGATAACAGCAGAGACGTTAGCCTTGATTTGATTGAGAGTCGTCTCAACTTGAGTCTTGAATTCATTCACTTGGGTCTGAAAATGAAACAATAAGGTTATATGTTCAAAGTATCGCGAGTTTTCAAAATGAGTGTCACACTTTCGGATGATGAATTAATAATGCACATTGGAAAGAGGGAATTAAGTAATGAGCATATTTGAATATATAAGATAAGATAGGAAAATTATCAAAGACTGTACTATATCAATGAGTCAACTCACCGAAACTCCATAAGTCTGAGCCCATGCATCAATTTGTGTCTCTGTTTCAGCAATTGTCAGACTTGTATTAGTAACAATAGCCATGAATGCTTGTCTTCCTTCAGATGTAATATTTTGAAGGAATGGTGGAAGTGGTGGTCCTCCATGTCCTCCTCCGTGTCCATGGCGTCCTCCGGGACCAGCAAGAACTACAGCGGTACAAGCAAGAGCGGCGAAAATGAGATTGTAAGAAAGAGCCATTTCTAGTTATGAGAAATGATACTTTTCTGTTTTTCAAAACGTTCTTTATATAGTATTTGATTGTGTGATGACACAAAATCATCATGTTTTTCCAATAAGGTTTGCAGTCAAAGAGACAACAGGTGAGCAAACGGAGAGATACCAAAAGTGCGTGAACCGAAATAGTTAGTGATGGTGTTTTTCCATCTGAAAAAGAAGTGAATCAGTTGAAAAAGATGTGATCAGTGAGTCATTTCTGATGCTGAACTTTAAACAGGCGGAGAGAACTGAAAATGTTAGGGACACAGGCACACCCACGTCAACCGTTTGAACAGCTTATCGATATTTCAAAAACATGAACGATTCTGAATTTTTGTAGATTTTTGTGTGCAGAAATAAACGTCTAATGTGTATTTATGATGTGTGTCTATAGACGATCAAAACGGAACTTGAGATTTCGATTTATTTGTGATCACGGAAACAAATGTTGTCTGAAAATAAGAAGATGCTAGAAATGATGTCATGTTTAATAAACGTATATACATTTTTTACTGCACATTGGGACTTGATTCATTTTTTCTTGGTTTGACTCCTATAATTCAAATTTTAAACAGCATTTGAAATGTCTTGTTCAGAATCTTCGAACCCCCTCCTATACGACTGATGTTTTATTTCAAGTTACACATTGTACACTGGCATCCAAGAAATCCGAAATTAAACGTTTAAAATTGACGTTTGAACACTTCTAAATCATCAATTCGTTGTATATTCTGCTCTTTGATTTCGAACGAAAAGCACAGTTTTATCAATGAGATTCATTTGAATGTATCTCATTAAATGATAATTTTTATGCTAATTCATTGCAATAAAAGCGATGCCTCGTACTGTTACCCCCATCAAAACCCCTTCAATCAGTGGTTTCAATTCAATATGAGATTCCTTATCATCGCTCTCTTCTTCTGTTTCGTATCCAATGTCTTCGCATGGAATTACGGGGATCGTGTCGCATTGGCCGATGATGAATACAGTCCAGAAGCAGTTGCCAATCGTCAACAAATCGCAAAAGAGTACTTGATTCGTGAGAAGTTCCGTACCAGAGTTCGTGAGGAGATTGCCAAGGAGGAGCTCCGTCATATGTATCAAAGAGAGAAAATCCGCAGAGCAATGGATGAATTCAATGATAACTAATTCTTTTCGTTTTTTCTTGAATGTTGACAAACAATATTTTCTCGCATAAATAAAATTATTGAAATGGATTTTGGGTTTTTAAGAAGTTTCAACAACAAAAGACACATTTTTCCGACTCGTACATTTCAGTGAGCTCAGTACTGAGAAGTGCTATAAATTGACAATAAATTGAACTGTTTCTTATATTTGAAATTTAGGACACACGTGAAGACAAAAAGAACAAAAAAAATACAAAAATTTCCGAATGTGACTAAGTGGATACTCGAACTTCTTCCGGGGATTCTGCAAAAACGTTTCGGAATCAATTCAGAAATTTTTTTCTTTTTTCAGTGAATGTCCAGATTTTTCAAACTTTAACACTAAGTAAGTTTCAAGAATGATAATATTTATTAATGAATAATGCGAATAAGAGACAAAATGAATGAATCACATCTCATTGAATTCTTCCATTGCCTTGCGAATTTTCTCTCTTTGATACTTGTGTTCCAATTCCTCTTTTGCAATTTCTTCACGAATTCTGGTACGGAACTTCTCACGAGCCAAGTATTCCATTGCAATTTGACGACGATTGGCAACTGCTTCTGGATCACTTTCATCATCCATCAATGCGACACGATCTCCATAATTCCATGCGAAGGCGTTCGCAACAAAGAAAAAGAAGAGAGCGAAGACGAGGAATCTCATTCTTGTGTTGACTGAGTCCTTTGAATGAATGAAACGGTCTTTCGCTTCCTATTTATATGCCCCTCATTATTCAAAAAATTAGCAATCGTGGCTTATATTCTAATTAGTTTCGTGGCAAATCAAAGTCCATCGAGCAGATATACTGCATAAAAACGAGGCGAACTGTTCAGAAAGCTAATCAAACGATAGCTATGCGTATCGTTTTCTTCTTTCTATTCTGTATTTTCACTCTGAAAGCGGATGATTCTTATGATGAAGTGAAGGCCAAAATTCAAGAATTGATCGACGGTGGCTTCGGAAAAAATGGAGGAGGAAGGGGCAACCAATACTCGGAGAATGGCGTTGGCAGTGAAGATTCTGGAAAAGATGGGAAGCAAAGAGAGATGAGAAGTTTGAATTGGCCTGATGATGATGATGATTTCTTTGGAAGTTCCGGAGGGTTTGACAGATTTTATGGGAATAGAAATGAAGATTCCAAACGGAAATCTCCAAAGGAAGATGGTGAGTTGGATTATGAATCTTCAATTAACTTATTGTATTTCCAGTCTCTAACTCTCGTTCTCGACCTTCTGAGTCTGATTCTGTTTCTGATTCTGGTTATTCTTCGAGATCTTTGTCCGAATCGAAGTCGTCTTCAGGCGATGATTACTATAAAAATGGAAAAAAGAAAGGATTTATAGGAAAGTTTATTGACAAAGTATCGAAGAAACTCAAAAGTATTCCTGGAAAAGTGGCAAGTGGAGCAGCTATTCTCACTGGAAAAGTAGTTGATGGGGTTATCAGCATTCCTGGAAAAGTGGTTGACGGCGTCAAAAGTATCCCATCGGCAGCGAAAAGTGTTCTACCAGGTGGAAACAAAAAGAAGGGAGATATTACATTGAATGATTATACACAGGTATTTTTCAGTTGAAGGAATCAAATAAACACTTTTGCAGAATTCAAATGAACAGGAGAACCATTATCATCTTCATAAAGACAAACATTATCATGAAAAAGAACATAGACATCAAGATGACAGTTCGAACTTGAATGTCTACAACAATTGGGATGGAGATGAACTTGATAAGGAATATGGAAAGATCTATGGAAATCTTCGTTACAAGAGAAGCATTCCTGATTCCGTCGATCGTATTCCACAAAACAAACTTCGCAAAGAGAAGAACAAGTCAGAGAGAAAAGCCATCATTGTGTTCTAAAAAGTTTTAATTCTAAATAAATATGTTTCTGCAAAGTTTTCAAACTTTTCTCTTTACTTCTGAAAGTCATTCGAATTTCAAAAAACCCTTCGATAGGAATTAGTCATTCTTTGTTTCAGTTCAAAAAGATGCAAATGGAGACCAGTAGGCGTCAGTTGAATGTCGACCCCCAACATCAGCATCGAAGAAGGTGTGGAGAACTACCATAATCCGTCGGATCTTTGCCCTGTTTCTGATCAAATAATCTACAACTAAAGTGAATTCAATCTATAAAAACTGATGAAAACTCCGGAGAGAAAACACTTTTTCGTTTAGTTTTGTTTTTCCATTGCAACCTTGTTTGGTTTGCAAAAAGTAATGATTCAAATGTAAAGTCATAAAATAATAAAAGCGGACCCCTTTTTCCGAGTTTTCTGTTTTAACTTTTTTCATTCAGATGTTTTCATTGAAGTATCTAGTTGCCTCTTCGCTCATTCTGTTTGTTTCTTCTCAATCATGGGGACAGCAGCAGAGTTTTGTTGGCAGTAACCAAGGTATATTCAGGCCACTATGGCGTCCTATATTCATTCGAAGATTCCTAGGATATGGACAACAACCATCCCAACAAAGATCCTTTGGATTTGGACAAAGTACTTCTAACAATCAACAAAGTTTCGAACAAAGTAGACAAGGTTTCGGACAAAATATGCAAGGATTTGGACAAAATGGACAAGGATTTGGGCAAAATGGACAAGGATTTGGGCAAAATGGACAAGGATTTGGGCAGAGTCAACGATCAAATCAACAAGGAGGATTTGGAGAAAACAGTCAATCATTCGGAGGACAGCAACAGAGATTTGGTCAGAATCAGGGATCTAATGGTATGAGTCAAGGTAGTCAGGGTTTTGGAGGATCTGGTCAACAAAGTTCCGGACAAAATCAAGGATTCAGCCAACAAGGGTTTATGCAACAACAACAGAGTCGTCCAGAACAATTCGGCGGATTCACCGGTCAACAGTCATTTGGTGACAGTAACCAACACTCGTTTGGTGGACAAAGTGGATTTGGAAGTCAGTCTGGATTTAGTGAAAACTTCGGATATGGAGACCAATCTGGATTCGGAAGACAATCGGGGTTCGGACAAAGCAACTACAATCAAGGAGGTTTTAACGGTGGTTATCAATCCCAAGGAGGTTTCCAAAGTCAAGGTGGATTCCAAGGAAATCGAGGTGATCATTCTTCAAATTCTGGCTTTGGAAGTTCAAATGGAAACACATATGAGCCAATTCCATCGTTTCTCAACAATGTGAGTTCATCAGCTGCTCAAGATTATTTCAATATTGTCAATAATCGATCACTTTCAACTAATCAAATCAATGAACAAGCCTCCAATTGGGCGAATACAAATGGAGTTCAAGTAAGAATTCTGACTTTTCTCATACTTTCATTATTGAATTTTCAGATTCAATACACTCAATACGAGACTAATCGGACTGCCGTTCACAATCAAGCAATTCAAAATGTATCTGATATTATCAATAATTTGGCAACTGTTCAAGCTTCAATTGAAAGTATTCAATCAAATAAAAGTCTATCTGCAAACGATCGTCAAACAGCATTTGGACAACTTCAACAAGCTCATCCAATGGTTTGTATTTACAATCATTCAGTCGTTTCAAATTAATACATTTAAGGAATATTCGGTTCTCACTTCTCTCCAGAATCAACATGAACAGAATCAATATAAGACAATGAATGGAAATGGATACAGTAACATTAATGGAAACTACGGAAACTCGAACTCATTTGGATTCAATTCAAATAATGGAAATAATGGATATGGGAATTATTATGCTGAGAGTTCAACGTTTTCTACGACTGCTTCGAAGAAGAAGACAACAAAAGCATCAGTATAATAACTCTATGTATTCATTCTGTTTCTACAATAAATTATATGAAATGTGTTTTATTGCAAACATTTCTTTTTCATCCGAATAGCCCCTGAGATATTAAAATGATGATACAATTCTGACGTAGATGTTTTCTCTGTTTCTGTTAGTTGAGAAGATCGAGAACATTTCATCAAATCGTTTCGGTGCTATGTTGAAACATCCAACCAAAACATGACACAGATTATGAAAATTTACAAACGAAAACTGTCTGTGAGGGCGAAATGTTGACGTATTTGGAACCAAATAGTTCGAAAACAAATCGTTATTTATAAGTATATGCGAAACGAAAAGGGAAATTTGTACTGAGAAACCGTGCTCTTGATTATTTGAAATTGATAAGTACAAACTGTTGATAATGTGGTTTAATTATCTAAATTCCTAAAATAACTTCTTCTTTGAAAACTCGATTTGAGTGATTTGAAGTATTGAATGTTCAAGAATCTATAATTTCATAATTTTCAAATACTTGTTAAAGATGTTAGAATAGATCAACATCAAGACTTTCTTCTGCTCATAAACTATGAGAAGTCTCATGCTCGTATGACTAATAATTCATATGCTTCAGACATCTCCATCAAAATCTGATCTTGTGCAGGTTTCCCTGGGATACAACAACGCCGGAACCAAACATAGTTCAATGATAAAACCAATGTCTCTTCTTTTCACACACTTTCTCATTTGGCGTCGTGCATGAGTCCAATAAATCTAACCGAAAGATCGACATCAACACCAGGTTTATCTAGTTGTATAAAAGCGACTTTGGAAGACATGATACCTTCATTCAACTCAATATGCTTTCAAAACTTTTCATTGCATTTTGTATTTCTGCTGTCGTATTGGCCAAAGGAGGATCCGGCGGTAATGGCGGTGGACATGGAGGACAAGGTGGTCCAGGAGGTCAGGGAGGACCAGGTGGACGTGGAGGACCAGGAGGACATGGAGGACCACCACCACCTCCATTCCTTCAGAATGTAACTAATGATGCTCGTAAGGCTTTCTTTGATATTGTCAGCAACGAGAATCTGACTCAATCTGAAATTGAGACTCAATCTTCTGCATGGGCAAGCACTTACGGAGTTTCGGTTAGTCAATTTCAGGCTCAATAGCTGTCTGAATTAAAATGAAACTCTGATCAAATAATTTTAATTTCAGGAACTTTACAACGAATTCCAACAAAACAAAACTGCTATCGAGAACGAAATCAAGACCAATGTCTCTACTGTTATCGGAAATTTGGCCAATGTTAACACTCAACTCAGCTCTATTTTCAGCAACAAGGACCAGACTCGTGCTCAGATAAAGACTGCTGTTGATGCTATTCGAGAGAACTATCCAGTAGAAGTTGATACTCTCATGCAATTATCTCATCCGGGACCTCCACGTGGAGGACCAGGTGGACCAGGAGGACCAGGTGGACCAGGTGGACCGGGAGGACCAGGAGGACCAGGAGGACAAGGAGGATTCGGCGGAGATAACAGTACTGCTAGCACAAGAGCAGCCAAGAAGGCCAAGAAAAACAATTCTTCATCTCGTTAAATCACATAAAAATAATGTTTTTTTCTGGAAATTATTGGGTCGAATGTTAAATAAATATTGAACAATTCAAAAGTTGATTTGTTTTTTAAAGAAGAAAGATGACAAGTTCGTCTTAGTTCAATAATATTGACAAAACCAATTGTAAATCTTGAACTACATAGTGACATAATAATTTTGCAAGTGTCCAAACATCAATTAAACAAAGCATTCTGTTCCCTCCGACATCATACATCTATCTCCTTGATGACTCATTTTGTTTATTTACTCTTTCTATCCACAAATCACAGATATGAGAATGGAGAAATCGTAGTTGTCGAGAAGAAACGAGAATGCCGTTTTCCACTGATTATGGCATCATTTTGATTATTCAAAATAAAATTTTTGCATAAAATATGTCAGACTGAAATGATGATACAAAAAGTTCAGCATCAAAATACGGTTCTCTCCTCTAATACAAACAAAAACCGACTGCGTCTCTCCGAAAATTACTTTGTGGATGAGACAACTCACATGGAAACCGAGAATTGAAACAGTGTTTACCAATGATCGAGAGCCGAAGAAAGAGAGTATATAACTGAAAGTTCGGAAGAGGTTCAATGTCATCATTTCAATTTTCGCTTTAAAATGGTCTCAAGGAACCGACATGCCTCAGTTCTTTATTTTCGATTCGAAGATGACTTCTTTCTTTCAGCCTGTACTTGTGATAATTTATAATTGTAAATTTTTTGTGAAAATCATATTTCTATTTCGAATTCTCTTAAAATTACCTTCATTTCAGAATGTATTCTTCTGAAAGTTTTATTGTTTTTGCCTCATTGACAGCTGTTTTGATGGCTGCTCCAGGAGGACAACAGAATGGAATGCAGAGAGATCAAGGAAATTATGGAGGACAATATGGTGGAAATCAAGGAGGGCTTCAAGGACAAAATGGATATCAAGGGGGTTTCGGGGGTTTCGGTGGACAACAAGGACAAGGAAATCATGGAGGACAAGGAGGTCAGCTTCCACCTTTCCTTCAAAATGTAACTGAACAAGCTCGCCGACAGTATATGGCTATTGCCACAAATTCATCTGCTACTATCTCTGAACTTGATGAACAATTTACCGCGTGGGCCCAGACAAATGGAGTTTCTGTGAGAGTCCTTCCTCTCGAATCCGTTTTTGAAAGAAATAATTTCAGGAACAATACGAACAATTCACAGCAAATCTCACTTCGAAACTCGAAGAAATGAAACAAAATGTGACAAGTGTTCTCACAAATCTTTCAAGTGTTCTCAACTCATTGGAGAATATTCTAGAGAACGAAGATCAAACTCTTTCTGCTCAAGGAGAGGCAATTCAAGCTCTTCGACGCGAAAATCCTACTGTAAGCTCGTTCAAATATCCAAACTTACTTCTGAGTTTTTAATGTTTTTAGGAAGTCGATACATTGTTCTTCATTGCCCAAGAAGTTATTCCAAAGCCACAAGGACGTGGAGGTCAAATGGGAAATCAGGGAGGACAGCAAGGAGGATTCAACGGAAGACCAACCAACTCTCAATTCTCAACCACCACTTCTTCAGGATAATTGTTTTTGATTTTATACAATCATAATGCTTTGTAAATAAAGAACTTGCCGAAAAACATTTGCTAACATGATAATAATTTTTGACCGAATTAAAAAAAAACGATTATTTCGATCATTTGAACCTCAACTAAACTACAAGTTTGAAATGGTATTGCACGTCATAACATGAATTCGATGAAAGATTATTCTGTTTGAATGTACCGAAGAGAAATAAAATCTGTCTAGTTGCAGGCTTCAATGTTTTCGAAATTTGTTCAACTTTTCCATGATTTCTTTACCATTTCGCAACTTGAAAGCTCAAAAAGTTCTACATCAAATTTGTTGAGTCAGTCGTCGATCTTCTGATTAAGATCTCACAATACTCTTAGAAATTACTCATATTTAAGCACACTCGATTTCACAGAGAATTCATATATTCTAGACATATTATATTGTTTTTGATATATTCTGTTTGTCTCATGACCATAGTCCAGTACATAAATTCAATTTCTTTCTCAGAATTTCTTTTTGTTATTCTCATAATATGTGAGTAATGAGATACAATTATCACCTGGTTCTCTGATTTTTTGCTCATTGAATGTAATCAGCAGTCGAGAATTCCACATGATTGAGTCATCTGAAAATATGTTGTTGATCTTGAATCTCTCTCATTTTTCAGTGGAGAGAGAGAGAGAGAGAGAGAGAGAGAGAGAGGGAGAGACCGAATGAGAGCCAACTTCAACAACACATTCTGAAATTATGTGCATCTGCCTCTGTCTATGATTTCTCTGTTATCGAGAAATGGATATACAAAGGGGCGGAGTTTATAGAAATAATGAAGTTCAGAGAATAAGGGATTATGAGAGAATAGAATAGGAGAGAAAGAGTATTTCATACATCCACATCCAATTGAATCGGTATAAAAGTAGATTTCTGTTGAGAGAATAAGCATTCCATTCTGGATTTTCATTCCTTTTTAAAACTCCATTTCAAATTCTCATATAATCCCGTATTCGTAATTTTTCAGAAAAATGAAAACTGCTCTAATTCTTCTTTCCGTTATCGCCATCGCCGTTTTGGCTCAACCACCACAAGGAGGACAAGGACAAGGACAAGGTGGATCAACTCCATCAACTGGACAACAGGGTGGACCACAAGGAGGTCAACAGGGAGGACAACAAGGAGGTCAACAGGGAGGTCAACAAGGAGGTCAGCAAGGTGGTCCCCCAGGAGGAAACCAAGGAGGTCAAATGGGTGGACAACAAGGTGGACAGCAAGGGGGACAGCAAGGGGGACAGCAAGGGGGACAGCAAGGGGGACAGCAAGGTGGACAACAAGGAGGTATGGGAGGACAACAGGGTGGAAACCAAGGTCAGCAACCAAACCAAGGTTAAATAAGCACAATTCATAACTCAACAAAATAACATTTTCATTTAAATGTCTTTTTTTCTTTTAATAAAGTATTTATTTGTGAATAGGAGTCACTGTAGCGTTGGTTTTTAAATTGAATCTCGACGATCGGCTATCTAGTCGCTTGAACAGTGGAGTCGGAGAGATCCTTTTTCAGCATTGATGAAATTGGAAGAAACTCTGAAGTTTCCATCTACAGAATAGGGAGAAAAGTATTGAATAGATGACGGATGTTGGAGTACACCTGTAGAACTTTTGAATGAGAAATGTATTGTTGAAGTGTGAACAATGTAGAAACGTAAATATGGAAGACTCAAAGTAATAACTCTTTTTTAATGTAAAGTTTTGCATTGAAATAAAAATTGAATAGATGATCACAAAACACCAGTCGGTTTTCCATAGATTTCCCTTTGAAATATGAGAAAATATGGTATTTCTCATCACCTCCTCCCCCATTTCTTGAGAACACAATCCTTGATAAAAGGCATTTTTCTCTTCAATGCTCTTCATTCGGAATGAAACTTCTCTTCTTTCTCTTTCTTTTTCCACTTTCCGTCTTCACGGAGCTTCACGATTATGAAGATATTCGTAAGATTATTCCCTCGGAATATCTTGAACAGTTCGATATAATTGTCGACGATACTTCTGTTTGTGAAGAGGAAACCAATCGAAGACTAATTGTTCTCGGAAATCATTTCGATCAACAAGTAATTTTAGTTTTCGACTGTTATTTATTCAGAATATTTTCAGCAAGTGATTCGTGAAATTCTTGTCAGCAATGCTCGTGAATTGGCAGTTGTCTACGAGAGATTCATTTCAGTTTCTCAGCGAATTCATAAAGCCAAACGAATGGGACAGAGCATTCTTGCTGATCGAAACCAAACGGACAGGCAACAATATGATGCTGCTATCAAAATGGATAAATTGTTCTCTTTGGTGAGATTCTGAAACGTCAAAAAGTCGAAAATTCTCTTTAAGGAAATGTCTGCTTTACTGGAAATTTGTGAGACTCTTGGATTCAAAGACACCGAGGATATCATCAGAATTTCTCTCGAAAACCCACCGAAGGTCAAACAATTGGCGCGAGATTTAGAGGAATATGCGATTGAAACACAGAAAAACGGATGGGCAATTGCTCAAGCACTCCACGATGAGCAGTTTGCGAGTAGAAGATACAGAGCCGAAGCTCGTCAATCGTTTCTGAAGACGTCCCCAAAGGCAATGCAAGTTCATGATCACGTTCTCAGAGTTCTCACAAGACAAGAGATGGCAAGATCCCCAGTTCATGCTGAATGATATACTTGCAATTCGATTTTAATAAACTCATTTGTTCTCAGTTTTTCATTTTTACTCAGAGAACACTTTTCTAAAATTTATCGAAGCACAATGAACAAAAAAACAAGTTGGATTAGTTATAAAAACGAATGAGGATTGACCCTTTCACTCAATCAGATCTTCCTTTTCTCCGCTTTTTTCTTTCATTTGAACATTCAATAAAAGCTTGTTTTTATGATAGTAGAGGAGGATCGGAACACTTGATAACACGAACAAAATGAAAAGAGAAAAGAAAAAAGCCGTAAACGGTTAATTTCTATTTGAAGAAACGAGGAAAACAAATAAAACCAAGAGGATTAGTAGTAAGTTGAACGGTATGATTTAGATAAGTTTAATGAATTTCACCCGGTGGAATCCAATTAGGAGATGCAGAAAAACAAGGTGATCTACTGGTATTTTGAAGGAAAATCTTTGAGAAAAAAGGATTGAGATATGGGTCAAAAAGAGAATTGATCAGATGACTTAAAAGCTCTTTTGAGTTTCTACATGTGAGAAGTCCCTATCGTAATTAGCCCAATTTCTGATCGCTCTTGTCCATTTTCCAATATCAGGTTCCCTTGATTTTTTATTCTTTCACTTACCTTTCAAGGTTCCTAGAATTCGATTAAATCTCCAAAGTCTCTTACGTTTTGAAAAATAGGTGTATTGTGTCATAAACGGAAGCATATCTACACCTTATCTATCGCTTAATTTCGCAGCTAACACAGCTTCTTCTTCCTCTTTTTTCATTTTTCTCGCATCTCTCCCTCTTTGCCTTATCCAGAATGTTCAAAAACTGGCTTGTTTGTTTCAATCGGTCGTCGATTCCGATTCTCGCCCCTCTCTTCATTCATCCATATCAGGCTTCTTCGTTTTTCATTTCTCTCAGAAAAGAGAACTTGATCGAGACCTCTTTTTGCGAATAGTCTTCTGAGATTTTGTGTGTTTCTCTTTTTCATTCGCCCCCGCCTTCTTTCAAAATGGTCACAAGTGGTGGTGATAATAAGATACATTTCATTGTGTTTCGAAGTCTTTATTCCATTCTTCCTCAATTCTGTTTTCAAGAATCAGAGACCCCGTATCTCTGAGTTGAATGGAGCAATTTTAAAAGTTAGAACCAATTTGGCTCTCATTTCCTATATACAATTACATCACTAATACTGGCTTATGCTTCTTATTGCTCGTTATATATTTCAAATCCATTATTTGTTAATATTCGAAGGCTGCCGAAAATTTCTGAATTTCGGGAATATCTTCAATTTAACTGTTTTGATCTCTCTCCAATAACTCGTAAAATACAACATTCTTGACACTTTTCTCATTGGCTATCTATGAAATCTTTGCCAAATAGAAGCAGTTCAGATTCTTATCGAAAACCGATCGAAGCTTACACACCATCATCATTATAATATCTAATATCTCGTTTCCGTTTTTTGTCACTTATGCTTATGCATTAAAATAAGAGAGAGAGAGAGAGAGAGAGAGAGAGAGAGAGAGAGAGAGAGAGAGACTGGTGGTCACTTTTCCCTTAATACTCCTCCTCCTCTCTCTCTAATTACCAACTTTCTCTTGTGTAATTTGTCAATTTATTTATGTACAGGTAGCTTCGAAAAGAAGAAAAATGGGCGGAGAGTAAACTAGAGACTGTAGACGGAAGCCCCCGTCGGGTTGAACGCTTCATTTCCTTCTACTTTTAGGATATTCTTCACGTTTCGGTGTTCATTCTTTATTTCATTACACTTTTCTTTGATCGAACACAATATGATCTTCTATGGAACACCTTCTCTTTGTTTCTTGCATCCAATTGTCCATTGAATGTTTATTTCAGATGAGACATCTCCTTGTAGTTCTTCCGGTTCTTTTAGCATTTGCACATGCTGATGACCATTATTTCGATGTTCGATCACTTGTCAGAGACACGATTGATGCAATCAAAGAGGTCCCAGAATTAATGAAAGTGCAGAATGAGACATCAACAAGTGTTCAACCAGAAATCTCTACTCCGGAACCAGAAAAAGTTGTAAAGGCGAGATCAGATGTTTATGATTCTCTTCTAAAGCTTCCTGCTGATATTATGTCTCAATTGGCAAGAGATGCTGGATTCGTTAGTGAACAAGATCAGAAGAAGCAATCAGAATCAACAGAAAAGAAACAAGAAGAAGTCGAAAGAGTCGAGAAGAAAAAAGAAGATGAAGAGTCGTATAGCTTCAAAACGGTAAGTAAACAAAGAAAAGTACATCCGGGAACGTCTTCATTCGGGTGTGAAGTTCTTTTACGCATGTCATTCAAATTGGCTTATTTGCTAACATGAATGACTACAAGGAAACACTATGAACTTGCTGTCCCTAAATTCCACGAAGGCAGATATCAATCATTCTCTTCGTTTAATAATCGAGAATCCGATATTTGTATTTTTATTTGAAAACATTATTCCTTATGAAGTCTTCATCTATCGGAAGAAAAATACTTTCAGGTCGATGATGTGAAAGCTGAGCAACAAAGAACCCTCAACGAACGTCCAACTCTTGCTTCGAAGAAACTGGAAGACAATGAAGATATTTTCTCGATTTCCAAGTAAGAAAAATAATTGAATATATCTGCATCCTCAGCTAACATAATGTTGCTCAAAGTTACGAGTTTGCATGTTTTCGGCTTCAAGCTTGGCATGTTCTTTATCGAAAGTTTTTGAAAAATCGCCCAGAATATTTAAAAATCAGAATTTGGGCTCAGATAGAAAGTAGACTTCTAAATCTTGAACTCAAGAAAAACTGATTGATAAGATAGATACTAAATAAAATCAGAAACTACATCATCTGATGGGTCAAAACTAACTTGCATCCAATTGTTTCAGGCTAATCTCAGCCACCGGTAATGCTCTCAGAGAAGCTCAGGCAACCCAAGCAGCTCAAAAAACTCAACAACAACCACAACAGAAACCAATGATAACACTGCCACCTCTTGTTCCATTGCCACCAGTCCCACTTCAAATGCCCGCTCTTCAGATGTAAGGAGACGTTCTTTTTGACAGTTATCTGTCATTTTGACTCTTTCTTTTTTCTCTTTTTCGTGTTCTTGACGTTTGACACTCACTAACCAGATAAACCGGTTTGAATGAGGAAAAGGGGGGAACTGGCGGGGATATGGTCAAAGAAAAGGAAGGAGAAGCAAGAAAAACAGGGAGTTTCTGAGTGAGTACTTGTCATATTTCAGACCTTCAAATGTCGCTCAACCAGTCACTGAAGTTATGTATAGACCGGTTACAAAAGATGGACAAACGTGAGAAAATGAAACTGTTTTCAGATTGAAATACCGTTTTTCAGTGTATACGAACAAGTTGTTGTTCTGAAGGATGCAAATGGATCTGTGAAGATTCTCCCAAATACTTTACTTCCAAAGTTACCTGAAGTATCGAAGAGAGTTGAGATTAAACAAGTGGTTAGTCTGTGTTTATAATCAAATTATCCCATTATGCAATTTCAGAAATCGGCCTCCGAAGCTTCTGAGTTTTTGGCGCCAACATTCCCTCCAATGGTAGGTTGATTAGTTTTTAAAATAGAAACACATCAGTTTACCAAACAAAGCTTCAGTAAGTTAATGTTTTTATCGTGAGCTTTCAGGTCAACTTGTTCACTGATCCAACAACAACAACTACAACCACTACAACAGAAGAACCAGAGGTAACAAGTACTGAGGAACCAGTTAAACCAAGACGCAAGTCACTTCCAAGAAGAAAGATTCATTATCTTGAAAAGAAGGCAAAAGATATGCATTCTCGTCAATTCGGAGCAAAAACTGTTCAGATGAATGACCCAATCGAGATTCAAGCACAAGAGGAGCAGGAACCAATCAACGTTCTTCAAAAGGAAGTAAGTTTTCATTGTGTTGCCACGTATATTGTTGCTCAATGTCTCACTTCGCTCATCTAACATTTGTGTTTCTCAGGGAAGCGTTCGTGTTTACACAATCAATCGCAAAAGGAAAAGTCGCAAGCCACGTGTTGTGAAAGTTGAAGAAGTAACGTTTTGTTTCATTTAATTTCAAAATAGACTTCACCAATTGGAAAGATCAAATTAGTGTTTTGTGTTTCACTTTTGTGAAGTTTTTCGTTAGGTGAATTGGAGAAAATGCCACTGTACTTTTTCAAAAATTGCCTATTCGTTCACATACTTACGTAGTATTTCAGCACTAAATTCTTCTGAATTTAATTTATTTGCAGACCGAAAAAATCGAGAAGAAAGAAAGAATTGAGGAAGAACCAGAAGAGACGACTGAACCACCAAAGAAAAGAAGAAGAATGAGAAAGTCACACAAGACATCGAAAAAAGAAATCAGAAAGTTCCCAGATCTTTATGATGAGCAATGGAAGACTCAGGTAGCTCCAAGTGTTTCTCCACCATCTGAAGAGTTTGCTGAGCAATTCGATGGAGTAGATGAAGTTCAAGAGAGTCCAAAGAGACAAGAAATGGTACAACAGGAACCACAAAATGATACTCCAATGAATGATGCATTGGAACAAAGAAGCAGCAAAGTGCAAATGTTCACGAAGGAACAAGAAGAAGAACTTTTGAATAAAGAAATCAGAAAGAGAGTTATGCAAAGAATTCGTCTTTCAAAAGTGAAGACATCCACATCAACAACAACAACTACGGAAACTCCAGAGGAAGAGGAATCAGAAGAAGAAGTAGTGAAATCTGCTGTAGAAGAAGAAGAAGAAGGAGACGATGTCATTGAAGCTGAGGAATTGGTTGAAAAGGAAGAAGAAGAAGAGGTTTCCACAACAACAACAACTACAACAGAAGCTCCAGTCACTCAGAAAGCAAAGAAAAACAAGAAGAGAGCCGTTGTGACTAAACATCAATGCTTGAATCTCCGTAGTTTCGCTCGTCAATTCCTCTTCGATACAGTCGAAGAATTCGCCAAGGAACACTGTTATTTCATTGAAAACTACTATCCATCTCTCACTTGCGCTCGTTCTCATTTATATGTTGCCAAGTGTCAAAAGTGGTTGAAGGATGAGTGACTTCGTATGAGAAACTAAACTAATTGTCAACATTTGATTTTGATTCCTGATCTACGTGTATTCTTAACTTTTCCCCTCGTTTCTATGTGCAATTTTCCAACATTCTCCCGTTAATAAGTATGCAATATGTGCAATATTTATGATTAATAAAGGGTTATTCAAAAGAACAAAGTTCTCTAATCAATGGATCTAATTGAGCAATATCTAAACCATAAAAGACACGAAGGAGGGTACGATTCACACGATGAAGTTCGACGACTTGATTCAGAAGATCACTGTAGGCAATGTCTGCACGTGCTTTTCCGTATTCAAATGTCAGAAGTCTGAAAAATAAGCATAAAATAACAACGAACTTCCTATGTTTCTCACTTCAAAAGCATCTGAAAGTACTTGGCTTGAGTTGAATGAACACGATTACTCTCTCGTAAGTTCGATACATCTAAATGTAAATAGATACAATTAATTGGATGGAATGAGACTCACTTGGATGAAATATTACAGTTGCATTGAAAATAAGCATTAAATGTTCATTATTCCTGACGTCTTCTCCAAATGTAGACAACAGATTCATATGTGCTTCGTAGTGTTCTCCGAGTTTTGGATTATTCAGTAAGTCCACTTTCACTTCCATTTTACCTCCAACTCCAAATGAATGATTCCAACTATTATCACTTTTGTCAAAAGCCATCAATCCACGGACAATAAGAAGTTCACCGAATCCACTTTTCAATAGATTCTTTCGGTCTTCGACGTGAAGTTCTCGGAAAAGACTCAATTGACATGCCATATTTACAATCCTCCGAAGTGCTTCTTCTATTATTTTGAAAACTCCATCGATACTTTTTGGGTTATGCCATTGAATTAGAGGGGCATTTAGAGGTTCATTTTGAATATGTAGTTCTTGAAGAAGATTCATTTCATCTTCAGTCAAAACTCCAGAGTATTTGTCTATTTCTGAAAGAAGTATTCTTAGATTAAAATGATTAAAATGATTACTTTTATGTATTTTCTCAAGTAATCCTAGTGGAATAGTTTCGATCGCAGGTGTAATTGAAACCGGTGGAACGGGTGTCCATGTTCTCTCCGGCATTGGAGGAAAATTCAGAAAACTCGGAGGCCCCTTTTGAGTCATCATTCCAATTTGGAGTGGAGAAAAGAATGGAGGATATTGATTCACCATTTGAGGAGATGACTCTGAATTTATGATATTCGAAGTCTTGTTTTCACTTGTTAGATACCGGTTAAAGATCCTATCATAGAAGGAGGGGAAACTCTATAATTGGATGGTGATTGAGAAACCAATTGAGGAGTACTGTATCTACTGGAATCATGAGATGACGGTGCACAACTGATAACAGACATTGGAGAGAAAGTAGAAGAATAAGAAGACGAAGAAGAATACACGTATGGTTGTTCAGGATTTTGAGTTGGTTGACTCAATATCTGTTCTGGTGGACTGTTCTGAAATGTTGTGTAGATTGTAGGTATCCAATTAGACAGCGTCTACTAACCGGAACTGAATCAATTGGATGAAAGGCAGTTAGTCGTTGTGTTGTCGGATAGAATCCACATTGGCATTTACAAGTGCAATACTCTTTTTGTTTTCTGAAGTAATCGAGTTACGATATATTGGAGTCAGAATTTTCAGAAATTTGTAAAATGCCGTCATTAAGTTTGAAAAATGGAACGAGGAAATAAACAATCAGGTTACAAAGGGTTCATTGTGTAGAGCAGCTGTGCTCTTATCAAATCAGTTCTATATTTCAAAAGTTAATATCTTCTTGTCGGTTTGATGAGAGACTCATCGATGATGCATCAAGGTTATGGAACTTACTCATTCGCTTTATTGATGAGCTTCTCGAGCAAAGCTTTCGAAACACTGACTTGTTCTTCTGCTTCTTCTTCTTCATTATCAACATCTTCTTCTGTATCATTTATTTCCATTTTCATTTGATTTTTCATCTCAGACTTTTTTCTTTTGAATTTTCCTGTTACAATAGTTTTTGGTTTTATATCATTTAACCATTCACTGTTCATTCCAACAGAAAAACATTTATTCAAGCGACATGCTTGACAAAACTTTCGAGACGCCGATGTTATTTGACAAGAATCAGAAAACGGACATTTGATTTCCTAAATTCTCAAATGAAAAATGAAGTTTTCTTTAGACCTTGTACCTTGTGTTTTGCAGCATTTCTTCTGAAGAAAGCTTTACAAGATTCACAAGTGAGAACACCGAAATTATATCCATTTGCACGATCAGAACATACCTGAACAAATGAAAATGGAAAACATACATTTATTATGCTTAAAATTATCTGGAATTCGGGCTCGGAAATTTGAGACTCCTCAAAACTTATTTTACAACTTACAGTACAAATTCTTCCATTTGGTTCTTTCGGAGGGAGAGCCGATCGTCGGGATTCATCTATTACATGAGACGACATTTCTAATGATGAAATATGATTTGGAATGAACAAAAATGGAGAATTGAAGTAGAATCACGCCACGAATATGATATCAAAAGCTCCAACTGATAATCAGTGATTAGAAGAAAAAGGCATAGTTAGAAGCGAATCACGTATAGTTAAAAGGACGATTGGGAGGACGCAATAGTTAGGAAATGAGGGAGGTTCGGTTATCAGTGGACAAGGTGAGCACAAATATTTATTGATTTTATCGAAGCACTGTTTGATAGTTTTGGTCATGAAGTGGTGTTATCATTATGTTTCCGAGATCAAAATCCAGATGAACATTTATGATTTTCATGATACATTCGTACTGTAGTCTCACAGCGAAGAACCAGTCCGTTGCCTCTGATACAGTTGAAACGAAAACAGCTTCGACTATCAGATATTCGATATTTATTGTTTCAATTATTGACATTGCGTACGAAATCCTCTTCATTCATTCAAAACAAACACCACGTCTGTAGACAAATTTGGTAATTTGGTGGATTGTGAAGAAGCTTTTGCTGACAAACTTTTGTATTCTGGTAAAAACTATTTTCCGGTTTATTTCAGATAACAACAGAAACAATTGAAATATGGACTATTAACTGGAGCTACGAAAGGATGAGGACGTTAAATATAGTTGTAGGCAACGTCTTCTTCTGATTCAACAAATGCTAGCTCGAGTTTCACTGGTTGTTTTAGAAGTATTGAAAGAAATTCTTCAGCGAAGCCGAACATCCAGTAGATTCGCCGGATATCAAGCCTTCGAGAATACTGCAGAAACCCAGCAACGATCAGAATATTTCCACGACGCTTGATTACTGTCTGAAAATTTTTTGTTGACATGAAAACAACTAATTAGACGAATACAGAGATGGCTTTAGTTACGATGACACTTCTAAAAACCTTTTGAAAACACTAATTTTGAAAATTTACAAACCAGTCGTTGGAAAAAAAATAAACTGAAAGATTACCTCGTTTCCACTGACAACAAGATTCTGTGGAAAGAATCCTCGTATGAAACGGCGAACAACTTCATCTTGAGCAACGACCAAGGGCTGAGATTGGCGGAACTCTAAAATATGAATGTTAACTTTCCTTTGAAAAACTTTTTAAACCTTCAAGATTCTGAGAATGCCATGTCAGCCATGATTTTCGGACTCCAATATGATGTGGCTTTTGAGCCATTTCGTAAGTGAGAAGCTGCGTTCTGTTCGATGTTGACTGCAAGCATATTTATTTATTAGTAGCCACTTTTTTCGAGGTAAAACGTTCCTTTTTTAACTGAACTAAAAAAACAAACCTTTGTTTTAGCAGCTCTGTTTTTCAAGAGCGTGGAAGTCGTAGAAATGTGACGGCAGCATTGTAATTCTACTTGCTGGAGATTTCGAAGCATCTGAAAAAAATGATAAAATTTTGAATATGATCGGAATAAAGCTTATAGAGCAGATGAAGTGAAAACAATTCTAAAATATAATTCTTTGTAAAACTTCTGCCGAAAAATACAGAATAGGCAACTGCGCTCCGCCGAAAACATGCACCGGCACGTCAATGTGCACACCCATTGTCGACTTCATCGAGTTTTCTGTACTGATTTAATTTCTTTAATTTCATTTTCGGTTCAATCACAACGCTTTTCTTTTACTTTTTCTGTATAATTTCAATCTGTTTGTGTGCCTGTATTTAGTATATTCTTCTGATTTCTAGAGATGAGTGACAAAACATCAAAACCCGAGAAGAAAAACGACGAGTGCTACAAGTGAGTTGGCTTGAATCATATGAATCCGCTTACTAATAAATTGCATTGTTTTAGCACTGTCGCAATAACAAATAATGTGGAAGCATTAGAGTTTGGTAGAACGTGCCAATCGTGTGCAGCAGGAATGGCTGCTGGTAAGATTTACTTTCATTCATTACTTTCAATAATTCATATCTTTTTTTAGGAATTCTTGGTCTCACTGGCTTCCACGGTTTTATTCTCTACTTCATCTCAGTTGGCATTCAAGCGTTAATATGGAACGTTAAAGCCCAAGGAAATTGGTTGAGCTACTTTCCAGAAAGAAATTCGTTCACATGGTCACATGGAAACGGACTACTCACTTTTGTACTTCTCTGGGTGTTCTTCTACGGGATGGTTCATGTATATTGAAGACGGAAAACTCAGTCCAATCGAACTAATATTATCAACATTCCTTTTTTATTTGAGTTTTGTGTAGATATATCCTATTGACTTGAGCTCCAAAGTACGACCTCTTATATATTAATAAATCTATCCATCGTTTCCTTTCCCAATGTTTTTCAAATTCACTGTTCAAGTAGCAGGTCATGTTATTTTGTTCGAAGTTACGCCGGAATTCTTCTACTGATTTCCATTTCAGAATGTTAACCTTTGTCAGACAATCATTGACATCAACTGGGAACAGTTTGCTTCGACCAGCTGCAGCCGATGTCGTTCAGATTAGAGGTATCGAAATTGTTCAGTTCTTTTTTTATAATCATATTTGAAGGCCGTAAAAGAGCTTTGAAACAAACGATCACTCGTCAACAAAAGTTGGAAAGGCGAATGAAAAGAGAAGAAAAAGAAGCTGCTAGGAAACAATACTCTTTTATGGAGAAAATCAATATCAGGCGGATGAAAAATCTGTTATCGCCATCACAACAGTTCCCTGGCAGACTGAGTATTGAAGAAGAAGCGAATCTTCCAGAAAAGCCAACTCTTGATGTATTCATAAAGTAATAAGTTGAAGAATGAAACAGAATAATGCATGAATATTGTTTTTTTCTCAGATCACATTTCAAAACACAATACTATACAGTCGGAGAAGCTCTTGACATGCATCGAGAACTTCAAAGTCCATCAATCTACAACAATCCTAATGCACCTGTTCGTCTTAGACTTGAACTCAACATGACGACAGAAAAACAAACGAAAATGGTAACAGGAAGTGATGAAATTGTTCCAGTTCCTTTTCCTTTCAATCACAATGAAAAAAGAACAATTTTGGCTTTTGCAAATGATGTAAAACTGCAAGAACTAGCTGTAGAATCGGGTGCAGAAATGGCTCTTGGACAAGACACAATCAAAAAGATTATCAAAGGACAATTCCGGACTGATGATTATGACTTCTGTGTATCACATTCGGATATGGGATCATCAATTCTGCCACTTCGAGGTATTCTCAAAACTAGGTTCCCCACAAGAGCAAACGGCGGTCTCGGAGAAAACCTTCCTGAGTTGATCGAGAAGTTCAAGAACGGAGTCAAATTGAATATCAAAGGAGATCCTGTTTATCCAATTTGGGGACTAAGTGATTGTGTTGTTGGAAGATTGTCGATGCCAAATGAACAAATTGAGGCTAATATTGCAACAGTTATCTCGGCCGCATGTGCTCATCGCAACCCAGCTTTAGGTCCATTCATTAATCGAGCGTTACTGATGACTATTCCCGGAGAAGAAAATTATGCCATCGACGTGAAACCATGGTTGCCAGTACCGACTGAGGAAGAAATTGAGAAGGTTCATTAGTTACAGTATTTGAAAATAGTTGAGCATTGCTCTTCTCAGTTAATAGCTTTTTGACTTTTTGTTTCTATTCAACCTTTTGTTTTTTGCAGATTGAAAAGAGGAAGAACAAAAAGAAGAAGAAGGACGAAAAGAAAACGGAAGAAACCGATGACGCCCTGCCAGGAGTTGCTGCTGCTCTTTGAGAATACTTTTCTTGTAGGAAACTTAGATTTTTAGATTTTCATCTGTTTGTTGTTTGTCTTTTTTCTATACGGCGTTTTCTGATACATCGCTATGTATAACTATGACAATAAATATTAATTTTTAATGTCATAATTTACTTAACTTTGATTTTCATTTGATTGGTCGTCGCACCGCCCGATACTTGAACTTACGTGAGAAAAATGGTTATTATGTGCTCTGGAGATTCTTATCAGTCGGAAGGTGGCGTTTTGTCGTCAAATACCTTAGACGTGCCCCGGTCTTTAAGAGTTTTGATTAGTTCGGCATAGTTTAGATTGCGTACTTTAGCGATTATTGGTTGCAGGAGCACATTTTAGAGAAAAGTCAAATTGGTTGATTTAATGTAATCTAAAACTCAATTTCAGTTTAAAGTTACGCTCACTGGTTCTCTTTTCTGTTATTCGTCCCGGAAGTTATATTGTTCAAAATACTTCGAGCTTTGAGAAAAACGAAAGTCAAATAAACAGTATTCTCCCTGCTCGCAAATATAATACGATTTCGTTTTAAAGTGACTTTGAAAACTTTTTTGAACTTCAAAATACTATCCCCTCCCCCTAAATTCGAAAAAAACGTGAACCATTTCTGTGAGTAAAACGGAAACAGTGTCAACGTGTCAATTATTCTAAATTCCCTTTTTCTTTTCCCTCTACTGTTCGATGACCTTCTTACTCATGTATTTTATTCCTTCTCTTTCTCTTTCATCGTTTCTCTTACACCATTTCCCATACTTTCTGATAACCTTTCCACAGTTTGAATGATTGACACTATCAAAAAATCGTAAATGTCTCCACATTTCGCGCTTCTTCTACAGAGTCTCACTGTTTTTTGTTCTATACTCACACTACTTTTTATATAATTCATATATAATTCATATGGAAATAATCGTAAAAAGACTGTATTTGAGTATGAAGTATGTATCGCCAGTTTTTATCTCGTTCTCTGGAAAAATTCTCAGTTTCTAATAATTTCAGACATGGGTCAATCTCCAGCAAAAGAGGAGGATTTTTCATGGGCCTATACAGAAGAGCCACATGCAAGCCGAAGAAAGGAAATGCTGGCTAAATATCCTCAAATCAAAGAACTTTTTGGTCAAGATAAAGCATTTCGGCCGGTTGTTGTATGTATGGTAATTGCTCAGATAGTATTCGCTTATTTGTTAAGAGGTACTGATGATGAAGTGAATATAGAACTATAACGTGTAAATGATTCAGATTCGGATTGGCTTCTTGTTCTTCTTCAAGCATATTTTGTCTCGGGAACATTCAACCATTCCTTGACATTAGCTGTTCATGAAGTCAGTCACAATCAAGCTTTCGGAACGAGCAGGCCACTTGCAGTAAGATTTTTTCTCTAATTGGTCAATTATACGTTTGTTACTCAGAACCGCATTTTTGGATTCATAGCTAACCTTCCGATGTGCATCCCAATGTCAATCTCTTTCAAAAAATATCATTTGGAGCACCACCGTAATTTGGGAGAAGACGTAATCGATACCGATGTGCCAACCGAATTCGAAGCAAAAGTTTTCCGTACCTGGCTGGGTAAAATAATTTGGATGAGCCTTCAACCTTTGTTTTATGGAATTCGTCCATTCTTGATTTACCCGAAATCAATGACTGATTTGGAATTGATAAATATAGCCATTCAATTGACATTCAGTACATTAATCTACACTCAATTCGGACCAAAGTCATTTTTCTTTCTGTTCGGAGGACTAGTTCTTGGAATGGGATTGCATCCATGTGCTGGACATTTTGTTTCTGAACATTATGTTTTCAAGAAAGATCAAGAGACATACAGTTATTATGGTCCTATTAATATGGTGGTATTCAACGTCGGTTATCATGTCGAACATCACGATTTCCCTTATATAACTGGTTCCAATCTTCCAAAGGTTAGTCATCTATTTCGATTTCATACCGACATTTATGCAAACTATGGTGCCGGATATGCGTAGAAAAGTGCTTGAAATGGAGGGGCGGAAATTTGTAATTTGATGCGAATATGGGTTTCATAAAGATCGGCGGCGTTTTGAAGATTATCAAATAACCAGTTAAATGAGGTCATCAGTGATCTTTCAAGTATCAGGTTGAGTAGTTATAATTGCATCACTTTTCTTCTTGGCTCTAGAAACTTCGAGAAGCTTCTAGAACATCTCATATTTTGGGTATATAAGGGGCTGCGTTGTGGCTACATTTACATAAAATTTTGGCTCAATGGCTACACCAAGCAACAATCCGGTTCGACTATCTCGTGAGCAAGTCCGATTGCTACTTTTCTATGAGCACCGTTCTGGCTCTTCAACGAGGAAAGCCGTGGATCAAATTAATCTATTGATTGGCCCTGGCACTGTTAATCAAGCAACAGCTGTCCGTTGGTTTCAAAAGTTCAGGAATGGAGTGGTGGATTTCGAAGATTCACCACATAATGGACGCCCCAAAGAGATTGAAGAAGACGAGCTACTGGCACTTGTGAAAGAGGATCCCCGTCAGTCTACTAGGAGTCTTGCGACCAAGCTCGGATACTCTCAAAGTACCATCAATAATGCCCTTCGCAATCTCGGATTCTCCTGGAAACAGCCGATTTGGGTACCACATGTTCTGTCGGATCCACAGTTGCAGGCAAGAGCGGAAGCGGCATCAATTCTTTGTCATACAAATGAACAATTTCGTGGCTTTCCAATGTGATCACGGGGATGAAAAGTGGACACTCTATGTCAACTATCACCGTGGACGTCAATGGCTGAAACCCGGAGATACTGGAATTCCGACGCCGAAAGGAGAGTTACACCCAAAGAAGATCCTTCTCTGTGTCTGGTGGAGTGTGGAGGGACCGGTCCACTGGGAACTTTTACCAACCAATACAACAGTCACAGCAGACCTCTACTGCAAGCAGCTAACCACAGTTGCTAAAAAAATTAAGGGAAAAATGGATCGAGTTTACTTCCTACATGACAATGCTCGACCACATGTCGCAAAGGTAACTCGTCAGAAAATTCAGGAGCTTGGCTGGATGATTCTACCCCATCCACCGTACTCTCCGGACATGGCCCCAACCGATTACCACTTATTCCGTTCCCTGAATCATTTCCTGGATGGAAAGGAATTCCACAATCAAGATGATCTGAGAACTGCGATTCAATCATTTTTCGATAATAAGCCTCGGGACTTCTACCGAAATGGAATCGAACAGCTACCCACCCGTTGGCAGTATATTGTTAATAATGATGGTGCATATTATGTTGACTGATGTTATGAAAGAATAAATAAAATTTGATTTAAAAGTTTCTTCACAAGTGATGCAATTATAACTACTCGACCTGATAAAATGCTAATAGTTACGAAAAATGAAAACGCGTTTTTCAAACAATCATAAAACAATTGACAAAAAACCAAACATTTTCAGGTCCGTGAGATCGCTCCGGAATACTATAAGGATTGGCAAACCCATGAAAGTTGGGTCGGGATGATGGCTGATTTCATATTCAACCCAAAAATGACATTGAGAAAAAGAATAAAAAGAAAGTACGCGAAACCGGATCAATTCTCGTTTTATGGAACTGGACCATACGAGACAAGCCACGTCTATCAGTCAATCTCGAATGTGAGTTTTTAGTCCATCAAATTCTGAAGAATTTAATTGTTATGGATGCTCCGGGGAAGGGATTCCCTTTGTGAAATTCAATCTAATTTGATTCTTGAAGATAATGAATTTGAATGCTACGTACCAGAACAAATTGATTATTGACGTAGGCGGCATTCTGTAATTGTTTCGAATTTAAAGAGATAGAGAGAGTTACCCTTTTTGGTTTCCTTTTTTGGATGTATCTAAATTTCGAATGCTCAGAGTGGAATGACGTTAAAATTGGTCAGTTGACGTGTTCAAATTTGATATTTTCAATTCGAGATACACACATTATTTATGTCAGGAACTAGAATTTATTAACTGTTATTTTTCAGGTTATCAACACGTTGACTGGATTCGGCGGACGGAAGTCTGTGGTCAAGTGCGACTGATCTTCTTTTTCGAAAATAATATTTTTAAGACCAAATTTCGAGCCAAATTGTACAAATTAGGGATAAGATTACTGTTTCATCTCTCCTGTTCAACTAACTCCCCTTCTACCATTTTATGATAATTTTATTTTATGTGCCTCATTTTCCCGATTCCCTAATATTCTACGCAAAATTGTTCTGCCGTCAACCTCTTCGATGCTGGTATTAATTTTTCTTGGCCCATCTAATACTACCATTTCATAACGCTTGCCGCTTTGCTGCTATTTATTCTTCTATAATATTTAGAATGATCACAACTTTTCATGTAACAATAAAGCTGTAGCCACTTTCTACTCCCACTACTATAGACACTTGAATCATCATTTTTGCAGGAACTTTCATTTCGTACAATTTTTTAAGTGACGTGTTGCTCGAAGAAACGTCATGTATTCCAAAATAGAGTTAACCATCTCTTCGTTTCCAGGAGACATTCACCTGAAGAGGTCGGACCACTTGAAGAGTACACTTCAATTTCTGCCCCTTACCATTTATCATTAGCCTACGTTTTCTTAAGTGGGCTCCTCCTCCTTTTTCGAATGAAATATCCGTTTATTCATTTCTTCTTTCATTTCAACATCTCCTTTTCATTCAAACAGATTTCTATCCTAAATTCAGATGAAACAATAATATTTTGAAAACGTTCATGATAGGATAAGATCAGAGTTCCACAGTTTTTCTCAAAGTCGTCATGTTGTTTTCTATGAAATAATAGAATTCATCAGACCGTGAACACTGAATTAACCTTGTTTCGAACTTTTCATTTTCAGATACAATTCAAATTGTTATCTTTCTTCGAAACGCTTATTTCAATTTCCTATTTTTGTTGTTTTTCATCTGTTCTTTTCTCGGATATTCGACATATTCATTCAAGCATATTCATTCAAAAAACTCATTTTCTAACTTTAAACTCCCCCGCCATTTCTCCTCTTCTACCGTACCGTTTTCACACTGAGACTCCGCCCACAAAATATGCAATTTCCTGAAATCGTGCGACGAGAGTCTGTAATCGGATACGTTTGAAGTCCTCATAAAATGCAAATTGTTCTCTTCGGCTCCTCCTCAAACGAATATTTATTTCAGAGACTCTTTCTTGTCAAACATCTTCGTTTTTCCCACAATTCACTTCATGATTGAAAATATGTTTTCCCTGAAAAATAAAAAATTGTTCAGAAGAAAAACATTCATTTAGAAATATAGTAAGAGGTCATTCATTTCGGCAATAAAACTGCCAGACGAACTTTCATTTCCATTTCCAAAAAGGTCGCTATTTCGTTCCGATTCCATTCATTTATCGGTTTTTCAAAAGCTGAAAAACAAAAATTCAAATCAACGAAAAGCGATTTGAAATCAAATTTAGTATCGCTTACCGTAATTAGTAATGAAAACAAAAGGGTGGAGCTTCTCGAGATTTCCCTCTTTTCGTTGCTTTCAATTTAATTTTAATGGAGGCGGAGACATCTTTCTCTATATACAACAGATATATTTTCAACCATTCGTATCATTTTATTCCCAAATTGTGCCTTCTGATATATTTTTGAATCTTCGCCTTGTTCTTCTTTTCATTTTCTTTTTTTTTCTCATCCAACACCATATCCTTTTCTCTCACTTCCTTCATTTGGCGGAAGGTGGGCGGCCGAAACTTGATCTCCTTTCAAGACGATTTCTTTATGTTGACGTTTACTTTTTCAGAAGAGTCTCACCCAGAATTATGTTATACTTTCCTCCCGAAATGATTCAATTATGACTTATTGTGATCTGTGATAAGGCGGAGAAAAGTGTGTTTTATAGACTAGACAACTTTAAAAAAATTATGAATGACAACATTCATATCTCGTGGAGAATTAACCAAGAACTTTCAAATTCGGGTACACTCCAATCAAATGATTGCTCAGAAAGTGTGCCAGAAGTTAGTATTTGAAGTTCTGATTTGAACGAAATCAACTTTCACATCACTGAGTAAGACTCATTCAAACAGAAGTTCATCACACTTCTGATGGTTCTCGTGGCGATTTCTCTTACGTTCAAATTCCAGTTCATTTGTCTCGATTACGCATTTCATCGTTCTTTTCGTGTTTTTTGTTTCTCACTCTAATCTTTTGTGAATCTCAAAATTAGGCGTGAAATTTCTGAGTTGACCTGATTTCTTTCAAATTTATTTTCATCTTTGCCCTGGGATATTTCTTATTCATTCGTTGATTCTGATTCTTAATGTTTCATTCATTGACCTCCATCATCATTCACAGCTACTTAAAGTGACCTAAAACTAGGAGGTCACTTGCAGAAATATTGCTCTTCTGAGAATTAAAAGATTAAATCTTTGCATTTATTTCCTGCCATCTTTTCGAAGTTCGCCCCAAAAGCGACTACTATCATCTATCATTAGCATCACATTATAGGGATTCCCTCAGTTTCCAGACACACTCAAACTCGGCCCCGTTCCGATTCGAACATGATGACGTCACTTCTGACCATTTCACTGATGTTCGTCGCCGCCATCCATGCCTTTGATTCGTCGGAAATTCGAATGCTCGATGAACAATGTGAGTTGTTGTTTTGCAATGTTATAAATATAAGAATAAGAGAGAAAAGGGGTAAAGAACACAATAAAAACATAAAAGAGAAGTGAGAACTCGTGTAGAATATTTATGAATAAATTCGAGTATTTGTCGTTTTCTTGAAAGAATCTTATGAAAAAAACTACAGTATTAGCAACTAGTTTCATTCAATTTCTGTAATTCAGACGACGCAAAGAATCCGTTTTTCCCATTCCTTGACAATGAGAAACGAAGTGATCGGCCAACTCGTGCAATGGATTCTCCACTCATTCGTTTTGGCAAAAGATCCGCCGATGGAGCACCGCTCATCCGATTCGGACGTGCTCCAGAAGCATCTCCATTCATTCGTTTTGGAAAAAGAGCAGCCGATGGAGCTCCATTGATTAGGTATTTCATAACCATTTTCTTTTTTTCAATAATCATTTGTCTATAGATTTGGACGTGCTCCATCTGCATCCCCATTCATCAGATTCGGTAAAAGAGCATCTCCATCTGCTCCTTTGATTCGTTTCGGTCGTTCACCATCCAGTGCTCCACTCATTCGATTCGGACGTTCCGCAGCTGCTCCTCTCATTCGTTTCGGACGTGCTTCATCGGCACCGCTCATCCGTTTTGGCAGAAAATAATTGATCTCTTTATTCTTTGTGTGTGTGCGTTTGTAGTCCATTTCGGAGCTCATTTAGTCAACAATTGTGTGTCTACACCATCCTTTTTCTGTTTCTATCCATACCATTTCCTCCCAAAAACCCCTTCATTTCTGAAATAATTTCCATTCATTTGGCTCTTCTCATTGCATTTCTTCTTCTTATTTGATGTCAGAATCTCGAGAGAATGAATTGTTCCATCCGGTTTTTTATCTACAAAATCAAAAATACATCCAAATAATTTTATGTTTCTGAAAATTTCAGAGGAATCAATCACATTTAATAATAAAAAGACAAGAAAAAATGAAGAAATACCGGTTCTGAAAACGACTAAACGGGGAGTGGTTGACATGTGAAAATGAGTTGAAAACAGAAAAAAATCATACTTTCGAGGAGCCATGTCTAAAATTGTCTACAGCTCGGTTCGAAAGTTTGAGATTAAGAAGAAGAAAAAAGAGAAATAATAGTAATTTATGGAAGGAGTTTTCGGAAGAAATGGGTTAGTAAAGGAAAAAAAACTAAACGACAAAACTACTTATTAGGGGGTGTTTAACGAGACTGTAATTGCTCCATAAATGCTCGAACTTCATCCAATGGACCTTGATTTTCACGTAAAACAGCCATGATCTGGAAGAAGAAATTGCCGATGGGGAATAAATATTTTTTCAAAAGTTACCTGTAGCAACTGATCTTTGATTTGTTTCATTTCGGATTGATCCGTATCTAATTCTGAATCTTGAAGTGATAGAGCCTGCATTCGAGGGAACCAATCCAAATTTCTCTCTTTCACACATTGTGCCACATAACTTTCTGGTCCGGTGAATTCAGTTTCGTCTTTGATTTGAAGCATTACAATATAAAACAGATAATGCCAGATGTTATGTTCCGTTTCTCGATGAGTTTCGAAAGTTACTGATCGATTATCGAAGCGTGATCGATCCAATCCACAAATGAAACAATTATTCTTCAAAATCTGTTCTTTTTCATTCTTTTCAGCTCTCAAATCTCCAAACGTATCAATAATAACTCCGAAAATGAGATTGAGAACAATGACAATGAGAACAACGAAGAATGTCATGTCATATGCAACACGCCATACGAAAGTATCTTCCCATGGTGCTGGATTCCTCAGAACATCTCCGATTCCTCCACCATTTCGGAGTCCAAGATACATTGTTTGAAGTATACACATCCATAATGTTTCACATGATTTCACTTTCTTTTCATCATCATCGTCTTCCTTTGCTGTCGGAGTTAATCCAGGACATCCTTCTATTGGACACGTGTCAGATGGTAATCCAGAAGAAAGAGTATCATGAGAATCTTTTTCAACTGGATCAACTTCCAAATAGAAATCTGAAAAAGTATTTCTGATTTCAGAGACGTTTTTTCAGAATGAAAATCACCTTGTCTGAAGAATAAGAAACCAAGAATCGAGAAAATGTAGAGAAGAATTAAAGCGAGTAGTCCCGTCCAAACGATTGATTGATAGTTTCTCGTTACAGAAGCAATCACATTTTGAAGTGTTTCCTCTGTTGCAATTATATCGAATAGTAGTGCACAATAAATCATCGGATGAATCAGAAGACCCGCAATACAAACTGCCAAATAACAAAGAAGATAATGAAGATTTCGACACGCAAGGATCTCGCCAATCGGTCGATCTTCTAATCCTTTGTTACTCACAAATGCAAGTACATGTACGACTTTGTTGACTAGCTGGAACAATCGAAAGATATATTAAATAGAACTTAGAGATGACATACCTGTAGTATTCCGAAAATATGAAGAGTTATGTTGACCCCGATAGAGCTGACTAATAAGAAACAGAGACTCGCGAGTATGAGAAGGAACGTTTTTGGAAGATACGATTTGTCATGACGAAGATAATGAGCAAGAAGGAAAGAAGTGATGACGGCAAGCCAACTGTACGAGTGGCCGAATGAGATCGAAGCTAAAGTATTGAATTGATTCAAAGCGTTTCGTGAAGAAACTTACAGTTAGATTCAGGAAACGGATAGTAACAAGCGACTAATGCATTAACAATAAAAGCAAAATGAAAAGAGAGTCTCGTCCAAAGAGGTAATCGGAAAGCACACCATGAAAGCCATTTCCTGTCTTGTAACTTCCGTTGCCATATCATTTCATGATACATTGTCTCCCATTGATCAAAGAATTCAGTGACTTTCGATCCTTGATTGTCTCTTTCTGTGTTGTTATACACATAATCCTTCGTCTCTTTTGTCAAATATGAACAGATATCGTTGATTGGAAACACGACTCGTTCCAGTGTCCGATCACGGCGGACTATCTACAAATTATTCTTTTTCTTGCAAGTTTTCCTTAATTTGATTTATTCTTTTTGATCTACGTATTTGGCGAATTAATTTGAGAAAGCGGAACAAATTTACTTCGAAATGACCTGAACTTTGTTCTGAACCACGAGGGGTCAGATCTTTTCGAATTCTGTGAGAAAGAGTGTTTCTAAAGAAGAATTTCTTTTCCAGGGGTTAAAAAATACAGTTTTAATGATCGTTTGAAACGAGACTCTCAAGTAATTTACCTCTATTTGTGCTGTCCTTTCTTTATAATAATTCAATGCTTCTCGAGTCAAATCATCCTTTTTCTCATCAGTTCCATCCAACCAAATCTCCAATTCTCCATCGTGAATTGCCAATTGATGAGCAAGAATATAAATATTATGTCCAACTTCTCTTGGATCAACACTCGGACTCTCATCCTCATGAAATTTGTCATCGAGACAACTTGAATTATTCTTTTCTGTATGAATGGAGACTACTCCAGATGCATCAACATTGATTTCCGGAAGTGAAACTGAAAAAAGAGATAGAAGTCTGAAAAATAAAGAAACCATACCGGTGTTGACAGTTATCTGTGGCCCCGGTTTGGTCTTTAAGTCGTCTTCTGCTCTTCTGAATAAATCTCTGCTCACTGATTTCAGCATATGATGATTTGAATTTGTCATTTCGTAGGCTTGTTTAATGGCATGAACCAACTGCTTCGGACCTCCAGACATATTCGCCATATTCCTCAAAACTCTATTCGCATTCTCTCCGTCATGTCGTGATTCCATAATTGCCAACAACAGTTTCGAGGCCTGACTTTTAATTTCCAATGCCAATTCCATATGATCATCTGCGAGTGGTTTGATCTCATTCAGAACTAACGAAATAATTATATTTAATCCGTTTTCTTGCATTGCCATTGTATTCTGATTCTCGTGACACGGTCCCTGACAGAATTCAGTCAACGTGGCAAGGGTTTGAGTGATAAGTGAGAAATTATGCTCTCCGATTTCTCCGAAAACTCCGAGACTTCCTTTTGTTGATCCACATACAGTATCTAAGAAACTGAGAGTCTCAGAAACCAAATTATGATTAGTTCGATCAGATTGTTTTCGAAGGAAATTCTGAAGAAGACTGTTGTGATTCTCACAAAGAAGTTGAAGAACACGGAGAATTGGTTCAACAAGAGCCACTTCCGGAGGCAATGCGTCTGTTGATCTGAAATTTAGAAACTGGAAGATGTTCAAACAAAAAATGAATAAAACTCACTTGTCTTCATCTTGATATGGAGTTAAATCAGGAATTGAATGTGTCAAATCATTGCTCAGTTGAGACATTTCTGATATCGATGGATGACGTACTTGTTGTGGTACTTCAAATAATGTTCCATTGAAACCAGTATCACCAGCATCAATTAGAGGTGTGAGAACAGTTGATGCTGAAAATTCAGCAGTTAGTAATCGGAAAATTAGAACCCGATTATAGATTGAAAAATGAAGGAATTCCCGTTGTGGTTAGGTAAGAGAAAAGGGTTTTTAGGGAAGAATTATGGATAGATTTGTGATAAAGAAGAAGAGAAAGCCGTCCCGAAAATTGAATTATTTTGACATGCAATAGACAACTTTTTCTGCTTCTCGAAGCAATTGCCACAGAATATCGACGATCATTCCATTTCTTCTCCTTTTTGTTGGAGAATATAATTGCATCTGCTGATTTTTGTCGACTGAGAAGAGCTTTTGGACGGACAGAACCTGATGGTAATCAAGTAAAAACTGCTGAAGGGTTAGAGCAAAAAGGTTACAATTGGAATGATAATCATGAGAAATCTGGGCGAATTGAGAAACTTACATCGTCTACTCACTGTTGCTGATAACGCTGAAAACGTGGATTTGGTTATTAGGGTGATCATGTAAGAGTAATTGTGAAGTGGAGAAAAGAAGTTTGTTATTCTTTTTTGAATTCAAAACTAAAACATCATTACTATGAAGAAGAAGAAGAAGAAGTAGTAGTATTAGAAGATGATTTCATAATTAGAAGAGTAATACAAGTCTTTTTAAGAGAAAAAGAAACTCACAAGCTTTTGGTTTGCTTTCGTTGCAACTCATCATATCACTTTTCAATCGATTCTGAGCTGTTTGAATTCGGGTCAAAATCACTTTGAAAAACGGTTCATGAATATCTTTTTGCTTCATTCGCATGTAGAAAGAATGTTGAACCTGAAAGTATTAATTATGTCGTCTGAGATAAAAATATTCTGATGAACCTTATCATTTCCTTCGTGAAGAAGAGCTCTTGCCAAATGAATTGCTTTCAAGAATATCTCTCGACTCGGTTCCATTATTATGATGTCAATAACAAGATCAGATGCTCCTGCATCATTCAATTTGCATTGAATTGCATATAAATCTCTTTCCTGACTCCATGTTTCTTCTTTCTTTTCTGGAATCAAAATAACTGGTTCAATCCATTATTTTCAGGAAAAGAAACCTTTAACAGCTTCCATCACTTCTCCGATTTTTGATTGTTGTCTATCAAGTGGCGGATGATGATGATTGTGCTGACCAAAGTATCTTTGCAGAAGAAGATGACGTAGTTGTTGACCCTGTAATACATTTCTCTAACTTCTATTCAAGCTTTCCGTTTGAAAAAAAGCAAAAAATCAAAAAGGTGCCAAAGAAAGCGACCTCTACCCGAAAAACCTTGGAAATATTGAAAGAAAACTGCACAGAAATACAAAAATATACGCAGAATGAAACGTTGAAAGTAAAAATAAAACCAAAAAAGGAGGCTGTGTGTCAAACCTTTTCAAAGCTACTGATATAGAAACGACGACCCTGAAGACTAGATTTGAACATATTTTATGATTAGAATATACTTTTTCGAGAGAGAATTCAGAAGACGTACCTGTTGTGTCAGCTGTTGTTTCGTGCAATCACACATTTTACACAACGTTTGAAGGACTCTTGCACACAGATTCTCTTGTTTGTTCTGCATCAATGTCTTGCAGTGTTGAATGAGTTTTGCAACGACTCCTCCTCGAGCACATTGATCTCGAAGCAATGATCCTTCGGGGAAAAGTAATTCTGGAGTATGAAGAACTTCAACAAGAACACTTCCTTCGGCAGCATGAAGTGGATGAAGATAGAATTTGAATTCTCCGATCATCATCTGAATCTTCTTTTGATCAATTATTTATATTCTCAATTCTCACATGATAACAAGTCACGACGTTAGCAGAAGTGTGTTCAGTCATTGAATTTGAAGTTCCGTAGAGTCTATGACCAGGATTCAGAGTGTTTTGTCTGTTCAATCTCTGAAAATATACTCATTCGAAATCTACAATTACACTTGTCATGCAGATAGTTCATGCCAGAAAAAGAAAGTTCCAATTGATAGAATTCAAAAGGAAAATTCATGAAAAGGGAAGGATTTCTGTTTTGAAAATTCCATCAAACGTGTTAATTAAGAAAGAAAGAAAAGGAATTCACACGCACACTCCACGCATCAATCTCACCTCAACGACAAGCGTTATAATCGGCTGAAACAATTTTTAGGTTTTTGAATATCAAATTATTGAAACGATCACTCTCACTATCAAACAACACAACATTTTAAACGTAAACTGCTTCTGAATTGAATTATGCCTTTTCTAAAAAGGTCCAGAGTTCTAATACAAAGTATAATCACGCCAACGAAACAAACCGATGGCTGATATGGACTCTGACTGCAATCTGAATCGTATTCCGACTGAGATTCTTGACTCATCATCTACAAATTTTATTTCCTATTGATTATACTATATGATTCTTTTTTATGAACGGGTACCTTTAAAATTGAAACTGTTATTCTGTAACCCAAAAATGAAGAATCATCCAAAAGATTCTCCTATACTTACCTTATTCAAACCAATCAATTTTGCAGAAGTGGCTGCATTTTGCCATTTCTGTCTAACTGAAGCAGTTCCGGTCATTTGTGGTCCTGCAAGAGTTGCCGGAAGAGTGATACTGTGTTCTTCTGCCCATTTCGTGAGTCTTTTGATGCATTCCGCAACTCGATACCAGTTTCTTGATGATCTTGTACTCTTTAGTTTTCCTCTTTCCAAACTTGTCAATTCCAATAATACTTCAGAGAAAGTCTTTTTGTGATGATGAACATCTACTTTTGCTTGTTGAAGAGCAGAATACGGTGCTTCGAAGAATTTAATAAGAACTTCAGTTACGGTATGACAGATGTAATGTTCGAGAGTCACTGTTTCCGCATCAGTCAAATTTTCAATGCGAAGAGAACGAACGTCTTCAAGAAGATTATTCAGAATACTATCCACGTATTCTGTTTTGTAAGCATCTTTCATTTCAGCATCAGTGTCAATATAACAATGAAGAAGTAGTTGAAGATAGACAGTTTTCACTTCAACAAGACAATGTTTCGAAGTGACGACACGAACAATATGATCCATTGGAATCTGTGATGCACATTTCAATTCCGTATTTCCATTCTTTCCACGTGTACACATTGCCAAAAGACGAACCAATTCGATATGATATTTCAATGGTTTTCTGCTTTCAGTCTCTCGTCCTCTCGATTCTTTTTCTTGTTTCATCATTGCTTCTAATTCTTCAAAAGATGCATTATCCACGTATAGCTGTCTGACTTCGTCCGAAGCTGCACAGATCTCATTTGCAACTTTCTCTTGTCCACTCTCGATTTCCTTATCGTAAACACAAACCAATGCTTGCAATAACTCCAAGAAAATTGGATTTCGAGAGTTATGTTCAATTAATCCGACAATATGAGCAATCAATTCTTCTGGAACATTCGAAGCGAGTTCCCTGTTATTCCGGAAAATTGCAACTAAAGTTCCAACTTCTTCGACAGTTTCCACTCTCAACATTCCTTCTTTTGCATCTTTTTCATACGAAATGAATTTGTAGAGTCTGCTTTGATTCTCCTTATTCGTTTTGCAGAAACTTCTCAAAAACTCATGGGAAAGAGTTATCAATTTCATCATTTCGTGATCATGTTTCTTGTCATGAGGAACACTTATAAACTCAAGAACAACTTCGTAGACTCTCATATTCTTCAGAAGTTGTTGGTTCATTGTATCTGGTTTTCCATCCCGATAACACATTCTTGTCAATCGAACAAGCATTTGACGGATCAATGGATAAGCAATGAGAGGAGCTTTGTCACTGAGTTCTTGAAGTGCAACTGCTGCATCATTTCTATCATCTTTGATGAGAAGACGATTCAGAAGTTGAAGACTTTCGTTCTTGAAATTAGAATAATGTTCGTTAATCACTGCAATTACAGCATCCATTGAATCTCTCGATCCAAATGCTCGAGGAGAATTCAGGTCTTGTTTCTGAAAATGAATTACAATTTAAATTGAAGAATCATTCAATTCTAATATTCACCAGTAAGTCACGTTCCGTTGTTTTCTCTCTGTCATCGATTTCTTTTGTTTCGACGGAATGATTCCTGTCTCCATGAACCCACAATTCAGATTTCTCTGTTAAATTCTTTAAAATGAATAAATCTCTGTCAATCTGTCGATAATTCTCCACGTCATCATTTGAAACCAAAAGTTGAACTTGTTTCAAATCTTCCAACAATTCTTGATATTGAGTGAAATGACGGAAAAGTACTTTCAATGCGATACTTGTAAGTGGAGGATAGTCTGACATTGTCATCTGAAGAAGAATTGCAAGAAGAAGTTGTCCATCTCTTCCATCCAAATGAAGTTCGTGTCCTGACGAATGATAAATTGCATCGTAAAGTTCAGATGCCATCCGTTCGTTTATACTCGCTGAATGCATCAAAGAACCATCTTCGTCGCAAGGAAATACGTTTTTGAACCAGGAGAGTGCCATTGTAATACGGTAATCCCTTCTGACGTCCATCACAAATTGTAGAATCTCGGCAACAATCAGTTTCGTTTTCACAATGAGAGCTCTTCCTTCTTTGCTTCTTCCTACATCATCTGTTGACATTGATGATGTTTTTGGTAGATCTTTCGAATTTTCTTTGTTACTTCCACCTCTCATCATTGATTTTGACATATTTCTGATGACATTTACCATTGCTCTGTGAGATGGAACTTGTTCTGTTGATGGTCCTTCGTTTATAATTGCAAGAAGATTTTGAGTGAGTTGAAGAAGTTCATTGAATGAATAGAAATTGAATTGGGCAAGTGCTTTGGCAAGATTCACAATCTAAAAATTATAATTTGAGTTTCAACTTCATCATCGAATAACTGACCTCATAAGTTAATTTACTAGAGTTGACACTATGTCTCTCGTCTGTCGATTGATTTCTTAAACCCATCAAATACGTTTCCACTGTAGCAAGTACTTTATGAGCAATTGATGCACCAATTCTCATTCGACTTCCATCGGAATACGCCTCCACGGACACTGATTCATAAGTGGAGACGTTCACATTCTCTGGGATACTCCACCACAATCTCGCATGACGAATAGCCGACATTGGACTACCACGAACGACATGAAGATGAAGCATAAGACGAGTGAATGATCCACGTAAATCATATGGAAGACGAGTGTCTGACATACATCTGAAAATGAAATGAAATGAAGAAGGATTCAATTCAAAACGGGCATACTGTAACACAAGTTCAGCTGGTAACTGTTGAGAAATGTTCATAAGACCTCTCTCCGGTGGTGGATCGATTGCCAGATACTGTTGTTCTTGACACATTTGTGACAGAAGATCGAGTTGGTGACTGAAAATGAAAATGATATTAGGTCAGAAAAGAAAAGAAACGAACCGATAGTAATCCAAATGTTCCACATCATCATGATTTGATTTTGCTCCATCCGCAATGTCCACAAGTTTTCGAAAGTTCGGAGCCCACCCGATTTCAACTTCTCCATTTATCACTTTTGTATCCATAAAAATATCTCGATGAGTGTTACTCAAAACAGATGTACAGATCAATTCTTGAATCTTTTTGTTTGCTTCTCCACGACAAACACAGAGATCAGCGAGATAATCGAGGAATCTGAAAATGTATTCGGATGAAATGAATGACAATTAAAGAAAGAGAAACACCACAGAATTCACAGAATTACAACATTTTTCTAACAAACCGTGCCGATGAAAACGGAATTATTCTGAAAGGAATGGATTGAGAAGGATTTCTCTCCATCTGCCATCTGTTTCTTCATTCAAATACTGAAGGTCAACTCACTTTCCCTGACGATTATTTCGGACCAATTCAACGAATCTTTCGACGTGCGGCGCTTTCACATATTTCTCAAGAAGCTTCGGATTATTGTGAAGAACAGCTGTCATTGTATCTTCTGCCATCAAATCAAAACCAATTTGTTCCTTAAAACAAACACTGAATATTCTATCGAAATGTGTTCAACTGACCTGGATTTCTCCGAACTTTTCAGCAAGAAATTCTTGATTTTTTCTGTAACTGACTTGAGAATATTTGAGAAGACAATAGCATAATTGGAACATTGTCTTGAATATTTCATTTCTGCTATCACTCAATTCAGCAGGTGAACTGAGAAGTGCTCCGAGTTCAGTTGTCCCTTGACGTGGTTGAAATGGTGCTTTGAGTAATAAGAATACTTGATGAAGAACTTCTTGTTCTCGAAGCAATTTCTGACGATCACGAGACGGTGAGAAATCAGTTATTTTCAATGGATCAGCGAGATGATCGGATGAATTTGTGACGAAAAGAATGCAGTCAATGAGCAATTGAGTTGTTGAATTGAGTGCTTCTTTTGAAATTACAGAACCAATTTTGATAAGATTTATGAAGTTTCGAAGAGCTTTACATGCGTCATTTGCAAAATCAAGATCTCGAACCTCAAATTATTCGTTTTTATTTTTGTTCTCCTCGAAGAGAGAATGGACAAACCTCATCTGGATTCACAGGCAACAAAGCGAATGTCTCTTTATCCACTCGATTTGTTTCACATATCACTTTCACCCATCCTTTTTCATTTTTATTACTAAAATGAAGATTCTGTTTCTCGGATGCATTTGTTGCATGAACCCATGTATCGGTATTTTGATGGAGAAGACGAACGTATGAATGACGTGGAACATCTTTGTTCGACTGCAAATTTTTTGTTTTTTAAAAGAGAAAATGGAATAGAATTACCTTCATGAATGTCGAAGGATCCAATTGAAATAGAAGTTTTGGATCCGATTCCGGGAAATCTGATTTCGTCGGAGACAGAAAAAAGACATTCGAACCATTCGATGTCTCTGATGATTCTGAAAATAAATTAATTTTATTAGTAATTCTTGAGTTTTCAGACCGGTTGTTGCACCATTCGGACTATCAAAATACATATTTGCCATTGGATTGCTGGTTCTGAAAACAAACAGTTTCTATAGATTATTTCAATTTAGTTAAAATAAAAATTAGTGAAAAACCAAAACAGCAAATGAGAGAATGTCCGGACATTTGTTAGTAGAAGTTGCAAATCATGCATCACAAAATATCAAACTTCTTTAATAAATTCTTACCGCTCCAAAGTGGGTCTCGATTTCTGAGATAAAGCACTCAGCAAAGGGGCTGAAATGGAATACGGTATGAAGGGAAAAGCTGACTAACTTTGAATAAATCAAACTCGCACGTCTTCCATTTGCAGCTGGTTTCACTTGCATTTGTGATGCTTCGACGGTCAAATACATATCAGATGCCAAGTGTTTGAATCTATATGTTTTATTCCATTTAGCCGTTCCTCCACGATAAGAAGCCGTTTGAACAACCTGAAAAGGCGAAGAAAACTGTTTTATGATGAATCTTTGATTTAGAAAAACCTGAACTTCCCAAAGAGCTCTTGAACTTGTCGCATCTGCAGCCGACGGTCGATTTGTCATTCTCAGAAAGACAACATCTTTTGGTGGAGTTGTTTTTGGAATTGTATCTAATGTTAAAAACGTCTGCTGATCTGCATGGAATAATCTCACAACGTCACCCTAAAATTCCTTTTTTCATCTCTCAAATCTATTAAAAAACATACCGATTTGACACTTTTCTGTTGATTTTCATCGAATAACAGAAACATGAATACTTGCCATTCAGTTGGTTCATTTAAACAGTTTACTTCAGCTGCAGTCGGATGATCGAGAAGATTGAATCCAGAAAGATGAAGTTGTGATTTAACATGTCCTGTTTGTGTTGTTGATACTGCATTTGGAATCAATGAAATCTTATTTCCAGCTGATACATTATCTCCGATTGCATAATGTTTATATGCTGGCTCAATGATAAACCAGCTTCCCTCATTTCCAGCACGATCAAGATAAACCTAGAAAAGAAGAAAAAGTTTTCAGATGATTGGAAAAATAAAGAAAAACATTCAATGGAAAAGCACAAACCTTCATTGCATTTCGTTCTCTTTTTGCTGGTGAATTCTTTTGTACTGTTATGTATTTATTTGATTTAACATGAAGTAATTGAATCATTGAACCATATTGAACAACATTTCCAAGAGTTTTTTGAAATTCGGATTCATTTTCTTCTCGTTCCTAAGGAAATTGAAATAGGATTCATTCAGATTCAGGTGTCATACCTTATCTGCAGCTACTCTTAATTTATTCATCAAATCATCGTCGAACATTGAATCTCCTGTTTGAAATCTTTTCTGTTCCGTCCATAAATGCTTCTGTGCTGCATAACGATTCACTGGACAAACTTTGAAAAGGCAATCTCGAAACTTTTTTGGAGGACTTTCAGGCCGCCCGTCTTTCAATTCAACGATACATCTGTCATCTACTAATCTGAAATAAAACATGGAATAAAGAAGAGAAAAAATAAAGAAACGAACCCGAGAGTGCTCAAAAAACCTCTTTGTTCTTGATTCGTGGATGATTCGGTATAAAGAGAAATGATGTCTCCGATATGTAAATTTCCATTATTTCCGTGGTCTATACTACTGCCGATGGTTAACTTCCGACTCGGAAGAGCCATGCTGAAATGGAAAATATGATGGAATGAAATGAAGAATAAACAGGAATCGCTCTTCCTTTTAACATTTCCTTTCACCAGAAAAATGCTTTTTTTTAGGTTTCCGTTGCTTTTCATTCTTTCGGAACGCGGTTTTCTTTCAGAAACTGTTCTCAGTTGTGTTTTATTTTCCTCTGCAAGCTTTCTCTCTCTCTCTCTCTCTCTCTCTCTCTCTCTCTCTCTCTTTCTCTCTTCTCTTTCTTTCTTTTTTTTTCTCACCCGATGCTACGTTCCAGAACACGTCTCCTATAGTCATAGTCCATTATGTAATGTTTGAGGGCATAGAAGAAGAATTGAGTGGGGTGAACTATAAAACGAGACAACAAATATATATGAAATTCAGGCGAAATTGAGATAAAATCTGAGAAAACGGGGAAAAACAAGCAAATGGCAAAATGGGAAAACGGGTTTCATGACGAGACTCATGATGACGATTCGAGAAAAAGTTCAAGGAGAAAGGGATTGAGGTATTTGGTGGAAAAACTTCTGAGTCACATTATAAACAATTTTCTCTTCTTTATCTTATTATCTCAATCTCACAATCAATCTCAAAATTTCGGACGATTTTTCGTAAAAATACCGAATTTATCAGATATCTCCGACACTTTTTCAGTCGTTTTCTTCCACTGTAAACTGTCAGTGAAGAATCAAATTGAACAAAAATTAATCAGAAAATGGCAACATATTGAAAGAAGAAGAGGGAATGAGAGAATAGAGAAGAAAGAGGCACAAAATTGCAAAAAAAAAGAATTGATTGTTATCAGAGAGTGAAAAACGAGGAGGTGATAAAAAATGAAGCAGACACCGAAGGACGGTTCAATCGAATATCAAGAGAGCTTTCCCAAATGCGTGGGTTGCCGCGATGATTTATTGAGTTCAATCAGTCGAAAATTCTAAATTTTTCTGAAGGTTTGACCTAGTTTCGTCTTCTCAGTCATTTCAAAACGGAACTCCGTATAGTTCAAATTCGAATTTTCTAGTTGTTTGTCAGATGAATCATCGATTTATTATTTTGTGAAAACATGAAAATTGAACTGAATGATGTAGAAAAATTCTAATTCTACGTCATGAGTTTCAGTTCAAAATTGTTCTTTCTAATTGAATTTTCCTGCAGAAGGTGAGATAAATGTCCGTGATACCGTATACTTTGCGACAATGCATCCATAATCTTCATATGGAAAACAATCATCTCTGAGTCTGTTTGTTCAAAAAGTACTCCTTTTGAATAATTAATGTGTCAAATAGAAGAGGAAATTTCAATGAAAGAATTAAAAAGAGAAGCGAATGACGCAAATGGAAACCACGTAAAGTTATTCAAAACACAAAGAATAAATGAAATAAAACAGAACGGAAGTGATTCTTTTTTCTTTTCTGTTTGGCTTCTTCTCTTCTTTTCTACTTTGGAATAAACAAAAACATGTGTTTCAACTGAAAGTATCCTGGAGAAAATGATAAGGTTATTGAATGTATGAGTACATCTAAATGCAAACAACTCTCTTTCTCTATTCATATACCCGCATACAATACTTTTCTGTACACGAAAAAAAACGAAGAGATGAAATAAGAAGAAGAGAATCAGACAACAAAACTTCTCTCTTTTCCTTCTACTGTACAAATCCATCGTTTTGATTGTGTGTGTGTGCTTTTTGTATGACACTATCACATACAAGAAACAAACAAGAAGAAAACCAATGAAATCTGTCTAGAATCACTTTAAGTGGAACGGCGAGAAATAAAGAGTAGCAAGAAAACATGAAATTAAAGGAAAAAGTAAAAAAAAGAAATCAAAATGGTAAATTTGATTGAAGAAACTATCCTATTCATTTCGAAATTTAACTGACTATGAGAAGAAGAAGAAAAAGAAGCTGACAGAATATTCAGAAAATGATTCATTTTCGAGAACTCTTCTCTTTTTCCTTCCATTTTTCAATTGTTCCGTTTTCTTTCTTCGTTTTCTTTCAAACACGGAAAAGCAAAAAAAACCATAAAATTTTAATATTATGTTTTGAGTGAAAACGGGTCAAAAGAACTGTGAAAAGCTAATCAGTGACCATAAGGAAAATAAAAAAGATTGGATGATATCATGATGACTTGTCTCTCCCATTTTACGCTTGTCCGCCTACTCGGCGGATTTGTCCACCTTCTAATTCTCTGACTGTTTCGTGATACGGAAAACGAAAAGAGAAAGAGAAAAAGAGAGATCTCTTATTATTAACTGACAAGAAATGAAAATAGAACAAAGGATTTCAATGACGTAAGGATTTTTTTGCCTGGATTTGAGGCTTTACTGTGAGAGTAATCTAAGATACCTTCAGAAGAAATTATAAATGTCATCTTTTCACTTTTGTCTGAAAAGAAACCGATATTAATGCTATTAAACGACTGGATTATTTAGTGTTTACCGGGTGGGAGGAAGATGGAATTATCAGAATTAGGAGATGGCAACATTAAGAGAAAGTAGTCATAAACCGTTCATGAACTGACGCAAAGAAGCTGAAACAGAGAGAGAAGGATGATTGCAGTGCAATCAGAAAATGAAAATAAAGAGTGTTTTCAAAAACTATCTACACTCTTCATTTCCTAATGACCTTGTACTCTTTTCTTCCGAAATGATACCATTGATACCCTCAGAAATCAAGAGAAAGTACTTCAGAAAGAGAGCCCAACTTGTTATATTTCGTTTACTTTTTTCAGTTCTTTGATATTTTCTCCTCCGCTTTTTTCTTTTTTTTAAATGAATACTTGGAAAACTGACCTTGATTTTCTCATAATCTGCTCCTCAAAATCATCAAAATCGAATTCGATTCGAGTAGTTCCACCTAATCCAGATGATTCAATTCCAACTACTCCACCACTTTTCGCAACGTTTTCGTCTGAAAATTCAGAAAACTGTGACCCTTATTACTTCGTGTCATTTTCTGTCCATCTTGAATCGGATGATCGACGGTACGCTCAAAGCAAAAGGTCTATAAAAGTTTAACGATCTGCGTTACGTCATACGCATACTCTCTCTCTCTCTCTCTCTCTCTCTCTCTCTTTCATTCACACAGAACACAGTAAATGGTTGACACTTTTTGTTTCATTTTTCACCTTTTTTTCCCACCACGAGGATATTCAAAATAGAAACAAAACGGAAAGTGAAAACAACAAAAAACGAGAAAATCACGGATGGAAAATGACAACTAAACATCTAAAACATTGTGGTTTTATTGCCAAAAAGCTGACGACGATTATGCATTGCAGCTGTTATTTTATGAGAGAAGATACGAAAACGAAGAAGTTGAAAAAGAGAATGGCTCAATAGAAAACGGAGATGACACGAAAACTACGCAACGTATGATGTTTTATTCAATGGATGTGTGTAGTCGAACACTCACAAATGGAACTATTCTTTGGAATTGTTCATTCATAAGAAGCATGGGAAAGCTACAGTTTCTACACATTTGTATTAACTTGAAAGATTTAGAGTTTTGATAAAACTTGCATTAGCTTCAGAAATTTGAATTATTATGATTTTGAAAGAGGGTACGTTCTAAAACAATAACAGAGCTCTTTTGATAAAGGTCGGATGATTTCTCCTATTCTTCTGGTATTCGTCACAAAACAGAAAGCTCAAAGGTTAAAATCTCTAAACGAATTGCAAAACGACAGTCGAAAGATTGATGAAATCAGGAGAGAAATAGAGAGGAAAACAGAATTAATTGATCATTCGAACAATTTGATGAACGATATGACAACGTCAGAAATCAAGAACTATTTGACGAGATGTAGATGTTAATAACGACGTAGGAAGAAGGAAAAAGTGAGAATATTCGATCATCAATCACTTGCGATTAGTTACGATGCCGACGAGGGAGGAAATGGGGAGGAAATGATCGAAAAAACAGCTATATATTGTTATGCAGGTTCGTTTTGTTAAACATTTCGAACAGATGGAGAAAAAGAAAAAGAAAGAAAAAAGAGTTTTATGCATATCACAGCTGCTCAAAAGGCAGGAAATGGGAGAGAGAAAACGAGACGGAAATCAGTATTTTTTGTTTGTTTGTAGAAACATTCATGAAATATAAAATGTACATGCAAAGAGAAGAAGACCAAGACGGTACGTAAGCCGCTTACAGGTGCCCCTTTTTCTATTGAAAGAATAAAAAAAACTTTCGGAAAAATAACCATGTTTCTCAATGTGTTTTGTTGGTTGCCATACCATATGATTCTCCTTTTTTCTTTCTTCTGCTCAGAAATATGAGTCACCGTTTTTGTTTAGAGAACACAATACGAAAACCCTTCTAGAACAACGAAAATCTTGAAATTCGAAATTTCAATAATATGAGGAAATCTGTGTCATTTTCAAACAATTTTCAATCAGAAAATTTAGATCGGTAAACGATTATTCAAAGTCAAAAGAATGTTTTAAATTGGAAAACAAACTGGTTTCTATTTCGATTGTCTGCAACTTTTTCGATTTGAAAATTCAAGGGAAATTTTGAAAGTGTTTTCGGAAAATTATGAGTTTTTCGAATTTAATAGTGATGAATCTCAGTTTCTTCACCGATTCATGTTCAAGGTTTGTACAGAAAACGACTTACCCTCGTGATAATCGGGTGCAAATTCAGGAATTGAAATGATTGAAACTTTCTTCCGGACCCGTCCATAATTTTGATTCATTCTGAAAAGAAAACGTATCAAATGTTCAGAAAACGGAGGAAAACTAAAAAAGTAAATCGATGAAAACGTATTCGATTGCGATGGAAAATAAAACATGATCGTGAAGGAATAAGAAAAAAAACGGAGGAAATTTTGACAAAAGCGAGGAACAGTTTCTGCTGAAATGAAAAGGAATCGACGTTTCGGTCTCATGATTCAAAAGAGTTTTCTAACAACAAATTCAATTCTTTTTCTCGATATTCTCCAATTCTTGTTTACTTTTTTGCAGGTTAGACACACGGGGCAAACAGTTGACGAAAAGTTGACACAATGTCAAAATGAGCGCGAATACCAATTAAGAAAAGGTCAGCGATTGATTATTGAAATCAGGGAGACGACAGAAATGAAAATGACGATGAATTCCAGATGTGATTGAATGAAATGAGAAGAAAAAGGGAGGTGGTAGACGATGGGAACGAAGTCACACTTATCAAATTAACGGAATGAAGACGACAGAAACTGCATGATTGAGGAAATAATTTGAATGTATTGAATGTTGTAATGTAAGACCGAGACTGTTGGCTTTTGACCGCGAATACATTTCGAGATTTATATCAGAGAACTATGCATAATGATTTGTGTGTGAACTGAAAAATATTTCCAACGCAAGATAAATTACCTTCTCCAATCGAATCGGTATGAAAACAACGAAGTTTTGTAGTCGGAAACTGATCATTATGTTCTGCTAGATCCACTATTTCTAAAGTCGATCATCACATTGGTACTGTAATATTTGTTGATTAATTGATATTTTTCATAAACCTGCATTTCAGAAATTCAAAACCAATTTGAACCCTTTCCATTTCATATTCTTTCAAATCTTTCCAATTTTCAAATTGAGCGGTAGACTTCGGTCTACCACTGAAAGATAAAGTGTACAAATACGGTTGCGAGAAAGGGAGGAAAGAGAGTTCCAAGTGACACTTATACCGCATAAAGAGTTAGCGAATACATTTGTTTTGCGTACTATTAGCGAGCTTTGAGACAGGGAGCAGCCAAGAAGAAACGGAGGAAAAGGAGGAAAGAATGAGGATATGTACGATTACCGAATAGGAGGAAAGCTGATTTATGAATTGATTTTTAAGTTAGAATTTTCATTCTTATCGTATAAACTGCGATGAGATACATTGTTATATTACACCAGAAATGTGAAGCTGCAAACCCTTAACAAGTGATATGCAAAATTTGATAAAATGGGAAGCGGCGCTTAAAAAACTGCGAGCTGGGTTCCTTCAATTATTACCTTCTTATTTTAATTCAGTTTACCCCTTTGATCAGTTTTCGGTTTAAATCATTTTGATCCAAACAAGGTTCATCAAAGAGTCAACATAAGTCAACAAGAGAATCGTGTCTCTGATCTCATCAATGATCTATTTACATCAGTTAATTCCATCTTTTGATTCTTCCATTCTTTTTAATCGGGACCTCTTCCTTATTACATTAACTTCCTTTCAATATTTACAAATCTGTCGGAAGACAGTTTCGCACCTCATACCGCAAAAGTGGGCGGCGTGTCTCTCCTCCGTGCAGGCTTTGCGATGTGTCCACTCAACAGAAGTAACCTGTCTCTTTTCCCTCGATCCACCTGTCATCCCTCCTCTTCTTCGTTGACCACAACTTCGTCGTTTTCTCAAATTTCTTATCACTTCCGGATGTCAAATGAGCAATAATGTGGTTACTGTATCTCCTAATTCTGAAACCATTTGTTTCGTCTTCTGTAGATCTTCTACCTTCAAATGTTCCAAATGTGTGTTCTGTTCGTCCCCCCAGCTGTAATTTACTCTGTCCGTATGGATATCTTCGAGATATTGTACAACAATGTATTTGTACTTGTGCAATTGATCCTTGTCAGGTATGTCTTCATTCATCTGTGAATTCTATCTACAACTAAACGGTCTTCTATTCAACCTATGAATATGAGATCTCTCAGATATAATAGAAAATATTTCAGACGACCATCTGTGGACCATCGGAGAGTTGCATTGCAATAGGTGTGAAAGCACGTTGTATCCCCAAGTTCGGTAAGTATATTCTCTCTCTTCACTCTCTTCACTCTCTTCGTTTTTCTCTCAATCTGTATTCAATTATGGAGACTGGTCTCACTCTCTCTCTCTCCGAAAAAATAGAAGTGACAATTATGTGGCTACTACCGGCAGCTAGTATTCCGACACGTTTTTTGTATATATTCTGTGTGTTCTTTTTCAAATTTCTGGTTTCTCGGGGGCATCGGACATTGAGAAAAAAAAATTAAATATCTCAAAAAAGAGACTGATTTAGGTTCAAATCGTGAAGAATGTCCAAGACTAACTGGCGGAATTTGTGCTCTTCGATGTGAAAAAGATTCTGATTGTAGTGGGCGATTGATATGTTGTTCAAATGGTTGTGGAAGAGAATGTGTTGCTCCCATTGCTAAAAGTTTTCCAATAAGTGGGGATAAACCAATTCAACCAGTTTCCTCTTCCTCTTCTTCTAATCTTCCTGGATCATTTCAACGACTGATCAATGCCGTTTCAAATATTAAATCAACTCATTTTAATATCACTCCAATTCCTCCTACTATTCGAAATCTTGCGAACTCTCTCTTTCCAACACCTTCTCCTATTCGACCTCTTCCTACTACAAAAGTTGGACAATGCCCATCACCGACTGGAAATAAATCAATATGCAGTGATCAGAAGCAGTGTGGAAATGATCTGGATTGTGGAAGTGTCGATAAATGTTGTCCAAATGCATGTGGATCCACGTGTATGGAACCATTAAAAGCTACTGGATGTATTCATATGGTACTGGCAATTTCTAAGTTAAAAGATAGAAGACTTCCGAATGAATATGTACCATTCTGTGAACGAAATGGAAGATTCTCTTCAATTCAATGTGATATTCAATTCTGTTGGTGTGTTGATGTTCACTATGGATCTGAAATCGCAGGAACAAAAATAAGTCGAGAACAACGAAGAATTCATATGTGTCGAGGTATGAAAAAACAACTTAACTATAATACGAGTAAAAGCTTCAGAACCACGTCTTTGCACCAAAAAATGTCATAATCAGTGTACACATGGGCACGTAATGGATATATTCGGTTGTCCAGTTCCCAGTTGTTTATGTTTGGACATTTGTAACAATGTGAAATGTGAGAATAAATGGGAGCAATGCCAATTAGTTGAACCAGACTGTGCAAATCCTCCTTGTCTTCCAGTTCCAAGATGTAAGTTTATCAGAATAATTGAAAACTGAAACATTTTTGACTTAATAGGTCTTTTGAATCCATGTCGAACTGGTCCACCATCTCGTCTTTCGAATGGAATCACTGCTTTATGTTCAAATGATAAAGATTGTCCGGAAGGAACATGCTCGAAAGTGAATTCTCGAAATATAGATTCTGATGAGTTTTTGTTTTTTTTCAGATAGGATACAATGGACTGGGTTTTTGTTGTTCTGGTCCTGCATCATCCACTCGAGATGGAAGATGCCCATCACAGTCAGCTGATAAGCTGAAATGTATTCTTTATCCAGAGAACTCATGTCATTCTGATCACGAATGCTCAGAAGATGAGAAATGTTGTTTCAATGGATGTACTCTTTCATGTACACAACCGGAGGATTATGTTATCAGAAAACCAGTTAAACCTGTCACAGAACCAATAATGCATTATCAACCAGGAGACGTCGAAAAATATAACAAAGGACATTTGAGCTCTTTGGTCGCCGATTGTGCAGATGTGATTCCGGCAAACATCAGTTGTACAACAGAATGTCACTCTGATTCTCAATGTGTTGGAATGAAAAGATGTTGTCGACAAGGATGTTCAACGAATTGTATGTATCCGGTCAGAAGTACACGTAAGTAATCTAATTGATCTGAAAAACTTTCCATGCGGCATTTTTAGCTTGTTTTCATTTGGCTCTGACTGCGGAACTGTATTCCTTGAGAAATGCAATGAAATGTGACAGAGCTGGGAATTTCGAACAGTTTCAATGTGATGATGAAGGATGTTTTTGTGTTGATATTGCGACGGGAGAAGAACTTCCAGGATCGAGAGCAATTGGAAGAAAACCAAACTGTGAAAGTATGTTGATCAACTAAATATGAACTTTCTAAACTAATTGTTTCAGGTAGGAATCCTTGTGAACCATTGGTTTGTAAAGTCGCATGTCCCTTTGGTTTTGAAAAAGGCGCAAATTCGTGTCCCACGTGTAAATGCAAGAATCCATGTGAAGAAGTGAAATGTCCCCAAGGAAGTGTTTGTGTCATTAGTTCTGTTCAATGTTATCAAACAGGAAATTGTGCTTCCCAACCGAGATGTATTCTGAATTTCTGTCCAACAGGAGAACCATATATTTCAAGTATTGGAAACGTAGAGAGTTGTACAAAAGATGAAGAATGTCCATCTTCAACCCATTGGTGTCATCGTCTTGGATTGGCTTCTGGAGGTATATGTTGTCCTTCGCCTTCTCGCGTTCGTCATGCTGGTTACTGTCCTACAATTTCAATCAGTTTGGATGCAAAGATGTGCAGAGTCTCTTGTAAAGTTGATGATGATTGTAATGGACATCAGAAGTGTTGTTTCGATGGATGTGGAGCAACGTGTAGAGATATCACTACTCCTTTAGTTGAAATTTCAAAAGAGATTCTCGAAAAAGCAGGAACTTGTATTTCGGAACAAAGAGTTTTATGTAACAGACTAGAGTGAGTTCTCATTTGAATTCAGTTTTTTCTTATTATCAGTGGATTTCAGAAAGAATACATGTGAATATGATACAGATTGTGCTGGTGTTGCCAAATGTTGTGACGATGGATGTGTGAAAGCATGCGCCTATCCACTTCAAACGAGTAAATGTCTTGTTCGAAAGACAAATCTTCAGAAAATGGGTCAAATGGATTTAATAAAATGTCGTCCGGATGGTTCATTTGAGCAAATTCAATGTGACATTGAATTCTGTTGGTGTGTGGATGAAGAGGGAAATTATGTGGATGGAACACGGACTGGAGAAGATATTACACCGAACTGTCCAGGTAAAAAAAAACGTGAAAATCTATCATTCAATCAATTTATTTTTTCAGAACCTTGTGAGAAATTGGAATGTGGGTCAATTGGTTGTGAGTACGGACATAAGAAAGATAATAGAGGATGTTCAACCTGCGAATGCGTGGATCCATGTGAAGGCGTCGCTTGCCCAGATGATTCTCTTTGTATTCCAACGACAGTTCCATGTGTTACAAAGCCATGTCCAACTGTAATTTCATCCGAATTTTCAGAAAGTCATTTTCTTTTCTTCAGATTCCACGATGCGTTATCAATCCTTGTCCCATTTCTGAATCTATCAAAAACGAAACGACTCTTCATTTGAAAAAGTGTTACAGAGGAAATGATTGTTATGATCCAATGATGACAACCCATTGTTCAATGTTAACACAAGATTTTGGATTCTGCTGTACTGGAGAGAGTGAGTTCATGAAAACTTTGAATATTTTGTTGAATGATTGATTTCAGCGTCGGAAATACATACGGGTTCATGTCCAAAAATAACTGAATTGAACACAGCAAAAGTGGAGAAATGTGTTCAAGAGTGTAAAACAGATTCCGATTGTAATCAAAGTTCCAAATGTTGTTGGAATGGATGTGGACTCACTTGTGTCACTTCATTCAACAATCGACAAATTGTTCCAGTTCTTCAAACTGCTTCTGAATCTCACTTCGGAGAATGTCTTAACGTGGCACCTCTCGGAGCATTTTGTCTTCAGAGACCAACTATTGCAGATTGTAAGAATGATGATGACTGTCCATCATTATATAAATGTTGTTCTGATGGATGCGTTATGAGATGTACACAACCAAACAGGGCTCCTCTTTGCATCCATCAAAGAGTTTCCGCTTTGGCAATTGCTGATAATGAAGGGTTTGTTCTTAATATAATCGAAACCTTTTCTCAAAATTTCATAATTTCAGATCAGATTCAAATGAAAAAGACTCTGAAATATTTGTTCCCGATTGTGATTCTTCTGGAAATTTCGATGAAGTTCAATCCCATTTCGGTTTGATGTGGTGTGTTGATCGACTTGGTCGAGAGATATCTGGAACCAAATCCACAAGAGTTCCCAATTGTGATCATCCGCGACCGTGTCCTACCAGAGTTTGCGCAGAACAGTGCTCGTATGGATTTAAAAGTGATAACGAAGGATGCCCGATTTGTGATTGTATTGCTCCTTGTGAATTCATTAATTGTCCCGCTGGAAATGTATGTAGAATGATTCCAGTCAAATGCACTACGGAAGAATGTCGACCTGTTGCTAAATGTATGACTAGAGATATCGGTATTTACAATTCTATTTTATTCAGGCATTCCGAATATGTGTGGTGTTGGAGAACCACTTTCTCATGATCATGCTCTTCTTGCCACGTGTTCTTCCATATCTCCATGTCCTGCTGGATTTCATTGCAAAAATAGTGGATACTCTGATATTTCATTCTGTTGTTCAACTCCAGAACTCTCTCAACAATCATTGAAATGTCCTGTTATTCCTCTTATGATTGCATCTGTTGATGGATCTTCTTGTGTTGTTGGATGCAGACATCATTACGATTGTACGCACTCTTCTTGCTGTTTCAATGGATGTGGAACAAGCTGTCAATTTGAAACAAGTCCGTTTTTATCAATTTAAAATTCTCACTTCTCATTTACTTTTCAGGGCAATCTCCAATCAAACCCATCAAAATATCCTCTTCTAAACCATCCAAAACAACAAGAAAACCGATTCTCAGCTCACTGAAGATAGAAAAGAAAGCTTCAAAAATTGAAAATGTGATTGTCGAACATCATCCACTTCGTCCCGTGTCTCCAGTTCTAGCCAAACTTGGAACATGTCCAAAGCTTCTCATCAATCCGGGTTGTACAGAGCAGTGCAATCGAGATTCCGACTGTCATGGCTTCTTGAAATGTTGCACTGCCTCTTGTGGAACCATGTGTTCTGCTCCTAGAATTGCTACTGCTTGTATCCATAGATTGATCGCTTTTGAATCAAATGTGGCTTCTGAAATCGTGAATCTTATTATTCCTCCAGTCCAGTGTACACCAGAAGGACTTTTCAGAAGATATCAATGCGATGCCAGAATAAAGTGAGTTCCTTGAAAAGTTTTCCTAATTTATTGAATAATTTTCAGTCAATGTTGGTGTGTGGACGTGGCAACTGGAATCGAAGAAATCGGAACAAGAATGTTCACAATTGGTCTTCAGCCACCTGATTGTGATCTACCAAAAAGTTGTTCAACTCAATGTGAACAGAGTCGATGTCCATATGGAATCAAAACAGATGGAGGTGGTTGCCCGGCGAATGGTGTCTGTGAATGCAATAATATCTGTAGTGTAAGTCAAATGAACAAAATACCATCGAATTATCAAAATCTTCAGTCGTTCAACTGTCCTCTTAACATGGAATGTGCTCTCCGTCGAGTGGAATGTACTTCCAATCCGTGTCCAGATGTCCCATTCTGTGTGGAAGTTCAGTGTCCGATACCTCAAAGAGATCTATTCCGAAATGTTATTCTTTGTGAAAATGACGGTGGCTGCGGAAAGAATTCAAAGTGTGTAACTAATCCGAAGACTGAGGTTAGTTCTAAATGAGAGATGAATAAACTGAAAAGGTTTCAGCGCGGTATCTGCTGTCATCAGAAGTTAATTCAATCGTCTGTTTTAAATCTCATTTCTCCTGCAATAGTGGCTTCAGGCCAGGAAGATTTCGAAACAACAACAGAAATAGTTCAGAAAGGGAATGGACCTGTTGTAGTTGAAGCTATTCCGATGTCACTTTCAACAAGTTTGTTTCATTATTCCCTCTTTTCATAATAAACTAACAAATTCAGATTGTACCACAATGCGAATAGCCCTAGAGTATCTTCATCAGAATGGTGCCATTCTGAAATCCCCATTACCGATGTGCAGTAAAAACGGAAACTACGAAAAGACGCAATGCGACAACAAACGATGTTGGTGTGTCGATGAATTGAGCGGAGAAGAGATTCATGGAACACGAAAGAAGAAAACAAAGAATGCGTGCAAGTGTGAGTAAATTATACGAAAATAGTCGTGAGAACTCTGTGAATATGTATACAATTGTGGGATAATCTACGATTCTTTTTTTGTTTCAAAAAATGTAAATATCTGAATTATTAAAAACCGGAATATGTTTATCGAAATCAGAGTTTCAGCTCAATCGATGTGTTTCTCTAAATGTTCTGCAAACCTTTGCCCGTATGGCCTTCTATTGGATTCGATTGGTTGCCCTCGATCAGAATGTATTTGTAAATCTGCATGTGAACATGTCGATTGTCCAAATGGACAAGTATGTATATTACGGAGAGCTGATTGCCCTGATAAATGGTGTCTTCCTGTTCCAACATGTGAGAAGTCACCTTGTAACAGTGGTCTCCGTCCGTTAATTGAAACTAGAACTCGTCAACAATACTCTTGTACTCAGAATACAGTATGCCCAATGGGGTATTATTGTACTGCTTTTGATGATAACATGCACGGAGTTTGTTGTCCTGGAGCGAATTCTATCAAAAGTATTGGAGAACACAATGGTCTTTCTTGTCCTCATGGGGATCCATTTTCATCTCTTTCCGATGGATCTCCCTTATCTTGTACAGTCCTTACTAATGGGTGAGTCAGGAACTCACTGAATTACTAGAATTGGAAACTTCAGATGTCCTGCAACCCATTACTGTTCTACAATGCCGGGTCGAAAGTCTGGAATCTGTTGTGTTTCGAAAAGATACGTTTGTAATCTTCAAAGAGATTCTGGTCCATGTTCTGCGTTAGTAACCCGTTTCTTCTATTCTTCTTTAACACATTCATGTTCTTCATTTGATTACGGTGGATGCTCTGGAAATTTGAACAACTTTGCAACACGAGACGATTGTGATAATTTCTGTGCTGGTGAGAACCGACAAATTGAAGGAATCAAATTCCGAAACTTTTAGGAATTGGTCTTGATTTATCATCTCCATATGACCATGCAAATGCACCACAACCAACAGAATCTTATCAAATTGCATTCTCTCTTACTGGAGGAAAGATTCCAAGTTCGAAAATGGAAGACGCCGAAATGTAAAGTTATTGAACGAGACATAAGAACAGTTTTTATTTTTAGACAACTCATCAACATGCTTGTTGAAAGATTCAAAATACCACGTGGATCCATTGAAGACGTCATTCTTCGAGATGATAATACTGTCAAATTCACAATAAGAGATATCGATGCTAGGAGATTTGCGCGAGAAGTGTCAGAAAAAGTATCAACTGGAGAATTATCGATGACGTTAGCAGGACAGAAACTGATTGCTGAGCCACATACTCTGACTGCTTTACACGTTTCACACGAACACGGAACTAGGAATACCACTCAAGTGATTCTATACGGTGAGACATTTCAAGTTGAAGTACAATACTCAATCGATCCGTTTCAGCGATACTTCTTGCCTCTGCTATATTTTTATTGTGTGTGATCTGTCTTGTTTGTTTTTCTTGTGTAAGTTTTTCAATAATTTTTTCAAAATCTGAATCAAGCTCATTACAGTTTTGTTATTACCGTAATCAACCAAAGGATAGATCCCAAACTCCATCAAATACGACTGCAATAACTGAAAATCGAAGTCGACAATCGGGACTTCGTCGAGTGTTTTCACGAGACGATGTTTCTGTTTGTTCGGATTTCAATCGTCCACCAATGCATGATATTTCAATGCTCAACAGGGAACGAGAGAGACCTCCTCGTTCACAGAGTTGGCTTTCAATCGGTTAACAATACGTGTTCCTATGATTCATCACTTAATTCTATGATACTTTCATGTGCTTGCCATAACTCTTTTCAGCTAGTAAAATATTTTTGAAATGAAGAAATCGAATACATTTATTGAAGAAAATAAGGAGAGAATTGAAGGATTTAAACATCCTAAATATCACAGAAATCGAGAAAAAGAAGGACCTAACAACGAATGATTTGAAACGCGGGTTTATGGTCCCTGAAACTGACTGAAATGTAGACAGAAATTATTATTCGAGATGAAGACTGAGAAAACGTCAACACATTTTACAGTGGTAATTCAAGAATATCAGACAGACGGCAAATCCTCCAACAGATAATGGAATGATCACCAAAAGGACAATGAGAGATGAATTATGTTGACGGTATACGACTTCTGGCTGGAATATTGTGTAAATTGGAAACTCAATCATTGTGAATTCATATAAAAAATAGTCAATTTCTGTTATAAAGAATCAGAAAATAAAGAATCAAAAAATAAAGAATCAGAAAACTCACTTGAGGTCTATGCTCAATTGGATACTGTGCATCTTGTTTCACAAATTGAACAGAATCTTTTGGATCTGGTCTAACGTCAATTGAAGATCTCAGGAAGGCAAATGTATTACAGAAATCTTCGGAACATCTGCACACCTCTTGCCAATTATCTTGTCTTTCGTCACAGTGGATATGAGCATTCAGAAATGGAAGCTCATCTATTGTCCCGCAATGTTGTCGAAGTCGTGGAACTTCTCCTGAAATAGAAATGATGATCTAAACTGTCAATGTTCTCATCCACGTAGCCATTAACCGTTTCCCTTTTCTCAGAATATCCTAAAAACATCATTCTGGTTCTACAACTTTTTTCGCGCCCAATTGCACCCAAAACACGCCTGAAGGGCGCTCATCCCCACCGAAATCCACCGAAACATTACATTTAATCGAGAAACGGAGACAAAGTGTCTCCTTGGATTGCTCAGTCTCTATCCAATTCCTCAAATTTGAATCCACTACTCTACTTTGTGTATGTGTGTGTGAATGACACAATTTGGGCAGAGAGTCTCGCAGGAGATGAAGGAGAAGCTCTTGTAGTGTAAAGGATAAGAAGAGATCGCAAAAAGTTTGTTTTGGTTCCTCTCTCTCTCTCTCTCTCTCTCTCTCTTTTCTCTCCTTTGTTGGACAGTCCCGCGGGAATTCGCTTGCCAACTGCACCCACACTCTGCCACATCAATGCGTCATGTTTTTCAAGAAACTCCAAAAACGAGCCGCCGATTGAAGGAACCCTGTGGCTGTTGCGGTGGTGTCGGCTTGAAAAAGCAAGATGAATGGAGAGGAAGAGCTCTGATTGAACTCGCTGATAATTCGTGTTTCGTCGTTTTGTTTCTGTCGTCGTCGTCTCGAGATCATAAATTACACATAATCTTCAGCTGTCAAACATTTCTGTTTCACGAACATCTATCTCTTCGTCCTTTTTCTATTCAAATCAATCAAACTGATTTATCTTCTAATACGAATTTAATCAATCAACACATACTATTTTCTGACATTCTGAACTAAAAACGCAACTTTTCAGCAGAATTAGTATCCAGAGTCAGAAGAACTCTACGTTAACAAGCCATAACCAAAGAAAGGAAAGTTGTCACTGTCTATGAATAAAAACTTACGATCGTCGCTCCGATGTAACCCGATAAAACAAAAGTCTCCATGGCACAAAAGATTGTCGTCGCAGGAATCTCGATCGCAGAAACATTTCACTTGATCACCACCTGAAAATGAAAAATGAATTCAAAACTTTAATGAACTGATCAATTATAAGAGCGTTGTCAAAAATACAGTATTTTTTATTCAATGTTTTCAGTTTCTCCAGTGAAAATCAAATTCTTCAGCACTTCCTCTCCCGATATAATTCTTACTTTCATTCTCAATCCGATCGCTATTTCTCAAATTCTGACCTTTGCCATATACAACGAGGTTTCTCCTTCTTTATGTGTGTGAAAGAGAGAAAAGAGGCGTTTAAGATATAATGTACCCAAGGGGATCCCTTTTTTCTTTTTCTCTTCATCCCGATTCTTGAGGAAAACTCTCCTCGTTTCGTTTATCAAATTGTAAATGAAGAAGGACCTTGACACAAAGAAAAAAGATTTGAAAAGTGTGAGTCTCAATCTTCTCTTTGTTTTGTTTTGTTTCATGAAGCAGAAAAGATGAGGCTTTTTTTGGTGTGAATGGTCTCCATGACGAAATAGATGCACTCTAAAGGAATGGACAAGTAAAGTGGAAAACGGGTAGTGCCGGAAAACGAGTGAAAATGCTTCCTGTGAGACACTTTTGGTATGAAAAAGTGCATTTTGTGTACAAATTTATTTTAGAAAGCAAAGACGATCCTTTTGTAGGAAAACTCATTGAAGAAACTGATTCTTCAGGAAGGGCAACACGATCAAAAAACATATTTGAAAAAAGGATTTGATCCGCGTTATCTGATTCGAGAATGATTCTTGAACGGGGAAATTCAACATAGTTCCTTCGACTTTTATGTGCTTTCTCTGAAATTCCTAGAAAATATTTCTCGTTTCCCTTTTATATCTTAATGGACTCCTTCTTTTTTCTGTTGGTTTTGTGCTGCTTTGGAGACATTTCGAAAACCTTTTTCCGCATGCCATTCGACTTGTATAAACAAACAATTGGCTTGCCTGTGGCATCGACTTCCGGCCGGACCAATGTCTTAGTCATTATTGGGTCACTTAAAAACTGAATGACTCTTCTACTCTCAAAACTAGCCCTGTCCAATGCATAGTTGAAGAAAGTGCACATCCAGAAGAAATGAGACCACAAGTCTGCTCATCTCGCTCATAATTTATGAATTACGCGCATAATCAATTAATCTATGGGGAGTTGGAGGGCCATATTGGTAGGTCCTTTTAGTGTTTTAACCGAATTTCGACTTTTGACTCTTTTTCGAAATATAAGTGCACTACCGGAAATGCTCAATTTTTATGAGTTTGGATAATGGAAGAATACGAAACAATTCAGTATAAAAAGTGCACGGGAAGCTTTTAGACTGAATAAAATGAAAGGGTCCTATGAGGTGATGAAAGATTCCGGTCCCGGTTCCTAAGTGCAAAAAGAGAAAATAGAAAGATGGTTTTTGGAGAAAATGGGTGGGTGTAATTCGACGACGATGACAGAAAAGTGCACAAAGACACGCAACGTGATGTTCCCACGATGGATGAAGAAGCTGTGTGGCAAAAAGGGAGGAGATACAAATAATCCTCTACTACGCTCCCACTTTCTTTTTGAATTTCTTGAAAAAAATAGAGAAATCGAAAACTAAAAATGCAGAATGAAAGGAGGATGAGAAGAAGAAGAAAGAAGACAATGAAGAATGACGATGATGGGATGAATGAAGATGGATAAACGAAAACAATCAAAGCTATAACTATCATTCTGAAATACGATGAATGGAAGAAGAAAGTGATCTGAATCTCAAAGATCAACTGTTCATTTCATCCTCGGGAAAGGAATGAATGACCTCATAAACGTGTAAGGAAGGGATCTCATGAATGTTTCCTCTTGTTATTTGAAACCATTGAAACTCTGGCAGTTCTCGTGACACGTTTCTCAGTTTAAAGTTGACAATGATGGATAGCGGTAATGAATGATAACAACACGTCTGCGGTTAGGTTTCTCTCTCTCTTTTTTCAACTTATCTTTTTCTGTTTTTCTGTTATTTCTGTCCAGAAAACTAATTGACGTTAATAATTCGAATGACGATAAACAACGAATAAATCAGATGTGTCTTGAGTTTGAGGCGAGAGTTCGACAATCGGATAGGAAACAGTTGGCTTCTCCGACTGGCGGCAGCGGCAAGAAATAAAACGAAGGCGCATTGTCATTAATTTCTCGTTGTGAAAGAAGAAATGGGCGATTCTTTCACTCGGACATCTGGAATCTAACTACCGCCATCTCTTGTTTTTTTCTTTTCAATTCAATCACCTCAAATCGTTTTTTAACTTTCGATTTTTTTTTTGTTTTCAAGATGAATTTCGAGTTCATTGAAAACGAAAAATAGAATTAAATTGGAGAAAAATGAAGAAGAAATGGATCGAAAAGGATCTTTTGATTAGCTCAATTGTCGATTTTCCTAGACATCTTCTCTACCTTTTTTCTTTTATTTTCACTTTTTCGTTTCTCAAAATCTTCGGAGAATTCGAAATTAACAGACGTTTTGTTTGTTGTTTTCCTACTTTTTTCTCTTAATCTAAGATCTGGAGATAAGAGAAAAAGTGATATTACGAAGAACAAGAATCATCGAATTAAGAGGGATTAAAATAAGCACGTTTTATGATTCACTATAAGCAGAAAGATGCTCTATGGGAGGTTTTTTTATAATATAAATGAGACCACCGTCTCAAATGAATATTCATTTTTTGAAAAGAAATCTAGATGAATAAGATGAAAAAGAAGAAGCTCACCTGCAAGTGCCAATGGAATGACGATAGCCGCCCACAGCATACAAATCCATATTAATCGCATAACTTTTGGTTCCGTTGAGGGGGTCGACGTGGAACTTCGAGAATTCAGATAAGATGAGAAGATGTGAAGAAGTAGAAGAGATTGAATTCAGGTGCATTGGTTGATGCCTCGTTCACATCGACCACATCGAGAGAAGGTGTTGTCGTGGAGACGAGAGTCAGGACTACAATAATTATAGGATGGTCCACAAAAAATTGAAAAAAAGGAGAGAGAGGGACAAGAGGGTATCAAGGAGCCAGTGACAACATGCAGCCACCAGCAGTAGAAGAGCACAATATTTCTTTCTCTGTCTCAGTCTATGTGACGAAGAAGCGAAAAACGAGGAAGAAGAGGAGGAAAAAGAGGCGGAGCCTTGGGGGGAAGGAGAAAGAGAGGAGAGGGAATGAAGAGGTGGAGCTCATTTTCCTATCTTTTATTCTGATTTTAGGACTTTGGACAGATCAGATATACTCGAAAAGAGCACAAAATTCCGGATACAAAGTTAAAAAAAATAATTCGAAATACGGGCGCAGAATAACCGTGTTCAGACACATTTCCACTGATTCAAAGTCAAAAAACGAATTGAAAAGTATTATCGTGTCTTGTGACATTTGGAAAAATAGAATAGGGTTTAGAAACTCCAAAAACTTAAAAAATGTATTATTCTGATTCTGAGCTAGTCATATCGTATAGTTGAACGATAATATTTTGTCATCATACCCTGTGATCAGCAACTTCTCACCAAAATTATTTGAGATATCGAATTCGAGAATAAAAAGATTTTCAGGAAATACATTTAAAAAAATATATATATATATACATATATATGGCGGATGACACTTCGGTATTTGAACAGCTTCAGCGACACAGAAAAAAATCTGTTTTTCGGGATCTGTTCTTCTGAGAAATGAGCATTTGAGAGCAACTTCCATTATGATAGTGCTTGAACACTTTTATATTTCTTGTGGTTTTCTCACATTCATCCACTAAAAGTGGGAAAACTCATGAAAAAATCACGACATTCCTTGGAAGATGTTGAAAAATTGCTCCGTCATCATGTACCTTTTCCCCGAGGGCACTCTCACATACACACACAAAAAAGTGACTAACAACAAAGCCAATTCTTCTAACGGGCGGTGCTCGGTTGAACAAAAAAACGTTTCTGATCGAGATGGCAGGGTGGATGAAAGGAATGAATGGACTGGTTAGTTGAGTGGAAACGAGTACATTTTGGAGACAAACGACAAAGTCAGGGAGCTAAGAGACAATGGCTTTTACTCCATAAAAGTCAAATGTGAAATGGAAAGTGAAGACTGACGACGATTACTAATTGAGTTCAACCCACAAGATCTTTTTTCTTTGGAAAACATTGGACTCCATTCAAAGAGAAATTAAGAAATAATTTCGAAGACGAGTGAAAGTGGATCCATAATTTTTCAAAAAGTAAAAAATTAAAAGTATCTATTAGTTTTGAAAAGATAAGTTTCAGCTGAATTTGAGTGTCATCAGAATATTATAAAACCCTGTGTATTATGAAAAGAGGTTACTGTCATTTCTGCGTTGATAAGTTTTATAAAAACTAAGTTTAACGTTGGCTCTATCACTGCATTAATCATCGATACAACGATAACTCGAAATTATAGAAACAACAATGAAAATACCGGTTTTTAAAAATAACAACCATTCCGGCTGTAACTTTTTATTTTTTCGTCACGGAGTCAGAAGAGAGACTCTTCTCACTTCGTCAACTTCAAAATCGAATTGAGTTATTTCTTTGCTCCCTCGGATACAAAAACTCGCCAATGTCAGGGGCTCTTCTCTTGAGATACACGCCTTCTCGATACCCTAAAAATTGAAAAGCAAACAGAAATGTAAGTAGATTGGAAGTGAATGAGAAGGGTTTTGTTTCAGGTATGAAATGAAGTATGGATATGTATTCAGGTAACTCACAAAACACGTATTTGAATAGACATTAGGCTTTCGATCATGAAATGAAAATAACCGAATAGCATCGTTCTCTGAGAATAATTATGTGATGGTAAAACGTATCCGGAAAGCAGTTGAAGTGACAGAAAATGGGTCTCGACGGAAATGAGTTTCTGTTTTTATGTTCTTCGACAACTTTGATTAAACTCTCTCTCACTCTTTTTTTTCTAGACCACCCAGTTTCATTTTCTGTTTCAAACCAAACAAAAACAGATAAATTGTAAATAGAAAGTAGCAGAAATTTATATTCTGAAGTCTGAAAGAAAAGGAACGACTCAAAAAAGAGAAGAAAGGAGACAAAGAACGATGGGACACGACAAACGATTGGACCAAAAAAGGTCGCTGGGTCCGGAAATTGGATGAAATATGGGTGCGAGTCGTTGAGAATAGAAGAGCACAAACAGGAAAAAAGGAACAGACATTTCAAATTATAATTTATACTGTATAAATGATCAGAATACATTTTAAATTTTTTATGTTCATAAAGCGTGATATTTATGAAGATAATATGATGTTGATATTGAATTAGCATATTGAGCTCCGAAGCCTCCTGAAAAATTCATAAATAAGTGAACAAGTTTCCCTCGAGCGAGTCTCCTTCTGACATTACGAATGATTCTCATTCTTCTTGCAAATATTCTTTACTGTCTTTTTTTAAAAAAACTTTTAAATTACGAAGGAAATCAGAAGACATGCTTTCTTTGATTTTATTTTTAAATTATTTTTCATATCTGAAAAGTACTTTTAAAAGTTGTATATTTACAGGTCAGTGAGGTGAGGTGTTTGATTGAAAATACTTCTTCTCGAGATGTCCGTTTTCCGAGGAGTCTTTTTTTCTGAACGCGCACTGTGTCTGTGAGGGCTGTGTTGCAAACGCGCTTCACTGAACACATTCTGCTGTGTTTTTTATTCAGTTTTAAAAGTTGTTTGTTGTTCTGAGCATCATAATAAATTTTTGAAAAAGCTTACTGAAGAATCTGTTTTCTTTCGCTCCGCTTCAAAGTTTAATAAAAACTGTTTAATTGAATCAAAATTACATTGGTTTGAAAAAATTTCCACCAAGAGCTCGCTTGTTAGAATTTTTGGAACATTGCATTTGTTTTTGTGTTAATATTTATTGGAGATCATTTCAGGAAATTTACATATCGGTATCAATACACCCAGAAAGTTTAATGTGCTCATGCCTCCTAAACTAAGATCTCATTCGTCTCGGGAGCGTCCCGTGCCAGGACCGAACAATGCAAGGAGGGCAAATTCAACTGGTTCCAGGCAGGTGAGCATTTTTTAATTAAACGAGAAGTTGATTATCTTGTTGCTGAAATTCTTGACTGCTGACCAAGAGAAGTTGATGATGTAGCTCGAGACATCTGGTGATAATAGAGTTAATTTTCATTTTATTTCAATTGAAACCTCTCTACTCCTATCTCTTAGAGAAGGACGATGGAAAGAAGCCACAGAACATTTTGACGATGGGGCTGCCCACCACTGAAAACATTATCGAAAATTAGTTTTTACAAACGAATTTATTTTACCTCTCGATCTGCAGATCCCCAGAGTGTAAAAACAATCACGGGTAGTGCGGCGACTAATGCAGAAACGCGGAAAACCATTCCCCATTCCGTAACCGATCCTAAAACAAACATATGAGAAGTTTCTTATCAATTCATACCAACCTGATTGAACTATGTATTTTGTCAGAATTTTGTTTCCAATTGAAAACCAGGCGACAGCGAAAAATGACCAACCGGTGATAATGCCAGAGAATGCTGGGGCGATCTGCACCATGGCTGTTATGACTCCTGGTGTATGTAATCCGGCAAAGATCATAGCACCACAAAGACAAAATACAGCAAGAAAGGCACTTTCTTTGTTAAAATAAGGCACGGAAAAAATACATATTGCGAGTCCTGCAGATGCGATCCCATTAAAGCACTGTAATTATTGGTCGGACGATACATTTTTTCTGTGTTTCACAACTAACCTTGCAAACAAACGTTTTGTTGAAATTAAGTTTTGTCGTAAGATAGGATGAGAGAGACGAGGAGAAAGTTTTTGAGAGAAAGAGGCAAAGAATGGGGAGGGCCGCAATTATTCCATTTTTAGTCGGTGCAAATTCCAACACATCTCTCATATAATTAGGCAAGAACTGAAGCATTATAACTAGTGGATACTCGTGGCAAATGAGAGCGAAAATGCATGCCCAGAGAGGCTTAGAACGGAACATTGCTCCATATCTGTAATCAAGTTCATAAATAAGTGTCACTCACAACTATCGTTTTCACTAACGGTACTCGACGTGTTCTATCAGTTCGTTTTCCAATTGATTCACACGCAATTCTAGTCTCAATGAATTCTTTTTCTCTACTCGAAATACAAATTTGCTTGGCTGGTTTGTCGGCACCGAACGGTATCCAGAATACAGTGACAAGCACTGAGATTGTGGCCGAAAGATAGAAAATTGCCGGCCATCCGTCAAGAATGTCTTTCCGTGTACACAAGTATCCTGCTGTTGGTAAAATAAAAAGAGTTCCGATTTGTCGGCCACCAGAAATGAGACCAATTGCTGCTGGTCTTTCGGCTTGTGGGAACCACCTGATACATTCATAAGGTAATTAGCATGTTCACTTATGTTGGTCTTCTCACCGTGTGATAAGTGAGTTGACAGCCGGCATTAGACATGCATCACTTGCGCCAATGGAAATTCTGGCGAGGACAGCGAACCAGAATGATTTGGAAGCTAACAACGGAAGCATGAGATTACCTATGCAGCAAAGAAATAGCCCCATAAACACCATCCATTTCCCATTCAGCCGATCAGCCCACATTCCAGTTACAATCATTATTAAAGATCCTGCATTTTGTGCTGCCAACACCAGTCCCTCCTGTTGAGATTGCCATTCCAATGTACCCCCGTATCCATGAACTGGGCACGAAGTCATACAGATGAGCGCAACAGCTAGATTTGAAGATGAAATTGATAATGTTATAAAACAACAGCAGAGCATTGCGGCTAACATTAAGCGCATTGACGGGAACAAAACGGAAGGTGCAGAATGTTCCTCATCCTGGATTCCTTCATCTGCTATGGTAGAGCTCGTCGCATTCGTAGTAGATGGAAGGTCAAGGTCAACGGTGTCTGAAATCTAGTTTGCTTATTGATGCAGAAAGGGCAGTATAGGTTCATGCCTGTCGAACATTTTGCGTTTCTCAAAATATCGTTATTTTTCAGTATTTGGAACTCTGCAGATAAAATAGAAGATATCAGAATAAGATGACAACGGTTGCTTGTTAAGTCACATCCGTGTTTTCTATCAGCTGATTTGCGAAGAGATCTTATCATGTTTATTCATCTAGCTTCTCTACGATAGTGATAAAACAAACTCACCTATTCTAAAAATAGTCTTCTCGGGAGGAGAGTCTAGGCTTGTTGCCCGGCTGAGTTTCTTAGTTGGAGGCGGAGTAGAAGGCATATACGAAGATGTACAGAACCAAACGGATGACGACTGCACAGACCGTTTCGTCCTTTTCTCTGTCTCACTTCTGGTTCTCATCCCACCTTTGACATAGTCGAACCTCTGCGTCTCCATCTATTTCTATCAACGAAGTCACTGTGTTTTTTGTTTCGGTCTCTTTTCTCCATCTTCTAATCGTTGTCATTGCGCGAAGAGAAGGAAAACTGAGAGATACAGTGAAAATAGGATTGATAACGTTACACCATCTCTGACATTCACATCGTCTCTCAAGTATCCAATATTTTGTTCATAGTCATCTCACTATGTCGTTTCGACCCATCCATACCGAACGATAGAATAAATGACTGCCGTCTATTACCTTATGCGACCGGAAATTCTCTGGGCTGATTTCGAATTGGGTTGAAATTATATCATAATTGTCAAGAAATTAACATGCTTTACTCTCAAATATGTCAGAATTAACTCGCATATTTAAATAAGATAGGTCAGTAACAGAGAGTTGGTACAATCATTTCATTAAACCTTAATAACGGAATACAAAAGAAAAACAGCATAATATGATGGTGCGCTACGTATAATTATATTCAAAAATAAATAAAACTAAAAATTGCTTAAAAATAACAAAAATGTTCACCAGCTGAGCACATACGAAATAACTGAACTACAGATTTATTTCAGGTTCATCTAGATGAGCTGAAAGAGAATACTAGAAATACGGTTGTCAAGCTTGTACAAAACATAACTGGTGCTCGGTAGGTCGTAGGTTTTGAATTGTAATGAAGTTTATGCCTCATCTTCAGATTTCATGATATCAGTAAAAGTCGCACCGCACAAAAAAAGATGGACGATAATGAACAAAAATTAGTAGAACGCATGAAGCCATGTGAGAAATTCGTGGGAAAATATGCGATACCGAGAAAAAAAGATGCAGACATTGGTGGATTAGGATGTTTTGTTGAATTAGCGCCATCGCCGCCAGGCTCACCCCGACTTTCAAATATCAACGATTTTGAAGGTTTTGTTGCCGATAATAATGGAGAATCGATAAATGAACATACTTGCGATTACGTCCCAGGAAATTTGAGAGAAATGGACCTTCAACAAGTTGATCCTATCTGTAACGCTTCTCCGGAGTATTACAGTAATGCGCCATGTCCAATGACTACATCTAAAGAAGATTATTCGTCTCCAGGATTAGTGTGTTGGGATCAGGATCCAGAAGAATTCCTCAGCTACAGTTTTCAAAATTTTCTGTCCGAAATTTTCGCCAAAGTGCACATAGATGTAAGATTCTCTGTTCTATTTGTGACAGACCTTTTTTCAGTCCGATCTCGATGAGATAGAACAGAACTATCGTGAACAAACAGTTGTTCATCGAGAATACAAGCTTATTGATCTAGAGAAAAGCGATCAGCCACCTTACGTCGACACACTTGAACCATTACCCGAAGTAACTGACACAAATCCCATAGTTGAAGCTGTATTAAACTCGGATGTGGATAGATACTTCAATGAAGTATCTAAACCTTTGTTGGAATGGAACACAGAAACGTCCCCTCTCGATTGTCCTTGCAATTGTCCTTGCAGACTCTGGATCTCTTTCAAAAAAAATTCCCAAAATTTGCTCCACGTCGCAGCAGCTGTCTCAACTGTCGAGGTTTGGGCTAAAAAACAAATGAAATCCGAACCAATACCGTTTTTCCAGTTCATCAAAAGTATCATTGATCCAAAAATATATACTGATGTTCTTATACAACTCAAAGTGAGGGTATTGGCTGTCGAACATTATGAGGTTTGTATTTTTGGATGTCCCCTATGAAATAAATTAGAGAAAAAATATTAAAATACTCAAATTTTGGGAAATACTTTTCTTGTCTTGATAAATTCTTACAGTCGTTTAAACTGTTTTTCGACATAGATTAACACAATTTCATTGACTAAACTGTTTAGTCTAAACATTACTGGTTCAGATATAGACAGCGGTAAATTTACATTTTTCAGGAAATAGTGAAATGGTGGATGACGACCGGATACCTTGAAAGATTGTCCCCAATCATGGTAGCTGCTGAAAATAGTGAGCCCAGAATGAAAATTTCGACTAAAAACCGATTCAGAACGCGTTGACGTAGTAGACGTGATGCTAGATGACAGCAAATATGTCGAAAAGAGTGGAATCTTGACTAAGAAATATGTGAGTAGAGTTTTTTTGTAGGAGTAGCATCTTCTTAAGTTTATGGTAGTATCTTCAGGAAAAAGTAAAACCGTCGAATATTCTTTGCCAATGCAGTTTTCTAGAAATATTCAAAATATGTTTTTAGTTGTGTTCATGAAATAAAGAAACCTACCGTTAAAATATTTTCAGAATCGTGATCGGTTTGTGAAAATACTAGTAGACCACTCAATTTTGGACAAAATAAAAGAAGAACATCAAAAAACAATCATAGAATCGTATTCATCAATAACCATGGAATCCATGAAATCTATGGAATCCCTGGAATCTCTTAAATCCCTTGAAGAACTGTTTGATGCGGCCGCGGTAATCGGAAATAGGGAAACTATAGAATATCTGGAAGATCTTCTTGAGAAAAACCCGGATCTTCCGAGAAAATACGGTTCCTTTGTTTTTCTTCTGGCTCAGTTTGGACACTTTGAATTAGTGAGCGGAACTGCGGTTCAATTCGAAAAAATGAGTACTCGTTCTTTGCAGTTTGATAACTTGGACCAACAGAAAAAAATATGTCAAAATCGATCTAACTCGCCTCTCGTTTGGTTGTTGGGGTTCAGTGATGAACAAGTTAGAACTCAATTATTCACATATCGAAGCGTGCCCAGAATAGATCAGTTTGCGTTCGTATCAGAGGTTATTACTAGAAAAAGAATGTAAGTTTCCGAAATTTGTTTTACTTCCATAAACGGTGTTTCTATTCAGTGGTCTGTTGGAAGAATCGATAACCATGGTATTTTCGAATCCTGATAACTTCAATCGTGTGGAAAACGCAAAAAAGTGTTATGAAAGTTGTAAGGTTTTCATATTGTTCCTGCAATATTGTGTTTAATATTAAGACGGACTTCCTGATACGGTTCCGTTGCCAATGGAAACTGCGCTCTCACGTACTGGTGATTTCAATCTATTAAATCGGATCGCCAATTTGTACTCCAAGCAAGATAATTTCACAAAAAAACTGATTGAGGAAGATGCGCTCCGTTGCATTCGTTCTATTCAGGACAAAGCGTTCCGTTGTACCGAGCATCTCCGTTTAGCTGTTATTTTCATGATGATGAAATTTGTTCGATTGGAATCGTCTAGCTTCAAAGAAGTTATGAGAATGTATTATAATCAAAACGTAGACGATCGGGTTGAATTTTTCATAATTAAAAACTATATCGAGGTATGTAATCCGTTCCTTTTTTCTGCTCAATTTTCGACTGCAAGATTTGTCAAGACCTTGGTCAGGTTTCACATAGATGAACGCTGGAATCGTCTAGTAGACGACTTTTGGCACAGTTTACATCAATAATCATATCAATATTAGTTGCGTAAAATGCATGTAGAGTGCACTCTATCGAAGTCTAGTTTTTTGAAAAAATGAAAAATACAGTAGCAGAGGACTAGAAGTATCAACTGAAACTGTTCTCTAGGAAGCTTCACACTCATAGAGCACTGTACCTGTATTTTACACATAATATCACACTTCTTTATCTAAATATGACTAAAGTCTGATCAAATACTGCACTCTATCAGCTTCTCTTTTGAAACTTCCAAGAACACAACTGCTTCTATCAAATACCGAGTTAGGCGAAAAGAACAATATTTTCAGAACGATTTCCCCCGATTTAAACCGAATGTTAGATACATAACGTGGCAAGAGGCTTTCGAAACAGCTTTTGAAGTGGTTAAAAAGTGGGAAAACGAAAGCGTTGAAGGGAATATACCAATGAATCTCTCTGAAGCTAGAAACATCTCTGTAGCAGAAAAGAACAAGGATCAGGTGCCTTCGTCAATTTTGATGACAAAAGAGCGAATGGAAAAGAAGAGATTAACTTTGAAAAAGAAGAAACCAAGAAGAGAAGAATACGTTGTTTGTAGTCTGAAGAATGCACTGAAAGAAATCAAAAAGATCGCTTAATGCAAGTATTCCGAAGTATGATAGCTTCTCTTCTAATATCGTTCCGGTTTCGTACTCACGGGTCTTCTTGTTTTTTAGCTTATTTGACCGGTCATTTTACAGTTTTCATTCAATTGTATAAGCATTCATGACAAGTTTAAAAATGAATTTCATATTTTATGAGTTTTGATGTGTTTCAAAATCGGTTCTTCAGCCAATTATTTCTCTCTCAAAAAAACTTCCTTTGACTGAACGCAAATGTTACAAGGTCATACTAAAGCTTTCAGAATGTTGCAAACATTTTCGAGACGCCTTTTCGCCACGAAAGTCACCACTTCTCATGTCACCGCCGTTTCTTCAACTTCAAAGTTTCCAGTCGGAATGAAAATCAGCCCGTATGCGATGTATATCAAGGAGAATTTCAAGAAAGAAAACAACATGAAGAATACTGATGTAGTCAAAGATTTGTCAGTTAAATGGAAAGAGATGAGTATCGTCGATAAGAAAGTGTGTTTTTTCTAGCATAAGCTCTTATTGGCCGATTTCTGTTTCAGAAGTATAGTGATCTGTCTCAATCGCACAATGAGAAGAAAATGAGCGACTTCTTAAAACTTTCCTCTGAGGAACAGTTGAAGCTAATCACTTTGGCAAAAGAAAAAAAAGATGAGCGAGCTTCTAGACGTCATACTAAGGAACGTCGGGAGAAGAGAAAGCAGGAAGGTCGACCAGTGGTTCCACCTAATGCTTATGCACTTTTTATCAAAGAGAAACTATCAGGATCCGGTCTCGATAGGAAAGAAAAAATGAAGGAGGCAGTCGTTGAATGGAAATCATTCAGTGTCGAGCAAAAAAAGGTAATTCGTCAATTTCATGTAAAGTTCTTATTTTACATGTTCGAATCGTATTTTAGTCATCAGAGAATTTTTAGAAGTACTCTGACGAGGCAAAGAAGCTGAACGACGAATATTTCGCTGCTCTTCAGAAATGGGAATCGGAGAAGAAGGAGAACACTTCCAATTGATTGGTTCTGCTTAACTCAATTGGTTCAATAATTCATGACATGTTTGTTTACTACCTCATTGTTCTCAACTTCAATATTCATCCAATTTGTGCCTTTTTCTATTCACATTCACTTATTGCAACACGTTTTTTCGTATAAACTGTCACCACAAGGACACAAGTGATAACGGTAGAACAACAGAAAAAAGATAAACATGTGGGGAGCTCCACGGGGATGATGTCGAATTGAATGTCGAGTTGATCCACGTGGAATTATGGAGAAAATAGTCATCCGAAGAATTCATATTTGCACGAATTACGTCATCAATCTGAGAAGCTTTCTGAACAACTGGAACACATTTTGTTTTGTTGCTCGATGGAAGAATTGTACAATTGGCAGAACCAAAACAAGTGATCTTTTTGCATTCTTTGGATGAAGAAACTGAAAACAAAAATGAAAAAAAACTATTCTATCCGAAAGACGACAATTGGTTTTTGGAATACAATTAATTCTTCAAACTACCAATTGTATCGGAATTGAATCAAAAATAAAAATAATACGATTTCCTTCGATTCCTATGAAATTTCACTGTTTTCAACATCTCTAATAATGATTTTTGTCGAATAAGCGTGTATGGAAAATTAATGATCTGCTCACCGATTTTCTTCTGGTCCTCTTGTTTTTGGAGTGTACCAGTGGAAATAATGATTAGAAAAAGGAGAATTTCGAATTTGTTCATTATTGAATATCCATGAAACAAATGAAAAAACCACGAAAAATCTGCTCAATTTTAGAAACAAAAATATGAAAAATAATTGTTGATTCGATAAGAAAAGCAATAGAAATGAATCAATGAAATGAGTTTTTTGAATGAGGTTTTCGATGGGAATCACATGGAATCGACTTGAAATTCTGAGAATATAGTAATGAAAAATATCAGATTCGAGGGATGAAAGTAAGACGGAAAGAATCACATTTCGGAGCGGAAACCAAGAGGGGCTACATTTCTTAAGTTTCACAAATTGATAGAAAAGTTTATTGGTTGTTTAATTCGGAGATCGTTGTTCACACATATATCATTCACATTTGAATCATTCCAAATCATCAGAATGATGTCATTGAGTTCTTCATCGGATTCTTATTTAATTCCAGAACTTTTCGAAAGAGAAACTCCGCCCACCAGGAAAAAAAGTTGTAAAGTCCAATGAGGATATTCTCAGATTCTGACGTTTTATTCCGCTTTCCCTCTAACTTCTTTATTCTTCTTCGCGAGTTTCGTCAACAATCGGCGTCGGTTTCCTGTAGAAGATGCTAAATGGGGAAAAAGTTTTAGCGAAGAGCAGACGACATTCATGTCTCACGACACATTTCCTGTACATTTCATCTCGTCATACCAGAAGAAAAGAGACTATATAAACGAATGAAATTGGCATTTAATTGTATTCTTTTTTCTTTTTTTGCTTTCGTCGCTTATCTCCGAACTAATTGTTTTATAGTCGATATGAAATGCGTTTTCAGGTAAAACATGCAAGCCACTCTTCTCGCTCTCTTATTGCTCATTGTTCCATTCTTCGCTTTTGCCGTTTCACCATTCTCTGATGATGAGACAGGTATGTTTTCTATGGTCATATGATACTGTACTTCTCGAAGAAAGGGAATCACGATGCATTCCAATAAATATTCCAGCTCTGTTAAACTGATATCTGAGTTATTTCCTCCTAGTTCATTTCTATTTTATCAGAACTCAAAAACCTTCAGAGCTCCTGAACAACAACGAAAGGTTTGCTCGTGATTTGGAACTCCGTAAGAAGTTTGCATTTGCATTCGCAAAGAGAAGTGCTGGAGATGCCGATGTTCTCATCGAAGCTCGCAGTGGACCACAGTCTTTGGCTCACGAAGGCGCTGGAATGCGTTTTGCTTTCGCCAAACGACGTGCTCCAAAAGGTATAAATGGTCGGAAGACATTAACAAAAACATAATCTTTACAGAGTTCGCTAGATTCGCACGTGCCAGTTTCGCATAAATAATCAAGTTGACGTCATCAATGAGTCACAGAACTTTCAAAATGGGCGGCTATTTGAAATTTGTTATTCCCGATCTCGAACTAGTTACATTCTTTTTCACTCTCTCTTTTCGCTTTTTTATTGGAAATAAACAAATTCATGTGATTTGATTGTGTATTGTACAGTATGATAGACTCCTCTCCATCTCTCTCTCTCTCTACCTCTGAGCAAGTGCATCGAAGCACGACATGGTGCACTACCGCTTGTCAAAGCGCCGCCCTTAATGTGCAGGTCAACGGAGAAGCTTTCGCTTCTTTTTGTGTCCTCCATCGAACGTCTTGTTTGCGGATTCCGTATTTTCTCATCATTTTTGTCCGACAAAACTAGTTTGTTTATTTTCAGATTGTCTCAGACGCTTAGACTAAATGAAATGGATAACTCACCGCGTCGTATTGCGTCTCCAGTTAACAGAACTCCGTCTTTTGAGGTTTTTGTTTATTATTTTCATCTACCGAGATAATATTTTATTATTCATTCTCCAGTTAAGATTTGATAGGAATCTCATAAAAACTACAAAGAGCATTTCGGAAAATGATTTTCTAATACCGTTTCAGATAGCAATTTTGACATCTCCACCACTTTCTCCTCATCATGATGTTCCACCAATGGAACCATCTCCTGATCCACCTCCTTTACCTCCTCATTCATTCTCACCTCGACGAAAAGTTCACGAATCGATTGTTCGAGAAGTTCGAGAGGTTTGATTCTTTTTTCGATTGAAACTTCTTCAATTCTTCATCTCTTACAGTATCATCTACATTCCACAAGTCGAATTCCGTTTTCCGTTCCTCCAACTATTCAAATTCATCCAGCCCCGATTGCCGGTCCCGAATCCACTTCGAGTTTTCGTACGAATCCGGAAGAAGGAAATCGTGGTGAGACTCTTTGTAAACATGTCACAAAATGAAGATATCGAGGGAGGTATCGGGGATAAACTTTTATCCATTCTCTCTCTCTCTTTTTCTTTTTTTGTCTCATGCGGTTATGTTCCTCTCGTCGGCATTCCGCTTTTCTTCGACTTTTGTGGCTACTTTTAAAACAAATTTTTCGATGGAAGAGTAAGTGAAATATAATAGAAATAGAAAAAATGTTTAATTTGAAGTAAGAATGTTTAGATGACGAAGAAGATAATGTGACAGAAACGGATCAAGAAATCGAACTTCCACTTCCGGAAGAAGTAACAGTTCAACCGGAAACTTCTCAACAAAATCAAGAAGATGAAGAACAGAGAAATGTAGACGAGAATCAACAAAAAACAACCGAAGATGGGTTAGAAAACCGTTTGACAACTCAGTTGGAAGCACCAGCAGATCGACGAATTATATTCCCAATTACTCCATTTTATGCACGGAAAGGGTGAGATTTCGAGTGATTTTATTACTTTCTTCAGTTGATTTTCATGAATTTTTTTGATGATTTCCAATGTTTTAATTAGAAAAAAAGAGAAAATGAGTGACCAGTGGTTGGTTGGACGGAAGGATTACGGTAAGAGGGAGTGATGTCAAGTGTTTAGTAAATAGTGAAACAGACAGACGTCATCGATTAATGAAATCATCCGAAGAATCTTCCAAAGTTTTCAGATCTTGTTCGAAATGTTCAATATGGCTTGGAGCTCTTTGTGCATTATTCTTCCTCTTGTCAATTGCATTATTCTTAGTTTGGGTAATAACAACTGATGGATTCAGAACAATCGGATCAAAATCATCGAACATTTGTAACTCAAGACAATGTATCGATATAGGTAATACTGATTATGAACGATTGATATAAACTTCATTGTAATGAAGAAACTAACAATTTGATAAAGATCAGTTTGAAACAAAAAAATCAAGAATCCAAACAATTTCCATTTAAAACCAATTTTTCAGCATTCCGATTATCCTCGAGTATCGACGATGGAATCGAACCGTGCGAAAATTTTTATCGTCACAGCTGTCAAAGATATCATTCACAGACAGCTGATAAACAATTGAATTTCCTAAGTCAACTGAAAGATGAATCACTTCGAACAATGCAAAGTGAGTGATTTTATTCAAATTTATTTTAACTTCAACATGTTTCAGGTCTATTTTCGTCTGAAGAAGATTCAAGAACTCTTCCGAAATCCGCAAGACTCTCTAGAAGTTTATACTCGGCATGTATGAATGCAGTACTTCGGTAAAATCAATATAATCGTTTTTCCAAGTGCAGATTTTTATATTCTCAGAGACTTGATCGTAAATATTTCAAAATAGCACTATCAATATTAAGAAAAGAAGAGTCTTCGTATAAAAACTAAAAAAAACGAGTTACAGATCATCGAATGCTCCAACAGATCTTTTGTCATTTGTCCGAAATTTTCCATGTGGACCTCTCCTACGTGATTGTCAAAACTTCCACGCGGATACCTACAGGTACCGTATTCTATTAGGTATCACTCCTTGAAAGTGGGCGGAGACTGGTCAGTTCCGCAAACATTGACACACGTGTCAGTGGCGAAGAGCCGTTAATCTCGCGGCCAAGGACGGGGGAAAAGAGGGACTAATTATTGAACAAACAGTCATTCCACTCACTTTGATATTAAAAGTATTGAAGAGTATAATGAGAGAAAACAGACGAAGAATGAAGTTGTTTCAGTTGGGAAAGGCATTCGGGAATGTTGGATTGGTATGCTGGAAATTATAATTTGATTGTTTATGACAGAGATGTTCATCCACAAGACAGAAGTAAAATCATTCTGCAGGTAAAATGAACTTTTAATTATTTTCTGATAGAATTTGGAAATTCAGATAAAGCCTCCAGATTTGACACCAATTGTTGGACCAATTGAACGAAATTTGATTGATTTGGCTAAGCCAAGTCCGACAGAGTTTGAACCGTTATTACAGTTATCTTTGAGACAGGTTAATCATTTTTTGATAATTTAGTACACCCAAATTTTCAAAAAGAGAAATATGAAACAAATTAATTCAGAATTTGCTAAGTGCATTTGCCCGTGATAGCCTTCTCCGAGATCCACGTGACGTTCAATCTCAATTGGATGAAGTAGCTCGTCTGATGGTTGATCTATACATATCAGCAAGACAATCGGCCAGTATCACTCCGAATACAACTTATATGACGATCGGAGAAATGTTTCAAGCATTACCTCAGTTATACCTTCGAGAATTCTTCGATGCACAGCTTTCAAACATCTATAAATGGACTGAAAGTGATTTTTTGTCTATTCAAGATTATGATTATTTTGCAAGATTGTCTGATATTATGGCACAGTAAGATTCGTTGAGCAAACACTTCCAAACATGATATTTTAGAACAAGTCGTCAAGCAGTTGCCAACTATTTGGTTACTGTTACCATATGGAATTTGAGACAATATTCGTATTCGCCTAGAGATCAATTTGGGTATTTTTTTCTTCATTATGAGTTCATGAACAAATTATTTTTAGATGGAGGGAATGTGTTGATCAGATATCATCATTGGAAATCGGAAGTAAAATGTATGTGGATAAAGCTTCTCAGTCAATGAATCTTCCTAAAACTATCGAATTCCTTCAAAATCTGAAAATTGACTTTCTCTCCGTCCACCGTAGTACACCACTACAGTATCTTTCAAATATTAATCGTCTTGGATTTTATGTCGGATTCCCTCGACGTCTTCTCAATGAAGAACTCGTTTGGAGACCAGTTTCTCAGTTGTCACTGAACGAGTCTGACTATTTTAATTCAATAATTCGAGTTGGAAAAGCTGAAAGAGATTATTCAATCTCACAGATTGGAACTTATTTGGACAGGTGAAAATTCTTTGAAATAACCTTCTCTCAATTCTCTATTTTTCTAGTGATGACACAACGAATTTTCCAATAACACAGCCAACGATGCTTTATAATTCACATGTCGGAGCAATAGTGATTCCTCTTGCATTCATCGAACCTCCGATATATTTGCCTGGAGATGAGATTCCAATGTATGGAATCTATTCAAGTCTTGGGATAACAACTCTTCAAATGATATCGAAAGTATTCTGGCAAGGATTAGATAAAAGTTCTCAATTGGAATGTCTTGATAATCTATTCCGTGGTTTTTTGGATGCAAATCGACAACGGTCTCCAAGCATTGAACCAGAATTGTTATCAACAATTGAGTTAGCAGATGCTTTCAAAACTACGCTATATTCTTATACAAAATGGCAGAATGAGCATCATATTCATCATGAGAAAACTCTTCCGGCATTCGATTCCACTGACAGTATGCAATCACTTATTCTAACTTTCTCAACGGTTATTATCTCTTTTTCATTACTCATCAACTATAATTAACTTTCAGATGTTCTGTAGTGGAGAAGGATCGGAACCAGGAAGTGATTATGAAGCAATGATAAATACGGTTGCAGCCAATTCTCGAATGTTCTCTATCCACTTCAATTGTAATAATTCTAGTCGTATTTATAATCGACGAACTTGTCTGTGATATTCAAAAACCTGTGATTTCTAAATTTCCCTTTTTCTCCGATTCCATGCTTATTTCAGTTCTGCCTTAATATTGAAATTCTCATTTATTCATTCGAAATAAATACAAATTATGCTTTCATTTGTTTCTTCACCCACATCAGACCTTCATAAAGACCTTGGCCAGTATGTGCATTCGTTCCGCAAATGAACCACTGAAAGATGTTATTTGATTCAAGTTTCTTCGTTTTATACAACTACCTCTCTGTTTTTGATTGATCCCAGATCGAGTATTTCGGTCAACTCTGCCGGATTTTTCGCATTCGGCATGTCCTGTTTGTTGGCAAAGACAAGCAATTGAGCATTTGCAAGCTCTGGTTCACCGAGCAAACTGAACAATTCTTCTTTCGCATCGGAGAATCTTTCAATATCGGAACTATCAACAACGAAAACAAGAGTGGTTGTATTCGGGAAATAATATTTCCAGAGAGGACGAATTCTCTCTTGACCTCCAACATCCCAAACAGTTAGTGTTAGTTTATGGAAAGTGACTGTTTCAACGTTGAAACCTTAAATGATAAGTATCATACAATATGTGAATACTGAAAGGAACTTACCAATTGTCGGAATCGTATTGACTGTTTCATTCAGTTTCAGTTTATAAAGAATTGTTGTTTTTCCAGCTCCATCCAATCCGAGCATCAATGTGCGGCATTCTATATTTGGGAACAAATAAGAAGAAAACTTCGAGAATAACAGCCCCATTTCGCACAGAGAATACTTCTTGAATATTCAGACAAAAAACTGATTGAATGGAATGAAACGTTCATTTTCTTATATCCATTTCCAGAGCTCCACGTGTTTCTGAATGAGTTGCCCGTATTCTACGTGTTCCCGTTTCACATGAAATGTTACGAAATCATATTTTTACCTCCGCCCCTTTTCTGTTAGTTTCGCAACAGCCGTTGCTTACTGCAACGTGATTCTGAACTTAGCCTCATGGATAATTTATTAACTTGCTTAAATAAATAAATACGAGAAGAAAAACAGTTCTGTGAAAATACAGGGAGCCAATAGGGTTCAGAAAAACAGTTAGAAGCTTTACATTCGAAATGCTGTAAAGACTCTGAGAAGGGGATGGGAGGTTCTTGATATCGATAGATGTTATGCAATGAGACTGTTTTTTCTTTAGAAGTAGCAAGTTTCCGCCGACAATTACTGTTTTCCTTGATTAGCGATGATTACGTCCAGTTCTTTGCGGAAATCGATCATGGCGGACATTGGGACAGTAATAGCACTGCGATAGCCGCTGTTAAGCTTGATCTGAAAATTAAATAACTTTTTGAAAAATGATAAGTCCCTTTAAAAATGAATTTGCAGGGGATAGATCTTACCTCAGAGATGCGGACAAACTCTCCACGATCGTTCTTTCCAACATGGAAAATGAACGATTTGTTTTCCGCTGTAACTTTTGGAGCATTGGGGCTCTCTTGGTCGTGTCCTTCTCCAAACTTGACCAAAAAGTCAGCCAACGTTTTGTAAATCTCATGAATTCCATCAGATGGAATTGCAATTTGTTGACGAGTTTGGCGAGGGTTAGTTGGCATTTGAGCAATACGCAAAAAGCGACCACGATCGTTCTCTTTCAAATCAATATAGAACTTGCGACCGTCTACGTTCAGAGTCTCCGATTTGATCAACGAGCTCTCCTTCGGCTGCAAAAGGAATTTGGTGTAAAAAGATAATTTTTACTTTGAATAGAAAACCAGTTCAAACTTACTGCATGTTCTTCAGTTGATGGCTCATCAATAAGAGGAAGCATTTTCGCGACCTCAGCAACTACGGCTTTTGCAGCTGGAATACTCAAGATGATTCGGCTCTTGTAGTTGGCACCCAACTGAAAACTTGAATGCGTATATTTAACCAAAAATACGAATATCTCTTCTTTGTTCAGATGTGATTTACCTCAGCGATCTTGATGTAACGGCCACGGGAATTCTCATTGACATCGATGTAATACCGTTTATATTGAACGGTAAGTTGGTAAGTGGCCAACGAATCTTCCGAACGTTTGGTTCCGCGTTCAACACTTCCGTCAGACATTTCTTACCCAGACAATTTCCTTTCAAACAAACAACAGTGGTGGCGAAGGACACCCCTTGAATCTGCTGGTCTGTTAAAAAAATTTTAGGGGTGATAATTATTATGAGAAAAGAAAATGAATAGAGGTTAATAGAAATTTGTCTTTTGGCTTCCTAAAAATAAAACATTCCTTATCATTCTTCCTATAATGGTTATGACAACGAAAGAAGAATCGTTTTCGAAAAACCACCCACACTGGTCGCTGAGAATATAACAACAGCTGGGAAGAAATGCGAGCGCCGCACGTTCGCATAAATCAACGCAAAATCGATACTGAGCGCGGAGCGGAGAAGAGAAGCGGGCGGGTTGTAGGAAAGGGGTTGCTATGCAATGAAATACATCCATCAAATTTTATGAGATTCGGAAAGCAAATATAGCTCTGTTGAATTGCAGTTGGCAAGGTAAGCAAAGAATTATCGAACGTTTTGAATAGAGAAGAAACCAAAAATTAGGGCGACAGAGATATAAGTGAAGGAAACCAATCTTGTCGTCCTTGACGGGAAAACTGTGGTTTCCCATCCGGCTACTTTTGTAGAATGTGTTATTCCGAATGATAAGAATTCAAAACTATTAGGTTAAGAAATTGAAAATTTGGATAAACGCCAATATGTGGAAAAGCGTCACATTTTGGATTGGTGAAAAAAATGGTGCAAACACTGCTACGCACTGCCGCACATTATGTATTTACACGCGCCAGAAAAAATATTTCGAAGTCACCCGGAGAACGTGTTGAACGATTGGATTATGGAACATTGAACACGTTAAAAAATTATAAGAAATTAAAGAAAAATTAGTTTGATTTTTTTTAAATAGCTATGAATAGTATTACCACAGTTGTGCTAATTTTTCTGGTTTCAACAAAGTGCTGTCTTAGTTTCTCAATAGACTCTTTGGACAAAATTGGTAACGATTGCAATCAGATGCTCATTTATATTCCTAAATGCAGCACTGGAAGCGGAATCAGTTGTTTTGAGTGACCGGCAACTCTATTTACCACTTGGATGGCCAGCAAAAATAACATGTGAAGGAGTAGCAAAGCTGAAGGACATCAATGTTCTTGACGTAATATTGAAAACGCTCTAATGTCTTTAGTTAATTGAAGTTTTTAGCCAAAAGTTCTAGTTTGGAAAAAGAGGTATTCGGAATCTGGTCTAGAAGAAGTTATAGATCCAAACAAAGAGTACGAAAAAGTTGAAAGCTCATATAAAGAGTTTTCTCATTTTCAGCGAAGTCTATGATATTGAAAATAGTGACTTGAATATAAAGCGAGTTAGTCGAAATATGGATCGTTCGGTTTTCGAATGTATTATTCATCGAGACGGAAATACATCTCTTGTGAGTAGAAATCGAGTGGAGATTCAAGATTGTAATTCACAATCACCGGAAGATACGAATGCCTATAACTTGCATAATCCTTGTGCTTTTGGTAGTTGTTCTGTTAGAATGAATGAAACAATGAAAAGTGAAGAGGTTGAATGTATGTGTTTCCGGCATTACACTGGAAAACGATGCCATAGTGAGTTCTGAAACTTCTTATATGATAACAGGGCCAATTTCAGTACAAAAATTATCAAGTTTTCTTTTGGATCTCATTCCTTATTTCACAGCAGTCCTTCTAATAACTCTTTCAATTATCATTTTCAATGCGATACCTGAATCTAAAAAAACCAGAAAACAGTTTGTTTCTTCTGAATGAGGTTTCAAAACAATTAAAAATTCAGAGAGAAAATGATGTCAATTTATCAATTATCGGGATTCTCTGATCGTGGAGAAATGAAGTTATCATCGTTGTATCCGTTCCTTGCTAAACTACGAAGATGTGAATTCCCGGAACCAGATGAAGATCAGAGTAGAGACATGAAATACAAAAAACTACAAAAGAAATATCAAAAATTGAAACAAAATTTGAATCCTGGACAAACTACAACTGGTACAACAACAAAAACAGAAACAGGGACTGGAGTAAGCACGCGTTCAGTCGGAAGAACAGTCAAAGGAACAGTTACTGAGACAGGAATGGCGGGAAAGAGCACAAGAACAAGGACTGAAGGAGTAACTACTACAGGAACTGTAACAGAAACAGGGACAACAACAGGAGGAGACACGTATATTAAAAGCAAGAAAAATGTCAAAATCAATGCTGCTCCTCGTTCTCCTCCTCAACAAAAATCGAAGGTTTCGTTAATAAAATCAAAACCAAAGTGAGTTTTAGACTATTTGATTGAACCGAATGGAATGTTTCAGGAGCCGAAGGAAGAGTGTTGGTAGTAAGGAAAGTGACGAAAGAAGGAAGAAGAAAGAGAAAAAAGAAAAGAAGAGGAGGTCCGAGAAGGACAGAAAAGAAGCTTCTCAGAATCAAAAAACAGAAACTACTCAAACGGGAACGGGAACTGGAGACGGCGAAACAACTGGAACAACTGGAGACATCTAAACGTCATTCATTCCACGTTACCATTTCAGTTTCTCAACGTATTCCACATCAATTTGTTGTTTGGAGTTTTCTCGAAATTCGCCTGAATCCGATTCTATTTGTCAATATAATTCGTCAAATTTCAGGTTTTTCCACCTCTGTTTTTCTATTCTTATTTTATTCTTTCTTTATTCTTTCTGGTTTTCAACAAACATTTTCACTTTCATTTCTCACTTCGATTTGAATACAAACTGCAAAGTGACCACAAGAAATGATGACGAATAAAATGAATAAATGACCTGATTGCCAAGTTTCAGACTTTTTAATAGTTTTGACCTTCGATATAATCAAGAAATGGTCAACTAGAAAGTGTGTAAAGTGACCAATTCAGCGAAAAAGCAACCTTGACAGCTAGAGAAAGAGGTTGTTAAATACTTAAAAAGTAATAAATATGGGTCAAAATCCCATATTTCTTTCTTGATTTTATGAAGTTTTAATTATGAGTATATGGATAAAAAACTAGACAAATTCAGGGTTTTCCCGAAGAATTCATAGAATGATAAAAGAAAACACACTCCGAAAAAGAACACCTTATTTTCGGTAACATAATTCTTTAATTTCTAATTCTACAATTTATTCCACCCGGATTCTTTGTTAAAATTGAATCAAACCTCAATAATACAAAATTCACATTTTCTGGTTTCTTTCGGATGGCAAACTTCTTTGTGTGACCTTGCCCTTGTCTACTGACCTCAACTTTCTGACCCTTTCTTTTCCTTTTTTCAATCAACAATAATGCAATACCAAAAGCATGACTCACGCATTTAAAATCACCTGAAATCGACGACGAGAACGATGGAGACGGGAGACATTGGAAAAGAGATGGGCGGTCCGAGTACTGTAACCACTTGAGACGATGTTATATAAAAGAAAGTACAAACTGGACACAACATAAGAGTACTCTGGCAGTACTTCCGATCTTCTTCACAAACAGAATGCAATACGTTCCAAGTTTCTTCGTCTTCTTGTCAGGTAATCTTTCGAATTCTTTCATTATTAACTTCTGTTCTTTTTAGCTGGAATAATGATGGTTCAATGTCAAAAAGGCGGAGGTATGGCTGAATTGAAATCGATCACTGGAGATGCTCCATACGATGGAGTTGGAAATGCTCCTGCTCCGATTCCTCAGCCAATGGGATTCTGGGGTAGACCAAGGTACGATTTAATAGATTTCACTTTGAATAGAAGTGTATTTCATTCAAATCGTTCAGATATTCTCCTCCAGGAGCTGGTTTTGACGGACCATACGGAGGCCCAATGATGGGTGGAGGAGGTCCATTCCCATATTCTCCATACAACAGATTCACAAGCATGTCAGGCAGTCCATATGGTTTGTAAGTGCACTTTATCACTTTTCTCTTCAATTTTATCACATTTCTGTCAAATTTCAATCAATTAATTATTTTTATGTTCAGGGGTACGTGGTACAACAACAACTTCCAGTGATTTCTCATTTCTTGGATTACTTCGCGATTTGATCTTCAAAAAATAACTGCCGAAAGAATGAGTTTCTTGTGTTTGTAAATAAATTATTTTCAGTTTTTTTATTCGATAAATAACATATAAAATCATAACAAAATCCTATAAAATTTGAAAAAATAAAACAAAAAAAGTCTCTAAAACCCTAAACTTAGCTATTGCATCAACCGGAAAACACGTAATATGGCACGAAAGAGAAAGTTTTTTTTTGAGCTTTTGGTCAGGAATTTGGAAAGATTTTTGGAGATTTTTGAGACATAGTTGAAAAATGAGCAAGGTTCAGTTTATTGCAGGGTATCCGATGTCGAGGGACACTGAAAAATTGTTCATGTTTATTCATTTCAAAAATAGATTCAATCATCTAATCCGAGTCTCGAAATTTATAGAATTCGTTGAATAGTAATCTCCAAAAAAACAAATTCTTTTCATTATTTCTGTTTTTTCCCTGATTTTTTCTCGGAACAACCTTGAATACCGTCTAATCCTTTACTACGACTCACCTGGATTATAGTTAAAAGTGGCATGCCTGACTGGTTTGTCACGTGCATTGATACCTCCTTTTGGATATAGAATCGATGGAGGCACTTCCGAATAGTTATGATTATGATGATTTGTTGCTGAAGAATGTGTTGAAGCAGCTGCAATTGATTGAACATGAGATGTTCCGTTCATTGCACGATGATGATTTGGTGGTTGTTGGTCAAAAAATCCTTGAAGGGGATACCATCTTGGACCAGTGTTGATTGCTGATTTATCTGAAATTTGAAATTTCTTGAAATGTTTCGATCGATTTGAATACCAGCAAGAGGTATTTGAACACTTCCCAACGGAAGATCATCGACATCTCGTTGATAATCACAAACAGTAAACTCAAGGAACATTGTATTCAAAGTATGTGGAGCAACTTGATATTCTAGAACTTGATTCCATTCTGGAGCACACGATGAATCCACGAATCGAGTTCTTCGTTTGTGTGATACTCTAGAAATGATTCTATGATTTACTCAAAATTCTCTCTCAAAAACTCACTTTCTTCCAGGAAGAAGATATACTTTTACGAAAGGATTTGGGGAACTTCTTGATTGATCACGAGATTTCAGTCCTCTGGCTCTTATTATTTTTGCGACAAGTCTTGAATTCCCATCATATCCAAGGGAAACTTGAATGTGACCATGGAATGAAGAATCAGAAAGAGTGTGGTGATGAAGTACACTGTTGTTGTTTATTCCATTTATTCGATGCATTGGAACAGGTGGAACTCGATCAGGTGATAAGTCGTCTCTCAATGTATTTGTATTACGGTTCAAAGGAAGTGTATCATAGTATCCTGATGATGAATTCTTTTCACTGAAATAAGAATTTGAAATGAATCAATACTCTTCTACAACTTGAGAAAATAACTCTAACAATAAAAAACTAACGTTCGGATAACCATTTCGATCTCTCCGTGGCTCTTGTTCACAATTCGTTCCACTTCTTCAAACGTCTTCCCACGCAACAGGACGCCGTTCCATTCAACAACCTCGTCACCTTCAAAAGTAAATAAATAGAAGTTTTGAGTGGTTTAGATATAAGAAAATGAAATTTCGATTCTGTTTTAAACAAGATTTTGAAGCTCCAAGAGCACTCGAAAATAAGTATTGAGATTCAGAAGGGGATTGGAATTAAAGAGAAAATCGGATATTATGCATCATATTCCAAGTGAAACCCACCTATTTTTATCTGTCCCAATGTCTGATTGTTGGCTGTACTGTGTAGTTGAGACACGTATGCACTCAGTTCTCCATTCTTCTGTCGTTTTCCACCAACGACACGAACACCCAGATCTGAAATGATTAGTAATTTATTCCCGGAGAACTGATTCAATGAGTAATACCATTATACACATTGTGATGTTTGTAACTTCTTGTCAATAAAATTCTTTTGATGTCATATCTTCCATTATCTGCTACTTTTCTTGCCACATGACGATCTGGCATTGAATTAGTGGATTGAGGATTTCGATAAGAAGATGGGCGAATCGGACGACGTGCATAGTTTCTTGATCCGGTGCTGATCTTACTTGAAGAAGTTAGAGCAGTTTCTAAAAACAAAAAATGAGAAAAATGTTATTATTAAGAACCGATTGTCGTTGATTTGTTTTGATTCGCAGATATTTTAAGAAAGAAAGAATGAAGGGAAAGAGAAGTAAAGGAGTGAAAGAACAAAGTGAGGATCTCGTTTTTTGATTTCAAAATAGAATAAACAATCACATGGAAGTGATATAAACATCTGACTACATCTCAATTTTCAAAAGATTATTCTCAAATTTATATTCATTATGTTAATTTGTTTCTTCGAAAGAAACTGTTTTCGTTTAAAACCTAATATGTTAATTACGAATCAAAATTTTCATAAAATCGAATCGAAAGTTCTATCAAAAACACTTCGCTCAAAGAATTCATCTCACTCTTTTGATCCCTATGTTTGAAGAAAAAGAAGTTCATTTATTCATTATTTCAGTGTTCACACACACACAAATGTCTTTTGACTCGAAGAGAAATAATTCAATTTCCTATGCATTTTTACAGGAAATTAATGAAATTAATCTTATTTTTTCACTAAAAACCCTCTTTCGTTTCTTTTTCATTTCCGTAACGGAAAAGAATTGTGCGTCGTATCTTCTTGTTTTCTGCCTCGAATTAAAAGATTTTGTGAGTGCTGAATACGGGAAATCTAGTACTTCTTCTCATTGCAACACGAGAAGACATCTTTCTCATTCTCTATCTTTTTTGGCTCTTTCTCTTCGAATTATTCACGCGCCCTCTCTTTCATTTCTCTCATTTTTATGTTATCTATGAGACAACTTTCAGAAAATGAGAAGGACGAATCGTCTCGATTTACCTCGTTGACTAAAAAAGACAACTCTTTTTCTCGTATAGATTTTGAAGAGAATTTGAAACATTTTTTGAGTTTTTTTCTCTTTTTCCTGAAATATATCCTCAAAAGAAGTGATATTTTCTGAACTCATCCGAGTTTTTGTTTCATTTATTGTCACCTATTAACATAAAATTAGAAGAAGAAACCATTGAGTGATTGAAAGAAAAAGTGATGATTTTTGAAATAGGTGAAAGAGGAAAAAGTGATTTAAAAGAAAAGGAAAAGACATTTAGGTGAGTGATTGGTGTGTGGCAGCATTGAACATAACAAATGATAGAAAAGGAAAGAAGAAGGAGAAGAAAAAAGAGCAAAGAAAAAGAAGACACGTATTCAGAAAGGTAAGGGAAAGACTGCGAATCAAAACAAATATCAACGACCATCGATTAGGAAAGAGGGCGAGCTATCACCTTGTGCCCGTCTTCTGGAAGCAGTTGCATACATCCTTGATAAAGCATCTTCTTTTGGCCAACGAGCATCAAATGTATTGTTCTGTTGCATTGGAATCGACATTTGATTCATGGATCCTTGACTTATCTTCCAATCATTTGAAACAGACGGAACATCGTATGTCGGTGGTGGAGCTGCTCCATACTGACGTCTGTTTCCATATTCAAATAGACTACTTTGAGCTGGACGACTTCCATAATTCATTTCATTTCGAGAATAGACTTGAGACGATGTTGGAGGTATTCTATTCGACATCATCAATGGATCAATTTGAGTATTCTGCATTGACAGTTCTTGTTGTTGAGCAAGTTGATTGTATGTTGGAGCCACATGAGTCATTGTTGCTGGTTTTGGAGCGAGAAGAGTCATATGATGATGCTGATACTGATTTTGATTATAACTCGGATTCATCTGATCCATCTGACGTAGTCGACTTGACATATATGGATCAGACATTGGAGCATCGTATCTTGTGATTGGCATCATTGGTTGAGGAAGTTGAGCAGATTGTTGAAGACCAGATTGGAATTGAGAGTTGAGATAGCTGGCATATTGACTGACCATGTCACTTCCACGTATTCCTTGATTCAAATTGTTCAAATTTGTTGTATCTTGAGCGTAACCAAGTGGAATTTGATCGTAGATACGTGGCTGTTGCTGCTGAGGCATCATCGAAATCGAATCGTATCCCAAATATGCTGGATCGGACAAATTGAACATGGAAGTTGACTCGTAACCCAAATTTGAGCGATGACGTGGCGGTGCTCCAAACGACTGCTCGTTCTCAATTTCGATTGGAGGAAGGCCACTGGTATATCGTTCGAAGTTCCGAGGCAAAGATCCATAGTTGTAAGCATAATTAATTGATGATTGTTGTGGAATATGTTGCTGACGATACGTGAAATCTCGAACATCTGTTCTTGTGCCACGTGGATAATCTATTCTTGGAAGTGATCCGTAATGAGGAATATGACTACTGTAGTCAGAAGACATTGGAACATTTTGATTCAAGGCTGTTCCAATGGGGTCAGTCGTTGAAAGTACTTCACAACTTGCACACATCCTCTCCTTTCTTCTTGCCAACTCATTCATCACTTGCGTTTTCCTCATACCATCCTGATCATCATCATCATGGAAATCAAATCGACGTCTCGAATGTCTTCTAGCACGTTCTCCGAATTCTCTGAGTTGTCGATCGTAGTCTTCGAAGTATTTCTTTGTGATTTCCAATAAATCATTATGATTTTGAGGCATCTGGTTATATATTTGTTGTTGTTGTTCACGATATCGCCTAGACGCTGATCTTTCTCGACTACTTCTTGGCATTGAACCATAACGAGCTGTTGGTGTAATCGATTCATAATTGGTCATTTCTGTCTGAGTTTCTGCACTTCTCTTTCCAACGTATGTCATCAATTGCGGTCTTCTTTCCATATCCAATTGAGTTCTCAATGAAATCATTGGTTTCACGGGTGGAAGTTCATCTGCTTGACAAGCGATGCTCTTCGACATTTGTTTGTAAGATGACGAAGAAGCAGGCTGTTGAGAAGAGAATACAGTAGTCCGTTTTGTAGGTGTTGGATGATATCTTCTGGGAGAGAATGCCGATGCAGCTGGTGATGGAGGTTGCATTGAGATATGAACTCCACGAATCAAATCAGCAGGAAGATCGCACTTGACAATATTTGGAATATCGTCATCTGTTTTCTCCGGAAGTAATCCAGTTATCAGCATCTTTTGAACTTTATAATGACGTTGGTTCGCTTCAATTTCAGTAGCTTCGAGTCGTTGTTTTCTCTGATTTAAAACATCTTTCAACTCCTTTTTCAAGAGAACACGAGCCAGAGTGTTGGGAACTCTTGCAGTGACACAACTACTTCCGATTGATGATCGAATTGTATTTGAAACTGAACCAGAAGCAGATGATAAAACTCCAGTTTGCACTGGACGATGGGAAACTGGTTGACGAATATGACTCGTTGATTTAGAAGAGTAGGAAGCACCAGCTAAGATTGTTGGATTGACTGTTGAAGCTGAGGTGTAGTTACTGGCCGCCGATCCAGGTCTTGATAATATAACATCATTTTGATACATGGAAAGAGAAGAAGTTGGACGACTTTCTTGGAATATGTTGTTTCCAGCAGCTGATTGTGGTCTACTTGCTGACGATGTTATATAAACTGGAGCTGGATGTTGTTGTTGCTGTTGATTCCTTCTCGTCAATGATCCTCCTTTCAGCAATGATTCGGAAATGATCGGATCGGGAGGTAAGGTGACATTATAGTCGTCAACGTATGTTGGGACTGTAGCGGATGAAGTAGAAGGAATCGATGTATGAGTGACATTGATGGGGGCTGAGGAGGGCGGTGGGAACGCCGACGAGTTAGGTGGGATCGATGGAAGTTTTCGGCGACCCATTTCGTTATTGGCAAGGTTTCCATCATCCTGGAATAGGGATTGAGGTTGTTTTGATGGCTTTTTGGGGAACTTTCGCTTTGTTTTGATAGTTTCAGAGAATAGGGCAAAAACAGGAAATTGAGAAAAAGTTTTTCGATTTCCGGACATACTTAATTGAATATCTATTTTTACTTTAGTACGTTTTTGTTGAAACCAATAACAAGAAAAGTCATGTATAGAATTCGAAAGATTTTCAGAGCCTCTCTTAAAATTCTCGATTTCCATCAATTTCTATTTAGCTTTTATTGCTGTTTTTCCGTTTCTCTCTCTCTCTCTCTCTCTCTCTCTCTCTCTCTCTCTTTCTTTCTCTCCGACTTTCCTTTTTCGATTAGCCCATAAAAAGTGTGCGTATGCATTATGCAAGCCTTCTTCGTCTTTTTTCTTTCCTACTATTCGGGGAGGTCTCTCTTTTCTCTTATGCGGTTCGCCGAGCACTCTTTTCTCTTTTTCTTTGCCTTCTTCTTCTTCTTATTCTGCTTTTCAAACCAACGAAAGACTAGTCTCTCCCTGAGAGAAGCATTTGGTGAGAATGACGACGCCAAAAGAACAAAAACGGCGGAGATGAGAAGAGAAAAGAAGCGGTTTGGAAAAGAGGAAACGTCTTCTTGAAAACGTTTTTGGATATGGAAACACACTAGAAATGCACCGAAAAACTCCGTCAAACCTACTTTAATCCATTGCAGAAATAGAGATTTGTGAGAGACTGAATCCAAAAGTTTTAATCTTCTTGTCTCAATTCTCTAGAGTTTTCACAAAATTATGGCACTGTTTTCAACTTTTCTGACTTTTTTTTCTTTTCACAGATATCCAAAATCCAAAAAGTCAAAGCTTCAGTTCAGTTCAAAAGATGAGAAACGTAGCACATTCCATTTCATCGAATTCGAATACAGTTTTCTAATCATCTGATGATTGTCAGCAAAATGATCAAATCATCAAAAAGTGGGAAGCTCGGAGAAAACACCTAATAAATCCGTTTCAATGAGGTAAACGAAATTACACTAAAAAGACACTGTTTGTTTTTGAACGAATTTCATCAATTATACTTTCTGTTTGCGGAATAAAAGAGTTCCCAACTCGGCATTCTGATTTGAATTCTTTTTGAAACTTTTTGTTATTTTTAGAAAAACTCAAATACTCACCGTGTTCCAAGATTAGAATAACGAGATTTGGAACATTGGAATATGGAAAAAGGATGGAGTGAAGAGAGAGAGTAACAACTCAGTGGCTCCGAAGAAAAACGAAGAAATAGAAGTATACTAGAAGATGTAGGTAAGCGTGGTGCCGCTTGCCGCGTCGGCAAAGTACTACTATTCTATACTTCACTCTAGAAGAGACAAGAAGAAACGAGAGCAGCAGAAGCGGTGTGGGGGCGGGGCAAGCTGATCGAAGCGGAGACCGCAGGCGGGCACCGGGTGTGGGCGACGACGACGACAGCCGTGGAGCCGTTTGGCGTGGATGGAGAAAGATGGAAAAGGATGAAAAGAGCATTCGAGACTCAGACATACTAACTCTTTTGCTTCTTTCTCTTTCGAAAAAAGACACTAGGAGACCTCTTTGCTTTTTTTTTCGGAAAGTGAGAAACAAAAAATCTCACACTCTTTGCCTTTTCAAACTGATTCATTGCTTCGGAAATTGAATTTGTAACGAATTTTAATTCTCGTTTTTCCCGTTTTTGCCATTTTCTACTGAAACAATCAGAAGGATAATGTGTTTTTTCCCGTAATTAGCCAACAAAATTCTAATTGAAATGAAAAATAAAGAGATGAGTAGATAAGTAGATATAAATATAAAATACAGTTAGAATATTGAAACGAAGTTATTGGATTCCTGAAAACAACGAACCACAAAATGATACGAAACAATATTAATAACTCAGAAATTGATGTGAAAATGGATCTTGAGACCGAAAAGAGAATAGGCGTACCTCAATATTCTGAAGCCATTTGTATGAATTCGTTAGTTTATCCATCGTCGATGTAGGATCAGAAACACTGATTCCACTGAACATTGAAGATGTCGTGGCTCCAATTGCAGCTCCAACAGATTCAGCAGCAGTTGGAGGCATTGGGAATGCACTTGATGAGGATGTTGGAGAAGGAAGAAGCATGCCAGGAGAGCGTTTGAGTCCTCTGCAAAATGAGACTTTGTGTCAATCACCATTTGCCACGTCATTCACTATTAGAGGACAAAAAGAGAGAAAGAGAGAGAAAGAGAGAGAATTTGTGTGTGCAATTAGATGAATTGGATTTCTGTTCAGTCAAAACAAGAACTCTTATTCAATTGATTACAATTCCATTTGATTGAGAAAAGGTGACATACCTGGGAGAAGTTGCTTCGGTTTCATTTCTCTCCTGATCGTTTCGAACCGAGTCCAATTGACTGCCCAAAACACCAAATTGAAGTGGAAGAAGGAATGATGGAGACGTCGAATTGTTGTTTTTCAAAAGAATTAGATCATCGGAAGTTGATGTACTTGCAGTCGAAGTTGGTGGAATGTTTGTAAATTTACTTTGATCGAAGCATAATAAATTCGGTTTCGCTTTATCATTCGTATAAACTTGTCCAAGTAATGCATCAACTTCAGCCATTGTTTTATCAATTGATGCTGAAATTTCCGGTGGAATATCTTTCTTCGGATCTCTAATTTCCAATATTTGTGGAATTGGTTTTGTTGTTTCGAAGTAAGTTCTCGAATCGGTTGTTTTTGTGGAAACTGGATCTGTGAAATTAATGATTGCATAGGCTGAAGTTGCAGTTGCAGTTGTTGAAGAAACAGTCGTTGTCGTTGGTTTCACTTCTATTTTCTTCATTTTCTGATATTTTGCCATCAATGAATCTGCTGTTTTTCTATCCATCAATCGTTTTTCACGGGCAACCATTCGACTTTCAGAATTACTCAAAGTTCCATCGTCTTCTGATTCATCTTCTGTTATTGTATATACTGGTCCTGGACGACGCATTGTTTGATTTGCGGATTCGTACATTCGAGCAATTTCAGCGTATTCGACATCTTCCATGTTGATTGACTGAAATTTAAAATATTCTGATGAATCTGAATGAAATTTGAAAACAAACCACATCATCTTCATCTGGAGATTCTAAGAATGGATTATGACCATGTCGATAGAATTCCTCTTCTTCGAGTGCTTCTGTTCGAATTCGTTCATCTTCGATCTCTTTTGATCTCTGTGATGGTGCAATTGGAATCGGATCACTTCTTTTCGGAATTGTTACAATTGGTTGACTACTGATACTTGGAGTCTGACTAGTCGTTGTCCTTGCCCATTGAACGTCGAATTCATCGTTTGCAACTTCTCCGAATGCTTGAATCTGTTGTAATACTTCTTTTCCAAGTTCTTCTTGTCGTATTCTCTCCTTTTCAACTTCTTCAAATGACGGAGCAGGAGCTGTTGGAGCAGCAACAACTCTATCTGGATATTCATCGTCTTCTTCAGAACAACTTTCTTCGTCACTATCTGATTTTGTTTCATCTTTTTCATCTTCTCCAGTCACTTTTATCAATGGAGGCGGTTTTGAAGAGGCTCTTTGAATTGTTTTCGTTCTTTCTTTTTCTGTTATTTTGGAAACAGGAGCCGGAGTTGCAATCACATTATCATATATTTCTTCCATATCAACATCATCTGAAATTTTTCCAAATGTCACTTGTCCATTTCATTCGAAACACAAAATTACTCACGGTTTTTAGTGACCCGAATTCTGTGAATCTCGGGTGACTTCTCAAATACTTCATCCGTCTCCTTTGGGAAATCAAACTCTGACGGCTTCTTTGTTGCCGACTCGTTGAAAACAAAGTCTTGGTGGGGCAATTCTGATTCGTCGCCGTCGAAAACTGTTTCCCACATCCGAGGTCTATCATCAATTTTCTGTTGTTCGATTGTTTCAGATCTGAATATTAAAAGATGAAAGTAATGAATAAAACAGAAAAATTATTTGTAAGAAAATTGATGAAAACGAAAATTCTTTCCGATAACTCACTCTTCTTCCTCTTGCATTTTCACAATTTCAGCGAATCTTGAATCGGAATATGTGAAATCAAAGTCATCTTGTGGCTTTGTTGGAACTGAAATTAATTCTTTCATAACATAAACAAAACGATAATTACCTTGTTCAACAACTGGAATTTCAGATGAAACAACTGAAACAATTGGGGCTGGAACTTCTTCTGGAGTATGGACTTCTGGATCTTCTTCTCTTCTTTGAAGAATCTCATCTCGACTGTCTCTTCTTGATCTTGCGCCTTCACGAATTCGAAGAATATCTTCGAGTAGTCCATCCATTCGCTCTTCGCCACCCTGAATAAGATATTTGGTTGAAAATGGAAGAAGCCTCCTTTGCTTCATCTCTTCTCTTTTCTTTCCGAAAAAATCTTCATTTATGTTTCAATTATTCAATTATGCGACTGAAATGGAAAGATGCACTCGAAGATTCGCGGAGAAATATCAGAAAAAAAGAAGAGAGAATAAAAATATTTTTGGTCAGAATCCGCAAAAGAAACGTCTCTTTTTCTCCCATTCCCATAAAAATATCCAATTTCACTCGTCTCGCACTCACCGTTGCCAATTCTCGTTCATAAGATGTCGACGTGGCATATCCAGATTCTCTTGTCGGAGATTCTTCCCGTTGTTTTTGTTCTGTCTCAAACAATCGATCCTCATCGACACTTCCAGAAGGAATGAATCCAGTATGTCCACGTGGAAGAGTCTCTCCAATTGTTTGATTCGATTCATTCAATTCACTATTTGCCATAACTGACATAATCTTTTGTCGTTCCTCTTCCGAAAGATTCTCCAATCCAGATGGAATCATTTGTGTTGTTGATGGTGATCTACTTGGAACTTTAGCAGAATCCATATCTGCTTCAGCCATAACAGAAAGAATCTTATGTCTTTCAGCTTCTGATAGACCTTCTAATCCCATTCTGACATCCGGATAACTGAAAATTTTAAGAGTGAAAAGTTTTGAAGAAGATTAATTTGTTTAAATGTATCAGCATACCTCATTTCTGGTGGTGGAGGCATTGAATAACTACTTGGAGATCTACTCGAAATATTCGACGAATCTAGTTCTGCTTTGGCCATTACAGACATGATCTTTTGCCTTTCATCATCTGTTAATTCTTCTGATCCCGGAGGAATTAATGGAGCTGATGCCATCGAATAACTACTTTGTGATCTACTTGGTCCGAGATTCTGAACTTCTGCTTCAGCCATTACAGACATAATCTTCTGCCGTTCAGCCTCTGATAAGTCTTCCAATCCAGGTGGAATGATTGGAATTCTGGAAGTGAGAAAATAAGAAAAGAGTGAGTAAAAGGTTAACTGACGTTGGTTGTTGCATTTGAATGAAACTTGGCGATCGACTGGGTTGTCTTGATGGAACTTGACTTCTTGATTCTTCAACTTCTGCATTCATCATAACCGACATGATCTTTTGTCGTTCTTCTTCTGATAAATCTTCTAAACCTGGAGGAATAATTGGCATTGGTTGGAACGATGGGATTGGAAGAGGAGCAATCGTCTGTTGAGATTTGACAAAACTTGATGATCGACTTGGTTGTCTCATCGGAATTTGATGTCTCGATTCTTCGAATTCAGCATCAGCCATAACTGACATAATTTTCAATCGTTCTTCCTCTGATAATCCTTCTAATCCAGGTGGAATGATTGGAATTGATTGTGAAGAAGAAGGCACTTCTGAAGGTTGCATTCGAGCAACACTAGGAGACCTACTCGGTTGTCTCGACGAGATAACACTCTGAGAAGTATCCATTTCTGCATTTGCCATCACTGACATTATTTTGTTTCGTTCTTCCTCTGATAGTCCTTCCATTCCAGGTGGAATCATCGATGTGCTGCAATGAAATTTTTTATTTTTGGTTCTGAGAAACGGAAAAATCAAAGCTTGATTGACTCAGAAGTTATTTGATATTGTAGGAATAGTGAAAATAATCAAACCTCGGAGGGAAGGGCGGTTGCCGTTTTGGTGCCATAACAGGTTGTCGTACATCTTGCATTTCAGCCTCAGCCATCACTGACATGATCTTAATTCTCTCTTCTTCTGATAAATCTTCTATTCCAGGTGGCAGTTCTGACATCATACTTGTGCTCATTACACTTGGAGATCTCGTTGGCAATTGACTTGAAACTGGGAAAGAGGGTCCCATTTCCATTTCTGCATTAGCCATAACTGACATGATCTTTTGTCGTTCTTCTTCAGAAAGATCATCCATTCCTGCTGGAATATTTGATGAACCACTTGTGCTTGGTCTTGCATTATTGACAGAATCGTCGAAGTCAGCAGCAGCCATCACAGACATAATTTGACGGCGTTCCTCTTCAGAGAGACCATCCATCGGAATTTCAGGTGGTCTGTAATTGAATGAAAACATTATAAAAGTGCTAAATCAGGAGATAGAAGAAAGGAAAAATGTTGGAAAATGAGGTAATATGATACACTGGGAATGTTTTAAATTACTCACGCGATAGATTTGGAGGGTGCACTGGGGCCTAGGGAGGTTGAAGATTTACTGAAAACATATTCATTTGTTGCTGTTTGATTATAAATGAATGAACTTACCTATTGGAGAATACATTGTTGTTCACAATGTTTGATGTTGATGTTGATGGCTGAAATTATATTTTAATTTCCAGGGCTTTACAATTGATTCAGTTTTTTCAGTATTCAATGAGAATTAACTTTCAAAAAAACTTGTGACATTCCTCTGTCGACAAGACACTTTTTTTGATACATTTCTCCAAAAACACTATTAGGTACGAGTATTTTGTCATGAGATCTAGATCGAAATTCTATTATGTCCATAATTGAATTGGATCGGAAACTCGATGGAAAAAAAAGAAAAGGGAAAGAGAATAAATAAGAAAAAAAGGGAAGAAGTTCACTTACCTTGATGGGTACGGCGGCTTGGATTTGCGAGCCCGCTTCCTTTGCCTGAAAAGAAAAAGAAAGATCGTCAAGCTGTTATATGAAGTGACAGGACGACAAGGTGTCGAGGGAAGAGCATAAGAAGAAGAAGCACACACGTACACACAACACATTTCTTCTCGCAAAAAATTAATGAGGCATGGGGGGTCGAGGCTCTAAAGTGTTTCTTTTTTTCCTTTTTTTCTTCGTCCCTTCGTACTTCTGCATTTATGCATAACATACAACACAAAAAAAGAGAAAAAAATGTTTTGAACGATGAGTTCTAGAATGGATGAGTTTATATTTTTGACCGAAAAGAATAGGAAAAAAAGAACAAATGGTTGTATAGTGTTTGTTGGTGGGCACAACACATTTGTGTTTTTTTCTGTTTAGGGAAGTCGGATTCCGTGGGTAACGAGCTCTCCGTTTTAGTAGTTGCAGAGAAGACAAAATACACAGAAATTGGTTTTTTCGTGAACAAAAAAGAGAAATTTCTAGTTGAGAATAGTTTCTAGTTTTCGAAGAATGTTCATATTTCTTTTTAATTGTTTTCATCAAAACGAATCTAATGAATTAAAGGGAAAAGGGTAACTCACAACGAGTTCTGATTTCTTAGAATTCGAAAGTTTACATATCTTTTCTAGGATTCGAATACATATACTTGCTACGTTTCAATCCAAAAAACATAAAAAGTGCGCAACGGAAATGAGTTGTTTGTTGTTGTTTCACTTACTTTATTAATAGCATCATTTGCAATATTAGAGAGGAAGCCAAAATTGGGTCGCTTCAGCATACGACTACCCGACACTGAATCGATGGGTGTCTGCTGCGCCTTCACCGACTCCTCTCTCTGCGTCTCCAATACATCATCAAAAGCTTCACGACTACTATTCTTCTTCGTCTTCTCCTTCTCTTCTTCTTCTTCTTCTTTTTCTTCTTTTTGGTGCCCTACTTTTAGCTCCAAACCGCCACCATTCTTTCTTTTTTCCTCTTCACCATAACACTCTTCACCAATCCATCTTCCGGTGGAAATCGAAGACGTAGGCATTGGATGGTGGCTCTCTACGGCAATACCTGCAATTACATGTTTTTTTCATGCTTTCGAGATGTGTTTCTTCGTCTCCGCCCGTTTTTTTATTTGTTTCGAGCTATGAATATTTTAGATGACTTCTCTTGTGAAAAGAGACTTACCATCAAGAAAATGAAGTTGATCTTCGACATATTCGAGTGGAAACTCTTCAACGTCCGTTTGAATTTCATCTGAAAGATTCAGAATTAGATTACAAGAGTTTGAAAAGATTATTTTTTAAATTCAAAGTTTTAAAACATTTTCGATATGACTAGTCGAAAGATCACAATTTAATTGCATTTTTACAGCTTAGAACCAAAATAAAAATGAACTTACGTCCGACGTCTTCCTCCTCGTCGTGAATCGACTGTCGCATGAAACTGAGCTGCTCCTCGTACCTGAAAACAAAAAGAAATTAGATATGATAAGATTTCATTCGCCAATTCCTATTTGGTTCAACTAATTCTGAAACATACCACTTTCCAATATCTGATTCTGACTCTCTTCTGATCTCCGAAATACTTCTGATATCGTATTCACTACTCTTTCGTGATGCCATTGACTCTCCTGATGGCGATGCAGATACAACCTGAAACATTTCCAGGAAATATTGAAAACCTTTCTAAAATAGTATGATAGTTGCCAAAAAATTTAGTGGAAAGAGAAGAAAATCTGGCAGTGGTCACGCTATCTGCATAATATTTAATGACACCGTTGCCTTGCCACGGCCTTTGCATGGCAACGTTTCGTCTATGTGAAAAATATATTTCTTGAAAAAGCGTAGTGGCTGGGAAAGTAGAAACAACACAAAAACGTCTAGTTCTCACCTTTTGTGCTATTATAGGCGTCTGAGGCTCTTCAGTTGTGTCAAGTGCAGCAGGAGATGAAACTCGATCTGAGTAGAAACCGCTTGTTAGCACTTGAGCATCTCTGTCTTCGTTTTCTTCGTGTTCATTCAAAGACTCGGCGTCCGATCCTGAATCTTGTTCATCTGTTCCATCGGCACCTGATGTCGCTTCTGACGCACTTTCTGTTCTTGGTTCTTCATCATAACTAGAATACGTTGAGACAATTGGAGCAACAGAATCCATATCAGCCAGTTTAGCAATTCTCTCAATGTGGTCGAGCTCTTCTTGAGTAAGCTCTGGTTCAACGTGATGGGGAGGAGCTTGAGCCAACGGAGCCATTGGTCTTATGGCAGGAAGTGGTTCGCTGACATTTCTCTCAGCCATTTCATTAATCTTTGCAATATGATCGAGTTCTTCTTGAGTTAGTTCAGGTTCTGCTCTTCTCGCTGGAATAAAATCTTCAGAAGAAGCCATTGCTGTAATACGAGCAATATGATCAAGTTCTTCCTGAGTGAGTTCTGGTTCTTTCGGTTTTGGAGGAATCGAAACTGCAGTGTCCATCAATGCCATTTCAGATATCTTTGCAATATGATCAATCTCTTCTTGAGTGAGCTCTGGTTCTGCAGGAACTGTTGGTTTAGGAACAGAAGTGGTCGATCTGAAGTCTTCAAATGCCGATTCTGCTATTCTGGCAATATGATCTAACTCTTCTTGAGTCAATTCTGGTTCTTTTGATATCTCAGTTTTGAATGGATTGAAAGTGTTTTGATAACTGAAATCTTCTGCTGCCATCGCTTCAATTCTTGCAATATGTTCTTTTTCTTCTTTCGAGAGTTCAGGTAGATCATTATAGATGGGAACAGATTGTGGAGCCGAAAGCGGAACGAAGTCCCTCGGAGCCTCAAATGGTTGCTTGAATTCGTTTTCAGCGGTCGCTGCAATTCTCTTAATGTGTTCTCTTTCTTCACGAGATAGTTCAGGTTCAATAACTCCGGTCTTTACGACTGGTGGAGGAGAGACAATGAAATCTTCATTTGCCATTGCAGCAACGCGAGCAATGTGTTGTCTCTCTTCTTCTGTAAGTTCTGGTTCCAAATGAACTGGAATTGGGCTCATAACTTCTTGTGGAGATTCGAATTTTCCTCTAGTCATTCCAGAAACTACAGATTTTTGTTCTTTTTCTTCTTTTATGAATCCAGGTGTTGGTGAATGCTCAACAACTGATGCCGTTTCGAAAGGAATAAGAGTAGAAAAGTCTTCTGCAGCCATTGCAGCTATTCTGGCAATGTGATCTTTTTCTTCCTGAGTCAGTTCAGGTTCTTCTGCAAGAATTGTCGTTGTTGCTGGGAAAGTTCTTTCAGGATATGGTGATGTCGTTTGAGTATTGAAATCCTCTTCTGCCATAGCAGCAACTCTTGCAATGTGTTCTTTTTCTGCCTCTGACAGTTCAGGTTCTTGACTCATTTCTGGGTGATTGAAATCTGCTTCTGCCATGGCTGCAATTCTGGCAATATGATCTAATTCATCTTGAGTCACTTCTTTTCTTGCTTCATTCTGAGCACTTTCAGCCATTTGAGCAATATGATCAAGTTCTTCCTGTGTCAATCCTCCCAATGACTGTTTCGGTTGATTCTGAACAGTTTTGATAACAGAATCAGTTGCGTTCATCACAGATTGAGTTGCTTTGCCAAAGAAATTTTTGAACCCAAATCCGCTACTGGTTTTCTGTTTCGGTTGCTCATCCATAATGTGAATCTCTTCATTCATTTTCTCAGCCATCATTGACATTTTTCTGATATGTTCCTTTTCTTCTTCAGTTAATTCTGATTCTTCCCCTTTTCCAACTCCGAATATACTTTTCAATCCACTGACAACACTTGATTTTCGACGTTCCTGAACTGGAGCCACTTGTTGAATCGGCTCGTCGACTTGTGTCATTTCGTTCACTTTTCTGATATGTTCCAGCTCCTCCGCAGTCAATTCTTCTGTCTCTTTCTTCACTTCTTCCATTTCCTTTTCTTGTTCAATTTCATGCACAACAACTTCGTCTTTTATCTCTTTGACAAGAGTTTCTGTGGCTGTTTTTGCTTTGTCAAAGAATGTTTTGAATCCAGAAATTGATGGAGTTGAGAATCCAAATTGAGAATGAGCAGAAGATCCACTGCTATGCTTCGATCCTGTATCTGTTTTTGCAGAATGCGGAGGTGTTGGATGAGAAATTGCAATTGGAGGAGGAATCACTCTCAAATTGTTTCTTGGAGTGACTGCTCGTGACGGTGCTTCTATTATAGGTTCCTCCATTATCTTTTTCTTTTGTTCTTCAAATTCCATTTCTTCGTCGATTCCTTCACTTGAAACTCTTGAATTCGTTGATTCTGTTCTTGATGAAATTTGCTTTTTCATTGGAATTTTTATCATAAACGGTGTTCTTGATTCTGCTCTTTCCAAGATATTCTGAATATGTTCTTTCTCAGCTTCAGATATATTATCGACTTCTGGAAGCATTTGTAATGCAGATGAACATCTGAAACAAAAGAATGATAAAAGAGTTTTAAATGAAATAAATACCTTCTTGATGTCGCAGGAGAATTATTTCGATTTGAACGAGAAATAACTGACATTATATGTTGTCTCTCAACATCAGATAAACCAATCAATGCATTATCCGGTAAACGAGAAATGGAACTATCGTTCGAAGCTCTTGAATCGGCTCCCGAAGATCTGTAAAATATGAAATTAAAATAAAGAATAACTAAAAATCAAACCTTCGAAGTAGATTCAGAATATCTCCACGGTCTTCGGATTCTTTTCGTAAAAGGCTAGGAGACACAGACGGAGATGGATTTGTAAACATTGCCAATGCGGAACGAGGTCGATCGTTCACACTCTTTTTCGATGAACTGAAGAATGAAAAAAGACCATAAGATGGTTCTTCTTGACGCATAGGTTCGACAGAAAAACCAACTGGTGACCTGAAAATGAAATGTTAATTGGGAAATTGAAGTCTAGTTTTTCTTTTTTACTTGGAAGGTTTAGAATAAGAAACATGTGCATTATTTAACTAATTCTGATATTAAAAGTAATTCCATAGAAAAATAAAGATAGAATACATACGTTTCAGCGACTTCTTCCTCCTCTTCGTCAGTTCCAATATCATAAGCGTCAGAGAAATATCTTGCTCGTGGGTTGGCCACATTTCGATAGTGTGCACGCAATTCTCGACCAGCCTGTAATTCAATTTGCTCATCTGTTTCCATTTTTCCCCCAAATAAGCATAAAAATATTCCGTAATTTTACCCACCTCTTCGGCAATTTCTTCTGTCATCCTGTTCGCCGCGAAATTGAGACGCCACAGGAAATCAACATTGCAAAGGAGGGGTTGTGTATGACGGAAGCTGTGTTGCTCAAGGAGTTCATAGACATTTGGCTCTCCGTCGGCCCTTCTCTTAATTTGATCATGGCTCTGTGCATGCTTAACCTCTCTTTCTTTTATATTCTCTTCGTCATCAATGTGTTTTTCTGCTGTGCAAGCAGCACTCATTGTTCGACGAATCGGAGATAAATGAAGACCAGAAGCTTCTTGAAATGTTGATTGTTGCAATACGTACTGTTGTAGAAGCAATGAAGTTCCAACATCAAATTGATATACATCTGTCACCATTTCATCTTCTTCTGGAACAATCGAACTTCTGTTATCTCTTTCATTATCATCTATCGTCACATCATCGTCTTCTCCTTTCTCCAATGAAGTATTTATCGATTGAAGATCTCTTAGGAAGTGATCAGTATAAACAACTTGAGTACTCGGTTCTCTTTTCAACTTTGATTTCACAACCTCTTCTTCCTCTGCTGCTGGAGATGAAGTGAAGGATGATGAAGTTCGGAGATCTCGAATGATAGCAGGAGAGAAATGAGAAGTATAAGTGATTGATGTTCTTCGAAGTGGCGGAATATTCGAATCTCTTTCGAACATTCCACTTGCAATTGACGATGCTTCTGCTTTTCTCAAAACTTCTGCGATGTGTTTCAATTCTTCTTCTGTTAAACCATTGGACTCATTGCTCTTCTTCTTGTTTTCTTCTGTTTCAGAGAATGAAGTGGATTGTTGAGTGTCTGCTCCAGATGTTGCATCTGATAAATCTTCTGATTTCTGAAGCGATATCGGTTGTCTGAGTGTTGATTCTTCTAGTTTTGGTGTTGGGACATTTGTTGAGTCTGCTAAATGAGTTTCCATCGAGATATATTTTACTTCATCTTCAACCATTTCGATTGATGACTCTTTCGGACGATCGGTATCCGAACGCTGTTCCTCCGTTTCGAAAGGCAGAGAAGACGAAATGTCGAATGAAGTTGAAGCGTCTGCTCCAGAAGTAGCACTAGAGTTATCAGAATCATTTTTCTTGTCTAATTTCGATTCCAGTTTCGCTTCTGAATACATTTTTTGATTCTCAAATGATGATTGTTCTGCCATTCTTTGAATCATTGCAATGTGATCTAGTTCCGCCTGTGTCAGCTTCTCGTCTTCTTTTTCTGACTTTCTCTCACCCACATACTCAGGTTGACGTGGCTGAAAGTCTTGAGATAATTCCAAATCGAATGATCTGTTTGAATCAGCTGCCGACGTGGCACTTGATCTATCTTCTGATATCTCTTTCTTCATCTTTTTAGTTTCATCTACAGTGGTTAAATATGAAGTAGCTGGAGACACGTCACTTGACTGCAATATCTCATTCTTATTCTCTTCTATCGTTTCTTCCTTATATTCTATTATAATCGGCTGGTTAGAAGGCTCATACGTCGAATATTCCTTTGGTGTATTCTGTTCGACATCAATCGATTTTCCCATATCAGCTTCAGAAATGGCACTTGATTTACTTCTGATTATTTCTTTAGATTTTTCATTTTCTCCATTACTGTCGTGACTCCTCAATTCATCTTCATTGAAAACCATTTTCTTGGAATCTAATAACTCAAGATTGAATTCAACTGGTCGATGATCGAATGAGGATTCTTCTGCCATTTGTTGTATTCTGGCAATATGATCAAGCTCCTCTTGAGTTAGTTCTGAAGTCAATGTTGGGAGACTCTCATTTACAGAAGGCAAAATTGGGCATTTTTCTTTTTCATGATACGATATTTCTCTCGAAACGAAGTTTTCACTCAGACTATGAGAAGTTGATTTCTGTGTGAGAATCGGTGTTTCGACTTCTTCAAAACTGAAATGTTCTGCCATTTTCTGAACAAAAGCAATGTGATCAAGTTCTTCTTGAACTAATCTTGGATTCGTTAAGATTGGAGTTGCGGCACAAGATGATAATGGTGTTACTGTATCCAAATAGTCACTTGATCTCACTGAACTCGATCTTTTTTCTTCTTGATGAGAACTATTTGGTCGACTGGTTTCCAGTGGTAGTTCTAGTTCTGTTGTCACTTCTTCTGGTTCATCTAGAGATCTCACAGAATCAGCTTCCGAAGTGACGTCTGATTCTGAATCTTGTTTGGAAATGTTTCCCGTTGATCTCGATTTTGTCAGAGGAATGGAATCTTCAGAAGAAGCCATTGCTGTAATATGAGCAATATGATCAAGTTCTTCCTGAGTGAGTTCTGGTTCTTTTGGTTTTGAAAGAATTGAAACTTCAGTGTCCATCAATGCCATTTCAGATATCTTTGCAATATGATCAATCTCTTCTTGAGTGAGCTCTGGTTCTGCAGAAACTGTTGGAACAAAGGGACTGAAGTCTTCGGAAGCGAATTCGGCGTGTTCAACATTCAAATCGACTTCATATGCTGTTTGATCTGTTTCAATTGATTTCAACAGAATCGGTGTGGTAGATATCGAATCTGTCTTCGCCACGTGGTCCAATCGTTCTTGACTCCCTTCTGGTTGTTCAGTCCATTCTCGTTGATCAACTGAGAAAAATACTGGAAGTTTAGAACTTTTGTCTGGAGAATTGTATGGTTTATTGAAATCTTCAGCTGCCATTGCAGCTATCCTCTCCATTTGTTCAAGCTCTTCTTCAGTTATCCCAGAACTCAGTGGATACTCGTGACTGTCGACAAACATCGGCTTTGCAAAGTCTTCTGCCGCCATTGCAGCTATTCTAACAATATGATCTTTTTCTTCCTGAGTCAGTTCCGATTCATCGGGATTCACATCTTCTTCAAGAGTAGAATCCAATTCAATTTCCCCGAGTTTCTTTGAACTCTTTTCATCAATACTTTCGTTTTGATAAACTTCGGTTCGTGAATTATCTGACTTCCATATTTCCATGTTTTGATTATGTTGATCAATGTTTTCAGATTGATCTACTTCATGCTCCATAAATCTTTCGAGAGCACTTTTCTGAGCATTTTCCGCAATTTCTTCGATAAAATGAATCTCTTTTTGTGTCAATTGAACTTCATCTATGCTTCTTTTTCGTTCATCTGCATTTTCTTCACGATGAGGGCTCTCGACTTTAGGCAACTCATTCTTTAGAGAATTTTCGTCATCTGTTTCGGCGAACAGCTCTCGGACAAAGGGTTCCTCGTTCCAAGTATTTGTGGGATGAGATATATTTTCTCCAGCCAGTTCATTCTCTTCATATTGTAAAACCATTGCTCCGACGGATTGTGGGAACTCACACTGAGAACTATTGAAAATCGGTTCTTCAACTGGTTCTAGAAGTGGAGATGAGCGTTCATAAGTGACATCTTGATCGAATGACTGTTCGAAATCCGCTCCGGAAGTAGCACTTGATCGGTCCTCTTCATGTTCTTTCACAACTTGTTCGGGCTCATCGATAGTTGCTGTCCTCATTGGTACTGGTGGCCGCATAGGAGCAACTACCGGTTTATCGAATGAAGACTGTTGAGCCAACTTTTGAATGAAGGCAATGTGGTCGAGTTCTTCCTTTGTCAATTCAGGCTCTGTCTTCTGCTCAATCGTCTCGAGGATCGGATTTTTATTTACTTCTGCATTAGGCTCGATCTTTGATGATGATCTTCCGAAGCTCTCATCTTGATAGTCTTCAGTATACGATGCTCTTTTTTCTTTTGGTTCTTCATCATAACTGGAATACGCTGACACAACTGGAGCAACAGAATCCATATCAGCCAGTTGAGTAATTCTCGCAATGTGGTCGAGCTCTTCTTGAGTAAGCTCTGGTTCAACGTGATGGGGAGGAGCTTGAGCCAACGGAGCCATTGATCTTATGGCAGGAAGTGGATCGTTGACATTTCTCTCAGCCATTTCAGATATCTTTGCAATATGATCGAGTTCTTCTTGAGTTAGTTCAGGTTCTGCTCTTCTCGCTGGAATAAAATCTTCAGAAGAAGCCATTGCTGTAATACGAGAAATATGATCAAGTTCTTCCTGAGTGAGTTCTGGTTCTTTTGGTTTTGAAAGAATCGAAACTTCAGTGTCCATCAATGCCATTTCAGATATCTTTGCAATATGATCAATCTCTTCTTGAGTGAGCTCTGGTTCTACAGAAACTGTTGGTTTAGGAACAGAAGTGGTCGATCTGAAGTCTTCAAACGCAGATTCTGCTATTCTGGCAATATGATCTAACTCTTCTTGAGTCAATTCCGGTTCATCCAGTTTTCTATCAACAATCACTTCTTCAGATTCATCACAAAATGATCTTCTCCGTACCTCATGGAATTCTTTGTCTTCAGAAATTTCTAATTCCGGATGTTGTTGAGGTGTATTACTACTCGCTTGATCCCATTCATCTTGCGTTAATTCACCATCTGCAAATGATCCATCTTGATCAGCTTCTGATGTAGCTCCAGAGTCATCGTCTAGTTGTTGTGCAGATGATTCACTCGTAGGCTCGTCTATTCTTATTTCAACAATTGGGATCACTGTTTTCGATAATGAAGCAATTGTAGAGAGTTCCTCTATCTGGCGGTTCACGTTTTCATTGTAGGCTTCATCAGTAATCAATTGACCGCTTTCCGATAATCTTCCATCATCTCCTTCTGATGGCGTGATTGAGGGACAAGCTGCATATTGATGGAATGGGGGTAGTGAAGAATCAAACGAATATTGAGACGAACAATGTTTTAATTCATCATGATCCGACAGTTCATCTTCTTGTTCGTAGTTATAAGCCCCACCGTGATGATCATTTTCTGTTTCATCAACAACTTCGCTTTCATTTGCTTTTCGATCAGGAAAATCGTTTTGAGTTGATTCGGAACTGCCAACACACTCTTCGTTTATTTTATCATCTGACACGCATTCGATATGAACAATAGGAATAGAAGGCTTCTCCCAATAGTTCTTAATCATTTCTGAGCGTTGAGAAACATGATCTCCTGTGCATGAACTTTCATCTTCTTCCACTATAACATCATCTTTGAGTAAACTATCTTTACTATGGTCCCAACTCGATTTTTTTGGAATAAGTTCAACTATCGACTCATCATAACCAGTTTGACACCTTGGAAGATATGTATTTGTCGGCCAGTCAACGGTAGAAACTACGGTAGCCTCTTTGAAGTTTGCCCAATTTGGCTCAGGAAGAGAGAAAACAGAAACGTCGGCGGCATCGTTTTCGATGGACTCTTGATCAGAGAAAAGCAAAGGAGTTGTTCGGTCATAAATATGATCCGTGTAAATTTTTTCAACGACAGATGACGACGCAGAACTAGATCGGTCCTCTTCGTGTTCTTTCACAGCTTGTTCGGGCTCATCGATAGTTGCTGTCCTCATTGGTACTGGTGGCCGCATAGGAGCCGGTTTATCGAATGAAGACTGTTGAGCCAACCTTTGAATCCAGGCAATGTGGTCGAGTTCTTCCTTTGTCAATTCAGGCTGTGTCATCTGACCAACTGGTTCGATTATCGGTTCTTCAACTGGTTTGACGACCGGCTCTTCAACTGGTTCGATTATCGGTTCTTCAACTGGTTCGAGAAGTGGAGATGAACGTTCATAAGTGACATCTTGATCGAATGACTGACCGAAATCTGCTCCAGAAGTAGCACTCGATCGGTCCTCTTCATGTTCTTTCACACCTTGTTTGGGCTCATCGATAGTTGCTGTCCTCATTGGTACTGGTGGCCGCATAGGAACAACTACCGGTTTATCGAATGAAGACTGTTGAGCCAACCTTTGAATCCAGGCAATGTGGTCGAATTCTTCCTTTGTCAATTCAGGCTGTGTCATCTGACCAACTGGTTCGATTATCGGCTCTTCAACTGGTTCGATTATCGGTGCTTCAACTGGTTCGATTATCGGCTCTTCAACTGGTTCGATTATCGGTTCTTCAACTGGTTTGAGAAGTGGAGATGAACGTTCATAAGTGACTTCCTGATCGAATGACTGTTCGAAATCTGCTCCAGAAGTAGCACTCGATCGGTCCTCTTCATGTTCTTTCACACCTTGTTCGGGCTCATCGATAGTTGCTGTTCTCAATGGTACTGGTGGCCGCATAGGAGCAACTACCGGTTTATCGAATGAAGACTGTTGAGCCAAACTCTGAATCCAGGCAATGTGGTCGAGTTCTTCCTTTGTCAATTCAGGCTGTGTCATCTGACCAACTGGTTCGATTATCGGCTCTTCAACTGGTTCGAGAAGTGGAGATGAACGTTCATAAGTGACATCTTGATCGAATGACTGTTCGAAATCTGCTCCAGAAGTAGCACTCGATCGGTCCTCTTCGTGTTCTTTCACACCTTGTTCGGGCTCATCGATAGTTGCTGTCCTCATTGGTACTGGTGGCCGCATAGGAGCAAATACCAGTTTATCGAATGAAGACTGTTGAGCCAAACTCTGAATCCAGGCAATGTGGTCGAGTTCTTCCTTTGTCAATTCAGGCTGTGTCATCTGACCAACTGGTTCGATTATCGGCTCCTCAACTGGTTCGATTATCGGTTCTTCAACTGGTTCGAGAAGTGGAGATGAACGTTCATAAGTGACATCTTGACCGAATGACTGATCGAAATCCGCTCCGGAAGTAGCACTCGATCGGTCCTCTTCATGTTCTTTCACAGCTTGTTCGGGCTCATCGATAGTTGCTGTTCTCAATGGTACTGGTGGCCGCATAGGAGCCGGTTTATCGAATGAAGACTGTTGAGCCAACCTTTGAATCCAGGCAATGTGGTCGAGTTCTTCCTTTGTCAATTCAGGCTGTGTCATCTGACCAACTGGTTCGATTATCGGCTCTTCAACTGGTTCGATTATCGGTTCTTCAACTGGTTCGATTATCGGTTCTTCAACTGGTTCTTCAACTGGTTCGAGAAGTGGAGATGAACGTTCACAAGTGACATCTTGATCGAATGACTGTTCGAAATCTGCTCCAGACGTAGCACTCGATCGGTCCTCTTCATGTTCTTTCACACCTTGTTCGGGCTCATCGATAGTTGCTGTTCTCAATGGTACTGGTGGCCGCATAGGAGCAACTACCGGTTTATCGAATGAAGACTGTTGAGCCAAACTCTGAATCCAGGCAATGTGGTCGAGTTCTTCCTTTGTCAATTCAGGCTGTGTCATCTGACCAACTGGTTCGATTATGGGCTCTTCAACTGGTTCGATTATCGGTTCTTCAACTGGTTCGATTATCGGTTCTTCAACTGGTTCGATTATCGGCTCTTCAACTGGTTCTTCAACTGGTTCGAGAAGTGGAGATGAACGTTCATAAGTGACATCTTGATCGAATGACTGTTCGAAATCTGCTCCAGAAGTAGCACTCGATCGGTCCTCTTCATGTTCTTTCACACCTTGTTCGGGCTCATCGATAGTTGCTGTTCTCAATGGTACTGGTGGCCGCATAGGAGCAACTACCGGTTTATCGAATGAAGACTGTTGAGCCAACCTTTGAATCCAGGCAATGTGGTCGAGTTCTTCCTTTGTCAATTCAGGCTGTGTCATCTGAAAAACTGGTTCAACGACCGGCTCTTCAACTGGTTCGAGAAGTGGAGATGAACGTTCATAAGTGGCATCTTGATCGAATGACTGTTCGAAATCTGCTCCAGACGTAGCACTCGATCGGTCCTCTTCATGTTCTTTCACAGCTTGTTCGGGCTCATCGATATTTGCTGTCCTCATTGGTACTGGTGGCCGCATAGGAGCAACTACCGGTTTATCGAATGAAGACTGTTGAGCCAACCTTTGAATCCAGGCAATGTGGTCGAGTTCTTCCTTTGTCAATTCAGGCTGTGTCATCTGACCAACTGGTTCGATTATCGGCTCTTCAACTGGTTCGATTATCGGTTCTTCAACTGGTTCGAGAAGTGGAGATGAACGTTCATAAGTGACATCTTGATCGAATGACTGTTCGAAATCTGCTCCAGACGTAGCACTCGATCGGTCCTCTTCATGTTCTTTCACAGCTTGTTCGGGCTCATCGATATTTGCTGTCCTCATTGGTACTGGTGGCCGCATAGGAGCAACTACCGGTTTATCGAATGAAGACTGTTGAGCCAACCTTTGAATCCAGGCAATGTGGTCGAGTTCTTCCTTTGTCAATTCAGGCTGTGTCATCTGACCAACTGGTTCGATTATCGGCTCTTCAACTGGTTCGATTATCGGTTCTTCAACTGGTTCGATTATCGGTTCTTCAACTGGTTCTTCAACTGGTTCGAGAAGTGGAGATGAACGTTCATAAGTGACATCTTGATCGAATGACTGTTCGAAATCTGCTCCAGAAGTAGCACTCGATCGGTCCTCTTCATGTTCTTTCACACCTTGTTCGGGCTCATCGATAGTTGCTGTTCTCAATGGTACTGGTGGCCGCATAGGAGCAACTACCGGTTTATCGAATGAAGACTGTTGAGCCAAACTCTGAATCCAGGCAATGTGGTCGAGTTCTTCCTTTGTCAATTCAGGCTGTGTCATCTGAAAAACTGGTTCGATTATCGGTTCTTCAACTGGTTCGATTATCGGTTCTTCAACTGGTTCGATTATCGGTGCTTCAACTGGTTCGATTATCGGCCCTTCAACTGGTTCGATTATCGGTTCTTCAACTGGTTTGAGAAGTGGAGATGAACGTTCATAAGTGACTTCCTGATCGAATGACTGTTCGAAATCTGCTCCAGAAGTAGCACTCGATCGGTCCTCTTCATGTTCTTTCACACCTTGTTCGGGCTCATCGATAGTTGCTGTTCTCAATGGTACTGGTGGCCGCATAGGAGCAACTACCGGTTTATCGAATGAAGACTGTTGAGCCAAACTCTGAATCCAGGCAATGTGGTCGAGTTCTTCCTTTGTCAATTCAGGCTGTGTCATCTGACCAACTGGTTCGATTATCGGCTCCTCAACTGGTTCGATTATCGGTTCTTCAACTGGTTCGAGAAGTGGAGATGAACGTTCATAAGTGACATCTTGACCGAATGACTGATCGAAATCCGCTCCGGAAGTAGCACTCGATCGGTCCTCTTCATGTTCTTTCACAGCTTGTTCGGGCTCATCGATAGTTGCTGTTCTCAATGGTACTGGTGGCCGCATAGGAGCCGGTTTATCGAATGAAGACTGTTGAGCCAACCTTTGAATCCAGGCAATGTGGTCGAGTTCTTCCTTTGTCAATTCAGGCTGTGTCATCTGACCAACTGGTTCGATTATCGGCTCTTCAACTGGTTCGATTATCGGTTCTTCAACTGGTTCGATTATCGGTTCTTCAACTGGTTCTTCAACTGGTTCGAGAAGTGGAGATGAACGTTCACAAGTGACATCTTGATCGAATGACTGTTCGAAATCTGCTCCAGACGTAGCACTCGATCGGTCCTCTTCATGTTCTTTCACAGCTTGTTCGGGCTCATCGATATTTGCTGTCCTCATTGGTACTGGTGGCCGCATAGGAGCAACTACCGGTTTATCGAATGAAGACTGTTGAGCCAACCTTTGAATCCAGGCAATGTGGTCGAGTTCTTCCTTTGTCAATTCAGGCTGTGTCATCTGACCAACTGGTTCGATTATCGGCTCTTCAACTGGTTCGATTATCGGTTCTTCAACTGGTTCGAGAAGTGGAGATGAACGTTCATAAGTGACATCTTGATCGAATGACTGTTCGAAATCTGCTCCAGACGTAGCACTCGATCGGTCCTCTTCATGTTCTTTCATAGCTTGTTCGGGCTCATCGATATTTGCTGTCCTCATTGGTACTGGTGGCCGCATAGGTGCAACTACCGGTTTATCGAATGAAGACTGTTGAGCCAACCTTTGAATCCAGGCAATGTGGTCGAGTTCTTCCTTTGTCAATTCAGGCTGTGTCATCTGACCAACTGGTTCGATTATCGGCTCTTCAACTGGTTCGATTATCGGTTCTTCAACTGGTTCGATTATCGGTTCTTCAACTGGTTCTTCAACTGGTTCGAGAAGTGGAGATGAACGTTCATAAGTGACATCTTGATCGAATGACTGTTCGAAATCTGCTCCAGAAGTAGCACTCGATCGGTCCTCTTCATGTTCTTTCACACCTTGTTCGGGCTCATCGATAGTTGCTGTTCTCAATGGTACTGGTGGCCGCATAGGAGCAACTACCGGTTTATCGAATGAAGACTGTTGAGCCAAACTCTGAATCCAGGCAATGTGGTCGAGTTCTTCCTTTGTCAATTCAGGCTGTGTCATCTGAAAACTGGTTCGATTATCGGTTCTTCAACTGGTTCGATTATCGGTTCTTCAACTGGTTCGATTATCGGTTCTTCAACTGGTTCTTCAACTGGTTCGAGAAGTGGAGATGAACGTTCATAAGTGACATCTTGATCGAATGACTGTTCGAAATCTGCTCCAGAAGTAGCACTCGATCGGTCCTCTTCATTTTCTTTCACAGCTTGTTCGGGCTCATCGATAGTTGCTGTTCTCAATGGTACTGGTGGCCGCATAGGAGCCGGTTTATCGAATGAAGACTGTTGAGCCAAACTCTGAATCCAGGCAATGTGGTCGAGTTCTTCCTTTGTCAATTCAGGCTGTGTCATCTGACCAACTGGTTCGATTATCGGCTCTTCAACTGGTTCGATTATCGGTTCTTCAACTGGTTCGAGAAGTGGAGATGAACGTTCATAAGTGACATCTTGATCGAATGACTGTTCGAAATCTGCTCCAGAAATAGCACTCGATCGGTCCTCTTCATGTTCTTTCACACCTTGTTCGGGCTCATCGATAGTTGCTGTTCTCAATGGTACTGGTGGCCGCATAGGAGCAACTACCGGTTTATCGAATGAAGACTGTTGAGCCAACCTTTGAATCCAGGCAATGTGGTCGAGTTCTTCCTTTGTCAATTCAGGCTGTGTCATCTGACCAACTGGTCCGATTATGGGCTCTTCAACTGGTTCGATTATCGGTTCTTCAACTGGTTTGATTATCGGTTCTTCAACTGGTTCTTCAACTGGTTCGAGAAGTGGAGATGAACGTTCATAAGTGACATCTTGATCGAATGACTGTTCGAAATCTGCTCCAGACGTAGCACTCGATCGGTCCTCTTCATGTTCTTTCACAGCTTGTTCGGGCTCATCGATATTTGCTGTCCTCATTGGTACTGGTGGCCGCATAGGAGCAACTACCGGTTTATCGAATGAAGACTGTTGAGCCAAACTCTGAATCCAGGCAATGTGGTCGAGTTCTTCCTTTGTCAATTCAGGCTGTGTCATCTGACCAACTGGTTCGATTATGGGCTCTTCAACTGGTTCGATTATCGGTTCTTCAACTGGTTCGATTATCGGTTCTTCAACTGGTTCGATTATCGGCTCTTCAACTGGTTCTTCAACTGGTTCGAGAAGTGGAGATGAACGTTCATAAGTGACATCTTGATCGAATGACTGTTCGAAATCTGCTCCAGAAGTAGCACTCGATCGGTCCTCTTCATGTTCTTTCACACCTTGTTCGGGCTCATCGATAGTTGCTGTTCTCAATGGTACTGGTGGCCGCATAGGAGCAACTACCGGTTTATCGAATGAAGACTGTTGAGCCAAACTCTGAATCCAGGCAATGTGGTCGAGTTCTTCCTTTGTCAATTCAGGCTGTGTCATCTGAAAAACTGGTTCAACGACCGGCTCTTCAACTGGTTCGAGAAGTGGAGATGAACGTTCATAAGTGGCATCTTGATCGAATGACTGTTCGAAATCTGCTCCAGACGTAGCACTCGATCGGTCCTCTTCATGTTCTTTCACAGCTTGTTCGGGCTCATCGATATTTGCTGTCCTCATTGGTACTGGTGGCCGCATAGGAGCAACTACCGGTTTATCGAATGAAGACTGTTGAGCCAACCTTTGAATCCAGGCAATGTGGTCGAGTTCTTCCTTTGTCAATTCAGGCTGTGTCATCTGACCAACTGGTTCGATTATCGGCTCTTCAACTGGTTCGATTATCGGTTCTTCAACTGGTTCGAGAAGTGGAGATGAACGTTCATAAGTGACATCTTGATCGAATGACTGTTCGAAATCTGCTCCAGACGTAGCACTCGATCGGTCCTCTTCATGTTCTTTCATAGCTTGTTCGGGCTCATCGATATTTGCTGTCCTCATTGGTACTGGTGGCCGCATAGGAGCAACTACCGGTTTATCGAATGAAGACTGTTGAGCCAACCTTTGAATCCAGGCAATGTGGTCGAGTTCTTCCTTTGTCAATTCAGGCTGTGTCATCTGACCAACTGGTTCGATTATCGGCTCTTCAACTGGTTCGATTATCGGTTCTTCAACTGGTTCGATTATCGGTTCTTCAACTGGTTCTTCAACTGGTTCGAGAAGTGGAGATGAACGTTCATAAGTGACATCTTGATCGAATGACTGTTCGAAATCTGCTCCAGAAGTAGCACTCGATCGGTCCTCTTCATGTTCTTTCACACCTTGTTCGGGCTCATCGATAGTTGCTGTTCTCAATGGTACTGGTGGCCGCATAGGAGCAACTACCGGTTTATCGAATGAAGACTGTTGAGCCAAACTCTGAATCCAGGCAATGTGGTCGAGTTCTTCCTTTGTCAATTCAGGCTGTGTCATCTGAAAAACTGGTTCGATTATCGGTTCTTCAACTGGTTCGATTATCGGTTCTTCAACTGGTTCGATTATCGGTTCTTCAACTGGTTCTTCAACTGGTTCGAGAAGTGGAGATGAACGTTCATAAGTGACATCTTGATCGAATGACTGTTCGAAATCTGCTCCAGAAGTAGCACTCGATCGGTCCTCTTCATTTTCTTTCACAGCTTGTTCGGGCTCATCGATAGTTGCTGTTCTCAATGGTACTGGTGGCCGCATAGGAGCCGGTTTATCGAATGAAGACTGTTGAGCCAAACTCTGAATCCAGGCAATGTGGTCGAGTTCTTCCTTTGTCAATTCAGGCTGTGTCATCTGACCAACTGGTTCGATTATCGGCTCTTCAACTGGTTCGATTATCGGTTCTTCAACTGGTTCGAGAAGTGGAGATGAACGTTCATAAGTGACATCTTGACCGAATGACTGATCGAAATCCGCTCCGGAAGTAGCACTCGATCGGTCCTCTTCATGTTCTTTCACAGCTTGTTCGGGCTCATCGATATTTGCTGTCCTCATTGGTACTGGTGGCCGCATAGGAGCAACTACCGGTTTATCGAATGAAGACTGTTGAGCGAACCTTTGAATCCAGGCAATGTGGTCGATTTCTTCCTTTGTCGATTCAGGCTGTGTCATCTGACCAACTGGTTCGATTATCGGTTCTTCAACTGGTTCGAGAAGTGGAGATGAACGTTCATAAGTGACATCTTGATCTAATGACTGATCGAAATCCGCTCCGGAAGTAGCACTCGATCGGTCCTCTTCATGTTCTTTCACACCTTGTTCGGGCTCATCGATAGTTGCTGTCCTCATTGGTACTGGTGGCCGCATAGGAGCAACTACCGGTTTATCGAATGAAGACTGTTGAGCCAACCTTTGAATCCAGGCAATGTGGTCGAGTTCTTCCTTTGTCAATTCAGGCTGTGTCATCTGACCAACTGGTCCGATTATGGGCTCTTCAACTGGTTCGATTATCGGTTCTTCAACTGGTTTGATTATCGGTTCTTCAACTGGTTCTTCAACTGGTTCGAGAAGTGGAGATGAACGTTCATAAGTGACATCTTGATCGAATGACTGTTCGAAATCTGCTCCAGACGTAGCACTCGATCGGTCCTCTTCATGTTCTTTCACAGCTTGTTCGGGCTCATCGATATTTGCTGTCCTCATTGGTACTGGTGGCCGCATAGGAGCAACTACCGGTTTATCGAATGAAGACTGTTGAGCCAACCTTTGAATCCAGGCAATGTGGTCGATTTCTTCCTTTGTCGATTCAGGCTGTGTCATCTGACCAACTGGTTCGATTATCGGTTCTTCAACTGGTTCGAGAAGTGGAGATGAACGTTCATAAGTGACATCTTGATCTAATGACTGATCGAAATCCGCTCCGGAAGTAGCACTCGATCGGTCCTCTTCATGTTCTTTCACAGCTTGTTCGGTCTCATCGATAGTTGCTGTCCTCATTGGTACTGGTGGCCGCATAGGAGCAACTACCGGTTTATCGAATGAAGACTGTTGAGCCAACCTTTGAATCCAGGCAATGTGGTCGAGTTCTTCCTTTGTCAATTCAGGCTGTGTCATCTGACCAACTGGTCCGATTATGGGCTCTTCAACTGGTTCGATTATCGGTTCTTCAACTGGTTTGATTATCGGTTCTTCAACTGGTTCTTCAACTGGTTCGAGAAGTGGAGATGAACGTTCATAAGTGACATCTTGATCGAATGACTTTTCGAAATCTGCTCCAGAAGTAGCACTCGATCGGTCCTCTTCATGTTCTTTCACAGCTTGTTCGGGCTCATCGATAGTTGCTGTCCTCATTGGTACTGGTGGCCGCATAAGAGCAACTACCGGTTTATCGAATGAAGACTGTTGAGCCAACCTTTGAATCCAGGCAATGTGGTCGAGTTCTTCCTTTGTCAATTCAGGCTGTGTCATCTGACCAACTGGTTCGATTATCGGTTCTTCAACTGGTTCGATTATCGGTTCTTCAACTGGTTCGATTATCGGTTCTTCAACTGGTTCGAGAAGTGGAGATGAACGTTCATAAGTGACATCTTGATCGAATGACTGTTCGAAATCTGCTCCAGAAGTAGCACTCGATCGGTCCTCTTCATTTTCTTTCACACCTTGTTCGGGCTCATCGATAGTTGCTGTCCTCATTGGTACTGGTGGCCGCATAGGAGCAACTACCGGTTTATCGAATGAAGACTGTTGAGCCAACCTTTGAATCCAGGCAATGTGGTCGAGTTCTTCCTTTGTCAATTCAGGCTGTGTCATCTGACCAACTGGTTCGATTATGGGCTCTTCAACTGGTTCGACTATCGGTCCTTCAACTGGTTCGAGAAGTGGAGATGAACGTTCATAAGTGACATCTTGATCGAATGACTGGTCGAAATCTGCTCCAGACGTAGCACTCGATCGGTCCTCTTCATTTTCTTTCACACCTTGTTCGGGCTCATCGATAGTTGCTGTTCTCAATGGTACTGGTGGCCGCATAGGAGCCGGTTTATCGAATGAAGACTGTTGAGCCAAACTCTGAATCCAGGCAATGTGGTCGAGTTCTTCCTTTGTCAATTCAGGCTGTGTCATCTGACCAACTGGTTCGATTATGGGCTCTTCAACTGGTTCGACTATCGGTCCTTCAACTGGTTCGATTATCGGTTCTTCAACTGGTTCGAGAAGTGGAGATGAACGTTCATAAGTGACATCTTGATCGAATGACTGTTCGAAATCTGCTCCAGAAGTAGCACTCGATCGGTCCTCTTCATTTTCTTTCACACCTTGTTCGGGCTCATCGATAGTTGCTGTTCTCATTGGTACTGGTGGCCGCATAGGAGCAACTACCGGTTTATCGAATGAAGACTGTTGAGCCAACCTTTGAATCCAGGCAATGTGGTCGAGTTCTTCCTTTGTCAATTCAGGCTGTGTCATCTGACCAACTGGTTCGATTATCGGTGCTTCAACTGGTTTGACGACCGGCTCTTCAACTGGTTCGAGAAGTGGAGATGAACGTTCATAAGTGGCATCTTGATCGAATGACTGGTCGAAATCTGCTCCAGACGTAGCACTCGATCGGTCCTCTTCATTTTCTTTCACACCTTGTTCGGGCTCATCGATAGTTGCTGTTCTCAATGGTAGTGGTGGCCGCATAGGAGCCGGTTTATCGAATGAAGACTGTTGAGCCAACCTTTGAATCCAGGCAATGTGGTCGAGTTCTTCCTTTGTCAATTCAGGCTGTGTCATCTGAAAAACTGGTTCAACGACCGGCTCTTCAACTGGTTCGATTATCGGTGCTTCAACTGGTTTGACGACCGGCTCTTCAACTGGTTCGAGAAGTGGAGATGAACGTTCATAAGTGACATCTTGATCGAATGACTGGTCGAAATCTGCTCCAGACGTAGCACTCGATCGGTCCTCTTCATTTTCTTTCACACCTTGTTCGGGCTCATCGATAGTTGCTGTCCTCATTGGTACTGGTGGCCGCATAGGAGCAACTACCGGTTTATCGAATGAAGACTGTTGAGCCAAACTCTGAATCCAGGCAATGTGGTCGAGTTCTTCCTTTGTCAATTCAGGCTGTGTCATCTGACCAACTGGTTCGATTATCGGCTCTTCAACTGGTTCGATTATCGGTTCTTCAACTGGTTCGATTATCGGTTCTTCAACTGGTTCGATTATCGGTTCTTCAACTGGTTCTTCAACTGGTTCGAGAAGTGGAGATGAACGTTCATAAGTGACATCTTGATCGAATGACTGTTCGAAATCTGCTCCAGACGTAGCACTCGATCGGTCCTCTTCATTTTCTTTCACACCTTGTTCGGGCTCATCGATAGTTGCTGTTCTCAATGGTACTGGTGGCCGCATAGGAGCAACTACCGGTTTATCGAATGAAGACTGTTGAGCCAAACTCTGAATCCAGGCAATGTGGTCGAGTTCTTCCTTTGTCAATTCAGGCTGTGTCATCTGAAAAACTGGTTCGATTATCGGTTCTTCAACTGGTTCGATTATCGGTTCTTCAACTGGTTCTTCAACTGGTTCGAGAAGTGGAGATGAACGTTCATAAGTGGCATCTTGATCGAATGACTGTTCGAAATCTGCTCCAGAAGTAGCACTCGATCGGTCCTCTTCATTTTCTTTCACAGCTTGTTCGGTCTCATCGATAGTTGCTGTTCTCATTGGTACTGGTGGCCGCATAGGAGCAACTACCGGTTTATCGAATGAAGACTGTTGAGCCAACCTTTGAATCCAGGCAATGTGGTGGTTTTCTTTCTTTGTCGATTCAGGCTGTGTCATCTGACCAACTGGTTCGATTATCGGTTCTTCAACTGGTTCGAGAAGTGGAGATGAACGTTCATAAGTGACATCTTGACCGAATGACTGATCGAAATCCGCTCCGGAAGTAGCACTCGATCGGTCCTCTTCATGTTCTTTCACACCTTGTTCGGGCTCATCGATAGTTGCTGTCCTCATTGGTACTGGTGGCCGCATAGGAGCAACTACCGGTTTATCGAATGAAGACTGTTGAGCCAACCTTTGAATCCAGGCAATGTGGTCGAGTTCTTCCTTTGTCAATTCAGGCTGTGTCATCTGACCAACTGGTTCGATTATCGGCTCTTCAACTGGTTCGATTATCGGTTCTTCAACTGGTTCTTCAACTGGTTCGAGAAGTGGAGATGAACGTTCATAAGTGACATCTTGATCGAATGACTTTTCGAAATCTGCTCCAGAAGTAGCACTCGATCGGTCCTCTTCATGTTCTTTCACACCTTGTTCGGGCTCATCGATAGTTGCTGCCCTCATTGGTACTGGTGGCCGCATAGGAGCAACTACCGGTTTATCGAATGAAGACTGTTGAGCCAACCTTTGAATCCAGGCAATGTGGTCGAGTTCTTCCTTTGTCAATTCAGGCTGTGTCATCTGACCAACTGGTCCGATTATGGGCTCTTCAACTGGTTCGATTATCGGTTCTTCAACTGGTTCGATTATCGGTTCTTCAACTGGTTCGAGAAGTGGAGATGAACGTTCATAAGTGACATCTTGATCGAATGACTGTTCGAAATCTGCTCCAGAAGTAGCACTCGATCGGTCCTCTTCATTTTCTTTCACACCTTGTTCGGGCTCATCGATAGTTGCTGTTCTCAATGGTACTGGTGGCCGCATAGGAGCCGGTTTATCGAATGAAGACTGTTGAGCCAACCTTTGAATCCAGGCAATGTGGTCGAGTTCTTCCTTTGTCAATTCAGGCTGTGTCATCTGACCAACTGGTTCGATTATGGGCTCTTCAACTGGTTCGACTATCGGTCCTTCAACTGGTTCGAGAAGTGGAGATGAACGTTCATAAGTGACATCTTGATCGAATGACTGTTCGAAATCTGCTCCAGAAGTAGCACTCGATCGGTCCTCTTCATTTTCTTTCACACCTTTTTCGGGCTCATCGATAGTTGCTGTTCTCATTGGTACTGGTGGCCGCATAGGAGCAACTACCGGTTTATCGAATGAAGACTGTTGAGCCAACCTTTGAATCCAGGCAATGTGGTCGAGTTCTTCCTTTGTCAATTCAGGCTGTGTCATCTGACCAACTGGTTCGATTATCGGCTCTTCAACTGGTTCGATTATCGGTTCTTCAACTGGTTCGAGAAGTGGAGATGAACGTTCATAAGTGACATCTTGATCGAATGACTGTTCGAAATCTGCTCCAGACGTAGCACTCGATCGGTCCTCTTCATTTTCTTTCACACCTTGTTCGGGCTCATCGATAGTTGCTGTTCTCATTGGTACTGGTGGCCGCATAGGAGCAACTACCGGTTTATCGAATGAAGACTGTTGAGCCAACCTTTGAATCCAGGCAATGTGGTCGAGTTCTTCCTTTTTCAATTCAGGCTGTGTCATCTGACCAACTGGTTCGATTATCGGCTCTTCAACTGGTTCGATTATCGGTTCTTCAACTGGTTCGAGAAGTGGAGATGAACGTTCATAAGTGACATCTTGATCGAATGACTGTTCGAAATCTGCTCCAGACGTAGCACTCGATCGGTCCTCTTCATTTTCTTTCACACCTTGTTCGGGCTCATCGATAGTTGCTGTTCTCAATGGTAGTGGTGGCCGCATAGGAGCCGGTTTATCGAATGAAGACTGTTGAGCCAAACTCTGAATCCAGGCAATGTGGTCGAGTTCTTCCTTTGTCAATTCAGGCTGTGTCATCTGACCAACTGGTTCGATTATCGGCTCTTCAACTGGTTCGATTATCGGTGCTTCAACTGGTTTGACGACCGGCTCTTCAACTGGTTCGAGAAGTGGAGATGAACGTTCATAAGTGGCATCTTGATCGAATGACTGGTCGAAATCTGCTCCAGACGTAGCACTCGATCGGTCCTCTTCATTTTCTTTCACACCTTGTTCGGGCTCATCGATAGTTGCTGTTCTCAATGGTACTGGTGGCCGCATAGGAGCCGGTTTATCGAATGAAGACTGTTGAGCCAAACTCTGAATCCAGGCAATGTGGTCGAGTTCTTCCTTTGTCAATTCAGGCTGTGTCATCTGACCAACTGGTTCGATTATCGGCTCTTCAACTGGTTCGATTATCGGCTCTTCAACTGGTTCGATTATCGGTTCTTCAACTGGTTCGATTATCGGCTCTCCAACTGTCTTGACTATCGAAGGCTTCATGACAGGTGAAATGGATTGGTGTTGTTTAATATTTGGTTGTTTCTCGCTTCTTTTTTCAGTGAGTTTCTCTGCAATAGTAGAAGTTTGTGCAGAATATGTTTCATCCATACCTCTTGTTGATGTCGATTTGAATCGCGTAACTTCGAGTTCAATGACATCTGTGATTAGGTTCTTAGAAAAGGTTTCGATTAAACTATGATCTATTGTGTACGGCTCGCTTGTTGTTCCGAATGTCCTTGTTGAATCTGCTGGCGGAGTGTACGGGTCTACCGATGGTTTTTCTGACACTTTGTCGATCATAGTTTGAATATATTCTTCAACATTCAATTTCATCTTTGGTTCTAATGGGTCTTCAAAGACCACCATGCTACAAGAACTACTGATACTTTGGGTTTCTCCATCATTTTCGTGTTCTTCGTTAATTCTTCCCAATGGCCCTGATAGCCATATGTAGTGTTCATCAGGTTCAGTACTCATAGGCTCATTGAAACTGATATCTTCCTGTGTTTCTATCGTAGATGAACCAGAAGGAAGAGTTTCAGCATTATTATCAGGATTTTCATCTTTTGAAAAGCCATTAAATAAATCAAAAGAGTTTGACGGTTGAAGGTCAAATAGCTCTTCCATTTGTACATTCGGAGTTTCGTAAGATACGTCAGAATCATACGATATTTGTGATCGAAAATCGTCAGATGAAGAAGTCTGTGAGAGACTTTCTGGTGATGTTCCAAGAACTTCATACAGGTAGGGGGATGACTTTCTACTCGAATCACCATCTGTAAGATAATCGTTCAATATAATATCTAAATATATATATCAATTTGTACCTTCATTCTCGACATCAATCTGGTTCAAAAATTGGTCTAGCTGCTGTGCATTCTCAAATGATCTTGATTTATGAATGAGAGATATTCCACTCAGAATTTGTCCGCATCTTAAAATACATTAACAATTTTTTCTCTGAAAGTTGGAGACAACTCACTCGTCAGAACATGACAAAGTCTTTGACATGATAGTGAAAAATGCGGATTGTAAAGCTTCTTCGGCGATCAGTCCACAATATTTATTAAGCGTTTCACTAACTTTTTCATCGATTGTATCGTTAGCCAACTCATCAAACGCTAATGAGAAAATGGATTCACAGAATCTAGTGCACATCATATGAAATTCTGGATCAGAAGATAACAAATAATGTGAATATTCAATATGAGACGATATCATTATTGCCTGTAAAGAGCTCGTTTTCTGATTTTGAAAATATTCTTTACAAACCTGGCTTAAAGCATCAATATATTGCATCGTGAGCTCCCCAAGACATTCTGACTTTTCAGGTTTACTCGTAAAATCAAATGTGTATTCCCCGTCATAATCAAGTGAGTTGAACCATGTTGTGAGATGAGATTTCATCTTCTGAAATCTATTTCGGAGGCTTTCTGTTGTTGCTGTAATCGAATTATAATTAATTCTTTTGTTAGTCATCATTCGCTACCTTCTGTGATCGATGGACGCTTTTCATTCAATTTTCCAGTATTGAGCACACTTTTCTGAGTAGGCTCTTGTGAAGTTTCACAATGTGCTCTCTCTTCCATTTCATTTGTTATCGTATCTAAATTTTCATTTCATAATTTATAAACATCATTCAAATAGTTACTTTCGGGAATTGAATCCATCTGTACAAGCGAATATCGGTGATCGGTTTCTTGTGAATTTTCAATGGAATCCTTTTGTCGATATCTGGATCTCATCATTTCTGCATCTACGACAACTTTTGCTTCTTTTCTCGAATTTTCCGCTCGTCGAAGCACATCTTGTATGAGATTTTGTTGCTCAGGAGACAGGCGATTCATCGCTTCTGCCAACTCTTCTTCAGCACTTTTCTGCAAAAAAGTTCAATTGTTCAAATTCTGAAAATATGTTTGAAGTTCTGTAGGAATAGAAACACAAAAAATAAACAGTTCCAAAATAGGTTCAATAACTGCTTCCTTATGTTTTAATGTTTTGTTTCTCATAATCCCTCACATATTTTTTTCTGGCTTCAAAAAAGTTCAATTAGGTTGTGGATTTCTTTTTCGAATTCTCGGATATCAAATTGAATAAATAAATACTAATAGAAAAACTGACAGGCACGGTTTGTTCAGGCACTTGGGATGCATCTTCCTCAGATTCCTCCTTCACCTCTTCAAGAGGGGGACCTTTGCTGAATCTAAATATATTTCGAAGAAAATAGTTATTTTGCTGAAAATATAGCTCACCCGAAATAAGAAAACCACGAAGACATTTCACTTTGTGTAATTCAATAAATTAAAATAGATGACTATAAAACTATCATCCAGTTTTCATCACAAATCTGAAAAGAGAGCGTTAAAAAATGTGTCATTTTCAGGAATTTCTATGAGACTTGTAGAGTTTTCTTTTAGAAAACAGGGTTCAGGAATGAGAATGATATCAAAAGGATGATGAGACTGGAAGAGGGAAAAAATAAGAAGAGACAAGAAAAGACGAAAGGAAATCGCATGAATAATTTAATAAGTTGGAATGTCGTGGTAGTAGTGTTAGAAGGAGAAACGGAGTTGAAAGAAGAAAAGAGAAAACGAAATAGAAGAAACATTTGGGGTTGGATTAGAATACTGAGTGTGTTCACAGAACCTGAACATGTTTTATTCTTTTGAATACTATTTCGTTAGGGTTGATGAAATCAAAGTAATTCAAAAACTGTAAAAAGATATTGTCATGAAGCTTCAAATTCGAGAAACTGAAGTTTCGATGGCTTTTTGCAAGAAAAAAGTAAATTCATATTTGGAAGTTAACATGTATGTTCTTCCACTGAACGTAATGAGGCAAAACTTCATTTTCTCGATCCCGTTATCAATAAATAGCAGTTCCAAATAACGTATTATAAAAAAGTTCAACGATTCGTGAAACTGAAATGTGGAAAAAAAGAAAGCAATACACAACGAAAAGTGAAGGATTTTAAAAAACAGAGGATTTAGAAAAAAAAAGAGCATTGCAGCTAATATATAATTCAGAAAACAAAACAGATTATACAAACGTTATTGGGTTACCAAATAATTAATGTTTTTTGAATAAGAAATTCTGAGTATCGAAGAAGTAAAATTAGGAAAGAAAAGTGTTAATCGAATTTGAAAAAAAGGAAATTCAAGTTGAGAGAAAACGAGTGGTTCAAAATGAAGTAGAAATAAGTTTTTGTAAAAGAAAGAGTAAAGCAATCTATTCGTTTTTCGCACTTTTCTCTTCAAAAAGAAATGAACGGAAAAAAAGGTTTGGATAAAAGAAAAAAGAGAGAGAAAGGGCGGATTTGATTCTTGAAAGACATAAAAAGAACGAGTTGAGAGGGGCAGAAGGAGAGTAATAGAATATTAGTAGTTGGTGCATAACGAGTTAACATAGAATAGAAATGAAATCGGCGAAGTGAAGAGAATTGAAAATAATAAGTCGAAGAGATATAGAAACCTAGAAAAGAGATTATAAAAGCAGAAATTGTTCTTGGAAGAGATGAAATAGGAGTTCATAGTGAATGGCATGGGAAAAAACAGAACGATCAAAAGTCGATCAAAAGTGAGACAACTGGAAGAGAAAAGATTCCGAAACTCCAAGAAACAAAATTAGCAGAGACTCTCGAAAAGATCCTACTTCTGATATGATCAGTACAGGTAGAACCTCTGTAATCACAAGTGCGACAGCCTGATAGAATTTTTTCGATCATTGACGTCGGATGCTTGGTGAAAGTTTGTTACAGTACCTAGTATCTAAAGAGCAGTTATCTACATACATCAAGAATCCGTTCCGTTATTCTTCATATTTATAATGAGAAACGAACAGAAATGATAATTATATTGTTATGTGAGGGTAATTATAGTCAAAATAAGTTTCAGTAACTACATATTTAGGTTAGTAAGGGGTATGCTAGGAGAATGGAAAATGAAAAACAAAATGAAAGAAAAAGAATAAACAGAGACACGAATGCAAAAAAGACATCGGAAAATATTTTGAGTTTGACATGTCGGAACGGACGATGACTAAAAATAAAAAAATAGCGTTGTGCAGGAGTAAAAGAAGCACAAAAGGTAGAAGTCGTCGTCGTTTTCGTTGTCCTCGTCCTCCTAAAAAGGCTTGTCTAGGAGCACGCAGACGTAGTGAAACGAAAGATCTCACCATTTGGTGGAGTACGCAGAGCAACGAATTCAGATGAGGCGCCCGCGCGGACACTGAATCGATACGCAGCAACGCCACCGCTCCACCATTTTCCTCCGGTGCTTCTTCTTTTTTTTCTTCTTTCTTTCTTCTCTTCCATTCAATGCTAGTTGGTGGTAGTTCTGGTGTGTTGGTGGTGGTGAGAGTGGTGGTAATGATGAGCTAGGAGCCATTATGGAAGAGGTCCCCTTTCCTTACTAGTATTGAAAAATAGAAGCAGAAGAAGGGGGGAGCCATGGGCTTCTGGTGGACATTCAAATTAGGTTGTGAGTCGTGTGAATTATCTGATTGACATCTATTATCTGACTTTTTTCCTTTTTCCATCAGTTTTCTTTCTTTTTTCAGTCAATGAAGTCTAGAAAAAACTCATTTTCTTGAGTTAAAAATTCACAAAAAGATGCCCAATTTCTTCATTATTCTTCAATTGAAAACTAAAAGTGTCATGACTGAATTCTTCGAAATGTCATCCATTTTCTTCGTTTTTTGATTGATTACTCGTTTCGTTTCAATTCCGATTATGTCGTTTTGTCGTGTATTCTCACTCCAAAACGGACTAATCGAGTCGACGTTTCTCGGAAAGAAAAAGTCGAAATTGAGAAGACATTTGAACTGAAAAAAGATGATTCTTCGTGTCATTTCAAGAAACCGGATAGTGTTGAGATTTCAGTATTGTGTTTCGAATCAACACTTCTGATTTCTAGTCTCTCATTCTTTTTCCTTCATTCTCTTCAAAAGGAAAGTGGATAAACACGAGAATGAGTAAGCATTCAAACTTGTTTTCTTCTCAACTGTAAACCCTATGCTCAGCTTCTCTCTTCCCAATGTAGAAAGAAGTCAACGTCATAACACTCATTTTTATCGAAAAAGAGCAATGATAAAACAAGAAACAACAAAAACAGTTAACCATGACAAGTTTTAACAATGACAATTTAAAAAGTAACTGGAAAAGATATAACAAAACAACAAAAATATAGCTTGAATGATACTGTTATGATCAATACGTGTTCTGACGTTTACCAACATTCAGATTTCCTGGAAGCTTCTTGAGTCCTTTTGTAACGAGAGCATTTGGTCGTCGTGTTAATTCTTTTCGTTCAGCCACGTGTGCGGCTTGTTTCGATTTTACGGCTTCTGCACGAAGATCCTTCTCGCGTTTTGAGATAGTGAATGTCATCTCGCGGCCACCGAACGGGACATCGTCTTCATTAACCTGTAAAAAAAAACTAAATTTAAATAGACATTGCTATATCATACCTTTTTAGTTTTACGATCCTTCCGAGCTTTAGCGGTTTTCCGATCACCGAGAGCCATTGAATCCTGAAAAATATGGATATTATTTTTTTCTTATTTCAGGCTATAATTACCTCACTATTGCCATCGATTTTAGAAGCAACAGTTTCGTCTACGAACTTTCTCGTCGTCTCTCCTGTTCCAATCGAATGGAGTACGAATTTCGATGGCTTTGATGCTAATCTCTGCTCTCTGGAGTAAAAAAGATTGTTGGAAGATTTGTTGTTTTAAAAATTGAAGAATAGAATTCAATGAATTCCTTATCATTTTCACTTTTTTCCAACTCACTTTATCAATTTCTTGGCTTCTTTTCTTTCTTCATACTTTTGAGATTTCTGTATATTCTTCTCAATCTTCCTAGCTGCACGAATCTTTGCACGTTTCTTTCTCAACGACTGGTCAATATCTTCATCACTTGAAGCACTTTCTAAATCGGAATCTATGTTCGTTTGACGGTTTTCTTCTTCCATCCATGCTGCTGCTGACTCGTTTGGATCAATATCGCTGCCACTCGCTTCATTTTCAGAATTAAAGTCTTCGATTTCATCGTTTTCTGAACCATTTTCACCATCTGAATGAACTTCCACTGGCCCCTTCGCTTTTATTTTTTGAGCAATTGACGCATTTTTGAGGAACTGTTCGCTAGTTTCGTCAACTTCGAAGTCTTCTGATTCGAACAATTTTTTGAAGCGATCATCAGCAAGAATAGATGAAGCTGCATCGGACTTTTTGCTCTTTTTCTTCTCTTTCTTAGTTTCTGCTATCCTGTCAGCGGCTGCCGCCTCATCACGAAGCCTAGCTGCCAATGCCTTGTTGACAGCTGGAAGTTTTTCTGTTTTCCTTTTTACGGCCGATTCTTCTCTTTCATCAGCAATCATTGACTTAATCTTCTGTTCTCTGTATTTCTCATAAGCAAATGGTTGTATTTGTGTTTGCGCCTTATTGTAAAGACGAGCATCAATGAAATATCCGTGCATGTAAGCGCGAAGTACATTTGTTCCGATAAGTCCAGATAAACCAAGATCGTCCAACTGCTTCTTTGTAACAAATCTATAATTGTCATATACAGTTGTATCAGCTTCTTCCATTTCCTCGGTGAGGTTCTCCAGATAAGAGCACCATTTTGGAGCAGGACCAAGTTGCGGGATAAAGTACTGAAGCATTTTGGGAGCCTCGTTGGCGAAAAAAAACATTCCAGAGTTCGGGAATCGACAGAAATCATTTAATGGACACGTATTTTCGATGGCAGCCATTGGTGAACCATCTTCTTCATGCCAAAGTTTCATCATTCGAGAATCCATGGATGCAACAATATCTCCGTCATCTCTCTTTATGAATTCCAGTTTCTTAATCGGTAACTCATTGTTATGATCCTTGATAAGAAGTGGTCGACGAGATCGGAGGTCATATAGAAGAGTTTGGCCAGAACTGGTACCTACACCAATATGAAGAGGATCTGCGAATGCTAGTGAAGTTACAGCGACGTTTTGACTTTCCCTGAAAATTATAGCTTCTAATAGCATATTTATAAAAAGTAACCATTTCTCACCCGAGATGATTATTGACTGAGGTTCCAACATCAAGAGTTCCGCAAAGTGATCGATCACGATGATCCCAAGCTTCGACCACACCATTTGTTGTGCCACAAACTATCAGCTGATGGTCAGTACAGACTTGAACGCAATTCAATGGGGCAGTTGATTCGAGTGGAGTCAACCAACATCCTTGCTCCAAATTGAATCGATAAATTTCACTTCTGTAAGGTGATATAAGTTAAGACGCTTCAAATTAAAACCTACTTCGATCCAACAAGATACAGATCACTTGATTCTTCGGAGAGAGCCATATCTCTTCCTTGGCAAGGCATCCGCATTCGAAAGTATCTTCCGAGCATGGCATGCATTTCAATCCATCTCTCCTCTTCGAGAATTACAACCTGAGGTGGACTGTCGAGGTACAATTTAATATCAAAAACTCACTTTAGAATAGTCGTCACTAAGAGGAATAAGTTTGATTACATCAGCGTCGAGACCTCTCTCAAATTTTAAAGATAGATTGTTCAAATCGAAGCATTTGAGCCATGGTTTGTAGTTTCCTGTAAGAAAATTAGTTCATGATATTTTCTTGAAATTTTCATCAACTTCATAACCAAAATGTGTTATATATCAGTTAATGGAGTTACATAAATGTCGAAAATGTTTAGTGTTTGTACCTGAAGTCCAGACATACTTTCCGTCAGGTGTAATGTTCACAGAATTGCTAACATCTGGCATTTCGAAGTCTTGAATTAACTGGATTCTCTGTCGCACATCTGAATTCCTTTGCTCAAGCTTCCTTCTTGCACGAGATGACATCCACTGCAAAAAATAATGTGTTTTCGATCACTTTTTTTCAGATACCTCAGGAAGGCTTTTTCCAGCACTTAGATTATATATCTTCACATCATTCACTGTTGAAACCTCCATGATTGTAAAGAAGCCAAAACAGTTCACTTCTAAGTATTAGTGTGGCTAAACAGCTGTCAGTTGGAAAGACGGTGTGTCGTTGTACTGTTTCATCACTTTCTGTGTCTCTTCGTAAACACACTCTTTCAATGTGGAGGGACGCGTCGCGGCCGCGTCGCTTGCGCGCCGATTTTGAATTCGGTGCCTGTCATTGTGCTCACACATTTGCGCGCGAAACATTTAAACAGCCATTTTCTCTCGATTTCCATAAGTTTTCTCATTTTAATCTGTTAGAAAATGAGCATTAATAGTTTCAAACTCTTAACCGAAGACGTTTTCGTCTCAGCTGAAGCTTAAACTCAGCATTATTGCTGTCATAAATAGCTAAGACGAATCGATTACATTTTGAAACTTTTTTCTAATTTTAAACTCCTCATTGTGATAAGGTTCTTTGTCGATGAACTTTTAATTTTCAGATCGTGCAATGGCTAAAAAGTCGACAGGTGCTCCATCGAGATCTTCTGATAGAGCTGGGTATTTGTTGCTAAACTATTAGTGCTTTATTTCATTAATTTTCTTCCAGAAAGCAGACCTCTCTTTTCCAAGTGATTCACGAAGAAAAGAAGGCTCGCCGAGCTAGACGCGACAAAAACACGGACAAGAAAGGTGCAACCAGAGCATCTTTCGCAAAAATTATCGATCATCATCTCTATAACACTCATTACGTTGAGTATAACGTCGAGCTCACAGATGGAAAAGTCATCAAGGCTACTGATTATGACTTCAAAGACTGCCCAAAAATGTTGGAAAAATATAAATACAAAGTCACAAATCAAAAAGATACTTTCGAAACCGGTAAGAACGTCTTGTTCACTCAGTATGGTCAACACATGAACTGTTTCAGAATGCGCCGTCGAAAAAATCATAACTCATCGATTCCCACAAAACAAGCCAAAACCACTCTACCTGGTCGCCTGGCAGGGCTTCCCAAATCCGGTATCAAATACTGAGATGTGGGAACACGAACTCAGTGTAAGTTTCATGAACATACTGAAATAAAATATAATATCAATTCAGGACTGTAAGAAACTACTCAAAGAGTATAAAGATTCGCATGATATGAGCCTAAAAAGAAAAAAAGTATCCAAATCCAAACGGAAGAACGCCCGCCACTCTGATAGTAGCGATGACGAAGATGACAAAAAATCGGAGAAAAGATCGCGTAAATCGAAGGGGTCGAAAAGATCCAAGCCCAACGAGTCTGAATCCGACGAAGAGTCGGATGAAGAAGAAGACACATCCAAGTCCAACAAAACAAAGAGCCGCAAGTCCGAGAGCAAGAAGAATCGTGAGGACGAGTCTTCTGACGATGAAGATGAGGACAAATCCAAGTCCAACAAAACAAAGGCCCGCAAGTCCGAGATCAAGAAGAATCGTGAGGACGAGTCTTCTGACGATGAAGATGAAGACAAATCCAAGTCCAACAAAACAAAGAGCCGCAAGTCCGAGGGCAAGAAGAATCGTGAGGACGAGTCTTCTGACGATGAAGATGAGGACAAATCCAAGTCCAACAAAAAAAAGAGTCGTAAGTCCGAGAGCAAGAAGAATCGTGAGGACGACTCTTCTGATGATGAAGATGATGACAATGATGTAAGTATTGAAAAAGTTTCGAAAACTGAAAAAAAGAAATCTCGTAAATCAAAAGATCGTAAGAAGTCCAAACGTGATGCATCTTCTTACGAAGAGGACGATGATGAAGTTACGGACAAAAGGTCTTCTCGTTCGAAAAAGCGATCCGCATCTCCAGATGAAGATGACGAGCCGGTTCCTACTAAAAAATCATCCAAGAAATCGAAACCGGTTGAGTCATCAGATGACTCTGACTCAGATGATGAGGAAGAGGAGGAGAAGCCTACAAAAAAAAGAACAGGAAAAAGTAGCAAGAAGAACAAGCAAGAGTCGGATGATGATGACGACCAGAAGAGTTCTGGTAGCGAATCTGATGAGGACGAAGGAACTTCAACAGCTACTGGAAGGAAGTCCAGACATTAGGCACGAAAATTCCTAAATTTATCGAAAACTTATCCCTGTCCCATTAAGAAATCTCTTTCAACGTTCCACATTCAAATTTTTCCTAAATTAACATGTTCAACATAATTTTTTACCCCCTGCAATGTTCTGCTGCAATACACCTATCTCTTGTCTCACAAGATCTTTTATAAATCAAGTTTTTGCAGTTAATAAAGTGAAACATTTACTAAAATTCCTGGGAAAATCAAAGGTTGTTCAATACGTCCATATACCAGAACTCAATCATTAATATTAAAAAAGTGACTTCGATTCCACAGAATGTTTAAAAAATCTCAAATAGTTTCTTTCATTTTATAACAAAATGTTCAGATGAGTTGGAACGATGAAATGATTGAAAGGCAAAGAGCGTCGGAGACTAATTCTTGCCGTGACATAGTAGAAGTTCCCCTCGGATCCAGTTACAAGATTCGCAAGTTGATGGAGGAATATCCACAATTCCTGTGGAAATATTCAGAAGGGTCAACGGTTCCTGGTTACGTTATAAAAATTGCTGAACAGTTAGAAAGAGAGTTCTATGGAGCAAACAGTGTTCCTGTGAGTCCATACAAAAGAAAGAAAAAAACAGTTCGAAAGGGAACACAGCCGATTATTACAGATTGATTTGTACCCATGTGAATATTTTCGAATAATGGAACACAGTTTGCCTACAGAATTGGCACTGCAACCAAAACGATTCGACAAAGCACAAGAACAATTACATGAGAAGCTACAATTGTATTATGAAAACAATGAAAGCGATCTTCTTATTTCTAATGAACATGTACGTTGAACTGCCTTTCAAGGAATTATATTAAATGTACTATTTGTTATTCAGCTTATTCCAAGAATCGCATGTGCTGTCCGTATACAAAATAAATGGTATCGTGGCCGATTAGAAAATATTCCAGTTGGTGGTATCTGGGCATACGTTTTATTAGTGGATGTTGGTACGAGTCGTCAAGTTATGAAAAACGATGTCAGAAATCTTCCATTCAAGTTCGGACATTACCCGCCGATGATAGTCAAAGCCAGGATCAGAGGTATTTCACCTTCCTTTTTATAATTAATATTCAATCATTCTTGTGAAAATTGATTTTATTAACGAGTCAATCGTAATTTAAATATTAAATCAATAGTCAATCATAGTAAATATTTAGGTGATTAGTAATCAGAAAAAACGATTATTGTGTTGTACTGTCCTTTTGAAATTTCTCAGTAACTGGAATATGAAGTGAACTAGAACCATTTCCAGAAGTTCAGAGTCCATCTTGAACTAGGTTTAGCTTGAGCACCGCTTGTGCTTGGTTGATTTACATTTTCTTCGACTTCATCGTCATCATCGTCACTTTGTACTTCTTCGACACGTTCAATCTCATCTTCCATTTCATCATCATTGTCACTTTCTAAGACTCTCGGTTTTGATTTTTCAGCAGATAAAGTTTTCTTGGTCTGCTTCTTTGGTACAAAACTGGAAGCTGGTTCATTGACTTCTTCTTGAGGTCTCTTTCTAGGCGACTTTGCAGTGCTAATTGACTTCGGTGTTGCAATGGTTTTGGATTTTTTCGGAGTCCTCACAGGGGTTCTTAAGGCAGTCGAAAGATTGTTCGCCGCTTTGTAACTTTCTAAGAGAGGCTTACAGTTCTAAAAATGAGAAAAAAAATTTATGCTATTCTTTCAAACTTACGCTTAGATCTCGCTCCCACAATTCAGAGTTCCATACACAATGTGTGTACCCTTTCCATTGAACAAGAAAAAGTGGTTTGCCATTTACTATTCTGTGGGTGATGATTTTTTCGACTACGTATTCTGTAAAAACTCATAGCTAAACTCGAATTATTGTTAATTGAGAACTCACCTCCATTTGCATCGTCCGTTTGTTTAGTGACTTTCTGCTTATAATTAGCCAACATTTCGACGTCATTCTGAAGAAAAGAGTTTGGCTTAGAAATCAAAGAATTGCTTACTTCAAAATCAAATTCTGTTGCATTAATTGTTTGACCATTCTTGAGGCGCACCTGATACTCTACATAGTGAGTATCATATTTGTTATGTCCGATGATTTTTTCAAATTTCGTTGAGTTCTTGTTGGGTGTCTTGGACACTTTTGACTTTGACGGAGAGTTCGAAGCGGACTTTCCAGACATTTGCTAGCTGTAAATAATATGTTAAACGAGAAGATAGAAGAAACCCAAAGATGAACGCAGTTTCTAAATAAATCTTTATTACTTTTTATAATCGTTATTTATATTCGAAGTGTGACTACGTAGTGTAATTAGTTCGCGCGGCACGATTTGAGTGTAAATCCAGCATTTTCCGATCACTCCTTCTCTTCGAACTCGTCTTATGGATTAACAAAAACTGAAATCTGCGAACGCGCTCTATTGGACATAGTTTTTCGGAAAAACACCTCAAGCGGTGAAATATTCAAGGCAAATCTAGGATAAATAGAAACAAATTCCTTCAATAAGCATGAAATTTAATAAAAAATTTGACAGGAGCGCTGATTCAACGAATGGACAGTGATAAGATTGATAGATTTCGGATGTTAATTAAGAATCTCGGATACCTCGCTCGTTGCCAGATTACAACAAGTACAGAGCCATTCGACATCAATATGTGTCACCCAAGTTATGAGCAACTCAATGTTTGCTCATTCCTTCTGGAACCTCGACGGGGACAACCATCAGAACCAGGTGTATGGCTGCCAAAGAAAATTTCGAAAGATTTGAATCGAGAAAATGGAATTGAGAGCGATGAAAATGATGACTCAGGAGCTGATTCGGATTTCAATGAAAACGATGAAGATACTTGGGATTTTGAAGAGGAAGCTGATACATATTTGAGATCTTTTCCTCCAGCAACTAAAGTTTTTAGAATTGCAAATGACACTTTCCAGGTGAGAATTTGTAAACTGTGATCAAAACATTGAAAACAAAATAATATGGTAATTGAAAGATTTTTTAGTTTTTCCGCTGGTATGAAACAAATTCACTTTTAACTCGTGAGAAAAAAAAAACGTTTTGGAGTTCAAGAATATATTAATTATAGATCAGTCTAATGCTGATTAGTAACACGAATCGGAACATTCAAATCCGTTAAAATTTGAATGCAATGAAGTCCCCTCTTAGAATTTCTTTGCGACGCGGCTGCGTTGCGGCCCTTGCGATAGAACGCAGCTGTTACATGGCACATCCTGCTGCGCAATACGATAATAGACAGACAAAAAAAAGTATTCAAAAAAACAATCGGTAGTCAATCAGCTCATGTTAAACTGATTCGTTCTTGGAGGCGATTATGTAAAAAAAATTTCAAGCGCCCATTTTCTGATTGAAAATACGTTTTGACCTACTAAACTCAATCTACCATTCGATAAATTATGCATGCACCTTTAAAGAAGTTCCACGAACCTGCTACTCTGAAAAGTCGCCAAAACCAATGCAGTATAACTACTAATATCTAATATTAAAAAAATTATTAAACAATCATCTTATTATTATTATTTATATTCAGGTAGAACAAATCGAGAACGAAAAACTTATTTTTCTCACAAATAATGAAATGCGTGAAAAAAGACGAGAAGCCGAGGAATATCTCGAAGGCGAAAAAAACAATTTCGAGATCCTTCCAGAAGTTTGGATTGCCTTTGGTACAGCATGTGTAGTATTCCATGAAGGAGTTCCAAAAAGAGCTGTTATTTGTGGAGATAGCGGTTCAACTCTTAGCATTTTACTCCTGGATTATGGTACCGTTGTGGAATTCGAAGTTTCTGAAGTATTCAGTCTTCCGAATGAAGCTTCACTCAATATGGAACCTCAAGTAACGCTTGTTGCGCTCTCTGAATTCGATTACGTTCATTATTCACGCGTTGAAGTCCTCCGTCAAATTCTTCCACAAGGAACATCAGTAAGATTTGAAAGAGAAAGAAGATCAAAAGAAATTCCAACCAAAGGGGTTTTGTTTCTGCCTGACAATACTCCTGTCTCGCAACTTGCATTGAATATGTAAGCTTTTTCATATGCCCTACCGAACCAGAAAGACAGAAACACTTGATCAACATGAAACATTTTATATTTCAGAATAACGGACCGTGGCCTGAATCTCGAATGCTCCGATATCGTGCCGTACCACGACTCATCTGATCCTTCACCTGAATCTGTATCTCATCAAACAATAATTAACTTCATGTATGATAGTTCAAAATCTGTGATTTACAAAAAATCCAAGTTCGTAACATCTAAATTTTGACAGTTTGTGTACGTATTTTTTCGCTTACCTGATGAATAAAATTAGAGACAACTGTCTTTCGCAAGAAAAATATGTTCAAAAAATTGAAAAAAGCTCTGATAGGGGCGAAATTTATCATCAAATCCTTGGATAAGCTGAACTATAAAATCATCACTGCTTGAGAACAAACACCGGTCAGACGTTTCCCAACGAACACGCTAACCGCCTGCGCCACACGGGCATCACCGGCCTTCTTTCTGTTATGTGTATAAAAAGAAGAGAAAGTGGAGACAAGTAGAGTTTTGAGTTTTCTGTGTCACTTCATAAATACTCAAAGAGAGAACATTAATACATTTTTTATAAATAAAATAGGAAGTTTATTAGCCGAATAGTTAAGTTTTTCAAATATTAGCAACAAATACCCATAGTTTAGAGCAGAAATCAATAAACTAGAAAGTGAGAGAAGGCTCATTTTTACTTTGGTGGAAGTGGCTTTGGTGGAGACAGTAGTTTCTTGAATTGATCATTCAAATTTCCAAGAATTTCCTCTAATGTTGGAACTTTTGGAGCTGGAGTGGGTTTTGTTGTTGGAAGAGTTGGAAGAGTTGGGAATGTGAATGGAGCCAATGTTGGGAATGTAAATGTAGGAAGTGGTGGAAGAAGTGTTACTTTTTCTGTTGCTTCCATTTTTGACAGTTTCTCCATTTCTTCAGGACTCACAGTTTTGACAGGAACAGTAACTGGTTTTGTAGTCGTTTCAGGTGTAGATTGAGTGCTCACAGTTGTTATAGGAGCAGATGAAGAATCTATCTTCTTTTCTGATGTAGTTGACGGAGATTGAGTGGATTGTGTCTCAACTTTTGTTCCTTCAGTAACCGGTTCATCTTCTGTGAATTGCTTGGCCTCTAACTTCGAAATCTTCTCAATATCCTCGACAGGGACTTCCTTGACTGCTACTGTCGTTGATTCGGTGGTTGTACTGACTTCTTCTTGTCCCGAAGCTTCCAATTCACGTTCATCTTCTTCAGCTTCTGCTGGCTTGACTGATGACTGAGAAGACGGAATTTCTATTCCGGATCCTTCAATTGTTTCTTCTTTTTCCTCTTCTTTTACTTCTTCGACTGTAGTTGTACTTGGTTCATTTGTAGTTGTACTCTCTTCTGTTTTCTTCTCTTCTTCTTCTTTCTCTTTCTTTTGATTCTCGATTTTATTCGTCGGTTCATCATGAGCTGCGTCCTCCTTCTTTTCATTAACTTTTTCAGCTGCTTTCTCCAATTTATCATCTTCGACCTTCTTTGTTTCCTCGTCCTTCTTCGTTTCCTCGTCCCTCGCATCCTTTTTCTCTCGATTCTGAACCTTGATCACATTGTTGTCATCCAAATAATCCCCATAGTAATCATCGTCGCCAACCTTCTCTTTCCTTTCCGTTTTACCCTCTCTCGCTGATTTCAGCACCTCCAATGTCCCTTCCGACTCTTCTGAATCAGCTTTCTCCTTGGCAATGTTGAATTTCTCCATCGCTTTCTCTGAAACATTTTTACAACAGACTCCAATTTCAGTTATCCAAAAACTGACCATCCTGTACTTTATCCTCAATTTTGTGAAGTTTAGCAGCCTTCATGACAGCCGAACTGATTTTCTTGTATAAATCTTTTTGCTCCTCAGTACTCATTTGATCTTTCTTCATTGTTTTCACCTAAAAATTGAATTTCATAGCAGTTGTTCTGAGCATTAGATTGTTACTAGTTCGTCTTTTTCGTCAGCTTTCTTCGAAGTTTCTAACTTTTCAAGCATTTCGAATTCTCTTCTGTTCGCTTCTCGAACCGCATTTTTCATTCTTTCCAAAAGAGTTTTTCCACTTTTATCATCTAATAGTTTTCTATAAATATCGATTTGATTAATTCATACTACTCATTATACTGAATGTTAACCTCAAATCTCCGTGGTCTGCTCGATCTAGGAATAATCTCAAAACTCCAAGGAACTCTTTGATTTTGTCTTCTTTTTCAGGTGCAAACTCTAATTTCTCAGTTGATTCATCATTTTCTTGCTTTTCTCCACTTCCAGATCCTTCTACTTCATCACAATCCTCTTCTTTTGGGGGTTCAATATCTGCTTTTGGCATATCTTTTGATTGAGCCTGGTCAAAATCTCCTTCAATACTTTCTGATATTTTATTATCATTCAGCTCTTGATTCTTCTTTTTTTCCAACTCCTCTTGCTTTTTCTCTTCTGTTTGCACCTCTTCCTTCACAGTTTCGTCTTTTTTCTCATTTTTCAAAGCGATTGTTGATACAGTAGTCCTCTCTAATCCAACTGGTGCTACTGTCAAATCATCAATACTTTTTATCATTTCTTCCATTTTATCAATCATTTTATCTAGTTTTTTCTCGTCAACGCCTGGAATTAAATCAGCAGATTCGATTGCTTTTTTCTCCACAATTTGGCCACTTCCTTCTGGTTCCTGAAATAAACGTTGGGTTATAAAATCTAGAAATCGAAATGGAATGTTATCAATTTCATCTATATATAATTGTCTGTCATCAAAGAGATTGTATTACCTGCAACTCCTTTAATTGTGTTGCTTCTCCGGATCCTTCGATCTTCGGAAGAGCTGCCAATGTCTTCGCAACGGATTCCTCTTCTTCACTAGACGATTCTTCCCCACTATCACTGAATTTAGCTGTTGATTTCACAGTTGATGTTTCGTTTTTCAAAACTTCGTCTTCGTAATCATTTGTATTCGTAACATTTGCACTAATTGGTGTTGGCGATCCACCGATTCCAAAGAAACTAAACAAATTTTCGATTTTCTGCCAGATGTAGTTGTTGGATCTTTGTTGCTGAAAAGAAAAAAAAGAAAAATATTCAAGCTGATGATGACTCATTATAAACCTGCTTATGATTCTCGCTTGTCCTTTGACAAATATATCTCTGTGCGTGATGATTGGGGTTAGCGGATTCGCAGTCTACATCATCTAAAAGTCTTTTCTCAACATTCAAAAGACCGCATCTTTCTCTTCCTTCCATCGAGTGATCGTATGGTTCACCAGAACTCCATTGCCTGAAAATGACTAATTTCTAAAGTTTCCCCCATTAGAAAACTCACAATGTTTTATTAATTTCTTCTCCATTCAGCCATTTCCATTCATGAGTTTGCCCTTCTGGAGCATACAATCCAATCTGAATAAATGAAACCGAATTAGAAGGTTTGATAGGATTTGATTGTTATTAGCTAAAGAATTCTACAAACCTGCACAAGCCGCTGCGCGAATCGAGAGGAAATTGGAGCGTAATGCGATAAGATCCAGTCCTGAACATGTGCTGTTTAACAGAAAAAAAGAAGAAGGAATGGAGAAGAAAGGAAAAGGGATTACCAACTGCTCAACGTTCCGGATGGCTGCCAAATCGGCGTTCAACGATAGACAATGTTCACGAGCGGTCAGCCAGTTTTGATCTCCAGCACGGAATTGATAGAGGTCACCCCATGGAGATTCCAACCATTCACCAGAGAAATGATGACTATCACGAGATGATTGCTAGAAAAATTTATTTCAGATGAACGTTCAATTGTCAAGAAATGGTGTATGGCCCCATCTGAAACTTGTCCTTCTATCACTGTTGAACAAACGAATGACATCTGAGGTATGTAGGTTAAGTGTTCGATTTACTGCCATTTAAGTGAGGTATTTTTCATGACAAAAGCCAAGAAAACAAACTGGCTACTGAATGGATTGATGGAAACTTTGGAAAAACCCAGAAAAATCGGTTCTACATATCCCGATTATGAAAGAAAATACGATCAAAAAGCCCAACATTTTTTCAGTAATGTTTTGAGGGAACTTCATGAAAATGATTTTTATGAAGTTCCTCCTACAGTATTACAGTATTACTACGAACCCGGCTCGATCGAGTCCGATTCTATCGAACGCATATTGTGGGACAAACGATTAACTTTTCATATCATGGTAAAGAAAAACAAACCTTATCAGTTGAAACTTTCAATACAATATCATTATCAGTACTCTTGGCTACACTGACTGCATCTATACAAATCCATGTGAGTAAAACTCCAGCGAGAACCAAATCACGCATTCTCAGTGTTAGTGAATATTGAGTAGAAGCAGAAAATACTGATAAGAGAGAAATATCAAAAAGGAATGAAAGAATCCGTATTCTCCTCCAAATCGGCGGTCATCATGAAAATCGAAAGTAGGACGGCCCCTGCGCCTCGATCCGAGATGTGTTATGTGTCTGTGTGTGTTTCTTTGAAAAGTTCGCTGCTTTCTTCTTTTTTTCTTGTGATCAGACCCAGACTGGTTTCAAATCATCAAGGATCCTTTTTAGTTTTGATGTGGCAGTACAGTATCCATAATAGAGAAGAAGCCAACCAGTGATCGTTTAAAATCTTCGAATGAAATAATAATTAAATAATGATAAATCGGACATGATGGCTTATATCGCTTGTCTTATCGTTTCTTTTTCTTTCATTTGACCTCTTTTAGAAACAGCAGGCAGCAAGAGATACAGAAGTGTTTTGTGGAAAACGATTTGCAATTAGGTTTATTATAAAAAACAACATTCTGCGGGAAACGAAATGAATAGAATCAGTATATGACTGTTGTATTTGGAGTGCGAGAAGGTTGGTTGCAATTCTCACGTTCATCACTTCCATCTCTAAATCAAAGTATCATGAATTCTATATTATATAGTCTATATATGACACAAAATGATGAAATAACTGTACCTGCAGTCTTTGTACTTGTCACAAACTCGATTTGGAGCAATACAATGAGATGAATCATAACATCTAAACCAAGGAGAGGGGCATTTCAATCCAGACGATATTTGTTGTAGTTGCTTAAACCATACATACATATATCTGTGTCTGATATTTTTCTGTTGAAATTTAATACCAGTTTGTTAAAAGTGTTACGTTTGAGACATATATGAGACAATTCATCGCTATGATCAGGACAATCAATTTTACCATCACACATCCATGATTTCCTTATGCAGGTTAACCCATCGAAGCATCTTGTATGTGTTAATGATGAACATCTGACATCATAACAACTAAGTAGAAATTATTACTCGTGCATTAGATTCACCTTGAAAATCTCTGGGATGCAGCTATTGTTAATGAAGTGAAGATGAATAGCGAAATTAATCTTAATAGAAAATTCATTTTAAAATGAGGGAGAATGAAGAATATCAATGTTCTTTATAAACAAATTCATTCCAATTGTTTATTTTAATTGATAGACTGGCTCATATTTTGTTTTGATGTGTACACCCAGCCTCCTGGGTACATCGCGATGCACCAGGAAGATGAATAAATAGCTGCATCAGGTTGAAAAGTCTTCGAACGTGTTAGATAATTCACAGTGGATGTTTATGTAGGTTTTAGTTGCTTCGGTTTTTTCGTTTATACTCTCAAGCTTTTCGGAATTATGAATTTTTATTTTCATTGTTTTCTGTTGCGTTTAGTGATGCATATTACAGGCTTATTTGTTCTTAAAATGGATATCACATCAAATTGGATTGAATGTTCAAGGAACTTCTATTTATTCTGCACAATTGTACATCTTCAAAATTCAGTAAGTGCGCTCTAATGTGCGCGTTGCGTGCCGACCGCGACGCATCAGCTTCTTTTTGTGTATATATCGACAAAATGCTTCTCTTTTTACGAATGGAATTTATCAAACTTTTACCATTTTTCGCCAATTAAAAAAGCAATAAATTCATTAACTGAAAAATTGCTCTGTTTATTAAGTTCCAGCGTGTCCTAAACGACTTGGGAGCTTTTTTCCCCGATATTTAGGATTCCGCTCATGTTGCGAAATTTCGTTTTAATCCGGATTTTCTGTGATATTTTGAATTGTTCATTTTCAGCAGAATGAACTCAAACAGACAGGCCTATTATAAGAACAACGCCAAAGAGCAGATTGGTAAAGAAAAAAGAAACGAGGAAGTGAGTTGAAATTTTATTTTTAAAGATTGTTTCAATTGACTTTTTAGGCTGTCTCCATCCGAAAAGACAAACGTGAAGAGGCGATTTCTAAACGGCGTAACATCAATGCACACATTGAGTAAGTTGTTTTATTTTGAAGGGTTTCAATCAGTGTGTGTTTCAGTGATGATTCTGAAACTTCAACAACCCCTCCAGGTCCATTCGACGCCAACTTGCTTCGGTTGACAGTTGCCGCTGCCCAATCATCAGATCCAACTGAACAATTAACCGCTGTTCAGCAGGCTCGTAAAATGCTCTCGACTGATAGAAATCCACCAATTGATGACTTGATTGGTAGTGGAATTCTTCCTGTTCTCGTGCAATGCCTCTCAAGTACAGAGTAAGATTCTGGAAACTGTTTCTTTTGGTAAATGTTAATTTTTTAGTCCAAACTTACAATTTGAAGCTGCCTGGGCTCTCACCAATATTGCCTCCGGAACATCGGAGCAAACTCAAGCCGTTGTTAATGCCGGGGCTGTTCCTCTTTTCCTTCAGCTTCTCTCCTGCGGAAACCTCAATGTGTGCGAACAATCTGTTTGGGCTCTTGGTAATATCATTGGAGACGGACCGCACTTCCGCGATTACTGTCTTGAACTTGGAATCCTCCAGCCTTTGTTACAATTCATAACGCCTGAAATTCCGATCGGGTTTTTGAGAAATGTGACTTGGGTGATTGTTAACTTGTGCCGATGCAAGGATCCTGCACCAAGTCCGGCTGTTGTGCGTACCATTCTTCCAGCGCTCTCCCTTTTGATTCATCATCAGGATACCAACATCCTAATTGACACAGTTTGGGCTCTCTCATATTTGACTGATGGTGGAAACGAACACATTCAAATGGTCATTGAAGCTCAAGTCGTCACTCATCTTGTTCCGCTTCTCGGTCATGTCGATGTTAAAGTACAAACCGCAGCTCTCCGAGCTGTTGGTAACATAGTTACAGGAACCGACGAGCAAACTCAACTTGTTTTGGACAGCGGAGTAAGAATATATTATTTCGTTTATATTATTTCCCTTATTAATTTTCAGGTTCTTCGGTTCATGCCAGGTCTGCTTGCTCACTACAAGGAGAAAATCAATAAAGAGGCTGTATGGTTCGTATCGAACATTACTGCTGGAAATCAACAACAAGTCCAAGATGTCTTTGATGCCGGAATCATGCCTATGATTATCCATTTATTAGATCGTGGAGACTTCCCAACACAAAAAGAAGCCGCTTGGGCAATATCGAACGTAACGATTTCTGGTCGGCCGAATCAAGTCGAGCAAATGGTTAAGCTTGGTGTGCTTCGTCCGTTCTGTGCCATGCTCAGCTGTACTGACTCGCAAATCATTCAAGTTGTTCTTGATGGAATAAACAATATTCTGAAAATGGCTGGAGAAGCTACTGAGCAAATTACTTCGGAAATCGAAGAGTGTGGAGGTCTTGACAAGATCGAAAATCTTCAAAACCACGAAAATGAAGATATTTATAAGCTTGCATTCGAGATAATCGACAACTTCTTCAGGTAGACTACTTGATTAAAATGTTTCTTTCGAACTATATAATTTATAGCTCTGACGATGAGACTGGAAATGTCGAAGGAGCTCCAAACAATGCTTTCGGAGGTGATGTTCCTCCAATCCCAGACGCCCCAAGTGGTGGTTGGGATTTCGGAAAGTAAAGCACTTCCCCTATCATTCTCAAGCCACCGCTGTTCATTTACTCAACGCATCATTCTCGTACACCCTTTCCAATTCAAACGTTCATGTAGTTTTCGTTCCTATGTTTTCACACCTCACTTTTTGTTGGGTTCTCTCGTACAAATATCTGACACGTGAGTTCCTAAGCCAGCTCCTCGGAAGTGTAAGATCTCTTTCATAAGAGATTTCGCACTTTTTACTTGACACATTGAGTTTGCACGTTCTTCATCAGTCGTGTATTGACTATCTCATCCCCTTTCTTATCTCTTCACCCTTTCTGTACTATTTGTGATTTGATATCATTTCACCAATTCTTTTTCATTCAAAATCTTTTCTTATTGTGATTAATTAGTTACAATGTTCCATCCCAGCTCCTCTTCTCTGTGTGCGTGAGAGAACGACTGTGTTATTACAAATTTTTATGTTTTCTAAAAGTGAGTGTGTGAGTTGTGCATTTTTGTTGAGTTTTGTTTCTTTTTGTTTCCTTCCCCGCGCCCATTCATTGCCCGCGTCCCCCACCCTCATCCTTTTATCATTGTTACCGCGTCTTTTCTCTTTCCAAATCTCTCATCATCTTTCCCAGTCCCTCCAATTGTCAACGGTCCCCTAATTCCCTCTTTTAAAGCGAGTATGTTTTTTCATCACCTGTTATTCTTGATTCATTTCTTTACTTTCATATATACATAATTTTAATATAGGTTCCCTATTTCTCTAGATTGCTCATCCCCTAGTCAACCGCCGCGCTTCTCGGTTTTATTGGTTCATATAGAACTGTGATGATAGGTCAAATTCCTATCACCACGCTTCTCTTGATCCTTTAGAACTAGCGTTTTATTTCGTGTAAACTTTTAAGCCCGCCCTTCTTCATAAGATCCCATAAGGCCCTTTTAAAGTATATCGAGTCCTTTTTTCTCTCTCTTTCTCTCTCTCTCTCTCTCTCATCCTCTTCCTCCTTTGTTCCTCCTTCCCTCCCCTCTTCCTCTTGCTCCTCTCCTTTTTGCTTGCTACTCTCGATTGTCTTCTGACTGGCCAATATTTTTTACCTGGTGTGTGTGCTCTCATAATAAATAAATGGAGTTTATTTTTCATACTTATATCAGAACATGAATTGAAAACACAGCACTAATTATTTCATCACAAATTCAAACTTTTCGCTCTCTTTCAGAAGCTCCCACATCTGGCGTGGGTCTACATTATGACGCAAAGAGAGTTCGTCGAGCGAAGTTTTTCCATTACAAGCTTTCAGAAGGCTGAAATGGATTATTCAATTATTTGAGTTTCAAACTTGAAAATAGTTACGAGTTATTTCCTGGATCGTCAGTACAAATAGGGTAAACAGACAGTTTACGTAGAAACTGATGATGCATTCCAAACTGAACAAGTCGATGCTCGTCAATTCCCATGGCTCTTGGCTTTTCGAGTTCAACCCATTCGCCAATTGTCATGCCACACTAAATAAAAGGATAATTATATGTTATTCAGAAGTATTATAATTATATGTTATTCAGAAGTATTATCATGATATTTATTCACCTTCATGCTCAAGTACAGCCGGAACACATCCGAAAACTCTGGCGTTGGCATAGGAATCTCAGATCCATCCTCTCCGATTGCAACTTGAATTTTAACAAAGTCCAAGCATTCTCCGATTTCGTTTTTATTCTCGTAGAAATCGTGTACTCTTTCAGTCGCCACATAGGTATTATAATATAGAAACATTGGTACAAGACTGACACATTCATAAAAATGTAAATTACGAACACATCGAGCAACCAGCGATGGATCCAGCTCGAGTATAATAGCGATTTCACGGACGGTGTTTATTCCGTCGATTTGCGGGATGATTTTCTGTGATAGCACATCCATTTTTTCTATTAGACGCTCTGTTAAATCGACTTCTCGTATGAACATTGGCACCATATGGTATTCTATTCCGGGAGGTTCACATCCACGATACAATGGACACAGCTTAAAATATAACGTGACGATTTTATCGTCTTCAAGATTAACTTCAATGACACTTTCTCCTAAAATCAGTCTTTAGTTGAGAAAGCGGACTGTAGGGTCACCTTTAGTCGAAAGACCAACGAACATTTTATCCATCATATCCAATACTTGTTCCTGATATTTTGGATTGGTAAGAAAGTTGTACTCCATTTCCAATTCAATCAAGTATTCTGCACATTTTTGTACAATTGGTTCATACATAGTTTCGGCCGAAGATGCCATATCGACAATGAATGACATATCAAAAGTAAATCGGCCACGTTCATAGCTTTTATGATCTATTCCGATAGGAAACATGAGTACTTTGCACTGTAGAGCATTGATGCGCATGGAAAAGGACTGACGAAACATTGAAGGTTTTGGAATGATAAGACCTGATTATTAGAATAACTAACAAAACAATGCATTGATTTTACCTTTTGTGAAAGCAAATGTAGCTTCAACTTTGTCGTTACCTTTTGGAATCGAATGCTTGACAATTGCCCCTACTCGATTGTCAAACTCGGCAAGTAGAATACCAAGAAGTTGTGGAGCATCGTCAAAGGTATAGTGCCCAAAACGTCCACCGACAGAGTCACCTGTTGCGAATGGTCCTGCTCCGAAAGTAGCAAGTGTTTTTTGACGTTGGACCATTTTTAACGGCTTTTCGTCTTGTTGAACGGTGTGTTTTTATTGAAGTAGGTATGAAGAAAACAGGCGAAAACACCGATAACAGTTCCGAAGAAGCAACCGAACAGTGAAGGAAGTGGATATCTCTAAAAACCAGACTATTTATAGATGTCTTATCAGCTTTGTTACCTGCCACCAACGATCCCAGTCCAACGGGTGAACAGAAGCTGCGGCCCAGGCACCGACCACACCAAAAGTGGAACTAAAAAGCACTATTGATTCTCTCTTTGTCAAACTACTGTCGCCGAAGAAAGATAAAAGAAACCCTTCTAGAAGTCGCTCTTGCGAATCAAACAATAACACTGCTGGAACTACTGACACTGCAGTGAGAGATGCCTGTAAGAAGAGGAAATATTTCATCATCGTTTTTCTTGAATCCTACAGCAAGTACGGCTGTTCCAACTATGTCAGAGAAGAATGGCGCGCCGAACAAAACAGCGAGAAGATAAAAAGTAGTCAAAGATAGTGACACGTATTTTACAGCGCTTGTAGTTGGTAGCATATGTTAGTGATCCTGCAAGATTTTCAAGATCTAAAAGCTATTATTTGTTTTTCTGACAAAAATGGAGGAAAAATGAGAAAACAGCCGTTTTTATTCCAAAAATTGAATTTATAAAATTGTAACTGACATTTTCAACGGAAAATAACTGCATTCTTTGTGAAAAGAATACCATTTTTTGTTGTTTTTTTCATGCAAATATTTTCTGTTGAAAATTTCAGTCATTTTTATAAATTTAATTTTCGATAAAAAAAAGGCTGCGAACTGTCTGGATGCGAAATGTCATGGCTGCGAATTGTCCCGGAGCCGTGAGAGGCGGACGCCAGCGAAATTTACCAGAAACCAGGGGGTTTTGCTGAAATTTTTTTTAACGTCACGGCTTGCTCCCCCAAACCGTACCCCATCGTCTTGCGCGTCATTTAAAATGTTCTTTAGGAAGTGTGTGCAGACTCAGCATCTCGCTATTAAAAAAGTATTTCACTTCGGTTTATATTTAATAACTCAATATTTTCAGGAAAATGGGTAAAAAGACAACGACACATTCTAACGAAAAATCTAGTCTGGTACAGTAAAAATACTGATAGTTCTCGTCAACCATGCTTCATTTACAGAAACTATTAGAAGAAGACCTAGAAGGAGAAAGCAAGCTGATGAATGGAAATGCGGTATTTGAAGAAATCACTACACAGCAAATCAAAAATAAAGTTTCGGATATCCTTAATAATGGAACAACTCTTGGAGAGGTGCTAAGGAAGTTGATCATCTGGAGAGTAAGTCTGTCAATGTAATAATTTCTATAAGCAACACATTTTTTGAGGATTATCTGAAGATACGCTCTGAACCATTGAACGAAGCGTTCCAATCGGAAGTTATCTCTGTATTCACTACAATATGTATTCGGCTAGCTCGGCCGTTCAATGAGTTACTATGGCAAGAGCTCGAAAATCTAGACACAGACCTTAACAAGATACAGATTCTGATAAATGGAATTCCAACAAACACATTGACAGTTATTCCAACTTTGAAACAACTGTTAAAAGAATTCGAAGTGAAGATTAGCAGTGCTCAAGTGTTTCCATTTGATCTCGATTCGTTTGGCATCCCTCCAATCAATTGCAAAAAAATTTGGAATCCTCTAATTTGGCTGAGATTAGAAATCGAAAAACTCATTGAAAAAAGCGATGCACACGATGAGCCACATATTAATCAAGTCATCACATCATTGAATCAAGCACCGAAAGAGGGATATTTTTCTAAGCTCGCTATTGCATCCTTGTGAGTGAGTGAGAAAGAGGAAATAATATAATTCGATTGCAGTTTCCTAGAAAAAACGGCCGACAATCTGGACTATTCGAAACATGAAAATAAAGAAAAGTTCCTAGATAATTTGAAACTGTTGTTTGGAACAACGAAGGTTCAAGAATTAACAATGGTTTTGCCAGATATTTTGGTGGTTTACAGTGAAGAACTTGTGGAGAGAGTGATGCAAGTTTCCTATTTCATTCCATACGAACTCTTTCGACTTATGCTGCTCTGTTGGCAACCAAAAGTACTGAAACTTCGGTTGAGATCTGAAGCATGCTGTTCTTTCGAAGATGCGGCTAGAATAGAATGGGACGAAGAAGACATTTTCTCATCAACTACTCTGTTCAACTGCCCCCTTTTTGACAGATGCAAACCCATTTGTCTCGGAAGCGAAGAAGATATTTGTAAATGCAAACTTATTGTCGATGCTACCGGGAGCAGGCTATTTGATCCGATTTTCAATGAGAAAAACTACGACACTGCCGGAAGAGACTTTCTTGTCATATTTCCTATGAGAACAATTCTAATAAAAAGAACTATTCCGTTGAAAACAGGGTCATCAGTGGTAAGAATTCAACCGAATACTAGAACAATAATTATAAATTTTCACTTGCAGAAAACTCAAATAAAACAGCAACTTGATTACATAGTAAACACTGTGTTCTGTAACGCACAGGAGCATCAGGAAAGAGCAGTGAACTTTGAACTAACTTTCTTGAATGCAAAAGAAGTACGAATGAGTGTAGTCAGGAAATGTGTTCCACAAACAATGAATGGGAAGAAAATTGGTATAAGTTTCGAAGCTGAGCAGGAAACAAAAAACCTTTTCATGGAATTCGGAAATTCCACTGAAGGAAGAAACTTGTTTGTAAACTTCTTCGATGATCAGAATCAGGTTCTTGTTGATCTGAAAATTATCCTGAGCGATTAAGAGTCGTAGAAGATATTTGACAATTACATCGTTGTTTCTCGCATAGTGGAGTTCTCTGTTACTTGTTAACTTTTTCGTTGCATTGTTTACTTTGTTGCATATAAAACGTATGAACTATTTCTGCTCCTCGTCTGGGGGACTAGATGTTTTGGTTTCTCTTCCACTGTCCTTGTTGAGTGAAACCTGAGTTTGAGTGAGTGGGCTTGAGCGCGTATCTTTTCAGAGCCTGCACTGATCAGTGTGTGAGTTTGTAAGCCGTTGCTAGGCATTTTCATCGGCTCTCCACCTGGTGTGCGCTTTCATCGATCTTGTCTATTCTCTCACGAAGTTTCTTTTCGTTTCGTGTTTTATTCTGCGAGAATGCCATTTTTCGGAAATAAGAAAAACGATAAGAAGGAGAAGTTGAGCGAAGCACCAAGCTATCCGAAGCAGGCGGTTCGTTTAAAATTCCATTGACTATATAACTGACCTTGTTTCAGGCTGTACCACCTCCACAAATTGCTCATTACCCAGCGGCTACTTATCCTCAGGGAAACTTCGTTCAGCAAAACGACCAGTTTTACTTCACTTCAGCTGGCCAACCACTTCAATCTGCTCCGAATACCACTACTGTTGCGTTTGCCCGAACTGATTTACCGGGCGCCTACGAAAACTTCTGCGAGGGCTTCCTCGATGGGCCTGATTTTTCCAATCGAGTTCCCGATAGGAATATTCCACCAGCTCCCGGATCATTCTACTTCTACTCGGTGTGTCTGAACTATGTTCTACTTCCTACAAATCATTTTCAGCATGGAAACGGCCCATCTTCATCATTTGCTCCTCCATATCCGGGATCAATGGCAGGGCCTTCTCAAGCTCCAAATGCGTCATCTGCACCGTCTTCTGGCAATCTTCCGCCTCCACCAACCTACGAACAAGTTCTGTCACAAGAAGTCAAAGAAAAACTTTGAGTACCAGTTTCCATCAACTCATATCTTGAATTTTTCTAACCGAAGTTCTACAAATATTTAATCATATATTGCGTCTCGTATTTTCTATTGAAATCTATCGCGTAATAAATACTCTATTTGTTGTGTTTGTCCGAAATTTTTCGTTTTCAAGTCAACTTCTCTATATATTGATATTTTGGATATCCAGATTTTTTCTAGACTACGGGTTAGCCACATTGTAGTCTACCCGAACAGGGGGCAAAGTGCAAAAAACTGTGTGACGAGTACCGTCTGTGTCTCCCCAGTTCCTTCACTTTTCCCCCATTCTCTTCCTTATCTTCTTCTCGGAGGAGTCCACCAACAGCGTTGTCTCTATGTTCATTGGCTGTTATTTGTGGCGTATCCTCTAAGAATCATCGGTGTGATTGAACACACACACAAACATTTTCTTTTTGGATTTTGTTTATGAGTAACTGAAAAATATGTTCAAAGTATTCAAACCATCTATTTAGATTAAAAAGAGTTCGTTCGGTAAATAGACTTATTGAATAAGAAAAGTTAATACATGTAAAAACAAGTAAAGTGTATTCCTCAGTTTGTGAAAATATTATTATTCTTGCATTTTCTCAAGTCTAAAACTATAATTTGCCTACGAAAAAGACGTAGCAGTTATTCTAAAAGACTTATATAATGATAAGTTGGCACGTCTCAATGGTCCATTTTTAGTCCGTCTATAACTTGAGCTTCTTCAGTTATTTCATATTTTAACAACCCAAGAATCTCTATGACAATGTTATAGAATGTCGGACGTTCTTCTTAACTTCATCGCTGGCGGAGTCGGAGGATCATGTACTGTAATTGTTGGTCATCCATTCGATACAGTCAAAGTTCGCATTCAAACGATGGCTCGTCCAAAGCCAGGAGAGAAACCACAATTCACAGGAGCTCTTGACTGCGCGAAACGCACTGTTTCTAAAGAAGGCTTCTTTGCTTTGTACAAAGGAATGGCAGCGCCATTAGTTGGAGTTTCTCCCTTGTTCGCCGTTTTCTTTGGAGGATGTGCTGTTGGAAAATGGTTGCAACAAACTGATCCAAGTGAGTTGAGGATCTATTCTAAAAGTGATAAGCACTTAATTTGGATTTATTAAATCGTTTTCGGTCATATCGCATTCCCATTTTTTCAGATCAAGAGATGACTTTTATTCAAAATGCAAACGCTGGAGCTTTGGCAGGAGTGTTCACAACGATTGTGATGGTACCTGGAGAGAGAATTAAGTGTCTCCTCCAAGTTCAACAAGCTGGATCGGCTCCATCTGGTGTTCATTACGATGGACCACTTGATGTCGTCAAAAAACTCTATAAGCAAGGAGGAATCACTTCCATTTACCGAGGAACTGGAGCCACATTGCTCAGAGACATCCCGGCATCTGCTGCTTATCTATCAGTATATGAATACTTGAAGAAGAAATTCTCCGGAGAAGGAGCTCAACGGACGTTGTCGCCTGGAGCTACATTAATGGCCGGAGGTCTCGCGGGTATAGCCAACTGGGGTGTTTGCATTCCAGCTGATGTTCTCAAATCACGTTTGCAAACGGCGCCAGAAGGAAAATATCCGGATGGTATCCGTGGTGTTCTCAGAGAAGTACTCCGTGAAGAAGGACCGAGAGCACTTTTCAAGGTTTGTCTTTATATCTCAACTGAGAGGAGTGCAAGAGGTTTTACGGTACGAAAATATAGAGATTGATCTTTTGCAGGGATTCTGGCCAGTTATGCTTCGCGCATTCCCAGCTAATGCTGCCTGCTTTTTCGGGCTTGAACTCACTTTGGCCGCTTTCCGCTTCTTTGGAATAGGAGCTCACCCAACACCATCTACGGAAGTTGTCCCAGTTCCACACGACGAGTGAATGATCCCATTTATTTTTTTTTTACTATAACAGTAGGGCTATTTTGTTCTGAACTTTTCTTCCGAGTTGCCTTTTATCACTGTATGGTTTTTGTACGTTGTGTTTTTATTTATGCAAGCCTTAATTTATTGATGAATTTTCACTAGTTTTTTTTCTACGTATTCACGGTGTTCAAAAGTCGCAGTCATCTTTTTTCGTTCATTAAAAACAGCATTCCTGAAAGATTCCGGAAATAACAACGTTGGTAATAAAACAACTGGTAAATAAAGAGGAAAATTTTTTGAAAAATTTCGTTATCGAGAAGTTATCGAGTGCAGTCGTCTTTAAAATCTGTAAATTAGATTTCAAATAAATAAATACTATGCTGAACTTACAATTATGATCGGACTCTTTCATATCAATATCGAAATCTTTTGAGTCTATTTCGTCGTGAATGAAAAGTTCATCGTCATCCGAGGCACTCGTTATTTCTTGATCAGCTGCATTTGATGATCCAGCAGCCTGTCCATTCTCTGCTTTCAAACTTTTGTCAATCTGCTAAAAAACAGTAGATTCAACATCGTTTTACTCTCTTGTTTTACATCCTGTATAACTTATATAACAAACTAATAAATAAATCTTCAGAGTCATGCTGGGAAGATTAGCAATTCGCCACTTGGCTCGATGCAATAGCGGTAAGCCTCTCAATGTCAAAACCCAGAGTATACTATAGTATATATACTAAGAGTGTAGGTTTTGCTTTAAAAAAATAGGCAAGGAATATTTTGAGGAAAGAAATCGATATGAAAACATTTTGCACGATAATCAGCAAAGCTAATCTATTACTTATTTTCAATGGACGAACTGAACTGTTCAGAAGTTAAATTTCCTTTGTTAGACGACTTATAGAAACATCAGGGAATGAATTTCATTGATTACGAGACCCACTATCAACTATTCATATAGTAAACAACTATGTTGATCGCTTATACTTGTTGCAGTATCCAACCGCTTCGTCCACTCTCACCACCTCTCTCTGCGCAATGTGGCCGCTTTCCGGCGCCTCGCCCTTGTCTCTCTGCGCCGTCCTTTCAATACTTCAGCAAACATGCTCCATCGTACGGCTAGCAGCGAACACGGGTCAGTTTTTTGTCCTATTTTTCCGTGTATGTTTTCCCGTGTAATGGATGATGATAATTGTGTCTCGAAGTGCCCACTGTCTCTATCTACCATCTTATCAGTAGGGAAGATGCGTTCTAACGTCATTTCACCGTGTTTGTGTATACACGCCTGTTAAAGGTTTATCTCTTTCACACAATTCTATTGTAATTTCCACGAAATGACAGATGGTTCTATACAACGATGATCAAAAACTAATGACTATACTGATAGCAGCTGGGTAACTTTTCACTCATTCAAAAACAGTTTCCCATTTCTACCTATTTGTTCTCAAATTGAAATTCTAGGTAGCAGACTAAGTTTTTATAAGTCTTTTTTATTTTAATCGTTGTTCATTAAAACTCACACTTGATCTTGGTTTCTCAATAACTGCGTCAATTTGTACAACATCATCGCCTTGTACAATACGATAAGAGGCCTTTTGTTCTAAAATGTCTCCAGACCATGTGTCTCCTGGGCGCGTTCTTCGACTTCTTGGAACTGGCAGATGTTTTTCAAAACATTGTTCGAGAACTGAATTGAAACCAAAGACCTGTGTCTTAGTCCTGGAAAATTAGACATTTGATTATAAGACCTGTTAGAGGACGCTTGATGCTCACCATAAATCCAAGAACTCGAATTCATTATTGACTTTGCCGTGATAGTCATATATGTGATCGCATGGTGATTTCGACACAGGAAGTGTTCTTTTGCAGCGTAAGCATTGATAACGCTTCTCAATAGAAACACCCAAAAACTTTTCGTTTGAATGACATTCTATCACATGTTTTGCAAGTTGTTTAATTTTCGTGGTTCGATTTCTTGCTACATTTATGTGAGTTTCGCAAAGCTGAGTGAGTATAGGCTTTAGATTAAGTATTAATCTGTCACTTACCCGACAAAACGAGAAGGTTTGATTGTCCTCTTTCCCATTTTCTGGATCATTTATTGGTTCAGAATCGATGGAATGCACCGTAAACAGTTGAGGAATATCTATGATATAATTGATTCAACTAATTAGAACTTTTCTTACCAAAAGTGATATTTTCGAGTTCCTGATCATCTATTTGTTGTGCTGACGAAGTACCGAGCAGCAAATCAATTGCTTCGGAACCTTCTGAAAATGCCCCATTCTGCAAAAATTATTCTACTTGTTCGCAATAAAAATCCTTATTTCAAGTTTGGTGGTTTTATTCTTACCGCCCATAGTTCAAGTAATTCCTGGTTCGAAAAAGTAGGAGTGCTTGGCTCATCTATAGCAAGAGGCACATCATTGTCTGTTTGTACATCACTGGTTTGATGGAAAATAGTCCTTTTTTTCACCAATTTATTCAAGTGTTCCTTTATTTCATCAGGATTTGATGATGAGGTGAATTCCAATTTATGGTTTGCCTATAAAATGCAGAAATATTGAAACCGATCTTCCAAACACAAACCAAATATCGTCGAAGTTTTCGAAAGTCTTGAACCGACTCTTCATCATTATCAAAACTCACTAGTACATACTTCTTCAGTGCAACTTTAGGCATTCTTTGAATCTGAAAAACTGAAAAAAATATTGTTGAACATGTTGAAGCGTCACTGTTTTCGAAAAGTTGTATACTACTGTAGGTTGCTAAGTACGCATGCACCACGCCCGCAAAAACACGCCCGAATATTCTTTCCCCGCCATTTCATTCATAATCATCATTTATCGAGTTTCCGTCATTATCCACATCTGATAGTCGGTTTCTAATTATTATAATCTTTTTTTAAAATATGTTGTCTCGTTCTTCCTGATACTCCGGTTTGAAATTGCTGTAGATTCTAATACAACGAGATAAATAGTTATATTTCACTCCAGATGGCTCAGTCATTACCTCAAGACATTTCCGACGTTGAGCTAGTTAATTTAGCCAAAACTGCAATGAAGCGTGCACATTGCCCATACAGCAAGTTTCCAGTTGGCGCTGCGCTTTTGACTGAATCAGGGGAAACAATACTTGGTAAAGATGTTTCAGCTAAAATGAACCGCGTTGAAACGTGACTTGAATATTGTAGGATGCAATGTGGAAAATGCTTCGTACGGTGGAACGATCTGTGCTGAGCGAAGCGCCGTTGTTTCTGCTGTTTCGCAAGGACACACTAAATTTCGCGCGATTTCCGTTGTGACAGAGCTTAAAGAGCCTGCTGCTCCATGCGGGCTCTGTCGACAGTTTCTAGTAGAATTTGGTAACTTCAAAGTAAGCATGAAACAACTGACCGCTTTCCTCTGACTTATGATATTGCAGGTTATTTTGGGGAGCGCAGGTAACAATAAACTTCAAGTCACTTCTTCACACAATCTGCTTCCCTTTGCATTCACCCCTGATTCGCTTGATACTTTTGAACAGGAGAAAAGTTCTGATGTTACTGACAACTCAAATGAGAGGGCTACCGTTTATTCTTAATTATTCTATTGATGTCTTCATATTTATCGTTCCCCACTCAAACCTACTAGATTGATATCTAAATATCATTAGTTTTTTCTCAAGTTTCGACTTTATTGTTCCGTATCGTTCTTTCATTCTTCCTTCGTTGTATCTTCAAAAAATAAACATTTTAGAATGGCTACTTGCGGCAACCCAAATATCGCTTTCAAGTTCGAGCGCCTTCCGACATTCGCTGAGCCAACACATTACGACGTTCGGTTGTCGCCATGCCTGAATCAGTGAGTAGTTGTGCTTCATTGAGCTCACATAATTTTAAAGTTTTACGTTAATGGTTTGTGTATTGATATGTTTCAGATTTTCATTCGAAGGCCAATCCACGATTGACATCACCATCAAAGAAGCAACAGATGTGCTCAAAGTACATGCCCAAAGTCTGCTCATTCAGTCGGTTTCGCTCGTAGCAAATCCAGGAGATGCTGCAAAGACACTTCAAACTACTTATGATGATAAACTCAACATTTTGAGTATCCAGCTGCCATCTATTTTACAACCACAGAAGGTGCAACTCGTGTTCAAGTTCGTTGGCGAGCTTAACGATAAGATGCGTGGATTTTATCGCAGTCAGTACAAAGACAAAAATGGCGCGGAGAAGTTTCTCGCTTCTACACAGTTTGAGTCAACCTACGCTCGCTATGCATTCCCATGCTTTGACGAACCGATCTACAAAGCAACTTTTGACGTGACACTCGAAGTAGAGAATCATCTCACAGCTCTTTCTAATATGAATGTGCTTTCGGAGACACCTTCTGCCGACGGAAAGCGTAAAGTTGTGAAGTTCGCAACAACGCCAAAAATGTCTTCTTACCTCGTTGCTTTCGCGGTTGGTGAACTCGAGTACATCAGTGCTCAAACGAAGAGCGGCGTCGAAATGCGTGTTTACACTGTCCCAGGTAAAAAAGAGCAAGGACAATACAGTTTGGATTTATCTGTCAAGTAAGTCAACATATTTTATTATGAATACAGAGATTTGTTTCAAGTTATTGTTTTTAGGTGCATTGACTGGTACAATGAATGGTTCGACATCGCATATCCACTTCCTAAATGCGATTTGATCGCTATTCCCGACTTTTCCATGGGAGCTATGGAAAACTGGGGACTCGTTACATATCGGGAAATCGCTCTCCTTGTTGATCCAGGAGTGACATCTACTCGACAGAAGTCTCGAGTCGCTCTAGTTGTTGCCCATGAACTTGCGCATTTGTGGTTCGGAAACCTTGTGACTATGGTAAGAAAAAACTTCAAAAACCTACGGTTTTATTTTTTCTTTTAAGAAATGGTGGACGGATCTTTGGCTCAAAGAAGGATTCGCTTCTTTCATGGAATACATGTTTGTCGGCGCTAATTGTCCAGAATTCAAAATTTGGCTGCATTTCTTGAATGATGAACTCGCATCCGGAATGGCACTCGATGGGCTTAGAAACTCCCATCCAATCGAAGTAGAGATTAACAATCCGAACGAGCTTGATGAAATCTACGACTCAATTACATACGCAAAATCGAATTCAGTCAACCGTATGCTGTGTTATTATCTATCGGAGCCTGTGTTCCAGAAAGGACTTCGTCTCTATTTGAAAAGATTCCAATACTCAAATGCAGTGACTCAAGATCTTTGGTCCGCTCTCAGTGAAGCTTCTGGACAGAATGTCAATGAACTCATGTCAGGATGGACTCAACAAATGGGTTTTCCTGTTCTGAGTGTATCACAGAGACAAGATGGAAACAATCGTATCTTGACAGTTGAACAGCGCAGGTTCATTGCTGACGGAGGAGAAGATCCGAAAAACAGTCTCTGGCAAGTTCCTATCACTGTGTCTGTTGGAAGTGCTCCGAGCGACGTCAAATCGAGATTCTTGCTCAAAGAGAAACAACAAGAGTTTGTTGTTGAAGGTGTTGCGCCTGGAGAATGGGTTAAGCTGAACACAGGAACCACTGGTTTCTACCGTGTTGAATACTCCGAAGAAATGCTTACCGCTATGCTTCCGGACATTTCATCTCGTAAAATGCCAGTGTTGGATCGGTTTGGACTTATCAACGATTTGTCTGCATTGTTGAACACAGGTCGTGTATCAATTGCCCAATTCGCCAAAGTTGCCGCTTCTTCAACAAACGAAGATGAATACGTCGTATGGGGGGCTATCGATGAAGGTATGTCCAAGCTACTGTCCTGTGCTCGAGAAATGTCAGAAGACACTCATAAAAGGTATAGTTGACATTTCTTTCCGTTCAACCGTTTTTCTTCCAGTGCCAAGCAGCTTATCATCAAGATGTTTGAAAAGTCTGGCGCTGAACTCGGATTCTCTGAACAACCTGGGGAAGATACCCAGAAAATGATGCTCCGTGCTACAGTACAAGCTCGCCTCGCACGTGCTGGTCATCAGCCTACAATCGACAAGTTTAACCAGCTGTTCAATGATTTCCTTGAAAAGGGAACACCAATTCATCCAGATATTCGTCTAGCTACGTTCGGAGTTATCGCACGATGTGGAGGACAAGATGGATTCGACAAACTTATGAAGCTTCGTGAGACTACTACTTTCCAGGAAATTGAAAGACAAGCTATGATTGCCATGTCGCAGACTCCGGAAGAGGCTCTTCTCACACAACTTTTCGAATATGGTTTCGAGAAGAACAAGGTTCGCCCACAAGATCAACTCTATCTGTTCGTTGGAACTGGAGCAACTCGCATGGGACAGGAATTCGCTTGGAAATATTTCCGTGATCACATCAAAGAGTTCCTCGGGAAATATGGTGGCGCTAATTCTAGTCTTTTCCAACGTTGTCTTAAGTTTGCTGGTGAAAGCTTTGCAAGCGAGCAGCGTGCATTAGAGTTCCGAGATTATTTCTGCAATTGCACGGATTTGACAGATATGGACAGGCAAACTCTCGCAAGACCAATTGGCCAGGTATACTTTGATCCGTGTTTTGATATTCTATTAGTCATTTTATTACAGACTGTTGAAGCCATCCGTCTGAGCGCTCGTCTTCTGGAGGCCAATCGCAAAGTTATTGAGGATCTTCTCAAGGAAAACAACTTATAATTTTTCAACCCGATTCTTCTTTTTTATTCATGCACCGGTTTAACTGATTTCACATCAACTATTATTTATTTCTCATAACATGTTCTAATACGCCTTTGATGACACAATACTGTGTATTGTTGTTAGATAAAGTTTTGGTGATGCATAAAAACATGCTCTGAGCAATAAGAAGAGCACTTGGTTAAATTGAAGTGATGAATTTTTCAATAGGCCATCTCGACCACCAATGGATGAGCACGATAAAGAATTATGCATTTGAAAGAAGGTCCATTCGGCTGAGTTGACCGAAAATGGAAAGTTCTGAAACAATTGTTTCTGCTTCGACCAAAATCATTCTGACCTCAAGAAAAAACCTTTTTTCGTTTTTCCTCTTTTCACATGGAATCTCAATCTTTTCTGAAAATAGATTATTCTGGAGTGTGGTCTTCTCGAAATTCGAGATTTTCCATTTTTGGGTGATGAACGGAGTAGATGACACCCTTTTCCACTCCATAAGTCGAGATTGGCTCAATGAGCATTTCCTGTCGCATTTCGAAAATCTCATGGGAGTGAGAGAGAGAGAGAGAGAGAGAGAGAGAGAGAGAGAGAGAGAAAGACCACCATGATGTGGAATTCAACTGCACTATACATGATATATATCCTCTTTTTTTGGATGAATATGAAGAAAAAGAATCATAGAGTAACTGATATTCTTTTCTCTAAGGTCTACATCGTTCCTCTGTAACCTCTTGTTTCTCTAAAAGCAGTTTTGTATTTTCAAACCTTTAGAAAGTGAATTAAACATTCTAAATAGATAATCCACATAAAAGAACGGGAATAGTCTTCATTTCTCGGATGAACCATCATAGAATTCTGACTTTCTTCCATCTAAAAGTGTATTCTTATTAGAAAATCTATAACTTCTGTGATCAATTTCTCCAGACCACCGTGTTCATTCTCTTCTCTTCTTCCAAAGTTAGCCTCAAATTGAATTCGTTCGTTTCGAAAAGTCTCATTCGAATACGATTAGAGAAACCTCTTCTTCCAAACACATTCTTTCATGCCCTTCTTCTTCTTCTTCTTTTCAACGAACTTGCTCTTCTTCTTCTTCTTCTCCTTTCTCTTCTTCTTCTTCCTACACTAATTGCTTGCTTTTCTGCTCATTTTGAATCTTCCGTTTTCGTTTATTTTCTGCATTGTCATCCATGTTATTTCCGGTCAATTTCGTCGCCTACTCCCCACACTTTTCTCATCTTTTTACAGATATTTTTGACTGAATAAAATGAAAACTTCTGTCACTCAATTCTGGAATCAGGTCAGTATTTATTTGTTTTAACTGCTTCATTTATATAAAAAAATCAGTTTTTGTCACAGAGAAAATGAAGAGAGAAATCCCCGAATAATTACAAAATGGAGAGAAATTGATTGTTTTTTTGGTTGATTTTTTGGATGGTAGAATGGAATTTTTTGAAGTGCCGAAATGATGGGAAAATACAAAAATATCAGAAGATGTGAAATTGAAAACTTTTGAAAATGAGTTGAATCTCGAGAAAATAGGATGATAAAAGAATAAATATACACACAAAGATTATCAGAAATTGAAGAGAAATTACTTGTTCAATTCCATTCTTTTTCTTTTTCAAATTCCATTCTTTTTCAATTCCATTCTTTTTGGTAAAAACGGAAGTTTTTGCAGATTGACAGCATTTTTCCGTTTAAACTCAAAAAGAAAAAAGTGAAACTGAGCAAGTTATATAGAAAAATATAAAAGGTTTTGAAGTTGTAGAGAAAGAAGAATCTAGTAAAACAGAGAATAATTTTAGTTTTTTAATGAGGATGAAACCCTTAAAACGATTGATTTATCACTGATTACGTTGACGAAACTCTCTGACAATGTGGAATAATTGAGGGAAAGCGACACGAACCATTTGAGCGATTCCGAAGACAAGAGAGATCAAACGAAGTTCATTCTCACAGTTTGGATCCCATTGAATCTGAAATGATTCTAGTTACAATGTTTCACTTTTTTTCAGTTAACTGATCGTACCTTTATCTCATTCTCAGCCCAAAATGAGCGATTCGGTCTAACATTTGCCATTATTTTGTCCTGAGTCATAACGGACCATGTTTCTTTACTGAATGCACATCCACAATTCAAAAATAGACTTGTCAATCCAGATGTTTGTGTCATGACACGAGCACTGAAAACAATGAAACTCAATGACTGCTCACTCTTAGTTTTTAGAGTACTTACCCTTTCAACTCGTCTGTGTTTGTTTGAATCAGAATTGTTCCACCGAGCTCACGAAGTTCATAAACAGTCATTCCAGAAACTGGATGCTTGATTCTGAGAATACTGCTAGAATCCTCCGTATCAATAAGAGTAACTTCACAAATCTTTTTGCTTCCCTCTTGAAGAATTATCTCATCTGGATAGACACTGGCTGAAAAAACAACGCAAAGTCTACAAGTCTTTTGAGAGTTTTTTTCAAAACCTTGCATGATTCTGAATCCCTCTTTGTTGATAATATCCAATTCAACGGGGTCGAATTGGGCAGAATTGCGAAGAACGTAGTGTTCGATTGCTCCTTGCAACTAAAAAAAGAAGTTATTCCGGCCAAACCATCAATCTAAGGACTTTCTTCTAATTTCCGTTTTCATCCACTTTTTTCTCTTTCTCTCTCTCTCTCTCTCTCTCTCTCTCTCTTTCTTTCTTTCTTTCTTTCTTTCTTTCTTTCGCTTTCTATCTTTAATTAATCGTTTCCATTCCGATTCCTTTATTTCAGAACAAGGTATATAACTTTTCCCAGTTCCATCCAAAATTTGAAAACTGTGACGTTTCTTGAAGTTTTAAGAATTTTTCTTTAGAAAATTAGTTTTATCCATCTATTGTCTGAAGTATATAGCGAGTCAAACAAATTATGATATTTCATGTAGACACTCTTTCTGTTTTCTTGACTAACCTGTGCAACGTCATTCATTTTGACTCGTACTTCATCCAATTTCTGCAAAATGTGAACTGCTTCTATCTTTGTGAGTGTTGGGGCAATTGCAGTTGAGAAGCGTCTGCAACATTCCGGTTCAGAATCGTTTTTTGATGAAAATGGGAAAAGGAGCACTTGAACGAAAATCTCGATTCTCCTTTCATTTCCCTTTTTCTTTTTGCCCATTTTTTCCCTTCGGAATGAAAATTTCTTACGTTTTCTATGAAAATTTCTGGGAATAAGTTCAGACTATCATAGTTCTCCTAATAATTCATCTTAGTTTCAAAAAAACGACAACCTATTTAATATATTTTCCCTGACTATCCCGTATATCCAATTTCAAATTCTTTTTCTAATCGAATTGATTTCCCCTCTCATATACCTTGCTTGTCGTGAAATTTGAGCTGTGACAGAAGAAGTTCTTCTTCCGGTATTCGTCATTCCGTCCGGACCGTTATTCGACTTTTCAGCCGATTTCTGCTTCTTTGCTGCCTTTTTCGCTTTTTTTGCTTCCTTTTCAGCCGCTGTACTTGCTGTCAGATGCTTCTGAAATCAAGTTCAGAAATCGAAAGAAAAGGACGTAAAAGTTGTGTTTAATGTATTGTAATTTATTCATGGACACTGATTTTCTCATTCATTCGAATTCTGAGATATATATCTATTAGAATTATGAGAACGAAGAGGCGGAAGAATGAGAGAAGGAAGAGGAATGATAGACTAAAAAGTCGAATTGGTAATCAAGAGAATGGGGACTAAAGATCAGAGAGTTCTCTATTTATTTCAATTAAAACTACATACTCGTTTTGATGTTAATTTCAAAATGATACTCGAGTATTTTCATCGTTTGATTGAAGAGCTTTCGATATCCTCTCTGAATACGGTTGTTTCATAGGAATTTCGTCTCTCTAACGTAACCGATATCAGAATCCTTAAGTCATCTAAATCGAGATAAAAAATACAAAGTGACTTGATTTGACTTGTTTGTTTTCTGTTTTTTTGGATCCTGGATACCTACTGAAAACGTCATTTTTATTCGACTGCTATGTGTATTTCATGTTGCAAAAACGTCAAATCGGCTATTAAAAAGTGGAATCAAACAGAAAAAGTCCATTTTTCAAAATTGAATTTGTATGCTCTGAGTGAGTGAGTGAGTGTCAATGAAGTCAACTGGTATAATGATGGGGAGAAAATGGAAGCAGAAGAAGTGCCTCTTCTTCATCTTTTCTATTCAATCGGAAGTTTTTCGAAAGTTCTTTTCGGATTCACAGAACTTTGCCTTCTTAGCGTGATCCATTGCTCCCAAAAATCTTGAAATTCGAAAAGGATGGATTGGGTGGAAAAAGAGAAGATGAGGAAGGAGTTGCGTGCTTCTGCTCGTGTGCTCCAATTGAAAATTTAAGTGAATGGCGATATGAAATAAGGATCGAAAAAGGAAGAAAGAGTGACGAACTTTCATCTTTATTTCATTTTTTTCTCTTTCGAGATTTGGAATCCTGAGATCTAAATGTGGAAAATAAAGATGTTTATTTGTCATTTGAGAAAGATAGAAAGAGAGAGAGAGAGAGAGAGAGAGAGAGAGAGAGGTAACTTTCAAATAAAGAATGACCTTTGATTGATGAGCAATTAGACTATTCTCTTGATCTAAATTTCCAGGTTTTTCAATTTTATTTGAGAACAGGAAACCCTTTTCTCTGTTATTTGAATTGTGTGACGTGGATTGTTCTTTCAAATGTCAAAGTAATTGAGATTCAGAAGAACATGGAAAACAGATTTTATCGTAGAAATGTGACGTCAAAATGAATAAAATAAGATAAAGAGCCTTAAAATTAGAAGTAATTTCAACAAAAAAGACACAAAGATCATAAGTTTTAGTGGAAGTAGAATATGAATTCACGGATGAAATTTCAACTAGAATATTATATGATTTTAAAGTGGAACTAATTCTTTTTACGAAATACTTTTCTTTCTGGATTTAGGCTTGTATGAGGACACAAAACGAGATGTTTCGCTTTCAGAAACTCTATTTCATTTTCGCAAAAACTAAAAATGAAAAGTTCAGATTTTGAGAAAACTCTTTCTTCCAACTGAGCTCAATTCACTGTTCTTCGCCTATAACTTCCGTATTTTGTCTCTTCGAATAACATCTGAATGGTCTCTCTTTTCATCAAAACTCTTTATATTTTCTTCAAAAATCATGTCCTCTTACACTCCAAACCACTTATTTTCATTTGAAAAAAAGATCCAAGGAAAAATGAAAAATTAAATACTTTCGAAATGATGAGAATGAAGAGCGAGAGAGTAATAAAATGAATGTTTTAATGATGAAGCTTATTATTTATGACTGGACTCAACCCACTGAAATGTTGCGTTTTTAAGGCGGAGTCTCAATTGGAGAAGGAAAAAATGAAGTATTAGTTCTCTTTCCTCTAATGAAAAACTTTTAAATTCGAATAAATGCGCTCAGAAATCTCAATTTAGTTTTCATTTCAAAAGTGTTTTTATGAGAAGAACATTTCAAAAAAAAAATCAGTTTTTCACTACCGAAAACTTGTGAAAAACGATGAAAATTCGTGCATCGATTGACAAGAAAAGAAATAAAAAAGACGACAAACACCATATTTTTTCCCACAGTTCTTTGTTCCAAAAAGACAAAAAACCTTCTTCGTTCGTTCGTTTTTCCTGTTTAAATTGTAGAAATACTTCGAAAAACGCAAGTTCTTTCTTATAAAACTTTTCGGAAGAGACTCCTCTGTATGTATACATGAAAGAATCAATTCCTCCTCTATGATTCTATGAATGAAATAATCATTTCATCAAAAATCTCTGATCAACTATGTAGAATGAAATGCTTTAGGGAATTCCCATCTGTCTAGACTTCTTCAAGTACCAAAACGCCTACTGTACTTCATTGATTTCGTACAGTTGGCAAAACATATTTTTTGTTTCGAAGAAAGAACTTGTGAGTTGAACACTGATCGAAAAGAAATCGGAAATCATTAAACATTGTTCCGAAAGAGTTTCATCACACCTAGTTTTATATCCGAATGAAAATCAGCTTCCGCTTCTTATTTTTGGAAAAAAAAACAGTTTTGGAGAAGGAGGAAGAAATGAGAAAAGAAAACGATTCTCAATAGAGTCTGGTCCATTTGTGAATCTTTGAGAATGCGTCGAAAACGATTGAGCTAGTTATTGAATACGTGGGACGACCGGAGGCAATGGAAAACACCTTCCAAGTGAAAATAAGTCTTTAAACTCTTAGACATCATTCGAAAAGAAACAAAGAAAGTGCGAAGAACTCAACAGAGAATTGTTATTCTTTCATCCCGAATTAGCTTTTTCCATTGACAAAAGATTCTAGTTGACCACCGTACGACTTCACAAATAAAAAGAAATCGGCTGAATTCCGAATGAAGGAATCGTTTAAACGAGACAAAATGAGGTGAAATAGATTTGAAAATTGGTAGTTGAACAGAGAAAAAATGTGTGATTCGTGGCAAGAGAAGAAGGGAATAGACATCGTTAGGCAAAAGTCAAAATAGATGATTTATGAACTTTTTGAAGTTGTCTGCTTCTTTTTTCAATTGTCTTTATTATATTTTAAATTAACCGAGAAAGAAGACTACTCATAGACAATTCAATAAGAAACTGTCTCTTTTGGGGGGTACGATACTCAATAAGGTTCCATTGTCCCATTCCCATCATTTTTGGTCATGACATGAGAATGTTGATTCAATCAAAATGATATTAGTTTGACTATTCATTTCTTCATATTTTCATTCACTTACATTCTCTTTTCAATGACTATTTTCATAAGAAGTAAACGGGTAAATACGTTGAAACGAAAAAATTCTCTGAATAAACCGGATGTTCTTTTATTTGCAAAAAGAAAAGTTCAAGTTCGTTTTCAACCAAAAGGCCATTCAATTCTCCAGCCAAAACACAGAATTGACCTATACGGATAGAGAACGTTTTCCCACTTTTCTGAAGTTTTAAAGCAATGGAATGACAGCTTCTTCTTCTTCATAAAAATCAAAAACTCTAAAAGAGAGAAAAATCTCGAATGGGAAGCTACTATACGATTCAAAGAAGAAGTATAATAACATCGAAATGAGAATACCTCGTATCTATTGTTTTCATATTATTCCTCTCGTTTGGCTCCTCCTCAGGTACATTTCTCTCTTCTTTTTTCTAATTGGTTCCAATGGGACACGTGGCAGACAATAGAAATAACGAAAAACAGAGCGTAGGTGGAAGCGGAATAAGCGATGAAATATGTGGAAGAATAGGAAACAAAAAGAAAAAATCGCATTCTTCTTTGGTTGCAAGGTGCAACAAATCCTGAGGTTTCAGTCTCCATTTGCCCTAATTGCTTGAAATAGAGTGGAGAAAAGAATAAAAAGAGGAGAAAAGGAAAAGTGTTGAATGAGTTTTTGAGACGACTCTGGCAACAAAATTGGCAACAAAAAATTCCAGAAAAGAGAAAAAAGAAAAAAGAGGAAAATGGGTCAGAAGAGAGGTCGTTGTCAAGAGTACTAGTAGGCGGTGAACGGGAGAGAGAGAGAGAGAGAGAGAGAGAAAACGCTAAAAAGAAGGAATGGGTGCATCATAAAAATTGAAACGGGAAAAATGGGGAAAAAGGACTGAATGAATGGAACAAAACAGTCGATTCAAAAGTGTATTTTCGATTGGAATAATGGTCTAGTACGTGCTTTTCAACTTCAAAGTTCCATCCAAATAGGTCTCTTTTCTTCGAAAATTTGGAATTCTGATCCGAAAAAGGGTAAACAAATCCTGTTCAATGCACTCTTTTTTTGTTTTTCCTTCTTTCGAAATATCAGGAGTCACTTTTGGATTATCTAACAACAACTACATTTACCAAAGATTAAAATTATGTCATGAGAGAGCTGACATTCGATTAATAAGAAGACTGCACTGTTAAGCCTTTTGAGAAGTTAACTTCAGAATTCTAAAATAATTCTCAAATAATCCGACGTAATGATACACCTCTAGAAAAATTAGGTTTTTACTTGTGCAGAGTATAATATGCGAAACATTTCTTATTTCTCAAAAGACATGTATCCACCTCTAAAAAACGTTTTATTCTTAGAATTGCAAGTTTCTGTTCGCTTAGTTGACCTCATAATTGATGAGATCCCGAGTATTCTTTCGAAAATGCCACGTGGCATTGTCACTTACCAACAATCCCATTTTGACGATCGATGATGATCAGAAACAATAAAAGAAAGAGTGAGCGATGGACGACTGTTTCCCCCCTTTCCTGTATGGTAATCATTCCGTTTTCTCGTTTTCTCTATCATTTTCATAATATTTTTTTATTTTCCCCTTCCCCCGCGCATACATTATATACTTTTTTGTTGAAAAAAAGAAGAAGAAGAAGCCCGGAAAAAGAAAAAAGAAGAAAAGAAACTTACCGTATCCAACATTTTTATTTCAGCCGTGGTCTCCGATGCGACGAAAGAGAGCGAGAAGTTCAAATCCGAATGGATGTAAGACAACACCAACAACTTCTTCGACGGCGGCACCGGATGGTGGAGTTGAGAACAATAATGGAAAATCAGTGTTGCCGGTGGGTTGAAATATGACGAGGCGGCAGGTGAACAAAAAGAATTTGCTCACAAATTTAGATTCAAATGGAGAAACATGTGATTTGCAGAACTAATAAAGAAACTTGAATTCAGAAGAGTATATCGAACAGAAATAGATTTGAAAAAGAAAAAAAAAGAGTATGAGGTAGCAGAATTATGAAAATATAAATGAGATTATAGAAAATAATTTAAGTTTGATACACGAAGAACTGAGAGAATTCAATCATATTTCTCGGAAACATATTGCATTTCTCAGCATTTTCAACTATGATCACAATATGAGTAATCAGTGATCAGAAATTTCTCATTTCGTCTTTTAAATTCTCTTTTTTGTTTCCTTTTTCGTCGTTTCAGATTCTATACTTTATTCATCCAATCAATCAGAATTCTCATTTTTGAAATTTCATTCTTCAGGCTGTTTGATTCGATAACAGCAGAACTGTGATCTTCTAGAAGCATTTCCTAAAACTGTTTTTCCCTAAACAGAGTTCATGTACTTCAGAACATAATTGATAACATAAGTTCCATTTCACTTATTTCTCTTAGGGATCCAGTATTTCTGATTATCAATTCTCGAGTTGTTCTGAAAGTATAGGGAGAGCCATGAGAATTGTTCTGTTCCACCCCCGATATCTGTCAGAACCAATAAATCAGAACAGATAAAAACTGTAATCTTACAAAAGCAGTTCTTTATTAAAACATAAGGGTAGGTGATGGTGACATATATGTTTAGATGATGAAAAGTGTAAAGTGGATTCAGAATGACATTTGAGACACAAAACAGTAAAAAGAGAGATTGAGACGAGAAAGAAATCACTTGTTTCGCACCTCCTTTTCATTTTCAATCTTCCATTCATTCGGTTTTTTTCCCGCATTCGTGGTTCAGGAGAGACGTTAGAGAAAGCAAGAATCCCATAAATTTTGATTGCGGTTGTCGTTTTTCCAACGAGATCAGATCAACCTAATTTCGAGCAGATGTCTTTTTTCCATCTTTTTTTTCATGTTTCTTTTCAAAGTGACATGTTATTATTTTGAAAAAAAAAGTTCTGGGAAGTATAAATATACTGATTTTTCTCATCATCATAGAGATTGATGAATGTCAGAGTACATTCAAATTTTCCTGAAATCCTCAGAAGGAAGTGTACATGTCCTCCGGGAAATATCCATTGATTCCTAAAGTTTTGAAAGAAAAGAAACAACACGGAAGGTAATTTTTTGTTCTTTTTTCGTCAGTCTCACTTGTTTCAAATCGTTGAACCGTGTACTAATTCAGGTGGCTGGCACACGGAGACATTTCACAGAAAAGCTTCAAAAAAGAAGGTTACTCTTGCTCTCTTTTTTCCCGATTTGCTCGTTTTTCTTATTAATTGAGTTCATTCAGACTCAAAACACATAATGACGTTTGTTGGGATTTTCCTCTGTCCTGACTGCAGCGTCTGCGTATAAAAATGAATTCCATTCTGATGTTTCTTGATCATTATAGTAATAGGACACCAATTAGAACATGTTAATGATGAGACTGATTAGTGTTCAAATCGTTTATTTTTATCTTATCTCTGTCAGTTTCTTTCTGATTGAAGAGCAGAAAACGCATTGTTCCGATATATTCTTTAAGAACTTTCTTATGGTTTTTAAAGGAAGCTAACTAGTGTTTATTTATATTCTCTCGCATTTGTTTTCAGGAGTCAATGATGTTTGACATTTAAAAAAAAACAAATTATGAAAGAAGTCACATAAACAAAATCTAGAAGCGTTTTGAAGAGTGTTTCACAGAAATTTTCATTTATCGTTACTTTTTTCATCTTCCAATAAAAAAAAACCGATTATAGTCCCATATCGGCAAAGACTTAAAATCAACCCAATTACCTTTCTTTACAGAACTCGACCAGTCAACCAATGTTGTCAACTCAATCAGCACGTGGATACAATACTCTTCCTCGTCGGGTCAGTCCTTTTTCTCTTTCGATTCAAACGATTCTTTGTTCAAAACTCTCGAAAAAAGTGTTCGGAGTGTCGGTGTCAAGGTCGAAATCGACTGGAACTGCTCCGTTTTTTACATGAAAAGAGGAAATTGTGGATTCAATTATAATCGACATTCATCTCTCTCTCTCTCTCTCTCTCTCTCTCTCTCTCTCTCTCTCTCTCTCTCTCTCTTCTGAATTCATACGTATAACTCTTCTCTCCACCATTTTTCAATTGTTTACGTTTTTACAATGTCGCTTCCTTCATTTATTCGGAAACGCCGACTCAGATTTCAAAACTCGATTTCATTTGAATTCTTTCGTCATTATTCTTAAAACCACACATCATGAAGATCAGAATTTCGATAATGCCTGAAATGCCACCTTCGATAAGGTTCATTCTAGAAAAACAGGTAAGAGTATTACGGTAGTTACTATTATCATTTGTTGATTTCCATTCAGTTTCACTTTTGATTGCACGCATGCTAAGAATCAAGTGATTTCAGTTTGTCGTTTCATTAATCTTGTCAGACCAGATTGAAACTCCTGTAACGTATCCTTCCGATTTAGAAAAAAAACCCGAATTGAAAGAATTACTAATAATGGCGTTAGGTGACCTCGAGAAGTGAAAACGGGAAAATGAAAGTTAAGAGATTCCCACGACACGGCCCCTCTTCTTTTTTGCTCCGTTTTGAGTGATGAATGTCTTGTTGTCCATCAATGACTAATCGCACCTCTCAAACACATTTTGTCCCTTCTTCCTCTCATTTTCGACGGCAATCTGTGAGTGAAGAGAGAAAAGAATACGTACAACGGACCCTACAACGATAATTACCGTATTGGTGTGCGGACAGTTCAATGCAAGTGTGTTGTCTCATGGCGCCCGTTCGAAGAATAGTGAGACACGTGTATTTATAAAACAAACGACCACAACGAAGACGACAGAGGTTCGAATGAAACATGCACTACCCCCTATTCCTTTTTCTATTTTTGTTATTCTAAATAGACAGGTATGATAGTTATTCATCTAAAATTTCATTTTCTTCAATTTGAGAAAAAATGCAGGTGCTTCGAAAAAAAACGTTTCGTTTCGTTCAAGTAATACCATCTGTCATCATGAAAAAAAACGAATGAACCATATCAAAGAATCGTTAATACACCGGAACCTTTTTTTCTTTTTTATGATGTCTTTCCATCTGTCATTCTCTGATTTTAATTCCATTTCAACACATTTTTTAAATCACCAAAAACTTCGGGAATTTGGGAAAATGATTTCAGAACTTTATGTATGAGAATTTGTTTGAAAAGTATAGGAAAGAACTTTTTGAAATTCCACCTGTTCATTCCGAAACTTGAGAAATTATTCAAAATAAAGTTTTGAATAATGCATCCAAAACCTTTGTTGGGAAGGGAAGAAGACAGTAAAAACGATGGAATGAAGGAAGAATAATGGAAAGTTCGGAGTGAGACTGGGCCTAAGATCGGATTAAATATCTGACAAGTTCTGAAGTGTGGAATAGGCGCTACGAAGCAACTCAACCCAATTAAACAAATATTTGCGTCGGTCTTCTTCAGCTTTTCAACAATTTTTGATAGTTTTGAACAATGGATCGAGATCATGGCCTTTCTGTCGGCTCCTATTCGTTTATTTGCTCACACGATCCATTTGACCTCCTCTTTCTATGGTCAACTTCATCATTTACACCCGTCTGTTGAGTTTTTGAAAGTTTATGGTAACCATATGTTTCTTCGAGTTTCGTTTGAACTTCAAGTGATCATTCAGTTCACTATGAACATTTGTTTCAAACAGAAAAAGGAGATTCGTTTGGTTTCTAGTAGAGAAAAGTTAATTTGATCCAACTATTGTGGTCCATCTTCCATTTCCGTTTTGGTCAATATTTGATATGTCTCTACCAGTCTAGCATCTCTCCTGAATTGACACCCTCTCGAGGTGAGAGTCTGAAGTGCCTAGATATATGCAGTACATGCTTATATTTCTACTTTCTTCTTCTTCTTCCAACGATTTCTTCTTTTAAGTTTCTCTCTCTCTCTCTCTCTCTCTCTTTTTAAATTCTTTGATTGAATGAAAAAAGACTTAAAACACAAAGAATAAATTAATTCCGAAAAGAGCATTGGTTTCTGATTTCCGTTGTTTTTTCAAGTTCATTCATTCTCAGAAAAAGTGGAAGAAAGAGAAGAAGAAAAGGAAGAAAAATAAAAGAAAGAAGACGACTCTTTTTGCACCTATGCTTAGCGAATGAGGTGATCGAAGGCTTAAACGACGGAAAGAACATTTTCAAATTGAACCCCTCATAGTTTCAAAAACCACTTTGCAATCGATTCCAAACTGAGTTCAATGCTCCAATTCCATCATCCGATATATATTTCGTTTCTCTGATTCAAGAAGCCGTTCGTTTTGTTTTTTCTTCTCACAAAAAGGTTTTCGGAAGGAATGTGGGTTGCATTTCAATATATCCTGTTGATCCATCATTTTCTCCTTTTCTTTTGGCCGGCTTCCTTTCTCAAAAACAACTAATTTTCTCATATTTTTGAAAAAAAATGGAGGAGAAAATGTATCCGTTCTCATAGATTTCCAATCTGTTTTACTTTATTCATTTCGAGTATTCTACTATCGGCATTCACTTGAATTTCCTCCGCCTGTCCAAAAGTTCTCATGATTCTTTTTTCTACTCCAGATGTTAATATTGAATCAACTTGACCCAAGTAAACTTCTCTTAACCCTTTGAAATAAACATGAAAAGTTCAAAATTTCATTTAATCAGCTTTCGGTCAATGTGCCATCTTCGGATTCTTCCTCCAAATACATTTGCAAACACGTCTTCTCCTCCTTCTCCTTCTTCTTCTCGTTTCCCTTATTCCTCCTGTGTCGACTTGTCCTTTCCTCTTTTCCGCTTAATGCCAATTCGTTAATCAGCCTCTCAGAGCACACACAAACATCACCTCTCTCCTTCCATTTTCCCTCCTGCACAAAGTCTCACCTTACCCTGTTTTAGTGAATATTAATGAAAACTTTGGTTCCAAGACATCCAAATACCAGTTAACAGGAACTCAAAAATGTTATTTTCGTTTTCATTGTACATATTGTGAGACTAGGAAAAAGAATAGTTGCCACGAGACGTGTCGTGTCTAAATTCGCATTCAAATGAGGTCATTGACAGCTGGGAGCTGACCAAAAATGTAATGGTTTTTCACTGACACATCCATTAACAAACAGACAAATTCCCTTCCAATTAGGAGTCCATTTGAGACGGAAAATACTGCATCCGTTCTTTTTTTCTCTAATCTTTGAAGTTTTCTGTCTTTTTGGAAAGTATCTTCATAATCTTTGGTACATGCTAGAAACAGTTGACTGTCCTGAAGTTGAATTTTTTTAAAATCAATTTTTGAAATCATCTTTTAATCACTTCCATATTCCAAAATTGAAACTTCGATTGTTTTTTCTCTCCGTCTACACAAACAAAATAGAATCTATTGGACGTTCTCTTTGCTCTATTGGACGTTCTCTTTGCCTTTTCACTCAATTTATGACATGTTCATTCCGTTCTCTTTCATCAGATCGTTATCGAATCCCTTTTCTGTGGTGCCGGATCTCCCGCTGTGTGCTGCCATAATCCGTCGTCTTCTTTTGTTTTTCGCCTATGTACCGTTGTTTTGTCTTCCTTCTCCTTCTCCTCTTCCTCTTCAACTCTCATTTCTGATGTACTATTTATGACGTCCTTCTGTCTTTTTTGTTCTTACATTTCTAAAATTAATTAGTAACTCGTCGTGTTGCTGGGTTGGCACTCCAGACGTTAACTCATTTTAAGGCTGTCCTGAGCTGAAAAAAGAGATAAAAAGGCAAATTCTCAGTGCCCGTGTATTAGAGTAATATCTGAAATTCTTTTGCTTTTACTGTTTCCATTTCGTTCCTTTTCCTCGTGACTTTCATTTTACTGCCTTTCATTCAGAAAAAAGCAGCATGTGAGAGCACGTAAACTGATAACGGCAATGTTCTCATACAGAAAAAAGAAACCGCCGACAATATTAATCTTCGATTTCTCCTCGTTTCAGTCGTTTTTTCTCCTCTTCTTCTTGAGAAATTCTTATTTTTTCTTTGGAAAAGTTATTTTTCCTTCTTATTTCCACACACATGAAGATTCTTAACTAATTCAACATCTATTGTCGGAGAGTGAGAAGAAGAAGAAGAAGACGAAGCCGAGGAAACATGTTGTTGCTCCTCTTCAACTCATTTTCTCCTCTTCTTGACATGAGAAATATGTCAAAAATTGGTGCAAAATGTTTGACGCTTCGTCTCTCTTTCTGCTACTCAATTCGAAGAAGCTCCGCCCACTTTTCCTGCTCATTTTATTGTCAACTTTTCTCCTTATTTGAACTTGTACACTTTGGAATAAGCTCTTTGGTTTCCGACGGTCTATTCTAAATTTAGAAACAATTTCCAATTTTATCATAAACGAATTCCTTTTTGACCGTTAGAGCATAAAGTTCTAAAAGTCAAACTGTTATTTCTTATCAATTTTTATGGTTCTATTCACACATATGATTCCATTTGGAATGAAAGATCCAAACATTCCCATACAAATATAAACACGAGAAGGCTACTATCTATCACAAACCACCCATTCATTCGGTTTTTCGATATTTACAACTTGAACAAACAATTCATTCTTTCGCTTTTCAGGCTGCCATTTTGACATCTTCGCAGTCTCAAACCGGCATGATTTCTCTGACACAACAGGTCAGTGCAGTCAGATTGGATACACATAAAAGTGATACTTTCGAACAGAATGTAAGTAATTTTTTTTCTTTGAAACTTTTTATGAAAATGAGTTAATTTGATTATTTAGTTGAAAACTTCAAACTCAAAAGAATCAAATATGTTTTATATTATCTTTTATGTTTCAAAGACCATCAACTCTTATCGATTCATAAAAGACAATAGAATAATAATTTATGGAAGTCATATGAATTAATTGGAAGAACCAGGTGTCACTTGATTAGGAAAAATGATAGTTTCTCGAGGTCTACGTGTTTTTTTCAATCGCTTTATATTCAATATTCCAATTTGTTTCAGGACCTCGTATTGGATACTACTGGATTAGTTCTATCGGGAAGTAGAGATGCCCTCATCCGTCGACTAGTTCCCACACGAGATTTTTGTCCAGATGAATCCTATATTTTCTCTCTTCTTGTCAACATTCGAACATTCATCTCACCACATGAATTGATGCAGAAAATAGTTCAGGTTCGTTTTCCCAGCGGAGTCCTTCTCATCACAAAAACTAGAAGAAATCGCTCACATTTGTCAGCTCAAATTGTTTTTTTTCTCCGTTTTGATCCCTTTTTTCTGTTCCCAACGGAGATTTTCAGTATTGTATGTTCGCTCAAAATGCCGACTCTCACAACTTTGCGAAGGAAGGAAGAGGACGAATGTTCGCTCATATTTTGAGATTATGCAGTGAATGGGCAATAAATATACCGTATGATTTCAAAACTGAATACATGAGAACAAGGTAAAATCTCCTTTGAATTCTGAAATTTCATGAATGAATTCGTTTAGATTAAATGAATTACTTCGATTATGTGCAGTGGATAAAACGTATCAACAGAAAACAACTGATCTTCAAGCAACATTAAGATCATCTGTAAGTATACATAATCTATTATTTTCTGAAACAAAGATCTCATTTTCAGTTGAATAAATTGGATCGGTACGAGAAAGCAGTTGCAAATCTCCAGAAAGCTCTATCAGATAACACAAATCTTCCAGAACAATCAGATAATTTAGTGAGTAGAAACCGGAAGTTCGATATACATTTCCGAGTACTTCACATTTTCAGAACGGTTTATTTCTAATGTGTAATGATGCAAAAGTAGTTGCTCAACAACTGACTCACATCGAAATGGAACGATTCAGTATGGTTGGAGTGGATGAGATCGTGCAGAGCCTTGCATCTGATCCTCTGTCGGAAATCGGAAGACATTCAAAAAACAAAGAAGGAACGATCAGTTCAATTTCATTTTACATTGAGTGGTTCAATCGATTATCTGCTTTTGCTGCAATTGAAGTATTAAAACAGACAAAGAAAAGGTTGGAATTTTCATCTTTTCGAGTGATAATGAATTCTCAAACATTTCAGAAATCGAGTGGCTGTATTTGAATTTATGATAGACATCGCAAAGGAATGTTGTGAAATTGGAAATTTCAATTCAATGATGGCCATTGTAGCCGGATTATCTCTTCCGGCAGTCAGTAGATTGAAGAAAACTGTAAGTGGACGGGAGATAAACTGATTTTATTCTTATTTCATTCCAGTGGTGTCGAGTGGAAAAAGCGAAATTAGAGATATTACAACATCAATTGGATCCATCTGGAAACTTCTTAAGCTACAGGGCGACGATCAAAGCAGCCCAATGGAGAGCTGATAGTGCAAGAGGAAATCAACAGAAAATAGTCATCCCATTCTTCGTTCTTCTTCTCAAAGACTTGTTTTTAATTTATCATGGACATCCGAGAATTCTTCCGAATGCTCATCTTAATTTCATGGCATTCAATCAATTGGCGGAACAATTACGAGATGTTATTCAATGGAAATCGACTATTTGCACTTTTGAGAAGAATCCACAAGTGCTTCAGTATCTGTTGATTACAGCTGTTTCTGGTGAAAAAGGTTGAAATTCATTCCGAAATAATCTCTTTTATCAATTATATTTTCAGATTCGATGGTAATGTCATTCGAATGTGAACCGCCCGAGTCTTCCTCTGAAAGAGATCAATATAAAAAGTTGAAAGGAGGAAAATGATTCATCCTCTGTTCCGTAGTCTTCTTTTTTTCTCTCCGACTTCTCATCCATGTCTTCCTTTATCTCATCCCACCTTGTTGCTTCTGCTTTCATCTAGTCAATTTCTTGTCCACTATCAATTTCTAGTCAATTCATATCTTTAAAAAACATCCATTTTCATTCCATTATTCCACAATTCTGTATTCCCATTGTATGGGTCTTCATGGGTCTTTCTTCGATCTTCATTATACAGAATAATTATAATAAATCTAATTTTTAAAAACCTGTGTTTCGATTAAAATGAAAAGAGAATTATGCGTTGAATGAAACAAATTTATTCAAATGAATGAATCAATCTTTATCGAAAGTCGCCTTGCGGAAAGTTTCAGAAGAGTCCGATGGATTATTGGCAAGTTTATGACGATAGCGAGTACGGTTCTTGATGATACCAGCTTCGACCGTCTGGAAATTATGAATTCGATTACAGCTGGATAATCAAAATTAAACCTTACCATGAAGAAAACGCTCAGAAGAAGAGCAAGAATGAATAAGATATTCATTTTATTTGTAGATTCTTCAAATTTCAGAGAATCGAATAGCGTTTCCGATAGTTATTGGTTTCGATATCACTTGTCGAACAGCCCATAAAAATGGAATTTTATGTGTTGGAATTCAAATGTATTTCATTTCCATATCTATACAGTACACTCGATCAGTAGTTTTTTGATGTTTGATACTTCATGAAATGATGATCGAGAGGTCAATTGAAATTAGAAATTGTACGAAATGTACCATTTTCAAATGAGGGTCATTGGTTTGCTCAGGCGTTATGCTTTGACTAATCTGTGTTTGTTTGTGACTTCATGAGGGTCACTATAAAATGAAATCACGGTTTTGCAAAATCATCCAGAAAACAACTGCTATTTTCTATGCATTCCACGAAAACCTTCCTATTTATTTCATCGATTCTAATCGTTTCGATACAAGGTGGAAGATATCGAAGACAGGGATTACCGACTCTCGGAGGATTAGGAGGAGAATTGAACGATCTACTTCCATGTAACGCTTTTACAAGATGTAGTGGAAAAGGATTATGTCTTGGAACTGCAAAACAATCCACGTGTATGTGCTTCTTGGGATGGTCCGGAGACTCTTGTGATTCAGTTGCAAGTGAGTTTGAGAAGAGAAGAAATTCCAACTGATTCTATAATTTTTCAGATCTATTCGACCCTTTCAATCTGTTTTCAAACAACAAAAACAATGAACTTTTTCCAACTTCAAGCTCTTTAAACTTGTTGAATAATCCATTTGGATTGGATGATGACGCATTGGAAATGTGTACAGCAAGTGATTGTAGTGGAAATGGAGTATGTGTTGGTTCAAAGAAAGCACCACTTTGTCTTTGTAATCTTGGAAAGACTGGATTCAAATGTGAAAGTGAAATCTCTGGACTTTGTGAGTTCTTTCTCTCTTTCTCTCTCTCTCTCTCTCTCTCTCTCTCTCTCTCTCTCTCTCTCTTTCAATACATTCATTCCAGTGAACATGGATCCATCGGCACCAATTACTTTCTGTTCACCGAGTGATTGTAACAACAAAGGACTCTGTTTGGGAACAAAAAATAGTTTTTCGTGTGCTTGTCAAATCGGATATACTGGTTCAAGATGTGAAAAAACTCCGGTGACTCTATGTGATTCTCGTGACTGCAGTTCTAATGGATTATGTATTGGAACAAAAGATTCGATGACTTGTGCATGTTATCTTGGATATTCTGGAGATCGTTGCGAGAAGAGTAAGTCGTTTTCAGAAGAACTTCCATTTCCAAACTATCAAAAATTCTCATTTCTCTGTTACAGTAACCGGAACAATGTGTGAAGCTTCTGATTGTAATTCTAATGGAATTTGTATTGGAACTAAAAATCTGAAATCATGTATTTGTGCTCCAGGGTATTATGGATCAAGATGTGAATCCAGATTCAGTAAGTTCAATCCAAATCAATGAATAATATATTCTCTTCCTTCTTTCAGCTCTTTTACCTGGAACTGAAGGATTCTTCTGTGAATCAAAAGATTGTAATGGAAATGGAATTTGTATTGGAAACAAACTCCTTCCCACTTGTATCTGTGCTCCTGGATTCACTGGATTCCGATGTGAACTAGAACCACTTTGTACCGGAGCTCTTCAGTGTTCTGGTAATGGATTGTGTATTGGATCTCTCAAATCCTATAGTTGTACTTGTAATATTGGTTGGACTGGTCCAACTTGTGCTCAAAGCACTCTTCTCGGATAGACTCGGTCGTGTTACAATGGAAACTTTGAGTTAAGAAAATATCTGTAAATATTGCTAAAGCGTGTGTCGATAAATATAATAAATTTATTTTTTTTTCGTAGAAATATAACAGAGAAACAATGGAAAACATGTACAGATATCAGATTAATTAACGTTTTGCTTTGGGTTACTGTAGCTCAAGTTGTGGTCTGATGAGTTTTGCCTTCACTTCATTGGTAGCAGCATATCCAGTTCCTCCTCTTTGTAATTCAATAATATCATCTTCTGTCATCGGTTCACCATTTATTGGATCAACTCCATCACCTTTGATCAACTTTTCAACTACATCGAATTTGACGACAGCCTTTCTGAAAGATTCTCAGATATTACGAACTTTAAAACATTTGGAAACACTTACGATTTTTTCAGATATGCACATTTCGTTGTGTTCGTTAATTCATCTCTGGTAATCGGGCATACGAACTTTGGTTTTGCGGATCCTTCTGTTCCTGGCATCGGAGTAAAGTTTACTTCTAACAGTTCTTTCATTTTGATTGGTTTTCCAGAGACTGGGCAGAGAACTTTTGAGCTCGGCTTTTCTAATTTTGACGCAGCAGCGGTAGGATTCAATTCAGGTATCCAGAAACTTGGAAGAGAAGTACTTTTGCTACCTTTCATATTCGACATTACTCCTTCCTCTCCGTGAGCCTTCACTTTGGCAGCTATTTCACTCGATATAACACCTCCTGGTCGTTTCTGAAACAATTATCAATGTTTCAAGAACATTTTTTTACAAACCAATGATCCTTCTTCGTGACTTGATCTAGCAACAGCTCCAGTTCTACTTGGAGTACTCTCGATAGCCGAAAACTGAGTTTTTTTGGTGAAAGCTTCGGCTTGCCCTTCAGACTGTTTTGCTGATGCTTTTTCTTCTGCAACCTGCTTTTCGTATTCTTTCAATTTTTTGGTGTATGCTTTCTTTTGGGCCACAATATTTTCGAGAATCGCTTCCCGATCGAAAATATATCCGTTCGGAGAAATTATTGGATTTCTGCAAGGTTGTAGCGTCAGCGAACAACAGTGGAACTCTTTAATCGAATCTGCTCCAAGACGAGCATGTAATGTTCCGTATCCACTAGCCTGTGAAGTATGATATTGGAAAGGTTGCAATATTTAACTATATTTATATATTCACCTTGGCATCTCTTCGACGTTCGTGATACGTGTAAACGGACGCAGCTGTAGAATTTTTTCCGTGGCGTGTCATTTAGCTGTATAGAAAGATTACTTTTTAAAACGCAATCAATGAAAAAAATGAGCAGACTTTATATTGTATTGGATATCCAATTATTTATTCGGATGAACCCAAATTTTCCTTTGTGTTGATTTACGATAAACTAGGCGCACCGGGTTAATGGATCATCGTTCCCACTGTGTGTATTCTTCCGAGCTCCTCCCTTTTCAAGACCATACACTCTTCATAATAAATAGTGGAAAATTCCATGTTGACTTCAATTGAAACGAAGTGCGAACAGTTGTTCGGACGAATGCAAAATGTGTGTTTTCAAATCAATACATCTATTGCCAAACAAAGTAAAAGAGAAGAGACGTTTCAATCTATCTGGCACCACACCCGCATCTTTTTCTCTCTTTTCTTCTTTGATGGCCTGCCCGCATCGGTCGCGTCAAGTTATTTTGCAATTGGTTCCCATTAGTTTTTCGTCTTTCAAGTATTTCGTTATCACCATCGACCGAATTCAAGAAATTGAATTATTTTCAGGGTGAAATGGCCAAGAACATCTCTCCAGAAGAACAAGCAGCGGCCCAGGCTGCAGATGAAGAGAAAACAAGGGAAGAATTAGAATGGGCTGAAAAAGGATCTTTGCTTTGTAGAATTAAAAAGTTAGTTTCTATTTTCAAAGATGTATCACGGAAGAAATTGTTTTCAGCCAAAAAGTGAAAGAAATGTCTCTGGTGACTATCAAAAGCAAACAGTTTCTTAACTATTATTCGAGTTATTGGTTCAACTTCGTTCCCAATGCATTAAAATCTGTTTCATTATCAGAACTATTAGAAGTTCGATCGGGATATCAAACGGATAATTTACAAAGAGCGTCCAAGAAGTACGAATTTCAAGAGTTGGCTCCAGAATACAGATGTTTTTCCGTCATCTTTTCACATGCTAAATTTCTTCACAAATCAGTTGACTTTTGTGCTGATTCAAGAGAAGTTAGTTTGATTAACTTTGGTTCAAACTAGTCTCTCATCAGTATTTTAGACTCGCGACAAATGGGTGTCTGTACTGAATCATCTGATATCAGTTGCTAAACATCAACGAGTAGTTTTTAACGAAACAGCTTGGCTTATCGACAAGTTTCAACAAGCAGACACCAACAAAAATGGTAAGTATCAAATAGAGTTATTGCAAGTCATGTTATTTCTCAGGCCTTCTTACATTTGATGAAGTTTGGAGTCTTCTGAAGAGAATGAATTTACAAATCAGTGAAAGATACGCCAAAGCCATTTTCCGAGAATCCGAACTTGAAAACTCCAGAGATAACAAATTAAATGAAAAAGAGTTTCTTAATTTCTTCGAACGACTAACTGATCGGCCGGATCTTCGATTCGTGATGACTCAAGCAAGTTCTGATAACGTAGAAACGCTGACTGTTGCTGATTTGCAAAGATTCCTAACGGAAGAACAAGGAGTAAGTCCGAAAAATTTGAGATGAAATACATGTCATTCATTTTCAGTTTGAAAAGGTCGATATGAAGAAAGCAGAACAAATCTTGGATACGTTTGAGCAAACTGTACAAGATAAACAAAAAGAGAAACTGATGGGACTGATGGGAATGCGTCGATTGATGCAATCACGATGGGGAAACGTCTTCAAACCAGGGCATGAGAGTATCTTTCAAGATATGGATCAGCCATTAACACATTACTTTGTTAACTCTTCACATAACACATACTTGACAGGATTGCAAGTGAAAGGAGAAGCTACAGTTGAAGGATATATTTCCGCATTGAGAAAAGGAGCAAGATTACTAGAGTGTGGGTACTAAAAACGATTAAATTGGTAATGAATCATCGATGCTTTCAGTGGATTTGTTCGACGGAGAGCATGGAGAACCGGTCATCACCCACAAAAGAACTTTCATCGAGTCTATTACGTTACGAAACTCTTTAGAAGCAATCAAGGTAATATTTACAACAAGCATATTAAATATCGTTTCTGCAATCATGTTCACAAGTGCTGGCAAAACTATATTTACAGAGAACGGCATTCGAAACATCTCCATATCCTGTAATCCTGACTCTCGAAAATCATGTTGGTTTTGTCCAACAGGCCGTAATGGCAGACTTATTCAAAGAGATTCTTGGAGATTCTCTCTACATTCCACCCAAGGATTCTCATCGTCACCCGCTTCCTTCTCCAAACAAACTAAAAAGAAAGTTTCTGCTTCGCGGAAAGAAAATCATCCTGGAGGAGGAAATCGAAGAACCGGATGAAGACGATTCTCCAATTGATAAGGATAAGCATCATGTTCATCCACATCCAGTGGCTCCAGAACTATCCGCTTTGATCGGTTTGCCTTCTGTGAAATTGAGTCACAACATTTACCAAGATGTAAACAAACGTGAGTTTTTAAATAGTAAGAGTAATTTATGGAATATTTGAACCTTATTCAGATCCATTCGATGGAAGTCCTTCACTTTCTGAAAATAAGGTCTATACGATGTTCGAAGCTGCTGTTCCAATATTCACATATACAGCCGAGCGGCTTGTCAAAAGTTATCCAAAAGGGCTGCGTCAAGATTCTTCGAATATGCATCCAATCGTTTCATGGCTTTGTGGAATTCAAAGCGTTGCCATGAATTTTCAGACTGCTGGAGAAGAACTTGATCTGAATGCGGGATTGTTCAGAATTAACGGTAACTGTGGATATGTTCTGAAACCCGGATGTCTTCTCGATGGAGTTGATCCTAGAAGCATGTCAAAACCAAAACTGAAGCTTGGAATCGGTCTTTTCTCTGCACAATATCTTCCAAAATCAGAGCCAGGAAAAGAGATCATTGATCCATACGTCAGTGTTCAAATCTTTGGAATTCCGCGAGACGAAACAAAGGCAAAGACTAGAATAATCAAAGACAATGGATTCAATCCTGAGTGGAGAGACAACTTCTATTTCACACTCTCATGTCCCGAACTCGCCATTATCCGATTCTGTGTAAAAGTAAAAACATAGAAGTTGATCACCCAGATTCAATTTTCTTCTTGCAGGATTTTGACTCAACTTCATCCAACGATTTCGTCGGAGAGTTTTCGATACCAGTAATGAGTCTTCGAACCGGATATTCTCAAATTCAATTGAACACCGGATACCAACACACTTTGGACCCATCGGCTTCGTTATTTGTTCGAATCGCTATGGAAGATGAATTCTAACCTTTTTTCTCACTCCAAATACTACATTTCTTGAGTTTCTTTTCCACCTGTGTGTTACTTTAATACTTGTAATATGTTCCTGCCCCGTCGTCCGCATAGTATATAAAAATATAAAAGATTTATTGCTTCAAAAGTCATTTGTATCAAAGTTGTTTTAGATGGTCTGCCAGCCATTTCTGTAATATTTTCAATGAAATAATGTACGACTGGTACAGAAACGTACAATTGGATTTTCTGGTCGCTCAACAGCAAGGCGAGCCAAACCTTGACTCAATTTGGGCCAGACTTCAACAGATAGATAATCCTTTGCGTGCTTTAGCATTGTTTTTTCATCGATGTCTGAATTTTGTAACGTGTTTCAAGTAATTCATTTTCAAGTGTTCTATATATTTACTCACAAGTTGGAAAAAAGAAAAGTGTGTCATGATAAGCAGCAATAGTAGTCTTCGAAAAATATACTCCGTCGTTCGAACTCATCCTGAATCATATATAAGTTCCAATATGCATGCAATATTCGTTCTGAACATTACAATAAATACTGCAGAAGTATTTACTGTATATGTATCAGCTAGTAAAATTTGAACCACCACCGAAAAGAAATATTGGTCTCGAAACGAATAGCATTATACGGTGTCAGTGGTTTCAGCTGTGTACAAGTCAATGTTTTTCTTTTTTCTTTGTTTACTGTTATTTACATCTCATGTTTTTTTCGATTTTTGATCACCTGTGAGCGATAGCATTGTGATATTTCGCAATTTCTTTCATTTCGATGAATGCATTTGATCGTTGGCATAAAAGCAGCATGCACGGCCCATCGCTTAATCTATCTGAGAGCTCCCAAACATCTTGTGACTCTAAATCCGCGCTTTTCCATTCCATCACATCGTCTGGCTTGAAGTTTTTCACAGTTTTCTAAATATAAAATTAGACGTAACTTATCTCCAGCTTGAACCAACCTCAACTATTCCGAATTTGTTCTTTGTTAAGTGCTGTAGAACAGAATCATACTCGTAAAAGTAGTTTGGTAGAATAATCACTATTATTCTATCGATTAGGTTTGAATTCTCAAGTTGGGGCTTTGATATCTCAGAGCGATACATTGCGAATGAAACGTGAAAGGCAATATGCGCATTTAAGGATATTTAAACCGAATCATGTGATGCGGAAAGTTTTAGGTTCTTGATCAATTTCCGCTGTCGTTTCCGTTTAATTTTCCGGTCCCGTGAATAGTTCTACCATGTGTTCGAACTTGCTCAAAGTCAAACTGAAACGAGACCAAATAGGGAACGGAATTCAAATATACTGCAAAATGTTCACACATTCAAATCAGAGTGACGTTGAAATTGGACCGTTTTAAGTGGACACTTTTTCCAAGAAAGACAAGTTTTGTTCCACAAAGCTCGAAAATTTCAGGAGTTTTTTTTACTTCAAGAGTTGAGGGGCTATTTTTCCCGGGATAAACATTGTTATTTCATGCTCGCGCGAGCGCGTCGAGCCGACCAAATTTGAAATCCCGCTATAATCTTCAATACTTTTGCTGGCGAGGCGGTTGCGGTGCAGTCGCCACTCTCTGCGTATCCTCTATTTCTCATGTTGTCTTGTGACGGGCGGCCGCCGCGCCGTTGTGCTAGTATTTGAACTCTACAACGCAGTTGGTTGTGGCGTGATCTGTTCATTTTCTTTTGACAAACAATTTCGACTCAACTCTGCCGAAGTTTTATTTCGTCTTGGCTTGCTTCTGAATCTGCTGATAAGTGTTGTATTAACTGGTTTTCTATGGTTCCATTGTGAAGAAATCATGATTGGGACCCTAGTGAGAATTCAAGTGCTGACCGCGTGCATCTCTATTTCTTTGAGTCTCTTTACCAGGAAGCTTGTGTGTGATTGCAATGACTGCATTCATTTATTTCACGCAACACTAACTCTAGTGAACTATGTCGATACGTTTTTTCTATTTACTTCTTCAGATTACTTGTTTTTACGCCAGAGACTTCCAATTAATTTTATTTTTCAGAAAATGGCTCCACCAACCTTCGCTGATCTTGGAAAGTCCGCTAAGGACCTCTTCAACAAGGGATACAGTAAGTTCTGAATGAATTCAACATATTTAATTATATTGTTTCAGACTTTGGATTCCTCAAGATTGACTCCACTACCAGAGCTGGAGACAACAAGGAGGTTGAGTTCAAGTCTGCTGCCGCTCACAACATCGGATCCGGAAAGCTCGGAGGAAACCTCGATGTCAAGTACAAGATCCCACAATACGGTGAGAACACTAGTGCCGAGAACAGGTTCTTCAATGTTTTCGAACAAGAAAAACTGACTTCGCAAAGACGCAGCTCAAGCTATTTCGGCAAACTGTTGATTTTTCCATTATTTTTCTTAAAGTAATACTGAACTCAATCTGCCATTTCTGGTTCTCATTTACTGCTTGGCAAAATGTAGGACAGGGTCTTCACGAGTGATGTGATTGTATGTTCAATCTCTGAGCGCGTGATAGCGCTAGTGGTCGCTCATCACAATAACAACACGAGAAAAATATGATGCATTATTTACAGGAATCACCTTGACTGAGAAATGGAACACCGAGAACCAACTCGGAACTGTCATTGAGGTCAATGAGCAGTTCGGACGTGGAGTTAAGGTCACCCTTGATTCCTTGTATGCCCCGCACGCCGGAAAGAGAAGCGGAAAAGTGAAGCTCGACTGGGCTCTTCCAACTGCTAGAGTGAGTAGTATTCTGCATATATTGGGCGATAAAGCTGGTGATTCACGTTTTAAACTTGACTGGAAGCACGATTCTTTTAGGGTTCGATTTTCAATGAGTAGAATAGAGACAGAATTTTAAGACATTTTTTTTGAAAAAATACTGTTTCAGATCACTGCTGATGTCGGAGTTACTTCCGCCCCAGTGATCAACGCCGCTGGAGTTTTCGCTCGCGACGGATGGCTCATCGGAGCTGCTGCTACTTTCGATTCATCGACCAACAAGTTGGCAGCAACTTCTTTGGCTTTTGGACACTCCACTCCACAATACACTCTTCACTCTTTCGTTATCAACTCCACTGATTTCGGAGCTTCTCTCTACCACAAAGTTGCTTCCAATGTTGAGCTCGGAACCCAACTCGGATGGAAGGTATTTAGATCTTAATTGGTATCACGATCAATTTGTTTGTTTAAGGTTGGAGGTAACGGAGCCGACTATGCTTTGGCCACGAAGTATTCTCCAAGCCGTGACCTCGCACTTCGTGCCAAGGTTAACAGCTCCTCCCAAGTTGCTGTTGCTGCCACACACTCGTTGTCTCCAGCTCTTAAGCTCACTCTTTCCACTCAATTCAACCTCGCCGCCAACGACGCTCACAAGTTCGGACTTGGACTCGAATTCGACCCATCCAACTAGATTCCTCTCTTCCTCATTTCATAGCGTCAAAAACTTTTTAGTCAACAACCGTTGAGTTTCCATTGTCCATTTATGTTCTCTAATTTTCGAATACAAGTAATCTAATGCGCTTCTTCTGCTAAAATTTACAAACATAAATTATTGAGTTTCATTGAGGCTAAAAGAAAGAAGTGATATGTACAAAACAATCCATGGGTTCTCGCGGAAAGAAGAGAGAATAACCGTTTTCTGTTTTGGAATGACGAAAGTGACATGAATTATGGGGGTTACAGAATTACACGTTTTCATCGTTAGGTAGAGGAGTATATGGTGGCTCGATGGTATTACTGCGCCACGAAAGGTGCAGATTTGTGGACGATGGACGCCGGGAGCCAATTCGTGATCCGATTCGCGAATTTCCAGCAGTGTTCGCGTGGTTCAGGAATAATTCTTTGGATGCTTCTGACATTGTGAACGAAGGTCTTCTACTAGTTGCAGCTGATTTCAACATTTCAATTTCCCCTTTTATCTCTGCTTTGTAATCATGACGAGCATCTGCTTTATCCAGTTTCTTCTGAAATTCAAAATCATAGAAATATTGAATAAATTTGGAAGCGATGAACCTGTAGAAGGTGTTGAACAACTGAAGCAGCATAAGCGTCTCCAAGAACATTGACAGCAGTTCGAACTCTATCTCTGAAATCAGAATTTTGATGTCGTAGAAGTCTTCTGAATAGTGACTTACAGTAACCAATCAACTGTAAAAAGCATGGAAACGTCTCGAACCGGAAGGCCGACTGTATTGAGAATAAGGAGAATGGAAACGAGTCCAGCAGGAACGGATCCCAATCCAATTGATGCGATTGTAGCTGTTATACTTACAGTAAGAACTTCAGCAAGAGACAATTGAACATTATTAAGTTGAGCAATGAAAATAACGGCAACTGCTTCATAAAGTGCATTTCCATCCATATTGATTGTGGAACCAAGTGGAAGAACGAAACGAGAAATACGACGATCGACGCCACAGTGATCTTCAAGACATTGCATTGACATTGGAAGTGTTGCTCCTCTTAAAGAATTTAATCAAATGTAATCTTTTGATTAAATTCAGAAACAAACCCTGAAGCAGTTCCGAATGCAGTGACAACTGCCTGAATCATTCCTTTGAATATTGGAAGTGGATTCTCTCTTGTAATGAAAAAATACATCAATGGAACAGTTATAATTGTATGAAGAACCAATCCAGCACAAACAGTGAAAACATATAATGCAAGAACAGAAGCAATATCAGAAATATCTTCTAATTCTAATAAATTTCCACAAATGAGACAAGTGATTCCAAGAGGTGCAAACCACATCAAAGTGACAACCCATCTCATTATAACTGCATCCAAAATAACAAAGAAATCAACGACAATTCTCGCTCGTTCTCCCAATTGAGAGATTACGATTCCGAAACCAGTACAGAATACAATTATTCCGAGAATATTCATTCCTTTCGTCATTCCAATCGATCTTTTCACTATTATATTTCCCGATGTTCCGTTTTTCAATGCGATTTTCGGACGAATTGCCACGTATGTCGTCTGCATTCTTTCGAATGTCGCTTGAATTATGTTTTCAGGAAACATATTTCTGACAAGATCCAAAAAAGTATCTAACGGAGAAACATTTCCTTCAGATGGTGCATCTGCTATATCTGTTCCTTTGATTGATGGATCTCCTGGATGGATTACTGTAACCAAGAAGATACCAAGCTGAAATATAAAAAGTTTTAGAAGATTATTCGAAAAGGTCCAAAACCAACCAAAGTGGCTAAAACAGCCGTTGAAAGATAATAGAGTACGGTAGATGCTCCCATTTGACCTGATTCTTTTGCGTCCATTTGAGCTAGAGCTGAAAACAAATAAATGATAGAAAAAGAAATCGATCACAAATGAGACAAACCAGAGATGAGTGAAGAGAAAATGAGTGGTAGAATCATCATTTTGAGAACTTGCATGAATATTTCACCAGGAAAGTTGATAAGTTGTAATGTTTCTTGTGAAAGATTCAATGGACGAAGACCAAATCCCAGAACGACACCGAGAAAAACGGAGAACATTGTCATTACGAGTAATGTATTCTCTCGACAAAACTGAACAATTTCATCACGACGTTTCGATTTCATCTCTTCTTCTCCAGCTGAAAAAAAAGAGTTATATCTGATTGAAATTGAATTAAGAAAAATAGAAAAATGATTGATTTGAAGAAAAAGGGAATGGAATGAATGATGGGTTGGTTACGTGGAGCATGTTTACAGGCGTGATTAGACACAAGATTAAGAGAAGGAGGAACACGCGGAAGCTGGTTGCGGAAGGCAGAAATGACATGTGGAGGAGAAAAGAGCAACCGGATAGGGTGATGTTGAGATGAAAATGAATGAACATTTGACCCAGGCAACAAGCAGTTTGACATTTGATTGAAGAAAGCGGGGAGTAAACATTTTGAAAAATGACACCTTTTGGGTTAATGAAACTCATTATCCACTATCTATCATGACAATTCCTTATTCTACTAAACTTTATTCCAAGAAAGAAGAGAGCCTTCCGAGAAGATACACAACGAAGGAGACTGTGTTCTCGAAATTCCAGAATAGAAAAACAAAATAAAACAGAAGTATTCTATTTGCCGATCGAGTCGATTGTCGTCGTCGACACTATTCCATTTAATATTATGCTGATTCCATTTGCGTCATTTCGCACTATTCCGTCAGACTTCAAATCAGATTATTCATTTCTATCGTTCCATCGTGTATTTGGTACTTATTGTTTCAGTAATCTCCAGAAATTGAATCAATGAAAGACGAAACGAAGGGAAAATATCTGGAAGGATCTGGAGAACACCGTCGACAGTATACTTGACGAATAATTTACATTGAACATTTATCTTTCACAGATTTTCTATTTCTTCTTTCAATAATTTCTTTTTTTGGGTTTATTGTCTTGCAATTTTTCTATTACTCAATCCAAGGAACTCCCTTTTTCTATTTGTTCGTCCACACACAAAAAAAGCAAAAAACTGTGACTTGAAGTTGATGTTATCGATGATTTTTCACACTTTTTTCTTTCAAAAGAGCCATCAAAAAATCATAGAAAGTGTGCAGTCAACTGAGATGATGACCCAGTTTTTGAAGTACGTCAACCCATTTACCTGACAAAAGTCAAGATCAAAAAATGTATGTTAGACGGAGAAACATCACCATCATGCAACGGTTAAATAAAAAGAAAACGCATTAAAGTCGTTTAATGTCTCCGTTGATAATGTCCCAATAATTACTCGGAGTCGACGGTTTCCATTATCATTCTTACCCGCATTTTTATATTTTCACTACCGAATAATTCCGTTTTCTTGTTCCTGATCATCAAGAGGACTAAAATAGAATGAAAATTCAAAAATGGGGAAAACATGTTAGTTTAATTGTTTCATCTAGATTACTGTAATTCCTTATTTACAGATTCATTATTTCTGTACCATAACCCTCTATTTGATTTTCATCCTCTGCGTTTTCATGAACTTTTATGTTCTTCTCAGCCGTGAAGATACTATTTATTATCTCAGAATCTATCATTTGGTATGTTTTCCATTTCTATGTCTACAGTAATCCTCACAAGATATTTCAGATTGTTGCTCTTCTTATGCTTTGCTGTGGAATCATTCAAATCGAATTTCTAATTAGAACAATAAAACTTCCGAAACTGGACGAACCACACGAAATTCCTGATCCAGCACTCATTGGAGCGATTGCATTAACTCTCGGAATAATGTTGGGATATCTCTATTTTATTGTCTTCGATTATGCATTTCAAAGTTGTGACAAACTTGTCGATGCTCTTTATCCATCAGAATTGTTTATTGAAGCTATTTATGATGTTTTGATGGCAACATTCTCCGGATTATCACTTATTTATATTCTTCATCGAAGATTCTACGGAGCAATCAGCTCGAATTTGGATAAAGTCGGACGACTTTTCATCAATATTACATTTGCTGTTGTTTGGATGAAAGTAGTCATTTATAAAGGATATTTGAGTCATCAGGTATTCCCTTAATGACTTGAATTCAAAATGATTTTGATGTTCAGGAGTTGTGTCAGAGGAAAGAATTGGAAGGATATTGGTGTCCTGTCATCAAAAGACATTATGAATGTAATCCTGCTTCCGAATTACACGGAACTCAGAAAATGTGGTATTATATTAATAAAGGACTTCTCGCTTCGTCGATTATCTCATGTGCTTCTGAATTCTTTCCAATTCTTTTGGTAACTCATTGGCTTGCGTGTGGAGGTGCAGAAGAAAGGGCTGAAGATATCGAAAAGAGAATGAAGGTTTGGGAATTATGATCTCATTCATTCGAACATTTCCGTTTTCAGAGGAAAGAAGGAGTACGTGGAATGCTTCGAGAATTCATGAAAGACGTCTCTCGTGTCTACGTGGAACATCATTCTTTGGAGAGTAAACCTCTGGTCGTCAGCAAATATCTCATCGCCTTCTTTATTCTTATCACACCGATTGTCATGATTATGTCGACACTAAAATGGCTTTTCTATTTCTACTACACTATTGGTAACGATGAATTTGAATTTCAAAATTTAATTCTTTCTTTCAATTTTAGATTTCGATGATTTGGTCGATGAGCATTACATGACAAATGACTATATCAATCTAGCAGCAAATGCCTGTCAAGTTTTCTTTTTTGGAGCTGTGAGTTTGAATCTTTTTGAAAATCGTTGACGATTTCGAATATTTCTTCATCTCCTCCCTTTTCAAATGAAAACAATCATTTCAGCTATACGGATTCTCGAGAACAATCAAAAATGAACGATTGGATGCTCATCACAAAGCCCATGCGAGAGGAGATATCTCAATTATTTTCGGTTGCTGCTGTGTGCTTTTCATCAAATTAGTAAGTCAAAAATCTTTTGAATTCTTGTGTTCCTAGAGAATTTTTGTCTTATCATCTGACTTTTAGGTGTGATTTTTTGGATTCTGTTGACAGCCGACCTGCTTTTTAATGTCTCTTTTTTCTGATAACAGGAACCATCTTTTGTTTCTGAACTGTGAAATGGAGAGAAAAGAGAAAGTAAAATGAAAAAGTGTTGCAGATCTTGCAATCGGTTGAAATCGAATACCAAAGAGTTGATGGATTCATCATTTTATCTGATGCAATCATCCAAAACATTAATTTAATTATGGTACAAGTGAGTAATATTTGTACATAATTAAATTGAAAAAAGAAGAAACGTTCAGGCGACACAGTGGTTACAGTACTTTGCCGTTCGACGATTGCTCGCTCTTTCGGATAAAGATTGTATTTCGACCAAAAAATTCTTGCCGTTGGCCTGTTTTGCTGGACTTCTTCTTGCGTGGATCCATTTCGGAGTGACGTTCTTTGAAACTTCTCTCATCAAATATCAACTCACCGATGAAAAATTCCCGTATGGATTCTATAGAATCGGATGAAAAATTGATACATATTCGAAATTTCAGATTCTCGAGCACAACTCTCATTTGTATGATTTTCACTCAAACTCTTTTCCCTGCTGATTATCTTTTTGCATTTACTATATCCGGTTGTTATCTAGAATTTCTTCAAAGATATCTGAATATGGGTTATTTCCAACTAGGAGAACCTAGAATTTTCCAAGGAGGACATGGACACGGTCATGGTCATGGGCATGATTCAGATGAGCATAAACAGGAAGATGATGTAAGAATTGAAATGAAAAAGAAATATTTGAAGACCGTTTTATAGGAAAATGATCACAAAAGTAAAGTTGCATCAATGTTGTATGCAGCCAGTGTTCTTCACAGAAAACGATTCGAAGAACGAGGAAACAGCGTAAGAATTAGCAGTTGATTGGAGTGGTTCGAAAAAAAAGAATTTTCATTTCAGACGTCGTCTTCGGAAGTATCTCCTCGTAGTACTGTATCCAGAAAAGAAGAATAGAATGAATTACGAATTGAAAGATCTCATGTAAATACAATCAAATAAGTTGTTTACAAGAATCATTACCATTGGTGTCTCTCTTTTACTATTTTCTCTATAAAATCTTTTTCTAAATATGTTTTTTTTCTGAGAAAAAACCGACGGACAAAGCCGCATGAGCTCAATCCATAATTCATTCTGAAATTTGACCATGATCTTCAATTTCAAACAACAAAAAAGTTGAAATGTAAGCAGTGAATGTGAGATTAGGATTCAGTTAAACACAAAATGCGCCTTCCATGGTTTTTGTTTTTTCTCATTTCGATTGAAGCTCAGGTAACATTTCATTATCAAATTGTTTTTGATTTGCCTTTCCGTTCAGACGGACACTCCATATGATTGTGGTGCTCATGGTTATTGTTATCCTGCGAATCGGACATCAGCCACAACATGTTCTGGATGTACATGTTCAGATCAATCAACACAAACTTCAGATACAGTCTGCACCGGTCCAACGAGTTGTTCACCAAGTCCTTGCACAATTTCTAATCAGCAATGTAATATTGTTGATGACATTCCGACGTGCACATGCGATGTCGGGTATACAGGAACTGATTGCACTATGTGTAAGTGTCTATTTTATAGTTTAGAGTCTCCCGAAAAAAACTGATGAAATTATAGTGACAAGTAACCCTTGCTCCCCTCAACCTTGTCTTCAAAATGGAGTTTGTTCATCATCTGGAAGTACTTATACATGTGAATGTTCTACTGGATTCTACGGAGAACAATGTCAATGTATGTGAACTTTAAAATACAAATAACGAGTATTCTGAATTCAGATTCTGGTGACCCATGTTCTGGATACTGTTCGAATGGAGGTACATGTGAATTACTGTTCAGCGAAACAACTCCGTACTGTCAGTGTCCATTTGATTATTACGGTGCCACGTGTCAGACTGCCCGTAGTGTTCAAACGTCGTATGTTGGATGTTATGATGATTCGTCAGCTTCTTTTAATGAGTATTATGTATATTCAACCACAATTACAAAAGGAAATGACTGTAGAGATGCTTTGATCACTTATCGAGAAGCCAATCCAACTTCAAATTATGCTTATTCGAGTGAGTTTCAATTCTAAGAACACGTTCAATTGATTTGTTTTGAGCAATGAGTGGAACGAAAGGACAATGTCTTTTCTCGACAACCAATACTCTCACGGACCCTCCTCAAGCTGGATTACGTATGTTTTCCATATTCGTCGGTTATTGAATTCAATTTCCAGTCGGCGGATTACTTGCTGCTCTTCTTGCAACTTGCTCGTATTCTGATATGAATTCTGGTTCCGCTTCTGTTTATTCATTGAATGATGTCTGTACTCCTGGTCCTTGTGGAGATGCTTCTGGAAATGGAAAATGTATTCAGACGTCTGCAACAGCATACTCTTGTCTCTGTAATCCATTGAAAACTGGATCAACATGTCAAAGTGATGCTTCATTGACTCCATGTGATTCTGTTGATTGTGGAGTTGGAACATGTGGAATAACTGATGATAAAATCGGCCATTACTGTCTTTGTACTAATACAAATCAAACAGTTGCCTGTGGTGAGTTGAAAACAAACCGTTCAATTGAAAACTCTCATCATTGAAGTTGGTGATCCATGTACTTCAAAACCTTGTCTTTATGGAGGAACATGTACTGATTTGGGAAATGGAAGTTACACGTGTGAATGCTTGAATTTATATATGGATACTAATTGTGAAAGTGAGAATCTTAATTCAGAATTCGAAAGGTTATCCTAATTTAAGCATTCAACTCTTGTTACATAAATAAATGTGAAAATGGGGGAACCTGTATTCCCACTTATGATCTACTTGATTCTACCTTTGTCTGTCAATGCACTTCGAGTTGGAAAGGAACTTATTGTGAAGAAGGCATTTTTTGAAATTTCACGTTTTTAATCTGAGAATATATTTACAGAGAGATTCTATTGTGATGAGACTCCGTGTCAGAATGACGGAGAATGTGAAGATATAATAGGTCCACCAAACAGTTATAACTGTACATGTACTCCTCAATGGACTGGAACCAACTGTACAATCGGTACTCGTTTCCTTCAATTCACACTTTTCAATCTTTTTATTTAGATGTGGATGAATGTGCAGAAGACACGACTCTTTGCAAAACAAAAGATCCAGATGCCACGTGTGTGAATACAAATGGAAGTTATTATTGTGTTTGTGGACCAAATATGTTCGGAAAATCTTGTCTTTTTAGTAAGTTTGAAATCTGAACAAATTGATATAAAGAACATCTTCCAGACAAGATTATTTATCAAATTCTGAACGCAACATACGGAGATTTGGGTCCAGATAAGCTGGATGAGGTAGTTCTATTGGGTCCTTTTACTTTAATTGTTCGTTTTTTAGATGGCAACAGAATTAACAAATGATCCCACTTTAGTACGAGATATAGTTCCATTTTTGATTGGAGGATACAGTTTAGATGTGAGAAAAAGTCTTTCTTGGACTGCCGAGGATATGTTTTTATGGGTTGCATATGAACAACAATTGATAGATTTGAAGTTTGTAAATTGAGATGAAATTGAGAAAATAATGGATTTTAGTTCGAATTTTGTGATGTGGAATGACAAAGTGCTTGGAAATTGTTTCACATTCAATCACATGAACTCTTCATTTCAATACAAAGCAAGAGAATCAGGTTATTCTGGAGGACTTGAAATGCAAATGAATGTGAAACAAGATGAATATCTTCCATGGACTGAAACTGCTTCCGTTATGGTTTTCACTTCCACAAAAACAGAAGTTGTCACTTCGGAATCTGTTCGAATGAATACTGCTCCACATTTTGAATCAAGAATTGCTATAAACAGAGTAAAAAGTTTCAAGAAAATTATTCTTCCACAATGAAATTCAGAAAGATTACAAACGTCTTGGCGGAAGATATGGGAAGTGTATAAAGGCAATAAAAGAAGTGAAATCATATTACTATGATGGAGATTATACGACTGATGTAAGTGATTTCAATTGTTTCTAATATAAAATACCAAATATCATTTAGGGATGTTTGAGATCTTGTTATCAAGATGTTGTCAGTGACACGTGTACTTGTATGGATCCAAGATATCCAATGCCTTCTGATGGAATCTCCTGCAATATTTCACAGAGTTTTCATAAATAACAAAATTCCGATAATTGTTTAACCGTTTCAGAAACGTGTATCGATGAGCTGGTTGATTCGAAAGGAGATCCGTCCACGTGGCCTCAATGTTATTGTCCTTTGCCTTGTTCACAGACTGTTTACACTTCGAAACTCTCCAGATTACCATATGTGAATAAGGTAGAATTTAATTGATTTTAAAATCCAAAAATCATGAGATTAAAGATAACTGAATGCGAGAAACCATTTACCAACAAAACTGCTTGTTACGAGAAATACCGTGACTCTGTCATTTTGAGAGTAGCTCTTCCGAAACTGGATTATATGATTTATGCAGAAACACCGGCTATGGATGTAAGTAATTTCTGAGAATAAAAAAAACAAAAATATATTTTCAGTTGACTAGATTCATGTCATATCTCGGAGGAATTTTGAGTATACTCATTGGAGTTTCAATTGTTTCTTTCGTTGAACTTTTCTTTCTTTTCGTTCAAATTATTGTCATTCTTATCTTCAATAAGCGATTATAATTAATAAATTATCTTTATTCATTAAAATTGTTCCGGAATGTTCGATTTGTTGCTTTGTTTGATTTCATTATTATATACAGAAAACGGAATTTGGAGTCGATTAATCACATATAGCAAAGTGCTAAAATCAAAGAAGCGATGATTCCAAACGAAATAATGCATACAATAGTCCAAAGCAATTGTGCAAAACCGGCACAACAAATCCTAGAACACCACGATTTCCTTCGATTTGGATCTCCTCCGGATTTCATTTTACGTCTTATTTGCATTTCTGGATACTGTAACGGATGTCCAGGCATCATGACCATACTCGGTTGATCGAAATGATTCATTCCCATTTTGGAAGCAGCTGGATACGGTAGAAACATTGGTTGTGGTGGTGGTGGAGCAGGCATATAATACAAAGGCATTGCGTATTCTCCAATACGACTATCACAACGACCATCAATCATTGAAATTCGGTCTCCGTGTTGTGGAGGAGGCATTCCATAAACTATCAAAGGAGTTGGAGCAACAAAGGAAGCAGATCGGGATATTGGATGTCTTCAATAACAAGAAATTATAGTTCTGATTGAATCATAAACGCTTTCTTTATCTCTAAACTTTTCTAACTTTTATTGAAGACTTTCGTATTTTTAACTAGAAAGATAAAAAAAGAGCCATCAGTTCGAGGAAAGTCACCAAATGACAATGTTTTTTGGGTCACTAACCTTTGCATAGGAATTGAACAATTTGGTTGAAATTCATGTTGCGGATGCTGCTGAGGCCAGTCTGGTGTTGTTGAGAAATCTGTTGTTGTCTGAAATTATCCGAGTGAATTCAGGATCAACTACAGGGAAAAAACAATCTCACCACAACAGGTAAATGTTCAGTTTTGGGAATAGTTTCGTTGAAAATCTTATTGAATTCAGTATAAGAATAGGTGGATGCCATATCAGGAAAAAAAGAAAAACCCGATTCGGACAATCAATATAAAGAGATGAATAAAGAGAAGCGGGAGCTTAGAACAACAATGCAAAACTGTCATCGGCGGAAAGAAAAAGTGGGAGAAAAGAGATAGAGAAAGGAAGAGAAGACAACGGTCTAAGGGGAAACAAATAGACGATCTGAACCTCTATCCAAATGCACACCTCATTTCCTTTTATCACATTCAAATGTGTATTATTACTAGGAAAAGGGAATGAGAAACTGTTTGATGATCTGAGAAAAGAGGAAGAAAACTGAAGTAACTGAACTTCAGGAGTATGAAAGAATGGATGTATTTTTGAGACATAAAACTGATAAAATAGATATTTTCTAGTTCTATTTTAGATTAATCAACAGGGAGAAAAGGAATAACTCTACCTCGAAATTCCTAATATCTCTTCGAATTTCGGTCAAATTCCTTCTTAGTTTCACATCCACAACAACTGGTTTCGAGCATCCTTGCTTCTCCATTTCACTTTTTTCTTCCATTTCCTTTGCTAGATTATCTGCTGCCACTGAAATAGAATCATCTCAAAGATACCTGTTTAAACAACGAAAATTTACCTTTTTGAGCGAGACGTTCACTTAATTTCAATGCTTGTGCTTTTACTGATCCACGTTTCAATGATTTATAACTTCCACCTTTGGTTCCAATACAAATATCATCTTGAGTTGTCAACACTTTCGGAATTCCTTCCGAGTGAGATGATACTCCTTCTGAAACAACTAAACCGACTTCGATCGTTTAAATTCTCATTCAACTCACCGGTCTTTGCAAATTCCTCTTCATCAATTTCTGCTAATGTCGACAATTCGATTGTTCGACTACGTCCATTTGCAAAGTAACGTCTTCTTTTATTAATTGAACTACCTTTTTCAGGGGCAGTTGAAGTAAGTGTTGATGTATTCCCAGTTGTTATAATACTAGCCATCACTGTAATTTGTTGAAAAAACGGTGAAAAGTGTGTGTGTCGGTTGGTTGAAAGTGTCCAACTATTCGGATGGATGCGGATAAATGTAAACACGTGCGGAAAACATGATCAAAAACTTGAGAGTCTAAAGAGGTGTGCGGCTCCGGCGGGCGGTGGCGGCAACTTATTTTCCAGAGAGGTCATCTTGAGAGGGTGGCTCCGCCGACAAATTATGTGACGGACCGGATGCGCTTGATGAGAGAAATGAAGAATAAACGACAGAAAGATGACAAGTTGTGAGTGTAGACACTCGAAAAAAAAAGAGTGGATATCTGATTCCTTGACGGAGATTTGTTTCAATTAAATAATGGGAAGAAGAACTTGAGCAGAATGTCTAGCCGGGATTTACCAGGGATTCAATTCTTTGGGGGATTCTGTTAAATATGAATATTACTGTAGATGTATCTAATGGAAGCTTCACATTATAAACGTTTTTATCCTGGTTAGATTTTCGTTTTAAGGAAATTATTGAATATTTTTTATATTGTATTTTAAACGAATCGGTTGAAAGTAAATCAAAAAGAATGTAAATCTCAGATTATAATGTCTTTTTTTTTTTTTAATATCATTTAGTTTTTGGTTTCAAAGCGGAAAATGAAAGCTAGCTTCAGTAAAGTATTTGAGAACAGCAGTGCATTGGATCCTGATGGAATGTCGAAGAAGGATTACTGTAATCAGATCTCGAAAAAGTTCATGACGTTCTAGAGTCAATCCCTCACTTTCAGTTCTTTTTTCAAATATTTCATTGACACCATTAAGGTCAATAACATCATTTCCACCTCATTTCACTCGACGAGACGCTTTTTGCAACTGCGTGAACAGTTTACCGAAATCCCAGTGAAATCCGATGATGGATGTTAGAGTGGACTTAAGTGACATAGAGACAACATGAGACGCCCGCCAAAGAGAAAAAAATAATGGAGAGTTCACGAATTTGAAAGAAAGAGAAACAAGTGTCTGCTTCTTCTACAACAAGAGTCTCGCCAATTGTTTTTTTGCCGTTTTTTGGAAATACTTTGCAAGTTTCAAATTCTGAGGGAATTTCAAAAAGACCACAGATCTTAGGAGTCAGTTAACACACTTAAGCCTTTCCATCAAATCTGACTGGGATAGATACCGTATACCGGGGTTTGCAAAACACATTTCACTGCTTCTCTGATATGATCTTATTTTAAGAGAAGAGGTTGCAGATATTTGCGAGTTTAGTTTCATTAAACAAGATGATGGGCTACCGTAACCCGTTTCAAACAGAAAGGCAACACGTGATATCTAGGAAGAAGGGTATGAAAATAGAAGGAATTCTCATTCAAATGGCAAACTGTATAGAAACTGTCTGAAAAGAAAATTGGAATTTTGAATCGAGAGGCCAGCAAGATCGAAAAGTTTAGACGGGGTATTTGAAATTGATACAAGGTGTTCGCCATTTCAAGATACAAACATTGATTTCCGTCGGGAGGGGTTTCGGTTAGCGGATATGAAATGACATTTGCCTCAAGTGAGAGGGAGGAGATGAAAATGGTGGATTGATTGAGAGAGAGAGAGAGAGAGAGAGAGAGAGAGAGAGAGAGATAAAAAAGTGGTGTCGCGGGGCGGCGGTCAACCGAAATACGGTCGAATGTGTTTCTGTGTGTGCTCCCGCACAACTCTTTTTCTGGAGAAAAAGAAGGCACCCGAAATATGATTGAGCACAAATTAAGTGTTTGTTGACTGATAGAGAGAACGAGGCGGTTGTTTCCTGCCAGCAGATCAGCTAAGGTGTGAGGCATAAAAAACCAAAGGTATCAACCGGCCACCGACTCGATCTGATTTCAAATCGGTTGAGAGAAGCCGATTAACAAAACTAATCAGAAGAAATCGGAAGAAGAAATAGAAGGGAAAAAGAAAACACAAAGAGAAATTATGAATTGTTCTAATGATCTCTGCTGATCATTTCTCGTAATATCAATCACATAAATTGGAGGTTTTGTTCCTGCCAGTTCAACTCGATCTTATATTTTCAGACGAAAATCAATTATACATTGCTATTTGGGAGAAGGAAAAGGTTTTCCGAAACGTTCTGCGTATTCTGATCATTGACAGTGCATATCTTTGTGTCATTTTCCATACCAATTCACACCATCAATCTCTCTGCACTCTGAAATAAAAATGAAGGTTCACCATCAGACCCGCCGAAACAAACGGAAAATTCAAGATGTTCTTCACTTTTCGTAATCGTACTAGTTTTAAACTAATGGTTTCGCTATTTCGGCACAGGAGTACTTTGACAATAAGCTTGTTTTTAGAGAAGTGGCAGTGATATCAATGTCCTTCGGTGATCATATGCGAGACTTCTTGAATCCTGCTTACAAGGGACGTTACTTTCCATAAGCTTTCAGAATTTTCTATAATTTTGACCAGGGATAGTTTAGACCCGTGTATAGAGATCCTCGAAGTCTCCACTCCCACAACTCCCGAAAAAGCCCAAAAATTGATGCTCAAAATGAGGGCTCAAATCGGCTAGTTACAGGCGCAGTCTCCTCATTGCCTATTTTCTCTGTAATTTGCCAGCTAGGAGTGGCGCAGTGGTAGTGTTCTTGATTATTAAGAAAGAGGTCAATGGTTCGGTTCCCTTTGGGAAACTTTTTTTTTTATTTTTATTTTCTTTTTCTTTTTGCTGTTGAGAATTCTAGTGAAGTTAACATGGAGAAAAATTTATTGAGAAGGTTTCATCACATCAACAACATTTGTGATAACAAATAACGAAATCTTTGAAACAGAAGTGTTTCTCACAATAGATACACCGAATGAAAGAAGTAGAGGTACATCCAGGACTTGCACAGGCTTGGGCAACGTCTCGCGGGAACGGTAGTTGAGCTGGTGTCTCGAATGGTGGCGGACGAGTGACATTGTATCCCGATGCGTTCCAAGCATATTGTACCCAACCTTCTAGTTTCGACGAACAGAGGAGCCACCACACTTGTGAAATCATCTGAAAAAAGATGTTTTTTCAAAAAATATGAAAAATTTTCTTACTTTCAATGTGGCGTCTCGACTGAACATTTTGTAGGACGAGTTGGATATTTGGCCATGTCCCGTGATAGTCTTGACCACTTTTTTGAATCCGCCAAATAGACCAACATCGCACGGTTGAACAAGACCAGTACATCCTGCCGGAATGACCATAGTCTTGACCTTGTTGGAAGCAGGAGTGACACTGTCGATGGCAGCCTGATCCTTCCAACTGCTCCAGGAATCCAGAATGATGAGGATGTCTTTCGGCATTGATGGAGCAAACACTACTTTTTCGAAGAAAGTTTTCATCAGTTCTTTCGTCATTATGTGGCTGGTGTGACATGTGACGACCAGATTTGACGCTTGGAAGAATCCTTTCTTCGGGAACTTTCCTTTGTGTTCTTTCAAGGTGATAAATAATTTTGGGTGGAGCTTGCCGGCTGCGGAAACAAGCGGAAGTACCGTATAGGAGTGTGTGGTCGAAGAGACGTTTTGGACTACGCAGTGTACATGTTTCGAACCAGTGATTGCCAATGTTCGAGCGGTGTGCATCTCTAGTTGGAAGCCACTCTGATCGGCATTGTACACGTTCGAATGAGCATAGTGAGCCATCTCTTGATTCGCCTTGTCTACGAAATCTTTTGCTTCTTTCTCTAATTGATCTTTATTTTTGTGGCGGATTTGAGCAACAAAATTTCGTGATCTTTCTCGAAGAAAGACCAACACTTCTTTTCCAGCCAGCCAGCCATTTGTTCGAAGCCTTGAAGTTGTCTATTTGGATTTTGTTCTTGTTCAGGATGTCAGCAATGAAAAAGCGTAACGAATCATCGTGCAGAATGGATCCCTCTTGAAGGCGTTGGATGACAACTTTTTCCAGTTCTTCTGCCAAAACTTCAAGTTGTTGTAGCGGTCCATTTTGATAGTACCTGTGAACGTTCTCATAAAAAACATTCTTATTTTCAAAACAATTACCCAGTGCTTCATATTCTCTTAACTTTTGAAGATGGTTGCGGTCCTTGATGAATGAGAATCGTCTCTTCATAGTTTCTAGTGGTGGACGAATTTTGGTTCCGTTGTTGTTGACTCCTTTTTTTGAACCGTAGAAATCAGCAGCTTCTCGGAGTTTCGATTCTTCTATGAGATCATTGCCAATTCGCACCAGATTCGGTTTTCCCGGAGTCTTGATCACTTCAAAGACTGACATGTTTTGAAGCACCTCATCTTCTGGATTCCAATCTGGAGGAGAAAAACGAGTGCTAAATCAAGGAAAAAAATACTTACCCAAATCTTTGGTATCATCTTCGAATTGCGTGAAGAACTCCTCCGAAATGATTTCAAAGTCTCCTTCCTCCGCAGAATTCAGAATCTCCAGGATTGCTTTCGCTGCACGTAGTTCCTTGTCCTCCAGTTGGAAGCGTTTTGGACTATTGTTCCAATGATCAGAGACGAATTGAAGTATGCGGTTTGCGGCCATTCAGTTAGGTGGGGACCAAGAGAGCAGTTGAAGAAAAAAAAATGAGATAATAATAATGAGGTGATCAGAGTTCCTCGCCCTTTTATAGCCATTTTTAGACGATCTAGAAGCTTCTCACTGATAATTCGCGGGTGTAAAAGCCTGAATTTGAAAAAATTCAAGTTCAAATACTGTAATAAACTTTGTGAAATAAAATTAGTAAAGTTGAAAAAAAAAGAAAAAGAAAATAAAAATAAAAAAAAAAGTTTCCCAAAGGGAACCGAACCATTGACCTCTTTCTTAATAATCAAGAACACTACCACTGCGCCACTCCTAGCTGGCAAATTACAGAGAAAATAGGCAATGAGGAGACTGCGCCTGTAACTAGCCGATTTGAGCATCAATTTTTGGGCTTTTTCGGGAGTTGTGGGAGTGGAGACTTCGAGGATCTCTATACACGGGTCTAAACTATCCCTGGTCAAAATTATAGAAAATTCTGAAAGCTTATGGAAAGTAACGTCCCTTGTTAGACACACAGAAAACCTCATTTACACGGAACCCGAGAAAACATAAATAAGAATTAAAAATTTTATTCAAACAGAGATCGATAGGATTATGGATGTTTGTGGCCCTAAAGAGGGCCGTTGGGTTCGGTTGTTTTGAGTTCAAGCTTGCTCAATTACCAAAAGGTATTTAAGCGCGCTCTCCTCGGATACGTCTGGCCAGTTGGATATCCTTCGGCATGATGGTGACTCGTTTAGCGTGGATGGCGCATAAGTTGGTGTCCTCGAAGAGTCCGACGAGGTAAGCCTCAGCAGCCTCTTGAAGAGCCATGACGGCGGAAGATTGGAATCGAAGATCCGTCTTGAAGTCTTGAGCGATTTCACGAACAAGTCGCTGGAATGGCAACTTGCGGATCAAAAGCTCAGTCGACTTCTGGTAACGTCTAATCTCACGGAGAGCGACGGTTCCTGGACGATAACGATGTGGCTTCTTGACTCCTCCGGCAGCTGGGGCCGATTTACGGGCAGCTTTCGTGGCCAATTGCTTTCTTGGGGCCTTTCCTCCGGTTGATTTACGGGCGGTTTGCTTGGTACGAGCCATTGCGAGTAGGTTGAAATCCGATGGGGACTGTGAGAAAAGCGCGCTCTCCACTCTTTTATATACTCCGGTGGCGGTGGCGCGGTGAGTAGGCGGAGTCAACACCTATGTGTCCCCGCAGGGTGGTTCAATACGACTCCGCCTACCCACCGCAACCTCTTACTAAAGAAACGAGTAATGCTTTTCTCCTCATCTCACTTGTGAGTCTTCATCAATCGATCAACAATGTCCGGACGTGGAAAGGGAGGAAAAGGTCTTGGAAAAGGAGGAGCCAAGCGCCATCGCAAAGTTCTTCGTGATAACATCCAAGGAATCACCAAGCCAGCCATTCGTCGTCTCGCCAGAAGAGGTGGAGTCAAACGTATCTCTGGACTCATCTACGAGGAGACTCGTGGAGTTCTCAAGGTGTTCCTCGAGAACGTGATCCGTGATGCCGTCACCTATTGCGAGCACGCCAAGAGAAAGACCGTCACCGCCATGGACGTTGTCTACGCTTTGAAACGCCAAGGAAGAACTCTGTACGGATTCGGAGGATAATTTATTTATCTTTTTCCGTTTTCATACAACTAAAATACCGAACCCAACGGCCCTCTTTAGGGCCACAAATTAAATTAATCCAAATAATATTTGTTGAATAAATGTAAATTATTATTCTTATTTTCTATAGTTGAATTGAAATACGTGACCTTGTTGGGAATGAAGTCTCTGAAAAAGCTTCGAAAATAAATGTATTCCCATAGTTTTTAGTCGCATCGAGGAAAAAAATGGCGAACAAAGAAAAGTGAGTAGACGACGAAGAATTGGCTTCTAGTGGTGCTGAGAGGGTTTTCAGACTCGCAGAAGAGGATATAATTCTTCCTTATTATCATGGAGCTCTTATGAATCAAGATGCAGATCAACTTCTTGTGGTATTTCAGATTTTCTGTTCTTCATGAGAAATCAAGTTTCAGAACGACGGTGATTATATGATTGTAATGAAAATGAATCCAGAATTAAACAAAAATCAAATGTTTCTGGCTGTTCGTCTCAAGAAAGGAATTCGTCGTTTTGAAATAAAACGGACATCAACTGCAGCGAAATTGGCTGTAATTAGAGAGAATCATTATGTAAATTTAGGAAATTTTCAGAATAAAACAGCTCCGAATATTGGAAAATTAATTGAATTATTGACAAAAGATACAATAGAAATGAGAGGAGAAAAGATTATTTTGAAAAGAGCAATTCCAAAAGGAAAGTTTCAATTAATGCATAAAGATGTGGATTTCAAGAAGAAGGTTCTCGACGACGTTTAGAAATTTCCGATGATTTTATAATTGTTTTCAGTTGGGAAGTGGGGCTTACGGAACAGTTTATCGTGGTCGTCTTGTCAAATCAAATACGAAAATAGCAGTGAAAAAGTTGGATACGAATGGAAATGATGATGAATCACTGGCTGAAATGATGAAAGAAGCAAGAGTAATGCAGTTGTATGATCATCCAAATATCGTGAAATTCTATGGATATATTGTTGATGATATTCCATATTTATTAGTTTTGGAGTACTGTAATGGTGGTTCTGTTGAAGATCGATTAGTGGATAAAGGATCTAAATTGACGATTCGAAACAGAATCACGTATACATATCATGCAGCATGTGGAATCGAATATTTGCACAAAAAGAAGTGATTATTCATTTGATTTCTACTCTTCCAATTTAAATTTCTGCAGTTGTATCCATCGTGACATTGCTGCTCGTAACTGTCTGATTCACAAAGAAATTGTCAAGATTGCTGATTTTGGAATGTGTCGTGCCACGTCAATCTACAAAGTGGATTTGAATAAGCCCACAAACATTCGTTGGTTGGCACCAGAAGTTTGGGAGAATGGAGAGACTAAAGCCAATACTGACATCTATGCATTTGGAGTTATGATTTGGGAATTCTTTGAAATTCCATATGATACTCCATATAGTCAATGGAAAGGATATGAGGTCAAAGTGAGGAAAATGACAGATTTCAATTTATTTGATTCCAAGTTTTCAGCAAAAGACACGTGGAGGTTATCGTCTTCCAACTCCGAAAGGAATGCCACAAGAAATGGAAGAATTGATGAAAGAATGTTGGCACGTGGAACCAAGTGAACGTCCAACAGCTCCAGAATTGAAAGAGAAATTGGAAGAAATGATTGCAAAAGGAGAACCATCTGGAAATGGATTAGAGAAGAGTCGAAGTCAGCCGAATATGAAGAATTAGAGAACTCTCTCTTTCTTCAGAAATTGAAGAATTCAATAAATATTATTCACGTGAACTTTCTTTTTTTGATTACACGTGTCGAAATGATATGAATCGTGTCTTTTTTCGACTTTGGATCAATTGGATTCAGTCTACGAAGTAATTTATTGTCGTCTGAAATCAATTATTCGGAGAAACGAAAAGTTGGAATAAATCAAATAACAGGGAAAGAAATGTTAAAAGAAGAAGAATTCACTTCGGTCATCGTCGATAAAGAGTCAAAGGAAGAGGTTTGATAAATATGAAAATGAACAAAGTTCTCTATGGAAAGTTGATTTTAGGTCAAGTACGAAGAGAGACTTTTGGATGATTTGATCAACTCATTCTGTGATAAACTTCAATCGGTTTGTCCCAGAAGACTAGATGGTCTACTCGAAATTCAGTCATTGATGATTGTGAGTGTGATGGTTTGATTATGTGGAATTTCATAATTTTTTCAGTCTGATATTGAGGAAATCAGAGAGCATTTCACAGGAGAAAATGCAGCATTTCAAGTTTTATTCGAACGAAAAACAGCTCATTATGTACTTGTTTAGTAAGCGATTTTATTCGTTTCTTTGATTGAATTGAAGGTATTTTCAGTTATAATCCCACTCATAAATACGTGGCATTGTATGATAGTTTACAACGATTCAGTGGGAACGGAAATCCAATTGTAAAATTAATTCGTTTGAATCAGAATTCTGAAATTGAGAAATTTCAGATTAATGCAGAAACTGGAGTTTTCATCTGTAATCTATTCGGACATCTTTTGATGAATTCATTCCTATTGTTATTGACGGAGAATTTGAAGTTCAGGTATCAAATCAATTATTCTTAATCTTTAAATAAGCAGTTTCTGACATTTGAAGACAGATCATTTCTCGTGTGGATATCGAGTAATTGGAGCTCTTATCGATTTAATCCGTAGAAAAACCATCGAAATACACTTACAATCGATCAAAAGTATTGGAATTCTTCAGAGATGTTCTCAATGAAACAAATCCGACATGGGAAATGTTTGAAGAAGTGAACTTGGGAGAGAAGAAGGAATACAATAAGGATAGAATTCGTGGATATCTAATGGTAAACTGTTTCTATCCCGAACAGAATCATGAAGACGAATCAAGTAGAATGGGAATGGTTTGTATTTCTTTGGTAATTTTAATTTGAGAGAAAAGTTCAGATTCCTGCCTGCGAAGATTTCCTGGATAAAATATATTCCTGCTTTCTATCACATATTTCCTATTAAATTTATTGAATTAAATAAATACAAATCGAAAAAAGAATACTTTATTAAATAAAATTAGAGGATTATGCATTTTGTGGCCCTAAAGAGGGCCGTTGGGTTCAGTGGGTTGGTAAAGCAATCAGCCAATTATTTACTTGCTGGAAGTATATTTGGTGACGGCCTTGGTTCCTTCAGACCGGCGTGCTTGGCAAGCTCTCCTGGAAGAATCAGACGAACAGCAGTCTGAATTTCGCGGGAAGAGATGGTCGAACGCTTGTTGTAGTGAGCAAGTCGAGAGGCTTCAGCAGCGATACGCTCGAAGACGTCATTGACGAAAGAGTTCATGATGGACATGGCTTTCGAGGAAACTCCAGTATCCGGGTGAACTTGCTTCAAGACACGGTAGATGTAGACAGAGTAAGATTCCTTGCGGGAATGCTTTCTCTTCTTTCCGTCCTTTGGCTTCGTGACAGTCTTGGCGGCCTTCTTGGCTCCCTTTGCAGATGGCTTTGGTGGCATGATGAAACGTAGAATGAAGTATTCTTGGTGTGAGGGTTGCGTCGCAAATTATTTATATGCCGCTTGCGGTGGAGGGGCGGGGCAAGGTAAAAGTCTGCGTCTCTGTACATTCGGCGTCCACTCGCCTAACTGTGAGGTGTGTCCCCGCAAGGGGGTTCAAGTAAACTCCGCCTACTCACCGCAGAAAATGTATATAACAGCTGCGGGTACTCGTCGACTTTAGTTCGTATTACGACACCAACTGCTCATCAACCAACAATGTCTGGACGTGGAAAGGGAGGCAAAGCCAAGACCGGAGGAAAGGCCAAGTCCCGCTCATCAAGAGCCGGACTTCAATTCCCAGTCGGTCGTCTTCACCGTATTCTTCGCAAAGGAAACTACGCTCAACGCGTCGGAGCCGGAGCCCCAGTCTACTTGGCCGCTGTTCTTGAATACCTCGCTGCTGAAGTACTTGAGTTGGCCGGAAACGCTGCCCGTGACAACAAGAAGACCCGTATCGCCCCAAGACATCTTCAACTTGCCGTTCGCAACGACGAAGAGCTGAACAAGCTTTTGGCCGGAGTCACGATCGCTCAGGGAGGAGTTCTTCCAAACATCCAAGCAGTTCTTCTCCCAAAGAAGACTGGAGGAGACAAGGAATAAGAACTTTTCTTCCAAACAACCCACCGAACCCAACGGCCCTCTTTAGGGCCACAAACGTTGATCCCATTTTATTGATACATGTACAAGTTTAAATAAAGTTCTAATTCTTGTTTCAATCCCTTCTCGTATTTATCTGTTCCGATTATAGGCGAAAACCATCTGGTGAAAAAATGGGAAGTTGTTCTGACCTCGATCGAGAAAGTTCAGTTGATACTAGGAAACTTGATTAAATTTCTTGCCCTATTCGTAAAATGTTAATATTCCATAAATACAGAGTGTAATTTTGAATGTGAAAAGACACCGCGTGGACCATCATTCTTGTGAATCTATGAAGATACATTTCTATCCCGTAGATGGTTCTGTATCATTATGTATCAGGTGCAAGTTCTCATCAAGTACTCTCACAAAGGGAGAAACATGTTTATTGAGCTCTATTTTAGATTATCAAAATAATTATACGAATGCACTGTCAAAAATGAAAACCGAGTGAAAAGTGAAATAAATGGTATGATGAGGAGGAAGATGGGATGAGAGAAGCGAAGAATGAGAACCATTTTACCCTGAACAATTGACGGTCCTCGTCCAGAGCAAAGTTAGAAAATAAATAAAAGGAGAAGCGAATAAAGAATAGAAAAAAATAAATAGAACACAGAAAAGAGATTATTAACGACTTCCTATTTGGTGAAAACTTATGCTCTCCTTCGCTGACAAATTCCCATTGCGTAACCAAGTGATCTGTAATTACATGTAAGAAAAATGATATTGTTCTAAATTAGAACTTCTAATTGAACACATTCAACTGACCGCTTATGCCTGCAAATTGGAGCAGGAGGAGGGCAGCAGCATGATTGTTGAGATGCTTGTGGACAGCAAGTTTGAACCTGAAAATTAGTTAATTGATTGTCATAAATTCTAAGTTTAGTTTTGTATTCACCTGTTGGTTACAGCATGGCATTTGTTGGGGTTGACAGCACGTGGAGACCATTTGATTGCAGCATGCAGATGTTTGTGGCTGACAGCAGGATGAACTGCATCCGCCACCGCCAGAACATCCACCACAACCACCACCACCGCCTCCTCCACCACAGGAGTTTCCACATCCTCCTCCACATGAACTTCCTCCTGAACCACATCCTCCTCCACATGAACTTCCTCCTGAACCACATCCTCCTCCACATGAACTTCCTCCTGAACCACATCCTCCTCCACATGAACTTCCTCCTGAACCACATCCTCCTCCACACGAGCTTCCACCTCCACCACAACCTCCTCCGCATCCACCACCACAGTTGTTTTGTTGTTGTTGTTGACATGGATTGAAACTGATTGGCATACAAAGTCCTCCTTGTTGACTGAACAACTGTCCACCACAACATCCTGATGGAGATGGTCTCTGATGCATTGGTTGGAATGGAATAAATGGAGCTGGTCGTGGTTGATATGGAATTGGTGCAGGATATTGAGGCTGTTGGAATGGAAGTGATAACTGTAATAAATAGAATTTAATCAGTTAACAATTGAATATTTTCTAACCGTTGGTCTCTGAATATACGTTTGTGGTAGAGGTTGAGGCTGGGGTTGTGGACGTGGTTGAGGGACTGGTTGAGGAAGTGGCTGAGGCCTTTGAATCGGTGTTGGCTGTGGATTATATGGTCGTTGTGGTTGAATCCTTGGGGCTGGAGATGGTCTTGGTCGATAAGGTTTTGTTGCTGGATTGACTTGAACTTTGATTGGTTGTGGTCGGTTATATGTTGTTGGTTGTGGAGCAGTATTCTCAACCATTCCTCCGGTTCTGAAAAGTTTCCGTTATTTAATATGATTCTACGTTTGTTTTCAAAATAAACATCACATTTTTCTGTCTACATACCTAAACCCTCCGGATGGTTTTGTCGGAACAACCACTTGTGGAACATGCTCATTGTCAGTGCTACTGAAAAATTCACTTGATATAATAATTGATGAGCGAATCACCAAGTGTTGACCAAATTAGTGGTGGAAATAAATATTTTTAGTAGTTTAGTACAACGGATCACATTTTTCACCATCCCGAACGTTTTCCACTTCATATTTTGTTATCAACTTAATCTTCCTCTTCCTTCTTTTTTTCACACCCATTTTCCTCACCTAATCGACTCCCCAGAGTCTTCAGACTCATCTTCAATGCTTTGTGTCTCATTCTCATATTCTTGCTCTTCGTCTTCTTTACTTTTTCTATCATAACTATTAAGATGAGTATCGAGCATTACAATTATTTTAAAACGTTACCCTCTATTCTGATTTTCATTTCGATTCTGATTACGATTCTGATTACGCCCATTCGAATCAGTTTCAGATGACGATCGATCAAGTTCTCTAAAATTTTGTAGAAGGTAATCTATGATAGTTATTCATTTATCTGGTTATCCTAAGTATCATGCTTCTTACCCTTCCCCTTCTCCAATGTCAATTTCAGCAGAAATATCACTTGTGAAACTATAAACGTCCTCTCAATAATGAAAAAAACAACAGAACTATTTTGACTAGAAACTACTACTATAATCTCTGGATATTCTATTTCTATTTCTAAGAAGATTAAACTTCTGCTATTTGATATATGAATACCTATAATCTCCTCCTGCTCCATTACTTCCTCCATCGTGATCTTCTTCAATATTACTGAAACTCGATCCTCCAGTAGTTTGAACGGAACCAACAGTCTCAGATGTTCCTGATGGAATTGCATTCGGTCCTTCAACAAGATGATGATCTCCTTCATGATCTTCTTCCAGATTTCTGAAAATGAAACAATAGGAACATAATCCATTTGTATTGTCGGAACCCATAGTTTGCTTCTCCAGGAACTGAAGGGATTGGAGTGGGGGCTGGTTGTGGAGCCGGTAGTTCCGCCACGTGGCCGTCTCCATGATCCTCTTCCAAATTGTTGTAAGATGATTGTCCTGGATATGATGGTTTTGCATCCACGTGTTGTGTTTCTTCAATATTTCCATTTCCAACTGTTTGAGGAGCCACAGCAATTCCTTGAGATGGATTTGGTTGTACCGGTTCTATAAAAACGTCGAAAATCAGATACTGGACATTTTGATTCACTCACGTGGATTTGGTTGAATTGGTTCTTGTGTTTCCTGTGGGACGTACGGAGCAGCAGTCACGACTGGAGCAATATCAGGTCCTTGAGCTCCATAAGTATGTTCAGCAGGTTGAGGTGCGAGAGTCGGATTTGGTGCCTGCTCAACTTGTTCTGGCTGTGGCTGAGGCTCAACTGGAAGAGGTTGAGGAGCAGGTTGATAATTTGGTTGAGGGGCTGGTTGAGGAGCTGGTTGAGGGGCTGGCTGGGGAACTGGCTGAGGAGCTGGCTGAGGAGCTGGTTGAAGTTCTGGAGCTGGAGCTGGACTAGCTTCTGGGGCTGGAATTTCATATTTATGCTCGACTGGTCCAGTTGGTGGTTGTGGAACTGGTGCTGGTTGAATTGTTGGTCCTCCAGTTTCTAAAACAAAAATAATTTCTATTAAAGAATTATGCGATGATTTGAAATTTCTCATTATTTTCATTGAATCTCTCACCTGATTGCTCGATTACGGTATCAACTGTACTCTGATATTCTGGAAATTTTCGAAGATTTCGAACGAAAATAGAGTGATAACCGAATCGTGCAAAAGAAGTTTTGAAAAGAAAAAATAAACAAAAACGTGAACTCACCCTCAATATTTCCTCCTTGTGCTGGTCGTGATTGACTGAATGGTTCGTATGGTTCTTCCTCGTTTTCATGTTCTCCTGTAAGTGATTTTGTTGTTAAAACACAGAAGTCGGTTAATTATTACTGATTTGTGAAGAAGTTGTTACTTCTATATCAGGTGCAGGTGATTTAGAGTTCGTGTTTTCACTCGGTGCTGGAATTGATTGTGAAAGTGGAACAGACGGTGCAGTTGCAGGTACATAAGGTGCTGAAGATGCAGAAGAAGTGGTGGAGAAAGAAGAAACTGAAGGTGCAGAAGGAACAGAAGACTCCACTGATTCTACCGGAGGAGCAACAGATGACAATGAAAGAGCTGCTGGTGATGGAGAACGTGGAAGTTCCGAGACGATAGGAACTTGTGTAACTGATTTAGATTGTTCAACTGTAAAGTGAGAAGATGCAGTAACTTCGATTTTTTGATGAACAGAAGATGGATTAGGAGGCGTTTTAACTGAAGAAACTGAGGAAGTTGGCAGGTTTGAACTTAATTCAAATGTTGATGTTTCGGAAGATTCTGTTGATAGAGCCCATGGTGGGATGGCAGAAGGCGGAGCTGTTGGACGTTTTTGAGTAGTTGATGGAGATGAAGAAGGTATTTTTACAGGAGGAACTGGTCCAGTAGTTTTCGAAGAAACTGTTGGAACGAGTTTGGTTGATGTTGATATATATTTCGATATCATATCGGGTGTCCAGAAACCAGGAGTAGCTGATGTCAATGGTTCTTCTGTCAAAACTCTTGTGTTTTCTTCATCTGGCTCTTCTGATGAATCGTCTTTTTCAATAAATGTTCCTGATGGAATAACTGATGATGGGAATGATTCAGTCTGAACAAGAATTGGAGTTGGTCCAGATGGAACATTAGTTGATGAAACCGTTGCAATGACCTCCGGAGCTATCGTTTTTGGAGCAAGAGGAGGTGTGATTCCTGGACGACGTGAAGTTAAATAAGTGCCTTGACGAGTTTTTGATTGTTGAGTTGTTGTAGAACTGGCTGTAGCTGTCGGAGGGGCGAATGGAGGTGTCAAAGTTTTCGGAGATAGTATCCATGGTGGAATTGCCGATGGTGGAGACGTTGGACCTGTTTTCGTTGTTGGTTTCAGAGTAGCAGGAGGTGATCCTTGAGTAGGAGTCGTCCCAGAATCTGTTTGAGAATCCACGTATTCTGTGCCTGTTTGATACTCAGATGACGTGGAAGCAGGTTCAGTCACTGATGAAGGATTCGAAGAACCCGTTTTTTCATTAGCCGGAATTGTGCCAGAATTAGGTTTGATGTCAATATATTCAACATCTGTTTCATATTCTATTGATTCTGAAGTCAGTCCAGCGTCCACAGTCATAGAATACGTTGCAGGAGTGGAGTTGAATGTCTTGTTGTTTCCTTTCGGAGTCCCAGGTGACACTGTATGAGAAAGGTTTGAACCACCAGCCGGTGATGATGCTGGAATTTCTTTTTCTGTCCCAGTTGGTTTTGTCAATGTATTTGTTGAAGTTGGAGTTGTAGCCATTGTTGATTTCAGAGATGATTTCTCTGTGTACATGGCCATGATCCAATCAGGAATAGTTGCTGGTTTATTAGTTGGCGACATCTCAGTGATCAAAGATTGTGAAGATTTCTGAGAGGTGACAGGGGAACTGGTTACTTCGTCTAACGCATCCGTCACATCAACATAATCTTCTTCTAAAGGATCCATTGGAGTACTACTATCCGTTGTTGTTGGTAACTGGAATCCAGAACCGAATGAAGGTCCGAATCCAGCTGGAGAATCAACGAATTCTGAGGGTGGAACTGCACTCACAAAACCGTTTTCCGATTTTGTGGATAGAAGTGAATCCTTAGTAGAAAACTTTGATGACTTGCTCAGAATTGAGGGCAAAGTTGGTGCAGATGGAGAAGATGGTTTATTTGAAACCACTGCATACGGTGGAATTGATGATGGAGGTCCGGGTGTTACCGAAGGTTCGATATTGGAACTTGATGGAAGAGAAACAGATTTTCCCGTTGATTCTTCAACTGAAATTACTTCTCCTGAGTTCTCCATAAAACCAGTTTGAGGTGATTTAGTATTCTTGAAAGCTGGTAATCCAGGTGGAGGTTGCAATGTTTTCGAAGAAGAAACTTCCGATTTTTGAGAAAATGATGATTTCGGGGAATTGGTTGTTCCAGTAGAGATTGACAATGGAAGACCTGTAGTCATGGATAATTGTGCCCACGGTGGAATGGCTGATGGAGGATGTGTTTGTTGTTTTGTGGCAATTTGGGATCGAGGTGTTGATGTTTTACTCGGAGTCGGGAGCGTAGTTTTAATAGATGATGACTCGATGGATGTGATTGAATCGATTCTTGGAGAAACGACAGTTGATGGTGAAGTTGGTTCCAAGTTATTAACAGAACTTGATTCATTTTTATTCGAAGGCGACTGTGGAGAAACTGTTTCAACAGAAGGCATCTTGATAGGTTTTGAAGTTGAGAAAGTAGACATCGATTTCTCAATTTTTTCCAGTTTCATTGATTTTGTTGATTTCTCTGCTGGTTTTGTAGAAGAAATCGGTACAGTAGTCTTTGAATTTGTTGCATGCGAAGAACTTTTCCGAGATGAATCACTTGATTCAATACTTTCAGTTTTCAAGGAAACAGAGGGAATCTCTGATGGACGTTTAGGTTCTTCTTCCTCTTCTTCTTCTCCACTTTCAGAAATAAATCCGGATGGAATGACGGATGACGGAAGATTCACAGACATCTCTTTTGTTTTCTCTAATTGGATAATTGATGGTGAAATGGCCGGTGGAGATGGTTTCTGATTTTTCAGATTCTTATTCGTACTGTGTTTTGGTTTTGACAGAAACTGTGATGGCAGAACATATGATGGTTTGTTAAGTGCATTGAGTTCTTCTTCTTCATCTTCCTTTTCAGACAAATTATCAGACGGAATAACAGATGATGGCATACGGTCAGTGGTTGTGATCTTTGAAACTGAAGAAAGCTGGTTAGAAGCTAAGCAACAAAAAGTGAAAAGCTGAAAAAAGGAAAAGCAGTGCGATTTTTGTGATCATACCTGTACTTGGAATATTCGTTTTAGATATATTTTCAATTGAATTTTCAGCGGAAACAGAACTAATTTCAGGGCGACGTTCAGAAGGATTAACTTCTTCTTGACTATCATCAACTTCCCCACCCCCGTCTTCTCCACCGTTGTTTGATGCTTTTGGTGGTGGTAAAGCTATCATTACAGGAACATCTGGACCTGCTGGAGGTTGTTCACCTAGAACTTCCGGTCCTGGACCGTATGATGGAGGAGAAGGTGGTTCTGGAATCGGACCAGGTACACTTGGTGGAGCTGGCGTTTCTCCCGGTGGCGGGGGTGGAGGCCCTTCTTCTGGAGTACTTGGAGTTTCTGGTTCTGATGGAACAGATGGCGATGGACTGTAGGAAGGAGCAGATGGAGCAGGTGGTGGTGCAATTTCATGCGAAGGTTGAGGAGCGGACGGTTGATATGGTGCTGGTTCTGGTTGTGGTGGAACTGGATTAAAGTTTCCAGAAGGCGGAGGTGCTGGTGGTGCGATTGGATTTGGTCCTGTTGACCTTGAGGGAGCAACTTCTGTCATAGTCGGGATTGGAGGAGATGAAGCAGCTGGAGAAACTTCATTGGAAGTTTCAGAAGGAGATGAAGGTGATGGACCGTATGAAGTTTCAATAGGTGAAGGTTCAGGAACTGATGGAGTGATTGGCGTAGGCTCATATAGTTCTTTTGATCCAGATGAGGAGACTTCTTTGTTTGATGACGGTTGGAATGTTTGCTGTGGTGCCACAGCGGATGGACCTGATCCTGAGTAGTAACTTGATTCTTCTGATGGTCTGAAGGGTGCGGAAGGTTTAGCAGGAGCAGGCAGAGAAATAGTGACAGGAACATGACCAGGAGGTGCATGAGGAGAAGGAATTGAACTTGAAATAGAGGGAAAAGAAGGCGAAGCGATAGGCTGTGATGGAGAAGAAGATGAGTGAGAAGGAGAAGCAGGCGGTGGAGGAGGAGGAGGCCGTGCTGATGGTGATTCCGTCTCATGGATATTGACAAAAGTGGGTTCACTTGATTCACCTGGAGCAACAGGCAATGTCTTTGGTGGTTGATAAGGACTAGAAACTGATGGAAGTGGTTCGATTGGAGGAAGTTTTTCTTCTTTCGGTGGTACTGGAACTGTTCCAGGAGAACATGGAACACAATTCAGTTTTGTATTTCGAGATTCAGATGCTGCATTATCAACTGTCAATGGATTTGCATAAGACGTTGATCGTTTGGCACTTCCACCTGAAATAAATGGATCACGTGCACCATGCCCCACCATTTAACCTAGAACCGCGACTGGAAAACTTATCAAAATGAGAATATAAAATGAGGAATTTCAAAATAAAGACCAATCCCAATCAAATAAAAAAACGAGACTTACCATTTGGCAGAGTACTTTTCTTTGATGGTTGACCATCATCAAAGTCATCGTCATCTGGTTCTTCTGAAAACAGATGGATGGAATGAAGAAATAATTATTGAATGTGCAGCAAAACTATTTTTTAGAGAACGTCATTTTGAAACTAACACAAACTATTCAATCTAAATTAATGAGAGTGCATTCTTCAGATATTAAGAGCTGACTTAAGACTAGGGAAATTAATTTCGAAAAGTTAATGTGGTTCACATATTATTTGTTATGGTAGTTTATAAATATCATGAACACATGTTAAAGAGCAAAACCATGAACAAACTGTGTCAGTTTTAGATTATTATAAATTGTAAAACGATTTTCAAACTGTTAATTACCAAACAACGCGGTCACAGAGTTTTCAAAAACTGGAGGAGCAATTGGAGATTTGATAGTGAATCCAGACTGAATCTCTTTCTTTTCGATGTTATCTCCAATATCAGACGTTTCATTATCATTTGATGGATCTTCTGAATTATTTGATGTCGTTGGAGGAGAAACACTTGTTGTTAATTCTTCAGTTGTCGTTTCTTCAAAAGTTGTTGTTGTTACTTCTTCTGTTGTTGTAGTTGTTGGTATTGTGGTCGTTCTCGTTGTCGATAGAACTTCTCGAGTGGATCCTTCTGAATCTCTGGCATCTCCGATTTCTCTCCCAGATCGATCCAATGGAGTTTCGCCATCGAAATCTCCACTTAATGGAGACAATGCAGTAATTTCCGGTGGAATAAATCCAGGAGGTTTCATATCAGGAACATGTCTTCTAGAAGGTGGAGAAGGGTATTTTGGGTAAGTACGGGGAGGAGAGACAGGACGTGGAATTGGAATTCTCGGTGGATTAGGAGATTGAGGACGTTGGATTGGGGCTCCAGACGAAGAGCCGACCATTTCATTGATTAGTGTTCTCGGCATTGCAGAAAGACCTGGTTAGATGATGTATTAATACATGAATGAATTAAAGTAAGAATAGACAATACCATCATATCCATCTGGAAAGACACCTCCATGATTTGATGATTGAACTGTTTGCCATGCTTCTAGATTATTGCCTGAAGTTTAGTTAATGAGGTAAAAACATGCAGAAAAAGAAATGGAATAGACTGTTGGAAAGAAGAGAAATGGAATAAGTATCAATTGATCTCACCTTCATTTCCTCCTTCATAACCACTCGGTTCAAGACTTCTGATCTGAAAAAAGAACATTTGAATGCAGTTTGTTTGACTTTAAGACTTACATGCTTAACAATTCTTTTTGTTCCATCGTGCTTTTCTGATGACGTCAGAACTTCTTCCGATTGAACATTCATTTCTACCGAAGCTTCAGCAATTGGTTCTGAAATGAATTCGCTTTCAATCAAATAATCAAACATAAAAGACCATCCGAAATTATCTCAAAAAAAATGAAACCGAAAAGATGTTTTTACTGTGTTTGAAAGTTTAGCTGGATTAATTAGATGGATTAAGTTATTGACAAAATAAAGGAGTTTTCTTTCACGAATGGTAAAGTAAACTTACTATCCAGATCATTCAAATTGTTTGAATTCAGCCAAATATTAGGAGATATTGGAGGTTTCGCAGTTATCACAGACACCGAACCTCCATAAGACTTTGAAATGTAATGAGCACGGTTAACCGAAGAAGCACCAAGGACGAATACTAAGTTAATTGGGTTATGGATACTAACAAAAACTGTATTAGACGAAGCTAACAGAAAAAGAAAACAGAAGAAAAAACAAGAAAATGAACTGACCCAAATCAGAGAAATCTCTTCTTCCAACTCTTCTATCGGGTGGAGGAGAGTCGTTTAACCATGCTGATCTCTTCGGTTTCCATACTCCATGTGCCTGAAAGCGAAGAATAATCAAGAAGATTACTGTTTCAGAGGCTTACTGTATTTGAAGAATATTCTGCGGGAGCTACTCGAATTCTGTAATTATTCAATTGAATGAACGAACTCAAGACTAGACCTGCGAAAACTACAAAAAATGTTACATTTATCTGATTTTCTGAGGGAATTGGACAATCTTGAGGGAAAGAAAGTGTTATGTCACTCCAAAAACTTCCCAGTTATGATAATCTTTTTCATTCATCGGTTACATATTTCCATTTTATCTAAAGAATCATCTCTTCCGTTCTATTTTATTTTCTATTCAATTTCCCACCTCAACTAACTAAATCCGTCTAGTCAACGCGTTCATCACTATCGTTTTCATCTTGAATCCACTAATTATTCGACGAAACCTTTTTTGTCACCACTAATTTATACTTGTTCGTTGCTTGATCTCTTATACCATAAGAAACAGCTATCCCTCTGGTTTTTCGGTTTCGAGACATAGATTACAATACGTGTTACATTCGATTTATAAGGCGACTTTTGTCCGTTTTGTGGCCGACAGAAAAGGCTTTTCAGTAGTAAAAAGGTCATTATTAGTATTCATTTCGTGATTGTTTATGGCGCGACGCCGTCGTGCTTCTCTCTTCAATCGTGGGAATGAAAAAGACATTGACTTAAAAGCATACATGTTTTTCTGTTTGTCATTCTCCTCCTTTTTCTCTTTTCTATATGTTCCGTGATGAATGAATTAAGAATTACATTCTGACTTTGTCATTCAGTTAAATGTTTCATTATGAAGATGAATATGGAATTGAGTGAGAAAACTAAACAAAATGGAATAAAGTGACAGATAGAATCACTTTCTTTTCGTCTCCCAACTTGTTTCTCTTTCAATGCGAATCATGGTTTTGACTACTGAGCCGATTCAGTGACCATGCTTCTTATCTTATCAGATCTATCCGTTTTACGGAGTTCTTGATGATCGACTTTTAAGTTCTAGTGTTGTTTGAAACACGTGTGCTTCACTCGGATCACTCAACGGAAACCGTGAACAAAATGATATTGAGAAATGGGAATAGTCGAGTGGACAGAAACAGTTATTCTGCGATTTCTATATGTCCCTTTTTATATTTTCTCAAGTTCAACTTTGAAAAAGATACATTTTGAATTCGGTTCAGTGAATTAAATTTGAAGAATAACAAAGAGAATAGCAAATCGTAGAAGAGACAAAGTGAGAGTTGTTTTGGCTAATTACCAGTTTTATTCGGATGAGAGTGGAAAGAAAAAGAAGCGAAGAAACCGCTATATTCGATCAACAGTCGTCATCATTGCTATCTTATTAGGATCGGCGCCAAAATATTCGCGCATGCCATGTCAAGTAAAGTCATTCAGTGGTTCAGATAAAACTACATGTTTCTAGTTATTCGGTGGACACTCGTGATCACTTGAGAGGAACGATTCAGTCAGAAATGGAAAAGTATACTGTAGATATATGATTGTGATACAAATGAATGGAATAACTGAATGATCTCTGATAGATCGAATTTTGGGTCAAGTGGGAGAACAATATTCAGAATAGGTTCTGAGCTCATGATTTTTAAAGAGCAAGATATGGAGTTTTAAGGAGCAAGATTCTCAAATTCATAACAATATTTGTTGTACGTGTTCGGAAGAATCGTGAAGTTATAAATGATGACTTATTCGATGTTTAACCAAAACTTCTTAATACACATTCCACTTGATGAAACAAGTAGTACTTACACGGATAGTTTCAAGAAACTTATTTTGAGGTATTTTGTTTCGAAAAAGATAGAGAAAAGGAATGATTTCATCTACAGATTTTCAAAAAATTTGGAAAGCTCATTTGAAAGGAATGGCTGAAAAATAATGCAAAATTCTGAGAATTCTTCGAACGGAACGAGAGATACGAACAGAAAATGGAACCTAGGCGTTGAAAAGATTGAGAGAATTGAAAGGATAATAAAAAAGTAAGTAGTTATTGCGTAAGAAGAGAAACGTACTCGGCATTATGTGGTTGCTGCTGCAGAAACTGTCGGGCCGTGACACTGACGATCGTCAGTGTTAGAAGCACAAGACGACGCATTGGAAATTCAGATGCTCATATAATGAGGAACACCTTCGTCTCACTTTGAATTGGTTTATATGACTTCTGATTCCTTCTAGGGGGCAAATCTAGGAGGTGACGCTTGAAAAGAGGGGGGAGATAGGCAATGACCGTCGGAGGAGGGAGGGCGTGGACTGCCCCTTTCGAATGTTCGTGTAGAAGAAGAAGAAGAAGAAGCGGAGAGAACGGAAGGAAGAAGAAGCTGTGGATGCTACTAGTTTGCTGATCTGATGCGACGATATTGTAATGAAGAGGGGAAGAATTCAAAGAGAAACAGAGATAAAAAGAGTAAGTCTTTTTTGGAAGCGTCGAACGAATGAATGGTTTTTGAGTGAAAAACTTTTGACACGAAGAAGAAAACGAAGATAAATGTTTATGGAACATGATTATTCAAAGGAAAGATCCTGGAGAATCTTTGACTTTCTCTTTTGATAATACAGGAGTTTGAAGAGAGATCAATTAGAAAGAAACTCAGAAGTCATCTGAAAAACTGGCATCTAATCCTGGCTTTGGGAACACTGATGGTAGGAAGTTCTTACCTTTGCTCAAGATGTGACTTCTTCCAAGTGCTTTTCATTTCAAATCAAGGATTCTCCTCTAGTAAGAAAAGATTTTAAAAAGCTAATCTCATTTACTTTCGTGTTCGGAGGGAATACTATTTGGTTAGTGACATCTTTGTCACTTTCTGATGTGGCATTACATTTTTATGGCACTCTGTTTATTCACTTTGAAACTATACACTTCCAAAATCTTTCTCTTTCATCCAAAGAAAAAAGAGAATTGTTTTATTTCTCGAATTGAAACAATTCTTAATTCTTCTTGTTCCGATTCATATAATTACCTCATCAACTAACCAAATACAAACAATAATAATTCTTCCACCCTTTTCTTCTCCTAATTCTCTTTTTTCTACTCTCATTCTCCTTCCATATTAAATCAGGATTATGTCATCCACCATGTCTGCCATAGGAAGGAAGAGAAGACAGTCATCGTACGTTCGTAAGACGAAAAGGAGGATATTGCCTAATAGAACTCGTAAAGTGTATCAATTGCTACCGACTGGTTTTCACATATTATCAATGGTTTGTTGCTGTTTTCTCAGTACGTCGCCAGCTTATTCTTACTTTGTTCCTCCCTCTCTTTCTCTATCAGTCAGTGGATCGGATTGATGGATTGACAAGTTTCATGTAGTTGAACAAGTTGATACAAAACATGATATAGGCTTATGTGACATACAACCGTTTCTGAATATAATCAATGCATTTGTAGTTTCTCCTGATCTTTAATGATAAGCAAATGTATCTAAATGGATTTGAATGATCAATCAATCAAGCTTGTACTAAAAAGAAAACATATGAGATCTGAGTCCCTCCGTTCGGTATACTTCATCCCTCTATTCAATTAGTTTCAGTGCAACAACTCAAAACTTTCTCTTTTTCACTTCAATGGATTTCGAAAACAAAACGAACGCAATGGGAACTAAGATCACACTGCACAAATGAAATCTGTAATTGACTCTGCTTCAGTCACTTTTTTGTAACAAATCTTCATCGGCCAACCCAACTGTGACCAACAAAATGAAACTCTCTTTCACTTTATCTACCGAAATCTGATTACATATTCAGAAGAAAGTGGTTGTTTACTTCTTCTTTTCATTCCCTTTTCCTCCCCATTTCACTTATTTACAATACAAATTTTATTGGTGAAAGCAAGATAAGTAATTAAAATGAGAACCCGATTTTTAGCGAAACATTTGCATTTCTTGCCTAAAAATTGCCGGAATTTAGACATCATAAGACTCTCGGAATCGTTGAATGTCGTAGATTTCCTTAGTTGAAAGCGACGCTCGAGCCATTATCAATGATTGAAGACCGTAGTTTCTGATCTGAAAGACAAGTATTTTTGATGACAAAATGTTCCTATAAATGAAAATTAGCAAACACAATCGGAAGTTTTTATGTTAGCACTAGTGACTAAATCTATATGAATCTGATTCTATCACTCTTTCTATAATTCAAATTAAAATGGAGCGATTGAGTAGCTTCTGAAAACCAATAAAAACGAAACAAGTGTAAATAAAGCAACGAAGATGGCATTATTGAGGTGAGTGATAAGGGAATCACAAGCGGAAATTCAAATATATTTCTACCGAATACTCTGTCTTCAAACCTTTTCAATCTTTTATCTTTCAGAAGACTGTGTCCATAGTTGAGTCATTTCATGCTGAATTCAATTAGATTTTGTATCTAACTATTCTCTTTGTTGTCTAAAAAACATACTTTCAAAAGACAAACCTCAAGTTTTGGAGTCGGTTCTTGTTTCGGCCATAACCGTTCGGATTCCAATTGATTGTCAAGAAGTTTCTTCCGTTGGTGATTATTGCAGAGAATACATGGACAACAAGCACAACAACGAGTCAAAATATCACAGAATTTACGGCGGACCTGAAATTTCAATGATCCAGAATACGAATAACGACAGAAATGAATACTTCGACTCTAATTTGTCTGTCATTAATCGTGTAGATTGGTAGACGAAGAGCACATGCAGCAATCGGAAGAAACGAAGAAATATCAGAAAGAACTGTGTAAAGAGAAGGAAGTTCTTGAAGACTTTGAATGTTAATTGTCTGAAAGAATCATAGTTTCCAATAATTCAGATTTTCGAATAAAGATCTCACCTCCCAAAAAGCGATAATGATATCGAGTATATTAGCAAGTAAATATCCGGTGACAACCATCACAAGCATTCTCGTGACTGCCCTCAATCTGGATCTCAATCGTGTAACTTCACCTCTGAAAAAAGATTTCATTAGGCTCATTCAAGTGAAACATGCTTCTTGTTGCAAGTGAACAGTGGTATAGAAATAGTATATTTTGTTCCAAATCAGAAGAAAAAGTGGATAGTGGTGAATTGAGAAACCAGTTGTTTCTTTTTTCAAGTGCCTGATTTTCTATAAACTGAGTATTACTTTTTTGAGTTTTCAATCAAATAAATGTGATTCTAAATCTATAAAACACACATGAATTTACTTGAATAATCTTTGAAAAGTCTCCTTTGCATCCAACCTAAACATTCACATTTCTGCATTCTTTTCCTTAATTTCTAATCATCTCATGCTACATTCAATGACAGAAAAACCAAAAAAAAAAGAAGTCAAAAATGGATAAAAAATCGTGGAGAGGGAAAGAGAAACTGAGTGAAAGAGAGGAAAAATATAGGAGGGAGAAGTGGAAACAAACAAGATCGGACGGTCCCAAAATTACCTTCGAACATTTCCAAGAGGGCTGAAATTGATTAGGGAAATGAGAAATTATATTTAAAAACGGGTAAGTATCACTCAAGGGTAAAAACATTAAAAAGTAATTCAAAAGTATTCGAATTCTAATAGAATTGACTTCTTACCTGGTTCCGACAGTGATGAAAAGAACCAATGCTTTGACTGTTTGATCACGATCCGTCCTTCGAACATTCATAACAATTGCAGCGTTGAAATATGCAAGAACTGAAAATAGAGATTGATTAGAAACATCCCGCTGAAAGGGTTGGAAAATACCTGCAAAAGGAAGGAAAACTGTGACAATTTTTCTGACGAAGAATCTCCAAACAACATCCATACTCTCTCCGAACATTGGAACAACTGCAAGTCCCATTGAAGAAAATCCAGTACAATTCGGTTGAGTAACCACCTGAAAATACGAATGATTTAGAAAGATTCACTCGACGAACAAACCTCGATTTCGAAGAAAACAGTTCCACGGAAAATGAGACTTCCTAAGAAACAAAAGAAAACAACATAAGTTCGATGGGTGGCGAGAATTTGGAAGAGTTTAAGGGTCCTGTTATCAGCTGTACTTTGAAGATATCTTTCAATTGTTGCTGCCATCAAAAGAAATGAAGCAGCTGATAAAGTAATATGGGATACTGTAAATGCTGCACGGAGATACTCGTGCCAGAGAACAAGAAGATTGAATGATTCGAAATAATCAGTGTAAACCTGAAATACTTCAAATGAATTTGTGAATTAGTTGTATGTTCTTGACCTGAACACACATAATTGCAATATAACATAAAGAAATGAAAACATCACATCCAGAGATCCACATCAAATACGTCAGATTCCGTTTCCGAAGTACTGTAGACGTGCTAAAAGTGTAGAAGAGAAGTGAATTGTGGATGATACTGATGAGGGCAACAATGAGTCCAATGATTCCAACGAATACCATTTTCCATTCAAGGAATATTGGTGGAGAGTATTCACAGTCATCAGAAATGACGTCTTCGAAAGCATCTTCTACTAAACTGAAGTTGTTGTTATCCATTCATGAACCTAAATACTTCAAGATGTTAGGTGTTCGAAAAAAAAGGGGGGCACGTAGACATTTGAAGCACAAAGTTCGGAAATGAGGGTGAGAAGAAGGGAATGGGGTGGGACAAGAGAGAATTATTTCAATTGGCAGGTCAATAGGTCTTTTGTGGAAAAAGTTTGTGAAAAGATTGTGGAGAAAAGGGTTGAAAGAAGGAAGAGGGAAGAGAGTTAGTTAGGATTAAAAGTGAGAATAAAAGGAGTTTGATTGAATAAAAAGTGATGTGACTACTTTATGAAATGAATTCAAAAATAGAAGAAGAACAGGAAGGTAATGGAAGATATTCTTAAAAATATTGGATTTCAATTCGCCCGGTTCCTTCGAAATAATGATCTTTGAAAAGTTTTTTGACAGAGAAAAGGGCAATAAAGAATACACCGAAAAGCTGTTGACGTAGGTGGATTCAGAACCCATTTTGCAGAAAAAATGAGAATAATTGAAGTATTATTTTAGAAGTTTGTGCACATGTCTTCTGTAAAATAATGGAACTCGAAGATGATTTATTCTTTCAGTTTGATTGGTTGATTTTCAAGTTCTGGAAGAAACTTTGCAGAAAAGTATTGAAAGTGTAAACTTTTCTTCTTGAGAGAGAGAGAGAGAGAGAGAGAAAGTAGTTCAATGAGTACATACATAACCAATGTCTTCCTGACTAATGAAAGTACACTGAAACTCTTCTTTTCTCACTTTTTGCTTCTTCTCCCTTTCATTTTCTTTTTTCTTGTTTGAAGACAAGAAACCAAAAATTAATCGAAGTTTCCTCCCAGAAAGAAAATGTCTACAGAACAAACATTTGTTCTTTTGAAAACTATCAATCTACTTCTTCCGGCTCTTCTATTTGAATCCAAAAGAATATCAGATACGTGTCGTTCTCGAAACTTCAGAAAAAGAGGAAAGGTTATTTTGGGAGTTTTAAGAGAGAAATGAAGAAATACAAATAAATGAAAATGAAAATGAAAGGATATTTGAATCAAAAAGAGTAATGACGACACCGGATGGAAAATGAGAAGACATCTAATTAGAAGTTCATTTGAAGAGAAGGGAAGTCTGGAAACATTTGGTTTCAATACGGAATAAAAAAGAAAGAAGGAAATTGAGTTATCATGAAATTTCAGCTGTAATAAGATACTCGGAAACACTGAATTTGAAATGAAATCATTCTGATCTTTTTTCATTCATTGGTCATTTAAACGAAGAAAAAAGCAAATTCTGAGAAAAGTACGGAATATGAGAAGATGGACGAAGAAGAAGAAGAAGGAGAAGTCAAGAAACAGAAATGAGATTCGTGTATTCTACTTTGTCTCTTCTTTTCACTTCACTTGATCGGTAGAAGAAAAAGAGATGAAGTTTTCGAAAAAATATCTTTTCCAGACGTAAAATCAACAAGTAATTTGATCATCCTTCTGAAGTTTCCGTTCAAAAACATGTGAAAACTCAAGAGATACGGAACAGGAGAAAGAAGAAAAAAGGTCTGAAATAGGCGGAAGGAAAAAAGTGTTCATTAAAATGAAAATGTTCATTAAAATGAACATTTGGAATGGCGTAATAAGAGGAAATGAAGTCATTTGCAGAAAAGAAATGAAAGAAAAACTTATGAAGTCATTATTTTCATCGGCCGAAGGAGGTCCTTTGCGGATTCCATTCCTCTGAATTTGATTGTTATTAAGTTCTTATCATGTCTGCTCAGACTTAAGAAATGAACTTTCACATCCCACACGTTTTGATCTGTCAATGGTCAACTACAGTACTCTTTACATTCAAATCCATAGATCCACCTCCATTCATGTAAAACGAAACAAAAGAAGCGGAAGTGAACTCGTTGCTCAGAAAAAAAAAGAAAAAAGTGGGAAGCACGTTGCTGTTATCTATTTGAGGATCAGTGCTTGAGGACTAAAAAGAGAAGAAAAAAGGAGAGGAAGGAGTAGAAACATTGTGTGGTCACACTACAAATGATGCCAATTACTAGTAGAAATAGGTGACGAGTAAGTGAAGAAGCACTGAAGAAGAAAACGACCCCCCGAAGATTCATTTTCTCTTTTTGAGCTATGCTCTTCTCAGTTTATATACTTTTACCGTCTGATTGTTTCTGAATAATTGAAGAGGAAGTATTTGAAATGGATTCGTAGATCCATCGAATAATTGAGTTTTCAATAAATCTACTTATGAATCACTTGTGATAAGAAGATTTACAGTGTGATCAAAAAGAATTTCCCTCGAAAAACAACAAAAAAACTGGAATTTAAGGCGACAAAGAACCAAAACACACGCTTTCTGATGAATAACGGAAGAAAAAAGTTGATGAGTTCTGATGAGAAATGAAAAAATGTTTGCGACAGTCGAGGATAAAATAGGAAAACCCTTAATGCTCAGGAGGAAAATTCCATCAAAATGCCTGTCGTGCAATAATTTCGATCAGAAGAGAAAGAAATTCATTTCTGAATCTCAGACTTCAAGATCCCCTTGCCCTTTGAATATTGGCCCCATCAACACAGTAGTTTTAGTCTTTTTCCGTCTCCGAATAGAGCAACGTTGCTCTCGATGCAATATTGTTACACGGCAAAGAAGTTGTTTGTCCTCGATCCGTTTCCTTAGATGTCCATCATCTTTGATTCTTATTTCCATTTGATGCTGAGGAATGATAGACAGGAGAGCTACTCGTTGAATGAACTACAAACTGTATGGAAAGAGTTATTCGTTTTTTCAAAAATGTTTTTAGACTATTCGAAGAAAGTCTGAATTGAACTTAACCTAACCGATAGACAAGATAGAAAGCAACAGAACGAGAGAGATAGAAGAGAGAAATGAAAGTAATTATCCGTCAGTTTTCAATCTTCTTCCACACGTTGTTTGTGATTTAGATTGTCCGTCAACTGAAAGAATAACATGAAAGTAACGGACCAATTGGTTCTAAGTGTTTTTTTTCTCTTCCGTTCGTTTCTCACTTTCTGCTGAAACCGGAAAAAGAAGGCGACGAAAAAAAAACATACATAATAAAAATGGAGGCGGGAAGATGAAGCGTTCTTCTTTTCTCTTACTGAAAATGACAAAGTGTTGACTGATTTCTGGAAGTCTTGTTTTGGTTTTGATCCGATGCAACAAAAAAGAAAAAAAAGAAGAAGGAGGAAGAGAAGAATAAGATTCGAAAGGACAATAACGAATTGTTCGGTAAGTGCAAAAAGAAGTAGAAAATAAATGAGTTAGTTCGAGAATTTGAAAGAAGAAGAAGAACTGAGCAAGAAACATCTCATGTGTTGGTAAAACAACAAGAAAATGAAACAAGGATGCTTAATTGTCGCCCAGGAAAACCCCTATTCAGACCAAATAAATTACAAAAATACGGCAAAATGATCGGAAGAAAAATTTGAAATTCGATCAACAATGAAATTTTATATGTTAAAGAAAAGAAGATTTGAACAGGAAAACCGAAAAAAACGTTCGGTTTTAAATTTCAAACAGAAAGATTTCTATATCTTCTTCAGAGTTTTCGAATGGTGTAATGTTCAAAAAATCGAGTTTTCACAGACGAAGGAAGAGTATGGAATGGAGAATAGAGTGTAGTTTTTCTTATTGTCTTACTGTAATTTCTAATGGCAAACAGAAATATGTATCAATGAAATCATTTGATGTTCACTCTCGGGAAAGAAGAAAAAAAGCGAATGTTCTCTCCTCGAATCTATTCTTTTGGCTGAGAAGTAGACATCATAAATTGAATTGAATCCAATGAGATCAACAGAGAAAAAAACTTTTATTCTGATTTGTATGTAGGTCAAAGAGTCGAAAGAAACCTTGATTTGATATGGATTATTTGATAATCCACTCAAAAATTTGTCATTTTAATCTTTCTCCACCTCCACATTGAATAAAAGGATCATCAGGGAATGTTTACTTAAAAGAGATTTCTAATTTCTATTTTCACCATGAAGGCGTTATTTTTCTGAATATCACGTCTTCAAATTTTCAAAATCTGAACCACAATGATAGACACAAATATGTGTCTGGACAGAAGAATTACTGTAAGTGTAGAGAAGACGGGAAACATGAGAAAATAGGAACACGTGGGAGGAGAGAAAAGAACAAGGAACAAACTTCAGAATTCTTTGAGAGTAGAAATGGGACAAACGTATTTTGCATATTGAAATGAAGGAAATTCTTTTTTCTTGTTTCAAATGATGGAATATGGGAGAATTGAAGAACAAAAGATGATCAAAATAGGAAAATGAAATTCTAGAACTACATGAAATAACTAGAATCTGAAGAAAGAAGATCCATGTCTTCAGAAGGGTTTTCTGCAGAAACCATCCAAATCGAGTGTTTTGATCTAAAAGTGCCGAATGAAATCTTGTATCAAACATTGGCGCATTCGAGTGTAAATACTCATGATTTCAGTTTTTCCACTCGAGCAAACAAAATTTAATTAGGGATGGTAACCGGGAGAGAAAAGGCGAAAGAGACACCAATCAAAAAACAAGAGAATGGATGGAAGCTGCCTTCTCAACTGAGACAGATTTGTTATGTTTCCGTTTTGAGTGGCTGAAACCACGTGAAATAACAAACATAAGATATTCATAAACTATTTGAAAAATGGGTCGATTGTCTGAAAAAAAGGAAAAAGAGAGGAATGAGTTAATAAAAACAACGATGAGAATGAGAGAAAGAATGAGAGAAAGAAGTGAATTGATTGTGGAACCCCATATGGAAAGTACACGTGTCACAACGGAAAAACACCCATTTCAGGATTGTATTTCATGTGAGTTGGCTTTGAAAATAGATGAAAAGCATGGGTTTCCGGAAAGTAATTTGAGATAAAAACGGAGAGAAGGTACTGTGTGAAATTGAACAGACACAGATAGAACTTTCCAATATTATAATAGTTCGCAGAATCGGGAAATATGGTATTCATATGGGTAGAAAAATGAACACGATAGTTTGAAAATATATGTTACTTTGCTCACTTCAAAGTGTTAACGATATAAATTAAGTTTCGGATTCGGTAGTGAGCTTCCTTCCAAAACACAGTATTCAGAAACCTTGAAACCTGAGAAAACTCAATTTTTAAGACTAATACTTTGAATGAAAACACTTTTGAGAGAAAACTTCGATTGAAGAGATGTTTGAAGTGACCAAGATTTTTGAAGTATTTCCTTTTTACCCATACCACGCTTTTCATATATTTTCAATTTTGGGGTTTCCGTCTGAAAGTCGATGAACTGAAAATATGAAAAGGACTGAGTAATAAACAATAAAAGAAACCGAATGCATTTGTAAGTAAGATTTGTGATGATTGAAGGTGGGAGGGAGTTTATAGAAAATAACATTCTGAAAACAAACCATCGAGTAGGAGTTGTTGCTCTAAAACTATGGATCTCCGATGTTTCGAATGCGTTTCTTATTGGTAGTAGAGATGACGTGGATGGATAGAAGAACATATTTATCAAATATACATAATATGAAACATCATAAGATGGTCGAGGAGCAAATGCAAATAAACTGGAAATGAGAAACCTTTTTTCGATCATGAACTGATCAAGTTTTTATTAGAAAAACCTCCCGATGAAAAGTGGGAAATCTTTGTTGAAAGTTGTATTAGAAAAGTTCATTTTGACATTTTCAGACAGAAATTACATTCGCAGTGAAACAAGGTGGTGGTTTATGGAATAAAACAGATGAATTTTGGCATTTCATTCAATTAGAATCAGCCGAAACTTTGAAACTTTTTAATAAATAACGAGAAAAAACACCTGGAAAGGCAGTGATCACTTAAAATTTGTACCCTTCGTGACACAAAAAGTCTGGAATCTTGAAGATTTCAAGAATTTCAGTTGAGTTTATTTGCAATATTCAGCTCGATATAGTTAATAATTTAGATGAAAAAAGAGGGGTCATTCATCAGTATGTTGCAAAAAAAGTAGAAGGAGGATGAGGGAAAATGTTATGTAGGAGGGTTCTGAAATTGAAAATGACGTTGAGAGAAAAAAGAACTGATATGGAAATCTGAAAATTGAAGAGAAGATTGGGTTGAAAAAGGAATGAAAAAGAAGAAGAAGAACTTGGAAAAAGATGAAAGAAATGATGGCACTTGAAACACGAATGAGGAAGTACGAGAAAAGGCACATCCGAACGGTGAAAAGGTTAAAATACATCTACCTTGCGAAGCCACGTTGCTTTCGAAATGAATTCAATAGAAAACATATTTCTGTTTTGGTTGGTTTATTAGAGTCCAAGAACTGAGGCGGTGTACTTCACATTTTACTAAAGTTCATTCAACAGAAACTGACAGCTGAAAATAATAATGTTACGGTCTTTGATCAATTTAAATACAAATTCAATGTTTTGTGATTTCTAACCTTTCCAACAAACTACATTCCCCAGAAACTGTTTCACAAATAAATAACGTCTTCTTGGTGAAATAAAAAGGAGAGATTACCGGTGAGACTAGATAAAATCAAAATTAAATAATGGTGGAATTTGGAACAAGTGAATGAATATTATCGGAACATCAGAGAAAGACAACTTGTGCTTCTTTCGAAAAGAAAAAGACTGACCACCAATCAAACTTTGATATTTGAACATACACAGTGTAAATGCAGACTTTTAATATTGAATTATTTGAGACAAGAAAAGAAATTAGAACTACAGTAGTCTGGTTTTGAATTAGATCATGTAAAGAGTGTGTTACATCGGAGATCATCTAATAAAAAAGTGCGGATTGGTGTCTCTTTTTCTGTTACTCATCTTCTGGAGAAAAGAGAAAACATTTCTTTATTCAAATCGAAAATATTGTTAAAGGAAGTCTCCTAACCCGAGTCTCGACCTACAAAACATTGTTTTCGTGAAAGGTCGAAGTGCACCGGAATATATGTCAATCGTGTTTTTTTCTCTTTCGAATGATCACTTCGATCCTATTTCAAGGACAACATGTGAACGGGAAAGATAGAAAAAACGGAAGTCAGAGAGCAATTTGATTTTGTTTCGTAGTACGTGATCGAATGTTTCAAATTCTCTGAGAAAATGGGGAAATCATTAGACTCAATCAAGAGAAGGTGTATTCTAATAAATGCAAATTCTATCAGATTGGAATGACGTGACTGTTTCTGAGAAGCACAAAAACTAATAGATCAAAACTGTTTGATGTCTGAAAAAGGAGCATTTTGGTGTTTCAGCGTCATGAAATTAGCATTTAGATTAGACATTCTGAATTAGACTGGTCCGTGATCATGAAAGAACAAAATTAGAGAAAAAAAAACAGAATGCGTTTATGTGGAATCAATAAAAAATACCTGAATCAGTTTGATACTTTACTCTCTCTCTCTCTCTGTGAAATTATCTCTTTGCTTGAATCCACTACTCAGCTACACAGAAAATGAATGATACAGTCAATAAAGAAATTCGATTCTTTCAAAGGATAAATTTTACACTTCCTTTAACAGATATAATTGAATAAAGAGTGGACAATTAGGAGATACAAAAGAATTTTAGTTTTCTCCGAGAGTATTCATTATACAAATACTTCCTTTTTTGGTTCAGAGACTGAAGTTTTATAATATGAAAGAGGCAAACTGGCTTTATTAGTTTTTGGGTGGGTAAATATGAAACAAATGTTTCATTTTTTAAGGAAATTTATACGAGAAAAGAAAATGAAACAGATGAAAAGTTGAGAAACTGGAATGGAGAAACCGATGAAAGATTCCAATAAAATATAATGTTGTTATTTTCGAATTTCTTTTCACAAGAGAAAACATAATTTTACGTTTAGATTCAGATCAATTTGGAAACAATTTTAATCAGGTTTCAAAAAAATATTTCAGTTCGGAAATCTGCGAAACTCGAAGATCCGATGACCGAGAGAGAGAGAGAGAGAGAAAGTGAGTGAGAGAGAGAGAGAGAGAGAGAGAGAGAGATGATATAAAACACTGACTTCCGCAAACTTAACTTCCAGACATGTGGATGAGCATGTAGGTTTGTCACATGAAACACTTAATTTTTCATATCAAATAAATAATTCCATTCTGATAATTATAGTATTTTGTGGAAGAAAGATATAAGATCAAATAGAATAAGATGATAAGACGAAGAAGAATAAATAGTTATTGACAAATTCAAAAAGTTCCCATAAAAGAGAACATTGAAACGAAATGAGATAAAAATCAAAAAGTCGTTTGATATCTTTGATGAACAAGAGATAACATTCTCACTCATTTCTATCTTTTCCGTGATATTTTTCATTTAGAAATCAACTGGAAACAACTGTTCTCTAAATTAAATCTATCCATCATTTGAAAAAGACCTGAGTGTTAGAAAAGAAAAAAGAAAGAGTGAAGAAATGAATGAGTAATCGGTAGAGTAAAGAAGTTGAAGAAAAAAGAAACATTTCATATAAATTAGATGAATAATGATGAGATTGAGTCGAGTACTCTGCACGTAACTTGACATTTTTTTGACGGTCAAAGGAGATTCGTGTTTTGGATTTGGGACGAGAAAAAGAAGAAATCGACATGATATGGTGGTCGTAGGATGAAAGAGAGCAAAAAGAAATGGAAAAGAAGAGGTGTTGTCCTAACTTATTCCCGCGGGAGAAATTGAAAAAAAAGAAATATGGAACACACAGAAAATAGAGAAATATGGAGGATAGGAACGTCGTTGTCTGTTAGTCACTTCTTTTATTCAAAACAAATACTCTTGTAAAAATGAAAAGATAATTGAAATGAGGGATGGACATGAATGTACTTTCAGGCGACTGTTACGGATATATGGATCTCTGGAGACATGAAAATAATGTATTGAAGTAGGGTTATGATCTTTCGTTCTTCATTCCGAGGTAGCCCAACATCTGAAATACTAAATCCATCATGAAAGAGAACGTTTGTTTTTCATCAGAATCTTCAGAAGCAGCTGAGAAATAATGTTTTATATTGCATTTAATAAACCCATATCATCACAATAAGTGACTTCTATTCTTCTACTTTGTAGTCCCCAAAGTATTCTATGTTCGTTCTTTGGCCGTCCCTCTTTGCCCAGTCTCTCTGTCTGCGTCTTCACGTTCACTTGTTCTCTTTTCGCACAATTCCTCGTTTCGTTTCCCATTTTTTCGTTTGTCTTCATTTTCAGACTTATCTAACAATTTTTTATGTTTAAATTGATAAGAATAATGCAGGTTAACACATTTATTAATTTCTCGGTTCTGATTTCTTGTTTCAATTTTCTAGTAATTTATTTTTAAAAGAATATAACTTTTAGTTTTTCAAAATTTTATGAACGTTCAAAAAATTCATGAAATGAATCTCATTATGACTTTAATCTCATGTCCCTCGACTTCAAGAAAATTCATGAAACGAAAGAAGCAATTACAACACTCCATTATTCCGCAAAATGAGAATAGTTTATCCCACATAAGTAATAAATATTACTAAAAATAAATTCATCTCAATTTTTTAAAATCGAGCAGTTTTTTTATTTAGTCTGATCCGTTTTAATTTGCAAATTATATATTATAATAAAATAGATTTTTTCCTCAAATAGCCTTCGCTTGAATGAGTTCGAATGTTTCAGTACTTCTGATTTTTTCAGGTAATTGTCCGGACTTCGGAAGATGGCTGGATTCAGTTTGGAAGAGTCGGCATCCAAAATACTCGGCGTTTCCATTGCCGTCATTGCTGCAATTTACATCATCTATCCACCAGGGTTACTTCTTATTCCCCTATCTCTTTTCATCTTTGCCTTCACCACAAAAAATGAAAAATGCTCGAGTACTGATGTTAGTTTTAGCTGTGAAACTATAGACGAGCTGCAGTATAATGTTTTAGGTAGACACATTCTTCTCTGGATTCAGAATTGGAGGTCATCGTGGAGCACCAAAGAGTTTTCCAGAAAACAGTATGGCTGGATTTGCACAAGCGAAAACGGACGGAGCAGATCTTATTGAATTTGATGTTGCATTGACAAAGGATGGAAAGGCTGTTCTAATGCATGACGATGACTTAGATAGAACTACTGATATGACTGGACCAATCAGAAATAAAACTCGTGCTGATCTTGATCGGTGTAACATTTCTGCTACATTTATCAGAACTGCACCAGGGTTTGTTTGTCTTCGATTATTTCAATATCAGTTTTGTCATTTTCAGAGATCACAGTCGTCTCTCACCAGTTGTTCGTGAGCGTGTTCCTGATATGGAAGATGTTGTCAAATGGGCAGTTGAAAACAATACCCGAATGCTCTTCGATGTTAAGGATTCTGACAATGAGCTAGTTGACCAAATCGCCAATCTGTTCTCAAAATACAATCTGTACGACAAGGCAATTGTCTGCAGTTTCTTCCCTTGGGTTGTTTATCGTATCAAAAGAGGTGATCAGAAAATACTCACCGGATTGACTTGGCGTCTCAAATTTTGGTCTTACCATGATATTGAGAATATTCGACCGAGATATTCAGGATTCAAACAAATGTTATTTGAAGCTATCGATGTGGTACATGTATGGCTTTTGAAGAGAATAACTCCATGGTATCTTGGAGCTGATCTTCTACTCACTAACAATTTGGATATTTCTCAGTGAGAACATCAGCATTTACGTAATAATTTAACATAATTCATTCCAGAGCACTGATTCTGGACCAGAAAAGACGAGGAATGCGCGTCGCTGTTTGGACGGTAAACGATATGGCTGAAATGCACTGGATGCTCAAAACCCTTCACATACCAATCCTTACCGATTATCCAGAACTTACTAAACAGGCAGCTCATTTGGAGGAATTGCAGAAGATAGACTACATGCCAATGCATAAATCTCATTCTGATTTGTAAAATCATTTAGATCTAGACAGTTTCATTTTGGCTCAAGGATTATGATGTGATACGAGTTTTGAATTCAATAAATACAGCAATGACACGACAGTCTAATTATTTCTTCTAACATTTTCAAAACAAAAAAAGGCGATCAATTCAGTGTTTCAAAAGAAGATACAAATGAGAAACGCGACACATGATAAATTAGAAATCTACTGGAGCGTATTTTATTTCTCTTTGCATTATGTGGTATGATATCAATCGATTTCACATTTTTGCCTTTTTAACTTGGCAATATGCCAATATTTTCGCTGGTCAAAACCTTTTTGGAATATATTCGAATAATGTTCCAAAATGGAAATGTGGAGATTCGGAGCCAACGAAAGACTGTGGAATATATGTCTCTTGTCCGAAGGAAAATTTAACTTTCGTTGATCCATCGTTTCAATCTGCTGCTATGGAGTGAGAATTACAAAAACAGATAAAATTGAATTCAAAAAATAATTAGATTTGATTGGATTTGCGGCTTTTCTTCGTTTTATCAATCACTTTTTACTCAAATTCAATTCACTGGACTTCTAATTGGAACTCTACTTTTCGGTTCACTTTCTGATCGTTTTGGTAGAAGGCCAATTGCAATTTTAGTAGTTTCAAATGGAATTTGTTCTACTTTCGCCAGTGGATTAGCACCGACTATTCCAACTCTTTTTGTATTCAGGTTCAATATTAGTTTTCGATTGTTTGAAATAAAAGTTTATCTTTTTCAGATTTTTCGTTGGTCTTTCAGTTGGAGGAATGCTTGTCGTGTACTGTGCGTGGATTATGGAAGTGATTCTACCTCAACAAAGAATGGTTGTTCGTGGAATATTTCATTGTGGATGGACCAGAATCATTTTGGCTTCGATTTGTTATTTCACTAAAGAATGGAGAATGGCTTCATTCACTTATGCTTTTTCAATGATACCTGCTCTTCTTCTTGTCATTTTTGTTATTCCCGAATCACCAGTTTGGCTTCATAGTAAAGGATTCAAAGAAAGAATGATCGAAAGTGAATTACAAATTGCTCGAATCGCAGGAATCCCGTATGTACCTGTTAATCATAAATATATCAAACCAAAGAAATTAATTGAAACTCTCAAGACAAAAGGAATGTTGAAAAAGTTGATGATCTTATGGTCGATGTGGTTTACTGTAGCAATTTGTGGATGTGCAATGGATCTGAATTCGGGAAATTTAGCTGGAGATTTATTTGTAAATCAGTTATCATTCGGAGTGTTTATTATAATTGGGAAGCTCTTTCTTCTGATTGTGGACACTTGTTTCACTAGTTTCAAAAGGAGAATGTTGCATCAGATATCACTGATTGGAGTTCTCGTTTGTATCATTATTCTTACATTTTTCCTCGCAGAAGACTATCATGTAAGTTCTTTTTCCTTGCTTCTCATGACACAAAAAGCATTAATTTCAGGGAATTGGAGTATTATTATTCTATATTCTCGGAACAATATTCATTGAATTTGTATGGGATGCATGTTATCTTGGAGCTATTGAATTGATGGAAACTTCATCGAGAGCAAGTGCAACTGGTTCTTGTTCTTTAGTTGCTCGAATTGGTTTCATTCTGGCTCCGTTACTCATTCATGCGAACACGTGGTGGCCTTTCGCAGTGAATTTCACTGTTATCATCCTGGGGGCTTCCAACTTGCTCATTTCATATTTCTTTTTGGTAAACTACTCAGTTTTCAGATTTTCAAATAACTTCCACATATGTTTCCAGCCAGAATCAAAAGGAGTCAATCTAGATGACGTGCACGTGGATGACAGTGATGACGTGGCAGAACAAGAACCAATGGTCCAAAAAAATAGAGAAAAGCCATTATGATCTCAATCGCGTTATTTCAGTTGTTATATTTTTTGATTCGTTGGAAATAGTATTCGAAATATAATGATAAATGGTGGTCCTTTGAACTTAACTAATAAGATACAATTTGATATCATAGATCATCAGAAGGAGAAGAAGAAGAAGAAGACGAAAAGGGAGACGAAAAATAAATGTGACAGTTTCATTGGTATTTCTTTTTGAAATACAATTCCATTCGTTTCGCTTTGACAACATGTTGTATGATATTAACAGATTTCATGTTCTTGCTTTCATCACTTGGCAATTTGCCAACTATTTCGCTGGTCAGAATATATTTGCAATATACTCGAATAATGTTCCAAAATGGAAATGCGGAGATTCGGAAGCAACAAAAGACTGTAAAGTGTATCAGTCTTGTCCAAAAGAAAACCTAACTTTCGTTGATGCACCATTTCATTCTGCTGCAATGGAGTAAGTGTCCTGAAGCATCAAACACAAAAAAGAGAAAAAATCAGGTTCGATTGGATCTGTGCTTCTTCTCTCGTTTATCAATACTTCTTCTCACAAATTCAATTCACTGGTCTCCTCATTGGAACACTGTTTTTTGGTTCCTTATCTGATCGATTTGGAAGAAAACCAATTGGAATTCTGGTTGTTTCTAATGGAATTTGTTCTACTTTTGCCAGTGGAATGGCTCCAACCGTCACAGTTTTATTCATTTTGAGGTTTGCATCTTTTCCGAAATTCAGTAAATTCTGAACTGAATTTCAGATTCTTCGTCGGTCTTTCGGTTGGAGGAATGCTCGTAGTTCTGTGTGCATGGATTATGGAAGTGATTCTTCCTCAACAAAGAATGGTCGTTCGTGGATTTTTCAATTGGGGATGGACTAGAATTGCATTAACAACTGTTTGTTATTTCACAAGAGAATGGAGACTTGCCTCTTATACAACGGCACTTTCATTGATACCTGCTCTTCTTCTTGTCATTTTTGTTATTCCTGAATCACCAGTTTGGCTTCATAGTAAAGGATTCAAAGCGAGAATGATCGAAAGTGAAATTCATATATCGAGAATTGCTGGAATTCCATATGTCCCTGTAGAACATAAACATATAAAACCAAAAGGACTGATTGAAACTTTGAAGACAAAGGGAATGCTCAAAAAATTACTCGTTCTCTGGTCCATGTGGTTTATTGTTGCTATTTGTGGAGGTGCTCTTGACTTGAATTCTGGAACATTGGCTGGAAATTTGTATATCAATCAACTATTATTTGGAATTCTACTTGTATTCTCAAAGATGTTACTTCTATTTGTTGACACTTTTTTCACTAATTTCAAAAGAAGAACTTTGCATCAAGGATCACTTATTGGAGTACTTGTCGCTATCATCGTCCTCACAGTATTCACTTTTCATGATTACCATGTAAGTCATTTTTCTATAACGTTTCAGAAAAAGCGTCTTCAGGGTGTTGAAGTTTTAATTGTCTACCTACTCGGAACTGCATTCATTGAATACACGTGGGACGCTTGTTACCTGTGTGCCATCGAATTGGTTGAAACTCCTTCAAGAGCCAGTGCAACAGGCTCATGCTCTTTGATGGCCAGAATCGGAATGATATTGGCTCCTGTACTTCTTCACGCGAATACATTGTGGAAGTTCTCAGCCAATGTTATAGTTTTGACTCTCGGAACTTTGAGTTTTCTGATTTCATACTTATATTTGGTAACTTTTTTGAGATGAAACGAAAAATATGAAGAGTTTTCAGACGGAATCGAAGGGAGTGAATCTGGATGACGTTCATATGGAGGATGACAACAAATTAACTGAATCAGAGCCAATGGTTCAAAAAGTCAGAGAATAGTCAAAAAATTATTTTTTTAATTACAATAAATGAGAGTGAATATTGAATAAAACTATCTTTCAGAGCTTTCTAAAGAAGCATGTTTTCTGCTTCTTCCGCACTATCAAATATTAGGTTGATTCATAAGTCCTGACGGATTTTCGGGTCGAAAATTTTCACATGTAATTTGCCATAGAGTTGATGGCTAAATTGCAAATACTGTCCACGTTTACCCTCAAGTGTCTCCTAACGCAGCCGCATCATAGATATGTCTCCCCCACTAGAACTCCCACAGAGGCGAATCAAAATGTGAAGTCACTACTTTTTTGATATACTTTTTGAGTTGAACTTTTTTTCATCTAAAACGTTTTACTGGGGATTGGAAACTTGTTGATCAGTGCTTCAAACAGTAAACTGCTCGATAAACATAAAAGATTGTCAAAACCTATCCAGCAAGTTTGTTGCCAGCTTGTTTTGCGACGTTACGTTAAACACTTGCATACTGCAAATGAAATTCAGACATTTCTCCAGAATGGAGATGAGCACGGCTCCTGAATCTCTTGTTCTGACGAGTATATATGTTGGCCGTAATGATAAAAGTAACATTTTGTTACCCCGTGTACACTACTTTTCTGGAAGAGCATCAGACTGACAACATCATGAATTTCATGAATAATGACATCAGATGGCTTCTAGGATGGGCCGACTAACTTAGCACCTTGCTGATAAGAATCAGTCATGTCTTAATTTATTACCACCAAAAGTTATTTGGATCAATGATTTATGCATCGATTAAAAAAAGCGATTCAACCAGGTGGTCTTCTGTGTTTCTGAACTGCGCGTAGTCAAAAAAAAGGGGAGAGACATCTTTTGAGTTTTTGTCATTTGTGAATGTTTTCAACCCTGGTTTTTTACTCGAATGCATACACCAGATACCCGTGATCATTCACACAAAATTTGAAATGAATCTCCTTTCATCTCATTTCACAGTAGGCTCAACTCTGAAGACATCCTTATTTTGGAATGGGGATGGAAATCCATCGAGAAATCCCTATTTCTAGTTGATAAAACCTGGCATTGCTAACAATTTTAAAGAGTGTTTGTCCGTTGTTAATAACCACTAAACTTAATTTCGTTTCAATAGACACCACGTCATATACAAAGAAAAACAAAAAGACATAAAAAAATTTCAAAAAATGAAGATGGAACCAGAAGGGATTTCTCTGTGTTCCGACAACCTAGGATGATAAAGATTGTGCTTCCAATAAAGGGAGCTTCGACCTTTCACGGGGCAAAAACATAGCTGTCTCTCCTAAGTTTGAACAGAGAAATACACGCAACAAGTTCAACTACCGAAATCCGTCAGGACTTATGAATCAACCTAATATCCTAAAATCAGTAGAATATCCTAGCTTCTGAATCTTTAATAGAATACCTTAATGTATTTTCTATTTACAATTACTTTTCTTTCTTTCTATTTATTCCTAAACCCACAACAACAAAAAACCCAGCGGAGCAGAAGAGCAAAAATGGATGTTCACCGGAAGTCGTTGGCGACGAAAAACGTGTGTCTCTCTCTTCTCGAATTGGTTGATTCTCTTTCCTTCTTCTTTCAAGCGTTACCATAGATACTCTCTCTTTTTTCTCTTCTTTTTTAGCTACTTCAGACATGCTCATACCCTTTTTCTCCTCCTATTTCTCCCATCGGGCCTCTTTTTGATATGAAGAAAAAGAAGAAATATATAATCAGAAGCTGAGAGAAAACGAGGTATTCTTTTCGATTTTCTCGAAATGCCAAAGCTTTGGTTTGCTTCTGAAAATGATGAATATCAATTAGAAGCAGATGAAAAAGGTATGTCAACTGATGAATTTCTCCATTTTTTTCAACTTTAAATTCTTCAGCATCTGCCACATATTCTACTTTACGTACTGGAATTCTCAGTTTAACTCCTGGTGATCAGAAATGTCGTTTATACTGTAGTGGTCCCAGATGTCGATTCTGTGTTGTGGTTCCTGGTCAAATAACTATTCAAGCAATTGATGGTCTATATTCTACGTGGATTACTGCTGATATTCTTGCGATGTCACGTCTTCAAGTCGATCATTTTGAGAAGTTTGGAATTGTGGATAGATTCAAAGAGTAAGTTGTTGTGCCAAATGAATATCCCATGACTGATGAATTTCTATTCTACAATTTGTATAGAAATGGAATACAATCAGTGATAAATCTTCAAGAAAGCGGAGAGCATTCATTCTGTGGAAATGGTAATCTTCCAAGTGGATTTAGCTATGATCCAGAGAAACTGATGGAAAGTGGGAGTAAGTTATTGAAACTTATGGTCTCTCTTATTAAAAATATGTTTTCAGTTTATCATTATAATTTTCCTCTTCCCGATTTCCAAGCGTGCACTTCGAATCATCTTTTGGATATAGTCAAAGTCGTCGATTTTGCTCTTTCTCATGGAAGAATAGCTGTACATTGCCATGCAGGTCATGGTAGAACTGGAATGGTGATTGCTGCATGGATGATGTATGCATTGGGAATGTCTCCAAATCAAGCAGTTGATACAGTAAGAAGTCGAAGATCAAAAGCAGTTCAAAGCAAGGAACAAGTGGAAACTTTGCATCAATTCAGAGTAAAAACTATGAATTGTGTCAAAATTTAAAATATTCTTTTTTTCAGTTATTGATAAGAAATAATGGAGGAATGATTGTTCCAAAACAGAAAATGTCTCTTGTCTCGGAATATGTTTCTTATAATCAAAAGTTCATCAGTAAACCAGAATCAAGACTTTATGGAAAAATTCCAAAGGTATTTTTTAAATAAAATTGTGTATTTTTGAATGAAAAAAGGTTTACAGATAGTTTATACTTCAATGAGAATCACTCTTCAGAAAATGTTTTCTTCTGTAAATTTTGAAATTGAAGATGACTTCCGAATGACAATTAAATGTGGAAATCCATTACCAGAGAATCGATTATTTGATGAACAATTACTCGATGCTCAATTGAATGACGAAGGACACGAAAAAACTCAATTTTGGTATTTGGATCAAGTGAAAAAAGGTCTTTCGATATCAACAATCAATCGGCAACTTGAGGTTCATTTCGTTTCTAATTACTCTCTTTGAACTCATTTTCATATCATTAAATATATAAATTCAGAACGAAGATTTCCGGGATATTCTACGCCTTCTTGATTTATTTTTTCATTCATCATTTCATCAATTGACACATAAAGAAGAGATTTTTGCAGTTTTACAGAATTTGGATAATGATGAAAAGGTACAAAAAATTGAAATCGAGTGAACGGAATTAGATTTGAATTCAGGATTGGTCACCAACATTTTGGTTTCTTCTCAAATGCATTCAACAGATGCCTCAACCAATTCATCTTGCACTTTCTCGTCTCGTTGCAAAATGGTTTCTTCGCTCTGAACTCGACTTGGCCCAACGAATTCAACAAATTTTATCGTCTACTTCTGCTAACGAGTAATAAAATAAACTTTATTTTATCAGGGAGACAACAATCATATTTTGGCGGGAGGCAGAGAGAACATGTATAACAAATACAAAGAAAGAATTTGTGAAGGCAAGTAAAACGAAGAGAAGTTTGGTAGGAATATGATTGCGATGAATAGATGAGAGGAAAAGTGATGAGAAAAATTATTGGCCTTATGAATTTGGTACATCTCCATTACATAAAAAAGACAAAGACGAAACGGTGGAAGTTCACAACCGCGAGAGACTGGGATTCGAGAACGGAAGGATTGAGAATATACAACTAATCAAGCTCTAAAAGCATTTGCAGAAGGTATCGGAGCACGACGATTTGATGGCTCCAGAAGGCGTTCAGTCATGTCTTTCTGAAAAAAAGTATTTTGGTTATTCTTCACCGTTATTTTAACATACTAAAGCTTCCAATTCTTTTGCTGACACCATTCCGTATTCCGTGACAAAGAAATAAAAGTGTTTGTAGAGAGTATTCGCATGTGGTTCAGCGCCTAATTCTCGAATTCGATCGAAATGATGTATGTAGACATGGACGAAAACACGGAACAAACGGGTTAAAATCTTTTTACAAATCGGACGGAAATCTTTCGGGAACGCAACATCTGAAATTAACCATCGGAGTTTCATTTATTTCTCTTTTTGGCTTACTTGTATTGGACGGAAATATACTCTCATCATTGATGCGAACCTCAATCCAATCCATTAGCAGCTGAAACAACCAATCTTATAGTGTATCCGTTTACAAAACCATATAGTTGAGAAGGAGGGTGCAAACAAAAGCAGGGGATATACTCGAGTATTGGGTTTCAAAAGCAAAAACAAACCTGCATGTACTGAGGAGCGGGAAGTCTGGTCGGTTTTTTGTATTCGATTCCATCTTGCCACAGATATTCATAACGAGAACCGCCACTCATTGTTGGACACGATTCACGAGTACAAACATCCGAGATTGTCCCATACATTAGGTTGATACGGTTGAAAAAGTCAACAGCTGAAAGTGAATATTATATTTGAAACTTCGAAATAACTAACTATGCACTGCAAGCCAATCATCGAACTTCTCGTTTGGTGGCATTTTGACGGCATGGCGAAGGTCTACTCCCGAATGTAATGTTGCTTCGGCTTGTTTGTGAAGACTGTACCGAAGTGTACCTTGTGGAAACTTCTTTTTCGGGCGGAATGTCTACAAATAATAGGTTATTTCGAGAAAAACTCGAGAAAATTTCGATAATAGAAATAAAAGTTAAATTTCTTAATCATAGAATCGTCTGCTTTGACCTGAACCTCAGTCTTTTAATATTTGGATTTTAAAAACATAAAAGATGAAATAATTTTTGACCGGATAAAAATTTGAAAACGTCACAAACATCTTTTCACAAAATCAAACCTTGTGTTTGTTGACTTGTAAGAAATCAAGAAAGCTGGCCATGACTGTGAACAACGGCTGAGGGTCTCTTCTTTTTTCGTCTCCACTGGCTGCCACAATGACGCCCGAAGGCGGAGTAGTTCTACGTGGATTGGACGGCAAAGTTTCCGATCTGCAATAGAAACGGAATGAAGAGAAACGCTGTAATGAGCCGTAAAAAAGTTAGTGGTGAACAGAAGGACAGCAGAGGAAGCGTGGTTCTTTCGCTCACTTTTTTCTCCGAAGAAATAACAGAAGCATGGGCGAAAAAGGGTATAAAGAGTTGCGAAACGCAATAGGAATTTTCGAGTTTTGTTACGAAATAAAATTGGAATATTGTCCTCTTCCCCTATTTTTGAATTCCCGGTTTCTGTTCCGTTTCACATGTGGAACGCATATTGACGGATTTACGAGAGATTTCGGAGATATTACCTGGATTTCCAGATCGGATCAGTAAGCAAAAGCGGAATAAGAATAAAAGGATTTTGTGTGGTAGTTGGTGGGAAATTAGCGAATTTTGATGATGGATAGGCTTTGACGCGGCACTTTCTCACGCAGTTGGCCCCTCGGAGAAACAGCAAGAAAGAAGACACACAATGAAAATCATGCGTTGGGACGAAGCGACAAAAAAAGAGAACGGGGATAGAGGAAACGCAGAGAGAAATAGGTAGCAGTTGAAATGGATGGAGAATGTGATAGAGTATAGAAGACAGTGGAGACGTAGACATAGGAAGGGGAATGGAAGACATGGATTGTGTGGCAATGAGGATTTGATAATGAGCAGTCATGAGCAGAAACGAGTTGAACACGAAAACAGACTGAGTGGTTCGAACGAACAATCCTTGATACAATGATTCGTGAAATCCGAAACATAGTTGACAAATTTCAGCGATTAAACTGTGCTCCATAAGAAGAACACAGTGGTGCTAGCAGATACAGTAATCCATGATAAAATGTATTGTCAGTTTCTTTCATCAGAATAAATAGTAACAAGAAATATATACTGCCAAGTCTATTGCAACTCCCACAACTACGACAGCTGATACCCACCAAACTAATTCACAATCTGTTTCAAAAATAAATGCATGTTTAGTCATCCATATATATATATTTTACACCATTTACAAAAGCTAGTTTTCATATTCTATAATACGAATAACTTATTTAATTAGGGTTGTCCTAAATATGCGAAAAAATTGAGTATTCCGCCATGAACAACCTCCCCAATAACCAGTTTTTATATGACTTTCAAAAATAACTATTTTAAAAACCTGCAAAACAACCTTTTACAAAAATTCAAATAGAATCACTACTCAAAAGTAGTATTGCTGACTTCAATTGCACGTAGAGTACAATTGCACGTAGAGTATGGACAATGGTTGTTCATTTTAATGTGCATCTAATTAGCACATCAGTCAGCAGACACGAACCACGCTATTTGACCAATAGTTTGACCTTCTTGGCGCCACGTTGGTTGGTAATTCAAACAAAAAAGTGACAGAGAGAGAGAGAGAACACCGAAGGAAAACTCGAGTTGAATTTCGAACATTATCTAAAATTTAAGTTCATCAAAAATAACTCATGAGAATGGGAATGAATTCAAAAAACTTTCTCAAATCATTACGAGTGAAAACTGTGTGTAATTACTTGAATCTTCTACTTGACGAAAAAGAAACTGGTGGAACATTGAGAACATTTGACACATTTACGAATAGTGACGAGTTTGACTGAGTGACGGTTGTTTCGGATGGAATGTCAGAATTTACGAAAATCCTGGTCATGAAACCCTTCACAAGAAAAAAGAGAAAGCAACAACTTTTCAGCAGGAGTAAATTTAATCGATTGAATATAAAGCCGAAATAACTACAAAGCTTACAGCTTACTTGTTAAACCTACCTTTGTTTATTGGATGAATCACCACGCTGCAGAACGTCTGCTGGACCGTAACAGTTGAGAAGCGACATGTCGATGAAGCTCTTTGATTTCTGAAAGAGTAATAAAACAGAATGAGGTTTGAGAGAAAATCTAAAAAATGTAACGTGAAATGCTGAGGAAATTGTATTGTTTCTTGAAAATGAGCTTATTCAATTATCACAACAATCTTAATTTTTACTGATTTCACGGTGAATTTAAACTTTTCTCATTTTTTGTCGTCTGTTTTAAATAAACGCCTGAGAGACTTCAACGGAAGATCTCTGATATTTGATAATATTTGACAATTAACATATCTGCCATTTTATAATTGTCGTGATATTCGATGCAACGTCCGCATTTTGTCCGCATTTTGCTACAGTAACCTACGGAAAAGTGCGGATAGGAAATAAAAATCACTTTCGATAATCCTATTATTATTTAAAAACCTTTGTTCCAATTGCATAATTAACTCTGTTCCTTTTGCAATTCTGTTATTTTATTTCTCTTTCATTTTTTTTCTGAATAACTATATTCAGTTTAGTTTTTTTGCAATAGTCGCTGGTTACTTCTTCTATTTTATGTTGTGTGATGCAAAAAAGATTCTGAGTCGGAAACAGATTAAATTCTTCCATGTCTCATGTGCTCTTCTCTTGTTCGATTGCCTATTCCGAGAGAATCCGGTGCCGTTTTTGTCGTCTTCTTAGTAGATCGCTTTCAAGCTGCTTCTCTCCGCTGTTGCCCGTCTCGTTTTTTCTACTGCTCCTTCGTGCGCCCTCTAGTCTTCTCGCTCCCTTTCTTTTTTTCTGTCGCACTTGGCTTCATGCCAGCTTACTCCCTCCGTCTTTGCGCAGTCTCTCACCCAGCTTTCCGCCAGTTTCACCGGGGGAAGACCACCACCTCATTGAGCTTCGCGCTTTCGAATTCGGTTTTTTAAAATTCGAAAAATATGAAGTTAAAACTTCCGAAAATTTTAAATGTTCATTTGTTTGCCGTGAATGTTTAATTATTGAGTTTAGTCTTTCGCGAAATTTCCCCAATCTCCTAGAGCCTGCCCCGTCGAGAGTTTCTTGCTTTTCTCCCGTTCGACCAGCTGTTCGAGCAGCTCGTATCGTTTTTTGCATCTCTTCTCTCAATTTTTCTTAACCAATCGCACGTAAACTACCGCAACGCCTATTTTTTATTCTTTTGTTATGCTCTTTAGTCTTGTTCCCCAGAAGAGAAATGGTCTGGAAATTTCTATAGTGATCAATGTTCTTCCGGTATCTTCATGAGACGTTTTGAGACTGGAATGAATGCGATTTGATCATAGGCGGCGTCTGTAGTTGGTCCTTTAAAAATAAGAGATTTGATTTTGTGCGAGGGTGGTAAATGTTTTTGTTCGTCTCCCCAGTTTTCTCCTTCCCTCTCTTTTCTGGATTATTTCGTTGTCGAAAACTATTTTTAAACTAAGATAGTTGAATTTTCCTCTGCACCGATCTATAAAATGCGTGTTTGAGAGACGTTTGCATTCAGTTTTCTGATTTTTCGCTAGCGGTCGACCCATACGTTTTCTTCTTTAGAGAACAAAGAGAGGGCAACTGAGAAGAAATATTACCGTAGGCTGTTTCTTTCCTCAATGCGATGCACTTTCTGCCTCCTATTAAATTGCATCATTACCAAACCGTCAGAGCTATTCAGAGCGTCGGAGCCCTCTTGGATACTTTATCGTGTTGTGATTTTTCAATTTAAACTTAAAATTCCTAGAAAGACATAGTACTTTTCCTATGCCAGAATCGTGATTAGTAGAAGAGATTTCAGTCAATCATCAATAGAATGAATACGTTCTATTTACGAAGTCATGTTGTGGCTTTGACTTACTTTGTCGGCTCTGCTCTCATGGTTTATGATCTTTTGCGATGCCAAATTTCATTCACAGAAGAAGAAAGATAGAATCTCTCTTGAGTTGTCTTCGGATTCCTAACTCACTCTCTTTCCATCTGAATTCGTTTCATAACTTTCGAGAAAGCTCTTTATCCCAGGCATAGTGACGTCATGAGAGCAACAATACACGCTCTTTGTGCACAGCCTGGTTGATTGCGAAAGAGTGTCGGCTTGCTGAGAACGTCTGACCTTCACTGTACCAACGCAACGCCCCTTTTGAATCATAGCATTTCTGTCTACATGTACCGGCAGCCGCTCGGCACTTTTTGAAAAATTTCTATCCTTGTTGAAAAAGTAAGACCAAAAAGTTGGAGAGAGAGAGAAAGGAGAGGATTTACCCCTTTCCCTTCATTCTCCTCTTTCAAATTGATTGCTTCTTTCCCTTGTCTCTGTCTTTTTCTGTGCATCTTTTGTGAACTTCATCAATAGGTCAGAGAGATCTGTTTCTCTTTTCTTCTTTCTGCGTCTCGTTGTCTTTGACATTTGACGAAGCGCGTCGATGGGAGCACCGTTTACACCCCACCCATCGCGTCAGAGTACGTCCGACTCTCCTCCCCATGCAATTTCACCTTCGAAATCGAAGTTAGACACTATTTCTTTAGAATACGAAATTTCTATTCAAATTCGAAAAATAAGTTTCTCATTTACAATTAGCTATTCATCTAAAGGCTTGACTGTTCCAAGCACTGAACTGATTATTGTTTCTTTAGAAGATGAAATAGATTAGATCGAATGAAGTTTAAAGATGCCTGGGCAACCATCTCATTGTTAATTTAGCCGTGGGTCGCAGCACATAGAACAAACAGAGAATTATTTCGGTGACTTGCAACCGCGATGATAGAGAAAAAAGTTCATCTTTTTCCGAATTGTTTCCTTGTATTTTGACGATGACGAAAATCAGATATCTGAAAAAAAAACTCACCTAAGCCGAATTTCGAAATTCGTGTGATCTTGTGTTGATTTAGCAATTGTTTACAAAATACGCTATCGAACATCACGAGTCGAAATATTTTAATGAACTAATTAGAAGTCGGGTTTAGTAAACATAAACAACAAATGACATCACATTTCTGGGTTTTTCTGGGATTTCCCACCAGACTTTTTTGACATTTCCTAATCCACTTGACTTTCCCATCTGAACACAATTTTATTTATTCTTTTTTCCCTCTTTTTCTTGTTGTTGTGCCACCGTCGACTTTTCTTCTTTTTTCAGTTTTAGATAATTTAAACATACCTTCGCCTTAAGATAAGATGATATATAGGCGACCACTGCGTCACATACTGAAGAACGACCAGGTTGAAATTATTCTCTTTCTTTGCAGGACGGCCATCATCTTTTTCTCACCTCCTAGCACCCGTTTTTTACTGTTAACATAAATCACAGACAATCACATAAATTTTCCAATGTGGGCGAGATAGGACGTTTAACGCTTTGTCTCGGACAGACCATTTGATAATGTCCTCTCATGAATTCACTTAACTTTTCTCCGTAGCTCCTCCTTCTTGATTCCATACTCGACATACTTCTTTATTTTCGGCGCCGCGTGGATGTTTATTAAATTTCTCTTTTCTAGGGGTAATTATCGTCTCGGATCGTGAAGTGCGTGGCGAGTTTTCTTACGTCTTGTTACCGTTTTCGCCTAAACCACAGGCGAAGGGCCTTGCTGAGCCACCGCAACTCTACATCCCAACTCAAGTCGACCCTCTCTTTCCTTCGGATAACATCGTCATCTTCTGGTAAGTGGTTTTTATAAATCTCATAAATCTGAAACCAGGAAGTGTAGTCAACGTCTTATAACAAACATGCTCTTCCGCGTTTTATTGAAAGAAAAAAAAAGAATCCTTTCTCCTTGTCTGCAGCGGGAGCAAAGTTCGACCAGATTACTCTCACTTATTTGAATTAAAGCTTTTCCCTATGTATTAGCTAATAGAATTAAGGGAAAAGGAGACTTACTACGGTTTTTGTCTTTTAGTCTGTCATTATACGTGTGCCAAGCTACAGCGCGAATCTACTGGCAGATCACTTACGTCAAGAAAATTAACCGGAAACAATATAAAAAATTGAGTGACGCCAGTATGATCACAAGAGTGACTGACAATGAATGGTAATAGACCCAAAGATAATAAATGTTTATTTCTGGCTCAAAAAAATTGGACTGTTATCAGAGACCATCAGCTGTCGGCAAATTTTCCGCTGATAAACACGGTGTCTTTTCGTTTCCTTCATTCTTACCACCTCCTCACATGAAGCTTCAATCTTAATTTTTTTCGTTTTCAGAACAGTATTCAAAATGACTTACGATGATACTGCTCTCCTAGTGATCGGAGCCGTCATAGCATTCATTTTGGCTTTCGCCATTGGAGCGAATGATACGGCAAATTCGTTCGGAACTTCTGTTGGAAGCAAAGTGTTGACCCTCCATCAAGCATATGTTCTGGCTAGTATTTTCGAGACTCTCGGAGCTTGTCTCCTCGGTGAGTTTAACTATACGGTTAAGTTAAATGAATTGGAAAAATCATTTAGGCCATCAAGTGACGGATACCATGCGAAAAGGTGTAATCAAAATCGAATCTTTTGGTCAAGGTTTTAATGGTACCGCTGGTATGCAAGCTGATGAAATACGTCAAAGTATGATGTTGGGACAAATCGCTATTCTTACCGGATGCGGTGCGTGGATGTTGTTGGCGACCGCATTTAAGCTGCCCGTGTCTACAACTCACTCTATTGTTGGAGCAACCATCGGATTTGCACTTGTTGCTCAAGGATCTGGAATCATCATCTGGGACAAAATTTACAACATCTGTAAGTCTATTTTTCTCTCATTCAATTATTCGTTCGTGTTCAGTTGCTTCATGGATCATTTCTCCACTTCTTTCGGGAATAATGTCTGTCATAATCTACAGCTCTCTTGATCATTTGGTTCTTCGTCGTGTAAGCACCTCGTAACTTCTCACTAATTATTAATTATTTGAATTCAGGAGCAACCATTGCACAGTGGGATGAGAGTTCTTCCAGTTTTATACTTTCTCTGTTTTTCCTTCAACGTTTTTGCCATTGTCTACAAAGGACCAGCATGTTAGTTCTCACTCTGTTTCTCTACATGAGGAATAATTTTTAGTTCTCGGTCTGGATGTTCTCAGTTTATGGCAATGCCTCGGAATCTCAGCACTTGTCGGACTCGCAGTCGCTGTTATTTTCGCTTGCTTCCTTGCTCCGTACCTCAAGGATCATATCTTGAGTATGTTTAAGATTTGGAGTATGAGGTTAGCTATTGTCGATAAGGCGCTGTATTAGTTCAGTTGCCTTATCAATTATTACCAAAAACAGCATAAATTCTCAATTACCTTACGTTCACAAAAGGCGAAGTTTTAGGGTGACGGGTGATTATGAGTATTTTTTTTGTTTTCAGGCAAAGAACTTCTTGAAATTACTGGAAAACAGCGTCATGGTCATCAAGATAAAAACAGTTCGAAGAAGAAGGAAATGGAAATGGAAATGGAAGAAGGTAATGGAAAATACCTAGAAATGAAGAGCAAAGAAGAGCAACAAAGTAAGCCAGTGTTTTTATAAGAAAATTAAGTTCATCTTCGTGGTCTCAGAAGCTCTTCTCGATCAGCCTACCATCGTGGTCAGCACTTGCCCAGCAAACGGTGAATCGATTTCTTCTTTCACAAATCCAAAGAACACTATTCGCCCATCATCCTCTCTCGCATCTTTCTTCCGCTCATGCAAGCCTGAAGATCCACAAGCATCTCGTCTCTTCTCACTTCTTCAAGTTATGACTGCTTGCTTCGGAGGGTTCGCTCACGGAGGAAACGATGTCAGTAATGCCGTTGCACCACTCGTTTCACTTTTCCTTTCCTGGAGAGACAGTGGCGCTGGTGAGGCAACTCCATGGTATATTCTTCTATATGGATCCGCTGGAATGTGTCTCGGACTTTGGGTTCTTGGACATCGTGTCATTTACACCGTTGGAGAAAATCTCACAAAAATCACTCCTGCATCTGGGTTCGCCGTTGAATTTGGAGCTGCTGTCACTGTTCTGATCGCTTCCAAACTCGGACTTCCAATTTCATCAACACAGTGCAAAGTGAGATCGTTCTGATTAAATCATTTTGAAATATCTGAAAATTTAGGTGGGATCCGTTGTTGCCGTCGGTTTAGTGCAATCAAAACATCAAGTTCATTGGGGAGTTTTCCGCAACATCTCACTCTCTTGGATAGTGACTCTTCCTGTCGCTGGTGAGTTTTGACAACTGTAGTTTGTGTAGTATGATATGAGGCGATAAAAAAAGTGTTTAAAAAATTATCCTTCTTTCAGGGCTTCTCTCTGGCGGAGCTATGTTGATCCTTCAATTGTTGTATTTCGGAAATTCCCCAGCTACAGAATCAATTTCTAGATTCTTCTTCTAACCGCATTTTCTTTATCTCATATCTTCTCTCAACTCTAAGTACTTTTTTTGCATATTTCTAGAATGCGTAATACGTCTTCCACTCCTAACCCGTGCTGTTCTCATCAGTCGGACTCTCCACTTTTCGTTATTTTTCATCTTGAAAAAAATTTTTGTTACATGTTATGACAGCCAAAGGGTACTCTAACCTTAGCGATTTAGCCACCTTTTTTGTTCACTACCGGTCCCCTTTTCACCTAATTCGTGGTAGAACATTGTTACTTTTTCTTTTCCCTGCTCCCTCACCAACCTTATTTGCCCCTATTTTTTATTTCTGTTTTTTCTTGTTTTGTTATTCGAGGATCATCACGATCTCGACTTTCTTTCTTCCAACCCCCACCCGAACACTTTTTGTTACCTCATTTCATATTTTATTAATTTCATTTCTTTTACAATTCCCCATCAAACAGTTGAAGTATACGTAGCAAAGAGAAGTATTACGTCTTCATTTGTTTCTCTTTTCATTCCTTTTCTCCAAAATTTTCATTCAACTTGCAAAATTTGGCTCTCTTCTTCAACATGTTATGATCCCCCTCCCCCACTATTGAATCCACACCAACTATAAATTCCCTGCTTTAACGACCCTTCCCCCTTTCTTCCTCTGAAAAGTTCACTTCGACATGTTAACAATAGCTACAGATTGAATTTTCAGAGAGTTCTATCTGTACTTTTGTCATTACTGTCCACAACGTCCCCCCATGGTTTTATCTTTTAAAATAGGCAATAAAAATAATAAACAGTGAAAACTGAAAACTTCTCACACTTACACTCATTTTATTCATACAGTTGGTTTTGTTCAGTGATGGAGGGTGAAAGCCTCGCCGCCTCCACACAAAATGGAGAGCATAAGAATGGATGTTGCACAGATTTGTCTGTCGCCGCCACCTTCATCTGTACTATTTCTCGCCGACGGATCGAGTATTTACCGAGCTCTCAAAACAGAAAGAGAGATGATTCTGTCTCTCTCTCTCTCTCTCTCTCTCTCTCTTTTGTGGAGGGAGAGAGAGACGACTGACTGAATCCTCTATCCGAAAGAAAGCATAACCGTACGATTTCGCACACTTTCAACAACAAGTCACTTTTCGCTTTTTTTCTTTTTTTTTCGGAGAAACGAATTTCGATGTCTAGAGAGGAGATGACGGTTTGGGAATTCCCCCATTGGGTTCTCATATTTGAATGACCTTTTTAGTTTTTAAATTTGATATTTAAACAATAGAAAACAGAATAAACACACATTTCCAATCTTTGATAATCATTCGAGTCTTCGAATATTCTTTTTTTGAATTCTCAATGAATGAATCATCTTTCTGACTAGTGAGAGCAAACCCAAATGATAATTCAACAAAAAGAACTGAAATTATTTTCATTTTGGTTTGAAAAACGGAATTTAGTTATTGCTGATTTCAAACATTTCATGACAAAACACCGCCCAGAAGTTCAATTGAGAAAATGGTTGTTTTCTTACTTTAGAACGACATGCATATTTAGGCAAGTTGAATTTAAAAAAAAGATTCCCTCATCAGAATTTTCTTAAATTTATCATTCTCCTCCATCTCGTCAATTCTGATGATTCGGCATTTCTAGAAGTTTCTAAAACAAAACTGTTGAGTATTAAATTTCAATTTAAAAAACAAATTAAAAAGGGGTTTTAATTGAGAATACCTGACAAGACCATATTGAAATCTATGATTCCCAGATGAGTCACACAGAACAAGAGACAGATAAATTCAGCTTCCAAATAAAAATGAATAAGATATTTCTCAGAAATTAAACTCTTGATATCCTTTCCGTTATTGATCTTGTATGTTGATTCAATTAGAAATGATTCGGTAGAAAAAACAGATATCTGTTTGCCAGTTTGTGGTCAAAAACTTTCTTCCGCGGAAGAGCACAGATCGTTCAATTCGGCTCCCACGCAACGAAACTCTTTCCAAGAATCGGGAAATCCTTTTGATTTATTCGAAAACTCGCACGTTCGGATCAGAAATTTGAAGGATTCTTATCGTAGAAGTCGCATCGAACTGATCAATAAGAACAATTTTCATTTCAAATAGCCATTTCTGACGTCTTCCACTCATTTACTACCGTATCTTCATCCTATTTCCCATTTCGAATCTCATTTATTTTATGGTCCGAATCCGTTTGTTCTATTGTAAAATTCGTTGAAAACGAGCACCCATCTACCGTACTCCAACTACCCTTTTCGTCTTTTAAACCGCTTTTTCAAATGGAAATCTCCGCCCATTTCGTATTGTCCCAATTGGAAAATTGGCTTAGTATTCCACAAAAAAGGAGTGTTTCCGTCAGAAAAACTGTGATATTTCATTGGATTTTATATGTATTTTTGGGTTTATATGTATAGATTTCTTTCAATATTCAGCTGCTTTTTTTCCTTTTTTTTATTCACACATTCCTCTTTTTTTCATATTTTCTCGTTTGTTCTTCTGAAGTTCAAATGAATTATCCTTATTTTCATATTCTCAGAGTCATAACGAGAGTATCATATTACATTTCCAAATAGGTATACTCTCTCCATTTCCATTAGGATATGTCTCTCTGAGGCAGTCTATCGGATTATGAAATACGCTCTCGATTCTTCTCTTTATTCGTTTCTTTTCTCAAATATTCAGTTGAAAAAGCCATGAACATCTGCTAATTGTCATGGTTTTCTGTTGAAAGATGGGATGACCTTCTCTTCCTTATGTCTCTTATGACCGTCGAAAAGGTGGAAACAGGTGTGACCTGATTCTGAATTCAATGATGGGTCCTCCTGGGAGTCCTATTGATTCTTTTGACAACTTTGAGAATAACTTCTGTCCATCAGGAATAGAGTTCTCCCAGAAAAGAATATCTCTATTGGACTTTTTTAGTTTAATATTATCCTGTAATCTGGAATTCCAGACAGAAATCATTTAATGATTTTCTGACGATTTCCAGTTATTTGAATTATAGAATACAGATGACTTTTCTCTGAATGTTTCATTTTCTTCCTTTTTTTTCAACTTTATCTCTCTTGTGTTTCCTCTTCTCTTTTCTGATGTTGAAGCTGTAGTATCTGCTCTTTCTCCCAAAAATTCCTCTTTTTTTCTCAATTGATCTCATTAGCCTCTCACGCGGACATCTTCTTTTTCCTTCTCTTCTCCTCTCTTTCATCCATTTATCCGGGTGGTTCATTTCCATTTTTCTTCTTCTTTTTTTTGTGTGTTTTTTCTTTTTGGTTTTTGTAATTATATCATTCCGATTGGTCAAGAAAGAAAAAAGAAGAATGAGAGTGGAAACATAATGGAAAGTGACGGCACCCGGAAAAATGTCTAGAGCCCGAAGAGCATCATTCGACTCTTCGGCGGTCTTTTCTTTTCTCTCTCTATATCCTCCTTCAAAGAAAAAAAAAGAGTCCCCGTGTCCACATTTTTTGGTGGCGAGAGTCATCGAGACGCAGGTACTGAAAGAGAGCAAAACTCGCAAAACGACTATAGTTGAAACCATTGATATCCGTCCGAGTGAGGAGCCGCCCGGCCATCTTGCTTCTCTTTTCTGTTGGCTTCTTCATTCTTAACTTTCTCATCCTCCGCTTCTCCTTCTTTTTCAAAAATCTTCTTTCTTTCATTCCGATTTTTCTATTTTTTGAATTAATTAAAGTCCATGACGTTTCTGAGTAATCATAATCCTAAAATAGAAAATCTGATGAGTCATTTTTTCTTTTTCGTTTGTTTCTGACTGGATTTATATATCCTTGAATGTACACAGCAAATTGATTTCGAATATAATTTTAGTTCCAAAATAGTTGGTTCGTATCTGAAATTTTATATGGAGTTGTTTACAAATAATTACATATATTTTCACAATTTGTTTTGATTAGAAAACAAAGTTTTGGTATTATATCAATTCTAATTTCCAAAACACACATACGATTCGGTCGTTTTTTTTAGAAGAATCTAAAAACTACAGCTGTTGAGTCTGGAAAATTGTGCCATTTTCTTTTTTTGATTTTTCAAAATTTTCAGTGTTTCAAATAATTATGAACTCCTGACTTAATTTATTTTTCATATTGATAAAGGGCCATGAAAGAATTGGAAAGCTAATTGACTTTTTTTCTCCAACGGAACTTTTTTCAAGAAAAAGAAATTGAATTAAATTGAAAGTTTCAAATAAAAGATGTTCATAATTTTGATATACTACCCAAAAAACTTTGTTCAAATAAATGAAAATCAGAACTGAGAATGTTCAAGAAAACTCATTTAAAACTCTTGCAGTCACAAAAACTTATGATTTTAACCAGTTTCAAAAACTTTTTTTTTTCAATTTGAAATCACTTTGAAAAAGATTTTCATTTCTTCAATCAAAGTCTACTTTAATTTAATAGAAAACTCACTTCTGCAAACCAAAAATCCTTTTCGAATCGAAAAATAAATAGAGAAATCTTACCAAATATACGCGTATAATCGAATCGACAATATTGAGAGAAAGAAGGAAATTTGTGCATAAACGAAATATTTTTCACTTACCGAAAGAACGTTCCTCCATCCGTTTTTCTCAATGAAACAGCATACATATGTCGGCACTCACACTCTTTTTCATTCTCTGTCACCCACTTCGTGAGCTTTTCTCGGGTCGTGTGAGTCTCGAATCAAAGAGAAAATGTGAGAGAGATAGAGAGAAGGAGAGAGCCAGTAGACTTCGAGAGCTTCCACCGCTTTGCGGTATTGATCCGTCGCTGAGCTTTCTATCTCTGCGTCGAGTCTTCGAGAGCATCGGAGCTCTCTCTCGGGTTTCTGAAGCTGACGACGACGACGGCGACAGTGGTGGCGGCAGCGGCGGCGAAGCGGAGAGGAGACGGCAGACGGCCCGAGTGCTTTATACATCTTTGTGAGAAGAGAAGGAGCAAGTGCTACTGCTGCTTCTTCTTCTTCTCCTTCTCCTTCTTCAACTGGCTCCCGGCTGCTCTCGTCGTGTTTTGGCGGATGGGGATGGATTGGTGGAGAGTGATGGTGTGACGGAACGAACGGACGGCTCTGATGGACCTCCTTTTCCTCTTTCAACCCACCCCCGCCTCTCCTTTTTCACTCAATTTTTTTATTAGTCGTCGCTTTGTGAACTCGTTTTGTTTTGTTTTTTACTTGATGACCGACCGCCCGTTTTGTTTGCACTTTCGAGTGTAATTGTTTATTTCCTGTAAGGAAACTCACTAATTGATGGGTTTGAAATCGAATTACATCAAAAAGGATAATTATAGAGTAACGAATCAAGTTCTTCAAAAGTTTCAATTTTTCTTTCAAAAGGTGGAAACAGAAAGAGATTTCTATTTTTAATTCAATTATAAAACTCAACTAGGTTCAAAATATGTTTTTTTGAAACTCAAATATTGAGAAAATTTGTTTTTCGAAAATTTTTATATCAAACTTTTCAAAATTCGAATCAAAAAAGGGTTCATGTTTGAAAAATTGAAGTCAAAATGAAAAGTATCAAGGTTTAAGGACCTTTTTGGACAGATTCATCCCATTTTTGAAAAAATTACAAGGAAAGGTTTTGTTGGTTATTGCTATTTTTCAGATCTCACAAACAATTGGACCAAAATTAATTTTTAATTTGGAGAAGAATTATCTTTTGAATGTTGAAAAAGAAACCAATTCTCTTCGGTGAACAACCTGTAATTATTCGGTCTTCATATGATTTTGAGATGAGAACACTATCTTCTAAATTCCTAATTGTCCATTCAATTTACCCATCTTTTCGTTTTTCCTCAACCCGTTTCTATTTTTCGTTTTAATTTTCTTTTCCGAACCTCTCTCATATTCTTCGAAAAAAACCCATCCGGTCTCATCGAAATTTCGAGACAAAATTCCAATTGACTCTTTCATTTTTCTTGCTCTAAACGAAAAAAAAAGAAGGCGGCAGCACACATTTTAATCATCAAATTAATATGAAGACGTGAGAATAAGAGGACTGACGGAGGGGGGAAGAATAGAATTATCGTGTGCTCTCCGGCCGGCCGTCCTGTTTTAAAATTCTCCCCCTCACTGCTGGGTCGCCTGCTGGTCCCCGGCTTTTCCGAATTTTCGTCTTTTCCTTCCCTTTTCTTTCTTCGTTTTTCTCTCGAATTCTTCCTTTTTTCTTCTTATTCTACGTCTTTAGAAACATCTTTTTTCGAAAAAAAGTTGGAATTAAAAATCAAGAATAAGAAGAATAAAACTGTCATTCGTTACTGATTTTCCCCCTCTTTTCCATTTCTTTCTCCAATTCTGAATCTTCATTTCTGTTCATATCTGAACTTCATTCTCTTCAATTTTCGAACAGAAACTTCTTATTTTTCCCTTTTTTGGAACAACTAATCTCCCTCACCCGTTACCCATCATTTTTCTTTTTCTCAGACGCTCCGTTTCTCTTTTTTTCGAAAATTTTGTTGGTGACGAAAAAGAAAGAAAAAAGAGAAAAAACTCGAGTTTTTGTGCATATTTGTGATGGCCGGATGGTGGTGTAGACGGACGTCTCCGTCGTCAAAAACTGCAATTCTTTGCGTAAATATGGGCGGTTCGTCGAGGTGATGAACGGCCTCCGACACCCGCTGTCCAGATAAAAATTTCAAGCGAACTGGAAGAAGAAAAAAGGAAACGGAGAGGAAAAATAGTGGGTTCAGCACCCTTCCTCCCACACACCGAATTTCAAACGTTTTCATTTGTTTTTTTCTTTTTTCCGGTATGTTTATGGCATAGAATATGAAAAGAAGAAAGAGGAAAAGGAAAAGAAGAAGCCTTATTTACGGCTTCAAACAATATTCTTTCCCTAGTATTTCCAGTTTTACATCTCCCTTTTTCAAGTTTTTTGTTAGCGATATTCTGGAAGAAAAGTTGAGTCTCTTTTGAATTGAAAGACTTCAAAAAACAAAGAAGATCGAGAAGTTACTCTAGAATTCAGTTAAACCTAGATAAACCGGAAACTTCATCATTCAAGTTAATCTTTTTTCCCTTTTTCCAGACTATGATACATTTTTATCCCTCTTCACTTTTTATTCTCTCTTTTCTTCATTTCCCCTTTCTCCGTAGATCCCCTATACTTTTCTGATCCACATCATCTTTGTTTTCTCATTTGTTCCTGATTCCTCCCTCTTCACACTTCAAATCTCCGTCACTTTTTGGTCAGAAGTCCGCTCTTTTTCTCTTTTAAAAAACGAAACTTTGATCGTCACTCTTTTCTGTTTTCTTGTCTTCCTTCGTTTCCTTTTTTCGAAAGGACATTGCTCTTTTCCCTCCTTTTTTTCATCTCCACCTTCTTTTTTTCTCATGTGAGGGTGGATGCAAAACTAGTAAAACTGCAAAATAGAGAAAAACGCTTTGAAGTCGTCGTCGTATTTTTTTCTCAATTTTTCCTCCATTTTCTGATCTCGAATTTCTTTTTTCCATTTCAGAAGAACGAGAACGCACTGTGGTGCAAGAAGAAGGAAGAGAGAGAGAGAGATAGTGTGGAAAAGGAGGAGTGCGCCGACACTGCTCGATCGTGAAAGGCTCGCATGACGAGCGTTAACCTGTGTCCATCATGTCAGGTACGGTTTTCTTTAAATTCTTGAAACATCAAAACTCGGATGGGATATTTGAAAACAGTGCTCAGAAAGTGATCAAGAGGTTCTGGTTCTGAAATGATTTGTGTCTATATCAGAAGAAGGCAATCAAAACCAAATTAAAAATAGATCCGAAGCTTGAGAAATACTTTCCAATAACTCGTTAATTCCTGAATCTCCTGTCTATTTTCTTCAACTGTCACACATAGGTACAATCACTTAATTTTCGTTCAATTTCAAATCAAAAATTTTGTTTTTATGTTCCAAAAATGAAACAAAAAACAGGTTATCAGTTCTGCAAAATGAAGGATTTCATTTTTTGATTTCCGGTGGTAGATTTGTGATTTGTGGATGGATGGTGGTTCGGCTCAAGTGGCTTCAGAGAGAGAGAGAGCACTCCACATCCTCTACTCTCTTTGCTTTTGTTTTTGAGTTCTCGCGCAAAAGAGAAACAGAGACAAAAAAGAACACTTTGGAAAGAAAGTTATAAAGAAAGGATCAATTATGATTTTTACAGTGTTAGCGAGTATGATGTCATCGGGGGAGGACGAGGAGCAGGCGGCAACTGATGAGCAGGAGAGATCTGATTTATGGCAACAGACGTTACAGGTACGTCATATTCTATGATTGAAAACGAAGGAAAAGAAAAACTAACAGGAAAGAAATAAACAAATTTACATAAAAGAAACGATAATCAAGAAACCGTAAATCTGTTTGATTACTCCGGAATCATTTGATAGTAGCCTAATAATTTTCCGTTTATCCAAGATTCCACTGAAAAATGTATCCGTAGTTCCCTTCCAAACATTCTCGAAAACCTATTTATATTCTAGTTTCTCCAAAACAAGAAAACGATGACTCTGTACCCCATATAAATTTTGAAAACCAATTCATTACCACACATCTTTTTCTATGTAATCTTGATCCATTTACCCATCAATCATGTCTTTTTTCATCCAAAAATATCCGGTCTTTCTTTATTAAAACCCATAAATCGTCTCAATTGACAGATTTTGGGCGCGAGGTCCCATCAATCGTGATGGCTCTGTACCCGTTTTCTAATTTCCTGTGCACCATCAGAAGCACTATAAAAGGAATTGGGTCAGAGTGAACGGTATCATTCTGTTTTCGTCTGAGAAGAATGCCCACTTTGAGATATCATATTCAAGAGCTTTATGCTGATATTTATGGATATTTTGATGGTTTAGGTCCATTGTTATGGATGCGATTTAATGTAAGTGACCAGATGATAAATGATTGTTTCAATGTGTTAATTCATTCATTTCATCATTTGAAACTGATGAGAGGAAGAGAATTGTTATGTGACTTTTTTATCGTCTAGCACTCTCTTTGATCTAAGAATTCTCTCATTCTCGAATGAGATTCTGATTGAACACAGGCAATACGTGTCGTGTGTGTGTATCCTCATTTCCAATATAGTGTAATGTGCGGGTGCCAGAGACGACGAAATACTTGTAGCGAAGAATGAAATTGAGGGTGGAATAGTTGATCTGAATAGTTTAGGAATGAAGAGAAACTTTGGAAAAGAAGAGAGAATTCCCGTTGATCTTTGAAAAGAAAACTGATTTTTTATGCAGATATGTGACACTTCGATGCACAAAAAGAAGCTCAAAGTTGAGACAAAGATCATAGAATAATTGTGAAATTTCAGAAGTTAATATGATGAAACTGATTGAAAAATATAGTTCTCGGACTCTTTGAAACATGAAATATCAGTTTTTCCTCTCATAAAACAGCAAACTTGTAAAAAAAACTATGCATTTTATATTTATTCTAATGGATTTTATTCAGAATTCAATTAGTCTAAAACATTTCCGTTTCTTAATAATAACCCAAGACATTTCCATTCTTCATTCCCATCCATGCTTCCATCTCTCTTCTTTGATCTAAAAAAAAAAAGAAAAAAAAGATGTTGAATGCACAATGTGGATATGATTATCCAGTTGAATAGTGCTTTTTCTTTTCTTTTTTTGTCCTCCAATTCCTCCATTTTCTTCTTCTTTCTTTCTCTTTTCCTCTCTTTAACTGAGATCGGATAATCCATCGACCAAAGTAAGTAGTGGAAAAGATGCTAACAAAACAATAAGAGAAAAGAAAAATGAATGAAGAAACTAGTGTATTATGATGAAAATGTTGGAAGAAGAAGAAAAAGTGGAAATGGAGAAAAGAGATGCCGAAAAAAGCTCTTATGCAAATTGACAAATGATCGTATTCATGGGTTTTCTAAAGAGGAAAGAAGCTTTTTTCTTCTCTTTGAGATGTCTTAAGAGAAGGAGAAAATACTGAAATTCGAAACCGACCAGTGACCGATTTTACATCCCATTTCTAGCGGTCCACAGAAAATGGGAGAAAAATAAAATGATGAAGGGGCGATAAATGAGATATTATGGAAAAGATTAAATTGAAAATCAAAACACTTTTCTGTAGTCAGAATAAAAAAAAGAAACTCGAAGAATCAAAAATTGAGAAATTGATAAATTTCAGGCGGCTGTTGCTGCTTCATCATCACAAGATGCGACAAAAAAGAGGCCGGCACAAAGGAAACCTCTTCGACAAACGAATGTCGTCGAAAGATCCGAACGGTCGCTTCTCTGCCTTTCCTTGAATAATCCAATCCGTAAATTGTGCATCAGTATTGCTGAATGGAAGTGAGTTTCACATGACAAAGGAATAGAACTGAACTTCGAATAATTTCAGACCATTCGAATTTTTAATATTGTTTATGATATGTGCCAACTGTATCGCTCTAGCCATTTATCAACCGTATCCCGCTCAAGATTCAGATTACAAAAATACATTACTTGTGAGTTTTTTTTTAATTCGAAGAAGCATTTAAAGAAAGGAATACGATCTCCGCATTCAGTCAACTTTATCCGTTGATCTTGATTAATTTGTTTTCAGGAAACAATAGAATACGTGTTTATTGTTGTATTCACAATAGAATGTGTGCTCAAAATAGTTGCTATGGGGTTTCTATTTCACCCCAGTGCATATCTTCGAAATGCATGGAATATCCTCGATTTCATTATTGTCGTAATAGGGTAAGTCACTTTCATCAAATTGCTCTTAATCTGAGAATAATTTCAGACTTGTGAGTACAATATTATCCAAAATGTCAATTCAAGGATTCGATGTAAAAGCGTTAAGAGCATTTCGTGTCCTTCGACCTCTTCGTCTTGTTTCGGGAGTTCCCAGTTTACAAGTCGTTTTGAATGCAATTCTTCGAGCAATGATTCCTTTACTTCACATTGCTTTACTCGTTTTGTTCGTTATTTTGATTTATGCTATCATTGGATTGGAGTTATTCTGTGGAAAACTTCATTCAACATGCGTAGATCCAGCAACTGGACAACTGGCACAGAAAGATCCAACGCCTTGTGGATTAGATGGAAGTGCGTTTAAATGTCGACCATCAGATTCATTGACAAATATGGGAGTCCGATGGGAATGTTCAAGTAATACCACGTGGCCTGGTCCAAACAACGGAATTACGAATTTTGATAACTTCGGACTTGCTATGCTTACAGTATTTCAATGTGTATCATTAGAAGGATGGACAGATGTGATGTATTGGGTGAATGATGCAGTTGGAAGAGAATGGCCGTGGATTTATTTTGTCACTCTCGTCATTCTTGGATCCTTTTTCGTTCTCAATCTTGTATTGGGAGTGTTATCTGGAGAATTCTCAAAAGAACGAGAAAAGGCAAGAGCAAGAGGATTGTTTCAGAAGTTTCGAGAGAAACAACAATTGGAAGAAGATCTGAAAGGATATTTAGACTGGATAACACAGGCAGAAGACATTGAACCAGTGAATGAAGATGAGCAAGAAGATGAACCAGTTGCACAAACTGTAGTTGGAGAAGAACAAGATGAAGAAGGAGAAGAGAGAGTTGAAGACGTTCGACCAAGTAAATGGGCGGCAAGAATGAAACGATTAGAAAAATTGAATAGAAGATGTCGAAGAGCATGCAGGCGATTGGTAAAGAGTCAGACGTTTTATTGGCTTGTTATTCTTCTTGTGTTACTCAACACTCTCGTTTTAACATCAGAACATTATGGTCAATCTGAGTGGCTCGATCACTTCCAGAGTGAGTTTTTTGCTTTCGAAAAATGATTTGAAGTTCTCAAAAACAAAATTATTATTTCGAATAATTCGATAGAAAACTCAAAACGTGACATAATTTCAGCAATGGCCAATCTATTCTTCGTAATTCTGTTCTCAATGGAAATGCTTCTGAAGATGTATTCACTTGGATTCACAACATATACAACATCCCAATTCAATCGATTCGATTGTTTCGTTGTCATCAGTTCGATTCTCGAATTCGTTCTCGTCTATTTCGATTTGATGAAACCGCTTGGAGTTTCTGTGTTGCGTTCCGCACGTCTTCTCAGAATCTTCAAAGTAACCAAATACTGGACATCACTTCGTAATTTGGTCTCATCTCTTTTGAATTCATTACGATCGATCATTTCACTTTTGTTACTTCTCTTCTTGTTCATCGTCATCTTTGCTCTGCTCGGAATGCAAGTTTTCGGAGGAAAATTCAATTTCAATCCACAACAACCAAAGCCAAGAGCCAATTTCGATACATTCGTCCAGGCACTTCTGACCGTATTCCAAATTCTTACCGGTGAAGACTGGAATACTGTAATGTATCATGGAATTGAATCTTTCGGAGGAGTTGGAACTCTCGGAGTCATCGTCTGTATCTACTATATCGTTTTGTTCATCTGCGGTAATTATATTTTATTGAACGTCTTCTTGGCTATTGCTGTCGATAATTTGGCCGATGCGGACAGTTTAACAAATGCAGAAAAAGAGGAAGAACAACAAGAAATTGAAGGAGAAGATGAAGAATTCGAAGAAGGAGAAGGAGAAGATGAAGAGCATGCAGTAGAAGAAGTCGAAGGAGAAGAGGATATGGTTTCAGCAAGACCAAGAAGAATGAGTGAAGTTCCTGCGGCAAGTACGGTCAAACCGATTCCGAAAGCTTCTTCATTGTTCATTTTGAGTCATACCAATGGGTTTCGGTTAGTTTTTTTTATATGTTCGATGGGGGCGACTGGAAATGAAGTAAATGAAACCGTGGCAACAAAATGAATTCTATTCGGAACACCTGGATAAACATAATTTTCAGTGTCTTCTGTAACATGGTCATCAATCATTCGTATTTCACGAATGCAGTTCTCTTCTGTATTCTGGTATCATCTGCTATGTTAGCAGCTGAAGATCCTCTACAAGCGAATTCCACAAGAAATATGGTAACTTTCTACAGAAAAAAACAAAAATGAAATGAATATTTTTCAGGTTCTAAACTACTTCGATTACTTCTTCACATCAGTTTTCACTGTCGAAATCACTCTGAAAGTCATTGTTTATGGATTGGTTCTTCACAAAGGATCATTCTGTCAAAATGCATTCAATCTACTCGATATTCTTGTCGTTGCTGTTTCATTGACTTCTTTTGTTCTTCGAACGGATGCAATGTCAGTCGTCAAAATTCTTCGTGTGCTCCGTGTTCTTCGTCCTCTTCGTGCAATCAACAGAGCAAAAGGACTGAAACATGTGGTACAATGTGTGATTGTAGCTGTCAAAACTATCGGAAATATCATGTTGGTCACATTTATGTTACAATTCATGTTTGCAATTATCGGAGTTCAACTATTCAAAGGAACTTTCTTCCTTTGTAATGATCTTTCGAAGATGACAGAAGCAGAATGTCGTGGAGAATATATTCACTATGAAGACGGTGATCCAACAAAACCAGTATCGAAGAAGAGAGTTTGGTCAAACAACGATTTCAATTTCGACAATGTCGGAGACGCAATGGTATCGCTTTTCGTCGTTTCAACATTCGAAGGATGGCCACAACTTCTATACGTGGCAATTGATTCGAATGAAGAAGATAAGGGTCCAGTGCATAATTCAAGACAAGCAGTTGCTCTTTTCTTCATTGCATTCATCATTGTCATTGCTTTCTTCATGATGAACATCTTCGTAGGTTTCGTTATCGTCACATTCCAAAACGAAGGAGAACGTGAATACGAGAATTGTGAATTGGATAAAAATCAGAGAAAATGTATTGAATTTGCATTGAAAGCAAAGCCACATAGAAGATATATTCCAAGGAATCGATTACAATACAGAGTCTGGTGGTTCGTCACTTCAAGAGCATTCGAATACGTCATTTTCTTGATTATTGTAATGAATACGGTGTCATTGGCATGCAAACATTATCCAAGTTCAAGAGGATTCGAAGACTTTTTGGACGTATTCAATCTCATTTTCACCGGAGTTTTCGCATTCGAAGCTGTTCTTAAAATCGTCGCTTTGAATCCAAAAAATTATATTTCGGATCGATGGAACGTCTTCGATTTGTTGGTTGTCGTTGGTTCATTCATTGATATCACTTACGGAAAACTTAATCCTGGAGGAACAAATCTCATTTCCATCAACTTTTTCCGTCTTTTCCGAGTCATGCGTCTTGTTAAATTGTTATCTCGAGGAGAAGGAATTCGAACTCTTTTATGGACATTCATGAAATCATTTCAAGCTCTTCCATACGTCGCACTGCTCATTGTATTGCTTTTCTTCATTTATGCTGTTATCGGAATGCAATTCTTCGGAAAAGTTGCATTGGATGATTCAACATCCATACACAGAAATAACAACTTCCATTCGTTCCCTGCGGCTATTCTCGTTTTGTTCAGGTCAGCTATTTTTGATTTTATTTTTCAGAAAGTTCGAATCTTGAAAGAACACCTGAAAAAAGACATTTGACTGTTATTGTTTTCCAAGAAATCAGAACAAATTTCAGTTGTTTTTAGAATTCTGTTTCTCAAATATTCAGTTTATTTATGAAAAAAAACAAAGTTCAGGCATTCGAAATATTTTATTTTCGGCTTCTCACAACAACAGAATTTTCAGATCAGCAACCGGAGAAGCGTGGCAAGACATCATGCTTTCATGCTCAGATCGAGAAGATGTCAGATGTGATCCAATGTCAGATGACTACAGTAAAGGAGGATTCAATGAATCGAGATGTGGAAACAACTTCGCTTATCCATATTTCATTTCATTTTTCATGCTTTGCTCATTCCTCGTTATCAATCTTTTCGTAGCTGTTATTATGGATAATTTCGATTATTTGACAAGAGATTGGTCGATTTTGGGACCCCATCATCTTGAAGAATTTGTGAGATTATGGTCAGAATACGATCCAGATGCAAAAGGAAGAATCAAACATCTTGATGTTGTCACTCTTCTTCGAAAGATTTCTCCTCCATTAGGATTCGGAAAACTATGTCCCCATCGATTGGCCTGTAAAAGATTGGTTTCAATGAATATGCCATTGAACTCTGATGGTACCGTATGCTTCAATGCAACTCTTTTTGCTCTCGTTCGTACCAATTTGAAAATTTATACTGGTTAGTTATTTTTGAGTATTTTGGAAAAATGGAACGCTGACTCTTTCGAAGAGAAAGAAAAAAACAGCTGGGGACCTACGAGTGGGTTTAAAAGAAGATTACTGAGTTGAAGTAATCCACTGTCTAATGAGAAAAAATAGGATTAGAGGAAAAGAAAAAAAGAGTTCTGATTGGGAATACTTTTATTTTTTTGCAGAAGGAAACATCGATGAGGCAAATGAACAGTTGAGATCAGCAATCAAAAGAATTTGGAAGAGAACACACAAAGATTTGTTGGATGAAGTTGTTCCGCCGGCAGGCAGTAAGTTCTTTTTCCTCTTTTCTGAATTCATAATCCATTTGAGTAGGCACTTCTAATTTGCATTTAGACAAATGCGTAATAATATTCAAGTGTCATCAGAAAACGCCCACTCTTTCGTTTTTCTTTTTGCAGAAGACGATGATGTGACAGTTGGAAAGTTCTACGCCACTTTCCTGATTCAAGACTACTTCCGTCGCTTCAAAAAACGAAAAGAGATGGAAGCGAAGGGTGTTTTGCCTACTCAGACACCTCAAGCGATGGCTCTTCAGGTACTCAATGACAGAAATGTGATATATTTGAAGTGGAAGAAAGAAAGACGAAGAAAAATGAGAAGAAGAGGTTTCTCATCCTCCTCCCTTCCGACGTCTTCAATTTTCTTCTCTTCTTCAGAAGAAATTGGAATCGAAGAAGCATCCTCTTCTTCTTTTTTTTCCCTTCTTCTTCTTCTTCCTTTTCTCAAATTTCAATGCAACCTCAATGTCCTTTCGAAAAATTCTCCGGTTTTTTTTTCGAAAAATCGTTTTCTCCTCTTTAAGCTTAATTTAATTTATGTGGAGAATCGTCGAGAAGATAGAAACTTGAGTCGTTTTTTCCGTCTTCCGAAATTCCCTTTTCAACGGAAAGGAGAAGACGAAGAAGAAGAAGAAGACTGACTTCATTCATGAATAGTGAATGAGGAGCCACAACATTGGCGTCAGAATGCTCCGCCCACTTTTCTCTTCTTTTGTTCGATCAGTGGAGCTTCTTCTTCTTCTTCATCTCCTCCATCTTCCACTTCTTCTTCTACTTCATTCTTTTCCTATTCTTTCAGGCCGGACTCCGTACTCTACACGAAATCGGACCAGAACTGAAAAGAGCAATTTCCGGAAATTTGGAGACTGATTTCAATTTCGACGAACCAGAACCACAACACAGAGTAAGTGAAAAACTGGTGAAAGGAAAGGGGGAATAACTCTGAGTTTTTGTTAGTTTTGTGACTGCTGGTCCATACTTCCTGTGCCTTTTCTATGCTTTTTCCTTTTTCTTCTTCTTCAAATTGTCCTTTTCTTAATTGAACTCCCACAGCGTCAATCTTGTTGTGATGACGTTGTTTGGTGAGAAGAAAGAAGGGCAATTTGTGCAGTCATAATAGAAATTCTGAAGAAGTGGAAAGACTGAAAATATCTTCATCTTCTTCTTCCTCGAATATTCTCAAGCTAATCAGGAAATGAGAAGAAGAAGAAAATGATGATGGCATCTCAATGTTGTTTCCTTCATCCATCTTTTCAGAATCTCATTTATATATTTTACGTGTTTGCTTTGAGAAAAGAATGGAAAACCCCCATTCATTTGGTTTCCAGAACACTCTTCGAAAACAGAATACAAAAAAGAAGAAAACAGACGAACGAATGTGATTACAGTTATTTAATTAATGAAAAAGATTCATTCTCTTTATTCTGGAAAACCCCACATTTTCATTTAATCGAATTATCCCATTCACTTATGAAATAGTTCAGTAAAAAAGGGAAAAATAGAAACAAAACGGAAACTTGAAACGATGTCGTCATACGAGTAGCACTTCAAAATCTCAATTGGTTCACTTCAGAAAAAAACAAAAAATTCTTACAGAGACCTCATTCTCTTTTCAACAATTTGGTGCATCGACTTTCGGGTGCCGGAACACGATCTCCAACAGAAAACGAACGAATGGAAAGAGGAGCAACACTTCTTCCGTATCGTAAGTTTCAGATTCATTTCAATCAGAATCAGAGAACAGAAGAGAATCATTTCCTCCGGTTTATCAAAAGCAATCTCTTTTACATAATTCGTGTTCAATGTACCGGAACTATATCATTTGAGTAGTATTGTTATCAAATCAGAAAGACACCAAAAAACATCCGTTCTGTTCTCAGAAAAACATTTTCCTTCTTTCAGAAGCTCGTTCATTCTCTCCAACTCATTCTCTTGCCGGAGCCGAAGGATCTCCAGTTCCATCAAATCAACAAATGCATCGTGGTGCTCCAATCAATCAATCGATTAATCTTCCACCTGTCAATGGATCAGCTCGTCGACTACCCGCCCTTCCGCCGTACGCAAATCATATTCACGATGAGACGGACGACGGCCCCAGGTATCGGGATACTGGCGATCGAGCTGGATACGATCAAACACAACATCGAATGGTCGTTGCAAACAGAAAGTGAGTTTGACTTTGACTGTACTTCTTTTCAGAAATGAGTAGAATCTTTTAGAACTTTTCAGTAGAAAAGAGAGAGAAAATATAGATGAGAAGATGTCAGAAATATAATAAAAACACAGTAGTCACTCTACAAATGTTTGAAGAGAAATGCACCCTTTCCTATCGTTTATTTCCCTTTTCAATTCTTTTGAAATTTAGAAATTGTCTGTGTTTTGTAAACAGCTTTCTTCGAAATCAAAACATCTTTTTTTGAATTCTACAGTTTGCCCGTGGATCCTGATGAAGAAGAACAATGGATGAGAGGTGGTGGAGGAGGTCCATCAAATAGACAAGATCGAAGGAATCTTCCGATACGAGAACCAATGTTGGTTGCTCGTGGAGCAGCATTAGCCCTTGCTGGAATGTCATCTGAAGCCTATGAAGGAACATACAGGCCTGTCGGAGAAGGAAAGTCTGTACGACTACCGTTTTCATCTCGACCTGTTCTCCGACCGGCTGAAGATTCCCGACCAGTTGATCGACTGATCGGACAGTCTTTAGGACTTGGAAGGTAAGTTAACTGAAACACTCTGTGAGGCCGTTAGCATGGATTGGTTGGTTGAGAAGTGAATTCCTTCATTTTATCCCCGTTTTTCTTCTTTTTCTTCTTCTTATCCTTATCCGTTTCCCCCTTTTCCGCACTTTTGTTTTTCTTTTTTTTTGGAATTTGAAGTTATAGAAAAAAGTTTGATTAGTTAGAACATGTAACTCTTTTTATTTTTGAAATTTGATTTGGGAAAGCACTCTTTTCATTTTTTTAACCGAAAGAAATTGATTGATTTCACTGGGATTATGTTCAAAAAATTAAATATTTTGCACCAAATCACTCGTTTTTTGCAACGATTAACATCGATTTGATTGAAATTAATACGTTAGTTAGTCACTTTTCCCTTTTATTTTTAATTCGCATGGCTTCCATTCCCCTTCTAAAAAAAACCTCTTCTGAATTCCATTTTTCTGATTTCATTACCCCCAATTTCACCCATGATTATGATCATTTTAAACGATTTTTTAACCAGAAAAGTGGCTGACTGCTAACCAAATAATGGGTGTGTTTGGTCTTCTCTTCTCTTGGAAAGAGTATCAATTTGTTCAAGTTCTACCCCAATTCTCCTTCTTCTCTCTATACTAACCAACCTATGAATAGGTGCTCAATCATTCTTTTGTTTCATCAAATTATCATTTTTCATCTATTCAGATACGCTGATGCACGAGTCGTCGGTGCTGCAAGAAGAGAAATCGAAGAAGCGTATTCATTAGGAGAACAAGAAATTGATATGGCAGCTGATTCATTGGCTCCTTTAATGCAACACGTTGGAATGCGTGATATCAGAGATATCAATGAGAATTCAAGAGGCGCTCTTCTCCGACCGGCTGGAAATTCATCAAGACAAAATGATTCTCAGAATGGATCACAAGAAGATCTTCTTCTCGTTACCACATTGTAAAAAACTTTCGATCGAACATTCGTTTCTTCTCAAAAACAAAAACAAGATCGTTCTCATTCGAAACTCTTTTTCTTCTCTCTTAAATATTTTCCCCCCTCAACCCAATTATATCGTACCGATTACGAGTTAGAACAATTGAAATGAATAGGTGCCCCATTTAAATAATCTCTCTTTTTTTGTTTCTTTCTCTTATATCTTCATCCCAAAAAACCACCTCATTCGATTCGTACGAGTTTAGAATTCCCTTTTCCCCTTTTTCAATCCAATTGATTTCCCCCTTTTTCCCCTCCTTTCGACCCATATTTTATCATTTGTAGATGATCCCTCTTGTCTGTTTACTGGTCCTTTTTCTTCTTGTTTTTGTATAAAATTTCCAATTAATCTTACCAAAATCAACTGCTCCTTTCTCTTTTTTGAATGCTCAATTTGTTATTCTCTCTCTAGATGTCTGATGGTTTTTATCAGCTGACAGAGTTCATTTCGTAACTCAACTTGCACATATTTCCAGCAGTCTTCTAGTTTCATTTATCCAAATTTCTCATCAAAAAGTGGCCTTTCTTCCGATTTCACTTGGAATCGTTTCTCTATTTTTTAACTCTCATTATGAAAACTCTCTCTCTTTCCCTTTTTCTTTCATTTCAATTTAATATCTCTTCTCTTCCCATATTTTTTTCATTTTTCCCCTCTTCTCTAGTCCTTCTTCCTCTTCTCATTTATTTTGATTTTCAACAACAATTCGTGGTGCTTTTCTTGTTTTATCAGTTATGATGACATATGACATTTGTTTAATAATATTTTTTATTAATAAACACATTTAAAAATTGAATTTTATTAAGTCTGAAGCTAACAGCCTCTTGAATGACATTCAAAGAAATTTGGTTCGTTTGGGAAATTCTCATTCGTAAAATAAAAAATCCCGTGAACTTCTCAATCGACCTTTTAGAAAACACCGTAAATGATACATTTTTCAACGGATATTCCGTAATGAGTGATAATTATTTAGAATGGATCGAAAGCCGAATTCATGATAAAAAACACTTTACTGCTCGTTATTTGGCTCATTTGTCTGATTTATCTCGAATTGAAGTGACTACTTTGGCCTCAATTATCTGTGGAATTCTCTTCATTATTCTCACTTTTTGTGATCAGGTATATCTTTTTCTTTCCTTCTGAAATTATCTGAACTTCAGGCTCATTTCTTCGCCAATTCCATTCTCATCGGTATCCCATTTCTTCTCGTCTTCTGTTTTCCCGAAGAGAAACCAAATGAAGAATCTCTTTACATTTACTTTCCAATATTCGGAGCAATCACACTTTTCGATCGAAATTTAGAATGGATTCCATTTTATTATGTGTTGAAAATGGTTCTATTTCTGTGTTTTTTCATGCCACCGTTCACTTTTTATCAACGAATTTATGAAGTTTTGAGTAAAGATCCACAACAAGAAAACACGATAGAATGCCGTTCAAGTCAACTGAAATCAGTCTCTACAGCCAGAGAAATTTCCACAAAAACTGCATTGTCAAATACTTTGAATTCTCCAAAATCTCCACTTATCACCAGTTCCCGACGCAATGCAAATGATGTAGGTGAAACTTTCATTTCCATTAGTTTTCAACAAGTTTCTTCTCAGATAAAAACAGATGTAACCCAAAGAACAGATGTTTCTTCTCCAATGAAAACTCCATCGACTCCGAAGAATTCAGATGTAAAAGTAACAATAATTGAAGAATATTATAGAGAAGAAGAACTTTTATCTCCAAATGGATCAGTGATTGAACGTGTTGTCAGTGGACCATTTCGGAAGGAAACTACAACGACCGAAAAGAAAAAAATCAAATAAAATCGACAGGTTTCCAGTTTTCGAATCAATTTTCCAATAGATTTTCTGTTTTTCTTTTCCAGTATTTCGAAATAAAGAAAGTATTCTTTTAGATTTAAAAGACATTTCATAAGCTTTTCTGGTCGATTTTTGTTATTTGAGAAGCTGTAAATCCAAGTGAGAATATACAGATTTATCTCTTTTTGGGAGCAGAAAAGCTAGGATTAGGCGAGGGAGGATCGAGTGGGGGGAACATTTTCTCCATTTTCTACAATTCATTTGATCTGATATGCCTACTACTTCTGAAGACAGCCTCGATAATTTTAAACAAAAAAGAGATATTATGGTTTCTGTTATTCATTCAAATGGTGTAGCGGTAAGTTGAAATCAAACGAATTTTGTTATTAATTAACTCTTTTCATTTCGGAAAACAGAACTTGAAAATTAAAAAAAGCTGTTGAACCATCAATTAACTTATAGTACTTTTTGCCACTTACCATCAGTTTTTTTAGTTCAAAGATATTTATTGTCAACAAAATCATTTTCGATTTCGCCTCTTGACTTTTTTTTGTTTTTTTAACTCTCTTTGATGCATAAATCTTCTAATTTGAATGAAACTTATGCCTCCTATCTTTTCCTCAATTTTATTCTAATGGCATCATTTGAATTCAAGCGTTTCCAGAAAACAAAATAACTCAATCCGTTTCTGATAAGAAACTTCTCTCAAAACTGATTCCATCTAAATCTTCGGGTCAAATGCGTCACTAACTCATTGGAATCTTTTCCAAATGCTTTGACTCTTTTTTTATAAAATGATGCATCACTCCTTCGAGACACCATTCTTCCATTTTATCCATCTCCCTCCTCCTTTTTCCGAAAACAACCATGATCCGAGTGCACATAAATCCGATCAAACGGCGATCAAGACTTGGAAAATCCGACGATAAGTTTAACACCTTCGGGCCGGAAAATCTGCCTCCTCCTTCTTCTTCTTTGAATTTCCATTTTTCACCGCACTCTCTTATATTGAATTTGCTTCTTCATCACTCTTTTATTCATCGATTTAATCTGGAAAATAGAAACAATAAGTGAGCTGAATCCTGAGAATTTCAACATATTAATCGGCATGGTACTTCAATGGGAGACTTGCATTCATCCTCTTCTTCTTCTTTTCAATCTCTTTTTAGCCGGTATTTGTCATTTTAAAAGTAATTAAAATTTTCAAATTTAAAACAAAACAATTATTTATTCTTAATATCGAAATCAATCAAAACCAAATTTCAGAAAATGATGGAAGATCTGTTATATGAAATACTTCCGGTGATCGGATTCGCAATGATTGCATGCACTGTTCTCATAATTATTGTGATGAGAAAACATACAAAAGACTCGTTGATTTTCTGTATTTTCTTTGCAGTTTCAGGTAGAAAACATCCAATTCATTTTCAAATTTCAATTTTCGAAATTTCAGATCTTCTTTCTGGAATTGGTACTTCAATTGATGGTTTCTATGGAGTAATGGTTACAATCTATGGGAGTACTGTAGAAGTGAGTTCTTTTTCCTTCTCTCTTCTATTCACTGATTGACCTTTTCCAGACAATTTCTCCATTTGATTGTCTCACTCGGGCAATAAATATTCCAATATTTCTCATAACCGACTATCTTCATCTTCTTCTTCTTGCCGCCTTCGCATTCGATCGACTCGTTCAAATACTTTTTCCTGTTTCCTACGGAAAAATATTTCCGTATTTTATCAATTGGAAACTCTTTTTTCTTCTTTTATTTGCATCTGTTGGTCTCTCAGTTCAAGGATTACAATTTCCAATCGAAGTAAACAACTGAAATTCTTCTGATTGTAATTTCAAAACCATTTTCAGTCTCGATTCAATACTACTGTTCGTGTGATGAGTCAGTGCAGATTCGATGAAGTCGTCGGAGAGGAATACTATCTCAAACACATTTTAACAGTTCAATGGGGTCCGATTGTGTGCATTGGAGCACTATTTCTTACCATAGTTTTGTATTGCATTCGTCAATCGAAACACAAATGGAGTTATAATTGGTCTGAAGAGACATCTACAACTAAACAGGTATTTGTCTCCCATCAAACATTCATTCTCTCAAAAAGATGTTTCAGTTGTTCGGGACAATATTTCTCCGTTGTTTCTTATCTGGACTCTCTGTTCATGTTCCACTTCTTCTGATTGCTCGAACACCCGAAGGACATGAACTAGTATCGATTAAAGATCATATCATTCGGGTATCGTATTGGATTGTTGTTATCATCTTTCAACCACTATGGCATCTCATGGTTCTCTCTTCATTTCAAACAAATATTTATTATTTATTCAATCGATATTCTGAAAATACAGAACGAAAATGGCAAAGTGCAAGTGAGTGATTTCAACAGAAATTATGAAACTATGATATCATTTTTCAGATGATCCACCAGAAGATGCTCCTGCTCATTTTGACAGACACGGATCTCCGAATCCATTTGGTTCCTGGTATTCAATGACTGGAAATATAAATGGAGAAGCTGGAGTTCCAGTTGGAAATGAACGATCTGTCAGTTTCTATTATCAAGAATAAATGTCAGATATTTCATTCAATCTCTCATTGCATTTACTGATTTTTCCGGTTTTCTGAAACTGTTTTCTCCCATTGATTGCATTTTTTTCAAACGGAAATGCCTTCATTTCCGATTTCAGAATGAACTTTTTGTTTTTTATTTTTTGTTTTATCAGGAGAACTTTTTTTTAAATTCAAAATATCAGATCAGTAGTCGTTGGCATTTTGTCAAAAACCCGCATTATCTTTTACTATTTTCCTTCATTCCAATCATCAGGTAAGCGGATTCAAAAGAAGGTGTTGACAGGAAAAGAAGATCTGGATGAAAATAATATTAAGAATGGAAAAACAGAGTAAATCATATGTGTTTGACCCATTTCTCTTCGGCAGATAGCAATGTTTAAAAATGAGAGATCTGGATAAACATACAGAAAACGAGCGGATGAATCGCGGAATAAAAAAACGAGTGGGGCAGGGAGGAGGAAGAGGAGGAAATACCTGAATCTCAAACAAACTCAAACAAAATATTTAATGAGATGAAATGAGGATAAATTGAAATGGAGGGGAAATCAGGAAGGGATTCTCTAGGGGAAGGTATTCTTGAGAGACACAAAATTGATTGTAAATGGACATAGGCTCATGATAGTTCTGATAAAACATGATACCACTCACTACCCGATCTCTGTTTAAATCTCTCTCTCTCTCTCTCTCTCTCTCTCTCTCTCTCATTCTCATTTTGTCGTAGAAAAACAAGTCGTTACATTGATTAGCCGTGTCTAGGCGGGTGCGAGGTTTTGCGCAAGATTCTCCTGCGCGGGGAGCTCACCGGAGGAGACACAAAAAGTTTGCTCAAGCTCTCCAAAATCCTTTGGCTTTTCTTCATTGCACCACACCTTACATCGTACCCATTACTAGAGATTCTCTTCTTCTTCTTCTTCGTTTTTTCAACTTCATCTAATCTCCGAGAAGATGATGATGAAAAATTCGATATTTTCTTTCCTGATCTCATTGCTCTTTTCTTCATAGAAAGTAGAAAAAGAACTTCCCAAGGGGCGACGACGACACCTGTAAGAGAACAATAAAGAGACGAAAGAGAGAATAGAAAGAATGGAGAAAGAAGATGAAGGCGACTAACACCAGATGTTGGAACTACTTGGGGTGTGCACTTCGGAAATCTTCGAAGCCTTTCCTCGATGTTTCATCTCGGGAACAAATAATCCTTTCCCACAGATATTCATTCTTTTTTATTTGTTTCCAGTATATTCCTACATTCATTTTCAATCGATTTCAGAATTTCTCTCTTTTCTTTCGCTTAAAAAAAGGGAGTCAAATTATATTGAATCGGTTAAAATCTCTTCAAAATGATTCTCTGTTCTATTTGAAAATGTTCAGTTTTGGCAATGAATGATTGTTTTTAAATCGAAAAAAACCTTTGATAAGGAGCTCTTTTCTGTATTAATACTGTTCCCCTCATTTGTTGTTCTTCTGTTCTCATTTGTGTTTATTTGTATTTCTTTTTCATTCGAACATCCCTGTTTCCCCTCGAAAGCCACTTCTCTTTCGTTTTCAGGCATGTCCTCGAAGAAACGGTACGGAGCATATGGCCGAGCAATCACATCACCAGCTCTTCTTTCTTCTTCCGTCGGATGGACACGTCCTGATGCCACGTCACAAATCGATCATCTCCGGTCACAAGCAACATCAGTTGTCAGCAGTCCATCACCACATGAATATGCAATTCCACATGTATTCGGAGGAAATTCAAATGGAACAGTGACTTCAAGACCTCCAGCTGATCCAAAACAACAACAAAGAAGTAGAGCAGAACGGTTGAGACATCGAATTAGTGAAAGGAGAACAAATGCTTATAGTGAGTATTTTTCATAGTAAATCAATGGAAGAAGAGGAAAAAACTGAAGGAAAAAAGAGAAATTTCAGTGATTCCACCATCAAGTACAATGGGAAGAATTACGGCGATTGATGCATTAATGAACAAATATTTAAATAAATCGAAAGAAAACTTAGACGATGGCAGAAAAAGTAGAGAGAGTTCGTTTCATTTTAAACTTGAAAAACAAAAGAGAATGAAATCTTTTTTCAGGTTCACGAGCCCAGGAATTACTGTCTAGAGCGAGTAGAGAACAGTCACCAACAATTGATTCATTGATGAAAAGATACGGTAATACGACTTCGTCCGCACATAGAATCAAAGATTCTACCGTATCCAGAAGAGAATCAATGGAGAACACTGAAAATGAAAATGCTGTGTGAGTGATTTAAAAAAAATCAAGAATTGAAAAACTGAATTAAAAAATTAAGAAAAATTCAGATAAAATACTAAAAATATATAGGATATTTTTTTAAAATTTCTTTTAATGGAATGAAAATCGTTTGGAAGAACTGATAAAATTGTTGAAATTTTAAGATCACTGGATAATAAATCTTGCAAAGAAGCACGATTAAGTGGCAGTGATGTGAGAATAAAATGGGAGGTTCGTCTAGAAATCTTCATCTAAAATTGAAAAACCTAGATATTCAGGTAACAAATACGGAAGTGAAACCAACATCATCTGTTAAAAGATTCAGTGTGACGATTGATCCGTCTGGTACGTTCTTCATGTCATTTGTAAATAAAAAGACAAAAAGATAGTGGAAATAACTGTGAGACAAGCTCGTTCTCTCTGTTTTCTTTCCGCATTAATTTGCGTGTGCACCCGTTGTAGAACCTTCTTTCTAGTTGTTAATATGCCGTTTTATCTCGTCTTTTTTTGACCACCAGACTGATTGATTTCATTTCTTTTTTCTTCCAGTTTCTCATCTTTAAGCTGTACAACAGAGCACATATTACAAAGCTTTTCCCTCTCTCTTTTCGAGATTTCCAATGCGTTGATTGTCTGACGTCTCTCTGATTTGAATACTATTTCTCCAATACTCGGGGGTGTCACCTGTGCTGTTCAGAAGGCAAAGGACCTCGAATAAGAAGAGAGAAACAAGAAGAAGAAGAAGAAAAGAACCCACTCTTTTCCTCTTCTTCGTCCACTGCTAACCGAAACATTTGCAGCCCCCGAAAGACAAAAAGAGAGAGAGAGAGAGAGAGAGAGAGAGAGAGAGAGAGAGAGAAGATATGCATTCAGGAGGTTGAGAGAGGTTTGATCAGTTACAAGATGATAGCCTACACGGTTTTTTCCTTCTTGCGGCTCTTTTCTCTCTTCTCAACCTATTTTTGTCCGAATGAGAAAGAGAAGAACATTGATTCATAATGTTCTCAGTACTTCCTTCTTTTCTTTATGCGAAATCATATTTTCCTTTTCAATGTCTCCTCAGATCGGTATCTTTTTAAAAAGGACAATTGGTTTTTAATCCAAGTTTGATATCAAACAGAAATCCTTTGAATTGACTATTCCACATCCTAATCGAAATTTCTGTCTGAAGTTTGTTTGATAGTCCACAGAATGAACTCGTGATACTTTTGAAACTCATTGTTTTCGGATTTCCAACTGTCTCAGATCAAAGATGTGAGAACAAATAATTATCCCGAGTGAGAATTACATTTTCAACTTTTGATGGATCAAAATCATTTGATTTCAAATCCAAAGAAATCAAACATTTTGACGACTACAAGAGTAATTTGAATCATTCATTTCAAAGGAGGGTTTTTTTCATAAATATATAATTTCGAAACATTTTTTTCATAAATTAATTTTATGAATAGTTCATCAAAAACTAAAGTTTTTTTCTGAAAGTTTTCGGAAAACATCTTTCAAAACATTTCCACATTTTTACACCCATCACCTTCAAAGTTTTCCACTGATTCGTTTCGTTTCATCCCTCATTGACGCATGTCTTTTTTCTTTTTCTTTCTCCCGCAAATCGTCTATTGTGATTCATAAACTCGAAGATCTTTTCATTTTTACTCTTCTCTCCGAACTACTCCCTTTCTCTTTTCTCTCCTCCTCTTTTTCAAGATGTTCTTTCTGATGATCGGAACTCAATTCAAGCATGAATTTATTTTTTGTTCGTTTTTCCTCTGCCATCACTTCTGGTACACCTGGATACTTGATACAAGTGCGTGGTGATGGCAGAGAGCAATAGTGTTTGCCAACTGGGAAGATGAAGAAAAAAAAGAAAGGAAGAGGAGGAAAGTTTCACGCACAGGAAGAGGAGAAGGATAGTGAGATTGAGTCAAGAACTTCCTACCTACGTTCTCTCTCTCTCTCTCTCTCTCTCTCTCTCTCTCTCTCTCTCTCTCTCTATTTTAACCTAAGAGACCAGGCCGGTTCCTGTGTTTTAGATCTCGATCTCTGTTTCTTGAAACCATCCAATCCAATCGTTTTACTTTTCTATTTGATAGTTGCCATTCATTTTGTTCAATCAAAAGTTTTACTATCATGATTTGCTAATCGAAACTCTGTGACCAACAAATGCATGTATCCGATGGGCTTTTATGAAGAATTCCTCTGAAAAAAATCGAAAGCTCTCATTTCATTCATATTATTTCCGATCACACTACCAAACCATAGAACATTTTCTATTTTAGACTATGCATCAATATACTTCAATGATTAGAAATTATCGGGAACACTGAACAGTAATCATAATTTCTGAACAATGTGATTTTAAAGAGAGTCTTAATCGACTCTTTGCTTCTGATCTACAACTTCTTTTTCCTTGTTGAATTTGAACTTTCTTCAAATATTTCTCTGAAAACAGTCCGAAATGAACTCATGAGAACACTTTGATCCAGTTGAAAGTCTCCTGATCTTAATGAGCCGATCAATCACTAATTTCCTTTTACTTTGATCGAAATATCATATGATATTCGTCCAGACAACTAAAAATTTCGAAATATCAGTTGGAGGGACCTGCTCCTTGTCTCCCCCCTTCTAATACCACCAGTTAGTCATCTTCTGTTCATCGGTGCCTGACCCATTGCCCTCTACAATATCTGTTCTCTCTTAACTTTACACACTCTCTATCATCATCTTTCGGGATCGTGAAAAGTCTTTCCGTCTTCTTTTGCTGCTCCGTCCCATCCTATCTGGATATCGATTTCCATCTCACCTCAAGAACTTGTTGTTCTCTGCTGAATCAGATGACTACTACTCATGACATCATCCATTGGAGAGGAGAGCCCTCGTTTCAAGATTCACTCTCTTCTGCTCTCTCTCTCTCCTTCTAGACAGAGTGACTGACTGAGAGACTGTAAAGTGTGTGACTCCTTGTATTTATGTATTCAAAAGAGAGACTGAATCCATGTTCATGACACATAAAGTTGTACGATTTCCATCCGAAAAAAGTATGGAAATTTCCCTCAATTTTATGTTTTCTCTTTTTTAGTTCAACTCCAATTTCTTCTATTTTCTACAGAATTTATTCCTATTTTCAATGTTTTTCTTCGATTTCAGGAGGACGGATGCCCGTCGGTAATTCGGGATCCCGATCGGGTCGCCTTGCACGTATCAGTCAATCGAATATACGACCGTTTGGATCAAATGGAGGCGTGGCGACGAACAGTTATGGACCCGGTGAGTAGTGTGAAAAGTGAGAAAATCCTCTGGAAGAAAAGAGATGGAGGGGTGAGAATTGAGTGTAATACGAAACACTTAGTCCTCAAAAACTCAGAGAAAAGAGGAGGTGATAGGAGAAGAGAAATCCTGAGAGATAGAGAGAGAGAGAGATAAATCAGTGACTGGGCGAGAGCATCGGCAACGAGTAGAAAGAAAGAGAAATAAATGAGACAGTTGTTCGTGTCCAGTGGTTTCCGCCCTCAAAATCATTGTTTGAGGTTGTACGAAAGATGAAAGAATAAGAAGAACGAAATTGATTTTTTTTTGAAAGAATAATGGAAATTCAAGAGGGCATCATACCATAATATACATTTCTAGAAAATGTCATAATGAAAATAAAAAGGTCATTGTACTCCGGGACAGTATGCATTTTCTAGTAGAACATCGTCGGAACAAGAAAACAAAGGAATTAGATTCATGATGTGATGAGAAAATGAGAACAAACAAATAGGAAAAAGAGAACTCCGTTCTTGAATTTTCGTGGAATTTGCAATTTTCAGTTTTCAAAACTTTTAGAATTCATCCATTATGACATTCAAAAAAATGCTATCAACTTGATGAGTTCTTCGCGGTTATTACAAATGGTGCCTATCAAGTAGTCCCTCTAATAGAGTTGTTACCTGATTTGCATTTCCAACCAACTCGAATTGTTCAAAAAATATTCGATTTGTTTATTGGTCGACTGAAAATTGTTCTTCTTTTGTTCATAATAAATTCAGAATTTTGAATCTGTTGTCCCGTTTCCGTCGTCAGCGAACAAAAAAGACAAATCGTTCTTGGGACCCATTTCGATCCAAAACAGAGAAAAGGTCGTTTTCTTTCTTTTCTTTCTCAGTCATGTGACCTAATTTGTAACATATATCTTCAAGTCGTTTTCTGGTGAAATGTCCAACTTTTTGTGCTTTTTCACCCATCTGAGTCGTCAAATTTTTTCTGAAGTGGATGCTTTTTTTGAATAAAGAGGGCAGTTTCTCTGTATCTCTTTCGAACTCCCATGAGAAGAAATTGAGACGGTTGCTGAGGAAAAAAAGCTTTTATTGTCAACTTGTTGCTTCTCTTTTTACTGCCAAAAATGAAGAAGATGCTCTCTCGGAGCAAAGAAGTTTCTCTCTTCGACGACAAACTGACACCCACCCAAAAAAAGGCGGAAGAAAATGGGCGAGGCGGCCGCCGGAAAACGGAAAAGAGCACCACCAAAAAAAGTTTATGAGTCAAGTTTAACTAAACGGGTTAACGTCATCATAGACTATCCTTCGTCTTCTGAACTCGAGATGTATTCAGAACACTTTCTTCTTCTTTTTTTTGAAGATTTCGCTCTGGCGACTTGCCCATCCATCACCTCATCCGTCAAAAGTTTGGAACAAAAATTTCAGTTTTTTTCCCTTTGCAACCACTTTTTTCTGAGTCATCCGAACATTTTTCTATTGAATCCATTGGAAACTCATCTTGGATTCTAGAATTGACTTCAATTGATTCGAAAGGTGTAAAATTTGTTTTTCGGATCAAAAAGTAGTGAAACTATGAGAAAAGGCATCTGGTGACTCATTTTATTACCATATCTTTTCATATCTTTTCAAATCTTTTCAGTTATTTTCTCAATTCTCAGCTGAAGTTTCCCGAGATTTTCTCGTTTTGAAAACCCATAAACCGCCGCCGTTTATCGCTCTTGTTCTTCTTTCGATTCCATTTCTCCTTTGCTCTTTTTGTCTCTGATTCCTTCGTGTTCTCAACCGAAAAAAAAGAAATGATTTTTCAATTCTTCGTTTATCTCAGCGTTTGTGTCATCTCAAATGCCGTTTAGTTCATTTCTCTGTAATGCGGGTAAATTTGTCAAATGCGTTCGAAGAGCAATTTCATCAAATGATCACGGGACGACGAATCAGTGTATTGATGATTGCAATAACAATAATCAATATGTTGTCACTCATGAACCAACATGCTCTAAATTCATTTATGGTATTTCATTTTAACAAATTTCATAGTTCTTAGAGATCAAATACTTTCAGTTTACATTTGGTAATATAAGTTTTAAAAGACGGGAAAATCGGGAAAAGGGATCTGAAACTGTCATTAGCGTCTCTCAATAATCTATTAAATATTCAGGTACTCATCCAATGTCAGGAGCAGAACCATGTAGTCCAACAAAAAAAGAGAAGCATCGATTCGAAATAACAAAGAAACTTGGTTCTGGAACATACGGAAAAGTATCATTAGCATACGATCACAAATTCGATCGAGAAGTTCGTTCTTTTTTCCTCTTCTTCTTCTTTTTTGAAAACTTGAAATTATTCTCAAAGAGGCGTCAATCTACATTTTATTGTCAACGATTTTACGTCTCTTGGGATCCAATTGAATTCATTTTTTGGTTCCTTTTCTCTGTGAGAACGAGGAAAAAAGATGTCAAAATTCTGTCAAAAATAGAAAAATGTGATTTTATTTGTAGGTTGCTGTCAAATTGATCAAAAAGAGCGCAATTGAAAGCAAAGCAGACTTGGTCCGAATTCGAAGGGAAATTCGTATTATGAGTGCATTAAACCATCCAAATATCATTCAAATTTATGAAGGTACACAAAAAAGATTCGATGAAAGAAAGAAAACGATTTTTTCAGTGTTTGAAAACAAAGACAAAATTATTCTTGTGATGGAATATTCGAGTGGAGGAGAACTATATGATTATGTATCCAGATGTGGATCACTTCCAGAAGCAGAAGCACGTCGAATCTTTCGTCAAATCACTTCTGCTGTTCTTTATTGCCATAAACATCGGGTTGCACATCGAGATTTAAAACTGGAGAACATCCTTTTGGATCAGAACAATAATGCAAAAATTGCCGATTTCGGGTTGTCAAATTACTTTGCAGATAAAGTGAGTTGGCTTTTGAAAGTATTGAAAACGAGAAGAAATTCAGAATCTTCTGACAACATTCTGTGGAAGTCCTCTGTATGCTTCTCCAGAAATCATCAATGGAACACCTTATAAAGGTCCAGAAGTTGATTGTTGGTCTTTGGGAATTCTTCTGTATACATTAGTTTATGGAAGTATGCCTTTCGATGGAAGAGATTTCAATCGAATGGTTCGTCAGATCAAGAGAGGAGCTTATTTCGAACCAGAGACACCATCAAGTATGTTCTCGTTTTCCCTTTTTGGAACACACAAATAGATATTTTCAGCTGCATCGATGCTCATTCGAAATATGCTTCGAGTAAATCCAGAAAGAAGAGCAACAATTTTTGATATTGCTTCTCATTGGTGGTTGAATTTAGAAGAAAACATGCCAGTCATTCAAGAACTTCCGGAGAATCAAATCATAGATCATACTCCATTAACAGAAAGAGAAGAGACAATGGTTGTTCAAGATCTCGCCGATGAACAAGACGTTTTCATGGAATTCGGACATCTTTCATCTGAAACTCGTCGAAAGATTGAAGATTTCAGAAGACGTCGAAAGGAAGCTGAAGAATTCAATGATAACTCTCCAGTCAAACCACCAAAAGCTAGAAAAACGGATGAATTGACTGGAAAAGTGGCGAAAGAGCAACCAGAAGAAATGAAAACAGCTGAGAAGTCATTGAGAGGAGTGAAGGAAGAGAAAGAAAAGCCGAAGATTGTTGATCCGAATGATCCGTTGGAAAGACTTCGTCAGATCGAAAATCGATTGGGACAACAGAAAAAAGAAAAAGAGGTTTGTATTTATTGAAATAAAAAAACAAACAGACAAATTGGTGCATATCTATGATTTGGCAGTAACCTGTATTGGTCAAAATGAGACAAAAAAGAAAAGAGTCAATCGTCTTTTTCCTTTTGTCTTTCTACTTTTTGAAGGCATCATGACAGTCTTGAATACATTTTAATGATGACGTCTTCAGTTGAATTGACGTGTATTCTGGATGCTGTCTTACTGTATCCAAATAACTCTCAGCACATTGTTCCGCGCATGTCACCTGAAGAAATTAAAGTTTATTTGAGTTCATTTCTTTTTTTTAATTGAATGTACCTCTGACCAAACGAGCGAGATCAGTGCCAAAAGGATCAAAAGAGACAAAAATGTAGTAGACTTCATGATCGAAGTTTGCAAGGGTCAGCGAACACGTAGGCCGATTATGCGGTAGAAAAAGGATCACGTGCTGCAAAATGACGGAAGATTTTGGACTCGAATTAAGAGAGAAAATGAAGTTGATCTTTGAAAAAAAGAAATGATTGAGAATAAGAAAACGTTTTCTTAAATTTTATTCGAGTACTTAAAATAACAAAATAATTATTCGAACAGAAACAAAGCTCTAATATATGTCTCCTTCTCAAACGATCGTAAAATGAGCAACAATGAGAAGTTATGTAAAAAGTAGACTCGAAATAATAGTAAAATGTGAAATATATTCCATGTTTTATACAATTCAAAACATTGTTCAATGATCCAAATGAACTGTTTCAAAACCTTGGAGAACTAAATGAAAAAACGATCGTTATTTGAACCCAAAAGTGTCATCATTTGGAATAATTGGTAATGCGGATTTATGAGATTTCATAATATTCAATTATGATTCATTCTGCTCAAAAAAACAAAACTATTAGTTTCAGGCAGCTGCAGCGGCTCGAGTCGAAGCAACAATCAAACCGAAGGAAGAAAAGAAAAAAGAGAAATCGCCGGAGCAACAGCCAGAGGATCCGAAGACTGCCAGAGGGTCAGTTTTATATGAATTTTATGTTTTAAAACAAGAGAAAAGTCATATGGGGACAGGTGTTTAATGACATTGATTCTCTGCTTTTCACGTGAAACTATGAGCAAAATTCAGCGACAATGTAGTTTATGCTGTTTCAATGCAAACTTAGTTTTCTTTATTAATTAGAAAATTACGAAATTCTCAAGTCACAATCACCCAATTTCTTTTGTTGGCGTTGGGAATGTGCTCAAAATGCTCAGTTTTCCTAAGTTGTGAATGAAAAGTTCGAAAGTTGAAGGAACATTCCTAGTATTTTTAGTCTTTAATACTTTCAGCCTCTTACGTCTTTTAGAATATTTCCAGCTCAATCATTCTTATATATAAAATCCTAGAGGACGATGTTTGTCTGTTTGTTCGCACTCCCTGAATACTCGTGAGGCAAGTTCACGTTTCGAAGAATATATATGGCTTGTAGATAATATAAAATAAGAAAATGGAATAACTAAGAAAACATAAGTTTAGATTATCAGAACTATATAGGATTGAATCGAAATATAAATGAAATATCTGTTAAATGGAACTGAACAGTTGAATGTTCATCGAGGGGTTAAAAGAGGTGTCAAATATGGGATTGAAGTTCGTTGAGAGAAAAAAGATGATGATGTGGGCGAGTGGAGAGAGAACGAATCATGGAGATACGTACTACATTAACTAGAAAAATGGACTCGGACGCTCGAAAAAGAGATTACAGTCCTCTCTCTCTCTCTCTTCCTCTCTCTCTCTCTCTCTCTCTCTCTCTCTCTCTCTCTTTCCAATCCGTGTCCGTCCGTTACACTTTGATCTCTTTTACGACGGCCTATATTTTGAGAAGTGGGCGCCGGGGGGCAGTAGCCAACAACAACATTTTAGCCGAAAAAAGAGAGATTTGGGGGAAGGACAGCAAAAGGCAAAAAATAGCTGTTGCTATACGAATTTAGTGTTGGACGAAGAAACAAGCGGGAAAAAAGAGACTTTGAGTCCACTGGTTACCTGGAAACGGCTTCATGAGAAACGGAAGAAAAAGGGGAAAAGAGAGATTACGAACGTTTAAAAATAAACTATACTAAGAGATATATGTGTTTCAGAACATCAAAACCAGCTGATTCTCGTGCTCCTTCATTCGTTCCAGTGAAAGATAAACCAGAAACTTCGGAGCCAGAAAGGCCACGTACACGACCACATATGACTGCAAGTGCTTATAGAATTGAAACAGATTCATTGAATATGTTGATGAATCAAGTACTTGAACAAATGGAAAAAGGACCAGTCAATTTGAATATTATTGCAAGAATCAAAGCACATCCATTATATGATACACGACCAATGGTTAAAGAACTTCTTGAAAGTATAATTGCCGCTCAACCAGAACCTGTTCAGAAACAAACGAGTAAAGTTGTTGAACAACAGAGTCAGGTAATTTGAAAGAAGAGAATAGAAATGCACACTCAACGACAGAAATATGCCTGAAGAATTCACAAATTCCTTATTCCTGTGCACTTGATCCCATAATCTGATGAACTTCTAACACTTTTCAGACATTCTCTCGTCAGAATACACTAACAAGGAAAAAGAAGGAAGAAGCAGTTCCAGAAGAAGAAATTCCTGCAGTTCCATCGCCTCCAAGGAAAATGAAAGAGAGACCGTGGCATTCTGTAGAGGTGTGGCATGGAGAATGATAAAATGACATTCAGAATACCTTTGAATCCATCATCATTCACCCTTGTATGTTTTCAGGTGGGATTCGATCCTGATGAGGAGGCGGAGCATGATCGCATGCAGGAATCAATTGCAAGTAATGCAACAGAAGTAACAGTACAGGATACATCATTTGAAGATGATAGTTCTGATGAAGAAGGAAGAAAGAAAACACCAGTTGCTACGACTCCAAAAACTCCAAAATTGATTGTCGAAAGTCAAATAGAATCGACGAATGTGGAAGAAGAAAGTGATGAAGATGAGGATTATAGTGATGCTGAAATGGAAGAATTGGCAGATGAAGTGGATAAAAAGGCTCCTGAAGATATGAAAAGAGTTCCTACTTCTGAGAATCTCGAAACCAATCCACCACCAGATCCGTCAAGTTCTCCACAATTTTTAGATGCATTCGATAGAGGTCTTATCAAAAGACAAAGTAAAGGAAAATATCAGGTAATTCTTCAATTCCTGATTTTCTGAATTCTTTTTCGAAAATTCAGAAACTGTTTTCACTAGAATGGCTTTTTCTTCTTTTCTTGCAACTTTCTTTCCATTTCTTCCCTCCACTTCTTCTTTTTAACTTTCACTTTCTTCATTCTATTTTCTTTAGCACACTCTCATCAATAACTATGGTCGTGGTGTGTCAACGGAATGTGAATCTCCAACTCAACAACGAAAGTTCTTCGGTGGTCCACAACCTTCTGCTGAGCTGTCTCCTTTCCTTTTTGACAAAGCATGTTTTCCATTTTTATTGCATTTTGATATCAAATCTTTTGAAATGAACTAACATTATAGAATCTAACTTTCATTCGTTCAGGCCAAAGAAATTCTTCAAACGTATCCGAATAACAAGCTGGATGCACGTGGAATTGATGTGGAATTAAGAAGGAAATTGAGAATGGAAAAAGTGAAAGCAGATCTTTTGAAGCAACCGAAAGATGGATATAAACCGAGAAACTCGTGAGTCAATTTTATAAATCCTCTAATACAAGGGCATATCTAGATATGTTGGCAGTGTACCTCCACGAACTCCTCCTCCAATAGTCGTCAAATCAGATGGAGAAGAAATTGACGATGACGATGAAGAAGAAGATGATGAAGATGAGGAGGAAGTTGAAGAAGAAACTGATTCTGCTGAAGGATCTGATTTCGAGAACTTCAAACCAAAAAGACCGATCATTGCTGCAGTTCGAAGAGATGACGGTGGTAAGTTTCCCTTAATCCTCTATACTTTTTCTGATTTTCTGAGCTCATCCCTAAACTTTAATTCTAATCCTGTTGTTTTTTAATCTCAGCTGTCGTGCCAGTTATTCATCAAACTACTCGTCCTGCTGTTGTTTCCCCAAATTCACAAAATCCAAGATATCAGGTTGCTTCTCCAAAAACTTCAACGGTTATTCAAATGACTCCAGGTGTGTGCTTCTTTGTTTTTTCAACAAATTCTCACAGTTTTATTCTTATTTCAGTTCTTTTTTTAGTTTATTTCTAACTTTCTAATAGATTTTAATCTTCTTCTCCTAACATAACTCAGAGATTATTTTCAGAAAAAGTACCAGTTGCTGGAACTTCTGCAAAGTATTTGGTGACGGTTGCTGAATTGAAAATCAAGCCGCCAGAGAAGAAAGAAACAGAATCTCAATTAAAAGAACAAGTGAAGGATAGTGAATTGAATTCTGAGAGAAGGTAAGTCTCTGAAAATAGAATCCCTTATGTCATCAAAAAGTGGTTTTTATCCACTTTTACAGTTCACAATTTGACTAGAGATTCTAACACACCCAATCATTTCTTCATTTTAGTCAGACAGATCAAACTGTGACAACAGTCTAAATAATACAAAAAAAAAGTTTGATTAATAGACAAAAACAATTCAAAAAGAAAGATATCTCCTACCATACTTTCTGTTATTCTGATTTCACTTTTACGTTCTCCAGAACCTCACAAACGAACCTTCTATTCCGTCCGTCAGCCTATATGGCATCGGATTTGTATCGCCGGATAAACGCGTCAGTTTTCCGTATTTCTAATCACTTATCCTTTGTTATTTTATTGGTTCAGTGATTGTGATTTGTGATTGTTTCATTTCATTTTTGACCCATATTCATTTTGTGAACGTGGCTTCTTCTAACCCAATTCAGCAGTTTTTGTTTTGTTTCCAGAGTGACGAAAGGAGCTGCTCCGTCAATACTTTCACAGGAATCTGATTCAAAAGACACTTATGAGAGTGCTTCTGCCTATATTAGACGAAAAAATCGAGAGAGAAGACAACGGAATCGGACGATTGGAACTGCCGAAGAAGCACTACGGTTCAGTTTTTATGTTATTCACCAATCGAAATCTCATAATTCTCAGTTTCTAATTTGAATGGATTTCTTTTTTTTATTCTCATCGTTTTCTCTGATTCTAAATGCTCGAGTCAGGATTTCTTTGCTGAGAGAACTTCAAATCTTAAAACTTCCAATAATTGTTTTTTGTTTTCAGAGCTCTTGAAAGGCCGTCTGTGGATCCATATGAAGGTAGAATTTTCCTTTTCTTTTCATGTATTCAATATCTATTTCTTAGATCGTGCATTCTCTCCTGTTTCCTCTGATCCATTCTACTCTCATCATTCATCTGGATCAGCTGCTCCGTCAGCTCTTGGCTATGTTCGTCCACGTTATCATGACGATAGCTACCGTAATCATAGAGAAAGTGACTATCGTCCGATGTCACCAACAAGTCGATACGTAAGTTAAAACGAAAGAAAGCGATATTCTCTCATCTAATTAGTCGAAATGAAGTGGTTCAAACGAACAAAACTGTGATGCCAAACAGTCATTTTGTGTGTGTTGTAGAAGAGAAAAGACTTTGTATGGCAGCGGAAGAACACGCCTTAAGCGCGAACAAGATGCAAAAAAAGAAGAGGAATGGGGTGGGAGGAGTGAGAGAAAAACAGATAGAAACAGTGTACTTTTGGAAGAAATAAGAAAGAAAAGAAGGAAGAAGGAGTGGCTGTCTTTTTAGTTTTGAACACTTTTGAGTATATCATTTCATTATTGTTTTTTTATTATTCAATGCTTATTCATAATCAAGATTGGGTATGTTTGTTCTTTTTTTTAGTTTTTAGAAGGCATAGTGATAAGGAGAGACTGATGGTATACAAGTTTAGAAAGTAGACTAGAGGTTACATTTTAGAATCAAAAACTACAGTAATCTGAGAAAAGAAATGGGGATCAAAAACGGTATGATCTTGATGAACTGTTTGAATTTCTAGTTGAATGAAAAAATGATTGTTTTCACTTCTACAATAATTAGATTATCTTACTCTTTTCACTTTTAAAATTATATTGTCAAACTTTCAGACAGCCGCCGTTTCTCGGGACGATCGTGGCAAATCGACATCGTATGATCCACACGAAACCACCAGGTAAATCACTTTTTCTCTCTTATTTCTTCGTTTTAATATCCAATTAAATGATCTCATTATATATCAGTTATCTCTATATATCACTTTCTCTTAACATCCTTTTTCTCTCCATTTCTCTCATTTTTTCATTTCATTGACCACCTTGATTAATGACACAAAAGCATTGAAAAAAGGAGACGATTGAATCCGTTTCTGTTGACTTACAATCCTTTTTCTTTCAAAAACAACAGAGAGAAAACGTAATCCGATTGTACGGAGATTGGACGAACAGGGGGCAAAAAGAATAGAAAAAAGAACAAGATGTTCTACTCCCGATTCAGAAAAAATACAAAAGTCTGTCGAGCATCCGTCTCGATTCTTTTCGATTTTCTAATTTCCAAATAAAATTGATGAGATATATCTATAGGTTAAAGTTGAATTTGAACTGTTCTTTATGAATAAATAATAATTTCAGACCTTCATACGACAGAAGTTATATCACTTCTTCTAATGCCAGTCCAAGTTACACAAGGAAATTTGAACACGAAGTGAGTTGTATTAATCATGATAAATTATCAGAAAAAATAACACATTTAAATTGAATTTAGTTATTCCGAGGGCTTCCACGAACAAGAATATAATTAGGTATACTGTATCTGAATGTTGTTATTGTGGTAGTCATTCGATTCTCTTTTTTCGATTTCCTAGTTTATCATATGAAAACAAAACGATATTTCAGCAGCCAACATTGAACTCATGGGCCAATGATCGTAAATTTGAAGTATACAAAACACGGGCGGAACGGGACGCCGAGAGAAATACATATCATTCCAACCCGTTAGTTAATTTGATTAAGGAACAACGATCTATTCACTTTTTTGCAGAAGTACCGGTGCAAGCTCATACCGCCCGTCTTCGTATTACACATCAGCAAGTGATAGACCTGTAACTGGTCTTAGACGTCCTGAAGAGAGTTATACATCTTCAACCGCCTATGGAAGATATGATGGTAGATCGAGTATGTTGTCTGGTCATATTCCAATACAAATTTGAATGAATTTCAGCAACACCGAGCAACGATCACTATGCAATTTCGAGTGCTCTTGCCGATAATCAGGCATCCAGTATGGCGAATCGTTTCCGTCCAACAGCTCGACGCGTTGCTTCTGCAATGACTGACGCTGACCGCCGAAACTATCATCGATCTAGATCAATGGATCGAAATAAGGTTGATTATGAATACGGAAGCAATCTGTTGACAAGACTGACAACTCCTGATGCTCATGGTGCTGGAGACTATTCATATGTGAACTATCATGACAGTTCGAATGGAAGATCTAATGTGACAATGGAAAAAGATGGTCAACCGAGAAGTATTCTCAAAAACAAACAGGTTCGTTTATTCATTTATTTCTCTCAGAATCAGATTTAATTTCGATGATTTCAGAGTGCTGATGTTGAACCACGTGTAGAATCATCATACGAACCAAGCAGCGGAGTTCGATCGGTAAGTCACAAAGTCTCTTCTCTTCTCCCTTTATTCTGTTTCACCTCTACACTTTTTGGTACATTTCCCCTTGTCTTCCCCTCTTTTTTATTGGGATTCGGCATGAGATTCTTTATTCTCTCAACTTCTAAGCATGCGTTCGATTTCTCCAGGTGTTCGAACGTCTTCGTCGTCATTTGTCCCTCGAGAAAAGTGTTTCGCCGCAAAGACAGGTAAGCTTTCGTCATAAATTTTTCAATTTCTATTGGGGAAACTTCTTCCAATAAATTATATTTTTATTAGGACACCTCGTTTTATGGAAGACAGCTTCGTGTAAGTAAAAAAAGGAGAAATGAAGGTGTCGGGAGAATAACTAGTTGAAAATTCACATTCTAATCAAAATTTTCTTTCTTTTTTTTTCATTCAATCCCCCAATTTAGTGTGACAATTCCATTTCTTTCCAGCATGGTATTAATTACCAAAGTGTGCCTTCTTTCTCCCCCAATTTTTCATTGTTTTTGTTTTCCAACACTCACAAAAACAATACTGAACACAATTTTTTTTCTCTAATTATAATGGTTCCTTTCTTCGATTTTTTCTAATTTCAACCCGCTGTTTAGGTTGCATCTGTCGGACCTCATAGTCGAAACATTGATAATACATCATCTGCATTGGATAATCCAAAAAAGAAAAGATCTCTGCTTTCATTCAATCGAAGAAAAACAAGTGAAGTACGAATGGGAGCAGATGGAAAACTGATTACAAATGGATATGATGATACTCCGAGCAGCAGAGATTTCAAAAGACCAAGTTCTCCAATTGATAGGATCAAGTCTTTGTTCAGAAAAAGTGATACTTCTGGAACTACAGGACATTCGGATTATTATAACTCTTCAAGGTGAAAAAGAAAGAATGATCATTAAAGAATTTCCGAAATTTCAGAGCTTATACATCTTCGAATCCAACATCAACAAGAGAACCGTATGTTGCTCAGTACAGAAAATATCCAGGTCAGTTCATATTTTGTTTGAATTCCCATAAAACATATTCTCATTAAGGTTCAACGACACGTGATACAAGCAGTGCTCTCAATCGTTATTCCTATACCCCTGGTCTGACAGATCAACGTCGTCACTGGTATGATGACCCGAATATTTATTAAATTTTGCCATTCTCCCATCCCTTTCCCACATTTTCTTTCCCTCAAATTCATTTTTCTCTTTTTCATTTTTTAATTTAAGAAATGCTCACAGATTCCATAATTCTTTGTAAATATTGCATGGAGAAACTATCGGGTGTCCGATATATTCTTTTCAATTTTTGATTTTTAACATGTCTCCATTTTTCTTTTTTCTTCTCATTTTCTATTGAAATTTCAATAAGTTTATTTTATTTTGAATCAAAGTTTCACCAAAAAACGCATTTTATTAGTAGGAAAGTAGGCGGAGCATCTTTGGTCGTCATCGAAAAAACGAGAAGAATGAATAGTTATTTTCCAGTGGTTCCATGAAGGAATGTATGAGATTCTGTTCCTCCATGACCGTATCCTTTTGGACCGAATAGAGCTCCGTAGCATCTATTGCAGTACGGTTTTCCTTCGTGCTGAAATCTCAGAAAGATAAGAAATATCAAAAATAGTTTGAAATCAATTACTTCTGAATGACTTCCAGCACTCAAAGTCTTTCCACATGCCTTATTTGCACATTTTAAACATGGTCTATGCCAATCTTTTCCAAGAGATGAAACTCTTTCAGCTGAAAAAATAATATGGGTAAACTGAGATTTCAAAAAAAAAACTGACCGAAATAGACTGGTTTCTCACAATTTGGGCAGTTTGGCATTGTGAAATGAAGAAAAACTAAAGTTTGAAAAATAAAAATTTGAAGAAGAAGAAGAATGAGAAAAGAGGTAAGGAATGTCAACAAATGGAATGGAATTGTATTTATTTGGGAATGAAAGTATGCCCGCCTATCAGTTATCACTGAACTTTTTGTGTCTCGTTCTCGAAAGAAACAGCTGAGAGTGGGAGGAAATGAGTCAGTAGGAAGGAGAGGGGGAGTTATTCGGAAAGAATAAGAACTACAGAAAGATTAGGAATGGATAGAGAAAAGAAGAAATTTAATCTGAAAATTGATTGGAACTTTGATTTCTTCTTTCCGTTTTTTGGTGAGACACGAACACATCGAGACTGTGAATAGAAGAAAGTTGAAATGAATGAAAACCCATTGGTTTTGTTTGTTTATTTTGTGTCTTGAGAAAAGACTTTCTTTCGGTTCATTCAATATTGGAAATGAGTCATTGAATTGAATCAAAAAAGGCAAGAGAAAGAATGAAAAAACATAAAATGCAAATGCAAATGAGATAAATACTTGAGAGAGAAGGCGTCTCTCTTAACCCAATTCGAATGAAGATTCTCTTTTTTTTCTACAGATTCTTGACACTTCGCGCGTCAATTTTAAAACTGATTGACCTTATTCATCAAAAATGAGGAAGATTTTTATCTATTTTCAATTCAAAATTATGAAAACGGAAGGCGGGCGGAGGTGAAACAAAAGAAAGCGAAACGAATGGAATGTTGATGGATTGCGGGGTAAAACGAGATGATTGGAATTCGGAAATTTTGAAAATTTGGAGAAATGAGATCAGCGTGTTCATTAAATATGAATTCGTTTAGAGACAATTGAAACAATCAATAACCTAAAACGCAAAAAAGGAGTTCAGAAGATAATTTTTCCGTGAATACGTCAGAATAAAACACACGTAAAAGAATGTAATCCACGAAAAAAGAAAATAAGATTTTTGAACTTTTCATTTATAGTGAAGCTGTTTTCAACGTATACAAACGGTCATTCTTCGAATCGAAAATTTCGAAACAAGTAGGGAAAACCGAATTTCGGAAACTTTTATTGAAGTTTTCAAATAGAAAAAACGAAAAATTAACTGAAAATTTCAGAATTATAGAAATAAAAATGAACAAAAATTTATATAAAATACCGGAAATGAGCAAAGAATTGGAATTGCCCATTGATTCGGGAATCGGACAAAGAGTTCGACTTCAAATTGGTGACGTTTTTGATATTTTCTGGGCAGGATTTTGGACGATTTTGAATACGGCAAAGGGACAATTCGAGTTGAAATGCAATCATTCAAGCCTCTGTCGTTGGGAAATTCAAGTTCAATTAGATATCAAATTAAAAGGAGAAGGACAGACTCCGGAACTGAATATTCAGACTGATGTTACTTTTTCTCAAAAGACGAAATTGTGGAAAATGGAACAGATTGAACAGGGAAGAAGATATAATATGATTGTTCTGAAGATTACTTGGAAATCTGCAATTGGACTTCATTCCCCACAGTTTATCGACTTTGAACAGAAAAGTGATTTACTGGATGTAATGATTCGTTCGGAAGATGGAAGTAAACATTTATATGCAAATTCTGGAGTAAGAATCATTTGATTTTTCATTTATTACATATAATTTCATCAGGTTCTTGCATTGAATTCTCCCGTTTTAAGAGAATTATTGAATGAAAAGAAATCGAATGAAATCGTGATTCCGTTGAATTCATTCCCTGCACTGGAAAAATTTCTGCAATTTCTTCATCCGCCGTTCACAATGGGAAAAGATCACGGTCGGTTTAAATGAATGAAACAAATCTTCAATCATCTGTTCATTTCAGTTGAAGAAGTTCTTGAATTGGCCTCCGAATGGAAAATGGATTCAATTATTTCAAAATACGAGGAATATCTCATAAGAAATCGGTCATTTGGAGTGGAAGCATCAGTTGGAAACATCAAATTGGCTGATAAATTCAAAATGAAAAATCTATTGGTAAGGTGTGTTTTTATGTTTCAAAACACTAGAATCATCATTTCAGGAAGAAGTTCTTTGGAATGATTCGAGTTCTGTTTATTCTATTTTGGAAGGAAATACATTCAGTACTTGGGCTCGTGCAGCAATGTTTGAATTTCTTTTGGAAGTGGAAGATGACAGTTTTCAGGAAGATGATGATGAAAATGATGGAGAAGATGATGATGATGACGATGAGGATAATGATCAAGATACTTTGAGTACTGCTTCAGAAGAAGATGAAGAGAATCCTTATCGATTCTTGTGAGTTCGTAGAAAAAAAATATTATGAACTCGTGTCATTTATTTTCCAGCTATTGAAGTCAAATTTTTGAAATATTTTCATGTGAATATTCTAACAGAAAACCGAATAAAACTATTTTTTCTTCAAGCAGATTCGTAAATTTCATCGCAAAATACATATTATGCTTCGTCTTCTGTATTGAAAAAATTCGAGAAAAGAAGCGCGAAAAAAAGAAAATCCCGCACAAAAACGAAAAAATATACACGAGGAAAAATCAGAACTAAAAAGCGAAAAAGCTGAAATTTAGAGAAAAAGAAACTCGGGGGAATGACATGAATTGAGTAGAAAATCAAAGAGAATGTCGTGGATCAAAGAGAAAAAACTAAATGAAGAAGAGAAAATAAATCACAATTGATCATCCGGATGAGCTGAATTATAGTTTGCTTTGCACTGTGATGAACACAATAATTTGTGACTTTTCAGCATAAACTTCTTTCCAATTAGATTCATTTTACACTGAACACACTGAAAACACCGTTCTTCTGCATGCCAATGCGTCTCGTTGTAGTTCAAACGTTTCTCGTCCGGACCTATTTTAGATTGACACGTGTCACATGTCTAAAAATAAGAATAGGAAGATGATAAAAGGTATAGAGATTCTCTCACTTTTGCAAAATGTTTCAAATAGCAATCCAAACAAAATGGATTCTCATCTCGTGTCATATACCGAGATCCTCCCAGTTTAAAATCACATTTGTAGCAGGCAAAATGATCAAAATGCCATGATTTCTCTTCAGCAAATGTATATTCATTGGCGAAAATTAACTGAAAATGTATTACTTTCAGAATATTGGAGAATTCGTGAACGTACCTCATCACATCCAGCACATCTCGGATATAGTTGATCGGCATAATGACGACCACAGTAATACTTGTTTTTATAGAAGAAATATATATTATCAACCAATAATTGACGACATGTTTCACAACGGAAACAGTTTGGATGATATGTATCTGTTTTCGTATGATGATGACATTCCACTCCAATTTCTCCATTTTTCATTATTTCACTGCAATCTTTACAGTCTGTTTCACCGACTTTCAGTCCTTTCAATGCTGCATTCATTGATTTCTCGATGTCATTTCCGTCTTCGTTGTCTCCATAATTATCGGAATCCTTTCCAATTTCCACAACTCTTCCCACTCCAATCACATTGTTTCGGACATTTTCTACAAAGTTTTGAAGAGTTTTCACATCTTTTTCTTCAACGAAACGAGCATCTTCCACGTTGCAATCGTATAGTGGAAGCTGAAAATTTAGAAGATTTCAATAAGGAAATCATGAGTTTAGTGGATGTTTCTCACTTGGAATTGAAGTCTTGATTTCCTGTTTTGTTCTCCTTTTGATCCAACAAGTGGACGTTCATCTTCTGGAAGACATTTCATGTATCTCGATACGAGATCCTTATCTGGAAGAGGCGCCCATGCATATTTTACATTCTCCTGAAATAATTGAATTTTCGATTGCTTTCTCTTCTAAATACTCACTTTCTTCTTGTTATTTGATCCTTCTTTCTCCGATTCTGAATCACTTGACGTCATTTTATAATTGTATACAGCTGTTGGTTGTGACCTCGTTGACATCATATTATTCTCTTTTGTATCATTTTGATCCGTTGGTTTATACATTCCTGGTTTCGTCAAAACCTTCTCAAAGTGCTCTCTTGCTCCAAATAATCTTCCAATCACAATCTGTGCATGATCGAATTCATTTGGCAGCACAACGTCATGTTCATCCATTCGACATCCACAATTCTTGCACATTTTTCTCCAAAAGTGAAGATCGAGTCCTTCGCATCGACAAGTTGGCTCGTTTCTACATTGTGATCCCTGTCCAATATCATGAGCAAGAATATGTTGTTTCCCAAGTCCTAGTTTGAATATTTGGGGATTCGCTCCGAAACACGGTTTCTCGTCTACAACCGGAGACACAACATCGGCCATCACTGAAAATATAGATAGGTTTAAGAGTGTTTTCTGAATATAGAAGTTAGAAAAAGAGTGAATATTTGAGTAGGCTGTCTTCATTTTCTTTACTTTTTAATTCAATATGCTTCAGTTATTTTTCTCATTTCCACCTGAAAAAAATAGAAAAAGAGGAAAAATGAAAAGATATCATACTATATTTGTGTGGAAAAGTATATTGTAGGAGAAACAAAACATTGGAAAATGTTGCAGATGTAAACGAAAAGAATGAAAAAGGAAGGCAATAAAAATACAATTTCGATGAACGGAGCAAACATTGATTTCGTCTATATATGTATGTATGTGTGAGCGTTTTCACATATGTTGAGAGCATAGAAGAGGACAGCAAATACAATGACAAAATATATAAAAATAGTTGAGGAAGCTGTTTTCAAAATGAATTCGGAAATTGTATTAGAGTGAAATGTGGATGATTTCCGGTTAACAAATGATAAGAAAATGAAGAGGTGTGGGAAGAACGAAAGTGAAAATGGAATGAAGTTTTAGTAGAGTGTGAATTGGAGGAAAATGAGTCATCTATAATGGCAGGTGGCATTGAAAAGTGCTCACTCGGGGTGTTAGACGTTCTCAAGGTTGTTGAAATACTTCTGTCAGTTTCATTTCTAATTGAAATGGACTATTTGAGAATTAAGTCTACACTACAAATGTTCCAAATTGAAAAATATTAAGAAAGATAAAATTAAGTTGTACAGTTCGTTTTTTTATGTGGTTACAATGTTCAAGCTGAGTTAGACCACCCATAGGAACTCTCTAGTGTAACTATCTCACTGAGAATAATAAATGATGATTTTTGTTATTGAACAGCTCATCAGATATAAATAACGAGTTAAATAATGTTTAGCTTCTGCTTTCGAGTAATGAAAGAATTGAAACCGATGAACGAATAGAAGATTAAAAGCAAACAATGACAGGTAAAACTAGTAGTTTTCACATTAATCTCTTCAGATTGACTAACCTGATCATGTCCATCTGATTCCTCTGTCCCTTTCATATTCATTCTCTTAATCTCTTCCAAAATACTTGTTATATTGAAAGTCAAAGACAAGAGAACTTGTTACTGGATTTGAGGAAAAAAAGAAACGGAAAACACCCAAGAAACGAAGAAAAAAGAAAGGAAGTAATGACGCTGTTCGAGCGCCCTCTGTTGTTTCTTCCAAAAAATGGATATGTCTGGGTCTCTTATACTTCCACGATCTCTCCTTTTTCTTGAAACATTCCTACTTATTGTCGACTAATTTATGCAACAGCTAGTAGCGTTGGCACCTGGGGCCTAACATGGATTAGAAGAAGCTGGATATTTGTATTAGTGAGAGAGTATTAGGAATGAAGAGAATCAGAGAAATAAAACGGAGCTGATTAAGACGAAGTGAAGAAAATAGAAAATGGAGAATGAAAAGAGGAAAAGGCGGCAAAAAGTAATTAACGATTCTTCGAAGTTGGGCGTACTCGAGGCGCGTGTAACGGAAAACGAAGAACCCAGAAGAAGAAGACAAAAGAAGATTACGAATTCATGAAAATGAGGTTTCGAAGATGTTGGAAAACGGGCAATGCCACGTCGACAATCTCTGTTTTCAGATTGTAAATTTAATGGCAAAGTGTTGAGTGAATGGAAACGAAAAGAGGTATTCATAGAGAGATATGGAAAATTAGAAAGAGCTAGAGAAAAAGACAGAGAAAGTCAAGTGAATATCCTGGAAAAGTGGAAATGAATTATTCAAAAGTTAGAATAAGAAATCGTCAAGTGCTCACTTCAAACTGATCTGTTCTTGAACAATTTAGTATGTTTTGTTTTAGTTTCAAATAGAATATGAAACGTTGGATCAAACAGAATTTCGGATTTACCTTCTTCAACTTCAAATAATCCAGCTTTTGGAACATTAAGGTTTCCTTTGCTAATCTCGATCTTTGTTTTTTTGAAACCTCAATTCAACTTAAACTCACCAGGTGTACAACTATACGATTTTTGTTCATGAAAAACGAAAAATATTTGAAAACAAAAACTTTTGGAAAAAAGAGTTTGTTGGGTGTATGAAACAGAGAAAGAATATAAACATATGGGTGTCAAAAAGGGGTCATGCCCCCACTCAACTCTTGACAAAAACTCATTTTGACCTCAGAAAGAGACGAGTGTCTCCTAATCCGGGCTCAACAATATATATAGAAAAGAGAGCTGAGAAAGAGAAAAAAAGAAGAAAATTCGTTTTTGGCTATAATTCACTCTCAATTCCCACAACGTTTTTGTCTTTTCTTTCTTCTCATGGGAATCGAACGAAAGATGGAAAAAAGTTTTTTTTGCAGGAAGTGGAAGAGCAAAAAAAACGTAGAAGAAATAGAAAATCGAAAAGTTTTTGGTGGACAAGTCTGTAGAGTCAACAGACAGTGACACCGATTGAATTGGGATTAAGTGAATGTTTGATTGTCGAATCGAAAAAAAAAGGAATGAGGGTGCAGAATAAATGATGAATCTAACGGAAACGGGCTCAATTGGGCAGAAAGAAATATAGAAGGAAGATGATGTTCTGACGTCTTCTTTCCCCATTTCTTCCTTTCTCTCTTTTCTCTACAAACATATACTAAAACTACTGAAGAGAAAAGAGCTTCTAGTGCCACAGAAAGAGTCCAACTGATGCTTTCATTTCTGCGTCTCTTCTGAAGACATTTCTTCCAAATTCCAATTCGGAATTTCTTTGCAAAGAAAGAGAAAAAGCACTTTTTCGGATTCGATTTGGGAACGAAATTGGTTAAAATGGAAGAGGAATGGGAGACGGGGGGAGTGAAGGAATAGGACAAGTAGGTGAGGAATGCATTAGGGAATTGCCTGGAAGTGACAAGAAGATGGAATAGAAAAAGGAGATTTCATTGAAAACGAAACGAGCATTCTGAACTCTTAGACTAATAAGAACCGAAAGAGAAAGGAAGAAGGAGTTTTGGAAATGAAATCCCTCAAGTTATTGAATTTCCATAACTACTAGATTAACAGATGAGAGAAAATCTACTTTTTCAATTCAATGACAGAAGATTAGATAAGAATATTTTCATTATTCATTTACTTATAGATTCTTATCTTTTTCAATGTTTTACGACTAGGTATGGTTTCTTCTAAACAATTGACCTCGATTGACCTGAGAAACATCATTCAGATTCATATATATTGTTCCCAGTATTATAAATTAATTTCCCAATCACAAAATGATAGGCTAACTCATAAAACTTAAAAAAAAATTTTTTTTAACTAGAAATGTCTGATCATACGATGTTTTTGAATTTTCACTTTCAAAAAATGACAGTGAAAACAGTGATTCGATGATTTTTGATCAGGTATGTGATGTTCACCGGCGATCCTACATAGTGATGAAACGAAGAAATTCATTCAAAGAAAAGAGGTTATTCATGTATAAATGGCTCTCTGAAATATCTAAGAATATCAATTTCTTGATGTAACTTGATCCTAATTAGGAAAAAATAAGAGTGGAAAGGATCTGATATCAGTTGTTCGAAATGAAAAGTTTTGTTGAGAATATTCAATTATGCAATGTTTACCGGATCAAAATGACCTCGAAAACTGGATGAATGTGTTCGAAATCGAAGAAGAAGATGCGAACGATTGATAAGGATTGTCATCTGGTGACAGACTAGTTCGAGATATTTGAGAATAGAAAGAAAGAGGAGAGGGATGAGGAAAAGGGGATGGAGAAGGTGTGAAGTGGCAACATATGTGGACAGAGGACCATAATTGACACGGTTGATGAGGCAATTGGAGGGAAAAGAATGAGAATAGGTGACGGAAGTAGAAAACAATGAAACAGAAGAAGGAACAATATGAGAATGACCCCCGCAGGAGATGAGAATAGCCACGATTTGTTTTTTGAAACAATTGAGTTTGTTCACAAAACTTAGAAATCTATTAGAAAACGTGGAACTTGGGATTCGAAATCTCAGAAAAGGAGTGGATTTCAAAAGTTACAAAATAGATTTCAAAACTCAGGAATATCAAAACTAGAAGCTGATCTAAGAAAAAGACAAGATGTCTCCATCCATGAGAAGTCAGTCATCTTTAGACAGTAAAGCTGATCCCACAGAACAAGAATTTGTTTTCTTTTGGAAGATAGAAAATTAAGAAACCAGTCAGCTTCCGAAAATGCGCATACCCAAATATATGGTCAGTGAGTCATGCAAACTGTACAAACAACAATAAAGCGGTTTCAAGTTTCAACGTTTGACCTGAATAGGAATGACGAGTTCTCAAATAATCAGTATAATTGAAAAATAATGTTGATTACTGGTATTCGGATTGAATACCATAGGTTTCATTCAGATAACACCTTTGAAAACATTTGAAATAGTTTCGTCTCGGATCATTGAGCACGAGTGTCCAAGTAAATATCCGCAAAAAGGCGAATGGAACGGAACTCGTTGATAATGTTTGATTCTAATTTATTCGTATTTGAACTTTATGGTTCATTTAATTATGCAAACACACTAGGAGGATTTTTGACGCTTTCTATCACACATTCATTCACAGCTTCATGAAGAATACCACATCTTTTGGAATTCTCTCTCTTTTTTTGTATCTGAATGATGATGAGTACTCGTAACATCTGTTCTCTGAATCTTTCGAATTTTATATACTTGACCCAATCGTTTCTTCATTCCACAAGCTGATTGTATCTGGGCCAATTGAACATTCAGAGTTTTATGTATTCTTTCCCTCTTCCTCTTTTCATTTCCTTTTTCATATTGTTTCCATCTGTTGAAATCTAGCTCCTCCAACCAGAAACCGTTCCCATTGCCTCCAAAAAACGCGCGATCGTCCACACCTGCTCGCGGACGGACCGGCGCCAGGTGCGTCCTGACTCACTTTCGAATAAGACACAAAAGAGAAAATGCAAATACACGAGTGTCCAACACAGCCATTTGCGATGGTCGGTCTCTCTTTTCTTTTTCTTTTTCTTACCCAAATCGTTTGCATTTCCGTACCTCATAACTTCTAAAATGACTCATTCAAACGTTCTTTTATCATCCCACACTTTTTCCCGTTTCGAGTCACCATTTCTGTTATCTATTCGAGAGTCATCATGTTTTTAATAGCAATAAACTTTTTAAATATTTAAGCAGTGTCTGATTTCAGGTCATTCAGGTGTTCTGTTCTCCTTTGATTGACCGCCTTTCGAGATGTTTCTTCTAACACTTCTCACACTCGTTTCTTATTCTGGAGCTGTTGTACTTCCATTGAATGCATACAGTGCAACAGAAACGTTATACAAAGTGAACAAGACTTCAAGAATCTATGTCATATCGAACAGTCCACAAGAACTTCTTCAATCTCTCATCATCACTACAAGTAATTCTGCTCAGAATTCAAAGTAAGATTACTGTTTCTTTTTCATGTTTCTTATTTGTTTTGTTTCAGTGGATTCACTCTCTCTGTTCCTCAAAACGATGGATCCTTGACTCCATTCATTCCAACACAAGACAATGACTTGCTCAGTGTTATTTTCAACGGAGTAAACACTCTTGAAGGGTCATTGTACATGGATTCCATTACCCCAAATCTGAATGTATTCCCACTTTTGGAGAATAGTTCAATCAGTTACAAACAAGGAACCAATGTTTTCTTCGAGTTAAACATTCCGAGTGGAAAAATTCCAGTTGCTCAGAATGTGATTGTCAGTCAGAATCTTCCGTTGGCTGGATTCGTCGGTCTTCCAGAAACACCAAATCCACCTCAATTCTTCGATAGTGGTTCCATTGAAAAGTTAGTTTCCAATGATTTAGAATCATCTAATAATATCATCTTCAGCACAACAACATACAATCAATTGGAACTTCCAATGAAAATATTTCATTTCACTTCGAACGATGTCAATGTGAAATACGAGATTAAGTATGCCGAAAGAACAGGATTAGTGATTGGTTCTGCTGGTCTTTTGATGACCAATAATTTCCCATCTGGACCTTATAACACGTCTGAATACAATCTTAATAATCAAAATGGAATCCAAGTCGACGCTATCTTTATCGTGAGTTGAATAGTAAAGTGGGATAGAAATAAAGAAAAGCTAATTTCAGCCAAGACTTGACAAGACTCGGGCATACGCTGGAAACATTACAATCTTCATGACACCCGAAACTCTCGATCCATTCGTCAATCCAATGATTTCCATCGCTGATTCAAACATCACTTCAAACAGTCCAATGAACAGAATTGTCATTGAATCTGATGGTCCATATGCAATTCAATATTTCTTGAGAGACACGACAATCACAACTCCATCTCCATTCGAAACTTCCACCAAATCATCCAGTTTCCCAAAAATCATCGCATCTCTTCTCATTGCTGTTTTCTTCCGATTCTAAGCTCTGACACATTTCTTTCAATCCTCTCATCTGATAATTGTATTTGAATTTCTGACAACGGGTTACGGTCGGTCCCACTAATAAAATAATTTCTTTTTTTTTGAAGTGCCGACAGAAAGGCGAGTCGCTAATAAAACCATTCAGCCTTTAGACCAGGCAAACATAGTTTAGAACTCTCAAGTCAACATTTTCCAATTTATTGCATTTCTTTTGGAAGAATGAACAGAATGAGGTTTCGACGCTGAATACAAGGGTTGACCAGTCATTGTGTCAAAGTCAACAAAAAACTTCCGAAGTTCTTTTTTGATTGTTTTACTTCTTTGGTCACTTCAAAGACTCGTTTCTCATTGAATTGGTTTAGTCTTTGTCTCTTTATTAATTTCTTCAAAAACAAGTCAGAAAAAAACGCATTTGTGTTGAGAAAACGGTTCATTTCATTAGTACCTTTTCGAAATTATGCTAACCAATAATGTGAATTTTGGTGTATTTGATCGATTTCTGGATTGTTTGTATTTTCAGAGTGTATAAAAATGAGATTACAATTTATTAAATAAATCAAATAAGAAAAGAAAAAAGAATAGTGAGAACAGATAGACCCGTTTGAATTAAAAACGATGATTTAGTAGTCGTCATGACAGATGGAGTTGTACTTTCTCCTGGATTGTTTATTGAAGTGGAGTTTGTATAGTATTGGATAGCGAAGGCGCCAGTCGATTTGACTTCGACACTATTCATTGTTCCAGCTGCATTCAATCTTCCGTTCGCTTGCGAAGGAAATCTGGAAAATGAAGAGTCGTTATGACTGAAATAAACAATTCTTTCTCACGAATTCTCTTGTTGAACACCGAATCCGAATCCAACAGTAATGTATGTTGTATAGGGAATTGCACTGTAGAAAAAGGGCTGAAAATGAGATTGTTCGAGAAATTATTTTGACTTGTAATCTTTACATTCATGTGAAGTGAAACGCTCCCGTCTCCAACTCGATTTATTTTGTAATTGTTGTCTGTTAACTCCATAGTGAATGGGAATTCAGGAGTCATTATCAATCCAGCAGTTTGTAACGTAGTGGTTGCTGGAATCAAACAATGAAATTTTATATATAGAAAATTTCAAAATACCTTGTCCAAAACAGACTGTATAACTGATTCCCGAGAAAACGGGATCCATTGAGAATTCGGAAATAGGAATATCGAGTTGATTGTAAAAAGTGACACTGAAATTTTAAAAACATCATTATGCATGCAACGATTGTTTTTCAAAGCCAACTCACTTTTTATAAATTTCACTATTGAAAAATTGAGTTTGGACATTATCGCCAGGAGCTCCAGATTCTGCTCTCATGAACCCATTTTTAGTCGGATCAATTCGAAGATTTTGTATAGTGAGGATCTGTCCATTTGGGTTATCGACACCAAAAAATACATTCTTTCCACTTTTAAATTGAATTTCACTTTTCTCAAAAACAGGGAAAACATTCAAATTCTCTGTCATTCTATCATGATAAACAGTGACAGGAACTGTATTTCCTTCTGGTTTTGTAATATAAACTGTGTCATTTCCGTCAGCTGTCATCGTAAGTGGTTTCAATGATCCGTCCGTTTCTGGAACTGAGTAAGCAAAAACACTGAAATTGAAATCATCGGCTAAAGATTTTAATCTGAACTCACTTTGTATCAACTTGATTTTTTTCAGCTTTCACAGTGATTCCTTTCAATTCCGCTTCAGTTCCACTCGTGAGAAAATACAATCTTGTTCCTTTTTGAACAGGAATTTCCGCAGGTTTACTATCAAGAATATGAAGTTTTGAGTCGACTAAAAGAACAAAAAAGAACAAACTGAAGAGAATTCTCATTCTGTCTCTGATAAAATGATGAAGAAATGCTGGAACCGGGTCAAAAGATGACAAGTTTTCAATTGATAACAGCCGAAGTTTTTATAGTCAAATATGTCTGTTCTGTGAGTCAGTACACAATCAAAAGTACAGAACTTTTCTTTAAGTGGGTGTGATGGTATTCGGAGATTTTATTGGTTTCCGTGACGAGTATCAATGAATAATGAAAAAAGGACAAGATTTTCCATTGAAATGTTCTTCGTCAAACCAAGAAATATAAGTTTAGTTATTCTAGATTAATCTGGAACGAACACTGAACTAAATGATTATATGTTTCGAATGAATTCGAGGGATTGTTGAACAAAAAGCACCTCTTTTTATCACCCATCCCGTGATTTTTTCATCAAAATGAATAGGGGATCTCATAAACCGATGCTTTAAAAGAATTGTTGAGATTCTCTGAGATCGTCTGATCGTTCCTCTTCGACAATGCAATTTTTCTCTACTTGCTTCTTGATTCTTATCGCTTTTATTTCTGTATCGGCTGTTAGTTTTTTAGATTCTTCGTGATTTCTCATTCTGTTGTCAGCAATTTTTTCCATTCTATCCTGTTGAACACTACGAACCATCACGTGATGGTCACAATATCAATCGTCCACCGACTCCATTTGGATGAGGGAAAAAATAAATTTCAAGTTACTACACTGGAATAATAAAGTTTTAATGCAGCTAAACTATTTTCAAAGATTAACGATAGAAAACAGAGCTGATTCCTTTGATCCTATTCCAATCTCCTTCTGTCATTCATTTTCTTTTCCAATTTCAGATTTGTGTTTTTTACATTAAAAAATTCAAAAAACAACTATAGTAAGCTTCTTCCGTTTTTCCAATTTTCTCAGAACTTGTTATTCTTTTGTTTTCTACGAATAGACACAAAGTTCTTTGATCCACCAACTAATTGTTGGATTCCAACCTAAGCTGATTGATGACTACTTGATGCTCTTTTGAAGTACTTCAAGTCTAGAGATACGCCATTTGAATCAGATTCTGATTTCTTTCAGTTGAAATCTTCAAACGATGCTCTATGATATTTTCACTTCTGAGACGGTGATCAGGTAAACTTTCGAATTTATAACAACAAACTGAACGCTTTCATTGGATGTTTCGATACAAAATTTTCAGTCCTTACTATTACAATTGCACTGGAACATCTTCTAAAACTGAATCAAAACCGATTATCGGAGTTATATACATGGCAATTGGAATGATTTCCCAGATCGTATACCTACTTGTTCTTTATACTATATACAATTCGAAGTCATTATTCGTGCTTCCTTGCTATAAAATAATGTTCTTTTTGGGAATTCCTGACATTTTCAGTCTCATTTTCTGTGCTGATTTTGCTGGATTCTATTCTATAATGGGTCTCCATCCATGTTATTCCATTAGTTTCACTTTCACAACTGGGTGTCTTGTATTCGGTATGTTTTGAACAGTGAAATGCATTGTAAATCAAGAGATGAAGTAGTTTAACTCGGTCAATTATACAGTTTTCAAAACTTGAGTTTAGAAGCTTTTAGAATTCGTTTTATTCGAGAACACATTACCAATTGTAACTTTTTATCTGTTCTATTAGATAAAGTTCCTTTCAAGACTATATTTTATTCGATTCAGGATCTTGGCATATGAGTTGTATGTATGTTCTTCTTCTTGCATTCAACAGAGTTAGTGAATTGATTTCTCCAAAGAAATGTTCATTTTTATTCCGTTCTTCGTGGCTCAAGTTTCTTCTTTTTCTACCAATACCTTATTTTATATACTTTGCTTTTTTCACCAAACCGACGTTTTTCAACTCTTCCGTTTCTGCATTTCTTTTGAATCCAATGAGTGAAGCGACGAAGAATTTTCCAAGTGAATACTATACAGTGGAGGCTTATGTCTTCAATAATTTCTTTGTGATGGTATTTATTGGCATCTGTTATCTAGTGATATGCTCTCACCTAATCTTTCAAAGTTTGAAAGTTCAGATCAAACAGACTTCAGAATTAGTCAAAAGAGTGAGTTCCTTCTAAAGAATCCAGACCACCAATCTGATTCTATAGGTCACTTATCAGTGCTTGACAGTTTGTACATGTCATTTCATTGGATGCTTTCTATACGTCTACATTCAATACTTCTGGATGCCAGAGTTTCTGAATATTGTTTGTCATCTTGCATGGATTGGAAATCATAGTAACTGTTTCATTTTGTTTATTCACAGAATCAATTTTTTTTTCAAGGTTTGCCTCCGTATATTTATATTATATTCAACCCAACAATTCGTTCTGATATTCGAAAAATGATAACTGGAGGGCCCATTGGAAATAAAAACGATGATGAATCACATCGAACTTTTCAAATTATCAGAAGCATTTCTTAATTTTCATTCAAATTTTTCCAATTAAAGTGTACAATAAACGGCAATCAAAGTGAAAAGAGAAGCGATTTTAGTAGTTGAAGCTCCCATTGTAGTAGTTGGAACCTCCGTAGTTGATGTAGAAGGAACACATGTGGTTACTGTAGGACAAGTGACAACTGGACACACAACAGAACAATTTGTAACTGGAGGACAAGTAACAACTGTAACTGGAGGGCATGTTCCTTCTGGAACAGCAGTTGATTTTGTAGTTATTGTAGTTCCAAGCGTCGTTGTTGTCGTGGGAATTTCTGTTGAATTGAAGTGTTCGTTTATGTATAGTAACTACTCATCAAACCTTCTATATCGAATTCAATAATATAAGCGAGCCCTTCAGACTTCACGGAAAATCCGTCCAATCCTGTCGTGAGTGTGTGAGTGCACTCAATTCCTTTATTCGTACTTGTCACTTTTTCGCTGAAAATAGACCATTTCCTTGTCAATATATCTCATGACCAACCACTCATCGGTTCCAACGGTAACTGTTAAGAAACGATCATCTGCCAATACGATTAATTCAGACTGAGGGTTTTCAGTAGGAATTTCAGATGTGACCTTAATTACAAAACTAAAAATTTTATGTCAGTTTTAGTTTACCTTTATTCTAATCATTTTGTCTTCCGTTGTTTTTGAAATTTTAACTTCAGCATTTTTATATTCATCAGATGGTGGTAAGTGTGGGTATCCAGGAGTTGCAATCAAACCATTTGAATCGAAAGGATTTCCGAAGGGCATGGCTGAAATGAATGTATCTGGATACTGAAAACGGGAATTTTCGAAAAAAACCTCCATTTTCAACAGTGAAATTCAATGTTTTGCTTCCTGTATTGTTTATATAAAAATACGGTTCCGGAAGATATATCTCCCCGGGTGTTCCAGACCTGCAAGTATATTAATTGTTTTGTTTTTTTGTGCCGGTTTGAATTCATACTCATAAGTGTAAATCAGAGTATCATTTTCACCAACAAGTCCTGAGAAAATTTGAAAAGAAGTATCCTGAAAGTAGTGAACTGAAATCTTGCGAAGATTAAATTCGAAAGCTCACTTTGTCCGTCTGAAAGTTTTTAAGAGTAGAGCCAGTATCATTTCTTGAGAAAATAGTTGTGTAATTTCTCACTGCTTCCACATGATAGGAACTATTGATATAATGATACACATCCATGTCTTCATTGCCTAGAAAGTTTTCAAACTCTCAAAAGTTAGCTAGACGTGTGATTCACCTTCCTTCACCCAATAAACTTGCCCGTCAACAGGTTCACAAGTGCTCGAGTGACAACATACTTTCGGAGAATACTCTGGTGATATGGAACGTGAATCAATTTTCTCTGCATTAGGCCATGTTCTGAACTAAAATATTCAAATCCATAAAAAATGATTGCACTCACAGATTGAAGCCATCGCCTGCTTTATCAACAATAACAGCATACTTTTCAAAGTTAGCCTCTTCATCGTTTCCAAGAGGTATTTCAAAGAAAATTTTAAAATTGTGTTCTGTGACATTACGAGGATCACCACCGCACGTCATAACGCCAGCCAATTTGGAGAGGAGAGCCGATGTATTCGGTAAGACCAATAGAAAAAGAAGAAAATTCATCCTAAATTTGAAAAGTAAATTAACCGAAGGAAAAAAAGTTTGAAACATATGAATGCATATAACCGTGCAGTCAACTTTTAAACGGAATAGTGACTCTTGATGATCTCATCTCTCTTTGTTCTTATTTTATTACTTTTGTATGTTTGACGAAAAAAGAGATACTGTAGACATTTCTATGAGTAATCTTCCATTCTCTCAAAAATTCAAAGTTTTATGTTGCATTTTATTCGAATTCAATTCGATATTCGAAAGTTAAACAATGATGCATTTTGAAGAAAAGAGAAAAATATCTTGAAGATTGAATGGAATTTTTAATGAATTGAATATGAACAGTTATCTTCTCGCCATTCGGGATCAGAAAAAAGTCCATAAAACATAAGTGTTTCTTGTTATTAATTTCAAATTTGAACTGAAAAGAAAAGAACTGGAGACACAGTATTTATCAGTTAAATGAGATTGATTTCTCAAAAGTACAAAGAAATTTGGCAAGAACAATCATAAGTTGAGTGAGATATTCGAGAGAGAAGAAATTAGTTTTCGAGAAGTTATGGGGGAATGACCGAAATCACAGTTTGTTGCTGAATGAGATTCACACTTCGATTGGTAATCTCCACAAGACGGTTTCTGAGTGCAGCACAATCGCCATTTGTTCTGGCAATTAAAGTGAGAGAAGTAATGTGCAGGTGAATTGCAATTTGCTCGAGAACCCGAATCAGTTCACTGGAAATTTATGAGTTATTCTAAGAATTTTCAGAACAACGCTTACATTACTGCAGTTTCATCAAGTGCATCATACAAGCGGATGTCCAGCTTCGAGCACGTCAGCTCCGGAATATGAAATGAATCGGCACGAAGTGTTCCAGTTTGTACGATCATCATGTTTCTTATGCGTGTTGTTCGCAAACTTTTTGAAAGCTGGTCGTGGTTAATGATGAGTCTAAATAAAAACAAATTATAAGAAAGAAAAAAAATTAGAAACTAACGTTTTATTGAATCTTGTGATAGAAACTCTATTGGTTCCTTCCAGTTTGATATGTCCATGAACCAACTCATTCATCGCGTATAGTTTTCGACTATTTCTGAAAAAATTTGAATATGAATAAGTTTTCATTGATGAAGTTGTTTGAACAAGAAATAAAACCAGAGTAACCCCATTGATTATGAAGAAGAAAAAAATCTTGACCCCAATAAATACTACAAATGGGGAGGAGCCTAACAAATTCATCGTTTCTGTTTTTAATCAAGACACGTACCCAGTGAAGAATTCGGCAAATGGTCCAGAAACACGTTGTAATCTGCAAATATCAGCGTATCCAAGCATTTTCAGCATGTGATCCATCGGAACTCGAGGTAACAAGGTGAATTTTTCCATGAAGCCATCTGGGATCTTTGTTGTTGTGGAAGGATTGGATCCACTCATTCTTGATATGATATCCTCTGCAGACAAAGGGCGCTCGCATCTCGAAAACATTTGACGGAGAATCCAGCCAACATTCGAATTGCTAATTGCCTGGCGAAACAGAGACACTGTCCATCCAAAAGTACTTTGACGTTCATTTAATCTTAAAAATTCCCATAAGGAAATAAGATTTTATTTCATTGAACTCACTGTGACATCATGAAATATGGCGGTGATATGATTTCGTCGAGACTTGACTCAAGAAAAGAATAAATTTCGTATAGAAACTTTTGATCTTTTTTGTTCACAGCCAGCATGAGTTTCTGCAATAAGAAAAACTATTTGAGGGGTTTTATACCATGAGAATCTAAGCTATTTGTATTTATCCAAACCAAAAAGCCAAGAAATCAACATATTGGATGTATTCTGTGGCGCCGAAATTCTAGGCGCCATTTTGTACTCTCAGTCAAAGACAAACGATATGAGAAATGGGAAATAAGTTCCCACCTGTTCCGACCGCGCCCTATCTTGTCCTACCGCAAAAAAAGAGAAGAAGGCATACTATCTGTCTTCCGGTGAAAAGGGGATAAACCCTGACATGTAAAGCGTGAGAAATTGTGTTTTGACCGATGTATTAGCCAAATGAGAAACACTATTGATGACAGACGAGAAACGATATTTGAAAAGTGCAGCAATACACAAAAAGATGCTCTTAAGAAACATTAAAAACGAATTATCATCTGGTTTGTTTGAGGGTCGCCTATCATTACTTATCAGTTTGATGGTTAAAGGTCGCTTCTCTCTATTTTCCCTCGTTTTTATATAATTGACCAAGTGATTAAAATACAAATGTTGACAATAAAACAATTCATGTTCCTAAAATACTTATTTTTCGTGTTCAAGAAAGTTTTCTTTCTTGAATGAAATCTTTTTACCTACGAGTTCTGGATGATTTTGTCCTGTTTTCACAGATAGTGAAGGGATGTGATTCAAAGCAGTTATTATGTAAACAAGAACAAAAAAAAACTCACTACAATTCACAAAAGGGCCATACTGGTTAACAGTACGCGTCGGTATGGAATATGAGGGAAAGAGATGATGAATGACCATATCTGTAAAAAAAACAATCGTGACAATAAACAAATCATACTAGACACGAATAAAAGGAAACTCTCTGAATAATAGATCAAAGATGGGTTACGGTGGTAGTCAGTTTTTTCCAATTTGTAGGTCCGAATAAATCATGTAAGACATTTCGTATTGAAATCTTGGCTAAAATTGCAAAAAATCCTAAATAACCGTATTATGAATAATTAAACTCCAATTCTTCAAAATTTCGTTTTTTTCTATGATCAGAAAATCTTTGGCTACGTCATCAAATTATCTGCCTTCTTATTCGTTACCGATCTATTAAGAAATTTACCCTTATCATTTTCTTCGTGATCATTGCGGAAATCTACTTCCCTGTTCTAATTTAACTGTCAATCCGTTTAGTTGTGAAAATGACATCTTGACGAGAGTAAACTAATTTAGCATGCTACCTCTGCAACGTGATATTGAGTTTATTTCAAAAAATTATTTAATCTGATTATTTTCAAGTAAAATATATTTTTTACTAGTGTAATTATTGTCAATACAGATTTAAGCATTTTTTTGAACTTAGAAAAAAAAAATAGAAACCAAACAGACATGCGACAGCAGATAAAACGAAACAATTATCTTTTCGCTTCGGGACCATTTCCTATATCGGAACTACAGTCCTTGTAATGTTTTATGTGAAATTTTTGAATTTATTCATCAATTTCTATTTTAAAAAAGATATTTAATATTCAATTCCAAAATTGGCCAAATACTGAATTCGATTTTAGTAACTAAATTAGAATTTCAAATCGGATCTAAAAATGAATGTTGACGAATACTTTCCTGAAGGCTTGTCAGTAATACATCACGACGAGAGTGAACGTGAAGGACAATCATCGAGTGAAGTGAGTTAAATAGATTTCCAACAAGCTAATCTTTTCGTATAAATATATTAATCTTTCAGGGTTCACCGAAATTTCCAATCGTCTTACATTGTCATATTTGCTACAGAAATATTAACAAGACTATTAACAATGCCGATTACATCAAACCCTGCAACTGTCAGTTGTAAGTGAATCTACGATCTCTTCCAAAAAGAAAATACAATAACTGAATACAGAATGTTTGTTCATCGTGTATGTGCTGAACGAAACAAGAAAAAATTTGGCGAAGCAAAATGTAGTAGCTGTGGTCACGGTAGCATGATTCCACGAGCAGCGAAAATGAGCAGCATTAGAAAAGTTGGAAGTGGTGCGAATTGTTGTTCGGAAAGCGGTGTCGCCTGTGCAATTTGCAAAGAGAAAACGTACAAGAAGAAAAGTGGTTCCTCGAACAGAGAAGATATATATACGATTAAGCCGTGCTTCTGCTCGTATGTCGAAATTTAACCTGTTTACTTAAAGTAATATTTTCAGCAAATTATTTCATTACGGTTGTCTACGATTACTTATCAATGAGAAGCCATTCTGCTCACAATGCAATGTTTTTTATTCGGAGTTCAAAGCTGCTACAAAAATGCAATTTTTTGCAACCAATTGGAAATGGTTCGTTTTGTATATCACGATGCTATCCATAGTCTCCACGTTGTTCTTACTTGCTCTAAAGAACTCTTTAATCTTTACAAAAAACAGCAGCAAAGAAAACGACATAAACAAAGAGATCAGTAAGCTTGCGTTCCACTAGATGCCACAAAAATTAATATTTCAGTGCTCACCTTCTTTTCCGTATTTTTTCTTGTCGTCATTTTTGCTACCATCTTCAGTGTCGTCAAATACACGTGGTCTACCGCACTTCCGAAATTCCAAATCACTCAAGGCAAAGTTGTTTTGAATCCATTCAAAACACCTAGCAAGATCAAGTCAAAACCAGAACTATGTTCTTTACCAGAGAAGGAGTTTGAAGAAATTCCTCTGAGTGACCTAAGGCATGCGTCAGCTGGAGACGTCGAAGAAGGTATCGAAAACGCTCGTAGTACGGGAGTCGACGATATGACATTAGGACAACACATGTTCGGAGTTTATGCTACTCACCACTCTTCCTCAACACCAATTGACAAACCTTCGCTCGCGTTCGTATTCAATTCAGCCTGAAAACGCCCGGCTTTGTCAAATATAAATTTGTTCTGTTTCAGCCCATTTATTTTCCTACTTACTTAGCATGACTTGTAAATGTATTATCAAAAGAAAATAAAGCTTTCTAATTATCTTCTTGGCATTTTTCTTTTCTTTGTACAAGTCTGACTCTCTTAATTCTTAATATTTCTTTCTTTCATCACTACTATCAATTCCACTATAACAACTTCAGCATGGATGTTGATGAACTGGAATTACTGCAAGAAGAACGAGATGAACAACCGATTAGATATCTTCCAAAAGTTTTGAATGGAGGCATCTCCGGAATCGTAGGAGTTTCGTGTGTCTTTCCAATGGATCTTGTCAAAACGCGTCTCCAAAATCAAAAAGGATCAGCAACATACAATGGGATCAGTGATTGTTTCAAAAAATCATGGGAAGCTGGAGCACCAGGCAGAATCAATCAAATAAAAGGAATGTATCAGGTTACATTTTACAACTAAAAAATCAAATACGTAATAATGTTTCAGGGTGCTTCTGTTAATATTTTTTTAATCACTCCCGAAAAAGCGATCAAACTCGTCGCGAATGACTTCTTTCGACATGCGTTGATGAAAGATCAAACTGAGAGACTCTCCACGCCACGTGGAATGCTTGCTGGAGCTGCAGCTGGTTTCTGTCAGGTTGTGATCACAACTCCAATGGAGCTTCTGAAAATCAGAATGCAACAGTCGACGGAAAACGTAAAAGCTACTAAGCTCATCTGGAATTTATTGACAAAAAATGGAGGAATTCGAGCTTTGTACAAAGGACTTGGTCCCACGATGGCAAGAGACGTTTCATTTTCTGCTTTATATTTCCCTCTTTTTGCCTATCTCGATGGTTTAGGGCCAAGAAAAAAAGATGATTCAGGTAAGCATTTTCCCGAGTATTTCAATTTATTCATTACAAACCGTTTACCTGCATTAATAATATCTTTCAGGAGATGCTGTGTTTTGGGCAAGTTTTGTTTCGGGATTAACTGCTGGAGCATCTGCATCATTCGCTGTCACTCCATTAGACGTAGTCAAAACTAGAATTCAAACTGGCTCATCGAACTACACTGGGATCTTCAATGCGTTCTATCGGATTCTGTCAGAAGAAGGTGTGAAAGCATTGTTCAAAGGAGCCATTTGTCGAATGATGGTAATGGCTCCTTTGTTCGGAATCGCACAAACTGTCTATTACGTGGGACTAGCAGAGAAACTTCTCGGACTGGAAAAAGGATCTCGGGTTTGAACTCAAATTACTCATTTTTCAAATGATCCAGACTCACCATCTTACATTTCGTTTTTATTAGTTCTTTTGCATTTAGTTTTAGTTATAAATTTTTTTTCAACAGTCATCAACAAAAATAATTTATTTGAAAAACCTAAGTAACAAGATAAAAATAACTAGTTTCTCATTTAGAAAGGGCTTTTGCCATGTCATCTGCTTTTTTCGAAGTAGCAACCACTGCTTCAAGAACTGCTGATCGGAAGCCGTTCTTTTCGAGAGTTCGAACTCCCTCAATAGTTGTACCACCAGGAGAACAAACTTTATCTTTGAGTAATCCAAAGTGCTGCGATTCGATATCGAACCCTGATTCTGAATCGAGAAGCATTTGAGCAGCCCCTACCACTGCCTGAGCTGCCAATCGTTTCGCTTCGGCTCGTCCTAATCCCTGCGCTACGGCTCCATCAGCCAAGGACTCGATGTACATAAATGTCCATGCAGGACTGCTTCCACCGATTGCCATGGCCGGATTGAAACAACGTTCAGGAATAAGCTCGACGGTTCCAACACATTCGGCAAACTTCCGAGCACATTCAACGAATACTTCTTGATTCTCAATCTTGTCGTTTTTCTCGTAACACATTGTCGAAGCACTGAATCCGATAGAACTCGCCACATTCGGCATCAAGCGGACGATTGTCGTATTGCCAGAGACAAATGGAAGCTTCAAATTAAGATAAAATTGCGAATGCTTTTTCTTTGTCAGTAAATCTTTGTATAACGAATTAATCAAAACTGTAATATTACCTTCTCACTTAGCGTCTTCAATGGAACTCCTGCCATAACCGATATGATGAATTTTGGTCGTGAATTGACAGGCCAACTGGAAACAACTTCATCAAAAACTTGTGGCTTCACACAAATTATGTAAATCGCTGTCGGATACGTTTCCAGCATTTCGAGTGTATTGGTGAAAACATTATCATATCCCCGTTTTCTCCATTTCTCTGCAGACTTCCCTGTTTGAACGCTGACTGCAATATTTTGTTTTTCGACAAATTCTGAAAACATTGAATTTAGAGTGACAAACGGGAAAACAAACTTTTCTTTTCGCACCCCTTGATTAAAGCTGCTGCCATATTTCCCCCTCCGATAAAAACCCAATTTGTGGACCCGTTTTCTGAACCAATGCTGACAGTCATGATTGTTTCTGAAGAATATCTATGGAAAAGTAGGAACGAGAGAGAAGAAATTGAGGAGGAGAAGAGTGGGGAGTGCCAGGGAACTACGATGTTCGTCTGCGTCTCCCAGTGTCTACGTGTCATTATTAAGAATGTTCAGTTCAAGCAGTATTTGAAGGCGCAAAATGCTTACAAAGAGTCAGAAGTATGAAAAGCGAAGGAGTGTTTATATTGCAAAGCATGTCATCATCAACCTATTCAATTGTCATCATTAAATTATCAATGGCAGTTTAATATTTTCGATAAATATGTTGAAATATTAGTAACGAAGAAACGATTGAAACAATAAATTTAACTTTATTCAGATAAGTACAGGATTGCAGTTTTGTGGCCCTAAAGAGGGCCGTTGGGTTCGGTGGGTTGTTTGGAAGAAAAGTTCTTATTCCTTGTCTCCTCCAGTCTTCTTTGGGAGTAGAACTGCTTGGATGTTTGGAAGAACTCCTCCCTGAGCGATCGTGACTCCGGCCAAAAGCTTGTTCAGCTCTTCGTCGTTGCGAACGGCAAGTTGAAGATGTCTTGGGGCGATACGGGTCTTCTTGTTGTCACGGGCAGCGTTTCCGGCCAACTCGAGCACTTCAGCAGCGAGGTATTCGAGAACAGCGGCCAAGTAGACTGGGGCTCCGGCTCCGACGCGTTGAGCGTAGTTTCCTTTGCGAAGAATACGGTGAAGACGACCGACTGGGAATTGAAGTCCGGCTCTTGATGAGCGGGACTTGGCCTTTCCTCCGGTCTTGGCTTTGCCTCCCTTTCCACGTCCAGACATTGTTGGTTGATGAGCAGTTGGTGTCGTAATACGAACTAAAGTAGACGAGTACCCGCAGCTGTCATATACATTTTCTGCGGTGAGTAGGCGGAGTTTACTTGAACCCCCTTGCGGGGACACGCCTCACAGTTAGGCGAGTGGACGCCGAATGTACAGAGACGCAGACTTTTAACTAGCCCCGCCCCACCACCGCAAGCGGCATATAAATAAATGGCGGCACAACCCTCACACTACGAATACTTCATTCTACGTTTCATCATGCCACCAAAGCCATCTGCAAAGGGAGCCAAGAAGGCCGCCAAGACTGTCACGAAGCCAAAGGACGGAAAGAACAGAAAGCATTCCCGCAAGGAATCTTACTCTGTCTACATCTACCGTGTCTTGAAGCAAGTTCACCCGGATACTGGAGTTTCCTCGAAAGCCATGTCCATCATGAACTCTTTCGTCAATGACGTCTTCGAGCGTATCGCTGCTGAAGCCTCTCGACTTGCTCACTACAACAAGCGTTCGACCATCTCTTCCCGCGAAATTCAGACTGCTGTTCGTCTGATTCTTCCAGGAGAGCTTGCCAAGCACGCCGTGTCTGAAGGAACCAAGGCCGTCACCAAATATACTTCCAGCAAGTAAATATTTGGCTGATTGCTTTAACAACCCACTGAACCCAACGGCCCTCTTTAGGGCCACAAAATCAATAATCCTCTGATTTTTATTTAATAAAGTATTCTTTCTTCCATTTGTATTTATTTATTTTCTTCAATAAATTTAATAGGAAATATGTGAGAGAAAGCAGGAGTATATTTTATCCAGGAAATCTTCGCAGGCAGGAATCTAAACATTTCTCTCAAATTAGAATAACCAAAAAAATACAAACCATTCCCATTCTACTTGATTCGTCTTCATGATTCTGTTCGGGATAGAAACAGTTTACCATTAGATATCCACGAATTCTATCCTTATTGTATTCCTTCTTCTCTCCCAAGTTCACTTCTTCAAACATTTCCCATGTCGGATTTGTTTCATTGAGAACATCTCTGAAGAATTCCAAAACATTCGATCGATTGTAAGTATATTTAGATGGGTTTTTCTACGGATTAAGTCGATGAGAGCTCCAATTACTCGATATCCACACGAGAAATGATCTGTCTTCAAATGTCAGATTTAATTATTAAGAATAATTGTTTTCGATACCTGAACTTCATATTCTCCATCAATAACAATAGGAATGAATTCATCAAAAAGATGTCCGAATAGATTACAGATGAAAACTCCAGTTTCTGCATTAATCTGAAATTTCTCAATTTCAGAATTCTGATTCAAACGAATTAATTTTACAATTGGATTTCCGTTTCCACTGAATCGTTGTAAACTATCATACAATGCCACGTATTTATGAGTGGGATTATAACTGAAAATACCTTCAATTCAATCAAAGAAACGAATAAAATCGCTTACTAAACAAGTACATAATGAGCTGTTTTTCGTTCGAATAAAACTTGAAATGCTGCATTTTCTCCTGTGAAATGCTCTCTGATTTCCTCAATAACAGACTGAAAAAATTCTGAAATTCTACAGAATTAAACTATCACACTCACAATCATCAATGACTGAATTTCGAGTAGACCATCTAGTCTTCTGGGACAAACCGATTGAAGTTTATCACAGAATGAGTTGATTAAATCATCCAAAAGTCTCTCTTCGTATTTGACCTGAAATTACATTTTCATAGAAAACTTTGTTCATTTTCATATCAAACCTCTTCTTCTTTTGACTCTTTATCGACGATGACCGAAGTGAATTCTTCTTCTTTTAACATTTCTTTCCCTGTTATTTGATTTATTCCAACTTTTCGTTTCTCCGAATAATTGATTTCAGACGACAATGAATTACTTCGTAGACTGAATCCAATTGATCCAACGTCGAAAAAAGACACGATTCATATCATTTCGACACGTGTAATCAAAAAAAGAAAGTTCACGTGAATAATATTTATTGAATTCTTCAATTTCTGAAGAAAGAGAGAGTTCTCTAATTCTTATTATTCGGCTGACTTCGACTCTTCTCTAATCCATTTCCAGATGGTTCTCCCTTTGCAATCATTTCTTCCAATTTCTCTTTCAATTCTGGAGCTGTTGGACGTTCACTTGGTTCCACGTGCCAACATTCTTTCATCAATTCTTCCATTTCTTGTGGCATTCCTTTCGGAGTTGGAAGACGGTAACCTCCACGTGTCTTTTGCTGAAAACTTGGAATCAAATGAATTGAAATCTGTCATATTCCTCACTTTGACCTCATATCCTTTCCATTGACTATACGGAGTATCATATGGAATTTCAAAGAATTCCCAAATCATAACTCCAAATGCATAGATGTCAGTATTGGCTTTAGTCTCTCCATTCTCCCAAACTTCTGGTGCCAACCAACGAATGTTTGTGGGCTTATTCAAATCCACTTTGTAGATTGACGTGGCACGACACATTCCAAAATCAGCAATCTTGACAATTTCTTTGTGAATCAGACAGTTACGAGCAGCAATGTCACGATGGATACAACTGCAGAAATTTAAATTGGAAGAGTAGAAATCAAATGAATAATCACTTCTTTTTGTGCAAATATTCGATTCCACATGCTGCATGATATGTATACGTGATTCTGTTTCGAATCGTCAATTTAGATCCTTTATCCACTAATCGATCTTCAACAGAACCACCATTACAGTACTCCAAAACTAATAAATATGGAATATCATCAACAATATATCCATAGAATTTCACGATATTTGGATGATCATACAACTGCATTACTCTTGCTTCTTTCATCATTTCAGCCAGTGATTCATCATCATTTCCATTCGTATCCAACTTTTTCACTGCTATTTTCGTATTTGATTTGACAAGACGACCACGATAAACTGTTCCGTAAGCCCCACTTCCCAACTGAAAACAATTATAAAATCATCGGAAATTTCTAAACGTCGTCGAGAACCTTCTTCTTGAAATCAACGTCTTTATGCATTAATTGAAACTTTCCTTTTGGAATTGCTCTTTTCAAAATAATCTTTTCTCCTCTCATTTCTATTGTATCTTTTGTCAATAATTCAATTAATTTTCCAATATTCGGAGCTGTTTTATTCTGAAAATTTCCTAAATTTACATAATGATTCTCTCTAATTACAGCCAATTTCGCTGCAGTTGATGACCGTTTTATTTCAAAACGACGAATTCCTTTCTTGAGACGAACAGCCAGAAACATTTGATTTTTGTTTAATTCCGGATTCATTTTCATTACAATCATATAATCACCGTCGTTCTGAAACTTGATTTCTCATGAAGAACAGATAATCTGAAATACCACAAGAAGTTGATCTGCATCTTGATTCATAAGAGCTCCATGATAATAAGGAAGAATTATATCCTCTTCTGCGAGTCTGAAAACCCTCTCATCACCACTAGAAGTCAACACTTCGTCGTCTACTCACTTTTCTTTGTTCGCCATTTTTCTCGATGCGACTAAAAACTATGGGAATACATTTATTTTGGAAGCTTTTTCAGAGACTTCATTCCCAACAAGGTCACGTATTTCAATTCAACTATAGAAAATAATAATAATAATTTAATTTATTCAACAAATATTATTTGGATTAATTCAATTTGTGGCCCTAAAGAGGGCCGTTGGGTTCGGTATTTTGTTTGCAAAGAAACGAAGAAATTATCCTCCGAATCCGTACAGGGTTCTTCCTTGGCGTTTCAAAGCGTAGACAACGTCCATGGCGGTGACGGTCTTTCTCTTGGCGTGCTCGCAATAGGTGACGGCATCACGGATGACGTTCTCAAGGAACACCTTCAAGACTCCACGAGTTTCCTCGTAGATGAGTCCTGAGATGCGCTTGACTCCTCCTCTTCTGGCGAGACGGCGAATGGCTGGCTTGGTGATTCCTTGGATGTTATCACGAAGAACTTTGCGATGGCGCTTGGCTCCTCCTTTTCCAAGACCTTTTCCTCCCTTTCCACGTCCGGACATTGTTGATCGATTGATGAAGACTCACAAGTGAGATGAAGAGAAATGCATTATTAGTTTCTTTAGTAAGAGGTTGCGGTGGGTAGGCGGAGTCGTACTGAACCACCCTGCGGGGACACATAGGTGTTGACTCCGCCTACTCACCGCGCCACCGCCACCGGAGTATATAAAAGAGTGGAGAGCGCGCGTTTCTCACAGTCCCCATCGGATTTCAACCTACTCGCAATGGCTCGTACCAAGCAAACCGCCCGTAAATCAACCGGAGGAAAGGCCCCAAGAAAGCAATTGGCCACGAAAGCAGCCCGTAAATCGGCCCCAGCTGCCGGAGGAGTCAAGAAGCCACATCGTTATCGTCCAGGAACCGTCGCTCTTCGTGAGATCAGACGTTACCAGAAGTCGACTGAGCTTTTGATCCGCAAGTTGCCATTCCAACGACTTGTTCGTGAAATCGCTCAAGACTTCAAGACGGATCTGCGATTCCAATCTTCCGCCGTCATGGCTCTTCAAGAGGCTGCTGAGGCTTACCTCGTCGGACTCTTCGAAGACACCAACTTGTGCGCCATCCACGCTAAACGAGTCACCATCATGCCGAAGGATATCCAACTGGCCAGACGTATCCGAGGAGAGCGCGCTTAAATACCTTTTGGTAATTGAGCAAGCTTGAACTCAAAACAACCGAACCCAACGGCCCTCTTTAGGGCCACAAACATCCCTAATCCTATCGATCTCTGTTTGAATAAAGTTTATTGCTTTCTGTTCAAATTTTTTTATTTCACTGCTGATTCTATTTTGCATTTTAGAAATCAAATGCGATAAGCGCACAGATAATTACGTCTCATTTTCTTGAGCTCGATCATTCTCCGATCAGGAAATCACTAATAAATGGTCTCTGCGTAAAAATATTGAAATCATGTCACCATTAACTCGTTCAACTGGAAATTTTCTCGAATATCCGGTCACAGACTTGGCAAAAGGTGCCGAGTTCTCATTTTATTCCTCCCTTTTACAAAGTAGAATTTTATTCTTTCTAACTCTGTTGTTAAATCTTTTTTCTGAATGGGGAATGCTTCAAGTGCAGTCACTGCTGGAATTAAAAACCAAGTGAATGCATCTAACAATGCGATCAACAAGTTGGCGGACATGAGTGGACGTGGATTTCTGGCTGATTTGGCCATGGAAGCAGTAAGAACTGGAAATCATGAAGAACTGAACAAGCAAATACTTGAGGTATTTATCCGTGATTTTCTGAGTGAAAACTCAAAACTTTTTCTAATATTATAGAAAGTTGAACCAATGCTTTATAACAATGGTTTAGGAGAAATGATTCCGTTGTCTGATATAATTGCACAAAGGCACAAAGAAAGAACTGGAAATACTTTTGTTGTCACAAATCCATCCACAGAATGTCGTTTCATTTGTTGGAAATTGAATTCACGTGGAGCTGTTGGAGAAACTCTTTTACATACTTGTTTCTTAGCTGGACTACCTGATCATATGAAACTGTTAGCTGAAAGATTGATTGCTATTTTTCCTAAAATTATCAATGACTTCTATTTGAGTGATGAATATTATGGAGAGACTGTTCTTCATATGGGAATAGTCTCTGAAAATGCTGAATTTGTTAGATATCTTCTGAAAAACGGAGCAGATGTTCATGCAAGATGCTCTGGAAACTTCTTCACATGTGATGATCAGAAAGGATCAAGAACAGATCATCCGGAAGTAGAACATGCAATTATCAGTAAACATACAAAGTATCCTGGGTGAGTGTATTCATTAAGTTGAGAAGATTCAATAGTTCTCTCTTATTCCTTTTCCAGTCACATTTATTGGGGTGAATATCCACTTTCTTTTGCTGCTTGCCTCAGTCAACCGGAATGTATTCGAATGTTGGTTGCTCACGGAGCTGATGTAAATGCAGCCGATACAAATGGAAATACAATTTTACACATTTGTACAATTCATGAGAATTGGGTTTGTTTGAGTTCAATAACTCGAAATAACGATAATTTGAAGGAAATGTTCAAAATGGCATTGACTTTGGGTGCAGATCTTCATATACAAAATAGACAGAATTTGACTCCGTTAACACTTGCTGCTTTCTTAGCAAAAAAAGAGATGATGCAGAAGATAGTTGAAGAAGAAAGAACAGTTAATTGGACATATGGAAGAACACAATCAGCTGCTTATCCCCTTGAACACGTCGATTCTATAGAACCAACAAGTGGAAGTATCAATCAAAAATCAGTATTAACTATTGCAGTTTATGGAGAGAAAGCTGAACATTTATCATTATTACCTCATCTTTTGGAACAACTTGTTCATCATAAATGGATTGCATATGGAAGGAAAACGTATGTGGACTATAGAAGTTTAGAGGGGGTTAAACTCTGAAAGAAATGAAATCTTTTGTAGATTATTCGCTCAATTGATCATGTTTTGTATCTATTTTGTTTGTGTCACTTCATGTTTCCTTCTTCGACCAAGTCCTTTCGAAAGGAAACAACACATTTCAAATGATTTAATTTGTTTTTATGATTTCAAAACGAGAAGTTTCAATGAATCTGCTGTTTCTACAATTGTAAGTTCAACCAAATTAAGCTTCAATTCCAAACAAAGTTTTCAGATTTACCATCTACTTCATCTGACTTGTGTCGCCGGAGCAACTCTTTATCTCGTCCAGGCTCTTCTTCATATCAAAAATGTTGGTTATCATTTGTATGTTCTTGGTTTATCCGGTTTCCCAGCAAAAGCTATATTCCTATTCTCTTGTATTCTCATGATTATTACATTCTTCTTGAGAATATTTTGTTTGGACGAAGCAGAAGATATCGTTTGGATTGTGATCGTTCTTCTCACTTCTTTGAAATTTTTATTTTTCTGCAGGTACGACGACATTCTGTCATTTTATACATTTTATCTTTGTTCTTCAGAGGATTCAAATCCGTTGGGCCATTTGTTTTGATGCTTTACAAGATTATTCTTCGTGATTTAATGAGATTCTTTCTCATTTATTTGGTCATTGTCGTTGGTTTCTCACAGGCATTTTATGTCATATTCTTGGGATACAAACGAAATGATTCTGGAAACCGAGAACCAAGTATAATGAGTAATGTTGCTGAAAGTTATGTCAGAATGTTCATTATGTCTCTTACCGAGTTCACTGTTTTCTTTGAACAATTAGAAGAATGTGAGCATACGGTCATTGGAAAGGTACAGAAACTGGGAAACACAGTTGAGCAAGAATTCAGTTTCAGATAACATTTGTGGTTTACATGCTTCTTGTAACACTTCTCTTAATCAATATGCTCATCGCTATGATGACTAACACATACACTGAAGTTTCTGGAAACTCATTAGAATGGCTCCGTCAATGGTCAGCAATTATTTTAATGATGGAACAGAGTTTCGATCCAGCCACCAGATTACGGTATCAGCGGAGATACGGTATTCGTTTTGATGGCGGTGAAAAATTGGTTTTGCTGTTGAAAGATAAAATGACGGTTAGAAGGGATCTACAGTAATTATATGATTTCATTTGATATTCAGGAAGAAGAATTCGAATGTCAAAGAAAGAAAATGCACGAGGAACGTCGAAGATTTCGAGAAGAGCTTCGAACGAATCAAAGGAGAAGACCAGCTTTTATCTGTAAACAAGGAGCTAACTACTTCAAATCAAAGCATCGACATTCTACAAACAAACCAATTACTACTTCCTAATTCATTTCATTTTCTAATTTTGCATCAGGAATAAACAACAGTTTACACATTTTATTGCTTTTTACTTCCTTCGATTTCAACTAATTCCACGAAGTTCCTTTATTTCTTGCGTACAAAATGACTAACAGTGGGAGAATGTTATCTTATCAGAACAGTTTGATGCTGCACTGACAACATTTTTCACTACTTTGAGTTTCAATTTTCTTCTTTTCTCTCATTCACTTCCTCACAATTTTAAAACTTTAATTTGTATATCTTCTTTTTGCCGAATAATCGAACATCTCTTGTTTCAGAATTCTAGAAATGCGTTCACGTTACAGTAGATCGATGAGTGAAAGAGGTTATGAAAGACCAAACTCAGAATCAGTTAGTTTTCAAACTTATTATATAGAAAAACTTACTTTTTAGACGATTCCCAAAGATATCCACGTCACTTTCTATAACAATAGCTATCAGAGATCAAAAGTTCTTTTTTTGAATAAATACAATGCGATGGAAAAAGTGATCGAAGCGGCTCATGAGTTGTTCCCTTCTGATCGAACTTATAGATTTTTTTCAGGTAAAATAGAGTTGAAATTATATTATAACTTGTGGTTTGTTTCAGATAAAACACTTGGAGCCACAAATGAATTGATCAACTCATTTCAAGTGATGGATTGCATTCAGAATCCACATCATATCCTGCCTCAATTAAGCATTCGACTTGAAGGTAACGCGATAATGAAACTAATATATTCATATATTTCAGAAACTGCACAAAGGTTTCTTGTACCCAATGGTCATCATCATCATCACGATGCACACCGTCACCGTCATCATGATTCCAGTATCTACAGATATTATGAACCTGTTTCTCATACACATAGATATCACAGGGGAAGTATTTATGGATATGAGGAACCAAGTGATCACTACGAAGTCATTCCAATAATCCGAACACCTTCTCAAACATCTCATCGTCATTCCGTTCGATTCAATGAACGCCCGTATAGTTCTGCAAGCAGTCATGCAAACTTCCATCTTTATTGCTCCAATTGCCATCTGCAAATAGTCGGATGCCGTTATCACTGCCTTGAATGCCCAGACTATGATATTTGCGGGAAATGCGAGAAGGAACTCATTCATTTTGAGCATGCTCTTCTTCGAATCGTCAGTCCACGTGTCACCAGAATTCCTGATTATATCATTTCCAATGCACCAGTTCATGTATTTCCACAAAGTCAATATTATGTTGAGAAGGCAATTTAGTGAAATTTGAATTGAATCTTTGAGTTGTGAACAATTCATTTCTTACTACAAACGAGAATTCTGAAATCATCAGAATACAAAAACTATGTTTTTCACTTATCCTACTAATTGAAAATTACAAACAATTATGTTTTTCTCTAATAAAACTTTCAAGAATAAAACTATTCATGGTCCGAAAACAGAACTCGAATCTAAACCAAATCATAAAATATAATTGTTTTCATTTGTTTTTTTCACTTATTTTTTATTCGAAAAAAGAACATTTTCAATTTCTGCGATCTGTCATAAACTTGGTATTTGTTGAGTATTGGAAGAATAAGACGGAGAATCAAAAACGGGCGGCCCCGTTGCATTCCACCTCCACACTCAACCTAAAAACTGATAAGATTGTGCCATAGAAGACATCAAAACGGAGAGGTTCTTATCACTTTTTTGAATGAAGAGAGAGAGAGAGAGAGAGAGAGAGAGAGAAAGAGAGAGAGAGAGAGAGAGTAAGAGAAATGCGCCTATTTCAGTTGATTGTGTTGGTGCACCCACTCTTTACTACACTATTTCAGCGTTTTTATTGACTCCTTACATTGGAATTTTCATAAAAATCAGTTTACTTTTGGTCTCCGATTCGAACACTTTTCTCTCTAGTTTCTCTTCGTTTTCTTTACTTTCCATCTTTTCCATCTGATTATTCACGAATAAATCCCTTTTCCAGTTTTTATTTTCAGCATGGGAGACCTACAAGTCGATTTGAATACTGCTCTTGTAGCTGTCAAGCAGAAATGTGTGGACTTGGATGAGAAAATTCGACGAGAGAATGAAGTTAGTTTCTCGATTCGTGATTAATTCTCAGATCATTTGTTCCAGAGACAAGAAAACCGTGGACGTGGATATTTGGGAGTTCGGAGATATATTTATGCACTGACGACCAAAAATAACGAGGTGAGTCTTTTGTTCGATCTCATTATTGTATTCTTTCTAATTTCTTTTTATTCTTTAATCCATATTCAAATGCCACATCCTTCGTTTCTACTTCTTTTCTGACTCAATTTTCATCGTTTCATTTTTAATTACTCATCGAAAATTCTGTGGCAAATGCCACATAGTGCGTAGTAAAATATCAATTTTCGGCCGACCCACTGATAAAGACTTCTTTCTTTTCTCTATTGTTTGGAATTATTGTGGAGGTGTCATAAAATGAAAAGGGGGTAGGGAAGTAAAGGAAGCGAGTGACGTGGCAGGAGTTTTAGAAAAAAAAGAAATTTCAGAATCATTTGCAACGTCGTGGGCGTTCATTGACGAGAGTTTATGTGGAACAGAAATTCTATAGATCGGTGAGAAATTTGTTTGTTTTCTTCTTCTTCAGAAAATGATTATCATTCCAAAATTAGGGTGTGAAAAGGAAAGATAATCCAGAGATTAATTTGAAAAAAAAAAACGGAATTGTATTATTCATTGTCTTATCGTCTCAGTCGCATACTTTTAGAAATCAGTTCCATCGGCGGATCAAGTTCAGCGCCTCGAAGATTGTACTCAAGACTATGGACCAAACAATGAAGAACGTTTGGAATACGTGGAAACGATTGATGCTCCACTGGATGAACTCATTAAAGAAGATCAGTCTCATCGACATATGGTCCTCCAAAGACTTCCAAAAGGACAAGCGGAATGGGATCACGAATTGGCTGTTTATGAAGAAGATGGTGTTTCTGGTCGATTAGAAGATCGAACATTGACATTGAGAGCAGGAGATCATCCATTTGGAATGAATCAATTCAACGAAGTTGCTGCAGATGTCAGTACCAAGATTGCTAAATTTTTCTCTGAAAAAGAGGAGAATCATATCAGAACTCGTGAATTGTCTCTATCTGTTCATCCTGTTTATCATCAATCCAACGGTGATGCATACACTTCTTTTGGAATGTCACGATCGAAATCAATGGGTTCAGTTGCTCACGAAGCTCATCAATCTTCACAAGCACAACAATCTTCTGGAGCTAATGGAGTATCTTCATATTCTACTCATCATGAATCGAGACCCCGTTTAGATCAAGTATCTACAACTACAAAATCCTTGAGCAATCTGTATAATCTTGATACTCGCCATGACTATCAATCTCGTTATGGACAATATATCTCTGGATACGGTCATTATGGTAATCCACTTCCACCACCAAAGAACCAAGAAGTGATGCCAAAAATGCCGGTGAACAGAAAAGAAGAGCACATTTATGATGAACCAATTCGAAGAACGAGTGAACATCATCATCATCATAATGATACTTCACACACTCATACAACCACAAATGTGAACAATTACACCAGTCATTATGAGAGAAAATACGATTTCAAGTAGGTGTTAGTTTAAGAAATGACCATTTTATGATGTGTTACAGGTCAACATTCCCTCCTGGAGTTGAAATGCCAGAAGGATATCATGACTATTATGATCCAAGTAGATTCATGTTTTTGGATCCAAAAGGATACTATCAGGTGAGTCGGTGTCCAAATTAAAAATCAAAATGTATTTTTTTCAGGGAAATATCACTCGTCCACTCCATTATTCTTATTCTCGCGACTATCTTGAGAAGTATTCTGACTACGATGGATCACGTTTAACATCCCCAGTGCCACCTGTCAAAACTCCAGAACCAGAATACATTTCACTCCACAGAACTGAAGATCTTCCAAAGCATGAAACCCATTTGAAATTCTCATTCCCTGATTACTACGATCACTCGACTAGAATCATTCTTAATAGAACAGAAGATCTTGCTCATCACAAATACGAATCTCGTCAATTCCCTGACTACTACGACAACATCAATCGTATTATTCTGTCTCATACAAAAGATTTGGATCATCAAGACTTCCATGTTCGAGAATTCCCAGAATATTATGATTTGGCAACTCGTTATACTATTCTTCACAGAACTGAAGATATTCCTCATCATCAAATTTTAGTTGAACAATGGCCTGAATATCGTCCATACGAAACTCAAGAGCTCATTGAGACATTTGACGATGAAGAACCATTTGACGATGAAGAACCAGAATATGAAGAAGTTTATGAACCAGTTCTATTCGAACTTCATTATACAAGAGACGCCGATCATTTCGTTTTTACTCCAAGTGTTCCATGGACTCCTCCACCACCACCCCCGCCAATAATAGAGGAAATCCACGTGGCAGTTCCAGTTCAAGTTATCGAAGAGATTCCAGTTCCAGCAGAACGTCATTATGAGGAAATTTATATTGGACAAGAGGCTTTGGATGTTTCAGTTTCTCCGACATTCAATCAGAATAACGATCAAAAGAACTTGGGTCTCGAGAAGAGTGTTCATGATCGTGTTAGAGAAATGGAAGAAACAATGAGAAGTGAAGAGAGACTTCGATTGTTAGAAGAAGAGAAAAGAATTCGTTATGAAGAACGTCAGAATGAAATCAGAGCAGCTCGACTTCTTGAAGAACAACAGGCGTATAACGCTTATGAGGAAATTGAAGAAAGTTAGTTGTGTTTTCATTTAAAATAGGATTGTATTAGAATAACATTAAATCAATTTCCCATTGAAAATAGGGTCGACTCCATCGTCACCTTGTAAAATCAAGTGTGATAAAAGGAAAAAACCAAATCGTAAGTATCATATTTTGTAATTCCTCAATAGTGATGCTCACAGAATATAGGAAAATAGAAGCTTGATAGCTGAAATATTTTGAATTCAGATAAATATCACTTGTTTCCAGGGAAGAATACTCCAGCACCGCTTCCCCAGCCGATTCAAGTCCCCCAAGTGTTCATTCCTGTCCCTGAACCAATTCCAGAGAAACCGAAAAGAACATGGCAACCACCTCCGAAACCAGAAGTGGAAATTGATGAACACACTGACAAACCCCTCGGTCCTGTCATTTTCCACGAATTGATCTATCAACAAGGAATTCTTCGTCAGAAATTCCAGGAGGAGCATCGTTCAAATATGGCTCGGCCAGTGAGTCATCCAGTTTCTCGTGCGAATTCTCGTCCAACTACTCCTGGATTGGAAGTGAAATCAATTGATTTCCCACGTCTTGAGAATGTTTCCAGTCCGAGAGATCACTCTGATTCATCTGGAAATGTCGATTATGTTCATGAGCGTATCGAACGGTACAATGCCTATGGTGGTAAGAAAATTGCAGTCAATAACAGAAATTAATTAAATTAAATTTCAGCTTCCGCTGCTCAAGATTCTCATTCGGAGAATCGAACCCATTCGCATGTGCAATCAAATACCGTCAATGCTCATTATGATCATTCTATTGATCATCCACAGAACACTCATCATAATGTTCAAACGGATAGTCATTCTCATTCAACACAAAATCATCATTCTGATGTTCATGTATACGATCATGTTCATGGAGCACAGACTCATAGAGGAAGTGTAGTTTATGATGAACCACATGGGCATGCTGTTTACGATGTTCCACATGATCAATGTAAGTTTTTAGAGTTTTTCTCCGAAGATCCTTATCAGTTTTAGCCAACCATCATTATGATTCTGTTCATCATGATCACCATCAAACTCATCACAATGAACAGGAGATTCAATACCAACTGGCAAAGACAAATCAAGCAATTCGACAAATGAGTAAGACAAACAAATGGGAAGAAAGTGAAAGCAATGCATCGAAACATGCTCATGGTCAATCCCAAGTTTCGAACTCTCAATATGTAAGAATCGAAGGATCAAGAACAAATTCATCGATATCGACGAACAAAACAACAACTCACACTGTTCTTCATCATTCTAACTCATTGAATCGTCAAAATATTCCACCTCCATTGAAAATCGAAAACGGAAATTCGGAATCGTATCATGGTAAGGAAGATATTTTTTCGGATAGTTTTATCATTCCTTTTTTCAGATCAACACCATCAACATGTTCATTTCGATAACACTGAGAACTCTGAGAACATTTCTCATAATATTTCAAAGTCCACAACTTCATTGGATTATCAACCGGTTAATGTTGGACATGTAAAGAGTTTGGCCAAACTATTCAAGTAAGTTTAGAGGTACGAAACAAATGAACATGATAATATTTCAGTAAACATGACGAGAAACCGATTACAACGGAACAAGTGATATATCGTGTTCGTGCTGCTCCACCAGGACATCATTTCCAACAGGGTAACTCTAACATGAAACGGTTCTATTTAATATGAAGTCTTCAGAAATCAAACCTCGTCCGAGATCAATGCCCCCGGTTCCAATGGATGAAATCGAATTGCATGAACATGGAGAAAGAGATCATTTGACACGTCATCAACATGAATTGGGAAAAGATGTGGAACAACACGGAAATTCGTATTCTATCGGAGGAGGAGTTGCAGTGACTGTTAATGAGAATAAAAGTGAGTGGAATGGCCGAACTGGAATCCAACTTTGATATAAGGGAACTCTCATCATATAAATGTTTTTTCAGCTTCATCGACTGTTCATCACTCTCAACATACTCCAATTCAATCACCAAACATCTACCACAATTCTCATTATCATCATCAAACTGTTGAGGAAGAACCGACGATCCGTGTTCGTCGAGTCTATAAGGCCCTCGAGGATACTTCAATGCTCTCTCCAATTTCTCTGCCAACTGATGAACCGATGTACGATATTCCGACTGATGGATTCAATTAACTTCTTTTCCCATTCAGAATCAACTCATAAGTCCTCATTTCTTTCAATTATTCCCTCGCTAGTACTTTCTTTTTCAATCTTCTATACTTCATTATTTTTATTATTTAAAGAATAATTCAATTCCATATCCACGTATTTTCAAATTTCATCAGTCGACTTAACCCTTTCAGTAAAACAGATATTTGAAACCAGAAGAAAAAAGAGTTGAGGTTCAAGAGAAATGAGAGTGCAACCTGTATTACAAGAGAAAATATAGAAAGTTATCAATTGTCAGTGCTCTCAGAATTTATACTGTGTTTTAAGCTTAGACTTAAATCTAAGTTTCAATGTTCAGTCTTGATTTGGAAAAAAAGAGAAATAGTAACCTGATAACCTTCTGAAAAAATTATTCAACCATTTAACGCATCGGTAGACTAGAACATGTTCTCAGTTTCCTATTATTCATCGACCTATTTCTAAAATATTTTTTCTTTGGAAGTTTTTTTGTTTTCTAACCGAAGAAGATCACCGAAATGGTTTTTTCGTAGAGATAATCTTTTATATATCCCAAGGCTCTAGAATAGTTCACGTGAAGTTTCACATGACAACTGCTCTCGAGTAAGTTCCTCGCTACTGCTTTCTCAAATGACCCATTCGTCTTTAGACCACTCGTGTTTTTTCTCTCTCTCTCTCTCTCTCTCTCTCTCTCTCTCTCTCTCTCTCTCTCTCTTTCCCTATGTGTGTATGTTGGCCTGAAAATGAGAAGAGGAGGATGCGGGGGGCTTCTCTGTTTCTTCTCGTGCCTACGTCTCTTGATTTGTTTTCTATCTCTCATTTTTGGGTCGCTTTTCTTTCTCTCAGTGAGGGAGGATGAAGAGAGAAAGAGACTTGATGAATTGAGTGCATTCCCTCTCTTTCTTCCTCTTTTCTCTCTCTTCTTCTTCATTACGAAAAGGGCATAATCCTCCTTTTGAGCTTCTTCTTCTTATTCTTCTGTTCATGGTGGTCCCCTACTTATTTCAATCAACACAGATTGATTTATGGCAAACACTCTTTCTTGTACTTTACTCGTTCATAGATCAGAATAAAAACAGAATCCAACGTCTTTTTTCTATTTCTGAGAAACTTTTAATCCGGAACCTCTTTCTCATATTTCTAATCCAGAATACTTCGAGTGCCAACTTGGTTATTTTGTTTCTCCCACTGTCTGAGATTAGTTTTCACCTTCTCATACTTTCAATACTCGAATGATAATCTACTTCCGTTTTGAATATTCTTATCACTAAACATAACTTCATTTGTTTCTTTTTGACCTCTATTTTTCAACATTCGAGTTTTATGATTCCTTTCTGTGTCCATCTGAACTCTCCTCCTCCTACGTAAATGTTCATTTCTTACTCATTCATAAGGTCAATGAGTTGTCAGGTTTGTTGAACGTTTCTTTTCCATTTCAAAAGTAGTGAACCGAACAGAAATTGAAGTTTTTTGAGTTGCGTCACCAACAAAAAAGCGCTATTCTTTCATTCCTTCCGCTGACATTTCTCATATTTTTCTGCATGTTCAAACGAATTCAAGAGTCCTCCGCTCTCTTTCGAAAATAGTAAATATTTTTGTTTTTTATTCCATTTTTCCAGTTGATTTTCTAAATTCTTCATCCCATGAGAGATTAAAAAAAACGCCTCTTCTCATGAAGAAAAGAAAACATTCTTTTTCGATTTCATCTATAAATGATGAAGCTCGAAAAGCTTTTGAAAAAGGACCATGAAAAAGAGGAAGAAGAAGATAAACAAACAACAGAAGAATGCCAGAACCTTTTCTGCAAAAAACGGAGGAAGAGATTTATTTGGTGACTGATTTATATGCTTGACGGCGGCGGCGGCGCCCCCTCTTCAATTCTCAAGGGATTGAAGAAAAGAAATGGCAAAAAAGGAAAAGTTCGAATGTGAAAAGAAGAGGGAGGTCTGTAAATAAAGGAAATAAAAGTGAGAATTGGGGTGTTTGTTTGCTTTTCAAAACTATGTAATAACTGATAAAATGTCGAGGAATTTGTTTTTTACGCCTTGATAATCTATCATATAAATTTCCTTTTTTGAATTTCTAATCAGGAAAAAATATTCAAGAATTGTCAAGACAATCTCTTCGCGGTCCTCCTGTTGTTTTCCTTCAGATTTTCAGATTTCGGATTTTGAATACAAACTTTCGTCTCATTCAATTCCGTGGTGTACTGTTTAATCTCTTTCAAAACGCCATTCCGCATCACTCATCGAAACGAGATCCAAAGATCGCCCATTTTGAAAAAAACAACAGGAAACACAACAAAAATGTGTTTTTCTTTTTTTTTATATTTTAGGACTTACTCTCGAAAAATCGTTTCCACATGGCAATTAGGCCGTCACATTGAACCCCAAACAATTCTCTTTTTCTCTGAATCTCTTCTCGTTTCCTCTATATCTCTTCCAATTTTTGGGTTTAATCTCCGATCGGTGTCTCTCTTTTATCTCATTTCATTCAAGACACACCATCGGATTTCCGTAGATTCACACGATATTCATAGGTGAATTCCAATTGAAATATGATTCATTTTCCTTCGTATTCAATCTCAATAAATCTCTTATATCCTTCAAACTTTCTCATAAAAATCCTCCTCCATCATCTCCAAAAAATGCTCAAAAAAGGAAAGAAATGTTTACTTGTGCTCACTCGCTCCCCTATTTGCACATAATCTTATTACGGAACAAAGACGGAAGACACAAAAAGAGAAATCGATCTTTTTAGACTTTTTCCTATTCTGGTAGCTAACAGAAAACAAGAAATATATCTCTTCCGGTTACAGTAGCCTGGGAAGCAACCATTCCTACTGTAGAAGAGCGAGTCTACAATCTTTTCTCTCTCTCTCTCTCTCTCTCTCTCTCTCTCTCTCTCTCTCATCCTTTGAAATCCTTTTTTCTAAATCTTCTAACTGCTCGTCTCCGTTCGAAATTCCATCTGCTCAAATTGCGTTCCGTTGTTGTCTCCAAAATGAAAAAAAACCAACGACAAGTTTCAAAAAATGCAACCGGAAACGCTGCTCTCTCCAGTTTCTGTTTTCGTCTTTTTCTTCTTTTTCTTCCTTTTTTTCTTTTGAAAAGAACGCCCTTTTTTACTAGTACGATTTCTTTGGATGTCGAAAATTGATACTTTTTTCTTCGTGTTTCGTTTCACTGTTTTATAGCCAAACAAACATTTTTATTGAATTTTCTCTATGCATGCTGCTCTTTTTTCTATTTGCTCTGATTGTGCTTCGAGTTGAATTATTATTTTCCCACTTTTTTCCAGCCTCCGATGCCAGATTTGGAAGTCAACGGTGTTGAAATGGAGAATGGCGTTGGTAGATCAGACAGTCTGAAAGCTGAAGAGGCAAATGCTCTACGTGAATGGGATCCAAAACATCTACTAAAAGCTCTCTATGAGATCTCTTATGAACCAAGAGTGGAAACCAAACGAAACCGTTTCGTCACAATGGAGGGACATGTGGAGGTTGGTGACATTTCATTTTGTCCCGCTCTTTCGAGGGGACTCCAAAAATTGTTCATAATACTCAGTGTTTGCTCCTTTGCACGGAAATCTTTAGTAAAAGGCGAAAGATTTTCACGGTCAAATGCAGAGGAACCAGAGTTACCTTTCCTGGAAACTGGTGAAAGGTCATTCACGGTGTGTACCGACAACTGCCGGGTTCCGCACCCCTTTTGGTGTACTGTGTTAGGGGGCGGAGTTTAGCCTTCTACTTTAATTTCTACTGTATTCCAGCTGGAACAGTTTTGTTATGTTTTAATGAAAAACGGAATAATTTAGCCTAAATTTAGCCTAAATTTAGCCTAAGCCTAAATTATTTAGGACATAAAATTTTAACTAATATCGTGAAATTTGATGAAAGATAATTTCAGGTTCCGGCTGATGAAGTGACAAAAGCAGATGGATTGGACAACGAAGGATGGATGAAACAGTACATACGAATGAAAGAAGGACGTCTTCAAATATTTGCAACTCATTATGCCGGAGAGGCTCCAGCTCAAGAATTAGTTCTTTCTGGTGCAGACGTAGATGCAAATAAAGATGAAAGAACATTGACAATTCATGGAGGAAGAGAGCATGTGAAGTATTATTGCAGGTATGTAATCAGAAATTCGACCTCTTTGAAACGAATAATAAAATTCAGAGTTCCATCAGCAGTTTTCGATAAATGGCGTCAATCGTTTTTGTCTCATTGTGCTTCTTCTCTCATCGATGCATACGTGAAACCAATTCCACGTGCATTCCAACATTTAACTGAAAGAGTTCTTATTCTCGAATTAGGTTCATGTTCAATCAGAGCAGGAGTTCTCACAACTGAACCATCACTTCCCCAATCATTTTTCCCCGCAATCGCTGTTCGTACTGACGACGGAAAAATAATTGTTGGAGAAGACGCTTATAAACCGGAGATTCGTCATAACGGAGACTTTGTCAGACCGATATCTGCAACAGATCCATCAGTTGAGAGATATTCAATCGATCGAGATGTTTTGAAAGCTGTCATTGATAAAATTACAAAAGAGCTGAAGATTGAACCATGGAAATATAAAGTTCTTCTCTCAATTCCACAGAATATTCCAACTGCTTTGATTGGAGAATTGCTGCAAATTTGTTTGGAAGATGTCAAATTTCAGGTTATTTAATACTTCGTTCTTATTAAAAAATGAGAATGTTTTTTCCAGGGAGCTGCAATTACTCGTCAACCATCTTTGATTCTATATGCATATGACGTCACTACAGGAGTTGTAGTTGATATTGGAGAACGTGTCAATATTGTTCCTGTAATTGATGGATATGTTGTCGAATCAGCAATATGTTCAATTCCTTATGGATCTCAGCAAATGGGAGATTCATTGAGAAACTCATTGAGTTCTCGTAATAAGGGATTATATGCATTCCAGAGTCCCGTTGAGAAATTAATACTAAGATTCGCACTCGAACAGGTTTGTCACAATTAATCTCACTATTATTCAGTAGCCATTTCCATTTTCAGACGACGTATGTACCCGAAGTCTACCAAAAAGAAGAGAAATCAGAAAACAAAGAAGCACGTATTTCATTGGATGCGTTCACTCCTGTTCCTGGAATGCAGACTAGATTTGACATCGACAGCTCCAGATTTTTGTGCACCGAAGGTCTTTTCAAACCAAAGAAGTGGGGTCTCGATACGAAAGGACTCCACCAGTTGATCCACGAAGCAATACTTCAGAGTCCTATCGATAGCCGACGAACGCTCTATAGGTTCGGATTAATGAAACAGTTAACAGTTTTAAAACATGTTTTTAGAAATATATACTTGGCGGGCGGAGCATCTCTAATGCCAGGACTAGCTGAGAAGTTAGAGCAGGAACTTTCCACTGTTGTTCCAAACACAATCCATACTCAAGTGAACATTAGCCCGTGGCGGTATAACGCTGCGTATCTCGGTGCTCAGGTTAGAGTTAAATCCTGCTATAAATGTATTTAACTTTTCGTTTTCAGATTGTCGCATCAGCTTCTACATTTGAAGATTCCTGTATCTCATTGCAACAATTACCAAAGTTTTTGGCACAACTTCAGTCATCGTCCTTCTAATGCTCGCTCACCCTAAAACAAAGATTTCAATAATTTTCTATGATTTCAATGACCAACTTGAAAATTCCGCTTTTAGAGGCTCATTTTCTTGCTTTTCTTCAGATGTTTCTTTAGAACTTCGTGTACTTTTCGCTTTTGTACAACAACTATATACCCTTCAACCGAATTTATTTCTGTCCAAGAGCTCTTTTTCTTTTACATATTTTGTGATATTTCTTCCGTAATTTCTTCCCGCAGTTACTTTCGTCAAAAGTTATGTCAACCAGTTGAGTCGGCTAGCAGTTGTAGCTAGACGTTTTTTGCCTAATGAAAATTATTTATAAAGTTTTTGAAAGGAAAACAATTTGAAATTTCTTCAGGCTTTTGAGTTGGAAGTTCTCGGTTTGTTGCATGTGAAACAAATTTTAGGCAAGGGAAGCAAATTTTTTCTCAAGAAATTTTGAAAAATACTGCCAGAGAGAAATATGAATTTTTGAGAGATTTTTATTAAATTGATGAATTTTTTATTTAAAAAAAACATATTTTGCTCAAATCGGTCGAAGCAGCAACGCAAAAGCGTGCAGAAAGACATCATTTTAAAGGGACACAGAGTTTTGCGGACGGCGGGTCTCGCAACGACCTCCTTCCCAAGGCAGGCAGCGCTCTCTATTTTCCGTAGAGAATTTTTAGGCCGGCTTTCTTTTTTTAATTTTTCCCTTGTTTTTCGTGCATTTTGCCGTAAATTTTTAGGAAATCATTGCAAAATGAAAATATCTTTGATTACCTATGCTTGTTCTATAAGCTTTCGCGTGCTTTTCTCTGAATTTTTTGAAAAACACTTCTGAATTAAAAAAAATGAACTGTGAAAATATATGAATTCTTTTTTCAGCATGGGTATCTCGCGCGACTCTTGGCATAAGCGCTACAAGACCGGAGCTACTCGCCCGGTTCCACACAAGAAGAGGAAGTTCGAGCTCGGACGACCAGCTGCCAACACCAAGGTATGTTGTTATTATAGCCGGTGCCTGAAGTTTTCAAACACTGTCCATTTTCAGATTGGAGCGCATCGCGTTCGTCTCGTTCGTACTCGTGGAGGAAACCTCAAGTACAGAGCTCTCCGTCTTGATTCAGGAAACTTCTCCTGGGCCTCTGAGCGTAAGTAAAACGGTTTTTGAACTTTTCTTATTTCATGGTTTTAGAGACCACTCGCAAGACCCGTATCGTTGATACCATGTACAACGCTACCAACAACGAGTTGGTTCGTACCAAGACCCTCGTGAAGGGAGCCATTGTCAGCGTTGATGCTGCTCCATTCCGTCAGTGGTATGAGGCTCATTATGCTGTTCCACTGGCCAGAAAGAAGAACGCCAAGCTTTCCGAGGAAGATAACGCCATCCTCAACAAGAAGAGATCCAACCACACTTTGAGAAAGTACACCGAGCGCCAAAAGACTGCCGCAGTTGATGCCCTCCTCACAGAGCAATTCAACACCGGACGTCTTCTCGGTAATGACGAAGTTTTTATTTGAAGTTTCATCAATCAAATTTCCAGCTCGCATCTCTTCTTCCCCAGGACAAGTCGGACAAGCCAACGGATACATCCTCGAAGGAAAGGAACTTGATTTCTACCTTCGCAAAATTCGTGCCAAGAAGGCCAAGTAAATGCCTTTTTGTGATTTGTTGTTTTTGTTACATAAAACATAAACGAATTGTTACTAGCATTTGTGAAAATTATGCAGGCTATCGGGGGTAAAATAACTTTCTGTCATACAGATATGCTCTCATGGCAATTTCATCATCTCAATGGATTTTTACAGTTTTGAATACTGTCAACCATCCGAAATAATAATTTACAAGAGATTTGGTAGATTTTCAACGAGCAATTCCCTGAGTTAACAGAAGAAAATTAGTGTCCGCTGTCTGTCGTACATGTATTAATTTAGTATCATTTACCTGATCAGGCCTGAAAGGAAAGAAGAGATGAATAGGAAGCGGATGGTTGTGCCCGTGTACTTTTAGAGACGCAAAGCTGAAAAATCGTTCTTTCTAGTGAGAAATACTATGCTCGAAGTTTCTCCCAAATCAGGGACTCAGATTATTTTTTCTTTGTCGACGGATACTCTGGAGTTACATTCTCCTCTTTCTAGATTGAGAACGTGTAAGAATTACTCATCTTATCATATAACCAGTTCCCTGGTATTTACAGATTTTGAATCACTTTGAGAGAAATGAATAATTTAATGGTGTGCGACGACGTATTCTGAAGCTATCTAGATAACCTTGAGAGAGAACAAAGGGAGTTCACCTTTGATTAACATAATTCAATTCATTTCTTCGTTTCGAACGAAAGTAGAAGCTACAATGAAAAACAGATCAAAGTTATGAGAAAAATGAAAAGTTGAAGTTCAGTTTGATTGGAAAATAACTGGAAAGAAAGCAATCGGATTCACTTACTCGTCGCTATAATTAATAGGTGACGTAACACGATTAGTCATCCAATTCAGAGAGGAGAAGCTGTCTCGAAAACCTGTTCAGAGGGTCAAATTCTCGATGGCAACGAGGTAAAGTGGGCGGAGTCAGAGGGAAGAAGTCAGGGTCAAAAATGGTAAAAAGTATAAAAGAGAAATGGGAATGATGCGACAGATGCCATCTTCTTTTCTTTGTTTCAAATCAAAATCTCATTGATGATGATGACGAAGGCAGGTGAAAAGACGATCAGAAACCTATTCGAACCGTTTTTTCAATTCAAATTCCTTCTTTCCAATAAATGATTTCTCTCATTTCCACCGGAACCGAACGATCTATTTTAATCCAAAAATCCTACAATTACCCTCTTGTAATCCTTCGAATAAGAACTACATTTTTGTTTTCTATCATTCATATTTCATTCTTACAGATGCTTCTTCCCATTTCAATTTTTCTTTCTCTAATTCCCATAGCCTCTTCCACATTCGGAGGATGTTGTTCTATGGGACCACCACCGTGTCCTCCACCTCCACCACCAATGTGTGCTCCTCCTCCTCTTCCATGTCCACCTCCTCCAATCTGCCCTCCACAATTCTGTCCACCACCTCCTCCATGTCCTCCACCACCTCCACCACCGCCGCCACCGATGTGTCCACCACCTCCACCACCAGCGTATTCTCCATGCCAGTCGTATGCTCCAGCTCCAGTCTTCAATCAATATGCAATGCAACCAGCCAATGATTGTTGTTGTCGATGTGGAAGTCCATGCAGATTCATGGCAAGACACAGAACTCATGGATCAAAGGTATGAAATATATCAAGAGTTCGGATATAAAATAAAATCCTTTGAATTCAAATGCATATCATTCTTTTTCAGCTGTTCACTACCGAAGAACAAGAAGAAGATCCAACTTGCAACAGCAAGAAATTGAGAAGAGTGATGGAGAATGTAAGATTTCAAATCTCTCATCTTTAGATTCCTCATCATATTTTCAGAACATGAATCGTGATCCAACCATCTCAAAACGTGCCATTCAAAAGGCCGCCGAAGAGAAAATGTTCGGAAAATTCAACGTAATCTGTGCAAAAGGAGACTTTTCATACGTCGCCTACACTGAAACATATTGCCAGGTGGCAAATGACGATGTCACGTGTTACGCTTTCAGACCAATGTAATTCTTGTAATTCATCGGTGATTCTGAATTCTTCCTCTCGACTTCTTTATTTGTGTAGTAATTATTATATACTTCGAGAATACATTCCGGTTTGTATTGTATATATGACCTTCAATTTTCTTTTTTCTTTCTTCTCTCACCCGTTTTTTCTTTGCTTCATTGCTACAAAATAAACCGTCGATCTCGTTTAAAATTGTTTTGATTTGTTGTTGATGTCTCTTATTAAACACTTCGAAAAGACTAGACATGATGATCTCGAGGAAGATTCTTTCAATATTCACAAATCAGAAAGTATTCGAATGGAAAATGGTTAGTACAGTGTCATTTTTGACGAAAGAAGAAAGAGAAAAAGAGAAAAAGAAACACGAGAGTTTGGAAATTGGCTGAAATTATGATGAGATGACCATCGGCTCATCGTCTCAATTCTGCATAGAAATGCTCTATCGATCGTCGCTTTCTTGATGCTCTTTTCTCGCCGAAAAGCGTTTTATTCATATTTTACTTGTTTTCTACAGTTATTTATCGCTTTTCTCACAATTCCTTTCTCTTTGGCACACGATTTAACAGAAGCTGAAACTGAGACGACAACACAGATTACGGTAATAGTTCTCATGTTTCTTCTGAATGAAATGAATATAGTTTCAGACAACCACCACAATAGAAAGTGATGCGATTTGGTGTCCAACAAATCGAGTTGGGAATCAATGTCCAGAAGAAACTCTTTTGTCATTCTATAAATGTTGCGGTCATTTGAATAAGGAGTGTTGTTTCCACATGAGAGTTTGGGTGAGACTACTTATGTTTTCAATTGAATTCATTTCTCAATGAATCTAGATATTCTTCCCATTTCAGATTGTCATTATGATAATTGTTCTTCCAATTTGTCTTGTTCTTCCGGCCACCACAATTCTCATTCGTCGCCTTTTATGTGCATCGAGTCAACCGACAACTGGAAGAGCTTCTTCGGCCGCTGATCGTGTTCGTCAATTGGCTGCTGAAGATTCGACAACTTTCCGAAGAGATTCTGATGACATGGTCATGCTTTAATGTGTTTTAATTCAATTAGACAATGAATTCTTTATTTCGAAATGTTTCTTTTTATCAAATAGTTTAATAGATTTGGCTCTTTTTTCAAATCACCCGAAAAGAGATCATAATCGATTTTATGGCATATCACTAGAAATTATGAATTAACAGTTGGATGATGTGTTGACTGGATTGAATTTCAATGTGAACTTTCTCTTCTTTTTTGGTTGATTGTAGATGTGTTTACGAACATCTACGTTCAAAAGAGCATATAAGACCCAGTTTCCTGAATTAATAGAAGACTTTACATTTAAAGTGTTCAGATGGAATACCTGCTGCATTGATATATGGAAGACAATTTGAAACAAGACGACAGTAAACTAAACTGTAAATGATAAAATTATTGGAGGTAAAAAGAATGAAAACATACAAAATACTCTCTCCACCACTTTCTTCTTCTTCACTTTCGCCATGTAAAAACTGATCGATTTGATAAATATAATTGGGTAACATCGTGAATCCCCAGAACGGTGCCCAGCAAACAAAATGAAACACAGCGATTCTCCAGATGCTTTTTTTCACTTCACTCATATATCTTGGCTCTTTCCCTGGCTTTGCCAACGTTGTTGTCTGTTGAGCTCGACGCATCTTATATTTCGTTTTGACATGACGAACGAGTAGTATATAGCAAGCAGTCATTATAGCAAAAGGAATGATAAAACCGACGACAAATGTGTATTGAGCGAATGTATTGAAGATGTCATTGGCCATAATTGGAAGACAAACCCAAGTGACATCAGAATCCGGAAATGGAACAGCGAAGTGTTGAAGGTATAGGAAATGAAAAATAGTTGGAACGAGAACACCAAAAATCGTTCCGACTCCAAGAGGAACAAGAGACATCCAGGCGCGGTAGACATGACGAAATCTGAAAATAATAGATTGGTGTCGTCAAATAACTCAAGCACATCTTAGGTTCTTTTTTGAGTCATTTGCTTTGAACATCCCTTAAAAATGACATCATCTGACTCATTCTCATTTGCAACCTCTTTGGGATTAGCATAATACTTTGCGTTCGTTTACGTGCCAGAACTCACCTTGTGCATACAATGACATATCTTTCCAAGCTCATCACCGTCAAAAGGATCACTGAGAACAGTTTGGCAAAGATTTCAATTGAACGAATGATATAACAGGCAGCCGAACCAAAAATCCATGTTCCATGATAATTGTAGCTGGCGGTCGCAGGAAGAGTCAGGAGAAGGAACATATCGGAACATGCAAGGGCAAAAATATAGATTCGAGATCTTTGGGAAACGGTCAATTGAACAGAAGCTCCACTCCAAAGTCTAGAAATAGATGATTTAGATTACTGTAATGATAATAGAATTCTCACTTAGCACGGAATAGTTTATAGATGATCCACAAGTTTCCAGGAGTTCCAACGAGACAAACAACGATATAGACAACAGTCATGAATCCTTTTGCGAAAGACATGTCAATATCTGAAATGGTTGGAGATGATGAAAGAAGGAAAAAGGTGGAATCAGAATGCTGTCTGTCTAGTGTTCGACTTCTTAGAATTTTGAAAAAGTTTCTTTGAAAATTGATGAAAAACATACGGATAAACAGATGCATATTTCTAAAAGAAAGAAAGAATCTTGATGAATTTTTAGAGGAATGTGAGTAATCTAAAGGGAATCTGACCATAATTCCTGATGTTTTTCTCTTTTTTCACCCATTTTTGCGAGGCCCGCTCGTCTTGTTTTTCATAGATTTTTCTCTTGTGAAAGATGAACAAACTGGAGAGAAAGAACTGAATTAGGGGAAACAGCACTTCTAAATTATTATTATTTATCGGTTTGAAAATAAAAATAAAATGATGTGAAGGAGTTTTGCAAATGAGAAAATGGAGGCGGAAATTTCCGATTGAATTCAAATTTCTTCCGGTACTCTAAGAATTGAGAAAAAGAAATGGAAACCCACGTGGCTGTTGATCTTCATCTTCTGAACTATCAGTTGCAATTGAGGAAGAAGTCGTTGAGTAATTTGAGGAGAATCCCTCCATTACAATATGGATACCCTTAAAGAAAAACATCATGAAAAAACAATAGAATGAATGATTCAGAGTGAAGGAGAGAGAGAGAGAGAGAGAGAGAGAGAGAGAGAAATCATGGAGATGAACCACCAGATACTGAGACTGAAATTACTTTCCGCCTCCTTCTTCATTCTCCGTGCGAAAAGAAAGATTTTCAGAAAGAAAGAAAAGTTAAATTGAAGGTGTTCGAAAGTGAAATCAGAGGAAAAACGAAAAATTCGAAGAAGAATTCGCTACCGTAATCCCGTCGACTACAATTATAGTGACGTTTTATAATTGGAGAAAAAACAAAAAGAGCAGAACTATGGTGATAATTCTTTTATATTTCTTAGAAAAAAGAGAATAATTATCAACTTGTTATATCAGAAAACAGAAAAAACAAAACACGGAAGATGTGCTCTGAATACCATAATCTACGAAAAAGAGACGCTTCAGGGACTTTTACTCAGTAGATCTATACAAAAAGTAAAACGAGATGAGCCTCTTAAATTAGCATTTTTCTTCAAGAAAATCCCATTCTCTCTGTTTCTAGATTATCGGAGGGCAGTCTGAGAGAGGATTCATTCCAATTGAAAATCGCATTTTTCCGAACGAAAAGAACTCGAACAAAGGATTAGGTTGTTGTCGAAAATGAGCTTAATGGCTGAGAGAAAAACAAAGAGATGAAGCCATTTTTGGATGAAATAAACATTATTCGATGAAACATTTTATGCAAAATGGAGAAGAAAAACTGGGTTTAAAAAAGAAAAAGTAGGAGAGAACCGGGAAGAATACGAAGAAATTCAACTTCCGTTTATTCCAAATCCATTGTAGTCCACGAGTTTCAAAACTTGTTTTTTATTATACATTCTGACAAGTGAACCCATTTTTCAGATTCTAGACCCAGATTCTAGATTCAGATACAGAAATTGACAGGTGGATAGGTCCTGTGGATTCTGAATCCTCAAACTGAAACTGCTAATTTCCATTTCCTGTTTTTTCGAAAACAAAAGTGCGAAACTTGTGAAAAAAGAGGCACTCTCGAATTTAAAATGTGAGAACTTTCGAGAATTTTGAAATATTCACTGCAGAGGAAGAACTGTCCTTTCGCTTCCATTTCCAAATCTCTCTAGAGCATTATTGCAACCAGAGATCCATGACGTGCATATTCAGAGAAAAAAGAACTTTCCGTTTCTTTTTTGTAAATATTAGAAACCAGAAGAGGGAACGTTCCCACGCAATTATTCTATCCTTCTTTATGAAGACAATCAACAGAAAATGGAGTGTCAGTGAGAGAAAGAGTCAATCATCTACACACAACGATCAACAAAAGGACAGAAATGCAATTGTGTTCTATAGAAGAATTATTTGATTTTGAGGGAGTCCCTGCAGAAAAAGTTCCCGGTTTCTTCTAAATTTGCTTTCGGAAAAAGAAATTGTTTTGATGAATTAAATAAAATCATTTTGGAAGTCATCGCCCACTCGTTTAGTTCATTACTTGAAAGCCTTACCAAAATCTGAAAATGATTCAAAATATGAAATAAGAGAACTTATTCGAAGAAGAACAAGACGAAGAACAAACGAATGAGCAGAAAAATTATATACTGTGGGACTAAACTAATTATATAGAATATCTGAACAATTTTCAGAAGAAGAAGCAAAAAAATAACATAACTACACGAAAACTTTTCTAATCTGTCTGTGATTTTTGATGATAAAAAAGGAAAGATTAAATGACGAGACTCATTCTCAATGAACTTGAATTTTTAAAGATGCGAACGGATTACTGTAACTGATTTCACATTGAAGAAAGCAAGAGTTTCTTGATTGATAGTTTACCAAGAATTACGTAAACTTGCAGACAATACCAAGAAGAAGAATGATTGAAACTAATCAGAACAGACAAGGAAATATGAATAATATCTGTAATAAGTCTGTTATCTAAGTAAACGCCTACTCGAGTGCCAGACAAAACGCCTCGACGACACATTTCCCACGTGGATTTTTGTGTTCGTCGTGACAAATAATTAATCGTTTAGTGAACACACAGACGGAGAACATTGAGCACAAACGCCGAGTCATTTAGTTTTTTATTCTCCGATGGACCTCTGCTTTCGAATCATGTTTATCGGGAGTAAAAGAGAAAACATTCAGAAGATTGACCTGGAAGGGCAAAGAGGAGTTGAGAGGCACTGAGTACAAAGGGAAAAAACGAAAGAGAACAAAGTATTTGTAATAAATCAGAGATGGTGGAGGATTAAATATATGACTTTTCTGGAGAATTCATCAGAAATAGTTGAATGGTTCTTGAAATAAGAAACCAAACTATTGGGCATAATGTCAAGAAAGAGACTATTCTTAAAAATGAAATAAGCCGTCGATTGGAGTAGACAGAACACATATTAACCTATCCGAGATCATTGAAAAATCATTCTCTCTCTCTCTCTCTCTCTCTCTCTCTCTCTCGTTCTCTTTTTCTTAAAAACGTTTTACTGCTCCAGATGTCATATCTTTTTAAAACGAAAACACTAGACAACTTGTTCAAGAGAGAAACGATTCTCTGAGAGTAAGATAATGGAAGTTTCACTGATTTCTGAAGTTATTCGAACAAAAAGAGTCAACCTATTGGAAGGAATATCGAAAGAAAAGTGTCGAAAATAGTTTATGGACTGAGTTCTACTCCAAAAACATGAACAACAACAACTAGGAATTGAGTTCGGAAGTTTTACGAATTTCGTTTTGGTCGGCCGATAGACACAAGAACAACTGTGAATGAGGAAAAAGAAAACAACCTAAAAGTTAGTTCAACGTGGAAGAAATAATATGTTTCTGATGATAATGTCTCAACCAAATACTAAACAGAACGGATATATTCATTCTGAAAATACGAACGTAATCTGTTACTTTTAGGAAAGAAATTGAATAAAACGAAGGGAGAAAAGAGAAAAATGCAAGTCTAGAAAAGGGATAATTGTGTAAATAGTAAAGCGATCTCTCAGCTTTTGGGAGATCCCAGTCACAAAAAAAAACAGAAGAAAAAGTATGAAGTGATGAGTATGTCTTTTCACTAAAAATTGTAGGTTCTCACGAGATTTCAACGTCTTCTGAATGTCTGTGGTTTGAAAACTTTTTTGAGTTTGAAATCGAAACAAGAACGAGATACTTTCATTCCACTTATCTCACTGTCCAGTTGCTTTATCGTTTGAGTTCAAAAGTAATTCAGGAAAATTGTTTTGAAAACAACAAGTCGTTTTTTTCGAGAAAATAGACTCATTAGTCTTTGGAACACTTTGTGAATTGCAAACACTTTCAAGACGGAAATGTTCCAGAAAACAGAATTTCTGCCCACTGAAATGACGTAAAAATTGAAATCCCTAAATCGGTTTTTCATGTTTTCGGATTTGGGTTCAAGAAGGGATGAGAGGGAATTATTCTAAGTTACGTATGTATTTTTGATTGATTTTCATACAGAAGTATTTGAAATTCGTTAGGATTCTGACTAAAAAGCAAGAAGGAATTTGAGTCACTTTCGGTTTTCTTTTCTGAAATTTCCGCCTTCAAAGAGGCAATTATTTCGACTGAAAACCATTATTAAAGTGAAAAGACAAGTCACGCAAACTGATTTTATGTTATGTCGAAAAGTCATTAGCCGCAGGTATACGGTAGATTTCCGTTTTTTCAGTTTAATCAGAAACTGATATTTTGAGCTTTTTTGAATTGAAAAGGGAAGTTTAAAATGAAGAAAATGGGAAAATTATTGAGAACAAACAAAAAGGAAAAGTCAGTAAACTTGAATTTTATGAAATATTCATCTGGGAAAAAAGTGAAACATCTTGAGGAGAATAGAAAAGAAAAGCAAAAGATCGCCTGACGAATGAAATTCTTCGAAAAAACAAAAAAAGTAAAATCATAAAACTGTTCTTCTGAAAATGGATGCTTTATGGAAATTATTTAAGCGGACAGTGATTTTTTGATTCAAATGAACTGAAGCCAAAAAATAAGTTTATGAGAAAAAGGATATGATTGAAAGTGATCAGAATGAAACAATGTTTAATAAACATACGAAAACTTTTGAGAAGAACATTTGATGTAACGTTTTCTGGAAGAGCCAACCAATTTGAACGGGGAAATAAGGAAAGAAAACAGGAAATTCAATTTTCCAGAACGTGTACATCGAATCAAATGGTTTTTGCTTCGAGTATGTGAAAGAGCAATGAAACTTTTATTTCGGACAGAGATGGTTTTTTTCAAAACTGAAACTATTGAATTCGAACACAAGAGAGAAGGAAAATGGTCCGAACCAAAGAATTGGAATAAGAATAAGAAGCTCGAGTCCCAAATTGGTCGAAGCAAACACAATTGGTTCACAAATATATCTGAACTAAACAAGTGAGTCCCAGTTTGTGTCCTATTCCAAGTTCAAATCAATCATGGACTCTCTCTCTCTCTCTCTCTCTCTCTCTCTCTCTCTCTCTCTCTCTCTCTCTCTCTCTCTCTCTCTCTCTCTCTCTCTCTCTCTCTCTCTCTCTCTCTCTCTCTCTCTCTCTCCTTCTATTCTTCTACCTGCAAAAAGAGAAAAGATGTAAAGAAGAAGAAGAAGCATGCAAAAACATTGAATGAACCAGGAAACGGGCAATTTTAATTTTTGAAAGTGGACTTTTTTCTCTAGTTTTCAGGCGGCTCAATGTAATTTGTAAACGGAGTTTCTGAATGGAATTCCAAAAAGATAGGAAGAAATCGTTCGAAAAGAATATAAATTTCAATCTATTTCTATCATTTTTCAGACTTTTTCAGTCTACTGAAGGACAAAAAACATTCATTTTTAGCAATGAATACTATGGAAAAAGGGCGATGGATGAGGATGAAAAAAGGGAAAAGATCACAAATTATGCGATCAACGATTCGTTCAAAAAGAAGAAAAAGAAGAAGAAGATCATAAATAAAAATATTCAGAACGGAGACATAATTTGCATTTAAAACAGACATTCGTTTTTTTTCTTATTCTGAAATTGTTTCTTTTTGGTTTCTTTGACTGACAATTGAGCACGTTTTCAATGTTTGTTCAGTTTTCAGTACTTGAGTCAATCGTTTGAAAACCCCTCGACAGAACAAAAGAAACACTAATTAGCTCGAGAAATGACCTTTAATGATTTCTCTGGAAATGAATGATTCAGTTGGGTCTCGACACGAAACTTGAAACTTTTCAGGAGAAACATTAATCGAAACCTGATATTCGGGCGGTCGCTTGAAGGGACAATGTCCGTTGGGATAATGGGCGGAGCTTGAGAAAGAGAGCTAAATTTAAATTGTTCTTTGGATCAAATCGAATTTCTCGAATTACTTTGAAAAGAAATCTGTGATGTTTGAGAGAACAAAAGAAGAATATTATGATGACATGATACTGTTTTTCATGAGAACTCAACTTTATTCTTTCCCTCCTTTCGTCGAAAATAATTCTGTTTTTGCTCTTTGAGAGAGAACATTGTAGTGTTGATACACAGAGAAAGCGAATTAAAAGTTCTGAGAATTCAAAAAACGACATTCGTATTGCAAATTTCATGAAATAAAACGAACATTTGAACTCGTTGAGGGTAATTGAATCTGGAAACAGAATGGATCTAATCGGAGAACGAATTACAAATTGGATGTGGCCTTTTCCAGGAATACCAACTCTGAAGTTTCATACTCTAATTGTAAGAGTAACTACTCGTATTAGGAGAAATGAAAGGTTTACTAAATGGAAAATCTCAATTAAGTAATTCAAAACAAGTACCAATATTCCGAGAAGTACAACTATTGCTTATCTCTTTCCGATCGTATCTTTGGACCGCCTATCTTAAAAAACAAACAAAGATCGTCATTCACACTGTGAGTTTTCTTTTGAAAGGTACGTCAACAGATCGAATGACAACAGTGATCACAAACAGAAAAGAAATGGAGAAAAAAGGAGAAGCAAGTAGGAGGAATTGATGGTTAAATATGAAAAAGTGGGAGAGAATTTATTTATTTCTAATGGTTTAAAGGTTTCTGTGGGAGGAAGAAAATAGATGAAAAAAGAAGAATGAAAAAGAGTAAAAAGAAGAAAAAGAAGAAGAAGAGAGAGAATACAGGTGACCGTGGGAATAGTTTTGAAAGAAAACAGAAGAAAAAGAGGAGAGGAAGCTCTTGAGGAAAATATGAGAAAAACAGTTTTTCGCTTTTGTTTTGAACCGAATTTCTGATTTCTTGAGTTCAGAAAGTTTGAAAACTTCGAAAGAATCTGATTTTGAATCAGATAAAAAACATTGAGTCGTGTACGGTCAGATTATATGATCTAATTGAACCTTATCATAGAGTGCCCTTTTATTACAAAGGAATTCGCACTAGAATAACAAGACTCTCTTTCTTCTGTTACTACAAATGGTTGAATCTCCGATTCGAAACAAGGATCAAAAGAAGCTCCGCCCCTTTTCCAAAACAACCTCCTCCTCCATAAATTTTGCATCTGCTGCTTGAATGTCTGATTTTGTTTGTTCTATTCAAAAATTTAATTGGACTTTCAGAGCATTTGACAGTATGCTCTAGATGCGTAAGAATAGAGAATTCAGATGATTCAGAAGCACAGCGGAAGAAGAAAATCTCGTGAATCCATTCATTTTTAATGAGCTTCATAAGGTTGTTCTCAATTGCCGGAACAGGAAAATGAGTGCCATTTTCTATTGGTTCTTTCGATTCTTTTCTATCAAATTAATACCAGAAAACTAACGTCATTGAGCGTGAGTGCACGCGAATTCTAACATAAAAACCACAGAAAAAGTAGATGAAAATGGTGAAAAAGTGGGGAAAAAGTGTCAAGAAAACAATAAATGACATCAAGAATTAAAATGAAAATGATGAAGTCTCTTTTGAGTTTAAGAAAACGAGGGAATGACAAATTATGAATAAAAGAATAAGATAATTGAATGGTTATACATCTGAATATGTTTAGATGCTTTTTTTTACTTCTTTTGAAGAATGAAAATATATTACGAAAGATAATTCTCACATTGGAAATCCACGATTCGGAAAAAATAGTTGAAGTGAGCAAGTTTATAATATTGAAACAGCTGTTTCATTTATGCAAATGACCACAATGGAGACTTACAGGTCTGACCGTTGAAGTTGTTTTTTGAATCATTTTGGAAATATATTTCGTTTCAAATTACAATTTATCCATCAATCATACTCCATTTACTATAAAACAACAACAACTAAACACCATAGACCTGATAGTGAGTTTCGTTGATTTCAGTTCATTAAAGTTTGAATGAATTATTAGTTTTTGTTCGGGGCATTACTGTAGGTTGACTCTACAGTAATCATATCAGAAACTGAAGATGAATGTTCCTTCGAAACTGTTTCCACGTCTCAAAATCTAAATAAAAACTTCGCCTTCATCATGTGTTGATGTTTTTCATTTTGAATCGGACTATCTGGAAATCCACTCGATTACAGTATACTCATTCAGTGGGATATCAAATACCAGAACATTGAGTTCTTTTTAAAAAAAAGATACAACTCAAGGCACCACCAGTCATTGTTCAGACATGAAAAATACAAAATATTCTGAGAAGAATAACACAAAAGGCGGAAGACACAGATGTGTATTTAAAGACACTGAAATATGCGAAAATACGGGGCAAAAGGAAGCGACGACGTGTCAGTGGATCGTGAATTATTGAAATTTCGCAAAAACGGAGTTTTTCTTCACTCCTTTCTTGTTGCTTTTTGTGTCATGAGCATTCTTTTTCCGACGATTTGAAGAGGACAAGAGAAGGGTGAATAAACGGAAATGACCTACGTTTATTCAAGGATGAATATGAGATACTTCCTGGCAAGGTTATGAAAAAATGGAGAGAGCAAAGATTGACTTTGTTAAAAAACCAATGTATATTCTTCAAACAAACAAAAAATACTTGGGTTCGGCTTTGACAATTTTCAGATTAAACATAATAATTCTGTGTTTGATACATGTGTTCTTCAATTCCAGAATGTTATTTCTTGTTGAACTCAATTACACCCTAGAAAGTTTATTTCGATTCACCGTAAATGATAGAGTGAAGATGGTGCAGCATAGAATTTTTACATCTCTATAATATATTGTTGACGATTTGTTCACAACAAAATTTGCAGAGAAATGCACTCGAAGCTTCTTTTCTTCTTTCAGTAGTTTGGTCTGGAGTTCATGTACCTCCACGTGGTTTAAAAAACAGTGTATAACCTCAAAACCGACGTTCGTTTCCTCGTTCACTTTCTTTTTTGAGAACTTCCACACTCTCTTTCAATCTTTTCTAGTTTCTTCTCTTCTTCTGATAATGTCCCAATTCGCGTGAAAACAGTTGTTCATTGCTATGATTAAAAATGAAATAAAACGTTTCACATTCTATGTTCTACCACAACAAAACGCTATTCTTTTTCAATCAGATACGCAGACATTGAGAGTGAGAACTAAAAGTGAGAAACTCAGAAGACAGTCAGATTCCTCATTCTTATCAGACATAAACTAATTTTCAACATTGTTGTATTTTCCATTTCATATTGCTCTAATTTACAAAAGTAATCAAACGATGTTTGGATTGAGATCAATCGAATGTTGTCAGTGTGCTGGATCTTCAACAAAGACTTCTTATTTTGGTATTTACCGCAATTCTTACAGTGAGCCATTTCATTTTCCTATGGTTTCAGATAATGTAAATCATCGTCCATCGTTCACTTCCTGCGGTCATTCAATCAGTTCTTCATGTGTAAAAAACGGATCGAATTGTCCGATCTGTAACCAGAAAATCATGTTAATTGATGATTTCACTTCTCGAACTTTCTTCGAAGAATTCAGGAAAAATCCTATTACACTTTTCAAGAATTGGTTCAAAGCTGACGTCAGTACCTTAGAAACTTGTTCGAAATGCCGTGAACCTGCGAAGAAGATTTATCAGTGCATTTCATGTGCACTGTCATTCAAACAGTTATATATTGTAATTATTCCAAATGATGGAACTCCGTGGAATGAATTCTCTAAACGAATATACAACCAAATAAGAAAAGAACAAGAGGAAATAATGAAAAAAGGTGAGTTTTTTTAGTTTATTGAATTGAAGATATTATCTGTAGCAATAAGTTTCAACAAGTTTGCATCACCTATCCAACGAGATGAAAATTCGTTTCGACCTCGTTTCCGAACGACATTCAATGTATTGGCTAATACCGTATTCTGTGTTGATTGTTTTCTTGATGACCATGAGGGACACATGAAACAGACAATTCTAGAATTAGAATATACAACAGAAGAACTGAAAAGGGACTCTTCGTGGATTGCAGCAGGATTTTTATGGAATGAAATGAAAGCTAAACAAGGAAAATGTTTGATCAGAACAATGAAAATGCACAGAATATGCGAAAAACTTTTTCATTTGGCATGTTTTTATTTTCCGTCGCCGGGAGCAAAATTGGAATACAAAGACTATCATGATCTGTTTCCAACAAAACTAAATAAGTTCTTCGAATCATTTCCGAGAAAAAACCTTGATATGATACCAATGAATCGAGGAGATAAGTGGATTGAAATGCTGGAAAACGAATTGAGAAATCTTGAGAATCAGAAGGAATGCAAATGCGATTTCGTTTGGAATGAAATGCACAAAATGTCATTTGGAAACAGAGTAGAAAAGAAGTTTGTTGAAATAATCAATGATTTTGAAGATACGAATATTACTGAATGTCCTTTGGATGTCAATGAAACGAATCGACTTTTGGAGAATGCATCTGAAGTGAGATTTCTCATTGAGTTTGTATTCTAATGCAACTTTTGTAGATGATGTCTCCAATGAAACTTCACAAACTCTACACGGTTTTCTGTTGGAATTACAGAAGTGAAATCTGTTGTTTGTTCGGTTCGTTAATTTTTTTAAAATTCTCTTTATCAACAATTCATTCATATATTCAGATAATTGTAACCGAAAACCCTGGTGTTGTCCAAACTGTGGGGTTGCTTCTTGTATGGATTGTATCAAATCTGATATTTCTTTCAAATGTTCATTCTGCGGAGACGTTTTTCGTGTTAGTTCAGTTTAACACAACAATGAATTCATTCATTTTTGCAGGATGATCAATATAAATTACCAAATTTGAAAATCGATGAAGATTTGTTGGATCTTATCACTTTTTATAAGAAGAATTGTGTTGATCTATTGGAAGAATGGTGGAACTGTGAGGTTTATTTCTGAAAACGAAGAGATCAACACCCTAAATGATACTTTCAGACATCGAAACTTGAATTCTGTTTATCTTGTTCTTCGTACTCAAATCAATTGGAAGTGTGTGTTTTTTGTGAAATCGGTTCAAAGAAAAACGTATTAAAAACCATACCACCAGTGGAAACAAGAGTTGAATACAGACAAAATATGAAATTGTATTTCAAGAATTCTGGATTAGAGACTTTTCCGATTCGATGGCAATGTTCTGATTGCAAATCGAGACTTCATGCCAATTGGATGCATAAATACTGTGACGCCTCAATATCGAAAGAATGGAAAGGAACATGGAATCGTGGATGTAATCATATTTATCCAAGAGTTTACGATACGAGAAAATGTTCGAGTATTGATGTGAATGGAAGTAAATGTGAATTCAATGCAATCCGATTGAAAGATATTCAATATTATGATATTGCAATGAAAGCGGCGACATTCGAACTTGTATTCAGAATATTGAAATTGTCAATTGAAGAATCAGAATTGAAATGTCGAATGAGAAGAATGAAATTATTGAGTTTATACGGCATTTTGAAATCAAAAATCAGCAGTTTTTTATCGAATTCAATGACGGAAAAAAGAAGCAAAGGACTGGAAAATGTTTCTTCGGAAATACAAAATTTAATTGGAGTCTTGAAAAAAGAATGGAGGAAGTCTCACAAGGAAGAAATGAATTGTTCATGTGAAAAAGTTTGGAGTCGCCTCGATAATTCTGAAAAGAAGAAACTGAAGAATACTCTGATAAACACGAAAGAATTGATTGATAACTGTCTATTGGGAAATCACTATGAGGAAGATTCAGAAAAAAGTGTGGAAATATCAGATGATTTATCAGATATTTCAACGGTAAGCACTCAGTGAAACATATTTGATAAACACCTTTTTTCTCAGAATCTACTGTGGTCGACACATATCAAATGAATGCGTTTTCTGTCTCGGTTACATATATTTTCACTGATTCCTTTCTGTTTATAAATATTCGATTTATTATCTATTTATTTTATTAATATGTTTCTATTTCATACATATTTATATCTTTCTCCATCCTGAAACAAATTAGAAACTTTCGATTTCAGATAAAATGCATTATCTTGAGTTCTTATATTGTCATGCATGTGCTCGAACTTCCACACAGTTCCAATTTTTCGGTATGTGTTCTTCAATTTTGTCAAAAATCATTTAAAAAGTTCAGATTCGGATAAAAAGAAACCGTGCTACGGAACATGCGGACACTCCATTTGTCTTGAATGTTTTGAAAAGAATTCGAATAAAAACTGCCCAATTTGTCGAAAAGCGAATGCATTTGAAGAGAAAACCGTAAATTTTGCATTGATAAATAGCATTGAAGATTGCTGGAATATTTTGAAAGCTTGGTGGAATGGAACGGTAAGGAAAACGATTCACGAGAAGTTTTTTTCGAAGTTTTAGGTCGAAAGAAAAATTGATTGCTCAAAATGTGAAGATAAAGCAAGAATTCCGAGAATTTGTATGAGTTGCGATGGATTTCGTTTATGTGAGAAAACAAATGAGTCGTTGAGACTCCGAATGAGATTCGATACTCATATGTATACTTTGGCAAGTCATGTTTTATGCGGAGACTGTATTGAAAAATATCATCATGACCATAAAGATAAACAGATGAGAGTGAGAGATATTGAGTTTGCCGAAGAGGAAATAAAAATGACGACATCAAGTATCATTATGAAAATATTCAAACGTCGAATTGATCGAGAATCGATTTCTTGTCATCTTCAATTATTGAGAATCGAAATAACTGAAAAGTCATTAAGGAATTTAATCGAAGGAACATATCGGCCAGAAAATGATTCTTGTGGGCAATTATTGAAAGAGATACGATTGGAATTATTCAGAAAAAGAATGAGAAATTTGGAGAAACAACTTCAGTCTTTCTTCGAAACTGAACCATCGAAAAGATCAAAATGCGAATGCACTCGAATTCTGGAGAAATCAAATCAAATGGATCGTTCTGAATCTGTAAAAACGATTTATAGATTACTTGCAACACGGTCTATCGGAAGTAATAATTTAGGATGTCCCTTATATTTCAAATTCAATGAAACTGAACGTCAAATTCTTTTATCTGAATTAAAAGAAGAGGTAATTTGAATTGAATCGAATAGTTTCGAATTGAAAGATTTAGGAAATACTACCGGAAGAACCAACATCGGCAGAAAACAATCAACTACAATGTTGTCTTTGTGATGTATTCAGTAAGCGACACTAAAATATTTTCATATGAAATGAGAATTCAGACAGTCGGAATGTGGAAACAGAACAACAATTAGAGTATTACAATGATAATTGTTTGGATATTTTTGAGAATTGGTGGAAATCTGAGGTAAGAAGAAATCAGATAAATGAGATTTTTCTGGATTTTCAAAGATTAAATTATTGAAGTTTCAGATGCCATTGAACTCAATTTGTCTCCAATGTCTCACTTTTCTCAATCATTTCAGTGTTGGTATTTCTTGTCGAATGAAATTAAAACAAAATAAATTCGATAAATTGGATCGTTGGGAAGAAACTGTTTTATTGTTTCCGGATTACGAGAAAACCGACACTTCACACAAAACACAAAACGGTTGTATCACAAAAAATTGTTCTTTGAAAAACCCAAATTATTGGAAATTTATGATCAAACGTGGTACTTTGACATATGCTTCGTCGATGTTGAAAAAAGGATTGAATGAAGCAATTGGAGTTGTCGACTGTAAATTGAGGAAGATGAGAATGATAAAAACAGGAAAACGACTTGTACATACAATTTGCGAAATTGGAATGAATAATCTCTCGAAATGGAATGAAAAAGAAGTTTCTGAAATCATGGAGAAGATCGAAAATTTAATAGAGAAATTGAAATTTCAATGGAAAGAATATCGATATGGAAACGGAGAAACAAGTGAAACATTTGAAGTTATCAAGTGTGAATGCACGATTCTCTGGGAGAAAGAAGACCCGAAATTGAAGAAATCGTTGAAAGAGATTTCCGAATTCTCATCGTTCGATTTGATTTCTGGATGTCCTTTGAATTATAAACACTCTATCAAATTGAAGTTCAGTGGAAAAGTTAAATAATCATTGTTCGATTCTATAGATACGAAATTATGATATACTTACTGTGTTTTGAACTTTGAACCGCCTCGGAAACATTTGTTATTTCATCGAAAACCGATCATCAAACGCTCAGTTTTCCCATTGCTAAGTCTATTTTTTGACACTATATCTCTCTATTTTTTTGCTTTTCGATGTTGTAAATACTTGACGCTTTCGACACTATTTTCTGTTTATTGAGCTTTTTCTCTTCTAGAAAACTACTTTTTACTTTTCCAAACCTTATTTTTTTATCAAATAAATCAAATATTTCAAAACTTCTTTTTCTTCTTCGACTGGTTTTTTCCTATTTGTTATTTTGAATGGGAAATTGATAAGAAACTAAATATGAATCATTCTTCTCTCCGATTACATTCTTCTGACTACATCATCAACTTATAACTGTTTCTTTATTTTTCAGAAAACTTTTGCATGGATTTTGTGGAGGAAATTGATGAAAAGTCAGTAAAATATTCAGATAAATCAATTAAAAATGAATTTCAGATCATTGACAGAGAATCTTAATTTGAACGAATTGACAGGAGAACTTCGTGACGGAATCACCGAAACATACGCATCGATGATGAAATCGTGAGTAGTTTTTCTTCAGACACTAAAATAAATCTTCATCTTTAGGCTGAGAAAAAATCAAAAAAAGAAGATAAGAAATTTGAAAAGAAAGAAGAATCGATTGGAGAATCGTTTCCTGAAAGAACTGGAAGAAGAAAGGATGAAATTGAAAATGGAAGAAGAAGAAATGAGAAAAAGTTTAGAAGAAGCGTTGGAAAAACAAGTTGAAACAAGTAAAGAATTGATAGAAATGAACAAAAGAGAAAAAGAGAATCGAGTGATTGTCGAAATGATTTTTGATATTGCCAGAAATTGGACAGATATCGATTTCTGGTTTAGTCAAATTCTTGGAATGGTGAGATTTTTCAAAATTAATTTTTTAAAATTTGATGTTTTCAGCAAGAAGTTTTGAAGTCTGTTGAAGAGAATTCGGATGAGAAAGAACACAAAAAAGGAAATTCAGCAGCGATGATCAGACATCGAATGAAGGTAACGGGTTCAATTTATTTATGAAAAATCAATTATTTCAGAAGAAAGCTGATTTAATTCAAAGATTGCATGATTCAAACATCGAATTAGTAGAAAAAGTGCTAGATTCGTTGAAGGAAACTTTGGATTTTGTAGTGTTTGGAATTGAAGAAACGAATCGAAATGGACTTTCAGTTTTTCTGAATTCAATGATGAATATACAATTTTTGACTCTGGATGTAAGTTCTTAGAATTTAAAAAATTAGAATTCAATATTTGAAACCAAAAAGGAAAACTGTCAATTACAGAGTGAGCAACTAATTGATAGCGGAATCAATCAGATGAAAGAAACTGTTTTCGAGATTCGAGAACTCCTCTTCCAGTTGCCATTGTATCAATTGAGACCAAGAAAATCGATTCGGCAATATCTTTGGGATCAAATCGATTCATTCGATCAGAGTCATTCTATCTGTTTTTAATAAATAAATTTTCTTTTTTTTGTGTCAGAAAGAGAACTTTTTAATAAAAAAAATTCATTGAGAAATGAGAAGAGAGAATGAAGTATTTTAACCCGAGGAATGCATAAAGTGGAACGATAAAAGCCTGGAAACGAAAAGAAAATACACAGAAAAAAAAGAGAAAATAATCAATGACGATATACACGATGAGCACGAATCATCGGAACTGGAGTGATCGATCTACGTTGAATTCTCGATGGAGCAGCAATTTGTCGCGAGAATGGATGAGGAGATGTAGCCACTTGGAATGGAGTTGGAGCAACTGCTTGAGCTGATGACTGTTTTATATCTGAATATTGTTTTTTTCTTCGGATATAATCCATCTTATTTGAAATGTCAAGATGTAAGAATACCCATTTTCTCAGAGAACGGATCTTTTTGAACCGGAGATTTGAGACAGTTTGAAGAAAACATTGCCAGTCCAATTATCTGTTTTCATTCGAACTTTGTGAACCTCATTTGAAACTTCACTTTCGATTCGATGGTTTCTTTCTCTTCTTTTCCCTTTTTTATCCACTCGGGAACACTTTTTTCTTTTATGAATACTCACCGGATGATTCTGTGACTTCTGAAGTGGCAGTTGAAATAAGTAGAATTGTGAAGAGAAAAATCAGAACTCTTTCAGATAAATATGTCATTTTGTGCTGGAAAAATAGAAACATAAAGATGAAAGATGTTGACTTTAAAATAGATATTTGGAAGGAGAAAAGAAGAAGAAGAGGAAAAGAAATGATGAATAATTGATGAAAAAGTGTCGAAAAGTAAACGAATAACCAGTAAAAGAGGGAGGTCACCTACCTGAAGAATATTTGAAAACATGCGACTCCGTGGAGAGGATTTCGAAAGAAAACATGCTTTGAGGGGAAGAAATTTCATTCTGAGGAGATACGAAACCTCTTATTAAAGAGCATCTTCCGAATATTACTATTGAAGAAACAAATGAAAAACTATAAAATAAGTAAAGACTCCCAGCCACAAATCAAAAGTTTTCGATAGGAGACAAACAAGAATTGATGCTCCGAAACCATGAATCCAACATTGTATTTACATCGAAAAAGACATGGCACCGCATCAAAAATCACTTGAAAAATCTCGTTTTTATCGGTTTTCTACGGCCGAAAAGACTTTATAACAAGAGTATAAGATCAACATTTGAGCAAATAGTCTCTCTTTTTCTCATGTGGTCTGTCCCAATGGCATAAGTATTTACAACAAGAGAGTGTAATACTTCTTGTATACAGTATTCTAGGGAAAATAAGGGAACTAATGGGAAAAACATAGAAAGAGAGAGAGAGAGAGAGAGAGAGAGAGAGAGAGATGTGTTCTTCTTCTGAATCTGTATTCTACTCTTTCATTACTCTTACGTGAATCCATGTGTCTCTACCGGATTTGTAGTAGAAACGGGAGCGATGGAATAGAAAAAAGATGAAAAGGAAGCACGAAGAGGGAGAAAAGTCAAGCCGCCAATTTAAAACCGACCGAAACTTTAGCGGACGATGGTTGGCTTGTAGTGGAGAATGGCCGCCACCACACAGTAATAGGTAGGTATAATAGATGAAGATGGTTGGAAAAAACGAGAAAAGGATGATGAAAAACGTGTTATTATTTATAAGGAGAAGACATAAAAAGAAAATTGGAAAACCGAAGAAAACAGTTGGCAAGGATAGGCATGAATTGGGATGTGAAGATTCTGTTGGATGGGGGATTCTGTCAGAAGGACATGAGATCTGAGAGCATTTTAAGAATCAAGACGGATCTTCACGGGATACGATCAACTCAATCTTTGTCTATCTCGAAATTCCCTTTTGGATGACCGATTGTTCAAATTTTGTTGCAAATTGTTGAGAAGATTTCAATGAGAAGAAGAAAATAATTTGAAAAACTAAAGAGACGCCGGATGTTTCTCTAATCTTCCCATAATCCTTATCCGCTGAGGAAAAAAGAGAAGGAAGCGGAAGAAGTTTTTGGGATTTCGAATTCAAGAACTCGGATCTTTTAAGAGTTTTACAGAATAAACGAACGAAGGAATCTTTGCGATAGTAACACTTCCGTTTCTTCAAAAGGTCACAACCGCAAGAACAATTGAAAAAGATTTCACTTCTCAGTCATTTCGTGTCAGTCATTACCAGAAAATGACACCCGGTTGGTTGCAAAACTCAAGCGATAATTGGCGCCGGACAGTGGTTGTGGTAGGGCAATTTAAAGTTGAAAGGGGAGAGAATGAGAGAGAGAGAGAGAGAGAGAGAGAGAGAGAGAGAGAGAGAGAGAGAGAGAGAAAGAGATGTGAAGGGTTGACCTCCGTGCTCTAGACCGTTGTAAAGGTAACTAAGGAATAAAGGAAGAAGAATTGAATGAAAGGGCAACATTGGGGTGTAAACTCATTTGACCCGCGTATCAAACAAATGAAAAGTATTTCTTCCGAGAATGGAAAACAAGAGAAAGTCGATTAGAAAAGAAGAACTTAAATTGAAAAAGTTCTTGATTTGAATACTGTTTCGTTGATATCATCGGCTACTTCCTGTGATCAATTGAAAAGTCAAATGTGTACTCAATGGGTCATTTCTCTTATTAAACCACATTGATATCCTTAGCAGCAGCAACCCCCAATTTGACGTGTAGATGACAGCAAGTGGCTCGAAAGGGGCGACAAACAAAAGAAAACTGTTTGACCGACTGAGATATGTATATATATTCATTTTGGTATGTATGTATGAAAGAAAAGTGAGAGAATCGAATTACAAAACAACATATGGGAAGATAGATTCGATTACCATTCATAGTAGAAAGAGAGAGAGAAAGTGAAGAAGATCGTAAGAGCCGAAGATCGAATGAACGATATTATTAGTGAAAAGAGTTGGATTGAAACAGAAAGTTAATGGGGCGGAGTGAAAGTTTCCAGTCGTTTCTGTTCGGATGTGGAACCTCTGAACTACAGTAACCTGTTCAGACGTTCTTGATTCCTCCTCCTCCCCCCTCTCCGTCTCTTTCGGAGGATACTCAAAACTCTAAACTGTTTCCAGTTTTCATCGAGTCAAATGCCAATCCACACTCTTCGAGAAACAAATTTTCGTATAATCCGAAATCCAAACAAATCGGTAAAAGAGAGCAGATGGCAGAGAGGAATGAAGAAGGTTCGAATGTAAATAAATATTGTTACTAGATAGATAGAAATGAACATTCACATCAAGAAACAAACTTTGAGAATTTAGAGTTCAAATGGAAACTTTCCTCTCCAAAAGAATCCGAAGTCATCGTGTTCTGATCTATCAAAGTCCATTCCGTAGACTCTTCAGAGTAATCGAATACCAGTAAGTTCCTGGTCAAACAAAAAAACTGAGGACCAGTTTCTGCAAAAGTGTCAAAAATCCGTCTGTTGGAAACTCAATCCTTTTGGAACAAAAACTTCTTTTTGGTTCAGTGACCATTCGAAAGGTACCATAAGACACCAACTGAACAGAAAAGAGAGAAAGTGACATATGTGAATATATAATGAAGGAAAAAAAAAGAAAGAAAAAGAAGATTTTCTGTCGAAAAAAGAGTCTATAAACTAAAAGAGAAAGTGCGAAAACTTTTGGTTTTACTTTTGAAAAGCCGCGAGTAATGGGAAATAAGGGATGGCAGGAGAGAGAGAAGGAAATGATGAAATCTCAGTGGGATTTCATTTACAACTGGTTCTTGATTCAAACTGAAACTGATTCCAAAAAAATGAAAGAATGAAAGAAGAAGAGGAACAACATAACACATCAAGGACGTTTAGCCGTTAGAAATGACGTTCTGAGATGAAAACTACTAACCAATAACTAATCGTATTCATTGTAATTCATGAAATATGTAAATATAAATCAAAACTTGACCGGAAAACACATTGAGAGAGAAAGTAAAGAGGAATAGGTAATTGAAAAGAGAGAGAGAGAGAGAGAGAGAAGTGCATACTACTTCCCACTTTCAACAATACCATCATCATCATAATACACTTCATTCACTCGCCGTTCAAGTGTGCAACTTCCTGTTTGAAGAGGTCGGGAACGAGGTAAAACCGCAGGGAGCAGTGTACCTACAAGTATGAGAAACAAGAAGAAGGGTCCACTGGAGACAGATTCAAAATATAAGAAATCAGAAATTCATTCGAAAGATCCAAAGAAATGTGTGTCCAAAATGGCAATAAACAGAAAAACATTTGTGTGTACCTTCTGAAAATGGAAACGTCGTCAACATCATTTCTCCATCATAACATAAAAAACGGAGGGAAAAAGAGATGGAACCCATTACGTGTTATGGGTATGAATGTCAAATGAGACGTCTTTTCTGACAGACAATGTACTTCCTTCTGGATCATGGAAAAGCTGTACTTTCTATTCAAAAACCGATGGAATCTGTGCTTGAAGTTGAGAAGAAATCAAGATGGATATTAAGATTTTTAGGACCGGTCAATGGCAAAAATGGAGCATCTCTTCGTTCGGAGAAATCTGATATGCGTGTGGAAAAGTGTCGGATTTCTCGCGCAGAAAGAGAAAAGTGATCAAGTGTGTGGCCGATGGTTTTTGAAGAAAAATATGAAAAGTTTGAAGAAATGAAGAATATTTTCTCTCTGCAAATGACATTTATATAGTGATTGGAAGGAGCTGACCGACCGCCTGAGACATTTTATTTCCCCCTATTATTCTTCTTCATTTTTATTTTACGATGTGATTCAGTGATTTATGTATGAGAACGTATGAGAAATCGAACCTTTAATGGGTTTTATTAACTGGTTGATGCATCAAGTGATAATAGAAGGTCGTTAGGTTCTAGAATGAGACAAAAACAACGTCACTTTGGAGTAACAATTAACCTAGTTGTTTTCAAACTGTGAGTATTCTGAACATCGATTTCTGATTTACTTCAGGAACTATTTTAAAATACAAAAAAAAGATAGGTTCCACCGAGATTTGAACTCGGGTCGCAGGATTCAAAGTCCTGAGTGCTAACCGCTACACCATGGAACCGTCGACCGCCGGTTGCAACAGTCAATAAACCTGTGATTATATCGTTGCCGCGAACACGATTGCTTCGGCGGAAGAAGCGCAATGTCGCAAATACTATACATAAGAGGGAAAGGAAGCTAGAGAAATGATGGCAACCTGGTATAGAAATCTGCCAAATTGAGTTACTTGTCATCCGTTTTGCGTTGAAATTTGTCTCGAAACATCTTTCGGAATTCACTAACGAGGTTGTACACGTCCCTTGGGTTAAGCAAAGGATAGAGAGGGACTCGAAGAAAAAAGTTTTTTTCTGGAGGAGAATTCGGGATTGGTAAAGATAACAAATAAATATCAATTATTGTTTATAATGGAAAAAACAATCGCATCGAGTTCAAACATGTATCAAAATACCCTTTGTTGGTTTTCGGAGGGAATTTCGTTTCTGAAACTTTTATTAATAGTTTTTTCGGAAATCACTTCTACTGAAATATAGAGATAAATAGTGCTTCTGATGTCTACAAATCTTTCTTTTTCAGCCATAATGATTAGAACTCCATCGTTTTCTTCGATTCCCTTTTTCTCCTTCTGGAGTCGATTTTCTAAATGAAATAAAATCCATTTGTCAACAATCCGAAATGATATTTCAAAGAACGTCGATGAGGAAGAGACACTTGAGATCCGCCGTTCGCGCCTTTTCCTATTTTATTTTTAGTAACTTTTTTCTATTTTCACAGTTTTTTTTGTAGTTTAATTCTTCTCTTCAACGCAGAACAATGGTTTAATCTTAAAATATAAACTTGAATTTTTAGAAAATTACGAAAAATTTGTTATGTTTTTTTTTCGCTCTGAAAAACACAGTCTAATTTGCCCTTTCCGAGTGGGTTCTCTATTCAAAAAAGCGACTCATCTCAATAATGTTATATCAAGAGAATGTAATTTAATCCAACAGTAACTCAGTTTTCTGTGTTTTTCAGATCTATGAATTTCCATCATTTTCTCCAAAAAAACAAAAATATTGAATCATCATAAACGTCATTTGGAAACAAAAGAACTTATTCTTTCTTTCCATCTTTTCTATATATAATCTCATCTGACAAATCGTCTTCCTTCCTCCGTGTTTTTCTTATTTCTACCTCTCGAGGGAATTTGATATTCGACCTGGAACACAAAAAAAGTTTCTCGTTTTTCCCCAAAAAGAAATTCTCTTCTATTTCCAATATTTCTCTTCTTTTCTGTTTAATTTTCACTATTTTACGAGTGTTCTCTTGTGCGTGATTCAGTCTAATTTTCCATCAGAATGGGGATTCCCCTTCCCAAAAAAAAAAGAAAAAAAAAGATATGGAGTTGAAGACTTCGAGCACAGGCGGCGCCGAAAATTCATTTAACGGCTCTGGGCGTGGGTGACCAAAAATGACGAAATTCTCGACGAAAACGAACCGGAGATGGGGAACCGAGAGAGAGTACAATGATTCAGAAGATGTGACATTTTCAGAAGACGTTTGCTTCATTGAAAAAGAATTTCCAAGAGTTTAATCAAAAGTTCAATGAAATGAATGTCTACGAATAGTACTTTGATTTCATTCGTTTTTTTTTTCAATTTCCCCTTCTAAATAGAACACGTTTAATTTACTGTTCCGATGGGATTTTCATTCGCTCCCAAGTTCAGATTCAGCACAAAACACAGAAAACTGATCGAAAATGAGAAAAAAAAAAGAAATTTCTCTAATCAGACTCTTCGAAAATGTAATTCCATTCACCTTTCCTTATTTGAAATGTCATTTTTATATGAAAACTCTTTTCTTCTTATCACATCATTTCTGAAAGGTCCAACTTCCAATTCAAACTCATAATTTGAAAGTATTCATGACTTCAGACATCAGATCTTTTGTTCGAACTTAAAATCAATGAACTGAGAGTTCAAAACGGAAGAAATTCCAATCGAAATAGAAATCATTCATGCTCTTCTAATACAGAAGCCGTTGTTAATAGTGGAAGTATTCCGATATCCGCCTATTCCGTTGATCACATTCAAACTAGAAATGATCCAAATGAGTTCCGTCTGTCTATACTCAACCCTATAATTTTAAATATTTCTACGATCACTTCTAATAAATGATCACATCACCTTTCAATTTCTTCCTTCTTCCTCTTCTTCAACCTTTCCTTATAATTTAATTTAAGGGTTTCCCAAATGCTTTTCTTTACTCGTTTCCCTTCATTTGAATGAGAAGAAGAAGAAGAAGCCTATATTCAAATATTATATTCCATTTCACGAACACCCCCATTCAAATGCAATATAATTTGAATTCAAAATGACCTCATTTCCATTTTGAAGCCTCATTTAGAAAGTACTTCTCTAATTTCTTTTCAAAAGACTTTGAATCAAAAAGGAAAGAATTTCGGTCAAAATAGACCACCCATCAGATCAAAATGAATTCTCATTTGCTCTTTCTGTTTCATTTAATTGCTTCTCCATGTACTTTTTCAACTTCTCTCTCTCTCTCTCTCTCTCTCTCTCTCTCTTTCTCTCTCTCTCTCTCTCTCTCTCTCTCTCTCTCTCTCTCTCTCTCTCTCTCTCTCTCTCTCTCTCTCTCTCTCTCTCTCTCTCTCTCTCTCTCTCTCTCTCTCTCTATCTCTTCTGATTCCTAATTTCTTCTCCTAAATTTTGTCCATTTTTTGGTTCGAAGATCTCTCTTTTCTATTTCTTTTTCCAAAATTCGATCAAGAAATGTTTCGAGAGGCCAAAAAATAAGAGCAGACTAAATAAAAATTTGAAATAAATAGACGGAAAACGCATCTTTTTGCTCATCGTTTTCTTCCATTTTCTAGTAAGTAAACACTATTTTCTTTGTGCACATTGAGTGGGTTTTAAGAAAACTGAAGAGAGAGAGAGAGAGAGAGAGAGAGAGAGAGAGAGAGAGAGACGTCATCTGAAGAATTCTCTGTATTCCTCAATCAAAAACAGATTCATTGAGTCAGTAAAGTCTTGCAAAGACATCGTTCCAGGGATTCAGAATCCGTGTTTGCATCGTTGTTGCATGTGGAGATAAATGTCCTCTTCGAGAGAGAAAATGACACGTACATATTCGTTTCCTTCTCTTTCTTCTCCAAAAGAAATGTATTCATCTACATATAAACATGCAATTTGTGTTCATTGATCCATCATTTCTCTCTCATTTTAATGTTCCAAAATCCTCGAAACTTCTGAAGACACTTGTAATTTTGATACTTGAAAGAACAAGTATTCTGAATTGCTTCCGGGTGAATCTTTTGCCAGCTCATTCCCCAATTTCGTGCAAACTGAGACTAGAAATGTGAGAATTCAGAAGAAAAAAAGACTTTTCTCATCAGACGTCTCAACCTATTTTCACTTGAATTCCGAATGACGAACTCCACAAAACTACAAAAGTAATCAAAAGTAGACATGAATATTCTATTTAATACACCTACACATTTTTCATTTATTTTTGGAAACTTGTATCTTATAAACAGGTTTACATCGATACAATATGACGTAAGCCATAATTCATTCGTATAAAATATATACACTTTCGAAATTCTTCGGGATCAAACGTCTTGTTTCGTGTGAGTAACTTATTTAAATTTTGAGATGATCATCGACCAAAAGTGTCGTATTTTGGAAGTTATCTCAATGTTTTCGTATTCATGGATTATAATGGATGGAAACTTTCATTCATCCGTATGTCTACTCAGAGTTCACTTTCATACTTTTCAAAATCTCATCATTATATATATCTGTGATGTAACGATTCGGTCTGGTGGAAAATTATGGAACCGAGGATCTAGCACGTATGAAGGTACTTCTCCTTGATATAAAATATCAAATTGTAGTCTGATGATTCCATTCGGTCTATAAAATCATAGTTTTCGTTCCTCGTTTACCATAAGGATTCGCCTTTCTTGTGTAACTTTTAGAAGAATTTTCCTTTCATAAATCAATTAGTCAGTTATTTTCTTATTCATATTTTTTGCCCTTCTTTGACAAAAACAATTCTCTCCGGTGTCCTCTTCATATCATGTCACTTTTCGAATTCTCATATTTCTATTTTACTTGTTTTGTTTGTCTCTAACTTTTTGTTTTTCTGATTCCTCATTTCTTATTCTTTCTTATTTTCAGATGAATTTCAGTTAATTTTAATAATTAATTACTCACCAACCCTCCCTTTAAGATCTTAAAAATCATTCCATCTCGTATTTCAAGATATAAACTGTAAGCATTTCAATCTGGAAAGTTATTCCGGAACCCTCAATTTTCGGAATCTTGTAAGTCGAATCCTCGAAACTAGTTGGTTTCCATAGAAGTTGATATCTATTCCAGATAAATTCAAAAAGTGGGCGGAGCCTATTTTTGAGTTCTATTCATCATCAGAAGGTTTTGCATCTCTAGACGTTTCTCAATACACATTTTCAGTTTCATGAAAATATGTATTGTGAGAATTCGTTAAATAAGCAAATCCTATATAAAACGAAATGAATTTTGTTGAGAGTTTGTCTGTCTCATTTACTCTTGAAATACATTTTGCTCAGTGGTGAATCCAAGAAGAAATAGTTTTTCTCCAACTGTTTATTGATGAATGAGATAGTTTTTGTTATTAATCTTCGATGCGCTAAAGCAATAAGAGAACATCATTAAGAGACGATGTCCGAAACACTCGAGAAGGCCATGTCACACATCCCCCAAACTGTAGAGGGGAGTCTAATATTTTGTGTATGTGTACCCTATAGTTCGCTCATTACAAATTCACTTCAGTTACCCCGAACGACCCCTCCTCCCCAAAGATGACGTCATCTGAAGTCAAAAAATCAAAATTGTCAGTTTTGAAGATAGAGCTTCAAACTTTTCGGAAATGAGTTTAAAACACTTTTTTAAATATTTTCTCAGTACATGACTTGTTTTTATCTCTTACGGTTCAATCGCAAATTCTATTTTTATAGAAAAATTTTCAGTTTTTTGGAATACTGAAATTTTTAGTACTGACCTCAGCTTAGATATTGCAAAATTCGGAACCGCCATGGTCACTTACGTATAAATCACATGTGGTTTTATCTTAGTTTTACTGGCTAAGGCCTTTTTTTCGAGCATTTTGACCCCACACAACTATTCCGATTTTGAGTTTTTCAATATATCTCATTTTTTCAAGCCTGGAACTACAGATTTCAATGTTTCTATGTTTTTATGAGTCTGAATAAATAATCAGGCACCAAAATTCCAAAGTTCAAACAATTTTTATAGACAATTTCTGTCATTTCAGAATTTTCACTTTGGAGCCTTATCCTGAAAAATTTTGAACTGATGTTTCTCAAGATAAGCCGAAATCCTAAAAGAATATGTTATATTAGATGAGAAAAATTAGAATAGACATTTTGATTTCTGTGCTTAACGCACTTTTTTCGAGCTTTTAGGTAATTTTCTGTTACATAATCTATATGGGTTTAGGAAACTCGTTCTCCTGAAAACTTTTGAACTGCCGTGAAGTGAGTTTCATTAAAATAATCGAAGATTATAACACAAAACATTAGAAAAACAACAGTAAACCTCAAATTTTTTGTCCTCAAGGCACTATTTCTGAGCATTTACAGTAACTGTTAGGATTTGTGGAAAACGCATTTTATCTTTGAAAAGATGTTTTTCGTGTATTTTGTTTGGGTTCAAATGTTGTTTTTAGACGTTTCACATACGGAAAAGCATGAACTGCTGATTTCTGAAGATTTCAAAATTTCATATTTTTCATAATTTTTTCATGTGGTCCCCCCACGAAAAAAGTGAAAATTTTTTTCACGAAAACACCTCGAAACTATTTTCGTCACTACAAAACATCTGAATTCATGTATGAAACTTCTCAAAACCCACTGAAAAGTTCCAATGAGCTGGTTATTAGTCATTAGGGTCTCAAAAAGTTTGCATTTGCAAATTCAAACAGAAAAGTGTTTCAAAAGACGGATCAGTGAATAAAAAATTAATGATAAGTTGTAAAACAATTATTTGTTAATTTTCCAATAAATTTTTTCTGTGATTTATGCGATGGTCAAATCCAGAATGCAGTACTTCATCATCATATGGTGTCGAACGAAAATGCTCAGAAATAGTGCCTTGAGGACAAAAAATTTGAGGTTTACTGTTGTTTTTCTGATGTTTTGTGTTATAATCTTTGATTATTTTAATGAAACTCACTTCACGGCAGTTCAAAAGTTTTCAGGAGAACGAGTTTCCTAAACCCATATAGATTATGTAACAGAAAATTACCTAAAAGCTCGAAAAAAGTGCGTTAAGCACAGAAATCAAAATGTCTATTCTAATTTTTCTCATCTAATATAACATATTCTTTTAGGATTTCGGCTTATCTTGAGAAACATCAGTTCAAAATTTTTCAGGATAAGGCTCCAAAGTGAAAATTCTGAAATGACAGAAATTGTCTATAAAAATTGTTTGCACTTTGGAATTTTGGTGCCTGATTATTTATTCAGACTCATAAAAACATAGAAACATTGAAATCTGTAGTTCCAGGCTTGAAAAAATGAGATATATTGAAAAACTCAAAATCGGAATAGTTGTGTGGGGTCAAAATGCTCGAAAAAAGGCCTTAGCCAGTAAAACTAAGATAAAACCACATGTGATTTATACGTAAGTGACCATGGCGGTTCCGAATTTTGCAATATCTAAGCTGAGGTCAGTACTAAAAATTTCAGTATTCCAAAAAACTGAAAATTTTTCTATAAAAATAGAATTTGCGATTGAACCGTAAGAGATAAAAACAAAGTCATGTACTGAGAAAATGTTTAAAAAAGTGTTTTAAACTCATTTCCGAAAAGTTTGAAGCTCTATCTTCAAAACTGACAATTTTGATTTTTTGACTTCAGATGACGTCATCTTTGGGGAGGAGGGGTCGTTCGGGATAACTGAAGTGAATTTGTAATGAGCGAACCATAGGGTACACATACACAAAATATTAGACTCCCCTCTACAGTTTGGGGGATGTGTGACATGGCCTTCAGGCCTTTGCTCGACATTCTCAGAGATTTTCTCTTAAAACAATTTCCTCTACGACTGAAAGAACGTTTATTATTTCAATGATTTCTGTTTTCCCATTTCAGTTGAAACCTCGATACTTTTTCTATGAAAAGACTTCTCAATCCAAATGTTCTTTTTTCCATGATTCTTCTTTGAAAATGCACTGATTAGTCACGGAAGTGAAGCGTGAATCAAAAAGAACATCTCTCTAACGTAAGTTTTCAAATTTTGATTCTTAGTCAAATTCAGTGAGTTCAAAAGATTCTTGAAGCCGGACTAAATGACTAAAAACATCATAAAGCAGGAACAAATCAGAACAAAATTATTGTTTTGAAGACGAATGAAATGTGATTTATTCGAGACAATACATCATCTGATGATAGGGAGATTATGTCGAGATTAGCAGTTACTCATTACCCAAAAACACTTTTCTTTTTCTTCTTTTCCCTTCGTTTCAAATTCAAGATCAACTGATCGAAAATCCCATGATTTTTTGTGTTTTTATGAAAAAATGTATGTCAATATGGAATTGGAGGAGCTTTACAATTCTTTGTAGTTTGAATACAATACTTTTTTCATTTTTCTGTGAACTTTGTATTCTATGTCTGCATTCAGTGTGATTCCGTGTGTGGGCGACTACTTCTTAAACTCGTTTCTGATTCCTTTGACTAAACTCTTCGTCTAAATGACCCTGCAATTAAAGAATCCTTTTTATTCTTCCTTTTCTTTTCTACTTATTCTGTCATCAATTCCGGAAAATGAATCAGTTGTTCGAATAGATTATCAAGAAAGGAGAGTTCCTCTTATCTAATTCAATTTTGAATAGCCATAGATCCCTACAGTCTAGAATTAATAGAGTTTTTTCAAAAGTGACTCAAAGAATAGTTGTTTCAATGCTTTCCAATATTTCGTAAACTTCATTTCACAACTCAAAAATTATGATAATTTGAATCCTTCTTCCTCATTTTTTGTTTCTTTTCCAAAAGGAAAAACAAAGGGAAAGTTGTTCTCGAATATCCGAATTTCCATTCTTTTTTCGTCTCAATTTGACTAAAAGCTCCTCTTTTGTTGACTATTTTTAGTGATTTGTCTTCAATTTCGTTAAAGTGATTCCAGACATTATTTTGATTTTCAACTGAACTTGAACGGAGAATCTTGTTTTGTTGGTAGAAGGAAGACTCGTCTCTCTGTATTTCAAAGGTCACTGACCCATTCTTTCAGATCTTTAGTTTTCGATGACACTCTTCCCTTTAGCAGTAGAGCGCATTTGCATAACGTTCAAAATTTAAAACCAGCCTATTTGGTGCCACCTAGTCACAGTAGAATATCTAAAATTCTAATTTTTCCTTCCGCTCCTTTTTTCGAAAAACAGAAAGAAAGAATAACAAAGACAATTTTTAGGGGATATTCGGTTAGTCATTCCATTTCCCTATCTGCTCCAATTTTCTTTTTGTTTTTGTTCTGTTTTGCGAAAAAATTAAGAATTGAACTTTCCCGGAAATGATTATCGTTCTTCAATTCTTTTTGATTTTTCTCACAGAAACGGAAGACGGTGAATGAGAAATCGAGATCTCTCGTTAGGGAATGTTCCCATTCTCTGTGTCAAGAATTTCTTGTTTCCTTCTCATACTTCTTTTAAAAATCTCTTCTTTTCCCTTTTTTAGTTTTCTTCTTTGTTCTTAGTTGCTCACTGACCCACAGAATGAATGTTCACTGAACTTCTTTTGACAGCTTCTTTTCGAGAGCCACGTCCTTCTTCAGCACTTCTTATTCCGGTGAGCATTGAGTTGTGAATATCGTTTTCAAGTGTAAATATTATGAGTTTTATACTCGAAAATCGGGCATTCTGGCGGGATGCTTTTGATTCTTCGCTGGAAATTCAGAGATCTTCTTTTTTGTTCCTCACTTATTTCCAATGAAAACAAGTCATTTCAAAAGATCAAGAAGTCAGAAAAATATAACCGAGTTGAAAAATGGATGTGGATGATAATTGGGTTAGAAAATGAAAAACACCATAGAAAAACGATATAAAATTGAATTGTTGGACGCTTTAGACAATATAAATATCTTTAGAATTAGTCACAATAGAAATGAGAAAATAAGAAAACAGTCCATGGGTATCTCCCTCTGAAGCTATTCTCCAGAAGGACGACTTTTCGTTTTCAATAATATTCGGTGAACTACTGTAAATATTGTTGTTACTCTTTTCGATATCAGTTAATCCTGATTCAAAAGTTCTCATCGTCTAGACATTCGAAATGACCAACAAGAAGGTCATCTTCAAGTGCATCTGAAAAGGGACTTAATGATTTAAAAAGTTTGTTTTTCAGCGGTTCTTTTAGAATATTTACAGTTGACATTTACCTTCTTTTCCTAGACTTACGAATTTATTTCTGGAAGGTTCCTTGTTCGTCTATTTTTTTTCTCCGGAAACCGATTCGAACATTTACAAAGATCTCTTTTTCTTGCTATTCCAGACCTTCTGATTCATGTTTTCCACTTCAATTTCAAAATCTAAAAATCTCATAAACTGCAATGAAATTAGCATTCCTCTCGATTCGATCTGTTTTTGACATAAATGAAATAAAAAGAGAAAACAATAAGATAGTTTTGCATTTTGATTAGTTCAGGATATCCTTTTAGAATACAGAGAAATCATGGCCACAGGAAATTGATTTTAGCTTCAAATAGATATGTTTTTATGAGAAAATAACAGGAAGTACTAAAAGTTCTGTTTCAGAATAAAAAGGACTTTTTGATATGACTTTTTTCTATTTTTAACAGTATTTTCTTGTTTTCTCGAATGAAAGTTCACCGGATGCTCTTCGTCATTTCATCGGTACTTTCTGTTTTTTATTATTTAGTTTTCCCCTTCATTTCATGGAAATAACTCCCCCGCTGGAATCAGTTTTCTCCTCTTACGTAATTGTCTACAGTCTGTTCCATTTGACCCCAGAGGCTGTCTCGATACATTTTCTTCCTCATTCCGTTTCAAATTCTTTGAATTTATGAGATAAAACCACCTCAAACGATGAGGTGTCTAATTACGTAAATGATCTCTTTTTTTGTATTTTGTTCCTAATTTTTCTTCTTTTTTCTTTTCGAATTAGTCAACGATGTGTGTCTATGACGTTGGAGATTCTGAATTTTTTATTCATTTTGAGACACAATCGGTGTGTTCTTGAAGCGTAAAAAATGGAAGAAATTGGCAGACAAATATCCGGAGATTCCTTGTTTTTTGTGTTCTTCATCAGTTTCTTCTTCTTTTTCTTCCAGTTTTTCTCTTCTTCTCTTTTTGATTGATATCTATCTAATTTTAGATTCCCAATTTCACATATTTGATTGTTTTCACTTGTTTTCAGCTGGCGTATGAATATGTTTTGCAGAGTCCACAACCACCCAAAACATCATCTCTGATCGTTCTATTCTTTCAACTCCATGTTTTTTGAGTTCTCATTTCTTGATTTTACTTCCAATCCCACGAAAATCGTAAATTTCAGAATCCGGAATTCATGTTTTTCCGTTTTCATTTTTTTGTTGTGTTCGTTTGTTTTGACGGTGGCCGTTCCTAATTAAATTAGGTTCTGTCTCGAAGACTTCCTTTCATTTATTTTCTACCTGATACTTGCATTTCCGATATCAAGAATTCATTTCTCAGAAAAAACAAATGGATCTTCCTCTTCGTGACTCCAGGCAATCTTCTCCGTTACCTGATTCGCCATCCGCTGGTCCACGGTCTATCAATCTAAGCATCTCTGAAAGACAATGCATCTGTGCCAGCTGGGAAAAGTTGGTCTCAATGTGATTCACTCTCGTTATTTCAAATATTTCAGAGCTTCAAACCAATCAGATATCGGATGTGAACTAGTCGCCAGGCTTCTGAATGACAACAGAACTCGTTTCAGAGCTCTTCTAGGTATATTCGAATTCTTCCAAAAAAAAAGGAAATGAATCTCTAAATTTCAGAATGTAAATCAGGAGGATACTTGGGAAGTGGAAACTATACAACAGAAGACGTCAATGGAATGAAAAGAGCAAGATCCGTTGCTGATGGAGTCAATTGTTTCTTCAATAAAGTAATTTCTTTTTTTCTGATTTTATCCCCAATCTCTGGAAATCTAGGTCATTTCGAAACTAATGGATACAAACTACATTGATGAGATTCAAGATCTTTCACTTCAACTCGGTGCAATGCATTTCCGAATGAAGGTTTGGTTTCAAGCGGAAAACTGGTTATGCGTCAAGAATTGTCTTCTCGATTCAGTTATTTCGGCTCTTTTGAAAGACACAAAGGGTGGGTAAAAAGAGGAAAAAAACTCTCTCTATGAGCATTCATTTCAGGAACATATGTCATCTGTGGTGGTATCAAAAAGGTTCAAACGGTTGAGAAACACACCACTCACGCGTGGTTTAAATTCGTTCAATTCATCATTCAAAACATGAAAAAAGGATTTTTGGCTGTTAGTTTTCTGTCTTTCTCAAACACTTCAAAACTGATTTTTTTCAGGAAGCTCTCAACTCTGATTCTCATTCTCAACCAAAGACAGAATGTGGATCTCCGTGTTCTTCAACCAGTAACCACAGTATCTAAAATATCAGAAATTGCGGGTTTTTCAATCGACAAAATCATCAAAACCTTGATCTCATATTCTTCCGCTTTCTTGCTTTTTTCTGCTTTCTCATAGTATTTTTATTATCATCTCAACTTTAATGTGTACAATTGAATGCAAGACTAATGAAAAAGTATCACATCGGAGAATTTGATTCATTCAATTCTTGGTTTGACGTGGGAACTGAGCATGCAAACCGAGAACTAAACTGGTTCCTCCATCAGCAATTATATTCTGTCCGATGATGTATTCCGAAGAATCACGGTGTGCCAAAAAGGCAATCGCCTTTGCGATGTGCTCTGGACGTCCTGAGAATCCACATGGAATTGCAGATGGATTTGATCCCATGTCATCGTAGAACTGAAAATTATCATTTTAAAGCTAAATTGAAAAGAGAGATACTTTTTGAGAAGCATCGGATGACAATCCTGTTGCACTTTCATGGAATCCAGTCTGAACAACTCCGGGATTGACAGTATTCACTCGAATTCCCTCGTGGATCAAATCGATGGCGGCACTTCTCGTGTACTGATCGAGAGCTGCTTTTGCCAATGGATAATATGGAGTTCGAGCCCACTGTAATAAAATAATATACATTTCAAAACACAGCTTTATAATAAAAACTTACTCCGAAATTCAAAGCAACAATACTCGAAACATTGACAATATCTCCTTTGGATTTAGCCAAATGTGGTCGTACTTTCTGTGTCATTTCGATGACACTTTGAACATTCAGACGCATCACTTGTTCATATGTCTCAATTCCTTGATTTATTCCAGTCCTTTTCTGAGAATCTGGAATTGATGCTCCCGCATTGTTCACCAGAATATCTAGTTTTCCGAATCGTTCCAAAGTTTTACTGATGAGAGTATCTTGTCCAGAAGACGTTGTAATATCAGCAGGAACAATCAGAATATTGGTTTCAGGAATTCCAGAATCAAGAAGAGCTTGTCTTGTTCCTTGAAGACGTTCTTCATTTCTTCCAGTTACAGTCACTTTTGCTCCTTCTTTTGCAAATAAAAGAGCAGTTTCTCTTCCGATTCCAAATGAAGATCCAGTAATAATAGCAACTTTTCCTGAGAAACGGCCAACCATTTTCGAATATTTCAGTAGTCAGAATAATTATGTTTATTCACATTTGTTGTTTCTTTTATACTTGAAAAACGATGACAATTTTCATTCTTTGATCATGTTGAATTCACAAGTACAAAAAAGAGAAATAGACGGTTAGAGAAATACATCTCTTCCATTTCGGAATGAAACGTCTTGTGTGATTTCTCATTCTGTTGTGCTCATTTCAATCTGATCCATCTGATCTTTCTCGACATTAAAAATTGATTTAATGATAACTCAAAGACACAAAATTTTCTGATTCAAAAAGTCTGAGTCCACATTTTTCTTGTTCATCTAATTCTCTTGACTAAACATCTCTTCCATTCATTTCTTCAGTCACAAAATGTATGTGACTTTTATGTCTGCGTATCTAATCATTTTCCACGGGAAGGGTATAAAATATGAAGAGGGAGCTGAAAAAGATCAGATTTCATCTGATTGAACTTTTTAATTTCACTCCCTGAATTCACTTGAAATGGCTCGTTTCTCTGGAAAAGTGGCTATCGTTACCGGTTCGTTTTTTCAAGTTTCGAAATTGAATAGAATCATTGTATTGAATCATTTAGTTTCACTTCTTTTCTTATTCAGGATCCTCTAATGGAATCGGTCGTGCTACGGCAGTACTTTTGGCTTCTGAAGGGGCAAAAGTGACAATTACTGGAAGAGATTCGACTAGATTAGAAGAATCGAGACAATCTATTCTGAAAGCGGGAGTTCCTGAGGAAAATGTGAATTCAGTTGTGGCTGATATCACATCTTCTGAAGGACAAGATCTTCTCATTTCATCTACTTTGCAGAAATGCGGGAAGATTGATATTCTGGTAAGTACTAATACAGTATTTAGTCTGATAATGGAATGTTCTCTTAAGATTAACAACGCCGGAGCAAACATTCCAGATGCAAACGGAAAAACTCGAACAAATGCAGGAATTGATAATCTTCAGAAAATGTTACAATTGAATCTTCAAAGTACTGTCGAAATGACTCAGAAGACCCGTCCGTATTTGGCCAAGACAAGAGGAGAAATAGTCAATATTTCAAGTATTGGAGCCGGTCCCGCTGCAGTCAGTTTTCTTTTTTCAAACACCTTGACTCAATATTTTCGTTTCAGCAACCACAAAGTGTCTATTATTCTACAGCAAAAGCAGCTTTGGATCAATATTCCAGATGCACAGCCATCGATCTGATCTCCGAAGGAATTCGTGTGAATGTCGTTCAACCTGGCTTCGTTTCCACTGGTTTTTCAACTGCTGCTCGTGGATTGAGTTCTGATGAATCTGTCAAATTTTACAATTCAATGGGAGAGAAACCACATTGTATTCCAGCTGGATATTGTGGACAGCCAGAGCATCTTGCATCCGTTATCGCTTTCCTTGCCGATCGAAAAGCATCAGAATACATTGTTGGGCAGACGATTATTGCCGATGGAGGATCTTCTTTGGTTCTTGGATTCCACGCACAGTTCGGACAAGCAACTCCCAAAAATTAATTCAGTTGGTTTTGAATATCTGAAGTTTTCTGTTTGAAATAAATAACATTGATTCATTTTGTTAATGTTCCTGAAAATTTCCACCACGATGTAGACATTTTTTTTTTCCTCAGGAACACCTGCTTTGAGAATAGATTGTCTCGATTCTTCTAATCTTGTTGAATCTCTTCCAGTAATTGTCACTTTTGCACCTTCAGAAGCCAAAAGTACTGCCGTAGCACGACCGATTCCGTTCGATGAACCTTGAGTTTCAAAAACTTTTAGAAGCATAAATAAGTACCAAATTTTACCGGTAACGATAGCAACTTTATCTGTGAAACGAGCCATATTATCGAGCAATTCGACTGAAAAATGAACTGTGAAAGCAATTCGGCAACTGTGCCAATACACAAACAAACAACCAATTTCCTCTTCTTTTATAATCGGTCAGTCGGTTACCAATTGGAGAGGCACAGACATAAAACTTTGTGACTTTCCATTGGAAATAACAAGAAAAGAGAGAGGAAACGGAGGAGAATGACCTCTAAAGTTCACTTTCGAACAAACAATATCTTGGATTGATTTTGAGTTATTGTAGTCTGTTGAACATTCAATTTTGAAAAATGGATCCACATGCAAAAATGAGAGATTGAATTCTAATTTCATAACAATTGCGGTCTTTGACGTTTTGTCTTCATCACACTTCAGCTCAATGCTCTAATTCGTCCCTAGCAGCATACTCCCATATTTCCACAAGAACACATTATTTTGTGACTAGGTCATACGAATCAAATTGTCATCATCTGTTGAGTATATAAGAAAGACATAACTCACTTCATTTTCAATTTCTTATATTCTCTCGCTTTCATATTTTCATAATGGTTGGTCGTTTCTCAGGAAAAGTTGCTATTATTACTGGATCTTCATTTGGAATCGGAAGAGAAACTGCTCTTTTATTTGCAAAAGAAGGAGCAAAAGTGACTGTAACTGGAAGAAATGAAGAACGTCTTCAAGGAACAAGACAAGCTCTTCTTGATTCTGGAATTCCAGAAACCAATATTCTGATTGTTCCTGCTGATATTACAACGTCTTCTGGACAAGATACTCTCATCAGTAAAACTTTGGAACGATTTGGAAAACTGGATATTCTGGTGAACAATGCGGGAGCATCAATCCCAGATTCTCAGAAAAGGACTGGAATAAATCAAGGAATTGAGACATATGAACAAGTGATGCGTCTGAATGTTCAAAGTGTCATCGAAATGACACAGAAAGTACGACCACATTTGACTAAATCCAAAGGAGATATTGTCAATGTTTCGAGTATTGTTGCTTTGAAAGCTGGGGTAAGTTGATTGAATGTTTATTTCAAGATATATTTGATATATTTCAGTGGTCTCGAACTCCATATTATCCATTGGCAAAAGCAGCTCTCGATCAGTACACGAGAAGTGCAGCCATCGATTTGATTCATGAGGGAATTCGAGTGAATACTGTCAATCCTGGAATCGTGGCAACCGGTTTTCATGGAAATGCAACAGGATTGTCATCCGATGCCTCTCAAAAAGTAACTTTCCTTTCAATTCAGTATAAAAATGATCATTTTCAGTTCTACGATGACATGGGATCAAATCCATCTGCAATTCCATGTGGATTCTCAGGACGTCCAGAGCATATTGCAAAGGCGATTGCCTTTTTGGCAGACCGTGATTCTTCGGAATACATCATCGGACAGAATATAATTGCTGATGGAGGAACCAGTTTAGTTCTCGGTTTGCATGCTCAGTTCCCACGTCAAACTGAAAAACTTTGAGGAGTTCGTTAGAGAAATATTCTCAAATGTATTATTTATTCGTAATGCAACTTTTATTTTAAAATAAATTCGAATAATTATTAATTTTCATTAACTCAAATTACAAATCTTGATCCAATATCGAACTACAAATCTCTATTTGTTTTCCCACTTTTCACTTATTTTTCCCGGAAGATCTAGTTATAGATATTGATCTAACTGGTTACATTCCGACCGTTTCGAGTATAAAAAAGTGTTCCGGATATCTCAAATTTCATTCCATTTCTCTTTTGACTACTAATGGAAAGAATGGAAGACGATTCATGTCATCGGGTGAGAGCCTATCAATGGGTTGCCAATATTGCAATGTGTTTTGCCATTGTGTCAGTTCTGACTGTTTGTGTTTCAATGCCAGCTATTTACATGTACATGTTTCATGTAAAACAACTCATTAATACTGAAGTCATCACTTGTGAGGTAACATTCTGATGAATACTTTGATCGTTTTTTATCATTTCATTTATAGGAACACGCAAGAGAAATTTGGAAAGAGGTTGAGATTATGAAAAATCTTCCATTCACAAACAGAACTTCTCGATTCCCAAGACAAGCTTATAAAGATAAGGCTCCAGAAGTAGCTCCAGGAGGTGGAGGTGGAGAGAAATACAATGAAGCCCCTCCAGTTGCAGACACTGCCGGTGGTGGCTCATGTGGAGTATGTAACTGTCTATTCTGTATTCAATAAACTTCATTTCTTCAGGGATGCTGTCCTGGAGGTCCAGGACCAAATGGAAAACCAGGAAAGCCAGGACGTCCAGGGAAACCGGGAGCCCCGGGATTACCAGGAGTTCCAGGAAAGAGCACGATTCAAGCTCCATGTGAAGCTGCATCACCGCCTCCGTGTAGAGTATGTCCAATTGGACCACCAGGAGAACAAGGAACAACTGGTTTGTTGATGAGAACTCAGACATTTCAGTTTATTTTATGAATTTTAGGAGCACCAGGAGACAAGGGACCAGCTGGACAATCTGGAAGAAATGGACCAGATGGACCAAATGGAGAACCAGGACCAAAAGGACCACCAGGATCTCCAGGAGCAGAAGGACAACCAGGAATGCCAGGAGAACCAGGAAAACCAGCTCCACAAGAGGGATCACCTGTACCAGGAGATCCAGGACCACCAGGAGATTCTGGAATTCCAGGACCACCAGGACCACCAGGACTTGCTGGACCAGATGGTTTACCAGGAATGGGAGGAGCCAAAGGACAAAATGGACCAGATGGACCACCAGGAGAAGACGGAGAAACAGGACCAAAAGGACCACCAGGATCATCAGGAGGAGCAGGAGAAAAAGGAATCTGTCCGAAGTATTGTGCTATCGACGGAGGTGTTTTCTTCGAAGATGGAACACGAAGATGATTTTGTTTTCTTTCTTGCTAATAAACTATATTTCATTCAATCCAATTGTTTGATATCATTTTGAATCAGAAATCTAAGAAACTTAAAATTGTTTCAAATAATTGTTCATAGCCAAGTATTCTCCAGACGTTTCGTCCATCAAATTTGTCATAATTGTGTAGTGACCACTTTCCGGAAACTCCTGAAATGCTTAATTTTGGTCTTCAGCTCTACAATTTTCATTTATTACCGCTAGTTTCGACTCTTTTCGTTTCTCAGCGAATTCGCGATTCTGCTCGATAAGTTTTGGAGCTTCTTGAAGACCAAGAATAACGAGATTTCTCAGATTCAATCCATCGAGCTCTGATAAATTACAACTATTCACTTTCGCTTGTTCTGGAGTCAGACTGAAGAAAATATAATATTATTTTCGAAAAATCCTAACTTGCTTTATATCATTTCCGATTTCAGTTCCAACTAATTCTTCCAAAAAATAACAACCAGAAAACAGAAGAAGTCCATGAAAACGGGTATCACGGATACGGGAAACAGCTGGAAAAATGTCACTTTTTCGAGTTTAATAACAATGATTGAAACCTTGAACAGCCAAATGAGCACCAGCAGAATGACCTCCGATTATCACTTTTGATGCATTTGGATATTTCATTAATAAAAACTCAACTCCTTTGACCACGTCATCAACAGTTTCTGTCAATGGTCTTCCGTTTTTCGCAAGACCATAGCCAATTGATGCGAATGCAAATCCAGAATTTAAGGAACAATAGGCTGGAGTTAAACATGTTTTCCTGTCCCCTTCCTGAATATTTATGAATATGTTGAGATTACTTTCTGGAAAACTTACGATCCAATATCCTCCATGAATAAAAATCAACAACTTATCTTCAACTTTTCCCCAAATATCGATTTTCTGATTTTCTTCTCAAACAAATTCAGATGAAACTAATCACTATTTTGCAGTTAATACCTTTTCCATATTCAATATCTTCTTCTCTTGATACTGTCTTGTCGTTTTTCAAATTCTGAAATGCCTTCTGAATTCCCGAAAAGAATTCATTCATCACTTCCTCTCGAGTCTTTCCAGGAACCCAACAAGAGGGAGAGAAGAGGCGTGTCATTTCGTCCATTTTCTGAATTTTGTGACTGAAATGAAGAAAGAAAATCAAGAAAAAAAGAGAAAAAAGATGAAATGATGTCCTTCTTCAGTTATATTTTAGATCAATATCATTTCGATTTCCCATCTCTCCGTTTTCTGTTTTATCGTTCAATATCTTTTTTCTGATTGTTGATTTTGATAAGAAACCTTCGATGGTTACCTTTTTATTATTGTTTCTGATACGTCAAAGTGTATCATTTCCCCGAGTTTTTTTTCAGTCTTTGCTCCAAAAATTTATTTTCATTCAAGTGAGGTTTTTGTAATTTCTCATCGTCTCTCGGGTATTTTAATTTCTCGATTTCAGTGTTCTTAGAGTCAATTTTCTATAAATTTTGCACTCTAAACGCCCTGAACTTTTAAGAAAATGTAAATATTTGTGAAAGAAAGAAGAGTGACAAGACCACTTTTCTCCCTCATAAACAATTATTTCTGTTTCAAATCAGTGTTTGTATTAACTCGTGGTCTATGAACCTTCTCCCATTAAAATGATACTTTCTTCCTTATCTGTCGATCCCATTTCAACTACAGTTTTCGAGTTTTTTTCTTTTTGAAAACGTGAACTCTCACGTGAATAAATACTTTGATTCCACGTAGTTTCAATTCAGATGAGTGCCATTTTTACATGTTTTTCGTTCTCCGATTCTCCTATAAATTCTTTTCCTTTTGCACTTTCATTCCTCTTTTTCTCGTTTTCAACCTGCCACGTGATGCCCTTCCACGAACTAAATTTTAAAAACAGAAAGTGAAAATGTTTTTCTTTGATCTTCTTTTTCATTGTTTTTCTGGTGTCAAGCGCTGAAATCCATTTCAAAGAATTATTTATCGACTGTTTTTTTTCTAATTTCTGAGGATAAACTTCGTAGTTTTTAGTTCTATGGAATTTTTAGTGTTTTTTATACAAATTTTGAATTATCAGATATAAATTCTTGTTTTTCTTCGTTTTTCCCGTTGTTTTGCTCAATTTCCCATATGAATATGATAATATAATTGTACGGACACTTTGCGAAAACACTAATTTTGTCTTTGTGTCGTAACTCTAAGCAACTGCTCAAAAATCAATCACGCGCTTTTAAATAGAAAAATAAGAAAATCTGAGATAAAAGTGAACAGAAATATGTTTAGAAACAAAACTTCTATTCTTATCTGGGTCACTTGCTCAGACTAGAGGGGGGAAGAGAGAAACAAAAGTGATCCAGACGGCAGACCAACTGTTTTTTGTCTTTTGCCCCCAGCGGAATGATGCTCCAATTGCTCCTATACCACCACGTGCTGCTATCTACTGAGTACCTCCCCTGGTGTTTACACAAATATCTTTTTCTTCGTCTTCTTCTTCTCATTCTTCTTCACTATCATTATTAGCTGACCATCAGTGTTACTTCGATTTTTTTTTTATTCCCTCAATTCCCCCATGTTATTCCTTGAATTCAACTTCATTCCAAAGCTTCATTTAGAATCTATTTTTCAGAGTTCATTTCTCAAAATGCCGAATCGAAAAGTGGTCAAATTCTTTTTCGACGTCATCTCTCCGTACAGTTACTTTGGTTTCGAAGGAATTACTCGTCATCGTTCCGTATGGAAAACTCCGATTCAGATGAAACCATTCTACTTTGCAGGAGTCGTTAAACATTCTGGTAAGCATTCCGTTGGCTTCCATTCAGAAAAAAATAATTTTCAGAGAATCCGGGTCTACCATTGCGTGTTCCAATCAAAGAGAAATATATGCATAAAGATCTTTTATTCAGTGCTCAATACTGGGGAATTCCATTTCGTCTTCCAAAAGATTACACTAATATGATGTTGAATACCAGTTCAATCGTCCCTCAACGTATTCTTGTCGCCTCTCAACTTCGTGATAATGCTCTGATGGAAGACGTCGCTCGTGCTCTTTGGCATCGTTTTTATGCATACGGAAAACCAATTTTCACGAAAAGCCAGGTGGCAGAAGTGCTCAGAGATCTGCATGTAAAGAATTCAGAAGAGCTGTTAATGATGAGTGATTCAGCAGAAGTCAAGAATATTCTCAGAGAGAATACAGATGAAGCTATCGGAAATGGAGTTTGTTTTCCCATTTCGTTTGTCTATTTATCCCAAATTTTCAGTGTTTCGGAGCTCCATGGATGCACATCACCGACAATCACGGGAAAGTTCTTCAAACTGTTTTCGGATCCGATCGACTTCCGCAAGTAGCTGATTTTCTTGCTGAACCATTCAAAGGGCCAATGAGAGAGAAGAAACAGAATGCATAAATTTGAATAGTTGTTTGACTTTTGCTAGAAATTTATCGATAAAATTGAGTAAATTAAATTATTTCTTTTGTTTTGGCAAGAGAAATACAGCAAACGAGAGGATGATAAGCGGGAAAATGGGAAAAAAACGACTACTAAACTGTGTCACACGAGTTTCAAAATTTTTCGGCAAATACAGAAAATGAGTAGAAAAGGGTAAGAGACTAACAAAAAGGTGAAGAGCGAAGAGATCTGAGTATATATGTTAGTGTTTTTTGCGTTGTCTGTTATGTCTACGCGATATAAATAATGTAAATAATTTCGAGAAACTTGCAGGAAAAAACGAAAAAATAACAACGTGAGTTCGTCTAATCGGCTTTTTGTACTTTTCTTCGAGCAGCGACAGACCTCGTAGTAACGGATGGTTCGGCAATATTAGCATTGATGTCTTCTTTTGGCTCTAGGATTTCGATTGGAGCAGTCTGAAAAATAAACGTTTTTTTTCTTCAGAAACATAGACGATGAACACCGCTTAAAAGCATGTTTCTGAACTTTTTCAAATGTTTGAACACTCACCTCTTCTTGCTTCTTCTCCTTCTTAACTTCAGTGTATCTGTTATTTTTCTTGACATAGGCATGATAGAAGAAGTTGGCGAAAAGAAGGAAGTAAGTGAAATAAACTCCGAAGCAAAGTCCCAAATTATCCCATGTCTGTTGGCAATATTCTCCAGATGATTTGATACGATAAACGGTGACTCCAATGATAACTCCCATGACCATCTGAGCAAGTTGAAGAGTGGTGACGACCATAGCCATTTGTTTCGGTAGACGGAATTTTAACGAACGGAGAGCGTAATAGGAATACATGAGGGCATGAACTCCATAGTTCATCCAGATGAACCAACGTCCTGAAGCGGTGTGATCTTTGTACGCGTGCCAAGTGTAAATCATAACAGTAACGTGGTGATACCAGTGAAGGAAAATAAGTGGCCGTTTACGAAGAACAATAAAAACAGTGTCGATGAGCTCAAAAAGTTTGCTCATAGCGAACTGTTCTGTCCAAAAACCGGTAACTCCTTGAGCATATGATGAATGGCATATCGAGTATTTGAATGAGTTACCCTCAGCTGACCAACTCCAAATGAATTCAGGTGTCATTCGGAGGAACCCGAGAATTGAGAAAATGGCTAAAAATGAGTTCCACACAAAAAGTGGTGTGTCCAACTGGAACGGTTTGTACTTCTCCATGATCTGAAAAAAGATCAATTACTGAAACCTCATCTAATTTGCTTTATTGAATCTAGACACCTGAACATGAGTTTCTTTTTGAGCTCTGCGGTTTTTCCATTATTGCATGGAATCTGATTTTTTAAATTTAATATATATGGTGTGACTCTGTTGTTCTTTGACAGTTTATAGTTTCCATGTATATCGTGTCATTTTTCTAGCGTCTCGTCTTCTTTTATCACCATAACTATAACTAAATGTTTCTCTGCAACAACTGATAATAATGATACACAAACCTTCTTTCCAGTGAAAATGACTCCGACATAAATTGCAGAAGCAGTGACAGATTGATACCAGTGGTTTTGCATCCATGACGTTGATCGGCGCGCGTCAAACGTCGTCTCGAACGGCAAAAACTGCAAATGTATACAGTTAGAAACAACGATGAAGAGATAACTCGACTCACGATGCTGTAGTTTTCTAACCCATATTTTGGATTGTAGTCGTATTTTGCCATTTCTGAAAAAGATTGAGTTTCAGAAGAAAAAATTGTGAGGAAAAGAGGTGACACATTGGTATCGAGAAATGACGGCAGAAGTGTGCGTCAAAAATTATATGATATAGAGTTGGGGAACCGGTGATAAGAAATAGACGAGAGGTGACAAATTTAGAGAAAAGAGTGGACAGGTGGAAGTTTTTCATATTTTCATGACGGCAGAGACTTCTGAATGTCATGGAACTAAACTTCAAAGCCGAGGAGGTAATGTTAGTTCATTAGACGAAAACGGCGTCGAAAGTTTGGACAACGAACAGATCAGATAACTGATCGAGGTAACAAAAAAGGGGCGTTATTTGAAGGGAAACACAGATGTTGTTCTTTGTAATTGCTGTAGATATTCTCTCTATATTTTGCATCTTCTTCGAGAAGAAAAGACAAGAGAATTCGTATGAGAACAAGAATTCGCATTTGTGTGGACAAGAGGAAGAAAAGAAGACGACTAAACAATACAAAAAAACGAAACGACTTGACGATGGTGTGACGGTATAGGTGTGGACAATAGGCACATCAAAGAAACCTTTAGGCATAAGGAAACTTGTCAGGACTACACACATATCGTAGACTTCAAGCTCTGACTTTTTATTTGAAAATTGTTTTTCATTTTTTTGTTTTGGTTTTCTTTTGATTCATAAAAAGCTCAGAAACTTGATGCAAAAACCTGGCGGTTAGAGATTTGAAGTGAAAAATAAGTGAGTATAAGGGGAAACAAGCAAGCGTCATGAAACGAAGGGGGAGATCTCGTTCGTGTATTACGGGGTTTTTAGCGTCTCTTCCTACATATTCTCTTCCCGGCAGTTGATAAAAATGAAACACGGTGTGTTATATAACCAGATTTTTGCGCAAGATCACGTTTGTGCCGAGGATTGCGTACGCGCGTCCGCCGCCATTCGGCGATTTTTTTGCTATTACGCTAGCCGACGAAAGAAGAAAGAAAATCCGAAAATCATTGTTAGCAAATTAATGTGGAAAATTTCTTATCACCTGTTATGCAATAGCTGATGACTCAAATAGAATACTCAACAATCTTCAAGATTGAGAAGAGAGGAGTTTTTGTTTCGAATGCAATGGTAACGCTTTTTTGAAAAAGTGCTGAAGCCTCAGAATCTCATCATGCAGGCATTAAAAAAAGAGCAACAACGGCTCTGCTTGTAAAATTGTAAAACTCAGTTCATTCCAGTGTCTAGAGTCGAGACTATATTTTATAACAAGAAACACAGAACGTTTATGAGTTACTCAACGAGAGTACCAAGAAATGAAAGATAATTCTTAAATAAAAACGTTTTCATATCAAAATGAGGAAAAATTATCTGATCCAACTTCTCATGAGGATTCAGAATTGTATCAATTTTATAGCTACGGTAGATTGTGCAAACACAATGACGAGATAATGCACAATTCTCAATATTAAGCTGCGAAAGATGAAACTTTTGGCCTAAAAAAGATTCAAAAGACAAATATGACACAAAAAGAGTGCGAATCATACATATTTGACCACTAAATCAAACAGAGATTGTGTAAACGAGTCAGTTATGAGTCAGAGAAGGGCGGCAAAATGTGGTTATCAATCCATGTTCTCTGCTGTGCCTACTTTTTATGATTATTTAGCACTGATAAAAAGGTTAGGACCAGCACGATTATAATTTTTTTGAATCAAAGTTGGAAGAGGGTATCGAGTTGCGGACTGCGCAATGGGCATTGCGCGACACATAGCAGCCTTCTCTTCGGTTGCGGCTAACCGAACGAGAAGGTAGAGAGACAACCGAGAAATGAGAGAATTCAGAGAAAAGGGCAAAGTCCGTATGTTTGGTGGAAAAAAGGGACAGCCAGTAATAGTGAGCAGAAACAGATACAGAGAACACAGAGAAGTAGGAATGGGAGGAAACGGGGAAGGAGAGAAATGAGAGATGAGAAGGCACCGATTTACGCGAATAGAAGCAGACATCAGCTCCAGCTTTTGAACCCAACTACTGGCAAATAGAAAATGGCCTGATCCCTCCGGGAGACGGCTGCAAAAACGGAAGGATATTACGAACATAAAATAAATTGCTTTTATATCCAATGGCTATATGGAAACGAGCATTCTTTTAAAATTTCGCTTTTGTTTCAAAGATTATTTCAGAGTTAACGGATCCTCGAAAATGTATTTGGAAACTATAAAATGCATACTCTTCATCGAAAAACGAAAGAAATTAACTTTTGTCATGAAATGAAATCCATTTTGATCTTTCGACTTTCTATGTCTGACAGGTTTTAGAGAGAGGAGGTTGACTTTATGACTTTCCAATTTGTCTAAGAAACGAAACGTTTTATTTCTCAAATGATACAGTGACACCATCTAATTGAGAAATAAAATAGTTTGGAATCGAGGCAGTACATGGTAGATGAAGATCTGTTTAAGAACAGAAAGAAGAGTCGGAGGAGGAAATTCAAAGATCGGAGACTATTTCCGATATCAAGATGAAAAGATCCGATGACAGAAAATTTTTGTGTGAACATCGGAACATGAATTAAGAACGATTGTTGCAATGAAATAAGAAAGAAAGTTCCGTAAACCCAGATTGTATTATTTCTTCGATCATCTAAATCGATGAGTCTCTTCTTTGCTAAGAAAATAAGTATTCATTCGGTTTTTTGACTGCAGTAGAGATACTTCAATCATATTCAATACACAAAACAGACGATGCAAATGAAAGTAACTGAATGTGTCCCGGGAAACTGAATGATTTATAGTTCGCATTTTTCATCCTTTCATCTTTTCTTTTTTCTCTCTCTCTCTCGACGAACGATTGGCAAGAGAAAGCATTAATCGAATGAAAAAAGAGAGCGTGTGTTTGAGGATTCAATGCCCGCCAATATGTTTTCAAATCTTTTCGATGATGATGATGATGGCATTCTTGATGGGGCGTGGAAGGATCAGAAGAATGAGAAAGGTGGGCAGAAAGGGCAACAGGTTATTGCGGGGAGAGAGAGAGAGAGAGAGAGAGAGAGAGAGAGAGAGAGAGAGAGAGAAAAAGCCGGATCTTTTCCTTCGTTTTCATAGTCCATGTGGTTTGATCATCCACAAAGAATGGGGTGATATGTGTATAGGGAGATAGATAGAAGTATACAATCACGTCTCGATAGATTTTGGATAGAGAAAGTGCAGAATTTCTTTAAATTATCGAAATTGTAGTCGACAAACGACTGATGTATTGAAAGGAAAACGTCTTTCGACAAAAGAAAATCTATGATTCATCAGAATTATTCGGTAAAAATGGTTCCTCACATCCTGCTGAATAAGTGAATACAGAGTTGGGTGAACATTCATCAAAACAAAATTTCTGGAGTGTTTTGTTCAATTTTTTAGATTTTCAATATGAGATCTTGAATTCAACCGTTTATTATTAGTAGAAATGTTCATTTGTGTACAATGGAAAATAAAAACTATAAGTGTCATCAACTCAGTTAGAGATTGGAATTCACATCGAATTTGACAGTATGATACAAACAGGCAGCATAAGTGTCCACTGGTGCACACATTCTCTCAATGGATTTCGTCAGAGTCTGTTTGTAGTTGGAATTGGCCATTTTACTTGAATCTCCGAACACTTCACACATCTTTTGACATTGTTCTGCTCGTCCTGACTTCATTAGATTACGGTCCATCACATGGATTACGGTAGTCATGATTCCCTGAAAATACATAAATCACTTCTGGAATTGAACAGAATTTGAAAAAAATTAGGAACACATTGACAGGAATGATAAAAAAGAATCTAACAACAACAAGATGGGAATTCAGAATGACACGTCACAGGACGAACATCCATTTTAACCTGTTTGAGGTACTGCCAATACTCTTCGATTTTCTCTTTTGAATCCGAACCTTCTTTGCTGAAATCGTCTTGAGTCGGAGTACACATCTGGGAAGAATTTCATTGAACTATCGTCTTATAGATACTATTCTTACCTTGAAAGTGTATCTATGGATGTTGTCAGTTGTTGAACACTCTTCTTTCCCTTCATTACTCAAAAATTTCTTCAATTTGTTCAATTTGCTCTCATTATCTTTCACGTTTTCTTTCACATTTTCACACAAGGAACAGAATTTACTGTAAATTGAAGATAGTGTTTAGATACAGAATATCTGCCGACGAACCATGTAGTCTTTCCTCCTAACATTTCTCTCAATTGAGAATTATAACTCTCTGGGCACCATTGAGTTGGTTTTGTTACATTCGCACAAATGCTGTCAACTCCTCGAAGATTTTGAATAGCATCTTCAGATTTACATGGAACATTTTGACCAAGTTGCATGAATGCCTCGATGTATCTAAAAGAACAAGAATGAAGAAAATGATGATGATAAAACAAAAAACTCACGGATTCTCAATTGGTCGAAGCATTTTGAAGCTTACTTTCACTCTATAACATCCCGGAAAATCAATTTGACGAGTTTCTCCATTGATATCAGTTATTGTGACCTCATCTTTCTCTTCATCTTCTTCTTCTTCTTCGGAATTCTCATTCTTCAACATTTTCATTGTGATTTTCAGAGAACTCTCATCAATTACATCAGAATCCACTGAATTTCAATATAAAATTAAATGAACTGAGTCAATTCAACAAACCGTTCGGACAACTTTGAGTCACATTTTCTCTCACTTGAATATGTATTTTCCGACAAATGATAAAATTTGAAACTGTCAAAAGTAATAATAATTTGAGAAGCATTATTGTATTTTCAATCCTTTGTGAACAGTATTTATAGTTCTTTTAGTTGATCGAGAACATCTTCTTGACCTGGTTATTCTGAGAAATGAGTGTAAATAGAATGGAGGGATTCCGTTCAGCTATTCTTAGACACTGGTCAAACAGTCCATTTAAATCACTAGAGATAATTATACGAGATTGAGATTTCGAGAATCGAATCGATTAAATGTCTTCTAAAAGTGTATAGTTGGGTTTGCTGGTTTTGGTTTGTGCATTGTCGAAGTGTATAATTGGATGAAGCGAAGTAACTTCTTTTGGATCCTATTTTAAAGTCGGTTTGCACTGATTACCCAGTGTTTTTCTAAGTGGAGAACACAAGGATAATTGATTTATTTATTCAACGTTTCGCCTAAGTTGGCATCATCAGGAATCGGTAATTACCTATAATACAATAATGAGTGATAGTAAACGAATCAAAGGAATTGGAAGAGGTAGAAGAAAAGAAGTGAAATGAAATGAAATTGAAGTCTTCTAAAAGATTAAATGTCTTCGAAATCTGGAAATAATTACTCACAGTCAGAATAAGAAAATCTAGAACTTTCGGAACTCAATAGGTTTGCAACTTTTGGTTACAGTTTTATAGTTTGTCATGAGACAAAAAAACAGATTTCAAAAATACAAATTATAATAACATACAGTAATTATACTGCCTTTGTCCGGGAAAAAAAACAACGAGCGACAAAAACTTCATTGATCTCTGAATCAGGGTTCTGTTTGACCAGTGTCTAAGAATAGCTGAACGGAATCCCTCCATTCTATTTACACTCATTTCTCAGAATAACCAGGTCAAGAAGATGTTCTCGATCAACTAAAAGAACTATAAATACTGTTCACAAAGGATTGAAAATACAATAATGCTTCTCAAATTATTATTACTTTTGACAGTTTCAAATGTTATCATTTGTCGGAAAATACATATTCAAGTGAGAGAAAATGTGACTCAAAGTTGTCCGAACGGTTTGTTGAATTGACTCAGTTCATTTAATTTTATATTGAAATTCAGTGGATTCTGATGTAATTGATGAGAGTTCTCTGAAAATCACAATGAAAATGTTGAAGAATGAGAATTCCGAAGAAGAAGAAGAAGATGAAGAGAAAGATGAGGTCACAATAACTGATATCAATGGAGAAACTCGTCAAATTGATTTTCCGGGATGTTATAGAGTGAAAGTAAGCTTCAAAATGCTTCGACCAATTGAGAATCCGTGAGTTTTTGTTTTATCATCATCATTTTCTTCATTCTTGTTCTTTTAGATACATCGAGGCATTCATGCAACTTGGTCAAAATGTTCCATGTAAATCTGAAGATGCTATTCAAAATCTTCGAGGAGTTGACAGCATTTGTGCGAATGTAACAAAACCAACTCAATGGTGCCCAGAGAGTTATAATTCTCAATTGAGAGAAATGTTAGGAGGAAAGACTACATGGTTCGTCGGCAGATATTCTGTATCTAAACACTATCTTCAATTTACAGTAAATTCTGTTCCTTGTGTGAAAATGTGAAAGAAAACGTGAAAGATAATGAGAGCAAATTGAACAAATTGAAGAAATTTTTGAGTAATGAAGGGAAAGAAGAGTGTTCAACAACTGACAACATCCATAGATACACTTTCAAGGTAAGAATAGTATCTATAAGACGATAGTTCAATGAAATTCTTCCCAGATGTGTACTCCGACTCAAGACGATTTCAGCAAAGAAGGTTCGGATTCAAAAGAGAAAATCGAAGAGTATTGGCAGTACCTCAAACAGGTTAAAATGGATGTTCGTCCTGTGACGTGTCATTCTGAATTCCCATCTTGTTGTTGTTAGATTCTTTTTCATTCCTGTCAATGTGTTCCTAATTTTTTCAAATTCTGTTCAATTCCAGAAGTGATTTATGTATTTTCAGGGAATCATGACTACCGTAATCCATGTGATGGACCGTAATCTAATGAAGTCAGGACGAGCAGAACAATGTCAAAAGATGTGTGAAGTGTTCGGAGATTCAAGTAAAATGGCCAATTCCAACTACAAACAGACTCTGACGAAATCCATTGAGAGAATGTGTGCACCAGTGGACACTTATGCTGCCTGTTTGTATCATACTGTCAAATTCGATGTGAATTCCAATCTCTAACTGAGTTGATGACACTTATAGTTTTTATTTTCCATTGTACACAAATGAACATTTCTACTAATAATAAACGGTTGAATTCAAGATCTTATCTTGGCGAAACTTTAATTAATTCTTAATCTAGTACCTGAAAAATCTCTATCAATCCAGTAATAGAAAAGTACTAAAAAGTACTTTACAAAATTCAGAATAGTATTTATTTAGGCATTAATTTTTCTTTTTATCAAGTGTAAACACCAGCGCACACACTAGTGAGGCTAGGAGTATTGTAAGTGCGCTCTATTGTCAAAATCGATGTTGTGTTGTTTGTGACTCAATTTCTTTCTTTCTTCATCAAATTTATTAAACCGCAACGCTCACTGATTTTTACAAAATATCCGATCATCATTTCGGAATCGATTTTCCTGCTTCCTTCTTTCTTCATAAAATATAATAAATTTCTCAGAATGTCGGAGATTAGTGATGCCGAGAAGGTCCGTATCGCTTCGGACTTCATCAAGAACGCACCACCCGGCGAATTCAACGAGGTACTTGTTTTATAAAATTTCAAATTTAGTGAGAATAAAAAGAAATGTTCAGAAAGTTTTTTTGTGATGATTCATTCGAAATTTCGTAATTTTCCCAAGATTTAATTTTCCAGGTATTCAATTCGGTGCGCATGCTTCTGAAGAATGACGATCTTTTGAAAGACAAGTGTGTGAATGCTATTGCACAATACAATGTCGGACAGTTTGTGCCGGTGAAATTGGATGGAGTAGCAAAACAGGTAAATCAGTTTTCCGTCTTATTCGCAGCTTCTTTTTGCTCAATTCAAACACACAAAATTGCAAAAAGTCGAATGATTCTACTGAACAGTTTTCACAAGAGTATTTCAGACACTGATCACCCCATACAATGATCTTGGGAATGGCCGTTTTTACGATGAAGTCTCTAAGAAAAGTTTTAAATACGATCATGTTCGCAAGGAAGCCAGTGATCTTCAACCGCATCCTGCCGAATCTGGAATAACTGAACAGTGGCGTCAGGCCCTTCAAACTCACCTTGACAATTACGTTGATGAGCATTATGCAAAGAGTGGAACAGGAGTCGTATTCGCTCGCAACGGAACCTTTACAATCTGTATCGAGTCGCACCAGTTCCAGCCGAAAAATTTCTGCAACGGAAGATGGCGTTCCGAATGGAATGTGCCTGTGGGAGACGGAAAGTCGGGATCTCAGGAAATGACTGGAAAAGTTTTGTCACAAGTTCATTACTACGAAGATGGAAATGTGCAGTTGTTCTCGGAAAAAGAGCCAGTTCTGAAAGTTAATGTTTCGGTAAGAGTTAAAAAAAAAAAAAACTCTCAGAAACCACACGTTGCTAACGTCTGTAATTCAAACTGATGATATTACAGGCTGACTTTGAGAAGACTTCAAAGGATATTCTCCACGCTATCGCCGAAGAAGAGAACAAGTATCAAAACGCCGTTCAAGAGAATTACGCCAACATGTCAGACACGACGTTCAAAGCTCTCCGACGCCAATTACCTGTAACTCGTGCCAAGATGGATTGGAATAAGGCTCAAACCTACCGAATCGGTCAAGAAATGAAGTAATTGAAAATAATAGTTCCTATTTGCTTTGCTTCAATTTCCGTCTGCTGGTCTTCCTCATCTTCCTGATTTCTTTAAACACCAAAAATCCCATTACATTGTTTTTACGAATTCCTTTTAAAAACATTTGGCCGGACTCTAGACGTGCTTTACAACATAATACCTTTCTTGTGCTCCGCTGCTTTTCATATTTCGATAATTTGAACCATGTATCTATTTTATCTTATTATGTATTTTCAATATTAAATAACCGTGTGTTAAATCAAAGAATCTGTAACTAAATTTTCGCCTTTGATCAAGGTTCCAAACCATTCGATACCTCAACTTTTTCCTGTGTTCCAAGATTTAATTATAAGTACAGTACAGATGCAAAATCTCTCTGAAGCCCTCAATGCAACGCTGATAAGTAACTCTTCTGATGTTTCATCATCATCAAGTACATTATCTCCGACTACAACTACAACAACTACCACAACAGAGATTCCATTGACAAGTAAGCCATGAGACAGTTCTCTAAATACAATATCTATTCAGCTGTTTTGCCCCCATCTGATCACACAACAGCAACATCAATTGCCTTCATCTCTTTGGTCGTCTTCGGTGTTTTCTGTGCTCTTATTGCGAAAATTGTGATAAGCCACAAGAAGAAGTAAGTGTTGTTTCCCAAATTCGATACGATAACTTTTCGTCTCTTTGAAGGAGAGCAGAATTAATCGGGTCCGCTAGATGGAGAATTTCTGCTTCACGCCAGAGTGCCTCATCGGCATCAAGTGGTGGAAACGGTGCTAACTCTTCTGCCACATATCTTCCTATGGGACGTGGAGGGTAAGAAAACCAAAAAATTTTCGCAAAATGATTGTTTATTTTGAGAAGTAACCGTTCATTGAACAATCAACGCCAGCCACTAAACTCACTGGACCATCCAACTGCTGACCGTCTCGACTGGGAGCGACAATTCTTCGATGATTCTGAAGCTACCGTAAGTATTTCTTGAATACTAGACTTTCTGAATCCAAAATTTATGTACAGATTAACGTGGAGATTTAATAACATTAAGTAAGTTGAAAAATGTCGTGTTGTAAAAAATTTGTTTCGTACAAGATCGTATACAATAACTGTATCCCAAACATTTAAAATAAGTTTCTTCAGGCGCCATCAAGACTCTACTTCCGTTGAGCATCTGCATACTGAAACCCTTAAATCATCAAAGCCATAAACTCATAATATTATATTCACTAAAAAAAGAATTTCAAAGTTCGCAGTTTGAAAGTTTATAATTCCGATGCATTTTTCACTTTGTACAAAAATTATTTTGTATAATATTATCTCGATGTCATAATTTGTTTCGTTTGCTTTAAATGATTCCATTGCTTTCCCACCTTCCCATCCTCTCGTGTAGTTTTCAGTTTTATCTTCCTTACTGGGTGAATGAAAATTGTCTTGGTCAAATGTTCATTGATTTCCATCAGAGATGGCACAAAACCAGTGAGATGACTGTTTGTTCGATTTCTTTGAGCCGATATTCTTAAAACTAGTTTCCTGATCTTTTGTGTTGCAGTGAATGGATTTTCAAGATTTACCTCTGGACATCATCTACAATATTTTCAGTTATTTTTCATTTCGAGAAAGGTGATTAATCCGAAAAAAACGTATTCTCCTGAACAAGCAAATTGATTCATAAAAACATGAAATAATCCGTTCTTAAAGTCAATAAAATCTGCAGAAATCCGTTGAAACTGTGCTCGAAATCTATCCGAAATGCGGCCATAAACGCTCCACTTTATATCGAAGAAGTTGTTTTCAAAGAATTCTATTCGGCTGAAAAAGAGAATGTTCAGATTAAAATTTGTTTCGAAAAAGAGAGAATTGTGCTTTCGAATCAAGAGAATGGAACGTGCATTAATAAATGGAATGAAGATTCTTCAAACGATCAAGTGACAGTCATTGATAATTCAAATTTTTATGAAACAGCTGCTAAAATTCTTCGCGATATCATCATCAGAAATAATGTCATTTGTGGTACATTTGACATAAATTTTCGAATGATCGGTGATTTTCTGTTGGAATCTGACAGAATAAACACAGAACGGTTTCGTTTATTCAACGGAATCGAAGAGAAACGCGATGAGTTCTTGAACACTGAAGATCGGGATGCTGCTGGTTTTTGGTTGAAGCACGCGAATCCACATTATCTCAAATCATTTACTGTCTATATGGATGACGCGGAATGCTCACTGGCATCTTCTGGAGAGAATGTTAGTTTTGAAACAGAATTCATAGAAAAGTGCAGCAATTTTTTCCAGCTTCGGTATGCGGAGACTGTTCATATTCTACGCAAAAGTGACATTGATGATAGAATATTAAATCAATTAACGGCTTTGGACATTGAACTTGAGTCATCCAGAATCACTCTCAAAGGAATCAATCATCTCATAAAAGTATGCAACTCAATTCTAATCGGTAGACTTTCATCTAAATTACAGAAATGGATTGACCAGAATGTGCCGCTGGGATCTCGATTTGTTTACTATAATGATAATATGGAGAATTTCTCTCTGGACAAACTGATATTGAACAATCATCTTCCAGTAGAAAGTTCAAATAATAAGGCAATCTTCCTTCTCGCGTCTAATAAAGTTCTTCATGTTTGGGTAGATAATTCTAGTGTTTATGTTGAATGTATGAAGAGAAAATGAATTTTTCCCAATTTTTCTTATTCAATGAAAAATAATCAAATGAGTCTACAAGTGTAGAAACGAAGTGTGGACCAACTTCAGGATTCCGAAAATGTAAAGAATAACTGAAAGAGTAAGGAATGAATTAAAATAAGATTATCTGGTGCCGCTAGTCATTTCATTGAATCTAGAAAACAAGTCATCCGGATTTCTATTTTTCTGACTTCCGAGATGATTCCTGGTTAATCAAATCAACACGGACCTCCCTTTTTCTTTTCGTTTTCTCGAAAATACAATGGCACACCAAATTAGAACTTCTTCTCATTTTCTGACTTTTCTTCGAGAAAATTCGTTTTCTCTAGGTGTATTCCATCTATTTCCGTGTCTCATTTGAATAGTAAAGTATGCTTCATTTATCTTCTTCGTCCTCTTTTTCTCAACTCAAACCCGGATATGCACAGTGTCACGAAAGCCCCAAAATGTTTTTGAATTTATGTTTTTGCAAAGAAAATGCGTTTTCAGAAACATGAAAAGATGTTTTGTGGTTTGAAATATTCTGTACTTCTCTGAAATTATGAAAATAACTTGTTGACAGGTTTACCTCACGAACTCTAATTTTAGATTACTCCGAGGTCTTGGCAACAACGAAACACATTTCTGTTTTCCAAATACGAATATTATGAAATTTTAGTAAAAAATATTTTGATGAGACAGATTTCGTCACACAATGTATTTATCAAAGACTTTTCTCAAAGTAAAACACAAATTTTCTCCCAATGAATTCGATGTTTCAATTCTACAATCTAAAGTTCATTTCGATGTGTTTCTCTAGAAGATCTTTTGAATTCTTTGAATGTTTTTCTTTGGATCAAAAAGAAACATTTGAATGTTCGATCTCTTCGGAAAAATGATTAATCTTCGAAAATCCTTTGGAATTGAGTAATACATCCAAAACATGTGGTGTCTATTCTTCCTAGATCTTTTTTTAAAATGTGAATTCTCAGGGTTCAGAACTATAATTTTGTATTTTCAACCATCTACTTTTGTTCTCAATCAACCATTTCTCTTTTTATGTCACAGTTCAGTGAGCATCTCTGCTCGAGTTGTCAAGTGTTGCGTGTGAAAAACGAAAAACCTTTTTTCCTTTTTTGCATAAGATTTCCGATTTCTAAGAAATACAAATTATTATCAATCTTCTTTTTCAAATTCTCGTTCTGACTTTGATATTCCGTTGTTCCTGCAAATGAATTCATTTGTTTCATCTTTCACATTTTTAGGAAGTAAAATATAAAGTGTTTCGGTGTTTAACTTAAAAGAATGATCAATGCGACATTTGATAACTGGAAATTCACTTCTGAAAATCTTCATGAAATCCATCTTCTTATCTTTGATCTCTCACTTGAAGTCTTAAAAGATAAATTCTTTTCCATTCAAATTGTTCTTGCTTCTTGAACTTTTCACTTTCCTCTTGACTTAGGTACCAAAATTGTGCGAAAATAAGAGAAATTGGAGAAAAACTCGTGACGTTTTCATTGTGCATACATATAATCCAAGATGACCTAATTACGTCTTCTACCAACACATTTTCCATCAGTAATGTCTTCTTTTTTCTCCATTTTTCTTCAAGAATTCTTCCATTTTCTCAATTTCTAGTATCACATTACTTCTCAACAATAAGACTTGAGAATAAAGTATTCTGAAGTCAAGAAGAAGAAGAAGACAAAGAATATAGAAGAACGAGAAGACCAAAAGAAGAAGATCTTCATGAATTCGAAAAGTAACTGGCACCAATCGGTCTTGGACCTCTTCTTGATTATTGCCACGTCATTACTCTCTCTCTCTCTCTCTCTCTCTCTCTCTCTCTCTCTCTCCGGAAGAATACGAAGTAAAGAGTAGGCGTATGTTTCAAGGACCCTTGAAAAGTCAAGAAAACTTTGAGATTTCTCTCTTTTTTCTTTGCAGAAAGGAAATGGATAGACATTTCTATTTGACATCCGGATAAGAGCATTCAGATCTTTGACAGAAATCATCATATTTGTGTGGAAACATGTTCAATGACTATAATCTCTTATTAATTTTCATAGATCATTCTCTTTTTCATCTTTTATAGTTTCGTTATCTTGAATTGACAGAATCTCTCAGATAATGATTTCAATCGAAATCATTTCATTCGTTTCCTGTTACTCTTCGAAAAACGATACAAATGTTGTTTTCGAACAAATAGAACAGAACATTTTTAAATTCAATTGAATGAGTTCTCCAAACTTTCGAAAAGTGCGAACCGATGTTTCGGTATCTGTACTTCGAAGACGAAATTTCCGAAACTCTTTAGAATCTGAAAACAATACTTTTCATCTTATTCCAAGAAATAGAAACAAACAGAAACACATCTATAAATAATTCGACGTCTCGGAAAATGTGCAGAAATAGATCTACTTTCTCTTCCTTTTCTCTTCCCTTATCATTTCAGATTTCTGATACTTCTATTTTGCCCGAAAACAGAGAAAACGAGAACGAGTTCGTTTGTAGTTTTCTGATTCTTGATCCATTTTTTATACCTTCTGACCAAAAAAATCATACATTTTCTTGAAACTCCAAATTTATTCATCTGAAACTACATTTCAATATTTTTTCAATTTTCCTTCTCTCAAAACAAGATTTTATTGCCCCTACTTCTACCCGCCCACTTCTCGTATACTCTTCTGAATCCAATTTATAGCCTCAGGCCCTTCACCGATGGAAAAAAGGAAAAAAAAACTTCTTCTTTATCCATCTCATCTCATTTCTTCTTCCTCATTTTTTGGCTTCTTCCTTCGGTTTTCTTCTAAAAAAGAATGGAAAAGAAGCCATCAGTAATCTTTTGTTTTTATTAACTTTTCTTGTTTTTCGATTCATCTGTTCCATTTCAAAACGTCTCAAAGATAATAATAATATCTTCTGTTTAATCTTCGATGACCTGAAGACTCAAAAAACTGTGATTCATGAAACAGAAGAAAATTAATGAAGAGAAAGGAATATTCTTCTCTGCTTTTCGAATGGGAAGACAGAATTCGTGAAATGTTACCATTTGCTTAATTAAACCAAATTCTTGCCTCCTTTTTTCTTTTCTTTGTCGCCTCCTTTTTCTTTTTTCTTTTCTTTGCTCAACGAGCCACTACCACAAATATACAAGATATTTCTTATTTTTACAGAAAAGGAGAGGTTTTGGTTTTTATTTCAAATTCAAAAAACAATTTTTTGGCTTTTTAAAAATTTCAAAAATTCCGATGAGCTCGAATGTTATTTTCGTTTTGAACTCTAAAAACATTGACAGAATGAAAATTCTACGAAAATTACTGAATTTAAATCACAAAATTTCTTTCTCTCATCTTACAATCGTCTCTTTATCTTCACCTGTTCTGGGACATTCTATTTCTAAAAAGAGCACGCCGTTCTTGTATTTTCTATGGTTCTACTTGAGATTCGGATTATCCTCTGAAAATACTTTCTTTCGTCGTAACTTCGTGAAGATTATTCTCGAAAAACTGAAGAAATGTGTTCAAGTTTATTTGAGTTTCACATATCTGGACAAATTGTATTCTATTTGGAACGAGAAAACAAAGTTTTTTGGATTAAAATTCGATAGATTCGGAGTGGACAAGAGAAGATACAAGAATCAGTTCCAATCACTTTTATAACATCAAAATTCCGAGTCCCTGAAACAATAATTCATATAATTTTAATTTTTTGATTTTCAAACCATCATAAATCCTTTTGGTTTTTGTCCACGTGGAATAGGTGGAGCACTGAAAATAAATCAGTGAGTAAAGTATCCAAAACAGTTTCAAAACTCACTTCGAAGCTGCATCTGTCAGAATAATCAACAGAAAAACGATAGTCAAAATCAAAAGAAGAAGAAAAATCATTGTGTTTGGAAAAGGAAAAAATGAAATGCCAACCGATTTGGCTGTCTCTTTGTGTTTCCCATCATTCGAATACATTCCCTGTATTTTAATGTTTGAGTATCAAAGAATGCATCGCCCACACAAGAATATCATGAGAAGACACAAAGTCTCAAGACAGAAACCAATATGGAATCTCTCTCTCTCTCTCTGAGAATGGAGAAACACCTTTTCGTTTTAGATGTCTTAACGTCATTAAAAATGTCCCCTGGGAACTGTTTCGTATTTCAACACTAAAAATATAAATGAGACTCTCTCCATTCCCCTTTTTCTTCGTCATGAATCTCTTTCATTTGTTGAGCTCAATGACACGAATAAAGATGCTTCATTTGGATGTTCAATTGCTTGGAAACACACGATAAACACACATTTATTCTTATATTTCAACACAGATTTCTTTTCTCTTTCCATTTATATTCAATTCTCTCATTTTTCTTATTATTACTCATTCGGCCTCTCAAAACTCTCATATGATTCATTATTGTTCATGCATTTTCAATTTTCAATGATTTAATGTTTTTCAGAACGAGCAGCGAAAGAAAAAGAAGAAAAACAACAGATTAAAATGGGAAATACACATCCGGGTGCCTCATCAACACCGTCAAAATCGTTCAAAGGAAAGTTGGGACGTCAAAGAAGATTGTCGGATCCAAGTGAGAATCAAAACATCAAGGTATGTCTTCTTCTTCTTTTTCATCTCATTCTTCATCTCATTCTTCTTCTTATTCTTTGGAGTGGATATGCTGAAACGTATATTTAAGAATTCTCATTTGGCTCCTGGTTCTTCTTCATCTTCTAATCCACATTCATGTACAACTCCTCCAACTATTCAAATCAATGGAAAAGAGAGTTTCGATGAATACGAACATGGACAATTGAGAGCCAAAAGTGCAAGTACTGTAAGTATTCCCTTATTTTATCTCTCAAAATGAATCATCTGTTTGAAGGACTTTTCTTCTCTTCGATCGACGTCTTCTAATCAGAAAAATAGTGCATCGGAACGTCGGAAAATCTTTTTGTCCTCTTCGACAAATCAAGATTTTATGGCAAGAAGTCTCGACGATTCAATGACGGCAAAAATGAGTTGTATGATTCGAACAAAGTCTCATTCTCCATTAAAACAGATGAGAACTTATTCATTTCGTTCGATTCCAAGCGAAGAAAATCTTATCGACAAAGAAGTTTGTTCTTTTTTTTTCAAAACTCAATCCTATTTCATTTTCATTTTCAGAGTTGTGAAATCATTTCTGAATCATGGAGAATCGTCGATTCTCGTTCCTCATCCTCTTTTCCTTCTGCTTGTTTCGGTCTTTTCGTTCTTCGACGTGTTCTTTCAAAGATTCCAATGCTCTGTCCATTATTCAGTTTATCTGAATCAGATGATATATTCAATCTACCAGAATCTCATCCAATTCGTCGTCATGCTCGTCTTTTCACTAATATTCTTCATATTTCTGTTAAAAATGTTGATGAATTGGAAGCACAAGTTGCTCCGACAGTATTCAAATACGGAGAAAGACACTATAGACCTGATATTGTGAGTTTATTGATTCATTCAAATGAAATCTCATTTATTTCATTCATTCAGACTCCTCATATGACTGAAGAAAACGTTCGAATATTCTGTGCTCAAATCGTTTGTACAGTATTCGATTTTCTTCGAGAAACCGAAGCGACACCGAAATGTGCTGAATCGTGGATTGAGTTAATGAGGTTTCGAATCTTTTTGATTTTTTTCCATTTATTCTTTTCATTTTAAGATATCTCGGACAAAAGTTATTAGACGGTTTCGATTTCGCAAAACTAACAGCCGAAAGGAAAATATCAATCAATCGGAACGATCATCATCTATTTCTGATGTTGTGATACGGAATTCAAATTTCCACTTCGTATTGTTATTCTGTGATCACTTACTTAAATTGATGTATAAAGTTAATTTAATTTTGGAATGAATCTAACCATTTATAGCATGCTGAATATATAAATGGAAACAGAAAACGATTTTGGACTGAGGACACATAGCTCGGTAAGGGTAGATTACGAGAAAGGGTGAATGGTGATGATAAAAAAGTCAGTCTGCTTTGGCACAAAAAAACAACGAATAAAAATTGGAATAGGGGGAATGTCTTATGGTAGGTTACGGTACTAACATCGGCAATGTTAAAAAGGAGGGAAGTGTCTACAAAGTTAGGGAAAAAGTAAACGGGGAAGGGGAGATGGGTTAAACCTCAATTATTCAAGAAAAAAAAAAGAAAAATCACGAATGACCTAAACATATATTTATATAAAATGCCGTTCATCATATTCCGACGAAAGTACGGAAGGCGCCTATGACAACGCAACGACTAAACGTAACCAAAAACCATGTAGGCAATAAAAATGTTACATGAGTGGGGGGTGAAAAAGGAAGAATTTGCTGGTTTCATCTGAAAGGGGAACAAGAAAAAATAAAACGAGGCTGACGTGAATTATGCTACCTTCTCTGTATGGGTGAAAAATGTGAAAAAAAGACTAGAAGAGGTCAAGCATGAATAAGAGCTTGACAACAACATCTAGGATGTTAGCAATACAATGAAGTGTTCTATTGTTTTAAAAGAGAATGTGAGAAAAAAGGAGTGATTTTGATGGGGGCAAGAGATTGCATTATACGCAGCACTGATTACAAACTGGTAGATGACAGTCATAGTTGAGTATATAATAAACGTCATGATCAGAGAAGTTATGAGCTCTCTGTGATAACTTCTTTGCCTGTTCCTCGCACGAAAATCACTCTATTCAGTTTGTCGGTCATTACTTCTAAATAGTGCACGTAATCGTCCAAAGCTTGTTCTGAAATAAGAAATACTTGTTACCAATTTGTCAAATTCAAATTTTTAAAGTAAAACACATACGGTCTTTGTGTACGGGGGGCTTCGGTAAATTGAGAAGAATCAGCTGTGAGTTGGCAGAATGTTGTAGCAGCAGCTCATTCAACCGGACTGCAGTGTGCATTTTGGACACCTTCGACCTGTCAAGTGCCTTCATCCTCTCTTTTTTCGTTTTTGTTTCTTGGTTAGATTGCTCATTGTCTGTAGTTGGAGACTTCTTCTCGGATGTTTCTTCACTCGCTGTCGTTCCTTCATCGGAATCTTTCGAGTTTTCTCTTTTTTCGGATGTTACAAGCGGCGATACTGCTCGTGGAGTATTCGATGGTGGAAGTGATAACGTCATTCCTAAAATTAGAACATTCATACTGATCACTTTTTGAAAGTAGTCCTATTACCTCCACCGGATACTTTTTGTAAATCTCTCATCATCATTGTTCGTTCTTCCATCAACAAAGTTCGCTCGAAAGCATTCTTTGAAATTTCCGGATCCGCCAGCTCGACAATCATTATCTTAGCATCAATACGGAGTTGATAGACGTATTTTTGCAAATCTTCTTGCATTTTGACATTATTATCAGACTCTTGCGCAATACCAATGACTCGTAATTTGCAACCCCGCCAGACTTTATGTTGTTTCAAGAGGTATCCCATCAAAAGACATAGACCTCCATCATGTACAATCCAGTAAACATCAATCATTCCACTCATTCGGAAAACGGCTGATGGGAAGTCAATAATTCCTTTGGCAACGACGATAGCCATATCGTTGATTGAAGCGGCATGTACTTTCTCGATGAATGTGTTATATTCAGTCATGTCTTCTTCCCGTTCGTGCACTGGCCAGGAAATGAGCATTGTATTTGGTTTGAGTCCTCCAAGTCCAACAGACTGAACAAGTGTTGACATAGACCCTCTTACTTGATCTTCAGAATGAACGAGAGTTTTGGCGAATCCACGGAGCCGAACTTGATTCATGTCGAAGTCCATTCGTGCTTTCACCTGTTCACCCTTCTTCTTGTCGTCTGGACTCGTTGGATCTCCCTGTAAATTTGGTTCAAATGCATTTTTCCGAAGCGAGGCTAACCTTTAAGAAAGCAGTAACAACGGTTAATCCTTTTCCGGCTTTCAATTGTGATGCCAAATTGAGAAGGTTTAAGTAACGAACGTCGATTATTTCCTTAGACCATTGCATCGAAAGGAGAAGAAGAAGTTGTGGTCTCCAGTTCTTTGGATGTGGTTCCTTGTCTTCAATCTTCATGAGAGAGTATTGGGCAGTAGTGAGAGCAAGACCGCGAATACCATCTCCCCATTCTTTTTTAGCTCCTTTCCATTCAACATATTTATAGATAACCAAACATAGGAGGCAGGCAACTATAGCATAGTCCCAATGAGTGGAGAACATGATGAAGAAACAAAGGACAGCACCTAGAAGTGAGAGGAACCTGAAAAAGAATGATAAAAGTTAAATTTGACTCAAGTGAATCCAAAAACAGTTAATGATACTCACCAATGGTAATACTTGAATCTTGGCCTCCAGTTTGGAGCTCCAAGAAGTGAATGAAGTGTACAGATGATGTTAACGAAAGCATAACACATGAGGAAGAAGAAATCGACCACAGCGGCAATGGTGTCCATGCTACCCATGAGAATAGCGATTTCGGCAATTATTGTTGTTAATATCAATCCAAGGAATGGCTCGTTGTTTGCTGTGACCTTCTTGAAAGGCGAAAGTAGTGGTATAACTTCATCTTTTGCAATGGCTTGAAGAAGACGTGGGGCAGAACAGAGACATTGAAGAGCAGCTCCAAACGTAGAAAGGAAAGATCCAATCAACAAAACCCACGGAGACGGCCACGAAAGAAGTGCTACCACCATTTGACCTCCGATAGACTGCCCATTTCTGCACATAGTCAATTTATTTATATATCGAAAAATTAAAGAACAGATCATGTTTCAAAACACTTACTTGTCTCTAAGCACAGCACCATCGATAGCTCCTCCAAATATGAAAGCAAGCGAGAAATAGATGAATGATGTTGTCAGATTAGCAGCAATAGTTCCAGCCGGGATAGATGCTTGAGGATTTTTCAAGTCTCCACTCATATTTGCTCCAGTGAAAATTCCAGTGACAGCAGGGAAATAAATAGCCAAAAGAACGAAGAAAGTTGTGCGCACATCTTGGTAGACATCAGTCTTTATATCAGCTGGAGTTCCTGGAGCTGATTCTAGCTTGTCAAGATAATGAGGACCGAGATTTGTAAGAAGAGTTTGACCTCCTTGGAACCCAGGGAACCCGTTGATACATTTGAATCCACCATTGTTTGTGACTGTTTCGTTGCATCCACCAGGTCCACAAACTTTGCTTGCGATGAAAGAGTTACTAATAAAAAAAGTATTTGTGTACATACTACAACATTACTTACTTGAAACTACAGTAGTCGCAGATATCTTCAAGTGAATAAGTTTCGTTGAGCAATGAACTCGATTGAAGAAGGCGATCGTTGTACATGCAAACCCTGAAAAATGAACTTATTAAAACGAAGAGAACGTTTTCAAGAGAGCATCTATTATAAAATTAGTGTAAGTTGTATTAAAATATATATTACATTTGTCCAGATGCAGGATCAATAGTCTTTGTGACACCTCCAGCATAACATGCAAGAATAGACAATATCACACAAACGAGAGAAACCTGCAAAAATCCAATTGAACATTTAAGAACAGGTTAAAGACAAACGGACCGGAGCGAGCATTTGAACAAACTTGACTCCCATGGCAACGATAGCGAATTCGATGAGAAGAAGTATAGTAGAGTAAAACCGAAGCGAGTTAGTCATTGTTCCAAATAGAGCTGCAATGATTTGAATGCTTTTGTGTGGTATATTGTTGAAACATACTTGTATCATGCTGGCCATCAACTCCTCCGAAGGTTAGCCCGGGGAAAATGTACAGCAAGAGAATTTCAACTCCTCCGACCAGATACATAGAGGTGGCAACGGTGTTAGCAAGATAGAAAAGAATTCCAACAGCTGATCCGAATTCAGGACCGAGATTACGTGATATCATGAAATATGCTCCACCAGACTCAACAACTCCATTAGTAGCGACAGCAGATATAGAGATGCATGTAAGGAAGGTCTGAAAATGTGATATTTAAGCATTTCACCACAAATCTCATTAATTTTTGAAAAGTTGAAAAACGGGATAGAGATTTTTAGAATGATTTCTCCATCCATTTAAACCGAGATATATTTTACACAAGTTTGAGAGAAAACATTTAAATAACTTACACAGAAGCAGCAAAGGAAAAGAAGCAAGAACGTTTGTCCGAGACCAGCGATTCCAACGAGCCAGAATAGACGAATGAACATGGTTACACCAAGAATATGTTGAATTGTTGGCAGATAGACTCCAAGAAGTACTCCTAGATCGGCTTTCGCGCCATGTCCTCCGTGTGATGAGCTTTGAGCTCGTTCTAACGGACCCGGAGTGATATGAGCCTTCAGGTAACTTGAGAAAAACGGCATTGAAGGTTCCTCGAATAGAGCTAGATTGTGATTTCCACCAGCTTCTTTGTTGGTTCCCCATGCATACAGTTCCCCTGAAGATTGAAATTAATATGGAAAATTCTATAAACTTTCTCCCGTCTGCACATTTTATAACTAATCTGCACATTTTCGAACTAAGTTAAACTCGGGCGGATTTCTTCATAGTTTGAACAGAGCTTTTTATGATTTAATATGAACGTGTTTTTGGAAAAATAACCTACGATGACTATCATCTCTAGTCATTGGAGGAGGAGCATCAGGTTCAACAGAAAGCAAGAATCTAGAAGATCCTTTCGTTACAGTCCTGGTAATTCCAGATGTACTAGGAGCCATATTTCCTGCCGGTCCTACTTGATGATGAGTGGATAGAAGACTCGAATGCTCATGAGAGCTGTCATGGTGATCGTCACCTCCAATAACGAACTTGAACGATGGTGGAACGGGAGGACCGGTGCCGTTGCTGGGGGCCATTTAGTTGTGGTAAGGTTAGATGTAGAGAAATTTTGTTTACTTTTCCGCTCTTTTTCTTGGTGTTATTGATTTCGTTGTTGATGGTGGGAATGGTGACAAGCTGAAGGTTAGATGCGTTTGTATAGAGGAAAGCGAGAGAAAACGATAATAAATCGAAGTATAATTTCTATAATGAGAATGATAATTTTCTACGGGGAAAGTGTCTCAAGTCTCTATTATGTTCTTGTCGTAGTTAGCCAACTCCATTTGTGAAAACGAAAGCGAGTTTAAATATGAAAAAATATGTGACGCAAGACGAGCTGGCGACTTATTATTATCATTTAGGAATTTAGTATGGTTGGTTGGCAATTACCAATGATAAAATCAAAAATTTGCAAAATTGATAGTGTTGCCGCCGTCGCCGCGAAAATATTGCCCCCTCATGTGATTTATGAAGAGCAAAAGTTGAGTGTTAGTGTGTGGGTGAGCCATTCCTATTTCTAAACTGAGAATTTTTTGTTTCTTTCTTTTTACTGGTATCATCACTCACAACGCAAATAATTGGGTGAAGAGCAAGGATAGAACCAATTGGAAAACATCAGCAAATAAAGAAAAGATTTGTGTAAAAAAATAAGTGGATAATTTCTCCAATTTCAGTATTGAATTCAATCATTTTCATTTTTTTAAAGTAAAATTTTGATACGGAAAATCTTTAAAAACGACGACCACAATGGAATAAATTATCGACTAGAAACTATTTCACTATTCGGTGCAACAAATGAGCGTTTTTTGATGTTTTATCATTATCAGTGAAAGTCAATGAAAAATCGAAAAATCGCAAAGAAAAAAGTTCAACAGATTAGGGATTCCCTGAAGAGAAAAGAAGAAGATCATTTTTCATGTTGAAAAATAAAAAAATTGCCACGCTTCCAAGGAAGGAAAAGGTTTTATTGTGGAAAAGCTGACATGAAAAATGAACGCTGCCATTCAAAATAGCCACGTAAATCCGTACCGTGTTTACGGAGTTTGCTCGTCAAATATTGTACATTGCGTATACAGTAACTTTCAACTCATCTCTAAATTCATTTTTGTTTGATAAATGAAGAGTGTCGAACGGTTTCTGCACAGATCTGCGAGAAAAGCAAAAATAAAACAGATTGAGACGATCCGAATGTTTTCATTTGAATCTGTTGTGTTCGACATACGCAACGCCTCATTTGAATAGCTCTTTTTCCCGGCGCCATCTGTCGTCGGCTCAAGGTCATTTAATTGTATGCCATTTTGTCAAGGATGAATGAAATGAAACAAAAAAGAGGGAAGGAATAGATGAAAAAATGATTTGAAAACAGAAAAAGAAAAAGTGAGAAAGGACATGCAAATATATAATCGAATGAATCATCATTCCTTCTCTATCAGTTTATACGTTCCGCCCGTGTTTTTATGTGCTTTTATGTGCATTTTAAGGAGTTTTAATGACGTTTGGGCGCAAAATAAATGTCGGAAGTCTTCAGATCTTATACTCTTTTTTTCAAAATAAAACGGAAACCCACTGTCTCCAACACTTGCAGTCGAAATATTACGGTGACGGTCTTCGAGTCCATTTCCACTGAAAAATTATGAGATTTGTTAGAGTTTGAATGAAAAAAAAACTTACGCGTGCTCCGGTGAAATGACAATCTCTGGCTGCCCTGGCGCCGTTTTATCGTCATCCATTATAAGATTGCGCCACCACGATGAAGCTCTTCTGAAATGAAGAAAAGTTCAAATTGATCGACTATAGAATCTCTTCGAGTAAAAACAATCTCTTGGGGGGGAAGAAACGATTCTCGACTAACCGAAATATACTGGAATGTATTCTGATCTGATCATTGATGCTACTTTCTCTGATCCTTGTGATCTTTTATCGATTATTGATGATTCGGTCATCACTATCAATGGCAATTTTTGAAAATAGTAATAGATTTCTTCATTTCTTCCGAAATAATAAAAGAAAACCAGTTCTAATTTTGGAAAGATCTTCATTAAAAAGGCAGAAAAAAAGAGAAGAATGAAGAAGGGCATGTGGTTTTCATTTATTGTTTTCGGAAGTTTATTACTCTTTTGATTCTTTAATAGAGTTTGAGAAAACAAAAACATATCTTAGAAATCAATTGATCATATCAGACTATATCTCTCTTTTTTAAATTCGACAGGCACGAGTGAATTGCTTTTGTTATGAGCAAGCTCATTTCAATTCTAAATGGTTGTTTCTAAGATTCTTCGATTAACTTCTTAGATTAACTTCTAAGATTCTTCGAATTCTCCAGAATCTACCGAAGGAGGGAAAAAAGGGCTGATGAAGGCTTATCCTATTGGATATATTTTCATACAGAATCAAGAAAAACTGCTCATAAAAGTATCCTAAACTAGCTAATTAATCAGAGGAATGTTATAATAATAATGAAGAAATGATTGGAACGGAAGTACTCATTCGTCGGAAAATATTATAAGTGAGACGCAGAAAGAGATTCTCAGTGATGGTGGTCAGTTCAGAAGATGATACGCCTTCTTTTCTCCAAAAGAAACAATGAATAAGGTGATACTGAGACACACAAAGATATTTGATATTCGACAAATCTTTATCTGATACCCCTCATCTCTCTTCCCTTTTCTATCTCTCTTTATCTACAATTTTTATCAATTTCATTGACAATCCGATTTCGGAAATTTACTTTATGTCTGTTCAATTTACGCATGTGAAAGTGACATGAATCACTAGAGAATATCAATTCAAAACAGATCTTTTTCCTATTTTCCATCCATGTTTTCCATCATTTCTTCTTTTACATAATCTGTGTTGGTTCGACAGTAACACTTAATTTACATAATCGTCTCTGTACATTGATTCATATCTATTATTCAAAGTTTTCCTATTTTTTTTCATAAATATTCGGAAATTAAGTTCTTGAGTCAGAGTCGTTGGATGAATTCTCATAAAACTACCGTAATCTGAACGAACCTTAAGAACATGCAAAAAAACGCAGTTGATTACTAAAAGTACAACTGCACTTTTAAAATGAATAACAGAGTTTTGAATAGAAATGAAAACGAATGAATGAATGGACAATGGCCAAAAAACTAAACTCAAATAAGTACTTAAGAAGGACAAGACATCTCAAGATATCTGATTTTAATCTAACCTTCCTCTATCATTTTTATCATTTCTCATCCTTGTCTGTTTATTTTTGGAGTCGAGTCGACCGACATTTCCTTGTCCATCATCTTGTTATTTTAACAAAACGAGGTAGTCTAAACACAGGTTTCGACTCACAAAAATGACCATTTCGAAATCTTACCGTAGTAATCCGATTGAAAATAATTGAAGAATAAAAATATTGATTTTGTGATTTGTTCTAGTTGAAATAATCATTGAGAAACAGAAATAAAAGGAATTGAATAAGAAGAAACAGCTCTTTTTTCCTTTTTGTTTTAGATAAATAAATAAATAAATAATAGGTAACTAGACAGGAATTAGAGTGAAAGAGACATAGAAATCAAAAGAAACATGTTCCTTTGAGCCTTATTCATCATACTGTACGGTTCTTCCTCTTTCTTCCACTTTTGACGCTCTTTTTTAATTTACAACTTGGAACACAATGCAAAAGTGGACGATGACGTCATCAAAAGATTGAGGAAACCGATGAGAAATCGGAAAAATATCAATGAGAAAACACGTCATTAGGTTTTTGAATTCTCGTAATACAACTCTTTTTGAGAAGAAACTTCCAGAATAAAATGCAATTATTCATTCAAAACTAACCTCTCAGGTTTGGGTGTATCTGGAGTTTCGAAAATCACGACGGACGCTTTTTTCGTCGGCGGCATCGCGTTCTTCACTACTTCAACCGAACTGACACGTCTTCCGAATCTACAAAAATAAATGTCTCTTTTTATTCTTTACTTTCTCCGTTTTTCTTCAAAAAATTGTAACTGATATATATAAAAGTGTAGGTTCAACGTATCTTCACTTCCCGGTTCTCGTCTTTTCTTAATCATTATCAGTCGATCTTTTTTCACTGTCCTATCAATTGAAAAACCTGATTTTGGTCATGGGAAAAAGATACTTTTTGTTCTTATTCAACTACACAAAAATGTTGTTCTTTTACCAATGATTTGTGACATGTTAATCAGAATTTTGAAACTTAATTTCACAAAAGTGCTGCTGAAAAACGAATTTCTGGGCAAAGTAACAGTTATATTCAATAAGGAACATTCCATGAAACAAGTGAGAATTCACTTCCGGTTTAGATATTTTCCATAATTGTCATTTGAAATGATAAGTGACGGATATCGTTATTTTCAATTCCAATTGAAGTGTAAAGTACAGTTCCTTCTCAGATATCATTCCTATCACTCGTTCTTCTGTTTACTGAACAAAATATGTTTTTTTTTCGAGTAAAAAAGAGAGTTAACTGTGTATTATTTTTTGTATTTACCCAGGCGGAACATCCACTTTATTTCTAATTGCACTGGCTGGCTGTTGTTGTGCATTATTTGTTGGAGTTGCTGGTGGAGTTGGAGAAGTGTTATCCTGTGAAGTATCGTCCCCCATTCCAATGAAGACTTTCAAATTTGAGAGGGCTCTGCAATTTGTTTAATTAACGAGCCAAGAGAAAAGATAAAAAGAAAAAAGAAAAATATTGTTTGAATAGAGTTGTCTGGAGTAGAGAGAATGCTTGTATTTGGATAGAAAACAAGGAAGAAGAGGATAAAAAATAAAGATCTGGTTAATGAAAGCTCATTCTAATGAATGGACGAAAGGGAGAAAAGACTACCCATATTCTTCCATTTTTTCTCAAAAGAAATAGAACATAGTACGTGTTGAAAATGTAAAATAATAGAAATAATTCCGAATAAATTTCCCTTTTTCAAATGGTTTAACTCATAGTTTTTGGTGTCCATGACACTCGTATAAATACTTCTGGATTCTGATTGTCGGAGATAATTTGAATAAATTTAAATAATCCTTTCTATCTTTCCACTAGTTTTGTTTCAGTTTTGCTACGTGCCGGACATTGAAATTCAAGCTCCGCCCCTTTTTTGTTGCGTTTGTGAAGAAAAGAAACAGAAACCAGGAGTAAGTAGGGAAATTCGGTAAATGGGGGAATAAAGTTTACAGCGAAGTTAACCCTTTTCCATAGAGTTTGAAGCAAATGTTTTGGAACTCTGAAAAAACAAAAAAATCGACACTGATGAACATTGATTTCATTTTTTCTTCCTAAATAAAAATTCTATATTTGAATGCGGTTGAAAACAAAGAAAATGAAAAAAAAATTGAACAATACTAGAATGAAAATAAGAAGAAAGACATGGAAAATACAATGAAAACTAATGAAATTGTATTGAAAATCACCCGAAATAAGAGGAATGAATAGTCAAAACTCGAGATTAGTTAAATGATTTTGTCATTAATTCTTTAGTTGATTCATTTGTTGAAACTTCATCTTCTCCTGGTTCAGTTTGCCCTTTTCTTGGCGATTTTTGTAGAAAATCAATGTGCATTAGAGACGGCGAATTGTATTCTTTTCGTTGAAAATTTTGAAATTTCTTTCGAAGACAGACGAATGCCTTGATATACGCCAGTTTACCAATCTGCAAAAACAATGAAATAAACGTCTGAAATGACCGTTTTCTGAAGTGAAAACTGATGTTAGATGAGATAGAAAACAAAAGTTCAAGTGTAGTTTCAAACTGGTTTTCCCAATTTTATTGCCCAAAGATTTCTCGTAAATAAAGCTTTCATTTCCCATCTCGACAGTTATTTTCGAATGTTTCGATGCAAACAAGTTGAACGATTTGATTACCTCACAGAATAATTCTGCAAACTCTGCAAATGTGATAACTGAGAAACCAATCCACAATCCAATGTTACCTCCGAAATCGGAGAAAAGATTGACGAGCTGAAATCATTCAGAATCCAAAAAAAAGAAATCAGAAAAACTGATCTTTGAATTTTCAATTCAAATGAAGTTTGAACTTTTGATAAAAGGAATAATCCGATTAAACTCTCTTTTAAAAGTTTCGGAAACTCATGAATTCTTAAAATAAAATAAAACATACTGTGTATCCAGCAGTTTCTTTCAAAGATTCAAAGTTCAATTGTTCGTAGTAAATTTCAATATACGCAGTATTCTGACGATAATATTCAGTACATGCTTCTGTGTCATTGAATATATCTGATACAGCTGGACAGTCCGTTCCTGGAAATACTCAGTGATGAGAAGCATTTATTCATAAATACTTGCCTATTTTGAAGTTTATACTAGGCCATGCGGAAGCAGAATATGCCGTTTCAAATACTTTTTCATGACATGGTTGACGACATTCACATTGTTCATGGAGATGATGATATCCGCCGGAATCACTTGTCAAATTGGATAAACATTGACCTGAAAATTTCAGAATCTATCCAAATTTTTTGATTAATTTGCACTTACGATCAGTTTTTGATTTTGCATTACAATGTCGGTGTTCTTCTGACGGCAATGGAAATCTCGGATCTCCACACCCACATATTTCCAGAACTTTCAATTGAAAACAGTTTCGATGACAACCCTGAACGAGAATATATTTACTTTTTCGTTCAAAAAACTCACTTCTGGAGAATAATGCTCATTGTAAATATAAGGAACGGGACGGAAAGTGTCACTACAATTACCCCATGGAGCACTGAGACGATGAAGCTCTTTCTGAAAAAATTAGATTTCTTATCTGCGGGAAAATGAAATAATTACAGTTTTAAGTCCAAAAGAAGAAATGAATCCAGTTGGAGCACTATATCCAAAAGTATCAGGGAATGGTTCCTGATCTTGTTCATGGACAACGAGTCTAACACCTGCTGCTTCTGTTGTTGGCATGTAATCACTTTGATGAACATTCAGTAGAAGACGAAGACCTTTACAACATTATCAAGTAAAAAACCACAAAAACTATTCTTGAATCTTACCATACATAGGACCAGCTCTACTGTTCTTTAACTCGACAGAATCATTGAAATTGAATGTGTAACAGTTTCCATATTCTGGGTCGACATGAAGTTTAAAATCTCTGAAATTGATTCATTTGTTGTCTTTGTACCTTAGGAAGTATACCTTTCCATACTACAATCCTTTGAATTAAAAGAACATCGAAGAACGAATTCATTCAAAGTATATGAAAGATTTCGTCTCGTTTCTCTCGGAAGAGCAGCAACTAAGAAGATCAAATTCTCTTTCGTTTGAGTCGTGATAGCTCCTGCATCTTTCAGATCCTGAAATCAAAACTTCCGTATTCAGTAGTTTGAATCTGTCTTACACTCAGCCCAAAAGCTTCTTCGGTTTCTGTTATTTCAGTTGTCGGTGGATCAGTTACAGAGTATATCGTGTAGTTATTCGGATTCCACCATCGAATTTCATCCTGGAAAATGCACAATTGTAAAATAGAACTGTTTTGAGAGTAAACCTTCGGATGAACCATACAATGATGAGAAATTGATTGACAAAGACATGGAAGAGGACTATGGTTTTTGGCGATTTGTTTAGCAGCATTTGGTCCATCTGGATCAGGACAAGTATTGGAAATTGAACATCCAGAACACTTCTGTAATTTATTTCATTTGAAAAAAAAAGGATAAGAACTGCCACCTTAACAGTCCAAACAGAAGTCGGATAACATGGCCAAATCAATCCACGTGTCACATCTTCGAAACACATACAAATAGACGCATTGACCTGAAATAAGACTTTTATGATTGTAATAGTATATTGAATTAACCTCCAATGGATTCCTATTTGGAACACATTGTTCCATATTCATACATGTACATCTTACGAATACCGGCTGATATTCAGCTCCCTCCAGATCTTCGTCGTCTATCGGAAACACTAATTGACCTCGATCTTTGCCACGTTTCCTCAAAAGAAAGATTGAGGGTCGATTTTAGAGAAAACAGTTACTTTCTAACACTGATAGCTTCTAAAATATCTCCTCCTGGTTTCATACTGTCACTCATCATTCGGGCATTTATCACACGTTCCCAATAATCGAACTGCAATGTGTATAATTTACAATGTTATCTTTTGTTCAGAAATTGAAACTTACTCCTTCCTTAATTTCATCGTATTGAATCAGTTCACTGTATTTAAATGCATTTAGATTACAAACAGTTGCAGCTGGGAATGCAGCTAAAATTCAATTGAGAACCTTTTCTTTTGTATTTTTATCATACCTGCTTCGAATTGTAATTGCATTTCTATAATCGTTCGATACTGTAAATATTCAGACATTGTCCAATAAGTTTGTAGAGTGAATGCCGTTAACATGCAAAAGAAAAGAGCCGCCCATACGTATCGACCGAAGAATGAAGATGTTCTAAAATGAATGAAAATATTCGAGGAATGAAGGGTTTCATTACTCACGCAACATATGGAATACCATGAGAAGAAGTTCTTGCACAGAAATCAAACCAAAGTGTTTTTATTGTTGTTGAATGATAGTCAATCTTCTGAGATCTTAAGGATTTCCTCGATGAAGTTCTCCGTTCGGAATACAATGGACCCGTATGTAACTGAAATTGTCAGTCGAATCAAACTCTAATTGAATAAAAAACTCACTCTTAATCTGTCATCTTCTTCTTCGAAATGTGGATGAACTCCTCCACTATAAGGAGTTGGTCTTATATATGGACTTGATCTACTTTCCATTGATTCTGGTTCATGGACAAGTCTCTGAAATGGGAACCATTAAATTAGTAAAAAATCTTTGGGATGTTTTAAAATATTTTTTCAATTTTTAAACTGAAAAAAAAACTTTGCAAAAATGTAAAGAAAACAAAATTGTGGAAGGATTTGCAAGTAGTTGGACCTCAATGGCCCTGGAGTCATCTATATGAGAGCTTATCTAAATGTGAATCTTTTGGAAATGTTCAATCCACTCTTCTTTATCTTTTCTTCTTATTCAGTAGTGAAACGACATTTGACATTCTACTGAAGACAGAATATGCTAAATTTGGAAATGTATTAAGATAAGTAAATGAATGAGACCTCGTGAAGAAAGTATACGGTAGCCTTCTTCCTATCAAAAGTTACTTCTCCCGGGAATGAATTCATTGGTTATTAAACCTGGAGATATCACTAACTGATGAAACTCCGATATAATGTCAACTGTTTTTAAAATGTGTGACACGAAACAATAGGAGTCGGAAGTTTTTGAAAAAGGAAAGAGGAAGAATCGTCTCAATCGGAGACGAGGGGACAATTGTCTCTCTTGGGATCATTGCATGTCGCATTACTCTTCATTCTTTTTTCGTCTCGCCGCGATTTCCCTTTTTCAGTTTTTTTGTGGTCAAGGAGAATGAAGGGCTCACACGAATTTACGATTAACTTCTTCTCAGAAAGAATCCCTATTGACTCATCTATTTTCGACATTTCTTTTTTGTTTTTAAGTTTAGGTAATCACTGGAAAACAATGACTGGAAACGAGAAAAGCTGTAACACGATTATCTTGAAATTACCAATAGAGTGATTGATACCAAAATGAGTCGATCATCAGAATTAACAAGAAACACAAAATAGTTTTGGAGGAATCATTGATATTTTCAGAAACAGCTACCTGACATATATCATTTTCCACTTCAGCAAATGTGACACTTTTTCGAATTTTGTGCCGAATAGCATCCTTTCGACGTGGCAATGTATACTTTGGAATCATAAAGTGCACAGACTAACGGATTCAAAAATTTTGAAAAGAGAGAGAGAGAGAGAGAGAGAGAGAGAGAGAGAGAGAGAGAGGGTGGAAGAGTCATCTATCTTTGTGTTGTTACTCTGTGTGAGAATAGAGCCATCCGCAATTAGATGTATATTGTTGACGTCTTCTTCTGGATATATTCTGAATACGGATTCACAGAAATATTGCAGAAAGAAGAAAAAGAAGAAGAGAGATCAAAAAGAGCAAGATATTTTGGTGTCTGAGAAACAGGAAATGTTCCTGGAATCAAGTAGTCTGTATTCTCTAATTAGTCAATTTAAATGGGAAATTTAGTCTTTGTTTATTTTGTTTTTCTCACCTCTTCAATCCAATTTCCTTCTGTATTTCTGATTAATTCATAACAGCAAGGACGATTACATAAACCATTTTCATGTTTTAGAATTGGAGAAATCATAGTTTTAAGAACTCAAGAATAAAATGCTCCTGATGCATTGAAATATCCCATTCAATTCATCAAATTCCCATCAAAATCTCATAACTTCATTCAAATTTTATGAAATTCGGAAGTAAATAATCCAGAATTTCCATCACTTACTCTACTTTCTCTCGTCGCAGAAATCATTCGTTCCGGTGAGTCTTTCGTCTGAAATTTCTTCTTTTTTTGATTTCAAAATAAAAGAAATTATACCATTCTAGATGCTCCACTTGTACTTCTACTTCCACTACTTCTCGCACTCATCTACAAAAAGAAAAATATTATTTAAAAGGTAGAGCAGAATGAAGAAAAAGATGAAATATAGGAAACATTCAAAATGTCACTGGTCATTCTTCTTTTGTGTTTTCAAACGCAAAGAGAGTTATTTCCGGTGTGAAGGTGAAGAAGTTTCTGTGAGAGATTGAGAGGAAAAAGTAGAAAAGAGAAGAAATATTCGACTTCTGAATGTATATACTCAATGCCAAATTGATTCAAGAAATCTCTGAAAAGGACCAATCTGGAACGGTTTTCAACAGAAAATCAGAAACGAAAGAACGAAATGTAAAGTGCTTGGAACTCTTTCGAAGGTGACAATTTTGCAGACTTTCTTCTTTAAATTGACTTGAGAGGGAGAACGTCCTCACACTCTTTTCTTCCAAAAAATGGAGCAATTTAATCCTTCTTCTCTCCTATTTTCTATTTCTCTACAGCTTTCTTCCATCGTCGTCGTTCGGGTCTATTCTCGTGAATAGATCATGATGCGGGTGGACACTACGACCATTTCCAGGCCGGATTTTGTCTTTGCGAGAAGTCCCGAAAAAAGGAGAGTCGTCCAGCACTGAATGCCGGAAAGCAATTGAAATGACTAAAAAATTGGGGTGGCAAGTAAAAGAAAAAGAAAAAGAGAAGGTCATTTTGGATGGAATTACCTGCTCGAGAAGAAGAACTTTACTCTTTTTTTCAGAAATATTAGGTTGGTACATAAGTCCTGACGGATTTTGCGGTCGGAAAGTTTCCCGTGTAACTTGCCATAGAGTTGATGGCTAAATTGCAAATACAGTCCATGTTCACCCTTAAGTGTCTCTTAATGCACCCCCACCATACAAATGTCTCTGCAGATGCCTCTAGAACTCCCATAGAGATGACTCAAAATACGAAGTCACTACTTTTTTGATATACTTTTTGAGTTGAATTTTTTTCCACCTAAAACTTTTTACTGGTAACTGCAAACTTGTTAATCAACACTTCTTTTGAACGTTTCTCCAGAATGGAGATGGATACAGGGGCATTTCTTTTTGTTCTGAGAAGGATAGACACTGGACATAATCTTGACAGTATTCCCTTGTTACTCCATGTACTCCACTTTTCTGGAAAAGCATCACACTGACTACATGGTGAAATTCATGAAAAATGACATGAAACGGTTCATAGACTGAACCGACTAACTTAGAACCTTGCTCATAAGAATCATTAATTACCCATATATTGCCACCAAAAGTTATTTGAATCAATGATTTATGCATCGATTAAAAAAAGATATTCAACCAGGTGGTCTTATGTGTTTCTGAACTGCGCGTAGTCAAAAAAAGTGTGAGGCACATCTTTTGAGTTTTTGGCACTGGTGAATGTTTTCAATCCTGGTTTTTTACTCAAATGCATACACCAGATACTCGTTATCATTCACTCAAAATTTGAAATGAATCTCTTTTTATCTCGTTTCACAGTCGGCGCAACTCTGAAGACATCCTTATTTTCGAATGGGGATGGAAATCCATCGCAAACTCTCTATTTCTAGTAGATCAAACCTGACATTGCTAACAATTTTAAAGAGTGTTTGTCCGTTGTTATTAATCATCAAACTAAAATTCGTTTCGATAGACACCACGTCATATACAAAGAAAAACAAAAAGACATGCAAAAATGTCTAAAAATGAAGGAGGAACTCGAAGGGATTTCTCTGTGTTCCGACAACCTAAAATGATGGCAATTGTGCTCCCATGAGAGGGAGCTTCGACCTTTCACGGGACAAAATCTCAGCGGCTTCTCTTAAGTTTGAACAGAGAAATACATGCAACAAGTTCAACTACCAAAATCCGTCAGGACTTATGTACCAACCTAATATTATAGTAGAGACAAATTATGAACTGTTATGAACACTAACAGACTGAAATGCCCGAACACTTCAACTGCTTTTTTTTGTTAAAAAGTATGAACAAAATTGCAATCCTGGATACTGTAAGATTACTGTAGAACTCAAAGATAAAGAAAGAATGAATTAGAAATCATTCTAGTAAAAGATTATCAGAATCGAATGGAAATGGAACGTAATCAAACAAGATGTTTTCAAAATTTGTGATCAGCTACAGAAAAAGCAGAAATTATATCGTTCTTTGCGGAATTCGTGATGAATTATCTGACAAAAAAACCAATGACCGATATTTCAGGAAATCTAGAATTTTCGATTCAGATAACACAATATAAAATTATGTTCACTCTTATTTCGCGTAAGCTGTAAAATGTCTAAATTGTTTTCAGATTTCAAAACATCTTGTTTTCCAGAGTTCATTTGTTTACCACAATGACTGTTCAGGTGATCTTTGGACGATACTTCAATTCATCATAATGATATTCTGAATTCAAAAAACCTCCCGAATGGGGCATATGTAAATGACACATTCAACTGTTTTCAACACAAAATTCGATTGTCCAAATCAACAGAAAACTGTTTTTCCCCCACAATTTTCCTATTTTTACCATTTCAATTCAATGTAATTCTATTTTTAAACGAATCAAAATTCTATCGATGAAATGACAGTTTCGTATGCTTTATCAGTGTCTTCTGCAAGATATTCAGCCTTTCTGAGACTTCTTCGAAAATGGAAAGGATCAGTTGTAAAGGCTGTTTGGGCTGAACTTCTCGTTTGGATTTGTCTTTATGCTTTGATTGCAATTATTATATTTTGGATTATTCCAATCGAAAACAGAACGTTTGCCTCTCTTTTCCCTCTCATTCAATTCTTAATTCATTTCAGAGCATTGAGAAAAGAAGCTGATCGATTAGACAATTTACTTGGTATTCTTGATATTAAATTCATGCTTGGTTTCTTTGTGACAATTGTCGTCGATCGATGGAAAACTATTCTTCAGAATATTAGTTTTATTGAAACGTAAGCAATGAAGAATTCCATAACTCAAGAGGGTTTTATTTTGCAGAGTTGCTCTGTCAGTGAGCACTATTGTACGTGGCACAGATGACAATTCTCGATTGGCACGAAGATCTATTATTCGATATTTAGTACTCTCTCAGGTGAGTCGAAAGTGTTCTCAACTCTTGAATTCTCACATTCAGGCGATGGTATATCGTGATATTTCAATGAGAGTTCGTAGACGGTTTCCAACAATGAAAAGCTTAATGGAAGCAGGTACAGTAATCAAACAGTCAGGAAAACTATTTCAAAGAGGAAGAATTCAGGTTTTATATTTGAGAATGAACTACACGAACTGGAACAAACTGAAACTGGATATAACAAGTACTGGGTTCCAATTAACTGGTGTAATTCGATTGTTTGGAGAATGCAAGACGTTTGTGAATAGTTTCAGTTCCTGTGTCTTATCAAAAAGAAATTACAGCAAAAGTACATTGAAGCTCCAGTTTCGACGAATAATGTTCTTAATGTAAGTGGAATGCAAAGAATCAAAGAAAAAACCGTTTTTAGAATATTCGAGATTTTCGAACTCAATTAGAGAATCTTTGTAAATTCGATTGGGTTCCGATTCCGATTGCTTATCCACAGGTTAGATTTCAATAGAAACGAATTGATTTCAATCATTCACAGATTGTTTTTCTTGCTGTTCGTATTCATTTCTTTTTCACATTGTTCACGAGACAATACATTCCAATCGAAACTGAAGAGTTTTTGGTATTGCCCTTTTTAGAATAAAATGACGAATATTTTTGATTTTTCAGTGGTATAGATGCATTCCTATTATCCCTGCAACATCGTTTTTTCTCTATCTTGGATGGATGAAAGTTTGTTTTTTGTTTCAGAACTCACGAAAAGAAATTCAGTTTTAGGTCGCTGAAGCACTTTTAAATCCATTTGGAGAGGATGATGATGATTTTGAAGGAAACTGGGTCATTGATAAAAATATTAAGGTTCAGATTTTCTGTTTTCTTTTTTTGAATTTCCTTTCTTATAGACAGGAATGCAAATAGTGGATGAAAGTCATGCTGAATGCCCAATTCTCAACATTGATCAGTTCTCTGATCCTAAATTTGGTCCAATGTATCCAAGTATTCTTCTGGATCATCCACATATTTTACAAGGATCTGCAGCTGATGTTGTGTATGAATCAACAATTCAATGAAAGATAACAAACGTTTTATTTCAGAATTCCAGAATCTGAAAAATCAAAAATGGTTCATGTGGATAGTAAAACGAGTGTCGCTTCAGGTCCATCAGATGGAGTTGAACGAAGAGAATCTTTGATTCGAAGACGATTCCGAAGGCTCAGTTCTAAATTGCAGCTAGGGTCAGTTTGAGAATAATTGAAGACTCTTATCAGTAATTTTCCAGAAGAAGTACATCTCATCCGAAGGGATTAACAATGAAATCTCCTGGAGCCGAAAGTAATCAAAGTGCTTTTAGCAGTCAGTTTCCAAAGTGTTCATCTTTTGCAAATTAGATAATGGTTTTCAGATTTGGAATTTGTGACGGAAGAAAACGAAGATCAAAAAGCTGATATAAGGATTGAAATGGATGATGATAAACCAAGAAAATGATGTTATAGAATGATTGTCGTCTAAGCTGCTTCTGCTAGATGCTGAATAAATATATTCCTTCATTATAAGTTTTCCAAGATGCTTGAAAAACCAATTCGTCAGATCAGCTAAACATTGGAAAATTAAAATGAAATGGGAGGAAGAAAATAATAAACTGAGAACCAGTAGATTATGAGCTCTTTCTGAAACGCATACGGTGAAATCTGAATATAGTCAATTCAAATTCGAAAACTCTGAACTTTAAACGTTTTTCTGCTTTTCGGTTTTACATCACACGTCTCTAAATTCATAATCATGTTGACTAATATTCGTAATTCAGTTGTTTGCACGAAACTTTGGTCTTCTGACGAAAGAGTAGTCAAAATTTGATTTCCAGTACCTAATAAAAAGAGTTTTTTGTTTCTTCCCTTCTTTTTTAGACTCATTGAACGGCCTCGATGAGATAAATACTTGAATAGTTAATCTTGAGAACAAAAAACTGTTCACATCCGTTACGGTAATGCAGCATGATCGGTTTTCTCAAGAAAAAAATCAAATATGAGTTTTCATGAAGATTATTCTATTCTGGAATTCACAAAAACTGAAGATTACTTCCAGAATAAACTCATTGAGTCGAAAGATGCTTTTCCATATCCAAAACGCTCCCTTTCAACTTCAATTCATTTCCGTTTTCATTTTGAAAACTAATTCATCAATCATTTCCTTTGCGTCATCTACTTCAGAAAAACATATAATTTTCTGCCAAATTTCGAAGAATTTTCACTAATTTCACATCTGCAAACTATCAATTTCAGTTCAATTTCGACGTCAATCAACTCAAAATTCGAGAATAACTTCTTCTTAGAAACAACTGAATTCGTTTCTTTGATCCCTTTTCTGTTGCCTGAATTCGAGTACGTCAGCACCTTTTATTATTGAAATCTCTTCTGTTTTCCATTGTTTCTTTCATGTTTTGTCCCATCGAAATGTCAATTCTTTTTGTTTTCTGTTCTACGAAATCTCTGAAAAACCCCCGCATTACTTATTCATATTCCGCCAAAAACGATATTCTCTTCAGTATTTATTCGAATTTTTGTCTTCGGAGAATTATATTTTAGTGCGAGGAACAGGAATACAATAATTGAATCTTGAAAATGATTCTCCACCCACTCTTATTTCATTGTTACTCAGAATAAGAATACGTCAAAACTTCAAAAGAAATAATAAAGATAATGGCTCTTTGAATAACTTTTTTTGAATTATTCATTAGTTCTGATGTAGGTGAAAGTGACATTTTGAAGATGCAGGTGATGGCATTTTGAAGAAACAAAAATCAAATAGCTATAGTCAGAGGTCATTTTTTATTTATAAATGTGTCCTGATGTTGCTTTTTCAAAAATATTTGAAGTTGCCGTTTGAAATTTCGTTAGCTAATTCGAAGCTAATTGAAGCTAATTGAAAATATGAACATTTATTTATCCAAATGGAGCCTAAGTCCTGATATTTTATGATGCATAGGATATTCTTGTTATTCTCAACTTTATCTTAACTTTGACGTCAAACTATATTCGGTAATCATGTTGTGTGTTCCTTCAAAAATCAGTTCCTGAAGATTACCATTCAATTTCCGGATTTATGAAATCTCTTTCCAACTTCAATGAATTCAAAATTTATTTTCCATTTTTAACTTTTTCGATGACATCAATCAGTCATGAAACAAAATGAGACGTTTTGAAATTATACGCTTCAAGAAACTTTATGTTTTTAGCTCCGCCTTCTTTTTCCGCAAAAGCCGTTTTTCTTTGTCACTTCATACTTTATTTTTCTCTAGATTTTGATAACTTGAAATCCAATTTTTCAAGTTTCAGTTAATCTCTAATTTGGATTTATCGAAAAAAGAAACATGCACTTCTATTCGATTCCGTTGGCTCTTCTTCTCTGCTCACAATCAATTGGGGCATTTCGTGGATTGCCAAGTCTTCCGGGATATTTGAATGCATTCGGATCTGATGGAAAATCATCAGAAGAACAAACAAACAGTCGATTCTACAGTCGTGGATTGAGAGTCAAAACATATCCGAAGACTTTCGGTGGATTAGAGTCTCTCACTGAACAAAAAGATGTAACCAGTTAACATTTCTTATTCATAACGATTGAAATGATTTCAGAGAGACCCAGTTCTTGCTCAAATTCGTCAATCAGTTCAAATGGATATTCAGAAAATCAGCGATGAAGTTGGATTAGTCTCCAAACAAATATCAGCAATTTATAATGACAAAAACATAAAAAACGAAGAAAGAAACGCTGCGATTCAGCTTCTGACTGAGAAACATCCGAAGGTTAGTTGGATGTTTCTGAAATGAAAATGAAGAGGGTTTCTCTGTTTTCAGATAGTTCCAGCCGTCCTCAATTTGATCGGAAAACTTCATAAAATAAACAATTCGGCTCGTTTCGATAGATTTTGATTTTGGAATTTTCGAGTTTCTTTCAGAAATAATAAATCTATATCATGTTATTGTTTTTTTTTCGAAGTGAATTCAGTTCTCAAAAACAAATCCTTCCAGTTACTTCGGGATATTATTTTGGAGAAATACTGCTAGTTTTAGTTAACGAAAAAGGTACCAAAAAAGGTGTTGAAAAAGGTACCGAAAAAGGTAACAAAAAAGGTAACGAAAAAGGTACCGAAAAAGGTGTTGAAAAAGGTGACAAAATAGGTAACAAAGTAGGTGCCAAAAAAGGTAAAACCAACAAATTTGGTTTTTTGGCTTCAGATGACGTCATCTTTAGGGTTTTGCAGTGTGGACATTCTAGGGTATCCTCACATCAATTTTCAGACCGTTCTAAGCAGTTTGAAAATTAGTGTTGTCAGGCCTTCAGTCCTTTTTTGTTCGACGCTCTCAGAGATTGTCTCTTAAAAAGGAAATGATGTCATCGTTCTCCATTCATTTGTTGATTGGAATTGAATTCTTATCACCCAATCAACAATTTTTCGTTTGAGGACAACCGATAAAACAGAAGAAAACGAACTGAGTGCTTTTTGTTGCGTTTTCCAATCAATTGAAACCGAAGAGAAGTTCAAAAAATACATAAGGAAAGAATGAAAGATATTGAAAGGAAAGAGAAAAGATTGTAATTTTATTGAAATTCAAATATAATTTATCATTCAATTCTTGATTCTATTATATATAAAACATGGAAAAAAGAAGATCTGTTTTTCTGAACGATTAGAATCCGTGATGTTTTTTATGATGATGATTTCCTTGATGTTGTCCGTATGGATCATAAGCTTCATTTCTTCCATGTGGTGGACGTTGATTCATCGAAATTCCACTTCCAATTCCGAAATCTTGTCTTGGAGAAGCTCCATGTCCAATGTTTCTTCCGAATCTTCTTCCATTATGGAATCTGTGTCCATGTCCATGTCCATGATGTCTTGATCCTTCATTATCTCTTCCAACAAATGGATAAAATGATTGGAATACTTTCGACACTTCACGGTTCTCATCCTTAATCAGAGCATCCAGCTTCTCGTTGGCTCCAATCCACGTGTTGTCTTGATCCTCAAGAATCTTATCTGCCTTCTCGATGAGATCTCCAAGACGTTCGTAGTTTTCTTTTCTTTCTTGCTTCTTCTTCTCACAATCAGACTTTTTATCGTCAAGGAACTTTTTCATTCCTTCCTGAAAAATTAAAAATTGAAATTGCCCTATGCCTATTTTTCTCACTTCAACATCATAGTTATCTGCCCAATTCTTCAATTTTTCAGTCTTCTCAGCCTTTGTCAATTCTGGATTGAATTTGATTCCAAAGTAAGCAGTTTTCGCTTCTTGACTCAAATCTTTCAAGAATTCTGGCTCACGTTTTCTGAAGTCAAACTTCTTCCACGGCTTCACATCTTTCTGAAATTCGGTTTTTATATTAAATATATTCAGATTTTTCACAAACCGGTGTTGGCGAATCAACATTTTCAGTTGAATCTGCAGAATCTGCAGCAAAGACGAATCCAACTGCGAGTAAAGAGAATACGAGGAATACGGTTTTCATCCTGAAACAACGGGAATTTAAGGAAACTGGAGAAAACTAATAAGGAAACGAAGTTGAATTGAAACAAGACGACTTTTGAGAAATGTTATTTACAAACAGAGCTCTTTTTTCAAAAAGCCAAAGTTTCATCTATTCGAAACCGTCTAGTACCCAGGTCAAACACAGAAAAAAAGACAAGAAAGAAAAAATAGGTTGTGTATCTCTGTGGAATACCTCGTTTCCTTATATATTTGCCGAAGTAATCACGAGCCTCTTCAATTTTTTATCATCAATTTTTTCCTTATCTTTTTGTTTCTCTAATTCTCTCTCAAGACACAAACATCGACTTCATTAGGTGATAGACAGTAGAAGAAATAATATGAAAATTCGAGAGAAAATAGACATTCATATGAAATGAAATGACGCACCGGAAGGCGACAGAAGGCAAGCTATTGATAGGGATGTTCGGTAATTTTGGGGTTATTTTAGAAAGTGACAAGCAAACAAAACCCTTTTTTTCTACACACAGAGAGAAGACAATGAGAAATAGACAGTATATTTGTGTTTTCATCTGTGGAACAAGTCAAAAAAGAACCTGAAAAACTAAAAATGAAGAATCGAGAATAGTGGTTCCATCCGAAATATTCAATTTATTTTCAAAATTTACGCTCTATTGTACTTGTATAAAAGATGCGTCTTTTGCTTCATTCAAGAGTTTTGATTCAATTTTCGAATTTGGAAATGTGTTTTCGTTGAGTGAAAAAGTTGTATCTATTCAGATTTGTTGCGAAGTGAGAACAAGGAAACTGATTTTGAGAAGTTATACTTTCTGAAATTAAATATATGTTTCCTGAAGTTTTTCATGAAAAGAGACACATTTTGTCCTTCTATGCGTTCGAATTCTTAGTTTTTGATCAAATGGATTGAGATCTCATTGATATTATCAAATGACGTTTTATCCAGAATAAGGAGAAGAAACAAGACCTATAAAGTGGATGAAGATACAAAAGCGCCCACTTTTTATTCCATTTTCCTCATTTTATCTGTTATCAACCATGAAATATTCCTTCGTTTTCTGTTTTCTTCTAGTTTCTGTACCACATTTTATCTGCCAACAACCACTTCCATTATCCCAATCTCCTAGTTATTATGGAGAGTTTCAAGGAGCGAATTTCGGTTATCCACCGATTCCTAATCTTCTTCCACAAATGCAAGCAATGAATTTAATGGCAGCAACAACAGAACCAAGACGTGCAATTCCAAAACAAGCAGATGGAACTGATTGTCCAATGCCTCCAGAATGTGGATGTCTTTGTGGAAGAAGCGGTGGAAGAAAGAAGAGAAATACTTCTGAATTCTGGAAACATTCTGAAGAACCTGAATCTGAAATCAGATGTACTTCTGGAAAATTGCGAAGAGTTGTTGAAAAGGTTCGAATTTGGTTGTTTTAGGCTTTTATTTTTGAATTTTTAGGCGATTGCAAAGGCAGAAAATGACGGAATTCAATTCGATATCGGAGTGAACACTCTTCAAAATTATGTTTTGTTTTGTCAGGCAGAGGTGACACTTTCAAATAATTCTCTATCTGAATCGTTTTGTTTCAGAAATTCAAAAGTCTTCAATTCTCAACTGATTCCACTAAATACTGTCAAATATCACGTGGATCTGTGAACTGTTTAATCATTCAACACTAAAACTCTGAACTCAATGTCTCTTTCAAAAGTTCAGCATCATCAATTTTATATTGAAAGCGATGTTTTATCAATCTTTGGCTACTCTATAAGTTGTTATCACTTATCTGTATAATTTGTTATTGAAACGTGTCAATAAACCAGTAAAACAAAGTTTTGAAATTGATGTTTTGAGAAATAGATAAGCACTTATGCTGTGAAGTACTCTGAATCGGAGGAGTTGGTGCAAGTCCTCTTGATAGCTATCTTCTAGAAGAAAAGGATATGTGTACTCCAAAGAATCAAAGATTTCTTTGTAGTGTAAAGTGCTTTCAATCTTAATCTTGCAAGAAAAGCTTGAAGCTGTTGAATTAAATTTTTCTGAAAATACTCAAGTTTTGAAAATATCAAAGTCTGGAAGTCCAATAAAGTTGTTTTTATTCAAGTGAATCATCACTAAAAACATGAGTTCCCGTTGAGTTTTGATCCTTTCTGACTGGCGTATACGAAGTGAATCACCATGTTTTTCGAAGTCATGATGCTTCATTAATCACATTGATGAGAATTTTATTTCTGAAAATGTCTGACATACAGTATACGTCACTCAGACGTCGTTTCTTTCAGATGAGTTGTCTCTTGACGACGTTTCAGACGTGTTTTGATGTCTATCACATAGATATCTTCAAGTCAGAAGTCTCAGATGTCGGAACTACGAGACGAACTTTATAAGGGAATAATGGGGAACAAAGTCTCTCCTGAGGGACCATTGGATTACAATGAAAGAAAATGAAAACACTTGAACTTGTCTTCATCAAAAACAATTTAATGAGAGAAATCAGAATTCATTCACTCTAATTTTTATTTTTCACAAATATCCTTCAAAGAATAAGTGATTGTTGATACAAAAACGAAAAGATTTTATTCATTCATCATGAATGACTATCACGCTCTTTGCCAACGAATTTCTGGAGGAATCGGAGTTCTCGTAAATGCTTTTCTCATTTTTTTGATTGTTTTCAAATCGCCAAAAAAGTTGGGAACTTACAAATATCTTATGATTTATATATCAGTTTTTGAATTAATTTATGCGATTCTAGATATGATGACTGCTCCGGTCAGTTCTATTCCATTTATTTTCTTTATTGAAAGTTGGAGTTTCAGGAAATATTTAGCAAGGCTTCTGCTTTTTTCGTTATGATTAAATCAGATAAAACACTTCTTCCAGAGCCATTTATATTCTCGGCCACAGGTTTTGTCTTTTGATTTCTTCTTATAGTGGCCTAGTTGTTCCAGTTATGTTTTCTTCGATGTTCGGAACCTCAATCGCTATTTTTGCAATTCATTTTGTCTATCGATACGTAACTGTCACAAGGTAAACATCCATTTCAAAACTACATTTCTCTGTGTTTTCAGTCCGTCGCTTCAATCAATTTTCGTATCGTGGAAGCTATTTTTGTGGTTGTTTTTCCCATTTGTTTTCGGAATTCTTTGGAGTCTCAATATCAATTTAACATTGACTCCCAATGAATCAAGCGATTTGTTTTTGGAGTGAGTACCAGAATTTATGAAATTCAGAATGATAAAGTAGCTGTGTCTACTTGAAGAGAGTTCTGACAACTGAAGGCTTCTTTTACAAGAAACTTAACTTATATTCAGAATTTTCATCCATTTTTCCAGAGAACAATACCTATGGAAAACAAATCATACAATAGGTCAAGTGTACTATATTGGACCGTATTATTATCCAAGGAAAGTGAATGGAATCGACTTTTTCAGTTGGAAACCGTTTATTGGAATCGGATGTATGCTTTTAGCTAATGTAAAGGGAATAAAATCTCTTCTCTATTCCCGAATCAACCATTTCAGGCTCTATCAATATCTGTCATATTGTATTTCGGATTCAAATGTTATAAACACATGAAAACAGTTCTTCCGACTTCATCTCAATCTTCTCATCTCAAAACTCTTCAAACACAATTATTTTATGCTTTGATATTCCAGACTCTTATTCCAGTTATTCTAATGCATACTCCTGCATTTTTTATCTTCATCGCCACATTTCTAGACTGTTCATTTGAATTACTTGGTCAGATTCCATCGATAACAATTGTGTTATATCCAGCGATTGATCCATTACCAAATATTTTCATCATCAGAAATTATAGAATTGCAACTTTGAGTGAGTTTTGACAGAAAGTATTCAATTAACGATCAGATTTCAGATTATTTGAGAAAAGCTCTCCAAATTTTTTTCAAAGGAAATTTGAAAATTGGAATTTCTGAGTGTACGAATCGGATAAATACTGATTCGACTATCAATGACACACACACTAATGTTGCGACAGTAACTCCAGCAGCACAGAAATGAGTGGAAAATAAATTCGATTACTTGCTCATTTCATTGTTTATATTGTAAATTACACATACTTTTTCATTCATTACTGAGTACAAAGGTCTCTTTTCATAAAAAATCCGAGTCTACTTTTAATAAAATGTTATAAAAAACCAAAGCTAAAAATTGAAAAACGGGGTTTTATATTCGAATATCCATGACGATGACTCTGAATTACTTCCATGGAGACTGTTTCTCTTCATTTTTTTTTTCACTTTCTTCTACTCAAAACTTCCATATGAACATGATTTCTATTCTTTTTCTTATCTTTCATATTGGATACAGTGTACGTTTGAAAACAAGTGACAATATCCGATCTCAATGAATTTAGGAAGCTTCTCTCTCTATGATAATTCATCAAAGCGTATTGTTTAACTGTAAAAACAGTTTAACTATTCTCAAACCAACGTGGATAGACTGCATTATGTCGTGTGCAAAAAATGAATCATGTGTGGTAGGCTGTCTTTACTTTAACTGAACGGCGTCCCTCAGAAATTCAAATGAAAACTTATAATTTCTCCATGTATTTAATTTGAGAATAATCCGTATTACCTGTCTAAACTTTCTTCATACAGGCTGCTCAATCTTCTCCTGGAAATACGTGTGAAATATGTTCCATTGACAATCTGATTTCAATTGGGAAATCTTCAGATTTCAAATATGATATTGCTTTAAAAGTAGGAAAGATTTTTTGATTGTTCCTGAACTTCAAGTTTCAGACTTCTCAGAGCAAGACAAAAGAATGCGCCGACTTCAAAAAAAGAACATTCAGTGGATATTTCAATAACAGTTCTAATTTGACTCGTTATCAATATACTACAGTTTTATTGAATGACGGCTCAACTTGGTCTTTTGTTCCTAATGGTATATAATATCTGTCATTCGAAACTAAACAATTGTATTTTCAGTTACGAAGATTTGTCTAACTGGTTGGAAATACTTCCAGAGAAGACTAGGTGGTTGGTGTATTCGATTGATGTACGGTACATTCAATCAGGCAAGGGCCGCCGAGGAATGTCGAAAGTCAGGTGCAACTTTATCTGGATTAGAAACAACGGAGGAGAGAGATTATGTCTGGGGTAAGATATTTTGGATGTGAAAAGAAATTATAAATCTAGATGAGGCAAACAAACAAAACTATAAGGAAGCAAGATTATGGGTTGACGGAATTCGTAGAGATGAGTGCCACGTAACCGATATTCCCGGAGTGTTTCCCAAAGGATGTGAAGATTTTAAAGGATTCGATTTCACAGACAAATTTCTCTTGGAAAAGAAAGGATACGTATGGGAACAGAATAATCCAGACGGCTTGTACAATCCGGAGAAAAATGTATATCAATCATGTCTTTTATTCTGGATCATACCGAATGAAAGAACGATTGATGATGACCTGTAAGCTTAAAACCACTAAAAGAATTAAAGAATCTTCTTTAGGTGCGATTCCGGTTTTGAGGCTGATTCTGCCGTTCGTGGATGTGTTTGTGGAAAACCAGCTGGATAATCAAGTTCAGAAAATTTACTGACATCTGTTTTATTTAGATTAATCAACTTTATTCATTTAATATCAGTAGTTTCATGAGTGAGAAAGAGAGAGAGATTATATAATATTCATAGTTCAACGTTTTACTTTTTTTTAAAATCTGTTCTGACAACTGATAGAGTCTGTGAAAAACAATGAAAACACAACATGTGAATTGCCGGAAATAAGATACAAAGAGATGAATAATTAGTCGCAGACAGAAAAATACAATTGATGACGTGAAATAACACCCACATTACCAGTTGGATAAAATACGGAATACAATTTTATAACGGCGAATGGTTCCAGAGCCGTATTCTCATTCTCTTTTTACAGGAATTGATTTTGTTCTGACTTCCGGAGAACAGAACTCAGAGAAACAGACTCCGATGAGCAATGATTCATCGAAAATATTAGTAATGGGTGATCGATGAATTAACCACAAAATGTACATAATAGTGTTCACTTTCTGACTAGATTCCATTCATTTCGAAGGAATTTGTGCTCGATTATTTCATTTTTTAATCTGGAAGAGATTTGAATTTTTTGTCTTAGTTCAATGATTTCGTTCACTTTCCTCCCATAATAGTCCTTTTTGAAAGAAAGTTCAAAGGCGGGGAAATGATAACTAATATTCTCTCACTCTTTTTTGTTTTTAGTTTTCAGACAGAATTAGTTTTATAAATCGTTTAGTTTACCATTCTTAGAAGTTTTCGGGTTCTGAAGTGACAAAATTCATTCAGAATGCTTGGAAAACAATGGAGTTATCTTCTGAAACTGATTCAAGATGTTTCTGCAGTCTTCTCAATAACCATCAACAGTTTTCTCATTTTATTGGTTCTGACAAAGTCACCGAAACAATTGGGAGCATACAAGTGGTTAATGATTTACATTTCCATTTTCGAAATACTTTATTCCATTCTGGATGTAATTCTAGTTCCTGTAAGAGTTTATTCTTACAGAATGATTTCAAAAAATGACTATATTTCAGCAGCACTATTCACACGGTCCAACGTTTCTTGTGATTGTCGGAATCCAGAATAAACTATTCGGTCCTTCAGGTCTAACTCTTTTAAACTCGTTCTATTGGGGTTTCTTTGGAGCATCAATGGCTGTTTTTGCTGTTCATTTCGTTTATCGATGGCTCGTCGTTTCAGAGTACGTCTTCTTCTAATTTTAAAAGTAATCAACCATTTCTGAATGTTTAGAAATCCACTTCTGGAGACATTCAATGATCGAAGAATCTGGTTATGGTTTTCTATTCCTTTGTGGTATGGACTCACTTGGGTTGGCACTGGATATATTCTTTCTGCTCCCAATAATTCAACTTCCAAATTCATCAGGTATCCAAAATGTTCACAAAACCTTTTCTGAAACAACATATTGTAGGGAAAATGTAAAAGAAATCTTTGAATTGGAATTTGGAGAATACATCTATTTGGGACCTTTTCTTTACGAAACAATGGACGACGGATCTCTTAAAATTCACGTCATGCCGTTCATTGGATTAGGAATCATTTCGGCAACAATTGTAAGTATCCGTTTAAATGATTTATTCATTCTCCAATTTCAAGGTCTCTTCTGTCATTGTTGTTTTGGTTTTTGGATATTTGTGTTATGATAAAATCAATCGTCTCGTCACAACAACGACTGCTTCTGTGAAATTTAAAAAACTGCAGAGACAACTTTTCTATTCTCTCGTCATTCAAACACTGATTCCGTTTGTTTTAATGCATATTCCAGCTGGAATTATGTTCTTATTTGTCTTTCTGGATATCGATTTGGGAGTTTACAGTGCAGTTGTATCAATGACAATTGCCATTTATCCAGCTGTTGATCCGATTCCAACGTTGCTTATCGTCGAGAACTACAGAAAAACTATTATAAGTAAGAGAACTCCATGAAATTCGTCGATTGAAGAAAAAACATTTTCAGAGTGGTTTGGCTGTGCCCCGAAAACAAATTCAATAAGGAATTCGACTTTTGATTCATCGAAAACTTAATGAAGAAACATTTGTGAGAGGTTTTTCTCTTGTTATGAATAAAGATGATGTTCATTTTATGATGCGATAAAACTCAATTATTTACAAAAAATAATTTTTAAAAAAGCAAAAACAGTTTCAATACAGTTAAACTTTGAGAGGAAAATCATTTCCGTCCAACCGAATATAAAGTTTTCTTTCATCATCGAAACAACAATATCTTGAGATCAAAAAACCATATACAAATCCGACCAAAATCAGAAAAACAATGGAAAATGGGTAGGAAGTGTAATCGAATGAATGTTGAAATGAACGAATAGATATCCGATTCTGCTCATTTTTCATCGAACTTATCTCTTCATCCAATTGAACCATTCGTTTTGTCCAGTAGTCCACAATCTGTTTTTCAGTTTTGTTTATAGAAGTCAATCGCATTTTTCTCTTACATTTTTCTCAAAATTCATCTTCATTTGAGGTCTTTCTCCTGTCGTTTCATTCCAATAAACATCGAAATATGACGAATTCTCTCTATTCGATATCTCGAATCCTAATCCCGGATTTCCAGTTTTTATAAAATTCAAGAACATATTTCTATAGACATCACCCAAATGTACTTCATTTTCATCTTGTTCAAATGGATGAACACCCATTATATAAAATAGATCATCTGTGTGATTCGCGTGTTTTGGATACGTGTGCTCATACAAATATGCCTTCAAAAGAAAAACATTTGATGCATTTATTACGAATGAATTGAACTCACTGGCACTCCCTTCTCTAATAATTTATCCACTCGAATCCTTGCTTGTACTATCATTTCTTGAGTTTCATCGCGAGTTTTGTTATTGAAATCTGAAAAGAAGAGCATTGATTGATAGAGAATTCACTTTTACCCAGGTTTCCGTTTTCTTTGTCTTTCCGATATTTCGCATCTATTTCTTTTGGATTTTCGAATCCCAAAGAGATTCCAATGTCATCATAATTATCAAATCTAAGAACCTCATATTTAATACATCCAGTCAATGCAGAAATGTTCTTCGGTGAATTCATAAAATGTCTTTGTTCGACATTTTGGAATATCGGTCCTCGCTGAACCAGTTCTCCATAAGTCGGATAACCAGCATCTTCCAGACTTCGTTGGATTCTTAAAAGCTCCAGAATATTTCCTTTCAGACGAGATTCATTCTCACCTCAACAACTCGTTCGCATCTTTCTTCAATAAACAATCTCTCATGTATAATTCGCTTCTTTTTCTATTCGAATGTCGTTTTGATCCCTTTGGAATACAATCTGCTTGTTCAGCAAACCGTATCGTTCTTTCGATTTGTAAGTCTAAAGTATCGAAGTTTGAAGGTGCTGACATTGCAATGTATTGTTGAAAAAGACTACAAAAAAGATTAATTTCTAACAAAAGAAAACTGAGAATTACCTCAAATCAGTGTTTACTTCTGTACTGAAACTCAGCATTGCGGCTATTGTTCCTCCGAAAGAATGGCCGAGAAGAGTGACTCTATTACTATCTCCTCCGAAGTTTTGAATTTCTGATTTCACAAATTCCAAAGCGAAAAGAATATCTGAAAATCCTTCATTTTTTGGAAGAAAATATTGAAAAGAATACCGAAAAGTGCCAAATTATTCGGAGCAACACTTTGATCCCAGACAACAAAATGAGAGAATATTCCGAGACGGAAAGCAGGAATTACGAACACAGTGTCTGAAAATTTATGTTATTCGAGCAGCATTTCATCCCAGATTCTGACCGTGACTGACGAAATTATTCAGAATATGAGTATCATTGAACATAACAGCTGAATCATAATGGAGAGCTCCTCCGTGAAGATAAAGAACTACAGGACAGTTTTTTGACTTCTAAACAATCGAAGTACACTTTACTATTTCGTTGACTTCTCAAAACCCCCACCAAACAATTTTCCGATGTGAAAATATTAATATGAAGGCAATCCTCATCTATCCATTTCTGTTTTGTTTTCGTGATCGAAGAGTTCGACATACATGCTGGTCCGTATTCTGAATCCAATTCAAACTGTTCGTGAAGTGAATGAAGTAAAAATACGAACCTTTTGCATTCAAAACAGTTTTCCATGGATCAGCAGGTTCTGGTCTTTGAAATCTCAGTTCACCAATCGGAGGTTTTGCAAATGGAATTCTTTTGAATAAATGATAATTTCCTATTTGTTTCCCTTCGACGGATCCAAGAGATGTATGAACTATTGAAGATTTTGTTATGGAAATCAAAACGAAACTAATGAAAAAATATGGAAATAGGAAAGAGAAAAAGTTCATGTTTAAAGAGAACAGAACGAGTGATTTTCAACTATACCAAAGTGTCAAGAAAAGATAAGAGACGAAGAGTGATAAGATAATGAGCACATAATACAGAGAAACAGTCTATTAGATCAGTGAACTTTGTGTTTTTAGAAAGGAATTCTGGGAAATAAGTTTATTCATTTAGCATCAGTTCATAAAAGAAAAACAGAATGTACAAAAATTTCTTCGATTAGAACAGATTCAATCTATTGTCCGAAGGCTTTTGCAAGCATGTTTTGAACGGCAAACAATGGATTTTGAGGCAATTGTGGGGATGATGGAGCTCTGAATTCTTGAGATGGACGACGGAATTCTGCAGTTTCTGTGTCGACGGCGAATTCCCGATCATTGTTAAAAGAGACACGTGGATCAGCAGATTCAGCTGCTCTTTGATAGAAGCACGCCTTCATGTTCTCAAAACGATCATAACATGCCAAATAGCTCATATCGAGTTGAGTGACGTTTCCTGGACGTTGATCACAGAATGTGAAGCACTGAAAAATTATATTCAGTTTGAAATCTTGAAGTTTGAAAAGAGTCACAAACCTTATTTCCAGCTAAAGTTGTTCCAACGGAGTTACGGGCACAACAAGCAGTATGATCTTCTCCTTGAGCAGCACAGTATTGAATATCAGCTGCAGCTTGCATTGGACAAGAATCTTGTTTGAAATACATTGATTGAAGAGCAGATTTAGTATAAGAACGATAAGAACACTTGGAGAGACACGAATCGGGAAGGTTTCGCTCTTCACAACATCTCATGAATCTCTCATCTGGAGTCATTTCACTCTTCTTTTTGAATGAAAGTGTTTTTGATCCTCTGGCTCTCGCTCTGTAGCATCCATATGAACCACATGAATATCCACCACCGCATCCACCAGAACACATTGGTGGTGGAGGTGGAGGACACCCTCCACCACAGATTCCAGAAGCAAAGCATGCTTCTGAAACAGAAACCAAAACCGCCAAACAAGAAACAAGGAGAAGAATAGAGAAGAAGCTGGAAGTCATTTTGGTTTGTATACTTTGATGATGACATTTGACCCTTTTGATTCTTTATATAGTATCAAGACCTGTTGATGAGTAATCGTATGAAGGTTACAAGGACATAATGGGCATTTAGAGGAAAAGAAGACCGAAGCTTTACACTTTCTTTTTAGAGACTATGAAATGATGAGAGACGCAGAGAAAAAGAGAAAGTCTCGAATACAGATTACGTCATGTGGAAAGTGGAAGAGGGAGGGGGGCTTAAACGAAAAGCGAATAGTGATTCAGAGAATTTGACACCTGAACTTGTTTCTTTTGAAAAGTAAGAAAAAAATATAAAAAGAAGATGAGTAAGCAAATAGTATTTGAATCGAAACGAAAAGCTTCAGATGTTTGGATTATTTTTTTCTTTTGACTCACATTGTAGTTTGTTATCCGAAGAACATTTCATTACAGTCAGAAGAGAATCATCGAATCAGATAGAATAGTTTGTGCCTTGATGATCATTTTTACTCATCCGTTTCTGATTAATCATTTCTGGCGTCTACCAGACACTTCTTATGAAAGATCAGGGCAGAAGACGGAATCAGAATACTAAGAACTTAAACTACAAGGAGCTCAGACGAACGATCACTTCAATAACAGAGACTGATTTCGGAGTCTTTTTTGTTCCAGACAGAGTATAAACTGATAACTTCCACTCGTATACAATTCTTGTTTTTCGTTCACTTGAGAATAACATAGATGGAAAACAAATTTTTATTTGAATTGGTAATCATTGAAAATTGGAAGAATTTATTCATTTAGTGAAGGCAGCAACAGTAGAAGTCGATATTTCACTGGTCACTTTGATTCGTTTCGGAAGAACTGGTTTGAACATTTCTAAGAAAATGATTTGTTTTCATATTCAATAGTACTAGTTTACCTAGAATTACTTTTTTATATTCTGATACAATTAACATGAATGCCAGTGTATCCATTGGAGGATAGAGACTTAGAATAACATACATCCAACCGGTTTGAAAATTCATTCCGAATCCAACGTACGGATATACGAGAGGTCCAATGAGGAATGGAGCAATTGGTAGAACAAAAAGGAACGTCGGAACAATCGTCTGGACAATCAAAGCTCTGAAGAACTGTTTCTGAAGTTTCCGATTGACGATCGATTGCTGTCGCATTTCTTTCTTCAGAATAGTATTCATTTTAACTCCACAATAAATGATAATAATGTATTGAAATCCCAAATCCAGAACTCCAGCCAAAAGAAAAACGACATTATTCCACCTGGCAGTGTCATCCTCAGCCTGAAAACTTTGTTTGTTTTCAATACAAAAATGAAACTTTGATGCCGAATCATCAAGTTTATCAGAACTACGAAATCAAATAAATCGAAATTTTCAGAAATCTTTTCGTAAGACACTAGTAAGGAAACAGACTCACGTATGGAATAATGAGAAATCTTGGAATACTTTTGATTGAGCGATTATAATATTTCAAAATGATATCTCTGAAAAAAACTAATTTAAATTCAGAAAAGGAGAGAATCATTATTACTCCATGTATTCATCTGAATAATCATCTGGATTGCAGAAAATATACATTGATCCACCATAAATTGCTCCAGAAAGAAGTGTATAGAATATCCAAACAATGACTCCAATTCCTCCGAACTTTCTAGCCCAATTCGGTTTACAGAGAGTGTAATAACGGAAAAGGAACTGAACGGCAATGATTGAAACGATAATTAAATAGAAGGATGCATATAAAATGATAGCAAATTCCAAGAATCTCGGATAGGAAGACAACCAAGTATTCATACTGAAGTACATCAATCCCTTATCATAATTATGAGCAAATGGACGAGCAATGAGTTCCCATCCGGAGAATAAAATTCCCGTAAGAGAGAAAAAAACGACCATTATTTTATAGGTTCCAGTTATTTTTTTAATGTAAAGAGCAGTCAAATAAATGAATAAACTGTTTGCAATTGTTGTTGAAATGAATCCACATTGAGTCAAAACATAGGAAAACTCAAAAGAAATAGTCATTATTGTCAAGGAATGAGGGCGTTTGAATGAGAATTCTAATGGAATTCGTCCCTTTTTATAAATACACAGATCTGAATACAAGTTGAATATTGTATTCTTGTCTAACCGATTGTTTTTCAGAACGATTCACTGAAAAGTGAGTAATCAGTACTATGTGACAAAGAGAGAGAGGGAGTGTGTTTGATCAAGAAATCAAGAAAGCTCTCTCTCTCAAAACTGAATATCTTCCGAATCGTTAATAATTTGAACTCTTTTATATCATTCTGACAACGACTCATTCTTACAGATGAGTTCACTGATGAATAATAATTAAACTTCGTTATAATGTTTTCTTTCGACTATACAATGACATGATTTCTGACTTTTTTCCATCTATCTGTTCTATGACTTCTGTTCATCTACCATGAAATCTGACGTCGTTCCGTTTTGAGTCAAAACTTCGATATCTGATTTGAAAATAATTGTTCCCTGTTCAGTACCTAAAGTCCTTCGAGAAAGAACTCTTACAAGGGAGTTCATTTTACTTAGGCGTTCAGAATTTTCTTAAAATTTGACCATATATACTTTCGACCCTGCTTTAGAGATTAGTCATAGTTAGAACCGCCAAAACTGAGGAAAAGCTTGAAAAATTCGAGCTCAAAAATGTGCTCAAACGGGTAATTTGAAGGTCCACTTTCCTCATTGCCTCCAATGACTATATTTCAGCAACAGCGGGGTGGCCGAGTGGTCACAGGCAAAGCGCCACATGCGAAGGTTAGCCTACGCGCAGGCCGCTGACATTCGAAGGGGGAACTAAACGCAGGCCTGCTGGCGGTCTGCTCTTCGCATGTTGGCGGTCTGACCGTAGCCTACGGGCGGCATTTCCCCTGCATTTGGACCCCTCCTTACTCGCTTTACTTTCTCATAAAAACAATAACCAAACACGTTTTTAAAGCTCTTATAAGTTCATCTATTGGAAAAATTTGAAATTTACAATCGAAAAGTGGGAAAAATAGGGGGAACAACAGAAAATGGGAGAGACAATTTATATAATTCACTCCTTCGAAACTGCTCCCGGCTGCTATTCATCTTTCGTTCCCTGTTGATGGGCTCCTTGTTGTTCACAGCTCACCGACGAGTCGTCGCACACGAAAATGTCCTTTCTGAAAATGCGTTTATGAGATTGAGTTTTATAGAAAAATATCTCTTACCAGTGACAAAGTCTGAAATTCCGTCGGGAGGCTTATCGGTTTCTCGCTCTGGGGGCGGTCTCCTGAAAAAAGTAATAAGCTGAGATGATGTTACTCATTTTTCATACCTTCTGTAGACTATTGTTCCTTTTGATGAGCCGCTGGCACCCTGTCGTTCACTGATGAGTCGTCGGCACGTAGATCTCCTTCCTGAAAATAAATTAATGAGATTGAGTGGCATTGAAATTGTATCTTACCATTGACAAAGTCCAAAATTCCTCGCGGAAGCTTGTCGATCTTGGGTTTTCCTATCACTGGGCGATTTACTGGAAACACTAAATAAGATTAGAAAATCATGCGTTTTATTACCTTCTGTAGATTAGTGTGTCGTTAGATGAAGCTCTGTCGGCGACTTGAGCGGTTCCATCACCTCCGAAATCGTGTTTGAGTAAGCCTGAAAACAACCAGCTGATGTTTTTTCCGAAAAACAAAGGATAAAAGAGTATTCAAAGCACGACAACTATTTTTAAAACAAAAGAACAGCGTCTTTGCTTGAAAAATGAGGATGCTTCTAACAAGAAATCGTAAATCTGTTGAAATTTCCCAAAAAAACGTTTTTCGCTAATCACTTGTAGAAATAGTGTAAAAATACTTTTCTAATATGCAGAATAATTTTTGAAAACTATTTTGACAAAGAAAAATCAAGAAAGTAATAGAAAAACAACGAAAAAGGAAGAAAATGGGCGGAAATGGCAAATGAAAAATTTATTTTTAAACGCCGCGCAAGCGGAATTTCGAGCATCGTTGCCACCTGCTCAGCTGTAGAGAGCGGAATGAAGCGCTACATGCGAAAAACAGGCGAAGAACATGCGAATGGGAAAATGGTATTCTGATGTGGAGATGATGTCAAATGAATGTTTCCCGTCTTCTGAGTAGTTTTGGTTGAATTTTAGACTTTTTATGAAAAAGGGGCAGAAGCGCTAACAGGTGTAGATTAGCCTACGGGCAGGCCGCTTACATGCGAATGGCATTCAAAGGTGAGAACGGAGAAGTCAAGCAGGCCATAGCAGAAACTGTTAATAGCAAGCCTAAACTGAGCTTCTCATTGATTTCTCGAACATTTTTATTTCTCGTTTAGATCAGTTCCATTCTCATAGTAGATTGCCTATTCCAACTTCATATCTCAGATGACTAGTCTACTTGAGAATTCGATATTAACAAATAAATATGATCGATCATTTCCAAATTTCATTTCACTATTGAAAAATGAAATAGGAAAACTTAGTTTGTCTTGAGAAACTAATGTGATTCCAGTTTTGAGTCCTCACCTTTGAATGCCATTCGCATGTAAGCGGCCTGCCCGTAGGCAAATCTACGCCTGTTAGCGCTTCTGCCCCTTTTTCATAAAAGAGACCAAAATTTAACGAAAACCTACTCAGAAGACGGAAAACGTTCATTTTACATCATCTCCACATCAGAATACCATTTTTCAATTCGCATGCTATTCGCCTGTTTTTCGCATGTTAGCGGTTCTTCGCATTTTTTTTCACCCACTCCGGTTTTCGAGCGCCAGTAGATATGTTACACGCATTCTCTTCGAATGCCGTGTTTTTTGACTAATTTTGATCACATTTTTTTCACCTACGTTTCGCATTTGGCGCTTCTTCGCATGCTCTTCGCATTTTCTTCGCATGTTAGCGCTCGCTCGCCTGCGCTTCGCCTGATATTCGAATGTGGCGCTTTGCCTGTGGTAGTGGGGGCGTCTAGTAATCGAGGGTCTCGGGTTCGAATCCGCCCTCGATAAATTTTTTTTGGTTTTTTTCCTGACTTTGGAAAATCCATTCCCAAGCAACCAAGATTCATTAAAAACTAGTTTTTTTGCTGATTTAGGTTCAGAAAGAAGCAAAATAGCAAAAAATGACTTTTTCCAGAAATTAATTTTTTTCATGATTTCGACTGATCAGTTTTTTTTGAAAAATTAATTTACTATGAAGAGAAAACAATCTTTTTCAACATATCAAAAAAATTTTGAAAAAAATTTTTTTCGGGAAAAATAGTCGACCACCTCACCACCATCAGTCGAAATCATGAAAAAAAATTAATTTCTGGAAAAAGTCATTTTTTGCTATTTTGCTTCTTTCTGAACCTAAATCAGCAAAAAAACTAGTTTTTAATGAATCTTGGTTGCTTGGGAATGGATTTTCCAAAGTCAGGAAAAAAACCAAAAAAAATTTATCGAGGGCGGATACGAACCCGAGACCCTCGATTACTAGACGCCCCCACTACCACTCGGCCACCCCGCTGTTGCTGAAATATAGTCATTTGAGGCAATGAGGAAAGTGGACCTTCAAATTACCCGTTTGAGCACATTTTTGAGCTCGAATTTTTCAAGCTTTTCCTCAGTTTTGGCGGTTCTAACTATGACTAATCTCTAAAGCAGGGTCGAAAGTATATATGGTCAAATTTTAAGAAAATTCTGAACGCCTAAGTAAAATGAACTCCCTTGTTAGAATTCTTTGTTGTTCGATGTTTGATAGACTTCGAAGTTCATAAAAGAGAATATTTTTCTTTTCGAATACTTTTTAATTGTTTTTGGTTATCCGGCCAGTTCTTGTGATTTCAATGTGCTCAAATCGATGTTCGGGAAGTGCATTTTACAGTTAAAATAAGAAAGAAAAACCATTTGTTTTCATTTCATTAAATTAATTTATTTATTACAATGATAAAATGAAAGAAATATTTACAAATGTACAACATGGAGAAGAAGAATCACAAAACATCCATTTCTGTATCGTCAGCATCCACATGAATTTTTATCGCTTCGACAAGTTTTTGAATGAAATCGAAGTTTTTGAATGGATTGGCAACAAATTCTGTAACGATAGCTTGCTCGATTCTCGACTCATGAAGAGAAACTCACTCAGAATAGCATTTCGATAACTACTGACAATGATCATAGTCGGTAATGGATCAACAGCTGGAAACAATGCAATGCTCATTGTGAGAATATTTCCATAAACTTCTGAACTCATGTTCAGAAAACATGAAAGATAGGCAATTGCAGCAGGAAAATGCATGAGAAAAACAGGAACAAGCGTCTCGACAATCAACGCTTTTAGAAATTGGGAATGAAGATTCTTGTGATGATTTGATTGAGTTGTCGTACGAACAAGACAGTTTATCCGATAGTAACACTTGATTCCACAGTATGCCATTGTTGAAGAAGATATCAACTGAACTTTAAAATGAATTAAACGATTTCAGTTGTCCTACCATTAAAAGAGAACATAATGCTATTCCAATACATGGATTCCAGTCTAATTTGTTTTCTTTTGGATAGAAATATGGTCCAAAGTACGTGAGATCTTCTATTTTCCCAGGAAACCTTTTCAGATATGTCTCTCTGAAACAAATTTCATTTCTGGACATCATTACTTTCTGCGAGACACTCACTCAAGGAACTTGTTCTTCTCTGGCGTCGGAAACAGAAAAATCATACAAATCAAAGACCAAATGGTTCCTAAACCCACTGGAATTAGAAGCCAGACAAGAACGGTTAATGGGTTTGAAGCGGTCATTGTCTTGTTTCTGAATGAGATGTTTGGTTTATGAGATCATCGGAATCAAGTAACTGACCCCTTTATTATCAAGTATCTGAACACAAAATGAGTTCCAAAAATGGCCATCGAAAGTCCGAAAGATCCACAAAAAAGAATATTGAGAATGAGAAGTATCGGAAGAGGAATTCCAGATTTCGATGAGTCCAAAATAGCCAAAAGACCAGAATCCGTAGTGAAAAGAATCTAGAACTTCGAAAAATCTTGAAACCAATTTTGAAAACTAACCGGAGAAATTGAGACATCAAGAAGTGAATACAGAATTTCAAATAAAGAAATATACATCATCAGATATTTATAAGCACCTAAACTCTTCGGCGAATGGAAAATAATCAGATAGATCAAAAAGGAGTTTGCGAGAATTCCGAATGTTCCAGAGACTTTTTGAACGGGTCCTTGAATGGTTTCGAGTATCTCCATCATTGTGTGAATGAGGAATTGGAGGAAGTGATTGAGTTTAAATACGTTTTATTATGAGACAACATGATATATTCCCTTGTGGATTTGACGGTGTCTGTCTACAAACAAGTGTTTCTCAGAATTGAAGGCGTTATTGAATAAGGAAACGAACGATGAGGTCTGGTTCTTTGAAATATTGAAACACGGATGTCTAGGTAAAAAATATGATATTCTGTTTGAGATAGACATTAAAAAATCAATAAGTTGTCATCTGAAAAGATGTGGTCTTCGGAACGGAATGATTCGATTTTCGTAAGATTACTGTCATTTTCCTTCCCAAGATTTTCAAAATGAATTCTGAAACAAAACAGTTACAGACAGTTCTTTTATGATGAATTTACCCCAAACGGCTTGTCGATAGTGTCGGATAATTATGATATTCGGAAGTGGATCGATAGCTGGATACACTGCTATCGTTATTGTGGCTATACCACTCATTTTCCCCAAATCAATATTCAAAAAAGTGAAAATAAACATAACAGAGACAGGAAAATACATCAGAACAGCAGGAATCAGCGTTTGAATTAGAAGGGCATTGAATAGTTGTGTTTGAAGATTCTGTGTTGTTTTCGATACTCGACTAGAAGATTCAACCATCTTTTTGATTAATAAATAGCATTTGATACTAAAGAAAATGACAAGAATATTCGAAGAAGATAAAATAAAAGATCATTCCGATAATTGGTTTTATATTCAAAATGAATTCTCCTTATTCAGTTGTCCAATAGAAACATGGACCAACATAAACGAATTCGTCGATTTTCAAGTTCAACGCTTTGAATACATCATCTCTTAAACATTCTAAACATCATCTGGGGAAGAAGTTTCAATTACCTGACATGTTCTGATATTTCATCTGTGGGTCCATTCAACAGAAAAGTGACCAATCCCCAAACGATACCAACAACCAATGGAATGGACAACCACAGACAAATTGTATACGATTTGAACGAAAAAAGAAGAGAACTTCTGAGAAAAAGTACCATTTAAGCTAGAAAAAAATATGGAGTTACCCGGAAACAACTAGATATCTGTAAACGAAGTGAACTACGAAAATAGCCATCGAAAATCCGAAGAAACCACAGTAAGTTGCATTCAAAGCGAGTAGAATAGAAGGAGAAAAAACTCGGTTTTTAGTTATGACAATTACCAAAAAAGAAGATCCAAACGAGTGACAAATCTGTAAGAATTCTGAATAAATGATCTGAATGAGAGAACAAACCGGAGAAATGATCACATCCACAATAGAATATGATATCTCGTATACTGATATTACAATCATTAAATACTTATAAGCTCCTAGCTTTTCCGGTGATTTCGAGGCGATTAGAGAGATGAGGAGAGAATTTAAAGAAATTGAAATGAAGGCTGACACGTTTTGAATCGAATTTTGAAAAATGACCCAATCTTTTGTGATATTTTCAAGAAAAAACGCCATTTTACAAAAAGATGTGAAAATGTGAATGCTTTATATAAAATTTATCTTTTATAAGACTTCCAGGTAACGACGAAAACATTCGTTTCCAATTTCCTTTTTCCCAAAAATATAGTTCTGCCTTCTTCTGATTGTCAGACAAATATTCAAGTTCATTCAAAATTCCGAAAAATTCATGCAATAGTTGGTGGTGGAGGGCATTGATAAGAAGTCGTCGACGGATTTTCTCTTTCAATTTCTGTAGAAATACAGAAAATAGAGCAAATTTTGCGAAAATATTCTAAAAATAAAAATGTATATGATAATCAAAGATATCTCGTTACTTGTGACGGCAGTTCTGTAACATTTAACTATAAAAATAGTTGGAAGTGGATCGAGAACTGGATAAAGAGCAACAGTGACACTGAAAATTCTTGCGAATGTTTGATTTCCACAGTTGAAAAATGGCATAATGAAGACGAAAGAAGCGGGAAAGTGCATCAAAACAAATGGAATGATTGCTTGAAGGACCAATGCATTCAAAAGTTGAATTTGATTTGTTCGATATCTTTCAGAGTTTTTCGAAGTGAGAACCAATTTGTTCATTGCAATATATGATTTTGCAGCGAAATAAATAATCGAGTAAACAGAGGCAAACTGTAATTTGAAAGCTTCAAAGTTTCTCATTTCGAAGTGTCAATGCTTACAATCATAAGAGTCAATATTGTCATTCCGAGAATTGGAATCCAGTCGACAACTCCTTCCTTTGGATAATAATTTGGTCCAATATAAACTATTTCTGTTAGATTAATGCTCTCTTTTTGCAGAAAATGTTCTCTAAACTTTCATTATTATGGACACAGAGAAAACTGAAACGAACTCTAGAATTCTATCAGTGTATTCGTTTCCTCGAAGTGTCAATCCAGTTATTAACATCCAAATTGCACTATAAAACATCGGAGCGGCAATCCAGATAAAAAGTTTCGAAGATTCGAAAGATTTCAAAAGTTCACTTCTGAAAGTGATGATGTTCTTAGATTCTAACTTTTCGAAACTCGCCCTTTCATAACCAAATATCTATAGACGAAGTTAATTGTGAATATAGCCATTGAACATCCAAGCATTCCACAAAATAATAAATCAATTGGGTAGAGCATCCAAAACGGAAGGAATGTTTTATTTGAATCCAAAACCAACATGAATGCAGAACGATGCGTATATAGTTCGGGAGAGACAAGAACATCCAAAATAGCATAAATCAATTCGAATATTGAAATGTATATTAATAGATATTTATACGCTCCAAAACTGTTTGGAGATTTGTATAAAATAAGGAAAGTCAAAGGGAAATGTATCAGAAAAGCCAATGTAGTACAGACTCGTTGAGTAATTAAAACAACTAATTCAAATGGATCCATTTCGATTTTTGAGTTTTAAGAATGGAAATTGAAAACAGGAAATGACTTTTCGTTTTTTTCGTTTTTTAATCTGAATTGTCAGACAAGAATATGATTCAATGTGTTGACAAGTCTGTTAGAACATTCAGAATAAAAGATCATTAGGTTACTTGATAAGTGAATTCCATGAATAGAATAAATTCCACGCTTTTTTATTCTAAAGATGATGAATGGCCAAAAATTCTTAGATTTTACGTCGTTTCTCGATAGAACGATGATCACAAATGCCCATTTGAAGAGGAATAAATTGAAAATTCTTCCAGAATGAATTTACTTTTTGAATGTTTTCGCTTTCGATGGTGCTTGAAATATGATGACAAATCAAGAGAAAACTAAACACAGAAGTTAATCTAATGTATCTAGTGATCAAAGTCTTAGATCAAAGTGAATATGATCATGTCAGGAAAGATGCTCACTTATTTTCAATCGGTTGTTTCTACGGGATGTATCATTAATCAGAGATAATGATCAATGGGAAAGAACGCAGTTAATGAGACAGAGTCATACAGCTTCACTAAAAATCTACTTTTCAGAATTTGTTTCCGTTCGATTATATTTTCCTTGTTCTTCGTACAGGGTGAAACCTCAAGAGAATTCGCCCACATATAATACACTTTATTTTCTTCTTTTTTCATTTTTTCATAGAAATTGTCTTTACTCTATGCTGTTTCTGACCAAGAAGTTTTAATTCCACAACTAAAAGTTCGAACTTCAAAGTGTTCAATTTAAAAATGATTAACGGATCAGAAGTTCATAAAATTCTGGTTGTTATGAATGCCATTTCAGCTGTATTTTCAGTTTTATTCAATTCTTTTCTCATATTTTTAATCGCTACAAAATCTCCAAAAGAGTTGTCTGTTTACAAATATTTGTTAACATTTACTTCAGTTTTCGAGATAATCTTCTCTATTCTCGAAGCATATCTCGTACCTGTGAGAAGCCTTTCAAACATTTTATCCACAACAAATCGGATTTTTCAGATTCATTTTTCTTTCGAAACAACTGATTTAGTAATGATTTAAGTCACTGATAAACCATTTTCTCATCAATTTCTACTCATTTTGAACTCTATTTATTGGGGATTTTTTGGATCGACTCTCTCAATATATGCAGTTCATTTCATTTATAGACTTATGGCTGTCAGTAAAAGCATTTTGATTCAAAGTTTCCATTCATGGAAACTCATTTTATGGTTACTTGTTCCTTTCTTCAATGGAGTTGTCTGGAGTCTCATTGGATTCTTTTTGTGTCCACCAGACAAAGAAAAAATCGAATTATCAAGAGAACATGTAATGGAATCATTTGGTGAACCTATTGAGAACTATTCGTTTCTCGGAGGAACAATGTATACAATATCCACAAATGGAACAATCACTCTTCATTACAAATTGCTCACTGCAGTCGGTTTAATGTCTTTCACAGTAGTAAGTTGGTTATTCGATGTTCAGAAATAATATCCTCCGTTTTTCGTTCTTTTCCTTTGCAATTATCATTTTCTGTGCAGTAAAATCATATATTTTGATTCGAAAAATGATGGAAACCAGTTCGATAGTTTCTCCAAAATCTCGAGCTCTCCAATCTCAATTATTTTATGCTTTGGTCATTCAACTTCTAATTCCAACGTTATTTCTTCACATCCCAGTCGCAATATTCTTTATTTTGACTCTTTCAAATAATGGAGTTGGAGGATACACTGGATATCTATCACTTCTTATTTCACTTTATCCGGCAATCGATCCCCTTCCCAACTTTTTCATTATTGGTCCATATCGAAAAGCCATTCTTGGTGATAGAATTCTTTAATTTTCGATAAATTTTATTTTTCAGAATGCTTCCAAAGAAAGGCTGTTCCGGAAGTTTCAGCACCTCATACTACTATTAATGCAGGAAAATAATGAAGGTTTTTTAACGGATGAAATGTTTTCATTCAGTTTTATTGGAAGATTTTGTAAACGGGTAAACGATTATTACATCATCTGTTATTTTTCTCTCAAAAACAGAGATTTCGAGACGAATGGCATTTTCCAATTAAATGATATTCGAATAACAAATACTGTTTCTCAAGAGATTCACTCATTTATTTCTTATTTTTCTTCCCCCATTCAGTCAGTTATTTCAAATGGATTCCCGTTTTCCTCTTCATAAACTTCTCAGTTATATAAATGCTGTTACGTCGTCTTTTTCTTTGTTTTTCAATGGATTTTTGATTTATTTAATACTGACAAAGTCTCCAAAAGAGTTTGGAATGTACAAGTATTTAATGGTTTTCATTTCTATTTTCGAAATAATGTACTCTACTTTAGAAATTTTCCTGGTGCCGGTAAGAAGCAGAATAACATGGAAACGAGGAGAATAATGAGATTCAGATTCACTATACAGTGCGTACTACATCTGTTGTGATGGTACACGTCAGTGATAAATTGCTTCCTTTGCTTCCGCTCCGTATTCTGAATTCTGTTTATTGGGCATTCTTCGGATCTTCTCTCGCTATTTTTGCATTGCAATTCATCTATCGATATTTGACAATCAGCATGAACAAGATGATTAAAACATTTTATTCATGGAAGATAGTTCTCTGGTTACTTATTCCGATTGTAAATGGAATCATTTGGGGTTTGATGGGAATTTGCCTCTGCAGACCAACGAAGGAATCAACTGAATATTTGAGACCTTACGTGTTGAAAGATTTCAAAACAGATATCGATGAGTTTGATTATTTAGGAGGACTCATGTATCTGAAATTGAATGATGGATCATTCAAATTCTATTTCAACACCCTTCTCACGATAACAGTTATGTCAGTTATTGTGGTGAGTTTTCCTGTCTCTTTATTCAAAACTTCTCAAATACATTTTCAGTCATTCTCGTTTGTTGTAATTATTTTCTGTGGATCGAAGTGTTATCTTATGATATCTGAAATGAATGCAATCACATCTTCTTCCGCTTGTTCTCAGAAGTTACAGTCACAATTGTTCTATGCTCTCGTATTTCAAACACTCATACCTGTTCTTCTACTTCATTTTCCAATTTCTGTCATGTTTGGATTCGTTCTCACGGATCATGGATTGGGAATCTACAGTAGTATTGTATCAATTACCATATCCCTTTATCCCGCTATTGATCCTCTTCCCAACTTCTTTATAATCAGTCCATATCGAAAAGCTGCATTTAGTAAGTCTTCGAAACCAACAAACAGAAAATAATTTCTGATTTAGGATGCATTAAAAGAGTTCATCCGATGACTGATAATTCAATCAACCAGGCACCGCCTAATTCCAAAAATGTTGCTGCTCCTGCAATCAATAATACAGTTTGAAACCAAATGAATCGGATATTTGCTCGAATATTTGCTCGGATCGTGATATGTTTTTCTTTCTCCTTTTTTACAAATGAAATGTTTTTCGATTTGTGTTACTTGTGAATAGAAAATTCTCGAACTGAACAATGAACTTTTAGATATTGTTCCTCTAAATGGAACAAACAAGACGTTTAAATCCCTAGACTATGTCTGTCTACGTTCGATCACAATGCATTTCTTGGTAATGGGAACCCGGGAATCTTTTTTAGTCGCACATGTTTCCGTTTCATAATCTACTACTCGGGACAGTATATTTTCAACTATCTCAAATAGTTTCATCGATTGGTTTATATTTCATGACCATTTATGATGATTGATTCATCTGAATATTACTATTCTACAAACCATTATGTACTTATATTCTGCCCTTATACCGATGTTCAATATATGACTTCTTTTAATACTTGTCATAAAGAATAATATTTTTGATTTTTTGAAGTTTTATTACAAATGGATGCGATGAATGAATATGAGTAAAGATATTAAATATATAGACATTTGTTCAGTTTTTAATGCGTTGCATTTGACGGTCCAGGTTCGTGAAGAGCGAGTTCAGCTTCCTCTTCATCTGACATTATACCGAAAATCTGTCGAAGTTGTTCCGGATTTTTTCCTTTTGCCATATTAGCCACAGTTTTACACGAATAATCCATTAGTTGTCTCATTTGCAAGTCATTAGTAGCTGTGATCAAGTCAAAAAGTTGTTGGTTATCTAGGTCTTTGAGCCACCGAAAATCCCAATGAGGAAGACGAAGTGCAGGTCCACATTTTGAAACGTACGGTCCGTCGTCTCTGTGATTTTCGCACCATTCCAATACTCTTCTCATTGTATCTCCTTTCACTTTTTCTACTTGAATTGGAGTATCAGCAGATTCCAGATTCTTTGCAGCGAGACCAAGAACTTTGGACTGTTTAATAGAATGTCCATCTGCTCTGAATTCTTCGCCGTCAGACGAAATAAGTGTATAAACCATGTTCAGCCACTCAGTGCCAGCCGCCTTATTATTGTTGTGATTGGCTTTAGCAGCCTTTGCTTTTTTGTTTGAAATCGGAGATTTGACCATCTGTAAAATCTATGTTAGTATCAAAGAATAAAGATAGAGAGAGAGAGAGTGTGGAAGAGAAAGGTAAATGAAAAAAGTTTAGTATGATAAATATTCAGTCACATGATAAATATGGCAGAATTTGAGCTAATTTTTCTTAAAACTCCGCAAAAACTACAATATTGGGATTCCAAGTATCTGACACTAGTAGAAAATCTGAAGAACAGTTATCAAAAACAGAAATATTATCTATTTTCGCTTTTATATCCACGAAAAGAAGGTGTTCTGGTTGAACATATGAATGAGTTCCCAGGGGCAAGGTGTGTGTAACCCTGCCAGCGGAAAGAATACTACTTCTCAAGAGAGACGCAGACATGTGACAGACACGCTCACGCGACCGCGTTGCATCCACCGGACCCTCTCTCTGTGGTGTCTCCATGCATTCATGCATATAGACATGCTCATGTGCCAGATTGCCAGATGGATGAAGACGTGGAAGCACTACTCTTGTGTACCTTATGTTACCATAGATACTAATCTCTCGGATTATCGATTCTGTGCTCTCGTGACAGCTGAGGTACCTCGAGGTGTGTTATTATAATATTGTTATTCGAATGAAGGGATGTATTCTGCCCCCTTTCTTAAACTACGAAAGTATGGGGGGTGACATTTTTTGTGTGTCCGTGTGTGTGTCCGTCTGTCCACACCTGTTGCTCAGCTCCCACTTGACCGATTTTTATAATTTTGGACCAAAAGATAGGAAATGGTGGCCGCATGATGCCCGTCTTTTCAGATTTTGAAAATTTAAATTTTGAAATTTTTTATGATCATTTTAGTGATATTTTAGGCAAAAGTGGGCGTGTCCTTTTACACGCTTTCTACGCTGGCCGGCGGAACCCGCGAGGCGTCGGCTGCTGCATTTCTATACCTCCCCGCCTCTGCTCGCGCGCGCGAGGCCGAAAACGAAAATGAAAAAGGGGTTTAGTGGGGTATTGAAAACAGTTCAGAGCTGTATTTTTTTTTAGAGATTGTTCATGATTAAAGTGATTTGAATACAAAAAGCTCAACACGCGGAACGCGTCTGGCCTGGCCGCCGGAACGAGCGTAGCGAGTGATGGCGGCCAGGCTAGTCACAAAGTATAAAATATGAAATATGACAAGGGAAAAATATTATTGCGAATGTGAGAATTTGGAGGAAGTGTTATTAGCTGAAATGGAATGGAAAATAGGCATTACTTGATTCAATGTTATGCTGTCTTAATAAAAATTCTACGATGAAAGAAAAAGAAATGACGTGTGCAAGAGTACATCAACAACACACCTGATAATAGCAATTCTAAATAATTTCAAAATTATTAAAATGAAAAAGTGTCCAGAACGAGATTTTGAATGAAAGAAAGATGATAGAAGTTTTTGTGAAGATTACAATAAGATCTTTAATTAGACTAATACAGAAAAACTACGAAATTGATGAGATGAATATAATGGGAAATCCGAATGTGAGTGAAGGAATGAAGAAAAATTACAACCTGATGAACTGAATCAGTTTTCAATTTTATACATGAAATCAGAGAGAAAGAGATTCCACATTCAACCCGTCGAGTCCGTCGTTGTCAGTTTCTGAACTCTTTTTGTTTCCACCTCGTTTGTTCTTCTTTCGATTCTTTTTGATTTTGGACTCCACTTTTTCTGCAAGTTATGTTGAAGTGAATCTAATAGAGTTTCAGTTTTGAATCCCTCACCTTCCTTCTTTTCATCTTTCTTCTCATCATTTTCCTTCTTATCAACTTCTTTCTCTTCCTTTTCTTTCTTCATTTTCTCTTCCTCCTCTTTCTCTTTTTTAATTCTTGCTTCATATCGTTCTTCTACTTCTTGTCTGTAATCTTCCTCCTCTTGCAATCTATTCATCTCTCGAATCTTTCTTCCCAATTTATATGTCAACTGTCCAATCAGTTTCTCCTCTTCTCGTTTTTTATCATCAATCTTTTTTTGAGCAAGTCTCATACAATACGCGATCTCCCATTTCATTTGCTCTTCTATCTTGATCTTTCGACGAAGCTCGAACGGAGTCAACAATCCCTGAGCCTCCATTTCTTTTCTCGTATCTGTCAGATTCTTCAGATCTTGAAGAACGCGGCGAGTTGTTTCTAAACATTGAGAATTTTCAACTTCTTCATAATTATGGAAACTGACCATCCATTATTTCTTATCTTTTTCACTCTTTTCTTCCTCGAGGACCAACAAGTTCCAAGTATTTCACCTGAAAATAGAGATATTCAAAAATATTGAATAAGAACTGGTATAATCTGGTGGTAAACAGAATGAAAAATGTGTTCACAGGCACATGCTAACCGAGTGAATAGAAGAGAAAATGACGGAGACATAAGAAGAAATTGATGCAGAATAAAATATTTGAGAGACGCAGAAAAGGAAAAAGAAGTGGATTGCACGAAATGGAGTTTTAGATATTTCAACAAGAGAATCAAAGACAATCGATGCAGTTGAAACAAAGATAAAAGAATAGGAGAAAACTGGAATTAAAGTGAATTTGAATCTAATATTGGCCATAAGACTGTTATTTTACAGAACTCAAAAAGTTTCTCGAACTGAACAAGTTAATTTATAATTTAGTTTAGATGGGTTTACTCTAAACAAACAAAGTGTGAATCATCTTCTCTACGTCACAATGTTTCGTATTTTTTCGTTGGTCAACGATAAGAAGGGTCTTCTCCTCATTCATCAGTTCTCTTATTGTTTGAAATATAACTGTTCATCTGGTTCAATACAATTTCTAATATCTCTTTTGCTTCCTAAAAGTTCATTATGGATGTATCGAAAGTCTTCTTCAATCGAGAACTGTGTCAGAATTGTATCGTTGTTCGATGGAATCCTGAGGAAAGAGAATTCTCGCAAAACGAAATCATCGAGCACTTAGCTTCTTTTGAATATGAATTTCATCCGGTAAGTGTAGAAAAATTGAGAAAAAACTAATAAAGAGATTCAGAATGATTTGTTTATTGACCAACGTAATTCTGAGCCATTTTCTGTTTTGTTTATGAAAAACGAAGAGGACGCAAAACAAATTTGTTTGGATGTTGATGTTTTGAATTCGGGAATTCGGGTAAATAAATTGATTGGTTTAAATGGATTACGTCTGAAAGATGTGAACGATATTCTGAAATTAGTGGCTCGTGATGAGAAGATTTCTGATGCAGACCTCATTGATTTACTGATAAAACTGATATGCTACGAGGATTCGGAGAAGGAAAAAATATCTCTTGAAGAACTGAAAATTATCGAAAATGGAATTGCGGAGATAATTGAAAATGGTGTGTGTACCATATTTGGATCATTCTCTTCTCTTGTTCGTCGAAATGGTTACTCTGATATTGTAAGTATGAAGTTGGAGATTGAGAGATTGAGAGAGATAGAGAGAGAGAGAGAGAGAGAGAGAGAGAGAAAGAGAGAGGCTTGAATTAGAAATTATTAGGATGTGGCAGTATCGTCCGTATCAACCCGAACCGGTAGAATCCGTCCATTGCAAGAGATAATAGACAATCCGAAGGTATTCACCAGTTTGCAACGTTTGATTACATAAATCTATATTTCAGTGTTTATTAGAGAATCCATTCACAAAATCCGAATTTTACACTTTTCCTCAAGAAGAAATCATCAAAGCGATGTATGAATACTTCGTTGCGAACAAATATTTCCAAGAAAAGTTTGAAATGAGAATCCTTTTGGTTCGAACTCCAATCGTTATTTTCAAAAGTAAAAGAGTTCCCGAGATGAAAGTAAGCCATCAATATACTGTTTTCGAATTTAAAAGAATTCAGATGTCATTTGATGTATCTGTAAATAATGAAATAAGTGTGGAGAAATCAAGACTTCTAAGTGATTTCATTTCGAAAGATGAATCGATTGGAAACAAAATGAGAAACGTTACAATGTTCATAATTCATTGGGCTAAAATCAACAAGATATTGAGTGGAGCTTATTCAGTCAGTTATCTTTTACATATGTAAGATAGAAATGCTTATGTTAAGGATGAGAAATTGGAAATCAAATGGAAATTCAATTCTTATATCATCAATCAATTAATTATTCATTTTGTTCAAGTATCTGCTAAGAAGGCTCTGATTAACATTTCAGAGGTTTTCAAATCTTGTTATTTCGAATATATTTCTTCTATCTTCTCTGTTCAGATACCCGAAAATCGCATTATTTCTTACAATTTTGACACTGTTTTTGAAGGATATACAGGATTTTTACACAGTTTTTCCACATATTTCTTGGATTTCCAGTTCGAAAAGTTTGGAATTTTCGGGAACAAAGTCGTTGAAAAGTAAGGATTGTTTCATATAAAGTTTAATAGAACATGTTAAATATTTCAGATCTAAATTGGCTCAAAATCAAGGGGTTTCTGATTCTCCGTTGATGCTCATTGATCCATTAGACGTCACTCATAATATCTCAGAAAAAGTGATCCCGGACGGTATCCAACTTTTCAAAAATTCATTGAAGAATTCACTCGAGAAGGTTGAAGATTACTTACTTACTTAATCCGACAGTAGCTATTTTTAGATGAATCAGAACGACTTTCGGATTATTGATCTACTCTGAATCTATCATTGGATCCAGCTTGTACATTTGCCTCATTTACTTTAAAATGTTAAGGAGGTAGATTCATTTCTTCGTCGGGCTTGTGTTGGATTTAAATAAATGTCTTTTTTTGATGTGAGGATTTTTATATTTGAGTTCAGTATTCTTGTATAATTTTTCATAATTACAATTTGTGTATGAACTAACTTTGAAATTTTTCAATTCGTTTCAATATGTAAATGTCTCAAATATCTAAAACATATTGAACACACATTGTGAAATGTTGCAGAAGAGAAAGAGGATCAGCCTCAGAGCGGAATATCGGAGCATCGTTGCTGTCTAAAATTAGTTTTGAATGTTTCAATTATTAGCGAACAAATTCCTTCGCTGTGACTGCTCCGTTTATTTTTTACTTTTATAATTCGTTTAATCCGATTTTGAAAATAAAACTATCGACCATTCCAGATTTTCTTCGAAAATTTCAAATTTTGAATGCAAAATGGGTAAAGAACAGTTTCGAGAGGCCGATATGGCCTTAAAAGTGTGAGTTTTTAATTTTAAAGTTATTCCAAACGTTTTCGAAATTAATTTCAGTGTTGGTGTCAAATTCGCTCCGGGAGATTGTGAGTTTATGAGACAAACAGCTCATGTTCCAATTTTCAACAACAAATTGTACGAGGATGTTGGGGGAAAACTACAGCCGGCTAGCTATGGCCCTCTTGATCCAAAAATGGTAATAAACAGTCTGAAATTGAAGAATCAAACATGACCAACTGTTAAGGGAGTTTCAACTAAAACGGGGACTTGTGCAACGTGTGGACTCGGCTTAACCGATTGTGTTGGACATTTCGGATACTTCGATCTCGATGTTCCGGTTTTTCACATAGGATTTTTCAAACTTACGATTCAATTACTTCAGTGCATCTGCAAGGTATCCGACCTTTCAACAACTATAACGATTCGATCTTAATTTGCAGAATTGCTCTTCAATTTTACTAACACCTGAGCAGCATCGCGTTTTCTCTCGTCAAGTTATGAATCCGAATCTAGATTATTTACATAGAAAAGCGCTACACAAACGAATTGTGGCAGCATGTAAAAAAGGATCCACGTGCAATCAATGTGGGCTAAAAAACGGTATTCTTAGTGACTAATTTTTAATTTGAATTCAGTGTTTTGTTCCAGGAACTGTCAAAAAAGCAGTTGGGACAGTTCTCAAAATTGCATTTGCCAGCCCAGTTCCAGCGGATGAACTCGGTAAATATTCAACGATGTTCGCTGCGAATCAAGAAGTTGGAGATCACGTCCAAAAAATGAAGTTTACACTTCTCAATCCGCTTTTTGTGCAGAAACTTTTCGCAAATGTTAAAGAAGCGGTGAGTTTAGACGAATGAAACTGAATTGATTGTTTCTGTACAGGACATTCCTGTCTTAATGGTTCGTTCCGGAGAACAAAAACATCCAAATGATCTTCTTCTGACACGAATGCCAGTTCCACCAGTCTGTATTCGTCCATCGGTTGTTTCCGAAGTAAAGTCTGGTACAACTGAAGATGATGTCACAATGAAATTGATGGAGATTATGTTAACAAACGATGTTCTCAAAAAACATAAAAGAGATGGAGCACCAAGTAAAACACTTTTTGAGACGTGGGAACATTTACAGGTAAGTATTAGATTGTCTCAAAAATAATTGCGTTTTTGATCTCAACTTTGGACGAGTGAAACAGAAGATTATAAATTGGGGAAACAAGTTTCTGAATTGTCAAATCTCAAGCAATATAAAACTAATTTGAAAGTCAGTCTCTGATAAAAACTAGAAATACCGCAATCTACAAAGCGAACTGTTTTTTATTATAGTTAATATTTTCTGATCAAGAGTTGTTATTCTTCAGATACAATGTGCTCTGTACATCAATTCTGAAATGTCAGGATTGCCACCAGATATGCAACCAAAAAAAGCGATGCGCACTTTTACTCAACGTCTCAAAGGAAAACAAGGACGGTTCCGTGGAAATCTTTCAGGAAAACGAGTTGATTTTTCCGGTCGTACAGTCATCTCCCCGGACCCAAATCTTCGAATCGATCAAGTTGGTGTCCCAATTCATGTCGCAATGACTCTAACATTTCCTGAAATCGTGAATGCTTCAAACATTGAGAAAATGAGAAAACTGGTTATAAACGGATGTGATGTTCACCCAGGAGCCAACTATTTCGTAGAAAAGAAATCTGGATACAAAAAACTTTTGAAGTACGGAAAACGAGATGAATTGGCGAAAAATTTGCGATTCGGAGATATAGTCGAACGTCACCTCGATGATAATGATGTTGTTCTATTCAATCGTCAACCATCTCTTCACAAGATTTCAATTATGAGCCATCGTGCTAAGGTTATGCCAGGGAGAACATTCCGTTTCAACGAATGTGCTTGTACTCCGTATAATGCAGATTTCGACGGAGATGAAATGAATCTTCATTTACCACAGACTTATGAAGCTAAAGGTAATTTCACTATCTCTAACTTTTCTATCAAAAAGTTGTTTGAAACTGGTTCTATCAATACTATTTTTCAGCTGAAGCAAGTGAACTGATGAACGTGAAGAATAATCTGATTACTCCTCGTTCTGGAGAGCCCCTCGTTGCAGCCATTCAAGATTTCATCACTGGAGGTTATTTGCTCACTCACAAAGATACTTTCCTTCCACGTGCAGAAGTTTATCGATTCGCGGCATCGCTTATTGATGCTTCTGCAAAAAAGCAAACAAAAATTCGTATTCCACCACCAGCAATCCTTCGTCCGGTTGAACTTTGGACAGGAAAACAACTTATTGAACTCATTATTCGCCCTGACAAAGGTTCACAAGTGTCTTTGAATCTCACTGCCAAAAATAAATCGTATTCCGGAAATTTGGAATTTTGTTCTAAAGATTCCTATGTCATCATTCGAAACTCAGTTCTTTTGGCCGGTTGTCTTGACAAATCGTTGCTCGGATCCTCATCAAAAGTGAACATCTTCTACATGTTGATGAGAGACTATGGAGAAGATGCAGCTGTTGATGCGATGTGGAGATTGGCTCGAATGGCTCCCGTATTTCTTTCAAACCGTGGGTTCTCCATCGGAATCGGTGACGTTCGGCCAAGTGAAAAACTGTTACAAGAGAAGGGACAACTAGTTGACAAAGGTTATTCAGTTAATTAAAACAACTATTCTTGGACATAAAAATGTTTCAGGTTACGAGCAATGTGCTCAATTCATTCGTGAGTTAGAAGAAGGAAAACTTAAAGCTCAACCTGGATGTACTGAAGAAGAAACTCTTGAAGCTATCATTCTTCGGGAACTTTCAACAATTCGTGACCATGCCGGACAAGTTTGTCTTCGTAATCTAAGCAAATATAATGCTCCATTGACAATGGCCGTTTGTGGTTCAAAAGGATCCTTTATCAATATTTCACAAATGATTGCATGTGTCGGACAACAAGCTATTTCTGGTCATCGTCCACCAGATGGTTTCGAAGAACGCTCTCTACCACATTTTGAACGTAAAAAGAAGACACCAGAAGCAAAAGGTTTCGTCGCAAACAGTTTCTACTCTGGACTTACTCCCACTGAATTCTTCTTCCACACAATGGGAGGACGTGAAGGTCTTGTTGATACAGCTGTTAAGACTGCCGAAACAGGATACATGCAGAGACGTCTTGTCAAATGCTTAGAGGTAAAATTCAAATGAGATTCAATCTGATTCAAAGCTTATTTTCCAGGATCTATGTGCTTCCTACGACGGTACCGTTCGTTCCTCTGTTGGTGACGTCATCGAATTCGTGTTCGGAGAAGACGGTTTGGATCCAGCTATGATGGAAGCCAAAGATGGAAGTGTTGTTGATTTCTCTCATGTTTTGGAACATGCAAAGAACATTCAAACGAAGAAAGAGACACCTATCCCTGCTGATAAACTTGACGAAGTTTTAGAAACAGAAGTCAAGAAGCAGTTTAAGGGAAAATATGTTCATTTTGCTGAACAACTCATCGATTACCTCAAGCAAACAGAAATCAAAAAAAGTAAAAAGTGGCAGAATGGAAGAGCGTATTGCTCACAGCACGAGAATGCAGATGCGACAACTCAAACAGCTTGTTCGTCTTGCAAGAACCTGAAGTCCTATAAATCATCTCTTCTTTCGAATTCTTGTTTGACCAAATCGCAACTTCTCAGTTTCATTCAACTATGCTATTACAAAGTCGCAAGAGCTATCACAGAACCTGGAACTGCTGTCGGTGCAATTGCTGCAACTAGTATTGGTAGGATTTCATCTTTTTGGTAGCCTCGCGAGAAACAATTATTTCAGGAGAACCATCGACTCAAATGACTCTGAAAACTTTCCATTTTGCTGGTGTCGCCTCTATGAATATCACTCAGGGTGTACCGAGAATCAAAGAAATCATCAATGCAGTCAAAACTATCTCCACACCAATCATCACTGCATCACTACTAGATCCTTATGATCAGTCGTTGGCCAGAAGAGTCAAGGCTAGAATCGAAAAAACAACACTTGGAGAAATCTGTGATTATATTGAAGAAGTCTACCTCCCAGATGATTATTTCCTGCTTGTGAAGCTCAACTCAAAGCGTATTCGCCTTCTTCAGTTAGAAGTTTCAATGGAATCTATTTCGCATGCCATTGCTACTTCGAAAGTTTGTCCGTTTATGAAAGGATGTAGAATTTTCGTTCACGGAAAGACCATGATGACTATTCGTCCACCACCAAACAGCAAATTGAGCAAAACCATGACAATGCAAATGCTCAAGTACTCATTGGCAAATGTCGTTGTTAAAGGTTTATGATCACGATTTCCTTCTCCTTTCAACCATAACACTTTTTCAGGAATTGCATCTGTTAATCGTTGTGTCATCCATGCAGATGAAAAGAAAGGAGATTGTTATTCACTGCTCGTCGAAGGAACTGACTTCCGCTCTGTTCTCTCATCTGTTGGTGTTAATCCAAAGAAGACAAACTTCAATAATGCTCTTGTTGTTGCTGAAGTTCTCGGTATCGAAGCAGCACGAACTTGTATTATTAATGAAATCATTGCAACTATGGATGCTCACGGAATCGGATTAGATAGACGACATGTCATGTTACTTGCAGATGTTATGACCTATAGGTATGCATTTAGAGAAGTTATCTCATCATATGATACACTCTTTCAGAGGAGAAGTTCTTGGAATCACTCGTAACGGTCTCGTCAAAATGAAGGATTCAGTTCTTCTACTTGCTTCTTTCGAAAAAACAATGGATCATTTGTTTGAAGCAGCATTCTTCTCACAGAGAGATGTGGTAAGTTTTTGAAATTAAACAGCATCATCGCAACTAAATCACACATGTTTATTCCGACTTTTTCAGATCCACGGAGTCTCCGAGTGTATCATCATGGGAACCCCAATGACTGTTGGCACGGGAACATTCAAACTGATGCAAAAGTATGAACAGAAGGCGGTTCTCAAGCAGAATTCTCCCATCTTCGAGCGTCCTGAAACAAATATCCAGTTGTAGTCGAATAGAAATTTTCATATCTATTCAATTTTTCATTCAGTTACTCATTTTTCATTTTTCTTATAACTCCGTGTTTTATTCAATTTGTTCCTGCCAACTTCCTTTTTGTTATCATTTTTGTTATTTTTTTGTTGAAAGTGCATAAATTTGTTTTATAGTTTAAAACGTGAGTAATATCACAGTTAATTTATTGACAAAGTTAGTCTCTTAACGGAATGGGCGGAGAGAAGTTGAAGTTGATGGACGGCTTCGTGATCTTTTAGCAACTGATTTCGCAGATTGAGAACGGGCTTTTGGACTGAAAAATGAGATATTTAAATGAAAAAATTGATTCTGAAACTGACCGATTCCCTTGACTCGATCGAAGAAATTGACGTGGAACTAGATTACTCGGAGGTATCCATGGAATGGGCGGAGCTTCAATTAAGACTAAATCCGCGAACATTTCTCTCTCAGATTCTTTCAATTGAATCCATGTTTCATATGCTTCATTTGCCAATTCAAGACGTTTTTCTTCTGCTTCTTTCATTTCTTCTCTTCTTTTTTCTCTTAATTCCTTTCGGAATTTCACTGATTCTTCACTCAAAAATGCTTCTTTTTTCTGTTTCCTGTAATCTAATTCTTCTGAATTTCTATTTTTTCATCTAATCATACCATGCCAAAAATGCCGCTTTCGCTTCTTTCATCTTCTCATTTTTCATTTCTTCTTCTATTTTTTTCTTCTTTTCTCTTTCTTCTTCCAGTTTCTTTTTTATATCAGTAACTGATTTTGATCGTTCTCTTTTCCACATTTCGTAATTCTGAATTCAAATTTCATTCGTTTCTCAATCATTTCTTGAACTTACTTTATCCGCTTCTTTCAATTTCTGATCTTTTTCTAATTTCTTTTTTTCATTTTTCTCTTTTTCTTTTTCAGATTTCGCCTTTTTCAGTTTCTTCATTTTTTCATCATGATCTTGAACCCATCTCTGATATAATTTTGTAGAATTTTCTCGACGTTCTCTCTGAAAAAATAACTCATTCGATGACATCAAACGGAAATTATTTTCACCTCGGAAGCGGCTTTCTGTTCAGCTTCTGCCTTCTCTTTCGCTTTTTTCTCTCTTATCTCTTTTTCTTTTTTCTGTAACCATTGTTTATGAGGATCAGTCATCGGTTTATTCAATTTCGAACCACTGAAACAATTAATTAAATAGTTGAGTGTCATACTAATTCACAGAAACTCACAACATTGACATCTGAATCAAATCATGATCTTCTGATATTTTAGACGAAGAGTTCTGAATTTTCGGGTTCGACTTTGGAGTTTTTGGCCTCTCTTTCTTCACTTTTTCTAGTTTTTTCACTTTGTTCTCTTGCTTTTGTTCATCTTTTTCTGTTTTTTCTTCTTCTTCTTCGTCTTCTTCGTCTTTTTCTTCTTCTTCGTCTTCTTCTTCATCACTTTTGTCAACTCGAAAAGTTAAACTTGGATCTTCTTGATCTGTGCTTGTACCTAATGACATTTCAGAGATATTTTTACCGTACTCTGATATTTCTTTTTGTATTTGTGGAAGGTCTTCTGATGTTTCTTCCACGTGGATCTCAAGTCTTGGACGAGATTCACTGAAGTTAAATCATTTGGTTTTAATTTAAAAAATCAGATGTTACCGTTTCGGAGATTCTGGATGAATTGGAATGAATGAATTCGAATTTGAATAAGAACTTGGAGGTGTCATATCCATTGTTGATATCAATGAACGTCTTCTTATATCGTTTCTGAAAACCAAGAGAGTACGGAGAGAAATTCAAATTGAAACTTACAATCGTTTAATAAAATCGTCTTCGGAATGTCTTCTAGAAGAGTCAGATAGTGGTACAGATGAAGTGGATGTTAGAAAACTGAGTGATGAACTATTTCCATTATCAGTGTTTTGTGGATCCTGAATAGTATTCAATTGGGAGAACTTGATTCTGGATTATTCCATGAGATGAAGGCAGGTGATTCTATTCGATTGCTGATTTTATGAGAGTTTCAACGAGAAACTAAATTTCTAACAGATAAATAAAAATGTATTCAACTCTAAAACGTATGCAGAAGGAAACAAAAGAAGAGATGTTATCGGAAATGAGTTTTATGAGACTAATCAGTTTCTGACGCTTAGTAATTGATATATCATAGAGTCTAGATGCACTTTTCAGTAATGCTTCCGTCAGAATATTTCCTGAAAAATCCCATCGAAACTTCGGAATTCACTTCACAAACCTTGTTTTCTTCATTACTTCCAGCAGATTCTCTTCCATGTCTTGTTGGTGGACGAAACGACGAATTGAGTGAATTCTTCTCGTTTCCATTCGAATTACTCGAAGAAGAAGTTGTGGATGTTTCTGTTTTTCGAGTGATTCCCAGAATCTCATCGAGTGTCTGATTGACACTCAGATTCCTTGACTGATGAATTTGATAATCTCCCATTTTTCTGAAAATTGAACAGATTTTTTTTAATTTGTGAAGAAAAGAAGATTGATAGAGGATGAAGAAGTAAGAGATCATAAATAATTTTAATAAAAACCCACGGGACTTCTCGTTCTTTTCCTTCTCCAAATTCCTTTTTCTCCGCTTTCTGATATTGCCTAAAAATCTTGAATAAGTTATTAGTCGCCTCTACTGAACGACTAAACAAGAAGACCTTCTTCTTCTTCATTTCGTTTCTCTACCACTCTCCTCTTTCTCAATACTCTCTCAATTCCTTAAAGAGACATTTCGCACTCGTATGTATTTGGTTTCCATGGCTACCAAATCGGAAATATCTTTGTGCTCTCTTCATATAACATTATATTATCTTTTCACTAATTGGAGCTTTCCGAAATGGGTGTACGAGTAAAGAGAGAGAAATGAAAGAGAAGAACAGGTGAAGCGAGATGAAAAAAGGAGAAGGTACTAAGAATAGAATCAGATGAAATTGAAGTCGATTAATGTTGATTCAATGGAAAACAGAAAGAAAACTCTTCAATATCCAAATGGAATTGCAGTGAGTTCCTGTCAAGTGAAGGATCCAAAATGAATTAGCACATCCAGGAGAACAAATATTCCAAAGTTCCAGATATCTCGTGTGTGTTCAAATGTTTATTCATTGGAAACCTTATAAAGTTGTGAATTAATTGTTTGAAATTGAAACCTACAGTTATCAAAATATATCTTTCCATTCAGCCCCCTTCAATTTCATCTTACGTAAGACGTTTTCCTCCATCATATTTGTTGTGTCAAGTGTAATCCATCGAACACTTCCTTTCCACCCCTTTCCAACCCAATAAACCACTTTGATTTATGATTCATCTTATTTGATTCACATTTACCTCTGAAAAAAGACATTTTCTTTGAAACTCTTCTTTTTTCATTGTGTTTCTTAGTCTTACGTAACACAACTTTACAGGGTTTCTCTCTCTCTCTCTCTCTCTCTCTCTCTCTCTCTCTCTCTCTCTCTATCTTTCTGTGTGTGTGTGGCAGAAGCCGTCTTCTCTGAATCCGAATAATTGCCTCTCCAAATGCGTTTTCTTACGGTCTCTGCCGTAAAAGCTGCGATAGAGTGTGTAGAGAAAAGAGACGCAGAGTTCGATCCACCACTCTGTCCGTTTTCAAGTAGAACTGTGGTGGAAAAGAATGTATAAAATGAAAAGAGATTCATTCTTAGCACTCGTCCATTTCTTACTTTCTTAATGTTGCCATTGGCGGAGATACCGTAATCCTACTCTTCATACTAGAACCATTTCATTATGAAACGCTATTTCTCTTTTCAAACCTTCTCTCTCAATCTCTACGATCAGTTTCAGAAATGAAATCGCTGTCAACACAGCGAGCCGGCTTCACTGCATGTGTGTTCTCAGGTGGAGCCATTCTCGTTTGCCTTGTTTATGTTCCGTCTTTGGTCACTAAAATTCAAAATATCAACGATCAACTGAAAGTGGATAGTGAAGAATTTCGAGCAATGGCTGACTACACTTGGAGAGAATTGGTTACAATGAGAAGAGGAAAACGTCAAGCTTATGGAGATTCTCCGAAGAAAACATATCCATTGCATACTGCTTATGTGAAAGAAGATGCATTTGTTGAAGGAGCAAGCACTTGTAGTTGTAATCAAAACAACGGATGCCCAGCTGGACCTGCTGGAACTCCAGGAAAACCGGTAAGACATCATTTCACATGAAATTAGTTTTTCTTGCTGAACTATCAAACCCGAGGAAAACGTAGAAATGGATTTTGGTAATTGAATGATTCATCTCTATCTTGATAGGATTACTGTAGACAATGAACCTGTACAAATCGGTGGAACGTCAGAAAATATACTTTTTGAGAGAGAACCTGTTTCTTGTGAAGATCTTGACATCTTGTTTCGATTATTTGAAATTTCATTTTCAGGGACTTGACGGAGAACCGGGTAAATCTGGTGAGCCTGGAGCACCGGGACTTGCTGGAATTGCACCACCAGTCACAATTGATCCAACGAAAGGATGTAGAGTATGTCCAAATGGACCACGTGGACCAACTGGACCACCAGGAGAAACAGGACCATCTGGACCAGAAGGACCACCAGGAAACCCAGGTCGAATTGGAGAACATGGAAGAGAAGGATATCCAGGACAACAAGGAATACCGGGAGAACCAGGAAAACCAGGAAAACTCGGAGAACCAGGACCAAACGGAAGAGATGGTACACGTGGACAGAAAGGACCACTTGGACCGAAAGGAGATCCAGGACCACCAGGACAAAAGGGACCATCTGGTTATCCAGGAAGAGATGGACAAAGAGGAAATGATGGAGAAAGTGGTCCAGTTGGACCGGCAGGACAATTGGGAATACCTGGAGAACCAGGGCAAATTGGAATGGTTGGAGCTCCTGGAGCTCCTGGACAAGATGCAAGTTATTGTAAATGTCCTGAAAGAAACGCCGGAGTCAACAAATTCGAGCCTCCTCCGGCAGAGCAGCCAGGATATGAACCCCAGCCAGTAAGTTCATTTCCGTTTGCAGACAATAGATGAAATTCAGTTTTTTTCTAATTTTTATTTCCCTTTGTTTCATTTAAAATCGTTTTCTTCTAATTCAGTTCACTTCTTCTCAGCCGGCGACATACGCTCCAGCTACACCAGGACCGGACGCTGCCGTTGAAGCTCCCCGTTCTCCATATCGTAAATGGAAATGGCTACAGTAAACATGATAGCAATAAAATTTATCCATTTGATGGACTTTCTTTTGTTCACAATAATAAGAGACGTGTATCATTTGTTTGATAATCAATCATCACAGTCGATTTGAAAAGAGAGAGAGAGAGATTGCACACAAAACCAAGTATAAATACAGATGGAAAGAGGGGGATAATTAAGAGGACGATACATTAATATTATGATTGTTTTCTCGAGGCAATAATTTATGCGCTAAAAACCGGATTCTGATATTCCTGGGGTGGTTGTTGAGCACGGCGAAGTACCTAAAAATCACGGTTTTGGTTCATTTTCATTTTTCGAAATCAAAGTAACTTACATTGAGGAAAGCCCATTTCTGAAAGTAACTAGTCATTTGTTCTGTGTTATTCCAACGGCAACGCAAATATCCCCACAAATTCGCAAGATTCATAAGTGCTCCAAGAAGAGCAACGATCATCCATTCAAACTGAAAATAATTTTTAGATTATTGTTGTTTAGGGAGAAAATTTTAACGACATAAAACTTTGAAGGAATTCACCCACCTTCAATGTCAAAAAAGCAGTAACTACGAAGAAAATCCATGCAGCAGGTCCGGCCACTAGTCCTAGCCAAAAAACTCGTCTATCAATGGCTGGAAACCGCGTCATGTCTTTTGCACTTTCAAACTTCCAATGGTTGTTTCCCTCGGCATCAACGAAGTTCCACCATCGAAGACCAACTAACAGACGACCAGTAATGTTTTTCACAGTCCAGAAGTCCATTGAGAGTAATGTTAGCTAGAAAAGGGAAATTTCTGATATTCCGTATAGCGTTTTTTCCCAGTGCTGGGTATAAAACAAAGACAATTGGAACGTTTTCGCGTGATCAGCCAAAACTTTCAAATTGAATAAATAGAAACGATTAAAGTTCATACAATTAAACTCACAATAACTAAGAACTGCACGATGAATGAACTCGTGAAGAAGTTTGCGAAAAAGTAGAAGAATAGTGAAGCAGCTTTGAAAGAAACATGAGCAAGAACAATTGTTGGCTTTCTGAAAAATTAGTTTTTTTTCAATTATTCATCAATCGGTGCCGATACGATTTGTGTTAAAAAGAGGGTTAGACGAAATGAACATAAAGTATCCTCACCCAAACATTTGGAGACTAAATCCTCCCTGGGATGATTGACTTTGTGTCATTGTTGCTCCAATTGAGATATCATTTTCGAATCCTGACATTTTGCTGAAGTTTCAACGAAATGCAATGAAATCTAGTGTTGAGAAATGACGTGGGAATGCGTCGCAGAAAGTGCGCGTAATATTGAGTGTTAGAACACAATGCGACGATTGCGGACCGTCTACCGTAGTCTCTTTGTTTGTTGCTCAAAACAGGAATTCTCTAGAATTCTTTCTTTGTTCATTTTTGTCATTTCTCTCCATTTTCTATTGTGTTTCGTTCAATTATAGGTACCAAATTTCTTTTTCCACCATTTCTTAGTTATGTAATGATGTCATTATATTATCAGAATTTCGTAATTTTATTCTAGGGAGTAGGATTTCGTCAAACTTTAATTCGAAGTTGAGACAGTCGTACTGAATGAACGAATTAAGCTCGCAAGCTTTCACTTTATGTCATAAATTGATCCGAATTATTTCAATACTTTATAAAACATAAACAGAAACAACATTAAATCGATATCGATGATCAATATCTTACACGGTTATCATAGGCGTTACGAAAATCGTTCTCCGTTCCGTAATCATCCATATTATAAATATGGACGAAGAAGTTGTATAGCCAAGTAGAGAAAAATTTTGACATAGACCATTGAGTGTAATACCTAACTTGAACGAAGAGATAGAGATTGAGGTAAACCGAAGTAAATCCGATAGCTGAGAGCAAAATGTATAGAATCTGAAAGGGAAATCGTGAGTTACTGATTGAAAGTTTATTGTACCCACTTTCAAACGGAATATCTGGGGTATAACTATTAAAACCCAAAAGAACGATGGTATGACAAGAAAAGAGAAAAAGCCATCACGATCTACTGCTGGATAGCGGCTGAGGAAGTCCTAAAAACTGTTATTCCGCCCACATTAATTTGTTTCCCCTACTTTACCTTTTCTGCATAGTAGTGATAGATTATTTTCCCATTGTCGTCTTTTTTGAATTCGTGGTGTAAACCTGTTATCTTCGGTCCAAAAACACATTTTGTCATGAAAAAATCCACCACTGGCAAGAAAGCCTGAACAGTAGCTTATGTTTTCGTTCGATATACGCCACTCACCATGAAAAACACGGTTATCTCTTCCTTGATGTCTTTCATCAAGAACCCTTTACCTTTCTCCATATAACCCAAACCAGGAATACCGAACGCCCAAATAAATATCGTCAAATATTTAAGTAGGGCGTGTGACCAAACCAAGAACGGTTTTCTGAAAGCAATCAACTAAATTTATAACTAAAGTTTGGCTCACGTCCATTTAGGTGGAATCAGTCGATCGAATCGAAATTCGATTTTCCAAGGAGCTTCTCTTTCGGTTGTGTTACCAATCCTCATCACAACAGACTGAACACTTTGCTAGTTTCAGTGTGAATAACTGACGGATTTCAAATGAGTGCTTACTAGTAGATTATTGTTGAATCAACGTGTCATATCGTTTTCCACGTCAATCTGTTGGTTACCGTACACGTGAGAATTATTTTAGTATATATTTTTGAAACAAGTTATCTCATCCACCTTTGATTATTCTATCTAAAATAGTTTTGTTCTTTTTCTCTCTTTCTCGCTTCCTCTCACTCTTCTTTTGTTAATCTTTCTCTCTTTCTTGCTTTTTTACAGCTGCCACTTCTCGTGTCAACAATTTAACATAAAATATTCATGAACACAAACTCGCTAAATCTCGCGTTTGCTTCATTTTCTTCTATACATTCCTCTCCTTGTAGCTCAAAATTCAGAATTTATTTTTCTCAACTGAATTTTTTAATTCTATTTCTGTTCGGAAGAATAACATATGGTCGCTAGTTTGAACGCGATGAGAAGAAAGATTCATTTGTTTTCAAATCCGATATATTGAGGCTAAAGCATTTATTGCTGTTAGCGGGAGAGTTACTTTTGCAGATGTCCGTGTATTTAAATTTGGCTTTTGTAATTAAACAACACAATTTTGCAGTGCGTGCATTCAATCTTAAACCATACAGTGTCGAGAAATCTTTTTTCCATTCCAATAGAAATTCATATAATGTTTTTCTTCTTCTTCAGGGAAAGAGCATGTCTCTTCCTCTATGTAGCCGTTTTCACTACTTTCTCTCTGCTTCTCTGTTCATCATTTCGTCTCGAACTAAAATGGAATAGAGAATCAGCTGATTCTGCTATGCCTCTCTCTTCTCCTCTCTTTTTCTCCACCACTTCCCCTCTATCTCTTCTTCGCTCTCTTTCTATATTTCGCATTCTCCTACCTTCCGTTTTCAATAAGATGCTGAACAGAAGTTTCAGCAAAATTTGAGAGATTTAGAGATAAAAATGAAGTGTTGTTTATCTTTTTCACTTTCTCTACTTCTTACCAACTGCAGTAGAAAACTAGGCTAGTACCTACTGATGATAGTATTTATACATTCAAAAAATAAATTGTTTTCTTCTACGAGACTATTGAAAGTAAATATTTGATGATTCTGCTTTTTGAAACTGTATCTTGAAAAATTAAATAAAATCTCGAAATTTGTCGACTGAAATCTGATCCCAACAATTATTATATCACTCAGCGAGAGAGGTTCTCTGAAACCAATATTTTGAAATAAAATATTATTTTTTGTGTTTAACGCATTTTCACATTCATTTTCACTTTATTTCTCCAGATAGGGATCTACTGAGCTTGTTCATGAGAATAATGTCATGAAAATAGAATTTAAATGCAAAAAGTGCTACCTTAACGTTATTCATGATTGCATTTGAATACAAAAAAGGTATTTCAACCGAGTACAGTGTTAAATCGGAATACAAGTCCAATATTGAGAACGACTTATTTTCTATGCCACTGTACTGAGTTAACATGAGTTTTTTGCATTTAAGTGCAATCGTGAACCGCACTACAGTGCCGCTTTTTTTCATTGAAAGGTGATTTTCATGAATAACCATATATATCTAGTGTTTAACTTTTGGGTCTCTTGTCACGCCTAGCCGCTTTTCGTTTCTGCAAATGCGCTCTGTGGAGAATGTGTATAGTGACGTTCGCACCGCCGCCGCTCTTGCCTCATACACCTATCTTCCTTTCTTCCCGCCACAGATTTTATGTGCTTTTTTTGTTTCTCGTCATTTCTTTTTCATTTCTGCCTTGTATTCTCTCACAATAAAAATGATACAATATATCCTCTAAATAGAAAAACAAATTTTCGATAAATTTCTAGTCGATCTCTCATAATCAGCCAGTTTTATTGAGTATGAATGCTCGAAAACAATTTAAACTCTACTCAAACACCGATTATTTCGAAATAACTTCCAATTTTATTTTTTCTAATTGACACGTTATTTTCTTCTTATTCCTCAGAGCTTCGTCTTGCGAACTTATTTCTCGTCGACCAGTTTCATTTCAAAAAACTAAAATATCATTTTTCAGAAATTTGGGTATCGCCTTATATAATCTCTAATCGATTTTTTGGGAGGAAAGTCGGTTTTAAGTTGATGCTTGAATATTCTCTTGCTTAAAGTGTGAAAAGGTATAGTTAGCAAGTTTCGAAAAGTAATCTGAGCAATGTGATTTTAGAACAAAATGGACGGAATAGATCCAGAAACACTTCTGGAGTGGCTCCAAACGGGTATCGGAGATGAACGGGACTTGCAGCTGATGGCATTGGAACAGTTGTGCATGCTTCTTTTGATGGCAGATAACATTGATCGTTGCTTTGAGTCATGCCCACCACGAACATTTATTCCAGCTCTTTGTAAAATATTCATTGATGAAACAGCGCCAGACAACGTTCTGGAAGTAACGGCTCGTGCAATCACCTATTATCTTGACGTTTCCAATGAATGCACACGTCGTATAACTCAAGTCGAAGGAGCTGTCAAGGCTATTTGCGCTCGTCTTGCAGCTGCTGAAATGTCAGACAGATCTAGCAAAGATCTAGGTTGGATGTTTGTTTCATTTATCTATCATCGTTAACTTTCAGCTGAGCAATGCGTCAAACTCTTGGAACATGTGTGCCAACGGGAAACTATGGCTGTTTACGATGCGGGCGGAATCAATGCAATGCTGAACTTGGTTCGAGTCCATGGAGCTCACGTACATAAAGATACCATGCACTCAGCAATGTCGGTTGTGACTCGATTGTGTGGAAAGATGGAGCCAACAGATCCAGAATTGGCTAAATGCGCAGAAAGTCTCGGAGCTCTCCTAGAGCATGAAGATCCAAAGGTTTGTTATCAATATCAATAATTTCGTTAAACAAAAGCGTGTAGGTTTCGGAAAGCGCTCTTCGATGCTTCGCTGCTCTGACTGATCGTTTCGTCCGCAAAATGATGGATCCAGCTGAATTAGCCATGCACAGTAATCTTGTCGAACATCTCATTTCGATTATGGTTTCTTCAAACGATGAAAACTCGCCAACTGCAGTTTCTGCTAACATACTTTCCATTGTTCTTTCCCTTATTGGGAATCTGTGTCGTGGCTCGAGCCTCATAACTGAGAAAGTGCTCACTTCACCAAATATGATAACAGGGCTGAAGGCAACACTGACAAATAAAGAAGAACGAGTTGTTACTGATGGTCTACGACTGTGTGATCTTTTACTGGTGCTTCTATGTGAAGGCCGACATGCTCTCCCACTCACTTGCGTGGTTTCGGGAGATTATGCTGCGGGAAGTGGTGCTGAAAGAGTTCACAGACAGCTAATCGATGCCATAAGGCAGAAAGATTTGACAGCGTTAGTGGATGCAATTGAAAGTGGACAGGTACCGAGAATCAATTAACCCCATTTGAGTTGATTTCTTGTAGGTTGATGTCAACTTCGCGGACGACGTCGGACAATCACTGACAAATTGGGCATCAGCATTTGGCTCAATCGAAATGGTACATTATTTATGTGACAAGGGGGCGGACGTCAATAAGGGGCACAAAAGCAGTTCGCTGCACTATGCTGCTTGTTTCGGACGACCGGATGTAAGTTGCGACTCTAGTGTCTGTTGTTTGTGTCGTTCCTGATTCAGCTTCGGTACTGATGGTACACTTTTTCGCAGTGCACAAGTAGTGTTCGCGAAATCAAAAAAAATTATCACACAGTAGACAGTTAGTTTAGAGTCGTGACTTGTATTCCCGGAGTGAGCGTTGTTTATCTCAGGTTGTGAAATTGCTGCTTCAGCGTGGCGCAAATCCGGATCTGCGGGATGAAGATGGTAAAACAGCTCTGGACAAAGCACGGGAGCGATCAGATGACGATCACAACCAAGTAGCCAACATTCTCGAGTCACCTAGCACATTCATGCGCAACAGTACGTTGTCCATTAACAATCGGAAAAAAATATTTTATTTTAGAAGAAGAACAAAAAGTCAAAGCAACAACCTCGCAGCAACCAGGTACATCTGCGAAGCCTGAACTGCCAAATCCACAACTCGTTCGCAAAGTTCTCCATCAGCTTCTTCCAATATTCTGCGAAATTTTCCAACGCTCGTTGAATGGGGTTGTTCGACGAACATCTCTTTCTTTGATGAGAAAGATTGTTGAAAACATTGGAGATCTTCGCCACAGCGCAACATGCGGGGATGATGTTTCAGCTATGACCACTAATTCAGCTCGTAAAATGTCTGCTGATGTCTCTGCGGGAGCTGAATCTTTAGTCGCGGTGGTTGTTTCCGTAATGGACCAAGAAGACGATCACGAAGGACATGAACAAGTTCTCTTGATTCTTGAGTCGCTTCTCGAAAAAGATTCTGATCTTTGGGTCACAGAGCTCGTTCGTCTTGGGGTTTTCGAACGTGTTGAAGCTATGGCCAAAGAACCACCAAAGGGGCTGGAGGAAGTTTTAAAAGCAATCCATCTGGAAGGTAGACCAAGAGTAACGCCTATGGAAATTGACGTAGATCACCAACATCCTTCATCCTCTAGTGCTGGAGCCGAAATTATGGACACCATTCCTGCAGCAGACAATCAATTAGATGAAGCAGCCCCAGCTGAGGTAACATTATTCATCAAACTGATGTTATCATATTTTGATAATTGCTTGATTTCAGATGGCCGAACCAGAACCAACATCGTCATCTCAACAAGCTGTACCAAAACCAAAATCTACAGCAGGTTCCTCCGCTTCGTCAGCTATTCTTCAAGTTGTATCGAAGTTAAGTGGGGTCGCTAGTTTGGACAAGTCGGCTGCTGCTGATAAAAAACCATCAAAAATGGTTTTAAGTCAAGGAACTCCATATCGGTGGAAAGAATGGCGCATTGTTCGAGGACCAACTTCGTTGTTCATTTGGAGTGATGTGTTGTTAGTCGAGCTTCCATTCCAGTCAAATGGATGGTTCCGTTATTTGGCCGACAACGACTCACATGTTCAGTTCGTCACTGGTACAGCTAATGTTGACCAACAGATGACTGAAGAGGAGAAGGTTTGTATTTATTTTCTATGTATCGTTCATTTCATATTTGCTGCTCCCGTTTAATCACTGTAATTTATAGGAAAACTTCCAAAAAACGGAACGTCGTGAAATGGTTTCTCGCTGGAATGCAGTCAAAGGAGTTTTTGATGACGACTGGTCAGCTGTCCCAGTACCTGTTCTTGGAATTCCAAGTAACGCCAAAAAGGTCAGTCAGAAGGTGTGTATAATTTTTCTGACATTCGCTAAATTTGTCTATAAATCAGTATTAGCAAGCCCCACGTTATTCAGTTTGTAATTTCTATCACAAAAAAGTATCATTTTTAAAAACCACAACTTTTCAGCTTGAGGTCCCTGCTTGGGAACTGTGGTCTGCGAAACCTTCAGAACTTCAAATCAAATCGGTTTCATCATCGACGCCTACAGGACAAGCAAATACAATGGTTACAACTATCAAGGTAACAAACACTTTTTTAAACACTTATTTTTCATATTAGTCAGGAAATGTGAATACAGATAGACCTTTTTTATAACCTAGTAATTATTTATGCAATGTGCAGCTTCAGGATGATGCGGGTGGATTTCTGTTTGAAACTGGAACTGGCCGCAAGACGAACGTTATGCCGGAACATGCACTCCCATCAGATTTTCATACCGGCTGGAGCGCTCACGGAGTTACCACGCGTAAAATGAAGTTCCGACAGGATATTCAAAAACGAAAAGCTCAAGAGCTGGCCTGGAAACTATGGAATGATCATCTTCGGGAGGCCCATGCCAAACCTAGAGAAGCATTGGTTCTTCTCGAAAATGCCGCTCGTATGATAGAGGTAAAAATTTTAAAAACATTTAAAACCCTGTGTAATTTCTCTAATTTTTTTCAGACAAATATGCGCCTGATGAAAGCTCAAACCAATTTCAAGCATCGTACTCCGAAACAAGCAAGAATTGAACGAGTTCAAGAGTACGAACACGCTTTCCAAACTGTTCGTGATTCAATAATTGATGACCGTCGTCTCTCGACATTCGAGATTTCTGTTTCCGGAATCGTTCCAGCTCTATGTGGATTCTTGTCCTGCATGGATACGTATCCGGATGCCTTGCTCACGAAAGTATTCAAAGAGAGATTTTCCAGAAGCGATGCATTATCCAAACTTGCTCTCAAAATTGTTGCCGTTTTAGAATCATGTGAAAAGTTCCCGCAGTATCTATACGACTCACCTGGAGGTTCATCTTTCGGGCTTCAACTTCTCTCTCGTCGTGTACGTACCAAGCTTGAAATGATTCCGCGAAATGACGGAAAAGAAAACAGTGATGAACAGTTAGTTGACAAAACTGGAAAAATCGTCAAGTGCGAACCTCTTGCTTCAATTGGAGCTATCCGAGCATATCTTATGAAAATGGTAGCTCGGCAATGGCACGATCGTGAGCGAGTTAACTTCAGATATGTCAAAGAGATTCAAGAATTGAAGAAAAAGGGCGAAGCTGTTATTCTGCGTTACTCCAGTGACTTTGATGAGAATGGTGTCATTTATTGGATCGGAACGAATGGAAAAACTGCTTCTTCATGGATCAATCCAGCAAGCGTCAAAGCTGTCAAAGTTACATGCTCGGATGCGCGTCAACCTTTTGGAAAACCTGATGATCTTTTGTCTCGTGATCAGAATCCTATCAATTGTCATACTTCAGATGATAAAAACGCGTCTTTCACCATTGATTTGGGAGTATTCGTCATTCCAACATCTTATTCCCTTCGTCACTCAAGAGGTTATGGTAGATCCGCGCTTCGTAACTGGACTCTCCAAGGTTCCATTGATTCGAAAAAATGGGACAATATTCATGTCCACGTCGACGACAAAAGTCTCGGAGAGCCAGGATCGACTGCTTCTTGGCATTTCGAAGAAAAAGGGACAACGGCGTTCAGATACTATCGAATCGCACAAAACGGCAAAAATTCGTCTGGACAAACTCACTATCTCTCATGCTCCGGATTCGAACTCTACGGAGATATAGTAGATGTTGTTACAGAACCTATTTGTGAAGAAACATCGAAGAAAGAATCAGTTCCTGGTTCATCATCAACTGGGCCATCGTCATCTGGACCACTAACCAAAGAGCAAGTTATAGAAATGCTTCCTTCTCATGAGAATAATAATCGGTTCAAATCGGGACTCACTTTGGATGCTGTTGTTTCAATGATGCAAAGATCTCGTCATAGAATTCGTGGAGCTTACAAAATCAGTGAATCGAAATCAAAAGTTGTTCGTGGAAAAGACTGGAGATGGGATGATCAAGATGGTGGCGAAGGAAAATTTGTAAATTAAAAAAACACTAACCGTAATATTTTGTTGATTTGTAGGGTCGTATCACGAGTCCACCGGAAAACGGATGGGTCGATGTTACATGGGAAAATGGTCATTCCAACTCGTACCGATTCGGTGCTAATGGAAATTTCGATATCGAACGAGTCAGCAGTTCTGGTCATCGCTATTCAACATCTGCACTATCTTCCCATGTCCCAACTTCTGTGAGTTTTTTTTTTCAAATATTTATTTTTTACCGATAGGTTCGTCATTGTAATTCAGTTATCTCAGGTGATGGAAGCTGTTAGACGGAACCGCGCTTTCTATACAGCAAAATCTTCGACACCATCAGCAGTTTTTGGAGCTTCTTCATCAGCATCACGTGGAGGTGAGAGTTCTTCTTCTTCTTTCTCGACCTCTCCATTCCCAAACTTGCCCGTTCCTCCGTGGCGATCATCAAAATCCACAACTTCTCCTGCAATTGCTTCGAGATTGATAAATACCGTTACGTCATCGGGGGCATCTCCCTCTCCTCCACCCTCATCTTCATCATCCACACTTTCATCGCTTGCGTCTGGGCTAGGGTTTGGCTTAAATAGGCACAAACAACATAACAAGCCAGGTACATACTTGATATGAGCTGATTGATTTCGTAAACGTTGTGTTCCTCGTCGTGCTTTCAGTTTCTGCTCGCTGCTTTCACCATTCGTTTGCTCTATCCGATAATTCTTCCTAGTAGAAATTCTGTTAGAAGTTTTTCAATCTTCAGTTCCTTTTCTCATTTATCTCTTTCTGTTCTACTTCTCAAACGTCGCATTAACTTATTGAATTTAGGTGCATCGACACTTTCACGATTCGCATCAGTTAAAAATACAACTCCATCCGGGACACCGTCGGCTGGTGGTACCTCTGGAGGTGCTATCGGGAAAAAATCGATGTCAACGACAAATTTGGTGGATGAGAGACAAAAGTCGTCAGGGCCTTCAGTCGCATCCACTGGACAAGCAGCCTCAGCAGAATCCCTTCAACATCAAACACCTTCTCTCGAAAATCTTCTCGCGAGAGCTATGCCGCATGCATTTGGACGAATTGCTGAAAATCAAGAGCAGGAAGATGAGCCAATGGGTGGAGAAGAAAGTGATTCAGCAGCGAGCATGAGATCAGCTGCTTCTTCAAACTCACAGATTTCGATGAACTCCTCACAACAGCAACAACAGCAACCTGATTCTGATTTGACACCGAGAGACTCTGCAGGAACTCCGTCCACTCCAAGAGATGACAAGAATCAGACTTTATCTGTATCAGCTCCAGATCTTGCTGCTGCTCGTCAGCGTCAAGCGTCAGCAGAAGCAGATGGCGACAATGACCTTGATGAGACAAACTCCGAAGATAAAACAGTTGGTGGGGATGATCCAATGATGGAGGACGATGACGAAGAGGAAGAAACAGTGGAAGATGAAGAGGATGACGATGATGACGATGACGACGAAAGCTCAAATGAACACCAAGAAAAACTTGTTGAACTTCTTGCACAGGAGCGTGGACTTCTTGACAAACTGAAGGAGGTTATTACCGGAGAGTCCTTGTCTGATGCATCTTCATCTGCTAAAGATAATACCAACGAGGCCCAGAAAAAAGGTGGATCGAAGAAACCAAAGAAATGGTTCAAGAAAATGTCAAGTTACACCGACGTTCTTAAAGGCAAGTTTTGAAAGCTTTATATAAATAGATGGTAACACCCAGTTTTGTTAAAAGTTTCAGGTTTAATGCAAAGTCGATACCCAGTCACTCTTCTGGATCCTGGAGCAGCAGGTATAGAAATGGACGAAATGATGGATGATGATGATTACTATGATTTTTCTGAAGATGGGCCAGACGACGGTGATTCAATGGAGGACGAGGTGGCAGCGCATTTAGGAATGCCAGTCGACTCATTTGCCAGTATGGTCGCCTCTCGTACTCCAATCACATGGCGCCAATTTTCAGAACTTATGAGTGGTTCTAATCGCGAACGTGCTGCAATGGCAAGAGTTGTGGCATCGAGCAGAACACCACCATGGGAAGATGAAACAGTTGTCAAATGTTCCTTCGAAGCTCTGATTCCTGCATTTGATCCCCGTCCAGGACGATCAAATGTGAATCAGACTCTAGAAGTTGAACTGCCACCTGTTTTCAATGAATTCGGAAATTCGAAGTCATCATCTTCAACAAGAAGACATAAAGATCAAGTGCGATTCTTCCTTCGAGGACCAAATATGTCAGGTGTTGACAACATCACTGTTGAAATGGATGACGACTCATGTTCGCTTTTCCATTATATGCAAATAATCAACAACAATGCTAACTGGGCAACAAAAAGTGATCGTAGTCGCCGAATTTGGGAGCCTACATACTCTATTTGTTACTGCGCTTATGATCAAAAGAACATTGATGTTTCCTCAATCCCGGACGGAGAAAGCACCACTCCATTGTTAGTCAATCAATGCCTCGAGACAATCGGATTACTGTCTAGAATTCAAGAATCAATGCCTGAAGCTGAGATATCACCAAATGTTTTTATCAGTGATAAACTAACATTGAAAATAACACAAGTGTTGTCAGATGCACTCGTTGTCGCCGCTAGAGCTCTACCGGAATGGTGTTCACGTTTGATTTACAAATATCCATGTCTTTTCACTGTTGAAACACGAAATATGTACATGCAGGTAAGATTCTTTTTTCTTCTTATCATTTCGCTAAGTTCATCATGTTGGTTTACAGGCTACTGCATTCGGTGTATCTCGTACAATCGTATGGCTTCAACAACGCCGTGATGCAGCCGTGGAACGTGCTCGGGGAAGTGCTCAAGCTGGACACAGCAGCGCTGCTCGTCAGCATGATCGTTATCACGAGTATCGTGTTGGCAGACTTCGACATGAACGTGTCAAAGTGACTCGATCTGAAGAATCTCTTCTTGATCAAGCTATCCGATTGATGAAATTCCATGCAGATCGTAAAGCAGTCCTCGAGATTGAATACAGTAATGAAGAAGGAACTGGATTGGGACCAACTCTTGAATTCTATGCTCTCGTGGCAGCTGAATTACAGAGAAAATCTTTGGCTTTGTGGGTTTGTGATGACGATGATACGCATGCTTCAAAGAGCGGAGAAGAGAAAGAAATTGATCTCGGAGAAGGAAAGAAGCCAGTTGGGTAAGTTATCGAGAGAAAAAAAAACAGTCAACTGTTGGTACATATTCAGATACTACGTTCGTCGAATGGGAGGTCTTTTCCCAGCACCACTTCCACCAGGAACTGAGGAGTCAAAGAAAGCAGGAGATATGTTCCGTGTGCTGGGAGTCTTCTTGGCTAAAGTTCTTCTCGATGGTCGTCTTGTCGACTTGCCGTTATCCCGATCATTCCTCAAGTTGTTGGTTAACCCTCAAGTTGGAGAAGAAGCACATGGTCCGAACTTGCACAATGTTCTCACTCTTGATGATTTTGAGGAGGTTAATCCAGTTAAAGGAAGTTTCCTGAAAGAGCTTCTCGCTCTTGCACAGCGAAAGCGACTAATTGAGAATGACTCGGCTCTCGATCAAACATCGAAGCGATTAAAGATTGCTGAACTCAAACTTCACATCAAGGGATCGTCGTGTAGTGTTGAAGATCTTGCATTGAACTTCACGTAAGTTTGGTGATATACAATCAATTAGAAACATTTTTCTTTGCAGTGTTAATCCACCATCAAAGGTTTTCCAATATTCTGAAATGGAGTTGGTGGAAGGTGGAGGTGATATTGATGTGACTGTCGATAACGTGGAACAATATGTGGAAAAGTGCGAACAGTTCTACCTCAATACGGGAATTTCTTCTCAAGTAGGAACTATGTGCTTTAATTATATCACATTTAATTTTTTCAGATCCGTTCATTCCGAGAAGGATTTGATCGTGTTTTCCCTCTTAGTACGCTCAGAGCTTACTCACCAGAAGAAGTCCAACGTCTATTGTCTGGCGAGCAATGCCCAGAATGGACACGAGACGACATTCTCAACTACACAGAGCCAAAACTTGGATATACACGCGAATCGCCTGGTTTCCTCAGATTTGTCGATGTAATGGAAGCACTGACACCACAAGAACGAAAGAATTTCCTTCAATTCTCCACTGGTTGCTCTAGTTTACCGCCGGGTACATCAGTTGAAAAGTTATATTTTTAATATCCCTTTTAATATTTCAGGTGGTCTTGCAAATCTTCATCCAAGACTTACAATTGTACGAAAAGTAGAAAGCGGTGATGGCAGTTATCCTTCAGTGAGTATATCAGTTATTCCAGAATTGATTAGGGAACACTTTAAACAAAAATACTTTCAGGTCAACACATGTGTTCATTATTTGAAACTTCCGGAGTACTCTACTGCTGAAATTCTACGCGAACGACTTCTGACAGCAATCAATGAGAAGGGATTCCACTTGAATTAATTTCCCATTACTGCATTACATTTATAACACATCAATTCATATTTCATGTACAAATAGGTGTATTAGCATTCTTGGTTAATTCTTTTCTTCTTTCACCCACTCCTCATCTCATTTCAACATTTCTTTTCTCCCTCCCTTTCTGCGTTGTGTTTCGTTCTTAATTTAACTATTTTTATGTTTGTCTTCCGATTTGCACCAAAGTGTGTAAATCATAAGTATTCGATTTTTGAAAGCTCGATTTTTTCACCTCCCTCCCATACATTGCTTCAAATGGAAATTTCAAGCTTTCAGCAATCAATACAATTATTACTGTGGATCGTTGTTTCATCCTCTACAGTAATCTTCCTGGTTCAGCATTTTCACGTGAGTAATACACCCCAAATCACGTGTATCACCTTTTTGCAAATTTTTCAAATGAGTACCCCGTTTTATTTGTTTTTTCTCATCGAAAATCCAAGTTCCCTCCCAACCGTTCTTCCTCATCGCTTGAAAACTTTTCTTTATTTGACTATGTTTTCTGGCTTGAATAAAGGCAATGAAAAAACCCTGGAGCGCATGACAGATGAGAGTTTATCTTCTCTATTCTGATATTTAGACACGAGAACGTATTTTATTCGAATAGACAGTTACAACTACCGTTCAACCGAAACATTGAAAACAGTTTTAATTATTCTTCGAAATTTGAATTGACGTCATCGGAAGAGTTCGTGACGCACGATGATCCGATCAAAACATGATTTTGTCGACGGAGTTTCGACACGATCAGAAAAGCAAACACCGTTTCTATTCCTTTGTTTTCCATAGTTTCAATTTGAAAGAATTAAAGTTTGTCTCCCATTTGAAATCATGAATTCAGAATTCGAAATGTCTTCGATTCCATCAGTTGTTCGTGAGATTACGTTGGTCAGTGAGCAAATTTTCGACCATACACAAGCGGTAAGATGTGTGGAATTTTAAGTTCTTCGTGTGGATTATAGTCTGATAAAATCCTTATTTTGAATATAAAAATCATATAGTATAAATGTTCGAAATGAGGTTTAATTTCATTTTTTTCTATAGGTCCGCGCCGAAATAAACCGTTTCGTTGACCGATTTGAACGAAATGAACGGCATCGTGAATTCGACGGAATTCTTCGCGCAAGTCACGCACTCGTAGAATCAAGTGAAACTCCAGTGGAAGGTTTATTCGATATGAGAAAAATGATGTTGATGACAGAAAGTGTAGACGATATTACGAAAAGAATTCAAAGTCTTGTAGAGCCAAAGTTCCAAAAAGTACTCGGATTCAAAATAAAATATAGAACGAGTCCTATTTGTTTCAGGAACACGAGTCATACCTTGAAAAAGTGAAAAAAGAACAGAAAAAGTACGTGGATGTGTGCCGCGAACAAGCAATGAACAAGATGAGAAATATGACATCTAACAGAGTCTATGATAATTGATAATCATGCTTCTATGTGTAATTTTGTAAATTTAAATTATTTTCACTTTGGATTCTAGTCTTTGCTTCGCTTTCATTAATTTTAAGTGCTTTAACTCGATCTTATGTCATCAATCTTTTATTGTCTTCGATTAAAAGACTAATAAAGTTAAACGCAGTTTTCAAAAAACTTTATATAACAACCTTTTATTAGTTTCCACGATTGAAGTCATTCCTAATAAAACTGTCATTAAATAATTAAATATAAATAAATAATATGAAAAAATTAATGTTAAATGTAGGATACGCAAACACCATTACGCGCAAGCGCAGATATAAATTTGAAAAGGAGTTTCGTATATAAAACAGCACCAAATTTCTTTTTTTCTGATTCACCAAAGTTAAACACGTTATTTCCAGAAAATGCCAGCACCAGTAAACGACCAAGCTCCGTTCGTGATTCTTGATACAACAATGGGCAAAGTGGCTTTGGAGATGTACTGGAATCATGCCCCACGAACATGTCAAAATTTCTCACAATTGGCAAAAAGAAATTATTATAATGGCACGATTTTTCACAGAATTATCTCCGATTTCATGATTCAAGGAGGAGATCCATCTGGAACAGGTTTGTTCCCAATCCGAAACATTTCTGTAATGTTGTATCACTCGTTTCAGGTCGTGGAGGTGCTTCAATTTATGGAGACAAGTTCGCCGATGAAATCGATGAACGTCTCAAACACACCGGTGCTGGAATTCTTTCCATGGCTAATGCAGGTTGAATTGAATGTAATTAAATATATGTATTGACTCTTTTGTTCAGGTCCAAACACCAATGGATCACAATTCTTCATAACGTTAGCCCCAACTCAACATCTCGATGGAAAACACACGATTTTCGGTAGAGTTGCCGCAGGAATGAAGGTATTCAAAGTATGAATTCATCTGTTTTTATAATGACAACATCCAGGTTATCGCGAATATGGGAAGAGTGGACACAGACAACCACGATCGCCCGAAGACAGAAATTCGAATCATCAAAGCGTATCCATCAGATTCATCAGTCATTTCATGAATTTCTCATGTTTACTATAACTTATTTGTCTTGTTTTGTTTTCGATTTTCCATTTGATTCATCAATATTTTGTAAATGAACAATATTATGACATTCTCCAAACTTGTGTAACATACACCTAAACGGCCAAGTCAACCAAACAAAAAGCGGTCAGTTTGACGAAGTGTCACGAGAAGATCAGAAGATGTTGCAATTGATCTGATTTGTGTCTTCTTTTCGCCTTTCGGTTCTCTTTTCTTTTCGTCTACTTCTTCTAATCAAGGTCATGAAATGTAGTGAAGATCAAATATAAAAGTAGAAAATATTTTGATAAAGTTCCTTGTTTGTCATTATTTTCAAAACTCTAAATATGAGAAAATTGGCATTATTCATTCTATTTTTAACTTTCTTCGAATCATATGCACAATGTGGGTTTCTCATTCATTCGATTCTCTTTTTCTTCAATCAAATCTTTTTCAGGGGGATGGGGACCACCACCACCATGGGGATTCAGACCTTCTCCATTCTTTGGTGGACGTCCTGGATGGGGAGGAGGACCTGGATGGGGTAGAGGTGGAGGCGGATGGGGAGGAGGCGGTAAGCTTCATTGAAAATATTCTCCTGTTTTATACTCAATTTTCAGGTGGACGTGGAGGCGGATGGGGAAATAATGGAGGTGGAAACTGGGGAGGCGGTGGAAATAATGGAGGATGGGGTGAGAAAAATGGTATAGAACGTCAGTTATAAAATGGATTTCAGGAGGTAACAATGGAGGTGGAGGAGGCGGAGGAAGAGGCGGAGGCGGTGGAGGTGGAGGCCGTGGTGGAGGTATATTTGTTCATTTGAGAACTATTTAGAACCGACAAAACTTTACAGAGCTCACAAATCAGTTTTTGAAATCAATTCTATGTGTTTATTTTCAGGTGGAGGTGGACGAGGTGGTGGCGGCGGCGGAGGTCGTGGAGGAGGCGGAGGCAGAGGAGGTTGGAATATAATCCGTCATAAGGTATATTAAAAAGAATGTGTTTCAGGTGGAGGTGGTCGTGGAGGAGGCCGAGGAGGAGGAAGAGGATAATAATCGGGTTACTGTATCTATCTTTGACTTCATTTTCAATGAAAATAAATTTTTCTTAAACTTTGACTTTTTCATTTCAGAACTAGAACCATGTGGATTCAATGGCAGGCAAGGCTATTACTAATAATTACTATATAGGTTTATTGTGTTTGTTAAGTCTCAATAATCGCGATAGCCATCACTAATTATCAGACTTGTCACGGGCCGGGCTTTTTCCCGAATTTCCAAGGCCCGGCCCGGCCCGGCCCGGCCCGGCCCGAGCCCGGCCCGAGCCCGGCCCGGCCCGGCGGGCCCGGTGTTCCACAGGGAGTTCAGAATCGAAAATTTTTGAATTTTTGACCCAAATTTTTTTTGTTGATTTCCGATCTCAAATTGCGCGCATTGGCAAAAGTTTGGAATATCGTTTGAGAAAAAGTCATTTTGAACACTTTTTACTAAAAAAAAAAGTTTTTAGCCAAAAAAAGGTCGAAAAATTGGCTTGAAAAGGGGTCATTATTTCTTCCGGGCCCTCCGGGCCGGGCCGGGCCTTAAGAGTTTTGCCCAAGCCCGGCCCGGCCCGGCCCGGCCCGGGCCCAATTTTTACAAGTCTGCTAATTATGAAAATTTGGTTGTTAAGCATTCGGCAGTCGCTGGCAGCCTCTGAAAATCGGTGTATACTGTAGTCGTGGCGAGACACAAAAATACAGTACTAAATAGTGAAACTGCTGTCCAGCTCGTGTCTCTTTTCGTCTGAAATAAAAATGACAGGAAACTCAAACGACTGTGGAAAATGTTTAATTCAAATTTTTCTCGTTATTTGTGTATTCTGCTTATTTCTTCAGCTTGCAATATTAACCAATAGACAGGTATTCAAAAATGTAATTCACTTGACAACTGAAGCTTCCAGGCACATTTGGAGAAAAATATGGAAATCTTTAATAAAAAATTGGCTTTGGTAGAGCACACAACACCTTTAGCTGTTCAAGATGGAAAATCTCCGATTTCATCGGTGAGTTCTCGGAAGATGATTGATTCAATTGAAAGCTATAGTCTTCAGTCGGAAGCCTACTACGCTCCTCCACAGATCGATATTCATTCTTCAGAATCGGCGGATAGAAACGAAGTTTGCGAAATGACTTCTATTTTCCACTGAACATCATAATTTTCAGGCTGAAACTTTTATTGATATTCCGACTAACACGTTCCCCAGATTAATTTCAAATGGAATATTTCCGCGGAAATCTAACGAAATTCTTGAATACAAAACAATTGGAAGACAGAGTGGAGATATGGAAAATGTATGAAACTGATTTTTGCAAAGAAGTTTTTGTTTTTGACAGGTCGCTGTTTTAATCGAATCTACTAATTGGAACGACACGAACAGATGGATCAGTTCAATAATTTCTCAACGCAAATCCATTGATGATTTGAACATTTTCTTATATACTCCACCAATGAAAATATCAGGAGTGAGCAATAATCTTCTGAGAAGTTGGTCTAACTCCAGTCAGCAAGTTCATTCATTAAAAGTAAGAAGAGCATCGGATATAGACTTTAAAGGCATCTTACATATTTATAGCAAACCAGTTGGAAATCTGCTCTGAAGCACATTCAAAAAAGCAAAGAGTACGTGATTTTTGTCAGAGGTAAGTTGAAAGAATATAAGACATATAAATATATCACGATGGTTGCAGATAATGAATACGGCGCCGAAGACTTCGCAGATTACTATTTCCTCGGAAAAACTGTTATAGAGTTAAATGAAAATATCGAATCAGTGTGTGGATCAAGTAATGGAATCTGGCAGAATTACGAATTAGGGGATGTTCTATGGCTATCGAATTCAAAGTGTTCGCAAGGTTTTTCTATATTTGAGAAGCATAACTGAATTTCTGATTTCTAGGCGAGATGAGATCACGTCGTAATTCTCAAATTGATTTCAAACCGAGAACAGAAATCTTATTACGCCCAGAAGTGGCGAGAGTGGGGAATTCCGAAAAATCAATAGTCAGAGACAACTCTTGGAATATTGATCACTTCAAACCAACAATGATGACTAAGGCGGCTTTCGATATGCGATTGGATTACGATCTGGGAGTATGAGTTTTAACTATAATTATTATTCCTATTTCTTATTTTTCAGAGTGCAACAGTGTCGACAATACAAAAGTGGGATTCCTTGAAAACTTTCGATTGCTCCGATTCAATCTATGTTTTCTCATACGACAATGAAGATCAATTACGAATAGTTTTCGAGAATATGGATGTCACAGTATTATTTCACGAAGTGATTCTAACCCCAAGACTGAAATTTTCAGAAACTCCACAAATACAATGGAATCGTTCCACTCAGTCTCGGCAATTGTAGAGCTTACATCGTAACTCAAGACTACTTGAATAAAAATACGTTGCCATTTTTCGATTATGATGGTTGATTCGAAATCATCTTTCCTTGTTAAAAACACTTTTTATCTGTTATTTGTTGATTTTCTTGATTTCTTGTTGTTGTTGATTTTCTTGTTATTCTTCGATTTCTACTAATAAATGCTTCAACTAAAAACTACCTCGGAAAATTGAAACTATGCTTGAGAGAAACTGCGTAAATTGAAAACTTTCTGGCTACGGTAAGTTCCCGATTTGTGTGCTCACAACCACGCAATAATGCACAATTTGCTAAATTTCGATGTTTTGTTTTTTACGAACAGATTCTCTCGAAATCTAGGGAATCCACAAGATTTTTTAAAAGATTTGTCTCGATTCTTAAGTTTAAAGATATTAAATTCTTGCATACTCGATATATTTTTTTCAAAAAAGTTTTCGAAAAAGAACGAGTTTTTAGATGGACACGTCGTTGGACCCAAATAAAACTGTACGTTCTCATGACAAGCTGTGGTGGAAAGCGAGTACAGGGGTTCTGGGATTTGTTGTTGTTCTGCTCCTCTTCTTATCCATCAAAATGCTATTTCTCAATAATTCAGTGAGTTTCAAATGCATATCCAAGTAGGAAAAAAGTTGTTCAGGATTCGCCGAAACAGTATGGAATTTTATCCGACAAACCGGGATTCGATGCGAGTGCTTCAGGGCGTGAAGCTAATGATTTGCAACATGTTAGCATTCGTATCATGAGAGTTATAGTCTAGATCATAAGATTGTAGGTTGCCATCGTTCTGAGTTGCAACACCAAAGAGGATATGCTTCGATGGTTGACAGATATCAAAAAGTAAACGATTTGCCGAATTTCTTAATCAAACTAGCAATCGAATTTTAGACAAAGAAGAACGGTGAATGACTTGCCGGTTTATGTTTTCGTTGCGAACAATAGCTTTTCGGTCCACAAGGAGCTTAAAAGACTCCACAAAAACTTTGATAATGTCAAATCGATTCTGGTAAGTTACTGACAACATTTGGCTTCAAATATACCTCATTTAGTTGCATAATGGCTCCCTTTTCATTACGGATATCTTGAAAAATAAGAATATCAAATACATAATCGAAGTGGAAGGTAATTTTTCTCATAGTTCAAACACACACTCTTTTTTGCAGATTCTTTACATGTCGGTGCTGACTTTGCTGATTATTATTACTTCGGACAAAAAGTTTTGACCTTGGACAAAAATATTGAATGCGTGTGCGGAGGAAGTGATTCTGTAACATCTGAGTATTTACAACCAAGTCAAGGAGATGTATTCTGGTTAATGGATAACGATAAATGTGATTTGGGTAAGTCTTGTTACCGTTTTTCAATCTCTGCAAATTCTTCCTTTTTAGGAATGATGCGACGTCGTGAATCGTTCAATAAACCAGAGAATGAAGAATATCCTGTCTGTCTCCGTTCAGAAGTTCCGAGAGTTTCCAGAGATCCATCTTTGGTAACAAAAATGAGTTTCAATGTCGCAAAAATGGATCCAGCTCTTCTTACCGTTGATGAATTTTCTAAACGGATGGATCACGATTTGAACGTGAGGACAATAAAGCTCCTAAATCTTGAATAGTTTTATTCTCAGAGAGCCAAAGTAATGCAAAGACTTGATTGGGACGATTTGAAGAGACAAGATGAGGAATCAATTTACAAATTCCCATGGACTCAACAAAACGAATTGTCGCACTATTTTGACAGTTCGGAAAACGTTTCGGTAAGTTTCTGAAGTCTCGTCACTGCCAATTATCTTGATTGTTCCCAATAACAGGACCTCATCAGCTTCAAAATGTACAAGGATACTATTCCGTTGTTCGTTGGTGGCCGAAAAGTCTACATAGTTTCAGAGAAACTGTTAACTCTCGAGGATGATTCTGTTGAATCATTCTTTTTGCTCTAAGATTCATCTGTTGTTGTTTTCTGTTTTTCTTGTTGATTTTTTGAATTTATCTTTTTGAAAAAAAAACGCTGTTTATTGATAGATCATGATCACAGTGAATTATGGCAAAACTGGAATTTTTGGAGAGGTGAAGAAAGACTGCATTGAATAAATAAGGTTTGGTTTAAATCAACCATGCTGAAGATAAGAAGTACTCGATTTGGTGAGCATTGTATTACTGTAGTTTGGAGGCGATGCTTTTGCAGTTTGAAGTGTTTTTGGAGTACAGTAACCACACGAAAGAGCACAGAATTCTTTCATTATTTGTTCGAAGAAAAATGATTTGCAACGATCGATCCATCGCCAGCAGAGATTTGTTCTATCACGACAATCTGCAAAAATAATTACTTTTTTTGAATTGTATCCTCTATTAAAGAGGCATGCTCTTTTGAGAGAAGGCTCTCCGAATTGACTCACCATCTTCCACTACAGTAATCGAAGGAGCTGGAATAGGAATCGACGGTTTTTCTGTTGTTGCAATGGCCGTCGGAAGCTTCACATCACTACATTGATACATTAAATTCATTTTTAGAATATCAATCTGAAACCATTTATTGATTCATAATCATCAAAATCAATAAGAAAACAAACCGGACTAAAATCAATTGCTGCTCCAATGACTGCTGTCATTTCGGGTGCTTTTGCAACCATTGTCTCGAATCCGTTTTTGGAAAATGCGAGTGAATCATAATGCACTGAAAATGAAATTTTTGATAAGAAAGGATGCTTCAGAATACTAACTGATTGAATAATAATCATACAATTGACCATAATATGAACTCTCAGCCAAATCTACTTTTCCAAATTGATCGTATGCTTCTGAAAAGGAAAAAGAGGAAATAATGACTGAAAAAGGACTCACCTCTATCAATATTATGCCATAAAATAGTAATATGCTCGTCTCTATCCCATCGTTCGTGCTCATGATAAAAACCAACTGAATGCATTAACTCGTGGATTGCCGTGTCATACTGTAACATGAATTCATTCATTGAATGCTTCCGTTCATACCTGAAGGCATCCATTATCCAAAGACAACTCTTGACGACCTCCTGCTCTTCCAACATCAGAATAACATCTGTGAAGAATAATGATTCAATCAATATCAATACAAAATAAAACTAACCCATCAATCTTTCCGATATACAAATAATCATTGTCTACAGCCGTTCGAGGAACAAATCGAACGCACGTTTTGTCGTGATACGCCTGAAAAAACTATGAAAGTTGTCATTGAAACTGATAAAATCGATTCGATTCTTCTATACATAAAAGTAATTTCTCACCTGAAAACTTCTCGCCAAAACGGCTCTTTCTCTATCATTATATTGATTTGATATCACATATGGAATCCTTCCATTCGGCCATTTTCTTGTTCCAGTTATCACTCCATTCCTTCTTAGACTTTCGCTGTTTTTTGGATCCTAAACGTTTTTTTTTATTGAAAATGTTTCTATTTCGAACATTTCTATATTCACTTTTCTCGCTTTCCTCCCAAAAAAGAGAGTTCTCTAACCAGTTTTTCCGTCGAGAATCATCGAATAAATTTGGTTTAAACGGGGCAGTTAGTCTGGTTATGACACTCTCATCGATAGCTTTTTTTTCATAATGCATTCGGTTTTCATGTACTTTTTTCTCGTTTTAAAACTGTCATCTGATGTCAAAATAGCGAAAGTTTCTATGGGTTTTTGAGAGGATTAAATGGATTTTGACCTGACGATCTCTTGAGGAAAACGGATATACATACCAATTTCCAAGCGGCTTTTCCACGAATATCTCCTTTTTTGAATACTTGTTTCCAGAGAATTGCACCGGCTGCCACGTGGTCTTCACCCAATTTCTCTCCGTTTTTGAAATCTTTTTCCGTTAGAAATGTTTCGTCATCTGAAATTATAAAATCTAGATTTCCTTTTGACCTCTCTCCCTGGATACATTTCTATAAAAGGACATCCCATTTTCATTATTTCTCGTGTTACAAACATCTCTTTTTCATCTTTTTTTCATTCCCAGACTGTCAAGAATCCAGCAATTTGAAACCCAATATAGTCTGGAAAGAAGTGGAAAAAGAGAGACAAACATCCCGTAAATGAGCAAATAAAAGACACTCCTCCCCTCCTGTTGTTCTTGGCACAACACAAACAAAACAAGTGTTAATTGGGTCTAGAAGTCGGCAGAAAAAAGAGAAAAGAGGGGGAACAGAATGAGATCAAAAAACAATAAAACATGGGAAATGTCATCCGGAAACTCGATACCACGTGAAAGTTGAAATGGATAATACTCATTTGTTTCCGCATTTTCTCTTTGGAAAGCTGGAGAAATAATTGGGGAATACCATGGACACAGAGCTAGAGTTCTTTTTCAAAAAACGATTTTTTTCTTTGAATTAAAATGTTATTCTCATTTCTCATTCAGAAAACTCACCATTTAAAGGTCTTAAAAAGTCTTCATCGGTTAGGAATGTCTCACTGGAAGTGGATGGAGGCAAGAGATCTTCTGAAATTCAATGAATCCATTTTCGGAATTTTCAAAAAAGAGAACTTACTTTCGGCATAGGTTGTGAGAAGTGATAATAATGTTATGAAAATTGATAAATAGTTGTTCAGCAGTTCATTTCTGCGCATCTCTTGTTTCCACTGACAATTCTTTTTGCATTCCGATTATGATATTCTGAAATATATCATTAAAGACCCATTAAGGAATTCATCATCAAATTGTTGTAAAACTTCAAAAAAAATGTCAAGATTCTAGATCTGCTCGGCACAAATCTTCTATTCTAAACTAAAAACTCTTGAAGGAATCCTTATAGAAGGCAGCTAAATCACTTTTTAGTATGGTATTTTAGTTCAGAAGGAGTATCGTTTAGTACTTTGATTCAATATTTTCAAACAAAAGAACTCAAACCTTAGAATGAAAAAGTCGGTGTCGAAAAGCAGTGTCTCCTTATCTACAGTATGCTAAGATGTGTCAAAATGAAGATAAATGGAACTGAGAGAGAGAGAGAGAAAAGACAAAACACAGTGTTCTGTTTCTCTCGTAGGTCGAGATGTCTGACTCACGCGGAAACGGCAAAAAAGAGAATGGCACACAGATACCTTTTTGCTTCTCTAATTATTCTCTTCCATTCCAATACTCTTTAGGTACGAACTTTCCGGTTCAGAGGGGCGGGGCTTAGGTGCCGGCAACGGGAAAACGCAACGGCAACGGAGACATTGCACACAGTTTTTTGGGCGATAGAGTGAGAGAGAAAGAGAGAGAGAGAGAGAGAGAGAGAGAGAGAGAGAGAGAGAGAGAAAAAAAAAAGAGAGAGAGAGAGAGAGAGAGAGAGAGAGAGAGAGAGAAAGTCGGACCGGTCTGATGGATGAAACACGTACTTACGTGATGACGTGTGTTTGAGAATTGTGTGTCCGAGAGCAGATTAAGTCTCGATTAAAAGATGGAGTTGATCGAATGAGAAGATCAGAACATGAAGTGGAACAAGAATGAATAAACGGAAAAAAGAACTTGCGGAAAAGTAAAAATCAGAGAACAAATGTTCATTCTGCTTGTAGAGTTCCTGTTTAGATAATCTGGGAAAGATACTTTCAGGAAATAAATTCATCAGATTCATCTGCATCGAGAACCGAGTTCATAGAATATTCTCTTTCTTTGATCATTCCGAACATCCATAAGTGTTGCAAGTTGTTGAAACTTCATGAAGAGGATGTTTGTTATCACCAGAAATAGTTCTGTTTTCTTTGTTTGCTCACACTTTTTCCTTCATCTTTCGACTATTGAAGGATCTTCGTTTTGGCTCAAAGGTCAATGGAATTGGTTCAATGACTGGAGGAGAAATCTGAATGATTGAAAAAACAGAATCACATTCTGTAAGATACTTTTTCTTTTGATCTAATCTCCTTTAAGCCTAGACTCTTTCTCGGTCACTTCACGAGAATACTGTAGTTCATTTATCTAGTTTTCTCTCATGACATTATCAACACTTGACAGTTTTTCACACAATTGGTGATTGATTCTTGTTTTTTTACTTTCTCTCTCTCTCTCTCTCTCTCTCTCTCTCTCTATCGTTTTTCTATTTACACGTGCTCATTTCTTGCACAATTGTGCTTTCAATTTCTCCCCTTTTTCCATCAATTTCTTCCGATTTCTGTTCAAAAAATCATATTCCAGTTGTTGTTTTTTATATTTGTTTTCTCAATTTCTCTTCGCTCTCTTTATCTTTTGTCCACATCAAAAAACCACTAAACGAGCGGAAGTTGGTCTGGCATAAAAAAAGAAGAAAACGAACGGTTATTGTTTGAGAAAAGAATTAGGAGTGATGGAAGAAGAGCAGGCGAGAATAAGAGGAGACTATTAGACCGGATAAACGAACACTGGAGTTTCTATTTTTTCTTCAAATAAACACAATGCTAACGAAGGAAAAATGGTTCGATGACTTGGACTTTTTAATTGAAGCACTTGTTCAATTTCAAAAAAACTAAGATTTTATGCAAGTAGAGAAAACACAAAAATCTTCAATATTTCAGTATTTGTGAAGACAATCCAGCTTCAGAACCCATTGGACCTCTTGAAGAAATTGAAAGATTCGAAGTGCAATCTGTTGAAACTCCAGTATCTGTACTATTATTCTTCTGGAAATTCTTCTTCTGTGTGCTTCTTGATTTTTTAGATTTCGGAGGTGGCGGAAGAAGAGTTATAATTGTTATTTTTCCCTCTCTGTTTATCTTTAATAATGTACCGGGATTCTGAAACAATTCAAATTAATATATGTAGAGGGTTACTGTAGTTTTCCGAAGGACGTACCCTCTGATCTCTGTAGCCAGATGAACTGAAAATAGTGATCAGTTTTCTATCGGCGAAGAATCGATAACCAAATGGAACATACTGAATAAAAACCATTGGTACTCGAGAATCGTATTGTTTCACTTACCGTATGACTTCTAATTATCAGTTTAATGTTGAATTCTTTGCAAAATTCGTCGACAGAAGGTTCGTTGAAAAGAACTGATTTCTGACGTAAATAATTCGTTTCGAAGTTTGGTTTACTGAAATTTATGAATTATTGTCCACTCGTTTGAAAAAGAAACTTTTTCGGAATATGAACAATATCATAATCCAATGGATCAGAAAATAGAAGATCAGTTGCCAATTCATTGTCTGTCACTTCGAGAAGTGGTCTAGGGATCTGGAAGTCAGAGTATGTAATCAAAGAAAAAAGAATACATTACGTTTGAAATATCATTCCAAGAAGCGAGTTTAGGAGAAATTCCTCCATGAACACAGAATATTTTCTCTCCGACAATTGCAGCCAACGGCATCCACGAGAACGCTTCATTGAACTTTTCGTATAGTTTATTCCCATTAACTGGAGAGAATTTTTCGAGTGCATTCTGAAATATTCTAAACGATTACTCTATTTCTGAATTAGAATCAAACTTTGAATTGATGACTATTCATCGATAAAGTTTCTTGCGAACCACGTAGAAGAAAGTAATTTCGAGGATAGACAATCTGAAATCTCTTACTTTTTTAGATTTTATTTTCAGTTTTGAAACCTTCAGAGCAAACAGAAAACACATACATTCGATTGATCGATTTCCACGTTCAATATAATCTCCGAGGAATAAATATCTTGAATTTGAATGAAATAATCAGAGAATGGGATTGGAGATTAACCTATTTCGTACAAATCGTCCAAGTTTAATTGTACTTTCATCGACTATCTCATGAGCAGTCTTTGCCAATAAAGAACGATACAAATCATGATAATTTCCATGAACATCTCCAACTACAGTAATCGGAAGAGGTAATTTTAGAAGGTTTTCTTCTTTTTTGAACTCTTTTATCACTGCATCACAAACTGAATACACTTCGTTCGCTGTCAATTTCATTCTGATCTGTTAATTATTTCCACAGCGTTTCTTTTCTGATCAAAGAATTTCTCTTCACTCACTGTTTTATGATCATCTGATAGTCGTTCCGTATGTGATATCTTTTTCAGAAAACTAAGTGGTTCGAATTTCTAAAAATCAAATTTTCTGGGAATCAAAAAACGCTTCGATACCGTATTGATTTGTGGTGGAGTTGGAGGTTGTTCTAATTTTTCTTCATAGTAATCTGTCTGATAGTCGCCATATTTATTATCTTTATCAAGATCCATTGAAAGAAATAATTAAAAAAAGGAAGCAGATACTAAAAAACAGTTCCTTGTTGGCAATACACGTAGATCTTTGAAGTGTTAAACAACCACGTATTACGATTAGAATTAGAATTTATTTCTGGAAAAAGTTCGAGTTTTGATATTTTTTTGAAGAAAAACCGTGGATTAGTTTTCGTTCTCGTTGTCGAAGAAGGACCTGAATATTCTGATTTTCGACTGTTTCAGACTGAAAACTCACTCAATCTCTCTCGATTGACTCGCATTTGTCTTCTTCTTTTCCTCTTTCTTCACACTTTCCTTACTCACTTGTTTCTCTTCTTTACTCACTTGTTTCTCTTCTTTACTCACTTGTTTCTCTTCTTTACTTTCATCTTTTGTCTTTTCCTTACTTTCCTTCGTTTTATTCTCTTCCGTTTTCTTCACACTGTCCGCTGTTTTATTCTTCTTTTTTGTTTTATCTTCTGCTTTCTTTTCAGTTGGTCTCAGTTGAATAATCGAAACAACTCCTTCTGCATCCACTCGGAGGAACGTTGCTTTGTTCTTAAATATCATTCATGAGTTCAAGTTCCCCTTTAAATGAAATCACCTTTGTATTTTGATGAACAGTCGTCGAGAATATTGTAATCATTCGTTTATCGGCAAAGAAACGGAACCCATTTGTGAAAATTTCATGAGATCTCACAATCAATTCAATCTTTGTCTTGTCACAAAACTCTTTCACAGCTGCTTCATTGAATAATCTTGTCTGATTTGCTTTTTCAATCGATGTGAAGTAAATTGGTTCACTGAAGTTATAAATTTATAATTCTGAAAAAAGAATCTCAATTCATACGCTGGTTCTGCACCCGCTCCCCCGTCATCGATTGGACATGAGAATATCAATTCACGAATTGTTTGGTTGATTGTTTCGATTTTATCCGTTTTTGGAATCTGAAATTAAATGAAATGAAGATACTTTCCATTTCACTTACTTTTCTCCATTCATCTACAGAATTCTTGACATCTGCCGTTATTCCCCCGTGAACACATAGAATCTTATCACCAACAACAGCCGCTGCTGGCATTAAACTGAATGCCATCTTGAATTTTTGCCAAATATCCTCTCCCGAAGCACCCGGAAACTTATGCAGAATTTGATCCTGAAATAAGAATTTGAATAATCTTTCCTTCTGAAATAAAAATACACGGAATTCAGTTGTCAAGAATGTTTCTTGATGTCCACGAAGAAGAATATAACGTTCATTGTAGAGCATCTGAAGTATTCTGAATATAGTTAAAACACTGGGGTACTGTACTTTTAATCCAAATAAAAGACAAATCGTTTCCAAATTGTATGGTGAACTTTCAGTATAATCTCCAAGAAATACAAATCTAAAGTCATTATCATTGTATTTCATCTAAACCGAATCATACTTTTCAGTGGAGAACACTTGTTTCCATTCGTCTTCCTTCTTACATTTCTCATTTTTTATATTAAAAATACGTATTAAATCCTGAAAATGACCATTCAAATCACCGACGATTGTCACTGGAGGAGATATACGACAGAGCGTTTTTTCCGAACGAAACAGTTCAATGACATCGGTCAAAAGATGAAGAATTTCACTGGCAAAGTAAGGATGCTGTAAGAAGAAAACAGATTTCCGAATGATTCGAATTTCAATGAAAATGAAAACTGTACTGACTCCTTTAAAACTTTTCCAATTCTGAATTCTGAAATGTTTCACAACGAAATCCACCAATTCGTATCGCTCTTCACTTTTGTATTTATCAGCCGTCTGAATGTATTCGATAGTTGAAAACAGCATCGAAAACTACTCACACTTTTCGATTTTGGTTTCTTGGAAGACATCTTTTTTTGCAGAAACTTCTTTTATGATTAAAAACAGAAAAATACGTTCAAAATAAATCATTTTGTCATCCTAATCTACTTAATTCAAAGGTTCTTCTGAAGGGTCACGTGAGAATTGGACAATCGGTCGAATATATTTATAGTTTTTAAAAATGTTCGTGAAAAGATTACATAAGTGATAATTCGTTTACTAAAAACACCCGTCATGGGGAAACTTTCTCTAGAGTTTACAACGAAGGATTGTGCGTTGGCAGTATATTCTACCGGGCAATATTAAAGTACACTCGAATCTAAGCAATAATAATTGAAAATATAAAAAAATTAGTCTCCTCGGAAAACAGCATAAAGCCATGGTGCAGTGACAGCTACCGCGGTGTAAATTACAACGACAGTCAACAGTGTCCTCAATTTCATTTTCGATTCGATGTTCTTCTCAGTTTGCTCTAGAAGACGTTCCATGTCGCTGCCAACATAAACCTGGAAATGAATACATCAAACTAAATAGTAGTGTATGAGAAATTTCAAGAAAACGTTCAGAAATTTTTGGTACTTACGACAGCTGTTGGATCAGCATCAAGAGCTGCTTCTAGCTGAGCCAAACGAGAAAGTTCTCGCATCTCTTGTGACAACCGTGCATTTTCCTCTCGAATAGCTGTCAGAAGCTGTAAATGACAAGTTAATTAGTTAATCAATAGTTTTTAAAAAAAAATATAATATGAGTATTTATGACGTACCTTATCGATATCACTGACCTTCTTCACATCGGACTGTGACAACGTGTCAGAATTAGTTCCTTCAACTTGGAGGGCTTTCCTCATTTCAGACAAAAAAACGGCTACCTGAGAAGACAAAATAAAATTGAAATAAGAACTTGGAAAATACCTTTTCATTTTGATCGCCAATTGCCTTCGCCATTTCGCTCATTTGAGCGCCACCTATTGGGAGCATTTCCTTTATCTTTCGCATCCTGAGCTCGTTTCCAATCGAAGTTCCAGCGATTCCAAGAAGTGCTCCAAGTAAAGAAGCTGACACTCCCCACCATTTCGTTTTTTCTGCACGCTCCCTTTCTCGTTCATGACTTGCTCGAACTCTGAAATGAAAAGGAGATTGAATTCTTTGAAACTTTCAGGAAAACGGTTGCCTCATTGAAAGCTGATGAAATGCTTCACGTTCCGCTGTTTCAAGTCCTTCGAAGGAATTCAAAAGTTGTCGTTCCTTTTTGATAATTTGATGCTCTTCCGTGAGCAGTTGGAGATATTTATCTTCCCCTCGGCTAGTCCGATCTAAATCGAAATGAATTTCTTTTAACCGAGACTGAATATTGTTGATCTCTGCTTGCTTTTCACGTCGTACAAGTTGAGCTTCACTTAGTCTTTTCTCCCATTTCATCACTTCTTCTTGAGCCTGCCGGACTGTTTTCACACCAATGAACTCTTCGTAAACATCTACATACTGGTCGATTTTGGCCCTGTATTATGTTTCGAATGTTTTCTATATTAAAAAATTAAATACCTGACTTTTCCAGGTTCTTGAGCATTTGTACTGTACTTCCGATATTTCAGCCACCGAAAATTCGTTGCTAATCGTCGAGTGAGCATTTTTAAGATGATTTCTGTATACTTCACATAAGACGGACGTACTCACCGTCGAGAAGGATGTCAACCAGAACACAAGAAATGTGCAAGCGACTCTGCCATCTCTTCTCTCTAACACGTAGCGATTGAGCGCAACTGTTGTTAAAAAAATATATTTATTTTTTAAAAAACGGATTGTGTTTTTAAATGGAACATAAATGCGGCGAGAAACTTCAGAATCTTTCATTTAAAATCAGTTTATGTCTACATATTCATTTGTTCCATACCTAATGAAATACTTTTCCAGGAAACCATGATTTCAGAAATCACAGAAACCGACAGAAAAGAATATGACGCGTTAGAATGCAAAAATATCAGTCTCGAGAAGTTTGTTATGTAATGTCATCTAAATATAAAGACGGAAAAGTATACATATATTATGTCTTTATAGGATTCGTCGGGATGAACAAATGCGTATGGCTCGTGTTTCGAAACAATATGATGATTTAGATACTACAAAAGGCGGCTTCGAATCTATAAAATCACTGGTAAATAGGAAGTTTAAGTGTCAAAATGAATATAATAATGTTTCCATAGAAATACGAACGAAATAATGCTGTACGCCGCACAATCGTACTTGATGGGGCAAACATAATGCATTGTGGTTCAACACATATAGATACAAGAGAAGGAGGTTCAAGTAAGGCCCACAACTAAAGCTTTAAAAAATCTTCATCAACCTTAGGAAGTATCCCGGATGTTGCTGCTCTTCTCGCAGTGATGCGCTTTTTTACAGTCCGAGGTTTCGAAGTTTTCGCAGTTATTTCCCGGAAATATGTGAAACCAAATGCCACAAGCTTCAAAGAAGGAATAGACACGCTTATCAAAAATCATCTGTGTGTCGTCGTTCCCCACACAAATCTAGATGATTCTGTGGCTCTTGAGTTCGCATCTCAGATAAATGGAGTCGTTTTAACCACAGATCAATTTCGTGATCACGCAAATATGGATAGACGGCTAGAAAGAATTGTAAGAGTTAATCGATTAGGAATCAATTGGGAATCGATTAATAGTAATTACCGGCACAGGAGAGAAACAAATCGTGAAAAAGATTATTGGCCAGGAAAAAAAATGTTTTTCATGAATGATAATAAACGAATGACTGACGAGGGTATCAGATACATCACCACAAAACATGTCTTTAAATAATTACTTCAGAAGTCATCAAACGTCTTTATTGTTTTCCTGAGGACTTGCAATACGGCATTTCAAAAGAACGTCGCGAATTGGCATATTCAGAAGAGAAACAGAAAAAGGTTAGTGGAGAATTCTTTATAAAACGGGAAAATCATCAATAATTGGATATGAAAAAGCATTATTTCAGGTGATTTCTATTCTTGAAGATCTAATCGTCATAGGAAAATTCCAATACGAACGAAACATCGATCAAATTTTGAAATCTCCTGTGTAAGTGAATCTATTTTATTTTACCGTTTCTTCATTTATATCGAACGGCAGAATACGAGTTTATAGAGAAAAACTAGTTAGATCACCTTATAACTTTTTCGAATTCGTTAATTTAAACAGAAATTGTGAGATCTCGAAAGTCACATACTGTTTACTATTTAAAGATTATCCTTCACGAATTCTAGTTTTCAAGTTTTCACAAATTTTTTAGACATGTTCCACAAGAACCCACTCGAAGATCGTATTCCGATTATGAAGACATGCCTATCGACGAAGTTCCTGTGGATTCTCAGGCTTCTTATATTGATTTCTATCCGGAAGACGACAGTGATTCAGAATAATTACATTTTTTATCTAACGTGTTGAAGATTTTCACTGGTTGGTAAATATACATATTCGCTTTAAATACCTGATTCTGTTTTCGGTTACTTTGAAATAAGTTCTCCCCTCAAGAAATGTTGTCTCTGAACATTCAACCTTTTTCCTTTTCACTCGCATTCATTTTGGAATGAAACAATCATATCCCTGTACCTGTAAATCGTGCCTCCCTTTCTTACTTCACCGAGTATTTTGTACCTACTTTGATAAAAAGTTTAATTCTATCCATTACAAAAATTGACAAAAAAGAAACAAATGTTTACAAAGAAATAGGATACCTCAATGACTACTGGACACTTAGCCTTATTTCTATCCCAGTTTTTCTTGATACATTTTTGAAATTGTTTTTTTTAGTTTGAAAAAGTACAAAATGTTCACAATTGAAACAATTTATCTGATCCGAAAGTTGTTGATTTCCAAAAGAAATCAAAAGTTTTCTCTTCTCTTTTTTCTGTTTTCGAAATTTATTGGAATGTGGGAGTATCGGCTTCTTTTATTTTCATTTCATGCTCCCAATGAAAAAAATCAAAAAAGAAGATAAAGAAGATAAAATACATCTGGAGGACGGAGACGCCCACCCGAGTTATATTTTATTTTATTTTTGAAAACTCGTTTCGAAATCACTCCTCTCTTCTTCGATATAAGCAATTCACCTGAAAAATATTGGTTATTCTTCCGGAAGTTCATCACTTTCTAAGACTGAAAGTTCGGTGACTCTGTAATTAGTTTCCATTCGGATTTCAAGTCATTCGTGCACTGTCCGGATACCGTAATGAAAAGCGTGTAGAATCGTAAAGAAGAAGATAATCTATGAGATTTGACGAATCGTTAATCCATTCGAATGCTTCAATGCTTTTTCGTGTTCATCATCGCCTCTCTCTCTTTCTCTCTCTCTCTCTCTCTCTCTCGATTCGTTACGGTCATTTGAACATTGGGGACCGGATTCATATAGAAATCACTTCTTAGATTCTTTATCTTTTCTGAATTCGTTCGAATTCTTGAAGACTTCAACCGAATAATCGCTTGGATTACGGTGTTTAGACAGAATCGAGACTTGTAAAACATGAATGTTTCGTTTGGGTTAGTCGATGATTTCTAACTTTCTTTCTTGATAAATTCAAAACTATAGTGATTCAAATTAAAACACAATCCACGTGTCATTTTCCATTTTTCATTTCATTTCACTGCTAATGAATAGTTTGGATCTTCTTCGTTCTGCTGATAAAATGGGAAAAAAGTTTAGATTTCAAGAATTGTTTACAAGAGAATGTTTATCAGTGAAACGAATGACCAGTGGGTGAAAAGTAGAAAAGCCGTGTGTTTCAAACGAGTTTCCTTACAACAAAGTGTCATTTGTTCTCCACATTCAAACAACAAACTGTGTGCTCCCCCCTATCCTTCCTTCCTTCTCCTTCTTATTCTTCAACTCTTCTTCTGCTCCATTTTCCCTCCAAGTGCATTACACACACTGTTTCACTGTCTACGTCTCTTTGATCCTGACTCTATCTCAATCCATCTGTCTAAATCTCCAAATGATCGGAGCGATCGAGAGAAGCCGGCAGAAGAAGATGAAGCAGAAAGCATCCGAACTATTCATCTTCGCTTTCTATTTGTCGCCCATCTCTTTTCTCTGTGTCTCTTCAATCCAAATGATATTTCGTCGAGACTGTATCCAATCATTTTATCATTCATTTTCTCTTTGTTTTTATAAATATTCATGCAATCTCTTTTTTCGTTTTTTCTAGTTTTTGTATTGAGAATTCTGAACTAAGAAGTTGAATCTTACTGTAGTTAGGGATTTCTCGGAATTTGTTATCATACAAGAGAATCCTCTGCTTCTCTCGCTTCCTCATGAGGAATACTTTCAGTTTCCCTCTACAGTAATCCTTTTCAAAATGATTCTACAGTATTCTCCAACCAACACTCTTTCTCTTTCTAAGGTATTTGCCTCTACAGTCCAATTGTCCATTTGGTACACCACTTGGTCTCGTTTCTTTATTTCTCTCTGACTCATTTATTCTTTTTCTGCTGCCATTGGTAACTTGGCACGGTGCCAGACACAACTCATCTTTAGAAAAGTGTGTAAAACTGCCAACAACTTCCATTGCATCTTCTTCTTCTTCTTCTTCTTCTTCTTCACATTTTCTTTTCCACCGCCACCATTCAACTTTACACTCTCTTTCTCTCTCTTTGTGCTTCTTCTCTAAAGATCCCGGGAGCTTCTCTCCACAAATCCGCCCACCCTCTCTGTCTCTTTCGGGAGCTCATAGAGAGGAAGAATGTGCTCGGTAGGAGTAAAAGAAAGCTCTTTCCTTCGCGACTGAGAGCAACCAGCAACCGGGGAAGACAAGCTATGTTTATTGCTACACTAGGCAGTTGGCTTAGTGGATAAGGGCCGGTTTTAGGAGGAAAAGAGGCGGAAATAACCGATAGAGAATCACCAAATCTGTTGCAAAAATCAGGGATTTTAAGAATTTTCGGAACGAAGCTCTCATCATTTATCAAGATTCATCAAAAAACACCGATCAGAACAGACAAATTCGATTAGAAATCTAGATCAAATTGGGTATGATCAATACTCTTTTCGACCATCTTCTAATGCAAAATATACATTGAACATGTTCATGTTTTATGTCAAGTCCAAATCTCCTTTTTTCGTTATGTACCGTATCACGTTGCATCTTCAAAAAGTTCACTCTTCAACAGATCTATTCCCTTCAGAAGAACAGATGTTTCAATCATTCAACCGAGGTCAACCAATACTTCCGATAGCTTTTTCGAATGAGTCAGTGACTGCGCAGTCGCCGACAAACTCACAATTTGGTGCGATAATGTGTGAAGAAAAAGGGGAGGAGATTCCAGGGTCACTACTCTCTCTCTCTCTCTCTCTCTCTCTCTCTCTCTCTCTTTCTCTCTCTCTCTCTCTCTCATTTGTTCCGGTATATTTAGATTGTTACTTTATGAAAGGCCGATTTTAATAGTAACTGTTAGAACCAAGGTTACGGTAGAAGGCTAACTAATTATGAATGTGTGTGAAGTGAGCGAATCGAATGGAGATCGAAATGTATTATTTCGATAAGTAATTAGGGTTCACAATGAAGAATCCACTCTCTTTCTCGTTATTCTATGCTATGAAATTTTCGCATAACTGACTGAAGAACATATTGTTTTTAGAACCTTTCTTTCAGAACAATTTCCAATTTTTATTCATTTTTTACAACTTGTTGCACACCATCGAAACTCTCTCTTAGTGCTCCTCTCATTATATTTCTTCTTGTTCACTGCGCCATTACGATTGTTTGTTGTATGGTGCGACATAGTACGAGTAGTAGTCGGTTCAGCTCCTTCTCTTCTTCTCCTCTCATTCCCATCACAATTACGTAGCGTAATGTTTAGAGAGCATGGGAACCAAAGAGAGTTAAGGTGCGCGGGAATCAAGTGCACTAACTGAGAGAGAGAGGACACTTTTGACCCCTGAACTCAGATTTTGTGAAAACATTTTATCATTCTAAAGTCTCACGGATTACGGTATTTTACTGTTTCTTATAATTTCTTTTCAAAGATATCTTGGTTTAGAGCATTGTACAGTAACAGTGATCTAAATACATACAGTTCCTCATCCACCTTTTTCTCAAGTGAATTGATTGAACTATTTCTGAAAATACTATCAGAATACTTGCATCTTGTACTTCATAGTTCGATTACAAATGAAAACATCAATTCGATTAGTTGATCTCTCAGAAGTCAATCAATCAACAGATTTCCTCCTCCGCCCATCCGAAACGGATCTGATGCATTGGACCACCAGTCGGAGGAAAAAGGTGTTAAATGAAGATATGAAGTTCCATTTGTTCGTTTTCTTTTGTTTCATAAGTCACTCTTAGGTACACTTGTTTTCATCAGATACATTCCCGAACACGAACACCTTGTCTAAATAATATTTTCTTGTCTGTTTCAATTCAAAATCCATATATCTATTCTGAAAAGTTGAATAAGTTCAAAGAGACTTCCTTCGATCGTAGAAACAGTATCTGAATGAAATCCATCACTTTTTGACCTTTGAATTGTAAACTAGTAAGTCCCTCGACCTTTTCTCCCAGACACCTCCTTCATCTTTGTTGTTGTTTTGTGATGATGCTCGCCGAGTTGACTGCTCTCTCCGTCCATCCAACATCACAAAATCACACTGCCACCCACCCGACTTCTTCGATCTCCGATCGCCTTTCCGTTTGTCTGAATTCTCTTATATCTTAATACTATTCAATCATTCATCCAACCCACGCACCTTTCTCGATTCTATCCGTAGCGTTGTTTCTCTTTCTCTTCCTCTCTGTCGTTGATGATTCCTTCATCCCGAAGGGGCCAGTCTCCCGACAAAAATTCTCTTTTCATCTCTTCCACTCTCTTATTTTTGTCAACTCTCTAACCATCTGATTTGAAGAGAATCCTAACCCCAACCTGACCGCATAAGCCATCACCGCAATACCACAAAAGGCGCGAATCGGAAGTGAACGGTTTTCACTTGTATGTCTAGATCTCTTCATTTTATACATTGTCTCATTCTCTCACTTCATTTTGATTCTATTTGAATTGAAACATATGTGTGGGTTGGTTGGTGTTGAGTTGAAGAAAAAAAAGAAGAAAAGAAGGCGGAAAAGAGACGGACCTTCTTCAGTTTTTCATCTTATTTCTCTATTCTCTCTTTGTTTTGTTTACTCTCTCTTCCCCTCTTTTTTTGTCTACTCGGTTTTTTGCATATTTTATTTTTTATACATTTTTTCGGTCTTGTCAGTTTTTGGACACCTGACGATAATTGATGTTCCTTTCTTTTCTGGAATGATTTCTCTTTCATTCAAAAAACGCAGAAAGGTATACATGAAATTCTAAAAGAAGGAGACCTTTTTTCTGAAAATTCATATCAACTCTAGAATCGGCCAAAAACCATACATGGATAAGAACGTTGGTTTAGAATTGTCTTGAACTTTCTCAATAAGAAGTCTTCGTAGTGCTCTCCTGAGAATTTCTCCTTTTCCGTATAAGAACCTTCTTTTGTAGACCTCTTTCTCTACTTCTATGAATCCATTTTATTCTCTACCTCCGTGTTTGAATCCTTGTTTACACTATTTGGAAACTCATATGGAAAACCATGAAAATGCAAAATAAACACACAAAAAAGGCAAGTACTATTTTTTTTTCATATTTTTATCTTTTTTATCACTCTTCTCCTTTTCTCTCTCTCTCTCTCTCTCTCTCTCTCTTTCTCTCTTATCAATTCGTTTTTCATCCAATTCGTCTCCTGTGCCACCTCTTCGCTTCCACGTTTAATTCGATTATATGTAGATGATAACGATCTGAAACTTCATCAGATATTTATTTCTTGCTACTTATTTCTTTCTGAATATCAAATTTCATTTTGCAAATTTCTAGATGTGCTAATAGATCAACATCAATCAGAGTGGGTTGAGAGTTTGTCATCAAAAACCATCTAGGAAAATCTGAAATCGAAAAACAACGGACTGAACGAAATGCCAGTCTTCCACACAAAAACCATCGAGAATATTCTCGAACCCGTTGCTCAACAGGTTGGTTTCTCAGATATTCTCATATTTGAAAGTAACATGTGTAAAAGTGTGGATTGACTAGTGGGACTTAATTTCCAAAACAACCCGAGTTATAATTAACATTCAATGTAACTTCTTTCTTTACTTCTTGTTCCTCCGAATGTTGCATGTTTCTTCTGTCTCTTCCCTTCGGTTCTATCCAAAATACGTATTGCTTTTCTCAAATCGGTTAAGTACGAACCGTTTGAATCGTCACTGAGAAAAAGTCTCAAGAGCCTATTCTCTCTGTTTGAATAATAGTAAAACGGTGTGATAAAAAAAGAGAGAAAGAGAGAGAGAGAGAGGGAGAGAGAGAGAGAGAGAGAGAGAGAGAGAGAGAGAGAGAGAGAAAGAGAGAGAGAGAATAGTCTGCGCTTCTTCTTCAGCAACAAGATGCTCTCTGAGAAAATAATATTGAGGATTTGCAGAACTGCAAGGGGTTTCTCCAGAAAAAATATATTCTTGAAAAAAAACAGTTGAAACTGAAATTAAACAGACGGTGAAAACATGTACATATAAAGTTATTCGCCTTCAAATTCTATAAGAATCGAAGAAATCACTACCTGAACCAAAAATATTCGTGATAAAATTTAACAGTCAGCTATCCTGTTTATTCTTCGTTTGTCATGTTCCATTCCTTGCCTGAACCATGTTTCCCTTTATACAGTACTCCCCTACAGTAACCTGCAAGACGTTCTTCTCCAAGATTCGGGATTCCCTCTTCTATCAACTAATCAATTGGATCCATCACTTCTCCCAAATGTTTCGTCTCATGTCCATTGTCTTCATCTCTTTTCCAGCTTCATTATGTGTTGGCAATGGCCGAGAAGAATGCGACGAGTGTGGACGAAGTCCGTCATTTGGGTGCTTCAATGCCAAATCTTGATCGATTTTCATCTCGATCTGCTCTGGCTCTTTCAAGAGCATCCAGTCGTCGATCGATTCCAGAATACATCACTCCGGATACTGTTAGACACGTCGTCAATGATGACGACTGTCCAGTGTGTCAGTTGATGATGCCACGTGGAAAAGATGGATGTGTATGTGGTGAAATGTTTCTGAATATGTATTTTTGTTTCTTGTTTCATACAGTTTCCATTCGATTCTTGTTCATTTGACAGTCCAGTTATCATTTTTCAAAATGTTTTCAGCTAAAAAATACTTTCTGTGTAGGTGAGCTCTATCTGTTGTCCCGTTATACTCTGACGTTTTATCGTCTTTTTTTGGATTGAAGTGAAATAGAAAAAGTATTAATTCAACGGAATATATTCTGTTTTCATCTAGATCTTTTAGCCTATAGAATTCTCTTTTGACAATATCAAAGTTTAAAATTTGAATTTAAGGTATCCCGACTGGTGATTCTCCATGAAGAAGCGAACGATGGAAATGCAATGCCCGATTTGACGGGACCAGTTGGAATGGTTTCTAGAGCCGTCGGAAACTTGATCCAGGTAACGTATTTCGAGAGTTGAATAGGTCACTTTGAGCGCATAAAATACCAAGAATTCCTCGATGATTCATAGAAATCCATCCCCCGTATTGCTGATTCCTTATAAAATAAGTCATCGAGTCTTGTTAAAACTCTCATTCCCTTACCCGATTTCCTGTCATTTTTTTCTTGCTGCCCCCAGTTTTTTTGCCTCTTCTGTGTCGGCTCCTAATTCGTTGAGCCAACACACAACAATAGACAAACAAGTCGACAAATAATCGGGCAACGACCAAGACGGCAAATCGGAAGAAGAAGACCATTTTGTTGAGCTTGAGCTTCTTTTGAGTCACCAATTTCTACAGAATTCAATTGTTTTTGTATATAGGAAATGATATAATTAGGAACTTTTTTTGTCTGAATGTCTCTAATGATGCATCGAGATTATATTCATCGATCAATGACTTCACTAACTAAATCAAGTGAAGAATATCGATCGATTTCTATGCGAAGATCAATTCCTAAAAGGTCATCCTGGGGAGATGATCAAAGAAGAAAGAAGAAGGTAAATAGATATGAAAGATGACCAGTTGAGCCTCTTTACTAGAACGAAAACAGACTTTGAGAAGCAAAACGAACGATGCGTTTGTAAACAATTGAAATTTGTTTCTCTCAGGTCGGATACGATACATGCGATCATTCTGATGACCGTATTCTCCAACAAGATATGCCACCAGCACTTCAAAGAGTTGAAGGATCTTCTAAACTTCTTGAAGAAAGTTCATACTCTCTCAAAGTAAGAATTTATATTATTCCAATCTGCAAATGATTTCATTTTCAGCACGATCCCTATTCGGTTCCAGCTCGTAAGAAATTGATTGATGGAGCCCGTGGAATTCTTCAGGGAACATCTGCTCTTCTTCTTTGTTTTGATGAATCTGAAGTTAGAAAGATCATCAGAATCTGTAGAAAAGTGAATGATTATGTTGCCGTTTCTGAAGTTATTGAATCGATGGCTGATCTTCAACAATTCGTAAAAGACATCAGTCCAGTGCTTCATGACGTCACCAACGATGTCAACCTTCGTCAACAAGAACTCACACATCAAGTTCATCGTGAAATTCTCATTCGTTGTCTCGATTCCATCAAAACAATTGCTCCTGTTCTCATTTGTTCCATGAAAACTTCAATTGAGTTGGGAACTCCACATCCACGTCAAGGACATGCTGAAGCTGTTGCAAACAGAAACTTCATGAGTCAAAGAATGACTGAAGAAATGAATGAAATCATTCGTGTTCTTCAATTGACAACTTATGATGAAGATGAATGGGATGCTGATAATGTGACTGTCATGAGAAAAGCATTGTCTGCTGCCAAGTCACTTCTCACTGCAGCCCTTGACTGGTTGGCAGATCCACAAGCCAGACCGGGAGCCGTCGGAGAAAAAGCAATTCGTCGCATCTGCGAATATGCTGATAGAATTGCTGCTCGTGCTCTTCCAGAAGATTCCCAATCCATCAAGAGAAGCATCTTTGAGATCACTTCATTCACTGATGAGTTGTGTAATTTGAGAAACAACGGACAACATGATCGTGAGAATTTGGCTGCCCAAACTGCCAGAAGACTCAAGGATCTCGTCGGATCTCAGCATAGTTCTGGATTGATGAGCGATGCTCTCCAGAATGCTCAACGACATGGAGGAGCCAATCCAGCTCACACTGCCGCTGGACGATTGGAACAGGCTATGAGGTTTCTGAGAATAAATCTTTTCAAATATTGAAACAACTGTTTTCAGATGGCTCGACAACCCAGGTCTTGATGATGGAGGTCTCGGTCTACAGGCTATTCGTCTTCTAACGGCTGATGCTCGCAAGTTGGCTGATCGTTTGAACCCACAAGACAGGTAAGATTCCCCTCTTTGTGTCCACGGATACTTTTCACAGAACAGCTTCTCATCTTCCCTTCCTTTTGTCCGTTCATTTCTCCAACCCATCACTTTCAGAAATCGCCTTCTTGGCCTCTGTTCCGATATTGATCGATTGGCTGCTCAACTTGCTGATCTTGAACGTCGCGGACTTGGAAACTCTCCAGAAGCTCAACAAATCCGTAATCAATTGAGAAATGCTCTTCGTGATTTGGGAGACTTCATGAGAAGAGTTCTCACCGATCGTGTCGTCAGTTTTTCCTTTATTTCTTATCCCTTTGTGCAAATTTCATTTATAAAACAACAGAAAAGTCCGATTTTTCATTTCAGCTTACGGTAACTGAAAAATAAAATCAAAGCTAGTACAAAAAGTTATTTGACTGCATCAGGATCATTCCTTTTCGAACGAAAATTTGAACATTCTAGGTGGACGATTTCGCCGACATCACGACGCCACTCAAACAATTCGTGGAGGCCGTTCACGCCGACCCATACGATCCGAACCGTGAGCAGAACTTCGTCGATAAGTCTCAGCGTCTCTCGGATCACTCTCAATCTATGACAACGACCGCCCGTCTCGTTGCTTCATGTGGACCATCAAAGAGCAAGAAAACAGTAGAAGCTATTCTGGATACGGCTGAGAAGGTCGAACAATTGACACCTCAAATCGTAAATGCCGGACGAGTCAGACTTCATAATCCAGGATCTGAGCAACATTTCGAAAATATTCACAAGTAAGTGACTTTTGAAGAAGAGGAAAAAGGGAGAGTAGAATCAAAATAGAAACACGAAATTCAATTTCTTCTGAAGTGTTTCTTTTCGAAGAATTGAATTTTCGCTTTGAAATTGGTCACTTTAGAAAACATTTTTGTTTGAATGTTTTGGTTTGAACTGACAATTCAATAATTGTTAATATCTCAATATTAGACCCTTTGAATTTCAGACAATACGCCGACGCTCTCCATCGCCTTCGTTCCCACGTCGACGACGCCATCGATACTGGAGAATTCGTTCGTGCTTCAGAATCTGTATGTTCTCTTTTATTTCTTCCTCTTTTCATCTTCTTTTTTGTTCTAGGCTATGCGCCGTTACACCAACAACTGTGAAGGAGCAATCAATGGAGCCGATGCTCATGGAATGGTCAACAATAGTTCACAGATTGCTCGTCTCGGAAACCGTGTATTGATGACTGCACAGAATGAAGCCGATAATTCAGAAGAACCATCATTTGTGTCACGAGTAAGAAATGCCGCCGATCAATTGCACAATGGTGAGTTATTGAATGATAAGTAGAATGAATTTCAATGGAAGACATTGAGTTATTAGAACTTATGTGATTGTGGGCGCACTGGAACCAGAGGAATCATTCGAATTCCTCTTCCGAGATGTTTTTCTTCCATTCGTTTTCATCAATCAAAAGTGACGAGTTTATCCGTCTGTCAGTTATATCTCAACCACATCCCACCCCATCAATTCCTTCCTTCCAATCAAACAGTTTAAGTAGAGAGAAGAGAAAATGAAAAATTGTGGGTGGTTGAGGAAGAGAAAAGGGGGGGGGGGGGGGAAATAATGTTGACTTTGACGTTCATTTTACTCTCCTCCTTCTATTCTCTCACTTTCTTTTTCGTTTTTTTCCGCTCTTTGTTTGTGTGCTCCTTGTAATTTTTTGACGACGACGGGGGCAAACGGGGCTTTTCACCTACATTCGAAACGACCCACGAGACACCAAACAGTTATTACTCTGAAGTTAAGAACTCTTCAACCAGAAACTGTTTTTCCTTTCTTACGTTCCCTGTAACATCATCCAGAACAATGACATTTTCAGTGATTATAGTATCACTTTTTCAATAGTCATTGATACATTTATATGATATCTAGTTATTGCTCCCAACTCAAACACTCATCTTTATTCTCTCGTATCGTTCATTTCGAGTTCTCATTTGTAAATCTGACAGGGGGATAATGATGCCTATCAATCGGTACTCATCATCAGTATCTGATAACTACGACTCATCAGATGAGTATGACAATTATAGTGAGCAGAACTATGAATATGTTTACAAAACTCGTCTGGTGCCCTTCAATCCACAGGTTCTTATCAGTAAGTTTCCACTGGAAAAGGATGAAAAACACTGAATGATTGTTACTATTTTAGAAAAAAAAACATTTTTCAGCCATCCCACCAATGGTGAACAACGCCAAACAGATTGCTCAGAATCCACATGACCAATACGCTGCACAGAACTGGCGTGGAACAAACGATCACTTGTTGAATAGTGTGAGAGCAGTTGGAGACGCCATCACTGGAGTTCCAATGAATAATGGAAGACATTCGAGCTATCAAGAGAGTATTTCAAGAGCATCTCCATATAATCCAGTGAGTTAATCTTCTATGTTCAATGAACTTCTTCTTTTCATCAAAGATCATCTTTGACCTCATAATTTAGTGTTAGTATAGTAAATAGAAACTTCTTCGTTTTGTTTGCTTTCTCCGTCGGTTGAGCACAAGAATGTTCGCATATCCGATCATGAAGAAATGATTGATTTCAAGGAGTTCTTTTATTACGAATATCCTATAAAATCACGATTATTGATTTCAATTTGATAAGACAATTCGCAGAGAAAAAAAGAGAAATTGAATGATTTCTTTGTTTTCAGCCACCACCATCATCTCAAGTAATCCGCAGTGTAAATGCATCTCCGCCATCAGCTCCAATTGTCCATAATAAGATGATCATTCGTGAGGATATTCCAGCTCCGCCACGTCCACCACCACCAGTTGAACTCTCGCCACCACCACGTCCACCACCACCACCAGAGTACGATGAAGAGGAAGAGACACGTGCATTCTGGGAAAGATATCCACTTCCACAAGCATCTCATCAGCCAATGCTTGCCGCTGCTCACAACTTGCATAATGAATTGAAACAATGGAGTTCACAAGAGAATGATATCGTTGCTGCAGCAAAGAGAATGGCTATTCTCATGGCACGACTATCTCAATTAGTGAGAGGAGAAGGAGGAACCAAAAAGGATCTGATCAATTGTTCGAAAGCAATTGCTGATTCTTCGGAAGAAGTTACCAAATTGGCTGTTACACTTGCAAGACTTTGTACTGATATTAAGATGAGAACGGTAATTATTCGTAGTGAATTAATATCTTAATGAGTAAAAACTCTTCAGGCTCTTCTTCAAGTTTCCGAAAGAATTCCAACGATAGCCACACAATTAAAGGTTCTTTCGACAGTCAAAGCAACGATGCTCGGATCAGCAAGTGAGTATTCTGACATTTCATTCTCAGAAATAGTTCATTCGTTTCCAAAACTAGACAATGTAATTCCAGATGTCATCGGCCCATACGGTCAACCAGTCGAGGGTAATTAATTGATTTTCAGAGTTTGAAACTAAAATTGTGTGATTTGAAGTTCCCGTTTTTCCCTCAACTAAACATTTGAAAATTCATTTTTCTCCACCAAGCAGAGTGTGATCTAACATTGATTCCCTTTGATTTTAATTAACAGTATTCGTTTCCATTCGTAATCTTTTGATTTCCAGGTAGCGAAGAAGATGATGAAGCTATGCAACAATTGGTACACAATGCTCAGAACTTGATGCAATCTGTGAAGGATGTTGTTCGTGCCGCTGAAGCTGCTTCTATTAAGATCCGTACTAATTCTGGACTTCGCCTTCGTTGGCTCCGAAAGCCAATGTGGTCTAATTTCTAAATCCCTGTTCTTACTGATTCTCTTTCATCCCAATTTTTGCATATTCTATGTATTTTCTTGTTCTGCTAGTCATATGGCTTTCCTGCATAATACCATTCTCCCCCTTAAATTCTACGTTTTCAGTTTGAAATTGCTCCAATTCTTCCACTCAATGCTTCCTATAAATCCCTCCAAAATGTGCCTTTTTCAACAAAAAATACGTTTCCTCTACCCGTTTACTGTCCATTAAAACTGCCTTATCGCTGGAATTGTTTATGAAAGAAAGATTTTTTCCCGATTTTCTCTTTCCAGTAGTTGTTTATTCAGTAAATTGAAATCATTTAATTTTTCAAGAGACAGAAAAAGTTTCGATTTTTGTAGACATTTTTTATTTTTGAAACCTTCTTTTTTTTAATTAGCCGTCACTTTCTGTTCGAAATATTGAATATTTGTCGGTTTTGTGAATAAAGATTAAATAATCAATATTAATTTCATGAATCATCTAAAATATACTCAATAAATATATTTTCTATATGATCACTCGCAATAATTATTGCAATAAATAATTTGGTTAAGAGCAAATTTGGTTTGTTGCATTAAATAAGAGTGGTTCTTCTTCTCGAAAGTTAACAAAGGAATTACAAAAATGAAAATAACAATTCGTTTTTTAAAGGAACGCTTTGTGGAAGCTGTGATTCAGACAGAGATATTCAATTAACAGACCACTATATATAAATAGTTACAATAAATCCAGTGGCTTATCAGTTTCTGCTTTATATCAACTCTCGAGAGTACTCTCAGTTCAAGATTGAACACTTCACTGTTACAGTGTGTTAGAACTTACATAAGCATCATATGGTTTAGTCATATTTTTGCTTAGTACTATCAAAAAGCTTTCAACATAACAGAAATGAGAAGGCTAGAGGCCATTGGCATGCGAGGGGCATACTTGTACAATAGAGCGCACTTGCCGTTATTAAAGGCGCACTTATTTTTCACAATGGGTCTCGACACGAATGAAATTTTAGGCCGAAAGCTTATAGGATTTCCTTTATTTCTTTCTTTTTCTGCACGAATTCCGTCGTAATGATACGGTTGATGATAGATAAAGATGTGTTTTTTTATTTTGGAGTCGTTATTTACAAAGTTTTGTATTACTAGTAGTCAGATCGCTTCATTTTCGTCAATTTCAATCACCCGTTCTTCTTTTTCACATAGATTTAGTTTTTTTCAGCTTGAGGTACACAATTCAAAAATGAGAGGACCAAAGAAGCATCTTAAGCGCCTCGCTGCCCCAAAGCACTGGATGCTTGACAAACTCGGAGGAGTTTTCGCCGTCCGCCCGAACCCAGGACCACACAAGCTCCGCGAGTCCCTCCCACTCAGCTTGTTCCTCCGCAACCGTCTGAAGTACGCTCTCAACTACACCGAGGCCAAGAAAATCCTCACCCAGAGAGTTGTCCGCGTCGACGGAAAGGTCAGAACCTGCCACAAGTTCCCAACTGGATTCATGGGTTTGTCAGAATGCCACTTGTTCCTTTGATAAATCAGTTTTTAGATGTTGTCGCCATCGACCGTACCAACGAGTATTTCCGTATGCTCTACGACACCAAGGGACGTTACATTGTTCACAGAATTCAAGCTGCCGAGGCTGACTTCAAGCTCTGCAAAGTCAAGTCCGTCCGCACTGTCATCAAGGGAGTTCCAGTCCTCACTACCACCGATGGACGTACCATCCGCTACCCAGACCCACATGTCAAGGTCAACGACACCATCGTTTTCAACATCAACACCCAAAAGATCACCGACTTCGTTAAGTTCGAGCCAGGAAACTTGGCCTACGTCACCGGAGGACGTAACGTTGGACGTGTCGGAATCATTGGACATCGTGAGCGTCTCCCAGGAGCTTTTGACATCATCCACATCAAGGATGCTGCTGGACACTCCTTCGCCACCCGGTAAGTTTGCCTAAAAGGCTAAAGGAGCATGAAGGTCGGGGGCCGCGAGGGTCGTAAAAGTCCGGCTAAGGTTGGTTGCTAATATAAGTCTCTCTTTACAGTATTTCCAACGTCTTCGTCATTGGAAAAGGAAACAAGGCCCTCGTATCCCTTCCATCCGGAGGCGGAGTCCGTCTTACCATTGCTGAAGAGCGTGACAAGCGTATCGCTCAAAAGCACTAAATTTGTTTTTGTTGAAAAAATAAAATTGTTAATCTAAAAATGTGTTCTGCAGTCCATCGAAGCTTGTTTTAGCAAACCTATCGCTTCTGAACAGATAAGGTAGCAACATGGTTACTATAGATGGGTCGAAGAGATATCTGGAAAGCCTTATCGGGGGTCCTCTGTGTTTACAAACATGCTGGCGTTTCGTCTTCTGCCTTGATAAAATCTATAACAAGGTGTGTCACTGAAACCGTGTCCGAAATCGAATCAACCTCTCGGCTAAAGCTCCCTCTGATTTCTCTGCCTGTCGTCGAACCCCATTGCACGTCCGGTGCTCTCGTCGTAGTTGGCAGAAATGAAGTACCGGATTACAGGTGGGACATAATTCATGATGGAGAAGACCACTCCATTCCTTAATTAGACGGTGCTACTGCGAAAAAGAAATTATGTTACAAAACGCATTTCAGTGGTTCAATTTTCTCAATTTTTTGGAAGCTAATACTAAATAGCTAAAGTTATTCTCTTGTAAGAACAACTCAAATTTTGATTCGACTGTTCCTATACGTAACAGTTCTCATCCAGAGTAGCATCAGCGGGTTTCCTCTGCATATGCTCTGTTACTATGAAACATTTCAGATACCATCACTTGGTATCAGGAAAATCCATCAGGTCTGAAGACATTCACATGTTAGATGCACTTCCTCTCGCAACAAATAGTTCTGGAGTTTGCTGTTAGCTTTTTATGGGTGATAATTACAAAAAAGAACCTATTTTCAGTATTCGGTGTGAACGATGGCTGTGAAATGGTCCCAGAATTGATGTCAAAATCATGGACGAATGTTTATCGAATAGACGGAATTCTCAAAAAATCAAAAGAAAATACAGCTGAGATTCCCAAATTTACTAGGCATAAAATCGAAAAAGTTTTATCCCGAATGGAATCCGAATTTCGTGGAGCGTCGTTCCGACATGCGAATGTGGACTTAGAAGTCAGCAGCTTGAATTTTATTTTCAGAAAATTAAAAATTATTTCATTTCAGAGCACAGAAGCGTTTGAATTAGCACGACGGGGTGTGCCCAGAGCTCAACTTCCTGGAGCTCAAATCGTGTATTCAATCGACTTAAATTGGTTTAGATCTCCACGGTTTTCAGTTACAATTCAATGCTCTGGTGAGGATGATGAGATGTTGAGGTATATAGTAAAAAGGATATTCCAATAATCTTATATTCATAAATGTGGTTTACAAAAAGCGTTTTTCAGACAACTGATTGAAACTATCGGTTCGAATCTTGGATCAGAGTCAATGACAATTCGATTACAAAGACAACATTTCGGTCCATTTGGAAGTGAGAATTCATTACTTGAGAAACAAATAAATCTTCAAAACATCGTCAGAAATATCCATTTAAATCGGTTAGATCTTATTCTGAATTGTATCCTAAATTCTTCTATTCAGGGATATTCTGGCTTCATCCAAAACGATTGATGACAAAGTCATAACAGAGAGCTCCGAAGAAATCCAATCCGTCAAAAGCCGAGATATCTTTGATGGATTCGGATTGAGGGAATCTACAAAACTAGGGGATTACGATGCGATGAGACCAGCTTGGCCGAGAAATTATTGACTCTAATCTAAACTTTATTATTTTGAGAGAAAAAATAGATATTAAAAAAATAAATATGAAAATTCAGAAAGTTTCAGAGAAATATATATGCTCGTGCATTGCAAAGATAATCAATCTTCTGTTAGAAAAGTATGAAATAAGATGAAATGAAAAATATTATTTTTATGGTAACAGAGGGATGAGCGGAGAGACGGTAATCAAATTCCAATGGAATCATCGTTCGGTTAATTTAGAAAGAAGCTGCGAGGAGAATAGCTCCGATGGCGAACAAATGCGTGGCAAATGATGTGGATCCTTTGGTGGTCGACTCAACAGGTGGAGAAGAAGCTGGAGCTTCAGAAGAGATGACTGGTGGAGCAACCGATGGAACCTGCAATTCATTCATTTTCATGTGTTCCTAGTTTTAATTATAAAACAGGAAAAAAAATTCTTTGATGTCTTGAAAAAACTATTGAACGACTACAGTAACCCGTGACGTACCGCAGAAGCAGCTCCTCCAGCTTGTCCTGTAACTTCTCCGCCAGCAGCAGCAGCCTGTTTAGTTGGTTCAGCTCCACCTCCAACTGCTCCAGTAACTGGTGCTTCAGCAGCAGCTTCGGTTGTCACAACCACAGCTGGAGCCTCGTCATCAGCTGAAAAATGAAAGAATTTGAAACACAATTCAATGATGACGTGTATTACCGTATACCGCAGCGAACATCATTGAAATGGTGGCAAAAAGAACGAAAGATGTTCCGAATTTCATCTTGATTGAAGTGGATTTAAGGCTGAAAATTGGTTTTCGAAAAATTGAAATTGGAATAAAAACGATTGAAAATAGGACGAGAGAGGCTTCGAAAAGAAACGAAAAACGTGTCGAAAGTGAGTTGGATGTAGTGTTTTATAGACTGTAAATGTTCTCACGGTATGGTACTGAATATGGAAATAAGCCTCTTCCATCTCTATATTCTTTTTTTTGTGAACATATCAAAACGATCATTTGACAACAAAAGAAATGGAAAAGTAAGAAAGAAAAGGAGAAAAAGAGGTGGATGAAGAATACAAAAAGAGGGGGTGTGCAATACCCATTCGAATCGCAGTTTTATAGATATAGATTCGAATCGAAAACGAAACGAATCGTGTATGTTTTATAGGTTGATTCCTCCTCTCCGCAGGAACTTCAACACAGAAAAAACGAGGAGGGGAGGAACGAAATGAGAGATTACTGACGAGTTTTTAACCGTTTGAATGATGTGACAATGCAGACACATCAGATGGTCAAAGAGTCTCGAATGAAATGAAAAGAGCCAGAAGATAAGGCTCAATCAGCTTTAGTGTATGGATTACTTACGTGGGCGGAGCTTAGTTGGCTCTCTTCGACACAAAATAATGTAGTTTTTATGTAAAAGAGACTCGGCTTTCTGATTAATTCGTAGTCGTCAAACGAATTGAATCTAGAAAAACGCCTTCTATATAGTTGTTTTGTCATTCGAAAACCGATATCAGGAAATGGAAATAATATTGTTTTTGTAACGATAATATATCATTTTCATCAGTTGAAACAACGGAAATTAGATGTATAGTTTTTTGTGTCAAAATAAGAAAAACAGGTAAGAAAAGAGAACTGAATAGAGACAAAACTGATCTCAATTATAATTTGGTTGGTCATTTAAATTTCATGAATTAGCCAGGGAGGAAGTAGTTCAATGACCTTCAATATCATATATCTAACAATAGTATGACATATAAGGTAACTACTCAATTCTGGAAAACTCTTTCAACTTTTCATCTTTCGAGTTGTCAACATATACCGTAACCAACCAATTCAAACATCATAAACCATGACTCATAACTATTCTTTTATGCTCTAAGATTCATATTCTGAAACCGATTCTATTGAAAAATGACGTTTTATCTGACAAAAGACTCAATCATTTCTTCTATTCAAAGCGAGTCTTTCATCATGAAAAAAGAAAATATTGTGAAGAAAAGTGATATGGTTTCAGAAAGTTTCAACACAAAGTGTTTATACCGGAAAACTCGTCATGCGATAGAAATTCGACGAAAACTTTGGAGATTCAGGTTGGGAAAAATCAGAAAACTCGTGAAAAAGAACAACAAAACTTTCCAAATAACACGGAAAAACTTGTTTTTGTACTATATGTTTACTGATCAATCAGATATTTTATCAACTGATTATAAACATATTATCTTGATTTGTCAAATGAGAAGAAGAGTTTAATGAAGAGAAGATGTGAATGAATGAAATCTGAAAAAATAATACCCCCGTCCATCAGTAATATTATTATGTAACCTACCAGTCGGAGGATCCTCATAAATAAAAATAAAAGACTAAAAATCCGAAAGAATGTTATGTACCTCCTCCTTCTTTCCAACTGAACACATGAATGTGTAAACACGTCTTCTGGTTATTTTTTGTGCTGCTCTCTTTGCGTAAAAATATATAGAAGAGGAGGACAGAGAGAGGAGAAATCTAATTGAGAATTCTGAAAAGAAGAAGGGCGATCCGACCAAAAATAGGAAGAACAAGTGGAAAAAGTGAAACCAAGGAACGATGGAATCGAACGGAATTGCTACAGTTCAGATACTCTCTGAATTCGAAATTAGACCGGAAAAGCGTCTTGATTGAAAGAGTAAACGGAAAAGACCAAGTTTAAAGTATCAAATGGATTCTCTAGACAACAATTAACCAATGTACTTACTTGGAGAAGTCTCGTATTTCTTGAAGTCAAAGAACAAGATTTGGAGGAAAAGAATCTGATGAAATCCTGAAGAATCAGGAAGTTACTCAAAGAGTCCAAACAATTCAACAAAAATTGTTGGGTGTGAAAAATGGGAAGAAAACGAAGAATGATGTGCTCATAATCCATCTTTTCTCCAATTTGATATTCTATTCTTCTCCTATTTTCTTATTCTTCTTCATGACGATTCCTCTGTGAGAAGAAGACGAAGAAAAATAATGTATTCATCACAAATGTTGTGAAATATTATGAATGGAAAAGTGATTAGTAGGAGAGTGGAACATCTGAACATCTGTTGACATGTGACTTCGAATTCAGAATTGTCATATTTTATGCGCACTTTTGGCTCATAATACTATTTGAAGCTACGGTGTCTCGAAAAGATGATCATCAAGATGACGAGAATGAGAAAGAAAGAAAGAGAGAAAGAAAGAAAGAGAGTGAGAGTAAGAGAGAGAGAGAGAGAGAGAGAGAAGAGGGAAATATGTCGAATACAGTAACTTACCATAAATCCTTAATGTTGAAATGAACGATTTTAAGGAAAATGTCCATTTATTTTTCCGGTTCTTATATTGAGATATCAGTAAACACTCAATTCCATTTCTTAGCCGATCACCTGCCCCATCGAATAAGAAATCAAAACAACTGTCTGTAAATCCCAAAACTATGATATCAGCCGAAAAAAGATGTTTGACACCGTCTTAAATCTATTTTTCTTTATTTATCATTACTATTTTCTTCATTAAACTGAGTGTGACATCCGTGGGAATTCCTTAAAACGGAAAAGGCGATTTGCGATGGGCGGCGACAGATTTTATTTATTATCTTTCACTGGTCTCTTCGTTTTCTTCAAAATACATTTTTTCGTATTATGCGGAGGAAACGAGGGAAAAACAAGATGAATAAGATAAGTGAACACAATTTTTTCTCGGAAAGAACCTCGGAAAAAAGGAAGAAAAAGCAGAATAGAAAGGAGGGGATCTTTTGGAAATGAGTAATCAGATTAAACGAAAATAAATGAAATAAAATTATTTTGAGTGTTGCGAAACATTTTCAAAGATATATTTACTTTGAGCAGCGAACTTTAGAAAAAAGGATTACTGTAAAGGATTTTGGAATACTTGGTCACGCGTATGCTTGATCCATTCTCGAGAATGTTTGAAACAATATTGAGAAAAACCAGAATCATTATTTACTAAAAGAAGATAATTCTTCAGCAGAACATCTGCACTCAGGATTGTTAGGTTTTCATTTTCAGGAGAGATCTCACCAGATAATTGATGGAGAATACTTTGAAAGTATTGGGAGCAAAGGATGAAAACACAGAATGTCCGACGATCTCTCCTTCGTCGTCTTCTTCATCATTTTTTCTATCATCATCAATGCAACTGGAGCCAGAAGATATCCTCGGGAAAAACTTGAAATTCGACACCAATTTTTCGTCGCTTTGCATTTGCGTTTTTTCTTTTTTTTTTGGTTCCCCTCATTATAAAAGGCCGATTTTTGGTGTTTGTTTGAAGAATAAATGAGGAGGTGGAGGAGGAGGCACGGTAACATTCAATTCTGAGAATATAATAAAAAAAAGATATGAAAACATCCGGAATGGATATCACAATGTGATACAGAATACAAATTGTATAGAAAATCTAGAAAAATGTATGAAAAGAGAGAAATGAAAATACGAGATGATATAGCAATAACAATTGATATGAAGAGAGAAATAATTGTGTATTCGTGGGGGTGACCAACAAAAAATAATATGAATCGAGACACATTTTTTCATTCAATGTCTATCGGTTATTGGCTGTTTATGATGAGAAAAAAGCACGAGAAATGGGGTGTCGATTCGATAATCGAAAGGAGTTTTGATTGATTTTGGAATGAATCATGGAGAAATTGGAATCCGCCTCCGGAAATCGGAAAACGGTGTTTTTGGTTTCGAATAGAAAAGTTTCAGAAAATAAATCTTCTAGTTTGAGACTACGAGATGACCAGAAGTTTCCAATCAAACGGCTCGATGGGAACATAAGGATTCCAAAAAGTTTAAATTGTTCTCAACTTTCAAAAATAAATTGTCTTCCGCTTCGAGTGAAAATTAAAAACGTGTTCGATTCGTATCTGATTTTTTTCTTGGTTTTCCGAATAAAAAAGTAGTCAATTTTCTGAAATTTTTCAATTAGTCGATTAGTTCTCACTCGCGAATTGACAAAATCCTACTCGATAAGAATGGACCGGAATCATTCGATTTGTGTCATCTTTCTTGCCATGCTTTGCTACGGTTTGATTGTTAAAATGAATGAAAATATCCAATTCTTTCCAGGAGTATACGGAGACAACATTACAGATAATACTGCAGGTCATGGTCCGTTCGTAAATAATATTTCGAACGATTTTCTGGAAAGTCTTTATGGAAATGTCATTGAGACAAGTTCTGAAAAACCAACAACGACAGAAGATCCTACAACAGAAGATCCTACAACCGAAAAACCGTCAACGAAAGAGCCTTCGACAGAAGAACCGACAACTGAGATGACAACAACGGAAGAGAAAACAACGAAAGAGGTTACAACTAAGAATCTAACTTCTGAATATCCAACGACTACAGGGTGGCTGAAAAGCATTGAGACACTTGTTTTCTGTTGTTTTTTGTTGAATTTTCAAAAATAGAGTTTCAACAAAATAACCAAGCTTATTTTTCAAACAAATGATAGTAATAGAAAAGTTATCAGAGGAGATATTCGAAGTTTGAGCTTTTGGCCTTGATCCACGCCCTCGAACAATCTGGAACAAAAGAGGCAATGCGCCGCAGGTAGTCGTCGTTGAGATCACCCATGCTTTGAGCAAAGCGGTCTTCAATTCCCAAATGCCAAAAACATCAGCAATTGGTATCAAAAGATGAAGCAGAATTTCCTGAACGTTTTATGGTGTATAAAAAATTGTTTCCGAAATCGTTGATGGTGTGGGCTGGATTGACGTCAAAAGGTTAGGTCCCATTGGTTTTCATTGATAGAAATGTGAAAATCAACTCGGACTTGTACCAAAAAATGAGTTTGATGAATGTTTTACGTCCGTGGGTCACTAGCGATTTTGGCCAGCAACCTTTCATCATTCAACAAGATCGGGTCCCCGTCCCATGGCTCGAAATCCACGAAAACTGTTCTCGACGCTCATTTCCCTGGATACTTGGGCACGGACATGTGGCCCGATTCCTCGCCCGATAAGAATCCTCTCTTCTTTTCCGTTTGGGGATATTCGGAGGAGAAGGTAATGGCTCGATCTCACCCAAATGTGGAGTCACTGAAGGCCCTTTGCTCAAAGCATGGGATGATCTTGACGACGACTACCTGCGACTCACTGCCTCTTTTGTTCCAGCTCGATTAAGGGCGTGGATCAAGGCCAAACGCTCAAACTTCGAATATCTCCTCTGATAACTTTTCTATTACTATCATTTGTTCAAAAAATATATTTTTCTCTTTTGTTGAAAACTCTATTTTTGAAAATACAACAAAAAACACGTTTCTCAATACTTTTCAGCCACCCTTCATTGAAATAACTACGACGCAAAGAGTCGAAGAACCAACTACGGAGGCACCAACAACAGGAGATCTGACTACAGTTATAACGACTACTGAGAGTTTGATGAAGGATGAAACTACAGAAAAGGCATCCACAGCCACTCAAAACCCAAAAATCTTGACAACAGAAGAACAAAAAACTGCCGAAACAACAACAAACAAACCAGTGGATTGGAGTACGGATAAGATGAAAACTGAGGAAACGACTTCGGAAACAAAGATATATTCATTTTCAACTGTCGATCCTTCAGCAATAATTCGTTTGGCACCTGGAAAGGTACGGTAGAAAACAGATTTCAATTTCATGGTTTTTCCCCCATCCATTTATCTTACAGTTTTCTGATAATACTCTTCCGGATGGCCGAAAGATCAGCGATTTGGGCAATGATTTCAAAATTTATGTAAGTAAAAACTGTTTTAATTAAATGAAACGTATCAATTTGCAGTCTGGAATAAACGATTGGAGTCGAATTGTTGCAAACAATAAAGCAGTTTATGTTCTTCATCCGGTTCAACGAAATGATGGAAAAACAATGTTCGATCCGTATACAATTGGACAAGTTCTTGGATATATTTATGAAAAAAAGGAATTTGGACAAAATAAACCACCTGGAGGCAAATATACAATCGAATTGATGGGAAAATCGATTCCATCTGTGAAGAAGCGAAATATAAAAAAAAGAAGAAATTATCGTAAGACACTTCTTTTCAAATAGTCAGTGCATGAGCAAATTCGATTAGTTCTTTTTATTTATGGGGAAATAAAGTTTTATTCCATCTTCAAGAAGATTTGTTATTTTTTGTTTTTGTTAACACAGAAATATAATTATTTTTAATACCTGAACTCTTCTTCTTCCTCAGTTTTAATAATTTGATGACAGGTGACTTAAATATGAAATTCAAAAAACAAGGATTGCTCAGGTGAAAATGCTAGCTTTACCTCAATGGAGTCTTGCAATTTCCTCTTCGAATCTATCGAAAAGTAAATATTCATTTAGTTTTCTGTCATTCAAAATGCTCGAAACTCTGACAAAAGTATGGTTAACATATGGAATTCTATCAGCAATTCTCATGATTTTTCTGTTTATTTTGTTATCAAAAGACAAGAAATTCACATTTTCTTTCTATCGAATCATAAAAATGGATCTAATTCTCAATGTTTTTTGTTGGATAAACACATGGCCGAATCGTATGGTTTTCAGAAGAGATGGAGTTGATTTCATTCTTCCAATCTATGAAAACTTCAGATATTTTCTCCTTATTACCTATTTCGTTATGAATGTTTTTCTTCATATTCAGAGTCTCAGCTCTATTTTAGTTTGTCTCCATCGACTATCTACTGCGAAATTCAAAAACTCAAATGAGTTTTGGAGCAAATATTATCTTTTATTCTATTTGGGAGTGCTGATTTATTCTTTTGGAGCCACTCAATTCCTTCATTTAAATGAAGTTGAATTCGATTATGAACAGAGAATATTCCATACAACTCCACTAACAGAGGTTTCTTTTTTTAACAAAACAATGAAATTATTCTCTTTTTGAAGGATCAATACTTCATGAATAGAATATATCTTCGATTCTTCATTTCACTATATCTTTTTTCGATAGTTTTCATTGGATTTTTTACAATATATCATGTGAAGAAAAGATTAGATAATCAGTCGATTCAACATAAATCATTACTCCGTAGAATGTCAAGAATCACAATTGCTCACACTTTTGTTTATGCTCTTTTATTATTTTGGCAGATAGGAAGTCCGTTTTTGGTATTCAACAATTCTGTCAATATTCTGATGACTGCTTCCGATATGGTAAAGATATCTGAACTTCTAGGAAATGTTAGTTATTTGTTTTAGGTGACATTTTCGATGGCTTATATTCTAATTCTGTTTGATGGAAATGTTCGATCTGCAATAAGAAATAAGATTCCATTCACTATAATGATCAGAGGAAGAGTTTCTGATTTGCAAAGTACTCAAAACAATTCCAGTCGTATAATTGTTATGTGAGAGAATGAGAGAATGAGAGAGAGAGAATGAGAGAGAGAGAGAGAGAGAGAGAGAGAGAGAGAGAGAGAGAGAGAATGAGAGAGAGAGAGAGAATGAGAGAGAGAGAGAGAGAGAGAGAGATTGAAATGTTTGCATGCTATTTCCAATGTAAAATTCATTCGAAATGAGTCTAGAAAGTGTCGAATATAATGAAAACCTATGCTATTCTATTCAAATATATTGCTTCTCAAGTGCAAAATTCCCTCCATTCACATATTATAAAATGGAAATAATTCTTGTTATCTGGATACTTATCGGTATTTTTTCAACAACTCTTACAGTTTTTCAAATTGTTTATTTGTCAATTCATAGATCATTCTCATATTCATTCTATCGTGTTATTCTAGTTCATCTTATTCTAAATACTTTCTGTTGGATAAACACGTGGCCACATCGTTTGATATTTCGTCCAGAAGCCGAATTCTTCGTTTTACCTATTTTTGAAAATTGCAAAATACTTTTATCCATTTCATTATTTTTAATTGTTTTCTTCTTTCATGTTCAAAGTTTGAGTATAATTGCCATTTGTGCCCATCGATTGACAACTACGATTCTAACAGAATCGAACTCCTTTTGGAACAAATTCTATCTTTTTATTTATTTTGGAATTTTTATTTTTTCCTTTCTAGTCACTAAAGGAATGACTTTTAGTGATTTCTCTTATGACTATAATTCAAAACGATTCGTGTTTTTTCAATTGACAACAGTAAGACAACTCGTAATTTGTTTTATTTTGAATGTTTTCATTTCAGGAAATATATGAAAACAATTCGAATTATCTCTCCGTTTTCATGATTTTCTACTTTCTTGTCATTCTTATTCTCGGCGTTTTAACATTCATCGAAGTTAAAAAACGATTGAAAAGTCAAGCGAATCAACATAAAGATCTCCTCCGTGTCAGATCGAAAATAGCAATTGCTCATACTGCTCTCTATGCTTTTTTCCTTTTTTGGAGAGTTTCAAGTAATTTTTCTTCCACAATCATGAATATTACTCTTCTGATGACAGTTTCCGATTTGGTAAGCAGTTCTTCCTCCCTTTTCTTTTCATTTCTGAGTTTTCAGATGACATTCTCAATGTCTTACATGTTGGTTATATTCGATAAGAACGTCAGACAAGCACTTTTATCTGGTATTTTGTTATAAAAAACCTTTCATTCTTATTTTTTATTGTTAAGTTTGAATTTTGAAAGAAAAAAAGTTTGAAGTTTGTTTTTTTATATTGGAGAAAAAGACAGAAATCGGAACACTATAAAATGAGAAATCGGGGATCGATCGAAGCATTAATATTGGATTTCATTCGGAATGAATCAGTTGAAACCACGAGGAATATTAATGCAAATTTAATAATTTATAATCAACTTTTCAGAATAGTTTTCCGGATCAAAGTCCATTTTGATTTACGGAAGTTGTGAACTAGAAAAATATAGAAAATAGGTTAGAATGCTTTTCGATGAAAAATGTCATTTCAAACATGAAATTAGTAGAAGTACAACTGAAAGAAAGGAGAAAATTTGACATTTCTAGATTTCGATATAAAATGGCTTGATGTTTTTGTAAACAAATCAGTCTCACGACACTCGTTCATCGTTTTCATCCGCCCAAATGGACGGTTTTCTGATTTTGTGGCTTTTTGTGGGAACCGTTTCCACGACATTAACTGTTTTTCTTATTTATATATTATCATTCCATAAATCTTTCTCTTATTCATTCTATCGAGTCGTGGTTGTTGGACTCATTTTCAATTTGCTTTGTTGGATGAATACGTGGATTCATCGATTAACTTTTAGACCAAATGCAGAGAAATTGATTCTTCCAATATTCGAAAATGCTCGTTTTGTGATCGAAATTTCAAGATTCCTCGTTTTTTTCTTTTTCCACTTCCAGAGTATGACTATCATTATAACAATTTCCCACCGTCTCACAACTATATTATTCGAAAACGCGAACAAATTTTGGATACGTTATTATCTTTTAGTCTACTCTATCGTTTTTATTTGGAGTTGTTGCCTTTCCACACAGCATACTTCACGAGATATGTACTTCGACTACGACACAAGAGTCTTCGTTTCAATTCCTCAGAACCCCGTAACGTTCTTTTTTTTATTTTATATCTTCATCTCCCGTTACAGGATAAACTGAGCAAGAGTGGAACAGTCTTTATTTTGTCGACAGCGGCATATTTAATTTTTTCGTCTTTTCTAGGAATTTTAAACCTGATTCAACTCAAAAAGCGCTTAGAAAATCACAGTCAACAAATGGAAATCCTCCGTCGATTGTCATATATCACACTGGTCAATACAATGGTTTATATTCTTTTTCTGTTTCTACAAATGATTTCATACTTTGTGAGCTACTATTTGACCCTTGATTTGGTGATGACTGTCTCCGATCTGGTATAGAGGAAATCAATTGAAATGAAAACAAATTTTCTTTCAGGTAACATTTTCGATGTCATACACTCTCATTTTCCTCGATAAAAACATTCGAGAGTTATTTGAAGGACAACTGATGATAGGACGAGAAAGAACTCGGGTTCAAGATTCATTCGTTCTGTCATGATATGCTAACATCATAATGTTTACCACAAAGTATAGGTTTTTAATTTTTATTTTTTATTGGAAAGACAATTATATTTAATAAATTCTGGACTTTCTTCCAATTTAATTTTACTCTTTGACTGGTGCCCATTTCGATGGAGCTTCTTCGATTGTTTCATTGTCATTTGCTGCTCTTTCCGGCATGATTGATGGAGCTGAAAACTTTCACCGTCTCTGAATATTTATTTGCAAAATACCTGGTGCAGCAGCTTCCGGTTTCTTCTCATCTGGAGCAGGCGAAGCTTCTGCAGGTTTTTGGTTAGTATCAGGAGAAGAAGGAACAGGTTTCTCTTTTGACATATCACGTGGCTTCAGTTTCGATGCATTGTTTTTCTATAAATGAACCTGCATTTCTGTTCTAAATAATAAGAGAGCTCACTTCTTTTTTACACCCGACACCGATGAAAACCAAGAGTACGATGTTCATAAGAATGTTTAAAAACACGAACATCGTCTTGGGTATGTGATGGAAAAGAGTGCCGAATTCGAACCAATTTGAACGCGAATTGTCTTGATGATCCGTTGTTTTATTCTATTTAAGAATTAATTCAATTCGTTCCGAATTTCATGAACAATGTGTTTATTTAACTGAGTTCACGAAACTGAGTTCACGAATGAAGTACGTCAATTGTTTTTTTTCTGATAGATTATTAAAGTATTTGTGAGCCCGTGTTCTGGTTTGAAAGGTATTTTTATTTGGGTATCAAATGCTTTGCAAAGGATCGTTGAGATCACTTTTCATAACTTTTATTAATGTACTTTTTTTCCAAATAAAATAAATTATTTTCCGTTTTTGAGTCATTATTTCAACTTGAAATTCTCGGAAGAAAATGCCATTTTTATATTCTCGTCAAATGCCAAAAGTATATATGTCATTGAGAATGTCATCTGAAAAGGAAGAAGTTTCTCTGTTTTCTCTTAGTTTTAGACTCACGCAATCAAGAATAGTGAACATTAATTCAACAGTAACATTCTCAATTTGTAAGAAGAAAGAAGCAAGGAGCAGCGAGAGACAGAAGATTCGAAAGAATGTATGTGCTAAAATGACGAGTGACGAGTGATGATATCCTTTATCTTGATGCTTGTTCAGTTTACAAATAGTGATTAAACCGATTATAAGACTGATCAAAATATAAAGAATCAGGAAGAATGCAATAAGGAAAATGCTCATTATACCGTCGCCCTGTGTAAATGATTCAATTATTTTAACGTTTGGAAGTTATCTCACCAAACTCCAAACGATAAATCTGAATTTTCCAGTTTCTGAGAAGAAATCCACAGTTGGTGGAAAAGCTAGAAATTTACCAGCAAGACACGAAACGATAAGAACAACAGTGTAAATGAGAATGAACCATCGATTCCAAAAATCATTTCTCTCTTTATATTTCAATGGATTTGCCATTCTCAGTCTATTGATACAAATAATAATTGAACTAATTGATTGAAAATGGAGAAATGCGATTCCAAGAACCATGAAGAAATTGAATAATTTTGGAAAATGTTTGAAGAAAACTTTAGCGAAATACGAGAAATCTTCCGTATAAACCATTCGACTTGGCCATGAATTTATCCAACTCAATATTACAAAAATCAAATGAACAGCCACAAGACGATAGAAAGATCGTGTCATGAGTTGACTTGAAATGATTGTTATTACGAGAAATGCAGAAAGAAATACAGAAATTAGACCGTATCCAAGCCATATTTTACATATCAAATACATGATTCGAAAACTGCTGAAACTGAAATTAGAGCTGATATGAGAGGTTATATAAAGAGGAAAAGGGCAGCTGAAAAACGTGATGAAATTCTCTGAAATCACACGACAATTTAATCTTCAGTTTCAGGTGAAAATTAGTTTTGATAAACAGAAATAAAGTTTGATTTTTTGAATTTTTTTAGCCTAGACTTTTGTCTCGAATGTCTTAATTCTGGTATGACAAATTTCTGTTTATCACCTATTGTTCTGTACTGGTAAATGAAAAACCTCTGGAGATATCAAGTATTAATAAATATCACTTTATTAAAAAAAAACAATACAATATAAATGTTCAGGAAATCATCAACGCCTCAATTTATATCTTCTATTATTGATTTCATTCCTTATACTACTGATTTCATTTTTGAAAGCACAAACATTATGAACTATCGGATCGTATAATTGAAAAGTTTCAGCATTTCGGAGATGCGGTTTTGAATCTTTCACTTTGACGAGCGTCTTATAATCACATGATCTATCAAGAACATTTTTCACTGTTTTGTAAATTTCTTTGTCTTGGGCAGAAGAGTTTCTGCTAGTTGCGATATTTTTGAAACATTGAAGTTCTTGAGCAAGTAGATCTTTTGATTCTTGCAAACGAGCATGTTCTGGATATGGATCATGCCAAACAAAGAATGTCACAGTACAATCGAAGAAGTCTTCAAAAAGGAATGTAGCAGTGAGTCCATCGGGACGAGTTATATCAAATCCTTCAGAACAATCGACTTGTCGTTCCGGTTTGTATTTAAGATCGGAACTGAAATTACAGAAATTGAAGAATTTGATTCAAAAGAAGTGGAAACTTACAAATAATATTTTGATCGAACTCTTGGATTCCATGGTTTCCATTTCAAAACGTCACTTTTAGGGACAAATGGATCGTTCTCATCCCATCCGAATACTATCATTTCGATAGTCTGATCTGTTGAATTATACCAATTTTCAGCAAAAGTCATGAGATCGGAACGAGATAGTTTGTGGTTCATGAATGAAGCTTTTCGGCATTTCATTGATAGAAGACCAGGAAGTGTCAACCAATTGGCATATGCTATCCGAACATAATTCAAATGTTTAATCTGCAAAGGAAGAATGAAGGGAATGTCACAAACGGAGTACTTACCTGATCAACTTCTATTTCATTTTCTTGTGTGAATAAGGCATCAAACTCGTTTTCTACTTTTACAGAATCCAGAATTTCATACAAATCATGCTCGTATTTCGGATCCAAGGTCCTTTCGTTAATAATCAAGTTTCGACATTTTGGGAAATTGATGAGGATGCCATGAAGATTTCGAATGTTTTCTAAATCGATAGACAGATCGACTGGACCGGGAAGAATATCGAATAGATATTTGAAGACGACAATCATTCCGAATTCCGAGTTATGATAAGCTGATGAAATCATCTGATCAGTTATGATGCTGAAAAGAAGAAATTGAATGAATTGAACTGTTTTCATTTTGGAATTCAGAAAATAAAATAGCATTCTCGTTGACTAACCATTTCTTAAAATGATGGCATCCGAGAAAAATTTCTTTTGATTCTTTCTTCTCAAAGAATCTGTCGCAGACAAAACGCCACGTCAATTTGTGTTCATTCAATCCATTCTTTTTCTTGAAAGTTGTTACGATTGAAAAAGGAAGCTCTTCGAAGTTGACATGGTGTTCGATAGCTCTTAACTTAATCGATCGAAGGAGATTTTTGATTCGATTGGAGATGAAAGACAAGTTGAGTCTGCAAGGAATTAGAGATGAGAATCAACCACATCCACGTGTGTCATTCACTCACATTTCGAGCACATTAAGTTCATGGAATACTTCTCGCAGAACGACGGTCGGAAGGTTCAGCAGCAAAAAAGGAGACGTCATTTGCAGTAGAAAATAGGAACAATGAGATGAAAACGGAGTGTGAGTGGATGCCGTGCAGACTGGAAAAAGGTACGTCCCTTCTTCCCGTGAACGGAATCTCTATCTAAGGACATCTGTCAATCATTTTAGAGTCATCCCAGAGGGCTCATTTCGGTTTTTTTAAAGAGTAATAATAGGTGACAAATGATGTACGAATGGTAAGATAAACATGACATTTTTCTTCTGGGAAGCCCGAATTGATGGGATTATCTGTCGAAACATCTGTTGGTAGAATCAGAAATCGAGTGCTAATAGTCCCTTTCTATGGGAATGTAGAACCTATCCGGTGGATTGACTCATAGTATGGAAAGGAAAAGTTCAATTCCAAGGGAACAAGCGTGTTGATTCTCAGAACTTGCATCAAACTTCGCTTCGTTTTGTTATGTCCCTTTGGATAATTGAGGTGTACACGGTAATGATCATGTGACATTTTCTTCGTTTTCAGAAATCACTTCAAACCGAAATCGTCTCAGTCGTCATCATTTCACTGAAAAATACTTCTTCTCTGTCTGAAATCCAAAATCTTCGTTTGACTATCCGTCAGAAGTTATACGGTATCGGCCATATCATCTGATCCTTGATCTTATCTTAAGAAAGCGAAAATTTTACTACGTATCCGAGGTATATACTTTAAAAGTTATTGGATTTCTCATCGCATTATTCAGTTATTTCAATTTTAAACAGTTTCTTCAAAATCAAAACTGTTGTGAAGACCTCTTCGATTAAGAGACTTCATTATTCCACCTGTTTTCAAAGTTTGAGTAACATCAAAGTTCTGCACGTCTGAAATTCTGATTCTCTCAACAAAACCTCTAATTATACATTTTCTTCTTATTCGAAATCTGCTTTTTTTCGTTTTTCGACTGACATTCATATCTGAGTTTTCACTTCTCTCTTTTTTTCATATTTCAACACATTCTATCAGAAAAATGTCGGATTTCTTCCTAGATGTCGTCAGCTTTTTATCGGAGAAATATATGTATTTTGAGTTTCTTCCGGCATGTATCGGAGTGATTCTGAATCTATTTCATTTGTTTATTCTTACTCGAAAATCAATGAGAACAAGTAGTATAAATACGGTGTTGATTGGAATTTCCATTTGTGATTTGTTGAATATGAGCCATTTGGTCTACAAAAATGTTTCTGTTTTCTCGATTACAGATAATGATTGGTACTTTTAAATCTGTTTTCTTCTCTTTATTCATATCTTTCAGTACGAATTCAACAGAACGATTAAAAGTCATGTGTTATTTGATAATAATGGCAATAAAAGAAATAGCAAGTCGTTTATCTTCGTGGCTCGGAATTCTTCTTGCACTCATTCGTCTTATTATTGTAAAAAGCTCTGTGAATCCAAAGATAAACCAAGTTTCAAAACAAATTTTTGGTTTGAAAGCATCACTTGTTGCACTATTCTTCAGCGTTTTAGTTTCTTCGTTTTACTTTGGAAGAATTCGAATCGTCGATGTTCAAAAGCCTTGGACTCCACCTGAACGGTTAAAGTTCAATTCATTCAAATCACAATGAAATCAGTTTCAGTTGTAAAAACTTTCCGTCCAATTATACAGAACCACAGTATACTATCACTCTCTCAGATTTCTTCATGATTAATACTGATACTGCTTATCAAATTTATTTTATTGGAGACGGAGTTTTGAAAGTATCCGATATCATTCATTTGAATGAAATTCTGAATACTTTCAGATTATTTCTGCGATAATCTTGCCCATTTTAACAGTTTTACTCATAAGAGAAATGAAGATTGCAAGAGAAAAAATCAGTGCGACTCATTCAGTCAGTCAACTGAGAAACCCCTCGGAACCGTGAGTTCATCTTAAACAGGAAAACAATTTTATGAATTTTCAGTTTGAAATCTGATCATACGACTAGATTTATTGCTCTAATGACTATGACATTTATGATTTCCGATGGACCGATTGGAGTTGTTTACGTGATTCAAGGTTTTCTCATTCATCAAAAGTTTTTCGAATCTTTGTGAGTTTTCATGAGAAAAGAAAAGAATAGAAAACAGTTTTCAGAACATTAATTTCAATGTGCATTTCAATATTGACAATTTTCATGACATTCAATGCATCAATTCATTGTATTATATCTCTGACACTTTCATCTCCTTATCGAGAAACTGTCAAATCTTTATTTATTCGCCAAAAAGTTAATCCGAGTACAGTAAGAACTTCAAACACTTATTTCTCTAAATGAAACAATTTAAGACAGCAAGAATCAGCGGATCTGCATTGAGTAGGAATGGACTACAAGCGATTTAACTTTTTTTTTTGGAATGAAGTATAGCTTTTTACTCAAGATTTTCATCCTCAACAGAATTTCAATAAGTTTCAGATTTGTAAGTAATAAATAAATGAAATAAAAGGACAAAAAGAAATCAATGTTTGCTTCCGGCATTAGAAGTTGTTTCATGATGATGTGTTGTGTATCCAGATAGATCTTCTGCAAATTTCAAAAATATAAAATTGAAAAATGAATGTAACTCACTTATTTTTATTCCTCGAAAGATAGTTTGAGTGAATTCCTTATTGAAGCTCAAAGTAATTATTCTGAAAACCTTCTGTCAGAGTGAATCTCAAATCGAATAACAAACCCATCCAACATGTGAACACAAACCCATGCAACTGTTGACAAAAAGAAACGAAGCCATCGTTCACTTCCTTCGACTCTTGGAGTAATTAGGAAGTAAGTGATGAGTTCACACACAAAAACGAATGCCTGGAGACACGCTTGTTTCAGAAAATTCATTTCAGCACTTCGTTTTTTTGCGTGAGATTGAGAAGTAGTCTTCGATAGCTGAATGAAGAAATTATATTTCCTCCCATCTTTTGATTAGTTTTCTTACATTAGCTTTATAGTTTCTGACTTTGGATACAGTTATAACATCAATAATAACAATTGAGATGACAATGGAATTGTATTTCAAAAAGTCTGCATACCAGACAATGGTATTACAAACTGGAGTTGTTGAAAATGTGAACACCCAAAAGTCATCGATGTAATAAAATTTGCAATCGTCTGAAAATCAAAAAATCAGAAATTTGTGGAAGTATTCGGAGGATTACGGTAGATGTAGAGATAAAAAGAAGGAAGAACTGCACATGCCCATGAAAACATAATTAGTTTTTTTGTGTTGGACATGCTGAAAATGATACAATAGATGATCAAAGTAACAGTTTGAAAAACCTGAAAATTGTATCATATTTGATTGGAGCAACGATCGAACAGAAACGATTCAATGAGATACACAAATGTGAATATGTGGAAATATCGTATGCAATGAGAAGAATATGTCCAATTACAGATGAATATGTCTTCATGAATTCAACTCCACTGCAAAATATTATTCAGATTATTTGGAAGTTATCAGAAACTTACAAAATGCACATTGGAGAGAAGAGGAAAGCAAAAACAGTTGAATGAATGGCATCTCCAATCGACTGGGAAGCTGTTAATCTTCCGAATGAATTCTTCAATGATGGAAGTTTTCGAATCAAGAGAGCAACGGTCCAGTTGGCGAGAACTCCGATGAATGCAAGCTGAATGTATAGTTTGCAAAACCTCTCTCTCTCTCTCTCTCTCTCTCTCTTTCTCTCTTTCTCTCTCTCTCTCTTTCTCTCTCTCTCTCTCTCTCTCTCTCTCTCTTTTCCTTACCGGGAAAACAATGAGTCCAGCGATCTGTTCGTCTCCCAACATATTTCTGTTTTTCAAAGAAAACCCTGTAAACATGAATCATTTTCTACTGGGAGATGTGAGTTCTGAACAAAAAACAAGAAACCAAAAAGTCAAAAAAAGCAGAAGCTTCGAAATGATTTCTGAAACCACACGAGCTTTATATACTCGTTTCGAATCGGTTTGAATGGGCGGGACGATGAGCAATCGACTCGAAAACACACACGGATTACTGTAAACGTAATGAAATGAATTCTAATCTGTTATTGACGAGAAGGTTCGAAAAATACGCTTCCATTCTTCTTTGAGACTAGACCACGCCCCTTTAAGCATCACCATTTTAGTTGTCAGCTCGTTTTCATTGTCTATGTGTGTCAAAGATATATAGTAATCTTTTCTTGAAATTTGAATAAAAAAGTACAAAAGATGAAAGAATCATTGTGGAATTTGAATAGAGATTAGGATAAAGAGATTTCTGAGTTAACATTTGAACAATTCTGGAAAAAATAGTGAATAATTTCTGAAAAAAGGTATGATGAATTGAGATAGACACGTAAAAGAGATTAGAAATTGCAGGAAAAATGGAATATTTTCTAGTTTTTTGTGAGTAATTTCACGAAAAATTGCTTCATTTGGTAAACAAATTCTCTCAAACCGATACATGATTCGAATCCAATGTTACGACAGTTCGATGTTTTTCATAAGATTCAAATAAATCATTATCTCATTCAAGAACCAATTTTGAAACTTTATCAATATACATACAAGTTATGAAGGAACTGAAACAGATCTCGAGATTCATTTTGGAAATGAAAATGTTCCGTTTTGCCGACTAATGACTTTTTATAATATTGTCACAAACAGAAAACATGATGATGAAGTCGTGAAACATCATTGATAAGATTTCAGATTCTTCGGCTGATTTCTGTATTTTCAGATTCTAGATGAACATGTTTTCCTGAGTACAAGGAAAACGAATAATTAGTCAATTGCTATATTTCAAGAAACAGATGTAAAATTTTTGTCCAATTTCGGAAATCTGATGGACTCCAAATGGATTCATAGACATCACAGCGTGAACTTCGATATCTGTGTCACCATTCATCAGATCAGATCATCGCAGACAACTTTTCTTGCAAATTCTGGTTTGCATGGCTCGTTTTCGTATATTTTTGTCTGGTTTGTGATGTCGGTTTTAAAAATTGTAGAAAATCAAAAACAAAAGTTTCTTTTAGTATTCGGGGAATCATAATTTGAAGAAAGTTTTCTCATGACTTGATAATCTGGAATGATCGAAAAAATACAGTAAATGCTGAAAAGATGAAGAGTTCAAATAGGGAATTTTTCTGATTTGTGCACGGAATATGATGTATTTCTTCGTTTTCGTACCCAGAGAAAAGCGTGATCCGATGCATGAAATCTTTCATCGAATCGGAATCATAGAGTTTGAAATTAGAATAATTTGAATTCAAATGACTGATTTCTTGTGATTTCGCATTTCGTTTCATTGTATTCTGACTACAATTCATTTCGACAGTGGAAAATAGTGATCTGTGTCTCAATAATATACTAAAATGGAATTCTCCAGACGTGTTTTGTTAATCTGTGATATGTCCTCGGAATCGAAAGAGTTCAGTTTCTTTCAGTTCGTTGCGCGTGTCGTTTATTCCATTTCTGAAGAAAGAAATCAGAAAAAACGGAGTTTCTCTGAGACATGAACTTTCATCAGAACAGAAATCGGAAATATAGGAATTTATTGAAAAATCTATATCACAATTTTGAAAATGTATAAACATGAGCAATGTGATAATTGAAATGAGATGACAATGTTTCTAATAATCTCGATAAAGACCGAAAATGACTTCTGCACTGTTTTGATCGAATGAAGATAAATTGAATACACGAAGAAGATGCATTTCTTCCAAAGCACGGGCTGCACAAACTTCCACTCCGCCAGTCAAATGAAGTACCTGAAAATGATAGATTCCTCTCGAGAAGTTATGAGTTTGATTGAATACCTCACTTATCCTGATCGGAACTTGTTCCTGATCCATTCCACTCTTTATATAATGAGTGTAAAGACCAGCAATCACCCGATTTCTCACTTCATTTACTGTTTTTAGATCACTTTCTGTTGCCAGATATTCACCTTCGACTTCTTTCAGACACGTCGGTTCTGAACTTTTTATCGTTTTAATTTCTAAATATTTATGAACTTACTCAACAACATCAAAGTTTTCACAGTCGCAATTTCAATCGAATCCGGTTTTAGTTTTCTTAGAGGATCAGCCACGTCGTGTATCAACATTTCAGTGAATGGAGCCAATAATTTCTGTTCTCTGATAACTTTTGGTGTCAAATGACGTCGAATTTCTTCAGGAAGATTCTCGAATTCACTGACAAGACACGTCCGATCCGACAGAAACCAAACGTTCTTATGATATGGCATTTGAGCTGTGTACAGTCCATGCTCGATTACGGTATATCTCAAACAGAATCTTCTCATCAAATGTTCCTGATATCGTGCACTCAGATCTGGATAACCGGGAATTCGATTCACCCATTCTTTCAAATATATAATATCCACTTTGAGAGATGGACCGATTCCATGATTCACAGAAACATTCGTATAATCAGGCGTCTGAAAATATTTTCTATTGCTCTCTCAATATTCAAAATGCCATAGATACATCTGTCTTCTGTTTCTAAAACTAAAAAAACTACAAACCGGACTATAGAAATGAATCTGCTCCTCTTCACTATCGGTTACTCCAAGTTTTCGGGCAGTTCGTGTTCGAATATCGGTGTCCATTTCGGTGATTGTCTGCAAAAGTTCGTGGTCGCCATCGCACAAAGAAATCATTTTGGATATCTGCAACGTGGACACTCGAAAAGTCACAGAGGGAACACAAAACAGAAATACTTACAGATAATTGAGGAGATATTGAAGGTGGTGTGGATATTGGTGACGAATCCACAGAATGATGACGAACTCGACGACCGATGACGTCACGACATGGATGGAGAGCTGAAATTGATGGTTCTTTGGGGAAGAAAGTGAAAGAGAAACAAACCATCTTCTGTCATTCCAACTTCTAAACATTTCTTATATCGACAACTTCTACATAATCGTTTTGCATTCACACCTGGAAAACAGATATATTGTGAAAGAACTGAATTAAAAATGACATACTCTTCTCTAATCGACATTGATTTTTGTATTTGCATTTGGGAGAATTCTTTTGTAAAACAACTCTCCGAAAGAATGTTTTACATCCTAAACAAGCAGTAACTCCATAATGATGTCCTGTATTGGCCACTCGACCACAAACGAGACAACACGGTCCATCGTCTTCTTCTGTTTTTGTTGTACTCGGACCCGCTTCTGAAACATTTCTTTTTTTAATTCACAACAAATTATTCTACAGATTTCTAGAGAAAAACGTTCATTTTCATACTTTTTCTCTATTTTCTTTCCGTTTCATTTCATATTTTCGTTCGGTTTTTGCAGTCTTCAAGTGCAGTTTCGAAGCACTTTCCCCGGAAAAACAGCAGACATTCTCATGTATTTTGTGCTCAAAGAGCGTTTGAGAAGTAGTTATCTTGTCGTTTTGTTTTTGTGAAAAACGAACAAGAATCTAATATTTATATTATTTATTCGTATTGCACTACTAGTCAAATAACACCATCTCCCTTTGGATTATAAGATGCAAAAGGACTTGTATCGACGGGTTTTCGTCTGTATTTGTGTCTAGACTAATTTTCTTTGGTATAATTACAGTGGAAATCAAGAACATTTAGAGAAGAACATTATTTGGTTCGAAGGTATCTGTTCCCTGTCTATTCATTCAACTCTAATGAGAATTCATAATTTTGTAGGTTCAAAAACCAAAAGAATTCTAATATCAAAAGACGGAGTTCATTAAGACCTTATGATATTGAATTCACACGTACTAGGTGACTAACGACTTGATTCCTGCAAAGGTGGCATAGAAATTATTATATATCAAAGTGTGTAGTCTTAAGCCCCAGAAATAATAATTATTTTTAAAGTGAAAAGGAAAAGAGATAATCTTGTTAATCTTCTCTGCAGGCAATGAATAAATGCTGCGGGCAGCCAAAGAAAACAATTTTTAAAAGCATAATTTATAATGCATAGTTTTCATAAAATGGTCTTCTGATGAGTTTTCTGAAAATTTCAAATAAAACCGAACGTACCTTCTTGCTCGTGATCGAGATGAGTATATTCTGGTATTGGAGGATCCATTGGATCACAAAATGTCATATTATGATGTCTGAAAATACAGCAAGTCATCTCCAAAAAGGTGAAGGAGAAGGCGCAAAATAACAGTAGGGATATGAAAAACAAGAGAAGGAAATGGAAGAAACCGAGGGGGGCGGGGCGTGAAAGAGCAGTCTAGAATTCTTTTCTCTGAAAACAGATTAGTCTGCTCTACTTCTTCTTTGTTACATTTTCTGAATCACTGTTAATCTGATCGCTCTATGAGTGCTTCGTCTCCAAAAGTGGGCGGGGCTTACACTTTTAAAGAACAAGACTCTCCAATTGTCGAATACTTTCTCACAAATCGTCGATTTCTCAGTAGCTCTCTTGTTTTTCCATCATCTCTTTATGTTATCAGAAAGAAAGATAGAAGTGATTTGAAAATGAAGAGAGAGAAATGAGAAATCAATGACGTCATGATCAGAAGAACAGTCTATTCAAATTAGAGTGATTGGAAATGAAGAGAGTGAAAAGAAATAGAGAAATGGATGAAAATAGATATGGAAATATGAGAGAAACTAGTATGAACTGGAAGAAGATGGGAAAGTGAGAAACATTTTGATGGGATGATGTCAACTGTGGATAGAAGAAAGGGTCACAAATTAAAAATCACGATCAGACTACAGTCAACATTGAATTATGAAAACAAAGTAATGGACTTTACAAACGGGCAAATATTCGAAACCAAAACTGTTTGCTGGGGCATGAATTACTCTTGAAAGAAAGACTATCACTTATAAAAATGAGCTTTTCTTATTTCCTCAAAGTTACTTTTTTCTCTCTATCGTAAGTCTTATCATCAAAAACTGATTCTTGAACTACCCGCAACTATCTTTTCTTCTGCAAAACTTCCAAGTCTCTGACGATAAATTTGTTTAACATCAGGGAAACAAACAAAAAATGATAATCACATGTCTGCAATAATTAATTCCGAAAATAATAAGTATCCATGAGTTCTGATTTTGGAAAAAAGAGCCAGGAACTTCTTCAGAATTGGAAAGATTGAAACGTTCAATCACCACGCAAAGATGTTTCAGAAGAAGAAGAATAAATATCCAGAATAAATTGATGAGAAAAGGGAGGATGGATTGAGAAGAAATGGAAATGAAAACAATCAAAATTATATCACCACCTGAACATGTCACGTGTTTTTTTTCTTTATTTAAGAAGACAAAGAAGAGTAGAAAGTCTAAAAAATAGAGAATATCAAAGATCTTCTGAACGAAGATATAGATTGATAAGAGAAGTCAAAAGTCAAAAACGTGTTTGAAACCGTGAAACGGTAGCAAATGATATCAATAGAAGTAAGAGACACCTATGAGCATCCTTTTGTGCCATTTGTGTAGTCTTTCGTCCTCAACAAATACTACTACACACGTGTGCCTTGCTCCGAATGTTCTCGCAAAGAAGAGCATACAAAGAGCAAATACATACTATTAAAGTGTTGGCAGTTGTTGAAAGTTTCATTTGAATTCAAAGCAATTTATTGAAATTCATGAAGACTGGGTATCACCATGGTGCCTATGAGCATAATGGGAGGACTACATATATAATAATTGGAAGGGATATATAGAATCTAGTTGTGAGTAGGACTACAAATCAGTGGACATTCTCAAACCAACAATTATATAAGGTTATCATAACTACGAGTTCCCAACCAAATTCTGAAGTTAACAAGGTTGAAATAATAATAGTCGTGTGAGAATTGTATAAAAGTTGCCCTGATCATCTTCGTCAACGAGGTGAAACACACAGAAACTATGTGAGAGATAGAAAAAATCAGAGAGACGCAGAGAGAGAGAGAAACGCTTATCTGCCGCCTTCTTCCTTAAATACGGAAAGTATGGCGCGAAAGATAGATGTAGAAAAAAAATGTCCCACTCTTTTCACGCTTCGAGCTCAGCCGAGAATAGAGCTTTTTGGATGAATTTTTTTTTAATCAAAAGGTCACAACTCCGCTTGGTGGATGAAAAATTTCGTGATGATCCGAGCACTGTGAGCCGAGTTATGTGCATTTTATGAAAAACACGAAAAAATGTCAAAAACCAAAAAAAGCCAAAATTCGTGTCCGCGCGTGGAACTTTGCTCAGGATGGACCGATTTTGTTCGTTTTTTACCACTCGATAGGAAATTTCTTCTATATGATGCCCCTGTGTTTTTTATTTTGATTGGATAGTTTTGAGCCGAGTTACGAGCAGTTTTGTGAGGTGGATGGCCTTTTCGGAGGGGAGAGACGCGCGCCGAAATAGGCCATGTTTGGCGCTTGTTATTCGGCTCATTGTTAACCGATTTTAATAATTCTTTTTTATCCATTAGATAAATTGCTCATAAGTCATATTATAAACTTTTTACCTACGATTTATGTGAAAATAATTTTTATATTTGTGGTGGGGAAAAGTGTGTGTTTTTTTATTTTTCAAAAGTTTTTCGCCTCTGGGGTGGCTCTAATTTTGTCAAATCTATGGATAAGAGGATTAAATCCGATAGAGAAAAAAATTCTGCGTCGACTGATATAAGATTTAGACAAACTTTAGTTCAAAAATTTTTCAGGAAACCGGATAAACGTGATTTTTTGGGGTTTCTTGGGTCTCCTGAAAAATTTTTAAACTAAAATTTTTTTGATTTTATATTCAAAATACTCCATTTCTAAAAACAAAAAGGGAAACAAAATTTCAGCTTGATCGGAAAAGTTTAAGCCAAGTTATGGCAAAAAGTTCATTTTTAGGCAAAATTAAAAAAACTAAATTTTTGTTTCGCATTGTTTTGCAGATTTCTTCACATGAGTCGATAGAGTTTTCTCTCCTGATTTCAATGATATAAAATACTTGATAGTTTTCTCGCGAAAGAGGGGCGAAAAGGGGGGCGAAGTTTCAGAGCAGGCTCCGCCCCCTTTAATTACAGTATGATTGTTAGTCATCATGGTTGTATGTCTTCTCTGAGAGAAGATTCAAATCATCTTGTCGGTGAATGATAAAAAAAGCAAAGATCGTATCGTAAAAGTATACGATGTCAGCGGGGGCCGCTTGTATACCCCTTTGAGCACAGCAGTGCACCGCGACACAGCCATAAAGTATCCAGTGCGGATGATGACAAACTATCTTATCTTGCACAGCGATGACCTATTTCTGTGCAAGATGACAAAAGCAGATTATTTGCCAGTCTGCATTCAGTTTGTCTCCTTAGCCTCTCATTCATCTCTGTGCTACTCTTACTCTTGGTTTTAACTGAGGTTTGATGTGAGAGCAAACGATATTTCGGATATTTTTTTATCATTTTTACATGTTTTCTATTGATTTTTGCTTTCTCTTCTATTAACTTTCATTTCCAGCAGAACGCATCATGCCACCAAAACGAACCGACAAACAGAGAGCCAAAGAAGCTGAACGGAAACGTCGATACCGAGAGCAGAGAAAGAGAAATGAAGGTAAAGTTAACACTGTTCGTGATGTATTCATTCACCACCAAATCTTTTACAGAGGAAATCACTTCAAATGATGAAACACTCTCCATTTCGATTGGAGCTAACTCCGAGCTGAATTTTGATAGTGAGAGTTGTGGTAAAGTTGATTCTCTCAATCGTATACATATTTAAACTTTACAGCACCCAAAAAAATTAAGATCAAGGATATGACGGTCCAACAGAAAAGAGAGTACAATCGACGGAAGGCTGCCGAACGTCGCGATAGAATAAAGTATCTGGAAGTTGATCTGGACGTCAAATCGAAAAGTTCAGTGCATAGCGAAGCGGGGAAATCTTCTGATGAAGAACCGCCAATGAAAAGGGCACGAGATGTAACCCAGAAGAAACGCGCAACTCCAAGTCGAAAAAGACAGCGAACCGAAGAAGAATCTGCCAATGACGAAACGATGACCAAAGACGCTCGTGAAGAGGAAACCGAGGAACCAGATCCATCAGAAACGAAGAATTGCAAAGTCCGTTTCGGATTGATCGATATTTTCCAAGTGGAGACTGATGCAATCGTCATTCCACATTTCAAATTCACCAAAAAGAAGGATGAGTCGAAGGAATTGACAGAGATGCGTGCAACACTTAGTCGTTTTAATAAGGAGCAACACTCAAAGTTTGACCAACTCATCAAATCTGACGAATCGAAACACGAATTGGAAAGCCACGGATGCGTCCACTTCAGATGGCAACCGGAACCTCGATCTCCTCTATTTCGTGTAAGAGAATTAAAAAGAAGTAAGAATACATTGAACTTTAATGAGAAATTAAACAATTAATTTTCAGGTTCCTTCCACGTAACGGTCCCGTCTCTCAAACAGGAGAGTGACTTCTCGACAGTCACAGAATGTCGTCTCCGAGCTGCTTACTTGTCGTGCCTACTGGAAGCTGATAAGCGTGAAGAGCTCAGCCTGGCGTTCCCTATATTAGGGCAAAATGTATGCCCAGTCAGGTCAGCTGTTATTGCGTTGCAAACAATATTCGCCTATATGCATGCTGTAAAGTTCACGGGCTTGAAACTGATCTACATTGTCACGAATGTAGAGAAAGTTTACGATTCAATTGGAAAGGCCTTATCGTATATCCGCGAGTTCGATTTGCGATTCTGGACAACAGAAGAATACTTGCGATACGAGCAGAAGATTTTCGATCGGCTGAAGGAGGAACGTTACTTCGGAACAATCCCAGGAACCGATTTGGTTTGGAGATGTTTCAAGTTGAGTCAGCAACGAGGAAGGTTCGACAAGAATACGAAGAAATTGATTGCTATCAATAATACGATGGCCAAGAGAACTGGTGTCCCGAAGCACAACTTCATGATTCTTAAATATAGATTGGATGACCGACTCTTCGCGCGCCACTACATCGACAACGGGGTCGGAGATGGAGCTGCTCATTCGTTTAACATGTTGGACATGCGACATAGATTGATCAACTTCTGTGGATCGAATCAAATTCTCCGAAAAGTGTGGATTCTTTCATATTACCACATGTTTTTCGAAGAACACTCCGGAGATAGCGTTGAAGTTGACTGGAAATCGGATCAATGCAAGGAACGCAAGAAGCTCTTCAACCATTTAAAGCTTGTGCACGGAAAAATCGTGAAGATCTGGAATGACGTGGTCGAATTCGCACCATTCAAGTGCGATTGCAAATGTTCTTTCGAGACGAGCGGATGCCACGAAAAGATGATTGTATTCTTGACGAAGTTAAGTCATCCCGATTTCGTCATTGATGAGTGGACGCTCAACAAAAACACCTTCATCTTCGATTCTGAGACAAGCCAACAGCTCAACGCCATTCCCAAGTTCAAGCCAAGAGGGGTCCCAAGGATGCCCGAAGGTCGAAAGGCAATTTTCGTAGAGAGTGTGAGACAACAGAAGGCCAAGATCCAGATGCGCGTCAAGCTGTGGATGGATGCTCGAACAACACTGTTTCAAGATCAGCAAGAAAAATTGACCGGAATCATTGACGAAGAAAGGCTCGACAAAGCTGTTGGTGAAGAAACTGCTCCCGCGTCTTACAACCCAGCCGAGTACGACAAGATCATCGAATCGGATAAGGATAAGGACAAGCATTCGAAGCAGCTGATGAAGGACTTCCAAGAAGCCGATGAGAACTTCGTGAAGACCAAGAATGCTAATGATGACGCAGAACACACAGAGGCCACACGAGATCTCGACAAGTGTATGGATGCGCTTGATGCGAACAGGTACATCCGACACTTTTTGAAAGATCTCGAACAAGAGCGAACACTGCGAAACCGTTACTTCCGGAACTACTCGCCGTTCATTATGATGCTGAACTATCCTCCTGTTCCGGACATGGATGTTCTCGAGGCCACTGAATCACTATGGGAGAAGGAAGATGGACGAGAAGTCTCGGTTGATGAGTTTTTGCGCTCGAAGCTGGAACAGTTGAAGTTGCAAAGATTCAATGTGCCATTCGACAGGCCTCCATACGACCCGTACGACTCGCCGGATTTGTCATTCATCGAAAACACCGAAAAGGATCCCCTCGAAGAAAAGTACCCCGAGCCAATCGACATCGGAGATCCAATAGTCCCTTGTCCGTTTTGTGGAGCCCTGCTTTTTGAAGGCGAAAAGAATTACTCTTGTTGCAAGTCTGGAGCTGTTTGGATCCCGCCCATCAAGAAGCTACCGAAAGAAGTGGACCAGATCTTCGATAAGGTTCACAGATCAGTCCTCCTGGAGGCCAATGCGCTGTTTTCTATGGCGAGTATTCAGTACGACCGGGTAACACAGGCACGGGGAGGAGTTCAGTCGTTCAAGAATAAGGGGACCATCAGCTGTCATCCATCGGCAATCTATGCGTGGGATAAGGATCGTCCTGCATTTGCGAACTTCATCACTCTCAACATGAGCAACGAAGGGATCGCAGCGGAACGACTGAGAAGAGTGAAAGGCAAATACAATAAACATCTGAAGCAGATCTTCGTGGACATTCAAAAATATATGGATAAACACAACAAATTGTACGAAGCCTACAAGTCGATGAGTCAAATCGAAAAGGAGCTGAGAGAGGACGAAGCGACGAAGGATCTGCTGGAAAACAACAAAATTGAATTTCGCATTGTCCCCCCTGGCGAGCTAAACGACGACCAGATCAAGGCCCTTCAAGCTCACAATGGAGTGTACGCGAGACCAAGTCGAATGGGAAAGAGCTATGTGTCTGTTGCCTACACTTGGAATGCGGATGACATGATTCCACTTCCAAGAGGCCTCAAGATCTATCCGAAGAACCCAAAGACGCCACAGCAGCCTCTATCGATCTACAGCGACATGTGCGACCAGATGTCCTACCCGCTCTTTTTCCCCGATGGTGTTGGAGGATGGGGTCTCCACAAATACCCCCGGCTGAACAAGAAGACGCAAAAAAACGTTCCAACTTTCATCGAACGCGTCAAAGCGCATCTAGAAGAACTCAAAGAGCAAGGAGAAAATCCAGCTGACTACTATGACTTGGACAAGGACGAAGTCATTCGGGAAATTGTGGAGGAGATGTTCCACAAAAGGAAGACAAAAAAGAGAAAAGCTCGTGCTGATTATTCTCATTTGTCCAATTGTGATGATCAATCCAGGTCCCACTCAAGTTCCAGTTACGACGACGACGACAACGATAGCATCGAAGACGATCCGCAGAAGTTAAGCGAAGACGAATTGATGGAACTTGCAATGCTCGAGCATTTCGAGAATGAACCACTTAATGAGGACGAAGTTGCATATCGGCCGAATATCGAATATATTGAGAGAGGAGGAGAAATTTATCCTTTCATCAACAGGAAGAAACCACTTAAAGAAATTCCCTACGTGTTAGTCCGCTCGAACCCATTCGAAAATCTGAATGAAGATGAAGAAGATCACTTCGAACCTGATGACTATTGGCGGTATTATGAGGACCAGATGGGCGACGAAGAAGCTGGTGGACTCAGTGGTGGAACCACTCCCGAGCAAGTCGTCGATCGTTACCGAGATGGCACCGACGATTACTCCGATGCATTCACGGATTTGAATAGTAATGATGACCCTCCGCGCCGTGGATTCCGTCACTGGATGAACAACTTGATCCAACGGTTCCGATCAAGTTCAGTTAGAGACCAACCGAAGAGATCATCAAACACGACGCTTAATAAGTCTATTTAATTTTACATTTTTCTAATTTTTTAACTTTTTCCCCTAATAAATTTGAAATGAAATAAAAAATTAAAAAATTGAAATTGTTGTTGTGTTCACAATTCAAGCTGAAATTTCCCCCCCAGCTCAGGTTATAGATTACTCACTAGGGAAGGTTGTAAAGTGACCGTGGAGTTTGGTTACGAAATATATTGGATCTGGTAGATTCGGGCATGGAGAGTAAGGATCTGTTGTCAGAATTTGCTGCGGGCTTAATTTGCTGCGGGAAAATTTTTGTTTCTATTTTAACGTTTTCAAACGCCAAAAAAACTTTTTCTGAAAAAAAATTTTTTGAAAAATTTTCATGAGGGGCCACGTGGGAATTTTTCGAAAATTTTGAAAAATTAAAATTTCTAAATAATGTGAAAATTGATGTATTCATGATCGAAAAGCGTGAAAAACTTATTCGAAAGGTTGAAAAAGTTGAAAAAAAATTATTTGTCGGAACATAGAAAAAAAGCAAAAGATTTGGAGAAAAGAAAAATCGAACCCACACCTTCCGCATACTATCCTTCCCTCTTCACCCCTCGACCACCCGGCCACATTTTTCAGGAGCAAAAAGGGACTGTGACGACTGCAAAGGGTCCGACCGAGAGAAAGAGTGGTGGAGTACAGTTAAACCATGTGGTTAAGAGCTGGAACTTTGAGCCGGAATAACTCAATTCACAGAAGCCCTCAGCAAATTCTGACAACAGGTCCTTTCTCTCCATGTCCGAATCTACCAGATCCAATATATTTCGTAACCAAACTCCACGGTCACTTTACAACCTTCCCTAGTCAGAACCACATGAAAGCTTGCACCCCAGAGCAGAACACAACGCGTGGCATAGCCACGCCTAGCTTTTGAGCCCGTTAGGGCTCAAAAGCTAGTCTGCAACCTTCTTCCTTAAATATGGAAAGTATAGCGCAATACATTTTGTCGACGTGGCATGTCAAACAAAAGCGTGGACAAAAAAACGTGTTTATTTGTGTCGGCACGGGTTTCTCAGCTCCTACTCGACAGTTTTTTTTCGTTTTTTCACCATTCGATAGGAAATTTATTCTATATGATGCCCCTATTTTTTATTTTTTGATTAGAGAATTTTGAGCCGAGTTGTGTGCATTCTACGAAAGTGCACCTCATTTTCGGAGGGGAGAGAGGCGCGCCGAAATAGGCCTTCTTTGGGCGCTTGTTACTCGGCTCCTACCTGACCGTTTTAATAATTCTTTTTATCCATTAGATAAATTGCTCATAAGTCATATTATATAGTTTTTACCATTGATTTATGTGAAAATAATTTTTATATTTGTGGTGGGGAAAAGTGTGTGTTTTTTTTTTTGAAAAGTTTTTCGCTTCTGTGGTGACTCTAATTTCTTTAAATCTATGAATATGTGGATAAAATCCGATAGAGAAAAAAATTCTGCGTCGACTGATATAAGATTTAGCCAAACTTTAGTTCAAAAATTTTTCAGGAAACGGGAAAAACGTGATTTTTTGAGGTTTCTTGCGTCTCCTGAAAAATTTTTGAACTGAAATTTTTTGATTTGATACTCAAATTACTTCATTTTTGAAAACAAAAGGGAAACAAAATTTCAGCTTGATCGGAAAAATTTGAACCGAGTTATGACAAAAGTTCATTTTAGGCAAAATTAAATAAACTAAATTTTTTGTTTCGCATTGTTTTGCAGATTTCTTTATACGAATCGATAGAGTTTTGTTCGCTGATTACAATGATATATAATTTGATATAGTTTTGTCGCGAAATCCGGGCGAAAATTGGGGGCAAAGTTTCAGAGCAGGCTCCGCCCCCTTTTATTACTGCGTGCGCGAAGCGCACCTCTGTCACGAGGTCTATTCGCCCCGAACGAGCGAAGCGAGTGAGGGGCGGATAGACCGGCACTCCTGGAAATCCCCTAACATCCCCCGGAAGCTATCCTCTGATCTCGGGCCGAAGGCCCGATTAGGAGCTCATTGAAGCTTTACCTATAGAAGCAGAGCTTAATTCTAAATACGAGGCCTGTTCGACCCGAACGAGCGGAGCGAGCGAGGGGCGGACAGGCCGGCCTCCCTACTCCCACTAACAAGGCCGCAGGCCGTACTCCGATCCCGCGCCGCAGGCACGGGTTACTCTTTAGGATCTCATTGAAGCTTAAAGCATAGAAGCAGAGCTTAATGCTCGATACGAGGCCTGTTCGCCCCGAACGAGCGGAGCGAGTGAGGGGCGGACAGGCCGGCCCGCCTACACCCACTAACAGCGCGTGGCATAGCCACGCCTAGCTTTTGAGCCCGTTAGGGCTCAAAAGCTAGTCTGCCGCCTTCTTCCTTAAATACGGAAAGTATGGCGCGAAAGATAGATGTAGAAAAAAATGTCCCACTCTTTTCACGCTTCGAGCTCAGCCGAGAATAGAGCTTTTGGATGAATTTTTTTTAATCAAAAGGTCACAACTGCCGCTTGGTGGATGAAAAATTTCGTGATGATCCGAGCACTGTGAGCCGAGTTATGTGCATTTTATGAAAAACACGAAAAAATGTCAAAACCAAAAAAAGCCAAAATTCGTGTCCGCGCGTGGAACTTTGCTCAGGATGGACCGATTTTGTTCGTTTTTTACCACTCGATAGGAAATTTCTTCTATATGATGCCCCTGTGTTTTTTATTTTGATTGGATAGTTTTGAGCCGAGTTACGAGCAGTTTTGTGAGGTGGATGGCCTTTTCGGAGGGGAGAGACGCGCGCCGAAATAGGCCATGTTTGGGCGCTTGTTATTCGGCTCATTGTTAACCGATTTTAATAATTCTTTTTTATCCATTAGATAAATTGCTCATAAGTCATATTATATAGTTTTTACCATTGATTTATGTGAAAATAATTTTTATATTTGTGGTGGGGAAAAGTGTGTGTTTTTTTATTTTTGAAAAGTTTTTCGCTTCTGTGGTGACTCTAATTTCTTCAAATCTATGGATATGAGGATAAAATCCGATAGAGAAAAAAATTCTGCGTCGACTGATATAAGATTTAGCCAAACTTTAGTTCAAAAATTTTTCAGGAAACGGGAAAAACGTGATTTTTTGAGGTTTCTTGCGTCTCCTGAAAAATTTTTGAACTAAAATTTTTTTGTTTCAACATTCAAAATACTTCATTTTCAAAAACAAAAAGGGAAACAAAATTTCAGCTTGATCGAAAAAGTTTGAACCAAGTTATGACTAAAAGTTCATTTTTAGGCAAAATTAAATAAACTAAATTTTTGTTTCGCATTGTTTTGCAGATTTCTTCACATGAGTCGATAGAGTTTTCTCTCCTGATTTCAATGATATAAAATACTTGATAGTTTTCGCGCGAAAGAGGGGCGAAAAAAGGGGCGCGAAGTTTCAGAGCAGGCTCCGCCCCCTTTTATTACTGTGTGCGCGCAGCGCACCTCTGTCACGAGGTCTATTCGGCCCGAACGAGCGAAGCGAGTGAGGGGCGGATAGACCGGCACACCTGGAGACCCCCTAACATGCCCCGGAAGCAGACCTCTGATCTCGGGCCGAAGGCCCGATTAGGAGCTCATTGAAGCTTAACACATAGAAGCAGAGCCTCTTTTACGAGGTCTATTCGCCCCGAACGAGCGAAGCGAGTGAGGGGCGGATAGACCGGCACACCTGGAGACCCCCTAACATGCCCCGGAAGCAGACCTCTGATCTCGGGCCGAAGGCCCGATTAGGAGCTCATTGAAGCTTAACACATAGAAGCAGAGCCTCTTTTACGAGGTCTATTCGCCCCGAACGAGCGGAGCGAGTGAGGGGCGGATAGACCGGCACACCTGGAGACCCACTAACATCCTCCAGAAGCAAACCTCGGGCCGAAGGCCGGGTGAGAATCTCATTGAAGCTTAACACATAGAAGCAGAGCACAACGCGTGGCATAGCCACGCCTAGCTTTTGAGCCCGTTAGGGCTCAAAAGCTAGTCTGCCCCCTTTCTTAAACTACGAAAGTATGGGGGGTGACATTTTTTGTGTGTGTGTTTGTCCGTATGTCGGCAGAGGTTTCTCAGTTCTCACTTGACCGATTTTAATAATTTTTAGACCAAAAGATAGGAAAAGTTGGCCGCATGATGCCCGTCTTTTCAAATTTTGAAAATTTAAACAATGGAATTTTATACGGTCATTTAAGAGCTTTTTCAGCACTAATTTTTACTTTCCCAGGAGCATATACTTTCCCAAGAGCAAAGTGGTCGTCTGTCTCTCTCCAAAATGTTCTCTTGGGAAATGATGACAAATCATACTACATACTAACAGTTCCTTGAGTTCAGCTGTATTTTTTAAAGAGATTGTTCATGATTAAAGTGATTTGAATACAAAAAGCTCAACACGCGGAACGCGTCTGGCCTGGCCGCCGGAACGAGCGGAGCGAGTGATGGCGGCCAGGCTAGTCTCTCGTAATATCTGAGTCTCTCTACTAATCACGATCACTCATTTCCCGTACTTTTTGATTTTCACGGGTGTCTCCACGGGTTTTTCCATTGGTTTTTTGGTTACAATTCGAAAATAAACTGGTCATAGATCATGTAGGTTTCCGTTAGTTTTTACTGTGGAACTTGCGTATTTTAATAGTCAGATTATATTTAAAAATCACGTGGCGATGGAAAATTGAAGACCACGTGGAGAACATGTGAAGTTTTGTGAAGAATTGGAAGAAATTTGATATGTAATGATTGATCATATGACGTGGCAATGGACTTCATAAACAGGTGCTCACAGAAGAGAGTTCTCAGAGAATGAGTTTTCTTATTTTTAAAAGAAAATTCAAGATGAATTCGACCATTTCTGAAATGATGTGTCGTGACTAATCCAAGCAGAAACCTGTTTCATTGGTGTTGCCAGTGAGAGAATGAGAATATATCAGGACGAGAAATAAACAAGATTAATAATTCAATCACACGAATATTACACTTTCTGATTTGATAGACAATACTGTAGTGTGCAGGTGGATACACGATAACTCTAATGAAAAACACAAAGTGTACTAGAACGAACTGATCTAGAACTATAAGAGCGACAAAGTCCAGAAGGGGATTAGGGCGAGAAAAAATAAGGTAGGGGAGGAAGAGTGTTTGCTTAGATATCAGACATAAGGTCAATGAAACTTGGACGTTCTTTGAAGTCTAAAGGAACATTAGAAGATGTACAGAAGATCAATTGTTGACGATCAGTGATAGTTGAAGTATCATTCGATCAGTCTAGAAAAGATAATGCAATTTGTTTTAGGGAAGGTTAGAGAGAAGAGAAACTTGAAAAGAATCTCAATGAAAAAAGTTGCAACCAAAAAAATCAATCAGAATATTTCAGCCTAATCGAGATGATCATTAAAACAACTAGACCCTTTTTCCTTCAAATTGACACAATTAGTCGGTTCCCGATTGGCGAATCGGAGGAGATGGAGTCTCCGTTTTGATCAAACACTACACTCTAGCCCCTTGCATTTCAAATTATGAAGTAGAAATATCATATTGATTCTGACATGAAAAGAAAGAAGCAGTTTCCGTATATTCACGTTGAAATATTTTCAAAAGTTGTAGAAGTGCAAAGACGAAGAGATTTGGAGAAAGAGAGAAAAGGAATGTGTGCAACTTGAGCATTGAAACAAGCTCGCAAAGCCTTTCACTCTCGGATTTTATATTTCTCGAATTGATTCATTTAGATTTTCATTTAGAGGATCTTCGGAATCAGAATCAAAGAAGTGGAAGATGAGAAAAAAGGAAATCTTTATGGTTTATCTGGATGTGCCGAATCGAAAGTTCGAAAGTCTAGACTAATTTCCTAATCTGTTGCAGATTTGGACTAAGCATCTTAAGCTAAGTTCTCTGGGATTTATAAAGAAACTAATAGTTGAAGAAAGCAGGAAGTGGGGAACAGGTGAACTCCGATCGTTTCAAACGAAATAGAGAAAACAGTTACCGTATATCTGAAATCTCAAGCATTGGCTATGAATTCTGTTGTTGAATAACACATCATATTTTTGTTTTTGAAATAAAAACATCACGTTCTGAGATGTACACTTTATTTTGATTCTCTTACAGAAAATAACATTCACAGTCACACATGAGTCCCAATTTCTCTCACTTTTGTGCCCCGTTCCATGCCACTCACTGGCGGCGCGTGTGCCGCGGTTCTCCTCTTTCTTTGCATTTCTGAGTCTCTTCTATAATCGACACATATTTTTTGTTTCTATTTAGGTGTGCGGGCTTTCATTTGTTTTTTGTATTTCTCATATTCTTTACTCAATCCAAAACGAAAACCTCATTTGAATTTATTTTTGAAGGAAATGGAGGGGAATCGGTCTGAAGTGAAAGAAGAAGAAATTGATTACGACGATGTGCCGAATGAAATTGTTGCATCAAATGGGACTTCAGTTGAATCTCCTTCTCGACAAAATGAGTCACTTCAACCAAAAACATCAAGAAAACGGAAAAGAAAATCAGATTTCAGATGTAAAAACTCGTATAAATGCACTTCTAAAATTCGAATTTCAGCTGCTCTCGATCGAACAATCAAGAAAGGAGGAATAGATTTACTTGCAGCCGGAATGGCAATTCAAAACGCATATGAGACTAATCAAACTGGAGTTCCAGAAGAAATTGGATCATTTCTAACTCAGAATATAATGAATGTTCCATTTCCTCAAATGCCTGACGCTCTCCAAATGAATACTACTCCAAATAGCTTTCAGGCAATGGTTCATGGATACGGATTAGCTGTAAGAAATCGAAAAAGAAAATTCATTTTCTCGATTCTGTTTTCAGGCTCAAATGGCATTGATGGCTGCTAATAATACTTCGAGAACATATCGAGCAATAGCACTACCAAAGGACAGTTTCAACTGCGTATGTGATCATCCTGATCGTGTTGTATCAATATTCAACTATCCATCGGAGGCTCCTTTTTCTGTGAGTTTATCTTTTCAACATTCCTTGAGAACTCAACTAATTCAAGGGAGAACCAATCAGAATTGACTTGATTTCAATGTTAGAATCTTCGACTCCTGCTCATGTCAGACTCCAGAACTATTTGTTTCAACTTCTTGGAAAAGCGTGTATTAATCAAAAAGATATTCAACGTTTCTGGAATATTCCAGGAGAAAAGAATCATCGATACGGAAATCCGTCAATGTTCCCAAAAGATCTGTTTGACAATCTCAAGCGTAAGGCTATTTAAAATCATTATGCAAGCTGTCAATTTCAGAAATATTCCTGGAATTTTTCCAACTTGACTATGAAGAACTTGATCATCTTTCATACAGCGACAGTTTCGCTGATATAGAAATTCTGAAGCATTTGACCGTACACGAAACAAAAAAACAAACTTTTGAAGATTTTGCTGCAGCGAAAAAAGTTTATAAAACTTCAATTTTTCTTCTCGAAATCAAAGCAGCACTGTAAGTTTTTTCTCACTAGTTTCGAGGTTTTCAAACACAAAAGTTTCAGGAAAGAGCTTCGCCATGCAACTTTTGTGAACAACGAAGAAACTCCTGGCGGCTATTTCGTGAAACGACAGGTTCATCAAACAGAAAAAACTGATTAACTGAACTTTTTTCAGAGACATATACCGAAAAGAGAACTCAACAATGGCAACGAGCAGACTCCGGAAGAGCTCCAAAATTAATTTAATTCTAAATCGACAATTTAATTGAAGCATGATCTCTAAATATCTTCCTGTTTTTGATTAAAACATCTATTAAAACAACTTACATCATGGAGTCTAAATACTAAAAACAAACATCGATAAGGCAGGAAAGAATAAAAATTTATCCAAGTATGCAGCTTTAATAAACGACAAAACCCAATCGTACTCATGGTGTTTAATTCCATGGAAACGTGTATTTCATTTGGCACGCTAATGATGTTATATCCTCTTCTCTAGGTCTCGTATTTATTTTAATATAGGGGCTTTAGTCATGACTTGAGCCTGAGCGAACGTGAACCCCACCTTGAAAACAGGATTAACATCAGGTGAATCAAACTACACACATTATAGAGTACTGCACAACACTCTCGTTTGATACTCTAAAAAATCAATATTTTATAAAACCATTTGTTTTTTTGTTTTTTTCTAAACTCTTCTCAAACTCTTTTGTGAAATCTTTTTATAGAGAATTCTACATTTCAGTGCGACTGAATCGGATCTTTTGCCGTCGAAAGCGGCGAAAGAGTGTGGGGGTCAAAGAGACGCAGACATTAATGTTAAATGCGCCTGCAACGTTTCAATTTTACTGCAGAGCTGAATAAATTGTTATCTTTTTTCTATTTATATTTTGTTTCTTCCTTTTCAGTAACTTAAATTTCCATAAAGTATAACAGTTTGTAAAATTCTGAGCCTGCTTCTTGGTTGCTTCCTTTAATTTTAATAATTTGCAAGGGTTTCATCATTTTTAATCACAACATGAGTTTCTAATAGCGAAAATTTTCGCGAAAAAATCAAAACGCAGTCCGACATCGACTTCCGCTGTGGTTCCGGTTTCGTGGAATCCCGCAAAAGAATTTAAATTAAGTTAAATAGTTCGTTGCCACTGTCGTATTTTTCTTATCTTCATTTGAAACGAAGTTAGACTGGCACTTTTAAAATCAACTTATTACAGATGGCCAGCGAACAAAACATTCAGACATTCCGCGATTTCCTCACTCAATACAATTTGGTAGCCGAGCATTGTTTCACATCATGCGTTAACGAATTCGGCAGTCGAACAGTCAACGCAAAAGAGGAATCGTGCGCCAACAATTGTCTTGACAAATTTCTTAAAGTGAGTAACATATATATATATTATAATATGTTGATAAAAGAAAATCCAAGGAGCGATTTTTCCAAACAAAAAGTCTAAATCGAAGCCTTCAGTAGGTTCAAGCAACAGAAACAGAGGGAAAAATTAAATAAAGAACTCTTACTAGTTTTTATCTTCTCGTTCAATTTCCAGATGACACAGCGAGTCTCCCAACGATTCCAAGAGCATCAACTACTCAACGCTCAAGCCAACGGAGCAGCAATGTGATTTTAGGCTCGATTAAATTTGCGAGTGTTATGATCTTTCAATTTTTTGGTTTTCGGTTTTTAGTTTAGATTTCAATTGTTTTTCTTGTTGAATTTCCCTGAATAAACTTATTCCCAATAATAATCATCTTTTTCTAGCCTAGAAAAGTAGGAACAACAAATTTTGCAATTTTTATTCAATCAGAAATGAAAATTAGTAGTACGAGAAGAGGGAAAAAGAAAAGTGGTTATCATTCATAATCATAGAAATGAAGAGGATCTCCAGGTTGGCGAATTTCATTTATTGGAAAGAATCGAATCAATGGAGAATCAGAATACACTGATTCTCGTGGAATGTTTAAAAGGATCGAGAAGAAGAAGAAAATGGAATGTTCATTGACGTGGTGGCTCTCCAGATTCAATCAATTTTACGAGTTCTGCTTTCTCATCTTCCGGCAAAAAACAGGAATGAGCTGCATTCAATTGCTGAAAATGAATGGATGAATAAAAAAAGAATAAATAGAAACTAACAGCTTTCCATAATTGATGAACATCCAATCCGACTTGTTTATGAGCCAAAGTTAATTCACTGAGCATTGAGTTATCGAAACATGTTGGATCGTCACGGGAAATGGAGAAGTTGACATCATCTTTCGCCCATCTTGATATTGGATGATTTTTCCAATCCAATGGAACAGCACCGGTCATAACAGAAGAATATGGACATGCTTCGAGATGAACACTCTTTGAATTAACAAAGTTATCAATATACATTTGCTCATCTTTCATAACACGATATCCATGTCCGATTCTCTCTGCGTGCATATCTTCAATCGCTTTCTGAACTTCTTTTGGTCCTCCGGATTCTCCTGCATGAACTGTTCTATGAATTCCTCTTTTGAATGCTTCTTTGAATGCAGCAACTACTTCTGGTTCGTATTGTTCATCGGCTCCATGAGCAGAACCAGCAACATCGATAGCAACGACTCCAAGTTGTTTCAGATCAGTGGCTAAAAATGATTTTTGAACAGATTAAAAACAGAAACTGAACATACCCAAATCGAGAATCAATTGAGGGAATTTCTTATCGAGACCACGAATACAACAAAGAATTGATCGAGCTTTGATTCCGAACTGTTTCTCTCCACGATCAAATCCTTTTTTGACTGCAGCGACAACATGGGCGGCTGTTACTTCCTTCAAAATAAATTAATTTTCTCTCAATCAATTTCACTGAAATCTCACTGGATAATCATTACAAAGCAACAAATGTGGAGAATATCTTCCTTCGAAATAAACGACTCCATTGTGATGTTGATCTTCGCAAAGCTCATAAGCGACTCTTTCGATTGCAGTCAAATCTCCTCGAATCACTGGCAAAAAGATCTCGAATGCTTCCAGAACTTTTGAAAGATTCGCAGGTTCATGGGTCACCAGAACCTTTTTCAGTTCATCAACTGTCTTTGCTCCCGCAAGAGAAATTCCTTTCTCTCTGAAATACCAAAATCAGTTTTCCACTTTCACTAATTCTAGTTTCAAGAATGTTCATTAGAATTCTGAAATATTCTGACGGAAAACTCACTGAGAAAGTTCGAGTAGTGTGTCAAAACGGGCGGCTCCATCGAGATGCAAATGAAGTTCAACTTTCGGAAAGTTCAGACGCTCATGCATTTCTGTGGTGACTTCCGGACAACTCACTGACAACGTCGGATCACTGCAAGTTTTTCATAATCATAATTTCTCAGAAAACTATGAAAAATCCAAATATTGAAATCAAAAAACCGTCATCAATGTTTTCTTATTCTAGACAAAAAGTTTCGAAACTTTCGGAGAAAAAACTAATATGATAAGAACTTGAATAAAAGAAAAGGTACCGTGTAATCCGGTACAAAGGTCTCACTAAACCTTCTATTCCTAATGACTACTGAAAACTATTTTGAACTAATCCCGGAAAACTTCTTGTTCAGACAGGCAAATAATAATAATCTAATTGAATAATCAAAACTAAAAATCGGTTCAAAAAACTGTCTAAACTGTTGCAAATGCCAGTTCTAGAAGCAGGAAAAATGAAGATAAGAAAAACGAAACTTGACACAACCAATCAAAAAAGTTGTCATTTTTCCTACTCAACCGTCTTCGATTTCCCAATTTTTGAATTGATAAGAAGAGGTAATGAAGGCGAAAAGTCACCTCAATGCCAGCAGCATCATAAGAAGATTATGATGATAAATGTTGATATGAAATTGAGTTCTTATCTAAATTTAGGACGAAAAAAATTATAAAGAAGGAAGACGGAAAGTGTTGAAATGAAACATTTTTGGGAGAAGTCGAACGATTTTTGCAAGCTAGGTTATGATGGATTACTGTGTTGAGAGGGCGGAGATTATGGTTTTAAGGAACAGGTAATCTTTTGATTTTGTTCGAACTTTTCTGATGGAATGTCTAGAATTTTCAGTCGGAATTAGAAAAAAATAATGACAAACTATGAAAATGACATTCAGAAAACTAATCAAATATATTTGATTACTTTTTGCAATCTGAAATTACATTGATTGTTTAGTTTAAGAGTTCAGATAGTTCTAACCGTAGCTACAGTAATCTAAACCAAAAAAGTTTTCAAGAGTTTCATAAAACTCACAAACAGCTCATCCAGTTTCTGGCCCCTCGAACAGTGGATTTCCAGACTTTTTTTGTAAACTTCTTGAAAGAGACCATTATCAAAACAGCAATTACTCAAATCGATGTGGACATTAAAAATCAAATTATTTTCCGTCGCCGAGTTTTTCGACGAAACGGAGATACTAACTATCAATAACAGAAGTTTAAAGTAGCCTCCTACTTTTATTTGAAAACTGATAACAGATTGAGAACTACAAGTGAATTAAACCATAACTTTTAGAAACTGCTCAGAAAAGAGAAATTAAGAAGAGAGATAATTAGAAATGGGTTCCATATTTCCAACTTTTGAACTCTTTCTTTTTATTTGTTTTCCACTTCGTACCCGAAATCGTCTATTTATTTTCACACCTTATGATTACGCAACAAAAAAAGCTGCAAGCGTTCTGAGAAATGTCTAGTGTCCGTTAAATAGATATGAAGGCTTTTTGAAGTGTGCGTAGATTTTTTTTGTCTTTTTTTAACACTCCTGAATCTTCGAAAAAGAGAAATCAAGTAAATCTGAATCAAAGTTTTGCAGAAATCCGTCTATATGATATTCTAAATACCTAATTTCCGTGCTTTTTTGAACTTTTATTTCTTACTGTATCTAATGTCTACTCGATCCTTTCAATTCCATATTCAACATTCTTTTTTTCAATTTTAGACTACACAGAAAACGTGTAAATTCTAAAAAGGAAACAAAATACTTAAAATCTCCTGATGCACCAAAAGGCCTAATCGTGATGAAATACAAATATTTACTCAACGTTTTCTAAACTTCACACACGTGGCATCGTCCCCCCGCAACTTTTGACCTCTGGTTGGTATATTAGGAAAATAGATTCGATCTACTTTCCGATCTATTTCCAATATTAAATAACTCACTGATTGTGGAGCATTTGCCTGTCGACATTATGAATTGCTTTTGTATCGTTGAAGACTCGATCTCCTGATAGTACACCACCCATTTCGGAATACGGTGGCAACTCTTTGGAATCTGAAACACTAGATTTAAAGAACTTACACAAAACTTGATAATTTGTAGAAAAAGAAAAATTTTAATTGGAGAAGAGGTGAAATTTTGTGGAAAAAGTAAGTGATATTGGATCGATGGAATATAGGATAGTGAATAGCGAGATGTAGAAAAGTGATAAATGATATCAAGTGATGTCTGATTGTGAAGGAAGCAAGAGATTTGAAAGATGAAAAAACGCAGAGATAGAGAAAGTCTATCGAAAGAAGTGTAATGGCACATGAGCACAAAAGAAGGACAAACTGGACCAGAACACAGCTATTTTTTAAACGAAAGGTGCTAAAAGAAAGAAGACAACAGGAATGAAATATGATACTCGGTCAGTTGAAATGTCGCATGATTGTTTTATGTTTTAAGATGAGAAATACTCAACAACGTCTCAATCCTTTCAAACGGATTGATGAAGACTTTTGATTTTTCTTAGAATTTATTTTCCTTTTGAGTCGTGAAATCTCGTAAACAAACTCTCGTGCTTGGATGAATACTGTTGACTAGGATGAAGACGAAGAATCTTTGAATTCTAGTACTAACACGTTCGGATGAATTGCTTCTCAGATTAGACACATGACTGTGTTTGTCTGTAAATAAGTAATGGTTCTCGTATTTTCTAATGAGAAGCCATAGTTTGTGTAGACTAAGAAAACCAGAAAAAGATTCTTCAAATATTGTCTGTCAATTTGTCAGAAACGTCATTTGAAAGTTCGAAAAGCGAGAACAAGCTCATCTATCTCGTCACAAAATAAATAACAGTCAACCGACAGAAAACTGAGACGAAACGAAAGATACAAGATTTAGAGATAGAAACAAAACCGGGGAAAGGTGAAAAGAGTGTACGAAATCAGAAGAGACCCAGCCGAAGAAATAAAACCGGAGGGGCCACAAGGAGCAGATGGTCATCTCCTCTCGTGACCGAAGCAATGACCGAAATTGTGAGGTTATATGTGTATGTGTGGATAAGAAGGGAGGTTTATATTATAAATAATTAATGTGTTGAAGGAAAAGAGAGAGAGAGAGAGAGAGAGAGAGAGAGAGAAAGAGAGAGAGAGAGAGAGAGAGAGAGAGAGAAGGTTCTGATGGCCCAAAGAACTAAAAGATGACAGGGCAAATAAGGGTAATTAAGGTCAAGAAAAGAGGGTCCCGAGGGTATTTGATGGACGGAAGAGCATACAAAAGACATTAGAAATGCAATAGGAAACTGAATATAACGACGAGGAAATGACTTTATTGATATATGAATTCGCAAGTAGTTCTTGGAATGAACTTGAACTTAGGCGAAGAGAGAGACAGAAAACACAACCCGATGGTTTTCGGGACAAACTTTTGTATTTTATAAATGGTTCTATCGGAAACTCCTATCCATTCATTTTCCAATCTAGTACAATCTTCGAGCCGCTCATAACAGAGAATTTCGCTTGAAACGTATGAAAAGAAAGTCCAAAAAGGAGTCGATCAAAAGTATAGAAAACAAGAAAATAAGGAAGAAAAGAAGACAATGAAGTCAAGGATTAGTTTCCGTTAACACAAAAAAATGACGACATTCAATGTTTTTTACTCCTTCGAAATGTACTGGATTAAACGAAAAGAACCATCGAACTCTAATTAAATGAAACCAAAAAACGGTTCTAAAACCATTGAATAGTTCAAAGACAACAGTATCGGAAAAAGAAAATGTATTTCTCTTTTTTTCACGACATGCAACTCCAAAAATAGAGGAAATTCAATTATCTCACACCAATATGAGAAGATTTTGGGTCAGTTTCTTTACAATTTTGCAAATGAATGAAAAAGAGAAACACAACCCAAAAAGCTCAGAGTTTACCCTTTTTGGAGAACAGAAGAACTGCCCAAACGATGATAAAAATGAACCACCAAATGAACCAAACCATTTTCGACCGGAAACCAATCAAGAAAAAAGATAAAAATGAGAAATTTCTAAGAAAAAAAATAAAAAGATTATCATATTAATCCGATTTTCCGTTAGATATTCGTAAAGATTATAGACTAAAGGAAAGTTTAATTCACGTTTAGATGAATTTTCTATTTGATCACATTCTGCCAAGTATTTTTGTACTGATAATAATAATAATGAAGAAGATTTTGTACTCAAATCGAAATCTAAGAAAACTTTGATTCGACTGTTTTCATCCCAACATAAATAGATATTGTTCTATGAAAACAAATTAATAAATGATGAATTCATAATTACTTTCAAATCTGAATCCAGAAAATATTTACAAATACCAAAAGTGTGCAAAGAAAAAAAAGAACCAAGATTCTTCGAACTTGCCGTAAATATTTTCCTCGTTTTCTTTTTTTGTCACCACTCAATTCGAGAAGAAAAAGCTCCAAAATACGAAGACGACGACACGGGTTACATCTGGTTCGAGTACATGTTTTTGGTCAAATGGAAAAAGAAAAATAGAGGAAAAGAGTGGGTGGTTGAGTATGAAAAATGAAAGAAAAACAAGGAAATTATAACGGCAATTGTTGCTTTCGTTACTTTTTGACATGTCCCCGGTGCATTCTTTTTTTTGGAAGACAGCAACAATAGGACTATTTGCATCGTATTCAAAACTCAAGCGGGAACATCTTCAACAAAAAATATGAGATGGACAGAAAGATAATAAAATATTCCATCATAAACTCAATATCTGTTAGTACAAATCAATCAAAAACTAAACTCCTTTTCCGAATGTTCATGAACTCCCATTTAAACATCACAGAATGATTGTCTCAGTTCAAAACAAAACTCAAAAAACTTTAGTCTTGAAATGTTTTTCCGTTGTTCGCAGGTGGCAATTCACGGCGAGAAACGGATGACCTTCGTGTTTTTACTTCTTTTTTTTGTGTCAAACACACATGACACTATCGAAACCAAGATGAAATATTAACGTGTCTTACATGTCTCACTCAATCTGATTTATTGAGACAAAGTTGATAACATATTAGAACGAGCTAGATCAACAATGAACTTTTCGGTCAGAGGATGTCACATGAAAAGTGGATGAGGGCTTTGTGATCTTTCCTCTCGGATATCTAATCAAAGCTTGTTTTTAGGTGGATGTGAAAGTATTTATTAGGAATGAATGATCAGTTGACAATCTAATTATCAAAGTTTTTGAAATGATTAAACAAATATCTGATGAAATGCAATACAGAGTTTTTAAATATTGTTTCACAATTTTTCAATTCTACATGAATTCGGATGAAATTAAAGAATGTGAGGCTGCCTGAACGTTCTTTGTTTTTTGAAGGAATGGAATTTCGAATATCTGAAAAAAGAAAATGCAGAGATACACACCAAAGTCAAGAAACCTACACAGATCAGTCATATGTTTCTGGAGAAGGAAGTACAGCTGTATGAAGTTCTTCTTCTTCTTTATCTTCAATTTTATCGAACTCTTCTGATGAATGACGTTTGAATCTTTCCGATAAACCATCATGTTCTTCTAATTCTCGAAGGATATCAGATAGAGTTTCGAAAGACAATGCTGGTGAAATTGATCCTCTTGATGAATTGAATAATGCAGAGGAATCAGACGATTGAGATGAATCAGAAGAATCAGAGGAATCCGAAGAAACTGATTTCGTTTCATCTGAATCTGAGTCGTCAATATTGATTGGAGTATTCTGTCCGGCTTTCGTCTGATTCTTCACTTTTTCCATTTTCTTATCATCCTCTTTTGCTTGTTTGATCAAAAACGAATTATAAATTTTTCTGATTTCCTCACGAAATCCTGCATCAGTTATTCCTTTCGACGGTTCATTCTTCTCCAAATCACTCTTATTCTCTTGTTGAATTTCGTCTTTTAGAGAAACAATTGATGTTGGTTTATTTCTGATTTCATCAATTTTGATACTTTTCTTGATTGAGTTCTGTTGTTCAGAGACATGAGGGTCGCTCATCTTTGGGAAAGGTTCTTCCCAATATTTATCATTTTGATAATGAATGAAATAGTCGGTTGGTGCCTCGTATTTTTCAATTCTATCCTCTTTCTTTGGTAACAAATGAATCGGTACTTGAGTATGTTCAGGTGAAACAATTCGAAGCATTACATGATGTTGATGTATTCCTTGTGATTCACATCGTTGACACAAATCAAAATTGAAACATATTGCACATTTAAAACGATGTCCAACTATCAAATCAGCACATTTGTCACAAATTGCCTCATGACGTTCCAGAAATGCGGAACGACGTTCTTTTTCATTCTTCCGATTTTGATTCTTCATTTCTGCCATTTCAGTTTGAAGTGTTTTGATCTCTTTTTGTTGTTTTTCAAACATTTCTCGAAGTGTCAAATGCTCTTCGGCAATCTATAATTTATCAAGAATTAGATATTTCTGTGGGATTAAATATATTAAAATTCACCTCTGTATCTTTCAAAACTCTCCAATGTTTATCCGATTTTATAGTCTTTTTTACTTCATTCACTGCTTTTTCTAAACCTTCCAACTTGGTTGCTGGAGCAGAAGAGAACTGAACTTGAAGAAGAAGTTGAGGATATCTTCCATAATCTCTACTCAATTCAGGAATGATACTGTTATAGATATCATAACCATCGATAGCAATCGATGGTCCATCAGGAGTTGCTGAAAGGATTCAAGTATTTATGGATGAATTCTCAGATGACTAACCACAAGAAAACACAACGTCATTTGGAGAATGTTTGAACATTTTGCATGATTCCAAGAAATTCGTTTTCAATTGATCGAGAACTCGACAACGGCATAACAAATCGACGATGGATTTCGATTTGAATGTTCGATCATACAACCAATAAGTGTAAACGACAGCAACTCGAGTAACCTGATTGTGTTCAATACAAGCAACCGGCATCTTTAAAAACGTAATATGTGAAGTTGAATGAAGAAGAATCCCAGTTTCTGAAATAAGAAAACGAATGTTATCTCTTGAGAATAGAATGTTATGAGATGAATAAACAAGCGAAAGCAGAATCGAAAATGCATTCTTTTTCAGAAATATTCTTGTTAAAACGATAGAGAAATGAGGCGAAGAAACTAAAAAATTAAAGATTTGGCTTCCGTCGTTGGATTAGGATTAGCAGTTATATAGATGATCCAGAAAGATGAAAGCAAAAAGGATGTTTCATTGCCAAGATTATATTCTTCATTGAGCATCATTTTTGGGAAAACGAAGAGAAGTTGAGAGCGAGTTTGAAAAGTCAGAAAGAAATTCGAAGAAAATATAGAACTGTTTTTAAAAAAAGAAAGAAAAAGACGAAAATTCATTAAAAACATTTTTCTTCGTGGAAAAAAAACTTTTTGAACACGAACGAAGTTGGAAAAGAAAGGAAAAAAAGGAAAAATCACTTCCGTTTCTGAAGATATTTCATTGTTATTCGGCGTATTTAAAAGCTATAAAAAGTGAAAAATTACAATATTTTATTGCTCCGAAAACCTTCTGAAACGTAGAGAAAATAGAAGTTCAAAGTGAATAAAAATCAAGAATCTGATATGGAAACGTTGAGATTCAGAAAGCAAAAAGGAGAAGAACTAGCGAGTATTGATGAAAACTAATGTCTCGAATAAGGCTAAGCGCACATATGAGAGTGTCTCTATTTACATCTTTTCTTTCTTTCTTTCTGTCAAAATATACAAACGCTCTCTCTCTCTTTTTCGATTCCCCTCTTGCCTTCAACTCTTCATTCTCTCCAATATTTCTGCTTTTCACGTGAATATTCAAAAGAAAGTTGATTATTGAGAGCGGTTAGAGAATAATGGCAAAGCGCAAGAAGAAGAGAAAAGCAGCAAATCTGTCAATAAACTTTTGTGTTTTGGTTGAAATGGGAATATAATACAGTTGAATGAGCAGAATGGACGAAGCGTTGTTCTTGTATGTTGAACATTTGTTTCGCCGAAAAACAATTCTGTCGAGAATGTTTGAAAACTTTTATTGCATCAAGAAGGCTGAAAAGGCATTTACAGTAAACCAGAAAAAATAATGAAATGGTTCAGAAAAATACAAAAAGACATTTTGTAAAAGAGTATGGTAGTGTAGGAACAAGTAGGATACATTAGCTAAAATACATTGAAGTCGCTTTGATGCCTGCCAGGTTTTATGAAAAGATTTGGAGAACGGATCAATGAAAAAAGAAAAAAGAGGCAAGCGTCAAAGTTACTCCAACCTGAAGGTCAGTGGTTTTAAGGTCAGAAGATGTGCATAGATAGAATCTGAACTTAAATTCCACTGATTCCTTCAGGGGCGGCAGTCGTTTTGGGGGCGCATCAGACCAAAGGCGCTCACGATGGAGTTTAGCCCAGAGTCGTCACAAAGCTGCCCTTAATAGCGACCACCAAACGGTCCAATTTAGGGGAAGATACATGAAAGAACACGGTGAAGTTGATAAATAAGGTGGGAATTTTATTTTATTCAGTCCCGTCCTGATTCATTCAAAATCCACGTATTCATCATTCGTATCTGCCCTTAAACTGGACCCTTCTTAACCTCAGCAACCAGAAGCTTGTAATTCCTCGTCTCCATCCTTCTTTTCCAATGTCAATGTCGTGAAACTCTAGAACGTATCCATTAGTTTTCTACAGAAGAAAGACATTTACCTCTGCAACTGTTGGATGAATTCCGATAAGACGATCGAAATCTGATTTTTTGCCAGCCAATTTGAGAGCGATTCCAAATCCTTGTGTGATTTCACCAGCATTTGGGGTCAGAATATGGAATCCAACTACTTTTTCTTCTTCGTTTCTCAAACAGATCAGCTTCAAGTAACAATGATCTTTGTCCATTCTTTCCGAAATTGTGTATTCGAGTGGATTGAAGACGTTGTGGTAGATTATGATGTTGTCTTTTCCATATTTCATGAAGGCATCTTCTTCTGAAAGTCCACAGCATCCATATTCCAATGGGGTGAACACAGTTGTAGGAATTTGATCATATTCGGTCTGAAAGTATTTTATTGATTCGGAAACGAATAACCTGATAAGTCTGCTCTTTTGCATTATTTAAAATAACTAACCAGTACATTGGCTCCATCGAAAATTCGTCTCATAAGAACTCTACCAGCCTGAATAGCAACAGGTGTCAATTCCGGAGTTCCCTCTAATACATCTCCAATTGCATAAACCCATGGAATCGTAGTCGATTGTTCACGTCGTCCGACTACTTTTTTGCTCTTTGCTCTTTCAACTCCAATTGTTGTGAGGCCAACATCATCCGTTACAGCTTCTCTTCCAATTGCCATCAGAATCGTATTAAATTCTTCAGTAACTTCTTGAATTTCTCCAGTTTCTTCATTTTTCTTCGGCCAAAAAACACGATATTTCCCAGCTTTTTCATCAGTTTTCTCTTCGATTTGTTCGATTTTTGTGGGAACACCAGATTCGAATTTCATTCCATAGGCGATCATATGTTTACGAATACGTTCAGCCATGTCTTGATCGAAACCACGGAGAAGAATCGAACGAACCATAACCTAAAAGTAAACATTTTCCGTTTTGTCTTTTAAAACATGACACTTACAGTAACATCAAAACCAATTCCGTGTAGAAATCCAGCACATTCGAGTGAAACATACGACGCGCCGACACAAAGTGTTTTTCCAGGTGAATATGGCAATTGGAACAAGTCATCACTAGTGATTGTGTACTCTTTTACACCAGGAATATCAGGATACTTTGGTCGAAGACCAGTAGCAATCAAGAAGCGATCAGCAGTTATTTTTTCAACTTTCTTCTTTTTGTTCGTTGCAGAAATTTCGAATGGTCCAGTGAATTCTCCATACGAATTGATGTAGGTTACCTGAAACTTTGAATAATTAAAAATGATTCAAAATCTCATTATTTTAGAACAAAATATGAAATTTTAATAATATTTACCGTTTTTTCTCTCAATTGTACTCGATATCCCCAATTCAATGATGCAATATGATCTTGAACATTGTCGCGCAAATGGCTCCATTGATGTTCGATTTTTCCTTCTGGTAACTTCCATCCATACTTTTTGGCATCGTCTGTGAAATGAAAAGCATTGAAAACTGACCATGGTTTCGATGAAAACTTACGAATAGAATGTCCTAAAAGACTTGCTTGATGCATCAATTTCTTCGGAATACATCCAACATTCACACAAGTTCCACCCAATCCCCATGTCGTCCCTTGGGGTGACGGTTTCACAAAATCCAAACAAGCAACTTTCTTTCCTAGTCGTGCGGCTTCTTTAGCAGCTGCCAGACCTCCTGATCCTCCTCCAATTACGATAAGATCGTATGTATGATCTCGGAGCCATTCTTTCAAATAGTCTTGTTTCAGTGCTCGTAATTCTTTGAGACCTCCAACAGCGTTTCCTTTTATGTAAATTAACGGCCACGAATCATGAAGAGTTAAATATTGAATTGACTGTTTTGATTTTTCCGAAACGCGAATTTTCAGAACTTCTGGGAGCACGAGCGGATTTTCTACACTTGGGTCGTCTTTCAGTGCTGCCAGAATCGATTCGATTTCCTTGATTTGTTTTTCGTCTTCTAGGCTTTTTCCAGAATAGAAAACTGCAATTTTGGCATCAGCAGCTTGCTTCAACGCTTCTTTCAACGGAGTTCCAGTTGTATCTTCATTCTTTTCTACAGATGGGGTTGGGCTTTCCGCCGGAGCAGGACGCTTCGGCGGGGGCATTCCACTTGCCACTGCCCCCATATGCGGGGTTTCGGAAGTGGATTGATTTGCCGAAGACTCCCCTGGAATTTATAATTTTAAACGCGAGGTTAGAGAATAAACGATCATGTAATACAGAGAAGGGAGTCAAACCAATTAGTTAGGTTGGGAGACTATTTGTTTGCAAATTTTTTTTACTTTATTATGAAAAAATAAAAAAATCATGTTATATTAATAAATATCATATTATTTAAATATTCGAGTGATTTTTGCTTTGCTGATTGTTATTATTTACAATCAAGAATCACTTGATTTTTTTTCAATTTTCACCAAGTGTTCATAAGAGCGCGATTGCATTCTTTTAGTAAAATGTTAAGTGCGCATTGACAATAGAAATACCCAACAAAAAATATGCCGAAAATAACGGATACGTTAAAAAAGTTTCAGAACAGAAGTGATTGCACGCAATCATGTGATTGTAAAATATTAAAAATTAGAAAAAGTGGAACATTACCTCGTCTCGGGTTTCGTTTGAAACATCCGAATAGTTCGGTGAGTGTTTTCATTCCATCTGTAAGTTAGACGAATGAAGATGAACAATTTTTAAAAAACGCGAAGAGGAATCAATAATAAAAAATAAACCACGAGTCATCATACATTGAATGTGTCACTTTAAATGCAAAGAACACATAAAGAAAAATGAGAAATAGACGTCTAGAGATGAGTTTCGCAAACCGGATTCTTCCTCAGTCAATAAATTGAAAAAGAATCACTTACGTATTTCTGAATTCCATTGCCATGTTGCGAACATAAAGTTAAGAAGTTCGAATTAATATAATAGTGAATTTCTTTGCCTTTTCCGCTTGAAAAATTGAAGAGAAAGGGAAATTTGAGACAATAGGAACCATTATGTAATTGTTTGCTCTGAAGAATGATCAATGGATTCAATGAACATTTTGGCTCTTTGAACGAAATATCTCATGAAATTATGTCTTCTATGAACTCGAAAAAAACCGAAGAAAAGATTTCTTGCTGTCTTGATGGTTGCAACATATGTTTTGCTCGATTCTCCAATTGTAACAAATGATGATTTAAACATACATGACCCCTTCTTTTACACTCTCCGATGAACACATGTTTCTTATATTCGATCAAAGTTCATAATAGAAAGAAGATTTATTTTTTATTTGAATGTACTAGAAAACACATCAGAAACACTTATTCGAACTGTAAAATGATTTGAGAATTGGGAAAGATCCACGACCGCAGATTCCGGTGTAGTCATCTCCATTTACTGAATTCAATACAATCCCTCCAAGTTCTTCTCGTTGAATGAAACCAATCTGAAAATGAATTATCTACACTTCTATCTGATACATTTGATTTACTTTGTATCTGAAGTCCTCAATCATTGGAATATTGACCATTCCGTTTGCATGAGAAGTATATCCAGTCAAACTCTCGTAGTCGTGTTCAAAGGTTGCTTTGTTTCCAACGGCAACACAAGTTTCTCCTTGAGTCATTTTTCTTTTTTCGCCGTCTTTCTTTCCTTCTTGCCATCCAAATGGAGACAATTCGATAACCAATTTTTCTGGTTTCATTCCAATATTTTTCCATAATTTCACAAATTTCTCAGTTGATGGGAATTGCGGATCAGAATGATTGTGGAAGAATGGAAGATCGATTCTATCTTTGTCAGTCATTCGAATAGAAACATACGATAACCGGTTGAGAAGAGAAATACTGTAGTAGTTCGACGGAGTTCTCGTGAAGTGAGAAAATCTGAAAATCATTGTTTCTTCAATTCAATTTAATACTTTTTTGAATGAGTTACCTAGCTGAAAGTGTCTTTTTACACCCATTTGATGCTTTCGACTTCTCGATTTTCTCAGCTAGTTTTCGGACGAAAGTGTTGAAGAGAATCTAAAAATCTGAATAAAATGAATGTTTTAGAAACTGTTTTCATACATGATTCCCTCTTCGAATTGCTTTTTCACAATCCAATTGAACTCCAGAGCACTTATATTTTTCCATTATATTCATCACGTTATCAATTGCAGTGGTCATGTTATCTGTGAGCTTCAGTAATTAAAATCTACTGAAATCTAACTTACCACCCAGAATATGATTGAGATGTTTCTCCGAATCTCCACAAGAAAGTGACAAAATCATTCCACATTTGAGCATTTTCGGACGCATAGCAGTCTACAAAATGGAATTCAGATAACGATACGGAATATAAAATGGGAAGAGACTTTTTTCACAGACGAGATAGAAAAATTAGAGAGACTCACTAAATTCTTAAGAACTTGTTCTTGCTGTGAATCTTTGAATGTGATATTTCCACCCAATACAAGTTTTGCTTGATCGACGACTACTTCGGTGCATCTCTCGTATGGAACGATATCCGTTTTGAAAAGTGCTAAAAACTTCGTTTGAAATTTTACTAACCATGAAACCTACGGGTGTTCTTCTTCAATTCAAAGTTGCAACTGACAACAAAATCATGTTGAGTGCATTTCTTGAAGTCATGTTGAATGAGACATTTATGACAGACTTGAGCACGAGAAAGGGAATCCAAAAGAGGGAAAGAAGTACGATTGTTGCAGACAGCATTCGGATCATCTTGATGAATATGATGAAGAGCCAATCCGCCGACGCCTTCCATTGAAGCCCAAACTGCTTTGATATGACTACTGCGGGCGTTTTCGTAGGCAACCATTTGATCGTATCGTCTGAAACATTCCAGTACACTTGAAAAGGTTCTGAATGAGTTTACCTTAAATATGGAACTTCAGCCGTATCGACCCAATGTGTGATACCTGTTCCAGTTTCCAAACTTTCACATATTTCCTGTTGACTGTGAATATCTGATTTTTTAGATCTGACCATGGAAACGAATGCTGGCTGACCGAATGGAGCAGATAAAGAACTTCTCAGGTCAGAAAGGGATTGCATAGAAAGAGTTGATGCAGTCAGAGAAAGTACAATCTTCGATCTGGCGACCCCCTTATTGACCCAGTGATTGAAAAGTGATTCCCATGTCATCTTCTGATCTTTCATTGATGACGTGGCACGAAGTGGAGATGGATGTCCTGTTAATGGAAGAGATTCCGAATGGAGGCGATGGGAATGGAGGACAATTAGAGAAGCGGTTCTGAATATTCAGTTAATTTGCTTGGTATATTTCAAAAGACTAACTGATTAAGATGTTCATAATCATAGAAATCAGAGTAACTGCTCTGAGAAGTTGCTGCAACAAAGATATCAACTTTCTTTTCAACATCAGCCGTTGAAATATCGTCAATCAAAGATTTTAAGTTCTTCTTATCAAAGTCACTGGCCATTGGTTCCAAAGTCCAAGAGATTTCAATTCCATCAGCAGTTGTTGAATCTATCATTTTGATAAGTGATTCAGCAAACTCTTTACGTCGGAAATCATTTCCAATGATGAATTGCCAGACTCCAGATGTTTGTTTTGATCCAATAGAAAGAATGAGCTAAAATGAATCTATATTTTTTTAAGGAGTGAACAAAATTTCAAACCTTTGGTGCAGCTTCAAGAAGTTTCGTTCTCCACGTGTCAATCTTCTTAACTAAATCTTCAGATTTCTCAGCAACAACTACATTATTTTTCAAGTCCAAATCGAAGTAATGAACGACAATGTGACTACAGTATTCAGATTTCAAGTTATCAATTGGAAAAGATTCTTCGACTTCTTTTGGATCCAAATAGCATAGTCTCGTACATTTTGCAGGATTTGATGGGATTGTGTTACGAATGAGTTCCTGAACGAGGCGATGAGCTGGAAGTGGATCCGTTGCACAATCTCCACGTGGATCATCAGCCAAGGCATCAGATATTCCGATTCCAGCAAATCTCTGTCCGAGAATCCATTTGATCTGAGACTTTGAAAATACCAATTGAAGAACTGAAATGAATAAAAACCTTTTCCCCCATTGCTTTCATCGTCGGAAGATTGACATTCATCCATGTTTGACGGTATACTGTTATCTCATTCATTGAATTCCAATCATAAAACACTGCTCCTCTAGCTCTACAAGCTTCTTGATATGTCACTCTCTTTCCAGATTCTTTTGCAAAAAGTCCATGTGAAACTCTCAATGGATCTTCTGAATCTTTGATCTCATATCTCCATCCACCAGCAGTCAGACCAACAACAACACGAGATGGAAGAATTCCTTCTTTTGAAAGCCTTCATAATGGATTAAAAATGATTAAATTGTTAGACGATGACTCACTCTTCAACAGTTCCTTGAATTGTTTCTTCGAATGGAATTGAAGTATTTGAGAATAATGGATTTATTTGTGTGATTCTAGCAGGCTCTTCATTCGACTGAAATTCATTCTCAAAGTGTCATACTTCAGTTTAAAACTCACCGGTAATTCTCCCATATCCAAATAAATGTGCTCAACTAATGGGTTAATCTCTTGAAGTCTTTTGACGGCTTCAAAACCAAATACACGTCTTCCAGTGATTCCAAAAGTGAGAACAAATGATTTCTCTTTCGAAAGTGTTTCTATGAATGCAACTGATGATTGATATTCCAAATGAATTCCATTCAATGTCACAAATATTCCATCGAATCTTCTGAAATGAGAAGTTTGATTCTGAATTCTGATCTTTGTTGACTCACTTGCTCTTCACGTGCTTTTTCAGTCCATTTGCAAACTTTGTAGCACTCAATGAATCTTCGAATGGCTTCGATCTCTCTACTCCAATCAGCAATTTTGCATTTGGATGTTGAGATTTCATTCTCAAAAATGTCCGAATATTATCCATGTCATAACCGGATTCAACATCAGAAACACTGTATTCTGGATATCCAGTGTCACGATTAATCGGAATCTGACCGTAGACCAAATGAGTGCATGTTGTGATGTTTTCGAGAAGATTTGGGGAAAGTCTGGTTTTCTGAAAACATATTGTGATTGAATCTAAATGTCAGCGTCCAGTTACCACTGGAGGTTTGAGAAAACAATAATGAACTGGAGAAGTGTCTTCATCGAGATCACATTGTATTCCTATTATGAGAAGAGCAAACGGAACAAGAGTTTTGATACCCATCTCTGAAAAGAGAAAACTGATTCAATGAAAAATGAAAGCAAAGATATTGGAATGAAGAGAAATGCGAAGAAACGTCTAGAAGGGTGATCTTTTATACTGGGTCAGCAAGGCAAAGGAATCTAGAAAAAAGAAACAAACTAGAAAAAAATAATCGGGGAAAAGGATAGAAAAAAGTATGTGAAAGACGAGATCCATGGGCTCACATACCACATGTGATTGCATTTTTCAATTGATTGATTTGATCAATTCGATGAGGAACCAATGGGAATCAGAAAAAGTTTCCGGATAAAACTGAAATTGGTGAAATATTGAGATGAGCAAAAGATTTGAAAAACCGTCAAGAAATTGTTAGATTCTTCTCCCAAACTTCTCTACCTGGCTATCGAAAAGACTGTACTGAGACTGTAGATCTTTTCATAAAACCGCTGATACCCTCATCATAGAAATCATGTCTTCAAGACCCCATTACTTCGATCCCAACCCTTTTTGAACTTGCAACCATCCAACCTTTCCTTCTTTCCTCCAAACATTTTTCGTTTTAAACATTTCATAACCACCCTCTCTCTATTTTTCCTTTAACCTCTTCTTCTCCTTGTTACATTTTCTTTCCCTGGGGACCAATATTTCAGTTTTCCGTATGTTGACAAACCCTTTCCTCTTCCTTTCCTGACAAGAAACACTTTTGTCCTCAGTCGCCGCGTTTTTACTTTTTGGTGTCCCTAGACAGGAAAAAAGAATAATTCGTCATTTTTGCCGCCTCTCAAGCTAGTTTTCTTTGACACTTTTGTGTGACAATTAGTTTTGAGAGAATCTCTGAAAGAAACGAAAAAAGATTCCATTGGGAGCCAAGAAGAATCAAGATTTTGGAGTGAAGCATTGAATGGCCATATTTCATAACTTGCCGTCGCAATTCAGACAACTAAACCATCTGCATGGCCTAATCATTCGGGTCAATCAAATAGAATACAACTGAAAAACACAGAGTTCGGAGTATTTTATGATCATGTTTCCTTCAAAAACCACTGATATGGTTTCGTTCTACAATTTGTGATATAGTGACAAGGGTTTTCCTGATTCTGTGTCACATGTTCAGTTTGTGATACAAGAACATTCTGTATGTGATTCTACGTATCTGCTTCTCTAAATGTGACATGACATTACTGTCATCGCCGAGTTATTTATGTGAGTTCGCAACAGCTGCAGTTTGCACATAAATGGAAAAGAGATAGAGAACGAAATCATATTTTCGTTTTGTTTTGAGGTTACCAAATATGATTCTTGACCGAATAAAGATGAATTCAAGTGATTTTGGAGTCCCTATTGATATTCAGAACCATTTTTTTGTTCTTAATCGAAAATATTTCGTTTCGAAGGAAGAGTTTCCTCCCTAACGACTACTTTTCATTGTGTGAATTTGTTTCGTAACATTGTATGTACACATCTCGTTAGCTCCACCAAATTCCTTCGGAAGAAGACGTTACTCTGTGGTCTCAATCTGATTAGGAACATGAAAATGACGGAGAAGATGATGGTTGGAAGAGAACGAGAAGAGAGAAATAAGTTGCGTAATGTATCTTTATGTGTTCCTTTTAGTTTCATTCAAAGATTGAATCTGGATAAAATAGTGATCTGATGAAAAGAACAAAGAAATGTGAAATTGAAGTGCAAATAAGAAATATTCATACGTGACAGACAGAATAGAAATGTTCAACAAATGGAAAAAAAGCTTATGAATCAGATCGATTCAAAGCTGTCTCCGGTATTTTCTTGTCGAATTTCTGTTTTTTTGATTCCAAACTATGACATAATTAATTATCAAAAATGTTAAGTTAGAAAACCGTTCTCTCATTTTAATATAAGTTTCGCGTCACTCCGATTCCTCACTTTTTCATCTATTCGAAAGTAAATGTTCGAATGTTTTTACACTAAACTCTTTCGCCACTTTCATTTCTCGACTACTTCACTTGGTTTTTTATGATTCGCCGCCACTTTTCTTATTATCTTTCGGACACCTGTGGACATCTGCACTCAAGATTTCAAAGAGAGAGAACGCATATGTGTCTGAAGAATTCAAGAGAAGTTGAATACCTTTTCGTTTAAAGTTGTATCAGTTTTCAATCTAAACAAATATCATCTCAATTTGAATATCGTTCTTTCTATTTTCTTCTCATCAATTCGCTCCGCCTCATCAACTTTCTTCTTCTCTCTTTTCTCTTTTTCCCCGCCTTTTTCGGTTTAGGATTTCACTCAACAAAAAGTAGTTCAAATTTAAAATCTCTTTCCGTTTCCTTCTTTTTTCTCAATTGGTTCTGCGCGTCTTTGCCGCAAGGGACCATTTCTTCGGAAGACTAATGAAGTTTGAATCGACAATTAAAAACTCCGGAAGTTTGGATTCAGGACTTCGGATTATCTCTTTCTTCACCAGTAGTTTTCAAATGGGAACCGATTCGTAACTTTTTAGAAATTTCAAAAATCTTTTTTTTTTCAAAAACTGTATTCATCATCTTTTGAATTCTGCATACTGTCACTATTCATCAAGCGGCACCGCCTATGAAATACGATCCATTGTGTTGATGGGTTGTGCACATTGTGCATCATTATTCTTACCACAACCGGCAGAAGGCTTGAAAAGAGTGTGAGGTTTCGCGCGTGTGTGCGTGCCCTCTAACAGAATATGTTTATTTGTTTATCATTTCGGAGGCGGAGAATCCAAATGCAAATGAGTCTTTTAAGTTTGCATAGTTTGCGAACAGGCCGGCTCACGCTTTGTCATGCAGGTCGACTTTGTGATTTTGTGGGGTTGACTGTTTCTTTTTGTGTTGTGTTCCATGTATGTTAAATTCTTTTCATTTTCAACAATAACATCTTGAAATCATTTGTTCAATTTGTCTTATCTGAAATATTTATTTGAACCGTTTGAGAACCTGATCTGAACAGTTCTGAGTAGCATTGAACTAAAATTAGAGAACTTGTTTTTCGTTTCGAATTCCTTCGGTCAAAATGTTCAGAAGCTGAAATTTTGGAAAGTGAATCATTTTCAGTCAGACATTTTTTTCTCAAAAAAACGGAATCATTTTTAAAATTCTCAACCAATGGTCTCGATCATTGTAATATCAGTTTCCATTTCTTTTGAAAATTGAATTCTTTTTGAAAAAGTAATTTCTCGAAATCTTCGGAAATGTTGCAAGTTTCTCACCTCTCACCCCCATTTTCTCTTCAATTCTATAAACGAAATATCGAGTTTCACAGTGCGCGCAGTCGCAAATTTTATGTGCAAATTCCGGATTTTGGCGAAGAACTGAAGTGTCTTCCATAGTCTCGAAATGACGAAATTAAAATTGAAATCAAATCTCTTATCCCCCTCCTTTAGCTATCGGGCGGCAAAGATAGAGTAACATTTAGAGGAGTGACCTTCTCAAGAGTCGACTGTCGGTCACTTCAAAAGCTTCCGAGGTCTTGATCTTCCGTGCGGTAAATCCACGCGGAAAAAGGAGAAGACGAGACGAGAGGCATATCCATATTCATTAGAAAATGTTGACGTATCAGATGGATTTATTAGTAAGTTAACCATGAAAAGACAAACGATTACTATCTTACTCTCAACTGTTCATAACTGAAATGTAATTGACATTTTATGCAAGAATCAACTTTTATGAACTGAGAAAAGTTAATTAAGAAACCTTGAAAACGGATTAGATCTCTTCTTCAACTAGACGGATTTACTCTATTGTCTTCATACTCATAAGTTATGACATGGGCCGATTGAAGAGAGAGAGAGAGAGAGAGAGAGAGAGAGAGAGAGAGAGAGAGAGAGAGAGAGAGAGAGAAAGCTAATTAGTGTTTACAATGTGGTCCAAATGTTCTGAATTCTACCAATACGGGGTCGATTCTCAGTCATAACAACTGAAGAGACAGGTGGCGGTTTCCCATGGATTCCAGAATGGAATTATATTTATGTTTCTTGACACTCTTGTTGAATAATCAGAAAGCACTTCTAGGTTATTCTCATTTCACTATCATGATAATTAGGTACTTCAAGTTTATCTTTCTGTTTTTCTTCTAAACCGATTAATTTAAAAATGATGCAGCATGGTGAAACTATAACTGCCAGATGTGTTAGAGTACTCTCTCTCTCTCTCTCTCTCTCTCTCTCTCTCTCTTTAACACAAGAAGTAGAAGAGCTGGAGCATGAGAGCAACAAGCAACAGATGCTCTCAAAAGAGCACGAAAGGACCATTTGTTTTGTGAGTGAGTAAACGTCTCTCTTCGCATCCTTCACAGAATATGAACAATCATCCGAACCGAACCGTCAGAGAGTAGAACGAAGAAGGGTGTGATGATTTGTAAACATTCAATTCCTTTCAACATTCGCAAGAATATATTGAGTGGAAGTGTGTTCGGAAATCATTCCAATTTCCGGTTGAGGTCCTATTCTGCTCTTTACTTACGAGTTATACATTCTCATCAGCTGGACTGAAGCATACATTTATTCAAAAAAGAACAAAGTCCGAACATAGTTGTAAAAAGTTCAAACTCATATCAAAAATAAGACCCTCCTACTAAACACGTTCTGAAATTTATTCTAGGTTTTCTTGAATTACAGTTGTCTCATCCCCACTCTTCTTTTTCACAACTTTTGCTTTCACTCTTTTTAATTTCCAGTTTTTCTCTAAATTTATTCTTTTCTTTCAGGAAATCCAGAGAAACAGAGCAATTGATACCTTCCAGATTCTGTTCGAAACAGTAGGTTCGAGTTTCCAAAACACTAAACATCTTATTTGATAGTCTGTTGTCTTCCTTCCCAGTTATCTAACTATTCCACATATCAGAGATCTCCAACCTACAAAATTTCAAAATTTCAAAATACCTTGTTTCGATTTGCACAATTCATCAAAAGTTTTTGACCTTTTCTTCTTGTTTTTCATGTTCTAAATGTGAGACCTACACAAATATAAAAGAAAAGAGGGCATGTGTCTATCTATGTGTGTGGCCGGTAATAAATCGTCTCTAAGAGAAGGGAAGCGCAGGACCAGCCAAAACATTCAAGATAAAATCTTATTTCTGAGAGGAACGGGTGAACGTCCGCACGGGGGGAGACGATGGGCGCATGTGAATCTTCATCTTGTTTTATACATTTTCATTTGGTTTTATGTTCTCAATTCTTTATTCGACCTTTTCAGTTTTTTCTCTGAACTATCAGAATCTAAAAACAATCAAGAGTCGATAGTTCACAGTATTGTTCTAGTGGAACTCGCATGTTTCAGAGCTCACTTTCCAGTCTGAATTCTGTTTTCAGTTGAAACACTTCTGCCATTTTTTCTCCCAAATGGTTGTTTTGTGTTTTAAGAATGATGATGATGGGAAGAGATGGATTCTAATCCTTGTGGTTCCTTTTTCAAAGTAATCTTTTGACGTTTTCTTTCTCGGTTTCTCAGGTTTTTAAACTCTTCTCTTATTTTCCCCCGAACCTTCGAATTCTTTTTCTTGGTTCTTAATGTTTCAGTGTTTGTTTTTCGAAGAAAAAATACAAAGAAATAAGAAATATGACAGGAAAAGTTTGCGATGAAATTCTCCTTTTCAGAACAAATTTGAATGAAAAAACGATTTGAATATAAACATTTTCGGCTTTTCTCTCCTGCACACTTTCTTCTTTTCCTTTCTTGCCGCTTCGCTCCGCGTGCTATAAAAAAGCGAAATTTTATTATTACTCCGGCATCGAAGCGTCCGAGAAACTATTCTTCCCCTTTTTCTATGTTTCCAAAACGATTTGTCTAATATTGAGAACAGTATTTCGAGTGATCGACTTATGTTTTTCTGCCTAACACCATTATAAATTTACAAAACTGTACTTAGAAAATGCTCTTGAAACTTCAACAGTAGTTCATAATTAAAAACTCTTACAATCTCCTGTTTGAAAATCTAGATTATATATTATATTTCGCTTCAAAATTACTGGCCCCTATTTCAAACAATTGACAGAGATTCTGAAAATAGTTCTATTTTCCCGTGCATGACTCAACAGAGACAGTTGTTTTGATTTGAAAATATCAATTTACTATTGTCATTGAATTGAATGGAAAACAAAAGAAATGAAATGATATCCGATCATTTTATTTTCTCACTCAACTCATTTTTCTCTGCAAAAAACAACAACAAAAATAAAAAGTGAAGTGTGAATTTCACACGATCCACTTGTGGAAAACGTCTTTTTTCTTTTGAAAACCATGTACATTTTCTCGTTTCGTGCAATCAAAGCCGGAAATAAATGAAGAGATTCGAGTGATTATCATCGGAGAGTTATGATAGTCTAACACATTTTGATTACACCTGATCGCATCAAAATCTGATTGACATCTTTCACTTTTCGACATTTCTTCATCTTCTTTTTCTTGATTATTTTCGTCAAAACTCTTCAAAATTTCTTCATCGAAGACACCAAGAGTCGAAAAGTTTAAAATATATAAATTTCGGAATGAATGAATAGAATAAGTGGGTCTTTAGAGGACTCTCTTCCTCCTTCTTCAAGATGTGATCAATGTGTCATTCAAATGAGAAGAAGAGGAGCAAAAGAAGAAGAAGAAGAAGAAAGGAGAAAGAGGAGGAGAATAGAAGAATTGTTACAAATAAATCTATTCGGATTTCTATTTCTATTCGAGACCTAGTTGTGTCATTGTTCTATATTCATTTTTTTCAAACTCCTTGAGATTTCTCGTTTTTGAGTTTTCATTCGAAACTTTCGAAACTTCTCGTAAAAGTTCATCATTTTCTAGCATTGGAAGTTCCTTCCTTTGCGATTTGATCAAATGCGGTCTGATGCTCATTCTTAATTGAGACATGGGGAGAAACAGAGCAGAATACTGATATTTCATTTTCTAAACACCTCTACTGAACTTCTGAATTCCCATTTGACTAATCAATAAAAGGAGAAAGTCAAACATACATTACCTGTATAATTCTCTCTTTCTCTGTCATTCTATTATTTTCCATTTATTTATATACTATATCAACTACTTATACGGAGAAGGTGAGCGAGAGGTACACCTTTCCCTCTCTTATACCATATCACTATGTGTTTCTCCTCTTATTCCTCTAAATGTATGCATACAATCACTGAGGAGAGAAACCGAGAGTCTCTCTCTCTCTCTCTCTCTCTCTCTCTCTCTCTCTCTCTCTCTCTCTCTCTTTCTTTCTCTCGTTCCGTTTTGGCGGAACGTATAAGTATACCTATACCCTTTTATTTCTTTTTATTGATATAAAAAGGGCATCGGAGGTATAAAAACGAGTGTCATCATCATCTTCATCATCGATGATCATCCAATTCTACCCTTTTCAGCCTTCTCTCCCAATTCCTTATTTTTCATTTAAAACCCGTATTTCCTTTCTCAAGAAGTCTACAGGGTGGCTGAAAAGTATTGAGACACTTGTGTCTTGTTGTTTTTTGCTGTATTTTCAAAAATAGAGTTTCAACCAAAGAACCAAGCTTATTTTTTGAACAAATGATAGTAATAGAAAAGTTATCAAAAAAGATTTTCAAAGTTTGAGCTTTTGGTTTTGATACACGCCCTCAAACATGCTGGAAAAAAAAGCCTCAAACAAGCCGGTGCGCCGGAGGTGTCGTCGTCGAGAGCATCTCATGCTTTGAGGGAGCGACATTCAATTCCCAACTGCCAAAAACATTGACAATTGTTATCAAAAGATAAAGCAGAGTCTCCTAAATATTTTATGGGGTATAACAAGTTATTTCCAAAATCGGTGATAATCTGCGCCGGCTCAACGTCGAAAGGTAACGTTCCGTTGGTCTTCATTGATAGAAATGTGAAAATCAACTCGGACGTGTACCAAAAGTTGGTGTTGATGGATGTTTCACGTCCGTGGGTCACTAGTCAATTAGGCCAACAACATTTCATCCTTCAACAAGACCCGGCCCCCGTCCCATGGCCCGAAATCCAAGAAAGCTGTTCTCGGCGCTCATTTCCCTGGCTACTGGTGCATGGACATGTGGCCCGATTCCTCACCCAATATGAATCCACGCGACTTTTCCGTTTGGGGATATTTAGAGGACAAGGTAATGGTTCGATCTCACCCAAAAGTGGAGTCATTGAAGGTCCCTTGCTCAAAGAATGGGAGGATCTTGACGACGACTACCCCCGGCGCACGGCCTCTTTTTGTCCATCTCGTTTGAGGGCGTGGATCAAGGCCAAAGGCTCAAACATCGAAAATCTTTTCTGATATCTTCTTTATTACTACCATTTGTTGAAAAAATAACATTGGTTCTTATGTTGAACCTCTATTTTTGAAAATACAACGAAAAACAAGTGTCTCAATACTTCTCAGCCACCCTGTATTCGTCATGTAATACGTTCCTAAATTCCACTGAACTCTTGTGTCTATTCGAACTTTCTCTGTCCGTTTCTTGTTTTTTTTGAAGAATTCGGTGTCAACAGCAAACCGTGAAATGTCGAATTGAAGTTCACAACAGATCGTTTTAACGGTCATCGCACACTCATTTCTTCGAACTTTTTCATTCACATTCTCACTATTTTCGCTTGAAAGAAGTAACGAGAATCGAAAAAAAGTAAAATGAAAACTGCGATGGGAACCCGAAAAAAAAAACGAAATGGGAAAATCCTATTTCCATTTTCTAGGTCATTTTGGACTCTCATATATCTTGCACTTCTTTAAATCTGATTGATGAGAACTATTGGAATCATTCGGTGCCGAGATATAGAAGGTTTATAGTATTAAATGTCAATTTTATTGATAAAGTTCTCGAAAAACAGTATTTTCTACCATTTCTCGATATATCCTTCCATTTATGTCCTTCCATGCACCACCGGCTGTCTTCTGTGATTTGAGGTGTCTGTCTCTCGCTTCGCACATGCGCGCATCCATACGGCACCGGCGCAAAAAAGTGTCAAAAACGATTTATTGTCTTTTCATTCGGGCGGTCCTCTCTTGCTGCCTTTTTTTCATATTCTCTTCTCGTGTTGAACAGAATCGTGACCGTTTTATTATCTGAATGAACTCAAACCATTACGATTTTAGTAGTGCTGTTCAATAAAATCTCAGTTCATTCCGCTTGCACTCGAACCTTTATCTTGATAAAAAAGCTTATTCAATTGTAAAATGAAGAAGACCTGTATTAGAAAATAACAGTGAAAATTCCAAAATAATGCTTCTTAATCATCGAATTCAATTATCTGATCATCTGAAACTTCAAACGATCAGTCCTACTACCGACAGCTTTTCATCTACCGCATCTCTGTAACCTCTATTAGATTAAAAACTATTCAAGTCTCGAGGGACCATAACCTCAAACCGATAACATCTTTAGTACCGATGTATCATAACACCTGTCACCCATAGATACACACACACATCTAGCCTTTGTGACCACGGGGAAGGGTACATAAACACATGCGGTAAGAAACAAGACTCCGCCCGCTTTTTGCTGCTTCTCCCTCTCCGTCTCTCGTTCTCTTGATAGATACAAGAAATGGGAGGCTCCTCCTGTATCTTTCGAGGTTTCTCTTCTTGATTCCATCTTAGTTCCGGTCAACGCCCACTCGTTCCACTTTTGTTTCAGATGTTTTTTCCTCTCAAAACCCCCTTTTTTCTTCATTCTTACCTGACACAATGAGTCATTTTCTGTACGGTGTACATATTGGATGTACACATCGAATTGTATAAATTTCTCATTTTATTATTAGTTCAGTGGTGCTACGTGTAATTTTTGAACAGTGATTTTTGGTTGTATTATTTGGAAAATAATGAACATTGAACATCAGATACCATGAACAGTTTGGTTCCATCTGCATTCATCACACCATTTCATTGTTTTCGTTTTACAAACTTCCTAATTTCTTGCATCTTCTTCTTCGAACTCTTTTCTGAATGTTCGTAAACCTATTAGTGCCATTCATTCCGTCAGTTTTCCGTCATTACCGGTATAATGACAGAGACAAAACGGGCGGTACGCACACAGTCATTCCTCTATTACAAGGCCATATCAAATTAGCATAAACACACGACGTCCCGATCTTTACTATGCCCCCATCTTCTTCTTCTTCTTCTTCTATAAACGGGACGTCTTCTACTTTTGGAAGATTTTCCGAAGATTTCTCTAATTGAATCAACATTACGACGTCCTTTTTGTGAAATGTGAAATGAAACGGTCAGATGTCGAATGGTGGATACGGGGACCGGTCTAGTTTTAGGGGATTGATGGTGGTGATGGCTTTGGCAAAGTGATTGACATTTTTATTTGGAAAAAGAAGGTTAGAGACTGGTCTTTTTTCACACTTGGCACTTAAACACACCCTTTTTTCAAGAAGTGATTTACTTTTTTTCTTTTTTCTCTATTTGGTCCCTCATATCCGCAATACGACATCAGACTGTTTCATTCCACTTTTTTACCTTCACTGATTCTTCAGATATTCAGGCTATACAGTCGTTACTTCATTTCGTTTTGATCAACTAAATATCATTTTTCAACTTTCATTTCTTTATTCCATTCTAAAATGTCTTAAAACATCACATTTTTAAAGATGAGCGACCGTGTTCGCCGTCGTCGTCTGGAGGCATCCGATCCATTTGCTCCACAACTGATCAACTCTCGAAGAGCTCAAGGAGGTCTCTCACCTGCATCAAGAATTCGAATTGCAGCAGATGCTCATCGACATTCAACTTCTGACGATGATAGTGGATGTGCTTTGGATGAATATGCATGGGTTCCAAGCGGTTTGAAACCTAACATGGTAAGGATTTAAATCTTGACCTTTTTCGATTCTGAACCCACCAATTATCGTGTACTCAATCTGTTGAGCTATTATAACAGGTGTTTTTGACTTTTTATTTTTATTGAATACTCTCAATTTGAATTTTATTTCAGGTTCATGCGTATTTTGCTTGTCTCCCAGAAAACAAGGTTCCATATATTGGATCACCCGGAGAGAAATGGAGACAAAGACAATCTCGTTATCAACTTCCTGCTCAAGATTCAGATGTTAGATATTGTGAAGATTTGAATCCAGATGAAGCGGATACTCTTAGAATGTTTGAGAGAACGAGAAAAACAGAATGTCTTGGAAGTGGAGTTGTACAGTATGCACCATGCGATACAAAGTGTGAGAAGGTTAGTTTTATTATTATTCTGAAGGAGAAATCCCAGATAGACTCAAAAACTCATTATTTCGCCGTCTTCTGATATTTGACCCATCCGTATGAGGGCTTGAACCAAACCGTAAATCTCACTGAACTGTGGCGTATATAATCATAAACAACCATTTCTTTTTCGTCTTTCCGCACCCTCGAAAAGTCATAAATCTTTATACGAGCGTTTTCTCTCCGCACACGATCCTTTTGCTTCTTATGCTGCTACAGAAAATGAGAGAGAGAGAGAGAGAGAGAAAAGATGCTCATCATCATCTTCACGGTTTCTTTTTTGTCGCCTTTTTGACTTGCCGCCACGTTCTCCCGCCAACAGTGGCACTGGTCACACTTGAGAATAAACAATGACGGAAATTGGAGAAAGGTCATGCTCATTATTAGAAGCGGAGGGGAGGCCGTCTGCTCTCGTAAGCAGATAGTTCCACTTAGCGATTGTGCGGCAAAAAAGTTCTGAAGAGGAAGAGGACGGGTTGTTGACCTCTTACTTTAGAAACAAAACCAGCTGGACAGGTGTTAGTTTTGAGTTGAAGGACATGAGAATTCACGATGGAAAGGGTTTCTGACTGTCTTCATGAGAAGAGGGATTTCAGAACTTTCTGTTTTCAAATATTAAAAAATTCTTGTTCATTTGCTCAATTGTTCCTCAATTTCGTTGGAACCAATCTCAACCGGCTGTCTGCAATCATCTTTGCAACATCTCAATGTGTTCACCACGAGAGAAGAATTATTGGCAATATGCAATTATTGTCAATGTTCATCCATCTTTCGTTTACTACGTATCTCCGGCTGTTTTGCTTCGAAGAGAAGCTGAGAAGCTGAGCAGCAGTCACTGCTAATTACCTATGCATCGTTACATGTTTATTAATAGGGAATGGACGACAATTTCCATTGTCTAGATTCTTCATTCTGGTTTTAGCATGTTGACTAAATTTTGGTGTCGACAAATGGAGGGAAAGATGGTTTTTCTAGACAAAAACCCACTTTGCTCAGTATTTATTGTTTAGTTTTCATTGATTTCATTGGAAACAACTCTAGAAGTAAACAATAAGTTCATCATAGACTGTAATATACTCTTTCGCTTGCTCACTTGAGACCGCCCGTCGGCTTATAATCTGATTAGAGCCCCGTGTTAATCTAATCCCGTCATGGGTAGATAGTAGGTAGATCAAACAAATATCCATTCGCTTCCGCGCGGGACTTTTTGATCTAAACATACTCATAACAAGCTTAGAGAAGAAGAAAGGAGAAGTCAATTATATAGAGTATATTTTTTGTTTAGTTGAATGAACAGATGGTGTTCTCTTGTGGGTTTCATGATACCATGACATCAATCACTTCTCCAAGAGAGCCTTCTTCTCCTCTCTCAGTTGTTTTCGCGCATTTGATACCCTTCCCCTCTCTCTTCTAAGTATCAGGGGTTGAAGGTCTAAATTAGGGAGGAAAAGAGAACGAAACATCTGCCTTTTGTAGAATTGGTTAAGGTTCTGTTTTCTCTCGATTCAATGTGTCATTTCCAATTGTTACTTCTCCAACTAATGCGCGTGTCAAGAGGATTTCGGTTGTTTTCCTTACTTGTCTGGTTGTTGATAGGGAGAGAGAGAGAGAGAGAGAGAGAGAGAGAGAGAGAGAGAGAGGAGCTCTCGGTAATTTTGAGTAATTATCTTTTGAGAGTACTATGGGGAGTTCTTGAAAGGTCGAATAAAAGATTCTCGAACAGTTCAACATTCTTCACATAAAGGGTGTCTGTTGTCTCTTGACTAATCCGTATCATAAGAGAAACTGCTGGTGTATGAATGTCACGTCAGATTATAAAAAAAACTTTCGTCGTCTTAATATGAGTACCTGTCAGCACTGTTACTCAACAATGAACAGAAGTATTAGGAACAATGATTTTTTGGAGAAATCGTCGCTTTTTTCGCATAAAAAACCAATTTTGAGACTGTCTGAATGAAAAACTCACAGAATTCAAACCGTGTTCCATTCGAATTTATATCATAATTCATACAGAGTTAATCCCTTATTAGCAGGTTCTAAGACGATCGACAGTCGGAGGAGACACCATCTTGTATTTACATAACTATAGGAACACATGGAAGAAGTGAACTGAAGAAGGGTACTTGACCATATAATGTTGCTACTTATCTTGTAATCTAGTCTCTCTGTTTCTTTGCACTTCTGTTAAAAAGACACCTGCTAGCTGTGAGAAGAGAGAAAACATTGAAACCAATGGGTATTCCGTATGGAAAAGAGAATTTTAGGAAGAACTGTTTATCTTTTTGTTGGAACTCTGATCTCCTTAGTCTGATGGTAATGAGCGCCACCAAATTTGAAAAACGCAACAAAATGTGAACAGAATCTATGTGACAGATTGATATTCAATGATGAATTTGAATGGCACATCACATTAGGAAGATGTTAGGTTTCGAGATTTTAATCTTCTGGTTTTCATTCGAAATGAGAATTTGCCAAGAACTGAGAGAGAGAGAGAGAGAGAGATGGACACAAATTAGCTAACTATTTGATACTCGTAGATTCTATCTGAATGAAATGTGTTGGAATTTCAAAGAATTTTAACATTCTGATTCAATTTGGAAATTTTCAGTGTCCAAAAAGAATTGAAGAAGGGGAAATCAGTGTAATGGCGACAAGAACTCAGAAAAGATATCATCCGGCGTGTTTTCGATGTCAAACTTGCGACATGCTTCTCGTCGATTTGATTTATTTTGCTCATGATAATCAGGTAATACTTGAACAATTCCCTGAACTTTCGATATAATTCCCGTATCTCCGGTTGACCATTCACTGTAATTTCAGGTTTTTTGCGGTCGTCATCATGCAGAACAAATCAAACCGAGATGTGCAAAATGTGATGAGGTGAGCAGCACTTTCTTTTATTATTTTTGTTTTGCTTTTATTTCCCGACCACCGTTGGCTAAATCTTTTATGAGTTTTACACTGTTTGCTTGAGTTTTCTAATACATCTGGTCGTGTGTAGAACTAAGATTTTATGATAGGCGATTTGGTGAAACAAAAATTCTTAGAGGGGAGGAGGAAACAACCGAAATCGCAACTTGAAATAATTGAAGAAGGGCACAAGGACGAGAGTACTAAAGAAAAAGGGTTTTTGCTAGAAATATTGCGTTTAGTTTATGATTAGATAAAAGTGACTTCAACGATCGACAATTATAATAGTTATGCGTATCAGTTCAGATTGACATGTTAAATTTGTTTTTGAAATTAAGAAAATGAAACCAAAAAAGGTCATAAATGTTCATATTTTCCAGATAATCTTCGGTGACGAATGTTTGGAAGCGGAAGGACGTTCATGGCATTTTCATCATTTTCAGTGTGCTCAATGCAACGATGTTCTTGCTGATCAGAAATATATGCAGAAGTGAGTTCCAAATTCACAAAAAAAAACAAACTTTTAAAAGTATTTTCAGAGCCAACAAACCAGTTTGTTTGAAATGTTTCCATTCATCTTCTACTACATTTTCATGCACAACATGTCGTCTTTCATTCTCTTCTGATACTCCACATATGTCTCAAGGAGATCTTCATTGGCATGCTTCTGCTGAATGTTTCTGTTGTTGTGTATGTCAAAAGAATCTGTTGGGAGTCAAATATTCAAGAGTCGGCGAATCGCTTTATTGTGGATATCAGACGTGTGGAGGAGAAGACGAAGAACTTTTAGAAGAAGATCGTCTTGGATCTCCACGTCGGAAAACAACACAAAAGTCAACAAGAGTTGTTAGAATTCCCGCTTCTCCGAGAGTTTCTTCTCGTCATCCACATATTGTCCAACAGAATATGACAACGACGACAATGCAGATTCAGAAGCCAAGTGTTGTTAATCAGAATCAGAATCAACGTCCTAAGCCGCCTCAAAGAGCTCCTCCACCTCCTCCGTCAGAGAATATTTATGAGACAGTTCTTCCTTGTTCATCACAAAATAGTCCGAATTTCGACAAAAAGTATTCTCATGATGTAGGTTGAATTGAATCATTTGAGATAATAATTATATTTCTTCCAGATGCCAACATCTCCATCTCATCATAATTACTACTCAAAAACTCCCAATAAACTGTCAACTGGATACCCTGAAATGGATGGATATAGTACTTCATCTTCATCAGATTCCGATGACGAACAACTTTACATTTCGAATATCATGGCTGCAGCTTCTTTGAGTAGAGTATGTTTTCAAAATAATTTGAAAGATTACAGTTTTTCTTTTCCAGGTTCCGACAAAAAATTCATCTCGAAAATCAAAGAAAAATGAGCCGATGATGATGTCAGGCGGCGGTGTTCGAATGGCAAAAAAGAAGAAGAGTTCCAGATGTACAGTCTCTTAGACGTTCTCATCTCATTTCTCAATCTCTCCTATTTTCCTTCCCATGTGATCATGTGATTCGTTTTTTCTTCTGATTTTAAACTATGAGCCTTTCTCTTTTTATTCGTTTTTGTACGGTGAATTGTCCTATTCTCTATATTTCTCTTATTCTTTTAGAATTTAATAAAAGGAAATTATCTTCTGTCTTTTCGTTTCATTATGAAATCTCTCAGAAATGAATATTTTATGATGAGAACACCTGTACAATGACGACTAAATGAGATAAATTGATACGTAAGCAGGTGGAGAAGTCAATGAAAGATAAGAAAGATACCATCTTTTTCAGTTTTACTGTCTGATTGTGAGGTTATTACTGTTATTAGTACTCACATGCAGATGGTTTTTTTATTCGAATGATGCAACTATTCTGCTCTATCAAAAAACAATATTCAGAAAAACAAAAAAGTTTGAATAAGCAACTAAACACAATGTAGATCATTCGTGAATGTGTTCCTCACTTTCTGATCGATTGAAGAGCAATAAACTGGATGTAATTCATAAATATATTTCACCTTTTCCAATACTTTCAACTTCAGTTTTTCCGTGAATCGTTCATCCATTTTTGTAATTTGATAAGGTTTCATCAGATTAAACCAATTTCCTCTTAAACTCGAGGATGATGTGGTACGGTAGTGTCGAATGTATCCAATCTTCTCAGATGCAGTTATCACGTGGCATCCTTCGTGTTGTCTCCATGTCCAATGAAAATGAATCATATGAACTTTTAATGGTTTAAAGATTAATTTGAATCCCAACCAATGATGTTCAGATGTCAAATTATAACGAAGAAATGATAAAGAATCAGTTATTTGTTGTTCTGATATGTAAACATCTGGATTCTCGTCAAACTTCGGAACTCTTCGACTTCCGAAATTTATTTCACACGTGGAAGTTGCTTGTTGTCTATAAAATGAAGATTTCTTTCTTTTTATTACACTTTCCCACCTCAAATAAAGAGTCAATGGCGTCTCAGTCATCACTAATCTTTCGTCAATATCTGTACTTATTACCCATTTCGAATGATATTTACTTCGGAAAAAACATTCCTACAGATGATTCTTTAAATTAATTTGAATGAGAAATACGGCTTACATGCACTTGGATCATGTGGAATAACCATGTCACTTTCTCATATTCTGTATTCACAAACGTGGCTTCTACTTCTCCAACCGACTGATAATGATCAATTGCTCTCTTACTGTATATATCTATTTCTAAAATAGTTAAATAGAAAATGGAAGCTCCCTGAAATCATAATTTTCCAATCATCAGAAGAGAATATTTCAAATACCATCAGTTTATGATGTTCAATATATTCAATTATCTCTAACCACTTCTTCTCAGTTCCGTAAATCGGACCGACACAAACTCCAATTTCATGCGGTGGTTCTGAATAGTCTGTTTCTTTCGATTCTTCGTTCAAGTAGAACTTACCTTCAAAAATACGTTTCAGCAAAGGAATTGGATCTTTCGGTTCTTCATTTTCTTCGAAAGACAACGACATAAACTCTGCACCAATCCTCCTAGGACAATGAACTGCAGTCATTGGAAAAACAAATGATTTGAATTTTGATCCAGATATTTCAATTCGATTACAGTCGTAATAATGACAGTATGCAGTTCTTCCAACTCCTTTTGGATTCTGTGCAGTATGGGTAACTACTATGTACTCTTCATATAGAAATGCTGTCAGAAGACGGAGTTGTCCATCTGAGAGACCTTGCATTCCTGTTAATCCCTGATCAGCATACTGTTTGTAAACGTGAAAATACGGGAAAGAATCTGTTGTTTTATTATTCCACTCTTCAATTAAACACTTCGAAAATGGTTTTCTGAATGATTCATTTGAGATAGAGATCAAATGGAGCCAACTGACTTATCTAAACCAACATGACGATCCATGTGAATTAGGTTATCGGCGTAATAAGAACGGTCTGAAAATGAAGTGTATTATGTGTTGGGTTCCAAAAAAAAGTATCATCTACCTGTCTCTGGTCCAACAAAATAACCAATGAATCCAATGAGAAGCCAAACAAAAACAACAGATAAAATGAATTTCCAATTTGAGGAATAGTTGAAATACGAGAGAAAACATTTTTTCATTCGATAAAACCGTTTCTGATTCAATTTGGGGAACAAATAAAATAAGTGCATCAAGAGAAATGATTCGAAACATCTCTTGAAATTTTTCTTTATATTTCTAATTGTTCAAAGAGAATTTGTTCTTTTGTTTTTTTGAAAAAGTTTTCTGAACCCATTCTCGTTTCTGGATCCATTATTTTCTTGGCGCGAGTCTTTTCCCGATTATGATCGAACTGGAAAAAACATTTTTGAAGCGAAGAAAGAATCCGTATTTTTCCTTTTGTTCAATAGAACAGATCAAAAAAGTTTTCATTTTATAATTCGTTAACGAGTGAGATAATTTTGAAGATTTCTGTCGATAGTTTTGGAATTCTGAAGAAAATATAACATTCATTTGTACAAAAACTATTTTCTAATGATTAAAAATATTCGGATTGTTTTAGTTTTAGATTAAGTTGTGGAAACTACTCATGGTTTGAACTCGGTTCACTTTTTTTTTGAGAGAATGTCATTTTTCGAAATTACGCGAATGATGATTTTTGAGGCCAAAAGAACAAAAGACGAAAAAAAATTCAGGCCAAAAGTACAGATAGATGTTATCGGAGTATTTTATCTTTTACACTCATGACTTCCCTTTTTAAATTGTGTCTAAAAATCAAAGAACCACTTTTTTCAAACTTCAAGATTCCATAAATATTGATAGTTCTCCTCTCGATTAAAAAAAAACTATTTTCAGCCATCAATTTACTAACTTTCCAGCAGAGTTGTATGGAATGAAAATTTTGTTTTCTGGATTATGGAATATGGAATGTGGATTCTATTCAACTCTGCTTTCTAGTCAAATTTCTGAATCACAGTCAATGATTTTTCTGTTTTTATGGGAGAGAAAGACGCAGTAATGAACTTCAACTGAGGAATTTGAACTTGTTGATCATTCAGGTTCTCGATGAGGCTACGAGATCAAGAATTCATGAACAAGAACAAGACCAAAAGAGATACAACCCATCTTGATTTTCAAATTAAGAAATTAAAAACTCATCTCCGCTCTCATCGAAACCTAACTTTTTTTTTGGTTTTTCACGAATAAGTCACTTGTTCTCCAAAATTAAATAAAATCTCCGACTGAATGAAAAAAAAACTTACCTTGTCCGTTAATATTCTCAACAGAGCTTGAAAAAAAGATGAAACGGGGAGGGAACAAATACATAAAAGGTGTCGATTGACACTTATTTCTCATTCATTTTACCCTAATTCTTCTAACATGAACTGCTCTGATTCTGGTAAGTTTCAATTGATTTTGTTCCGAATGAATGATATGTATTACTTCAGCAGAAATAAAAATCTGTCTTGTCTGTGATATAACTTCTAAAATTAATTATCACTTTGGAAGTACTACATGTTTGGCGTGTGCTTCATTCTTTAGAAGAACTGTTTCTCTTGGAATACATTACATTTGTAACAAAGATGGAAACTGTTCGGCTTCTCATGGTAAAATTAGACAGATTGTAATTAATTCATTAACTCATTTTTAGTTATAAGAAGTGGATGTCGTTCTTGTCGGTTTAAGAAGTGTAATGCTGCTGGAATGAAGGCTGGATGTAAGTTTTTAAAGAGATAAGTTGAAAAGATTAGCCCTGTTTCAGTGGTTCGCGGGAAACGAGACGTCAGTAAAATGCCAAAATATGTGAGAGATTCTGTTCAACAAGGCAATGACGTCGTTTTACGTGGTTAAGGAAGTTGATATTGCTCTGCTCATATTTGATATTCATTCAGATTATGCAACATTGACTGTAGAAACTCTTCGTGGTTGTTCATCGAAACCAAATGAGTCAGAGGACAATGGAATCGAAGAAAAAGAAATTAATACTCTTCTGAATGTGACAACAGATCAATTGATGCAGTATTATATAGACCTGAACAACAAATCATTTTTACCAATCAGCAGAATTTGTTCTTATTCATTTTATGAGTTGAATCGGAAAAACAACCAAGAAGCCACAGGGATTTGTCAAAACTGTCCAGGAACAGACCTTTTGGATTTGATGGATTTGGGAATCTTATTCAAATATGTTTCTTTTGCGAACCTATGGTTGGATGGCTTATGGGCAGAAATTCAAATAAATGTAAGTGATTTGAAGAAATGCTTAGTCTTTATTCGAATTTTATAGAAATTCGAAAACTCAGCGATTGATGAAAACGAATATAACGACATGAGGTAAACGAGAGATTTCTAAAACGAATTGATATTAATTTTCAGGAATTCATTCAAAATGTTCATTTGTGATTTCAAAATGAATGTGGGAAAATCATTGGAACACCTCAATCTTGATTTAATTGAATATGCGGCACTCAAATCGTTTTGTATTTGGAAATTAGGAATTCTTGACTTTGGAACGACGTTGAAAATATTTGCTCAAGAGCATTATTTGGGAGTGACAGAAGCTCTAAATCAGTACTATGAAGTTTGTTTGATATATTGAGTGGAGAAACGGAAATTATTCTCTTCAGGAACAGAAAAACATGAACCAAGAGGAAAGTGCTTTGAGAATCGCCAATATGACGTTACTTCTTGGACCCATTTTTGTAAGTTTCAGAACGAAACTGTGTCAACACCGCGTGGATACTATTTGTTTCTTTCAGAACAGTTATCAAGATCTGATGAAATTACATCAAAACTTCAGTGAAAAAATTCAATTCGGAATCGAAGGAAATCAATCGGATCTCATTTTCTGAAACCATTTTGGAATACCTTCTCGAAGTTACATCGACAATAACCTATCAATTAGTTTGAGATACAAAAGTCACGTATAACGTTCTTGAATTTATCAAATCATCCCTCCCACATATGAAATAGAGTTATTCCACTCAATTCATCAGTAACCCCAGTGTTCAGTGATAATTGTTTTTCAGATAAGGCACGAAAGGATGTGTATTGTTTTGGGCAATATTTGTTATTTTATCATATGTAACTTCCGGTGCCCGCCTCTTGTAGATGTATAGTGAAGGCTCGTTATGTGAATAACAATATATTTTTCACTTTATTCGTTAACTTTGTCTTCCATTAGAAAGCTTTTTCCGTATCATTCGAGAAGTTTTCATAGAAAAAAGCTGACCCGATTTCAAAAAATGAATATTATTTTTATTTTACTTTATTGGCTTTTCTCAACTTCAGAATCCGGTCAGGTTATTTTTGTGTTTCCTCTCAGCGGTTTCAAAAGTTCTCAATAGGTTGTTCATCAGGAAGGCAGTTATCTTTGGAGGATGTTTGTGTCTTCTAAATCATAGGAACCTTCTTTCTTGTCCCACTTTCTTGCACTCTTCCATCGCATACAGTAATCTATCATGCCATCTGCCTCTTCTGCGCTCGTTCTCCTCACTCTCTCTCTCCCTCTTTACTGCTCCCCTCCGCATATTGTCCTTTGACGACAGCTCGGGAGAGGTCCCTCCCGTGAGGGGCCAAGAGGAGAGGCCCAATGGTCCCCAAAAAAGCGCGGACGCTCCGCGTACGCGGTCTGCGACGCGGTTGGTGACCTCACCCACGTCATCGAAGACTGAAGAGACAATAGAAATCAGAGAGGAGCAGACCGGGACCACCCAGGGCGGGTCCCTTTCTCCCGCACAGGCAAGTTGGACCATTTCGGTTCTTCCTCTCACTCTTATTCTGCACATAAAACCCCCACTATCTCTCTTTACTTTTCAAGAGCTTCTCCTTTCTTGATCCTGAATTCCTAGTTATCTAATTTTTCTAGAATGAATACTAACTCAACTGCATCTTCTTCTCCTTCACCACCGGCGTCTTCGTCTCTGAACGCTCCGACTTTACCCGAAGCTCCAGAAGTTAAATTAGAGATCGAAGACTCTGATGGTGCTGAACCTTCCTCATCGAATGCGACAATCAGAACTGCACCATTACCGGGAACACTGGATCTTGCCGCTGTCGTCAGGGTAAACTTGAAATCATCCAGAATCACTTTAAAAAGAATTCAGAACTTACAGGGCAATCCAGCACTCGAAGCACTTATTGCCAACGGTACTCTGGGTGACAACCCGAGTCTTGCAATCTCTCAACTCTTCGGAGGGGTGAAGGCGTCACCTACTCCAGCAGCTGTTCCTGTTCAGGCAACGGAAATAAAAACATCGCCAAAGGAAACTGGGAAAAGGCAGAGACTAAAAGTGTTCTCCAATGGATACTTTATGTCTTTCGATAAGGTTTCGTCGTGTGCAAATAAACATTTCTGGAGATGTGAATACAAGAATACGTGTAAAGCCAGAATGCATACTGATATCAATAATGAAAAGATCGTCGTCTACATTCACGATCACAATCATAAACCTCCAACAAATGAAGAAGTTCGTCTTTATGGATTGGATCCGATTGGTTACGAAAGAAACCGTGTTTATTTCGTTGAAAGCGTCGCCGATCCAACTCAACGACGAAAGATCAGAAAGCAGGTGGCGGAGGAAGAGGCAGCAGCAAAACGTCTTGAACAACAGAAACAAGATGATCTACAAAGACAGAAGAACGCGGCGACTATTGCAGCCGCTCGAGCGGTATATGCACAGGCTACATCGGGTGTCTCCAACGACATTCCAACGTCTTCTGCAGTTGCCGCAGCCGCACTCCTTCAGCCTTCGTCGTTGTCATCTGTCGCCGTTCCAGGTCAAATGAATCCAAATGCATTGCTAATGGCACAACTTCCGTTCATGAGACAAGGAATGGGAATGAATGATTTGAGCGTCGGAGTTCCATCAGTCCAACCAACGAATTTTGTAGCTCAGAATTTAGTGAGTTTACCATCAGAAGACGGGGAAAATGTTCATAATTTGATTGCAGGCTGCTTCCTTTCCTTCGTCACTTCTTATTCCGAAAGAAGAATCTGTTTCATCGTCACAGCCATCATTGAAAAGAATAGCTGTAGAGTCGGATGACAGTGATCTGAAAAGAGATCCAATGTTTCAACCAACTTTTGAAATTGCTCGAAAACTTCGAAAACTGTGGAAAGCTGAGCCAAATCGTTATCCGAGAACAACAAATACTCCATCGACTCACTTCGAATTCTATATTTCGAAGAAAACTGATGATGAAGAGCATTTGTATGTTTCGATGAGAATTGAGCAACGTGATGAGGCTCATCTGAGAGAAGCTCTTCAAGAGTTCTGCGGTCAAAACTGCATTGGAATGCTTCTTTTCGGAATTTCGCCAAAGATCAGTGTGATGTTCAATCAACCAATGATTTCTGCATGGGAAAATAATCAATTCTTCCTTATTGATAACTCAAATCCAAGTCGTTGGCGCTTAATGTATGTAGATGATCAAACGAATTGAATTTCTGAATTTCTTTATCATATTGAATCAGATTTAAACTAATTTATACATTATTGTGAAAATGATCTCTCTCTCTCTCTCTCTCTCTCTCTCTCTCTCTCTCTCTCCAATGTTTCCTTGCTTCTAATTGTTCCCTTGATAACGGGTTTCCGATTCTAAAACATTCCTCTTCCTATATTCCCAACTGACATTATTTTATTCATGCACCATTCTAATGTTTCAATAATAATCAACTGAAACTGTACAATTTGTGACTATTTATACAAATGTTTCTTTAAATTTTTTTCTTTTTCTCTTAATAAAGGCAAACGTCAAAGTATTCGCAGAAATATGTGATGTTCAGACCCTTCGCTCAAAAAACAATTTCTTCAAATCTCGGAAAGATCAAAATTTCCGATAGAGACTATAAATATAGACGAAATGAACGGAGTTCAATTTCATTTCTCAGAATGGAACGTCGGTTGTTATTCTCGAATCGAGAAATACTCACAAATGATGACCAATTTAAACAAATTAAAAATAGTTTTTGGTCGAGTTCAAATAAATTTGTATTATTTATTTTCATGTTTTGCTTTCTGATAATTTCGATAGAGAAATGTTTCGGATTCAGTATTCGTAAGTTTCCCTTTGAATAATTCTACCTTCTCAAAGTGGTTTTTCAGAGAAAAATTCTAAAAATGTCACATCTGTCTCTCTTATTCATTATGATCCACACGTGTCAAATGAGAAGTAATTTGGCGTTTTATTTAAATGATTCGTTTAGTTTTTTTAGTTTACCGACTGTTCCTTGTCACGTCGAAAATTGGAATCAGAAGCACACAAAAGAGTTTCCCTTCTACTCTCTCTATAAATATTTTGGAGAAAAACAAGTAACTGGAGGAGAAGGTCTCTCAGATGGACAACTTCGTCTTCTGACAGCATTTCTGTATGAAGAGTACATAGTAGTTACCCATACTGCACAGAATCCAAAAGGAGTTGGAAGAACTGCATACTGTCATTACTACGACTGTAATCGAATTGAAATATCTGGATCAAAATTCAAATCATTTGTTTTTCCAATGACTGCAGTTCATTGTCCTAGGAGGATTGGTGCTCAATACGTTTCGTTGAGTTTCGAAGACAAGCCACCGACAGAAGAACCGATTCCATTGCTAAACAGAATTTTCGAATGTGATCTGATTAGTTATTTAATAAAAAACAATAATTTAATTTCAGTTCCTCCTCATGAAATTGGTGTTTGTGTTGGCCAAATTTACGGAGACGAACGGAAATGGTTGGAAATCGTCGAATACATAGAACATCATAAACTAATGGGAGCATCAATGTTCTATTTTACAATTTTAGAAATGGATGGATATACGAAACGAACAATTGAAGACTATCAACGATTAGGAGAGATTGAAGCCACTTTTGTAAATACAGAATACGAAAAAATCAATTGGTTATTCCACATGATTCAAGTTCATGTCTGTTTGAGAATCAGTTAAATCACTCAGAAATTGGTTACAGGAATGTTTCTTCCGCAGTAAATTTCATTCAAAATGGGTCATTGGAATTGATATTGATGAGAGATTGGTGATGACTAAAATGCCATTGATCACGTATTTAGGGTTTGTTCGATTTTTTTCTGAGTAACAGTAAGTACAAGCAAAAATGCAAATGTTTAGAAAACAAGATCCAAGTATCTGCGAAATAAATTTCGGAGGACGAAGAGTTCAAAAACTGAATGATGATCCAGAAAAGTTCATTTCAACTCAACAAATTCGTTCATCTCTTCCATTTCTTCGATACAATTTAACAACAACTCATCGATGGGGTGCATTCAAATCAGTCTTTCAACCAGCCAGAGTCCATGCAATTCATTTCCATTGGACTATTCGACAACACGATGGATGCAGAATAAAAACTGCTGAACGTCAAATAGGATACATTCGTCACTACCGTACCACTTCTTCGAAAAGTTTAGCAGGATCTTGGATAAATATCTTCAAACCATACACTTCGACACAAATGGATCCAGAATTCTCAAAGAAATTAGAGAATCGTGTTGTGAAACGTATTGAATATATCTATAAAAGTCATCCAGTTTTCTGTGATTCAATTGATAAAAACATAAGAATTCATTTTCCAAATGATCTTCATTGTGTCAATAAAACGTCTGCAGTTGTCAGTAATTAAATTTGAAGTAATAATAAACATTTATATTCAAACTGATTTTTTCAATTCTTTGAACAGGAATGAACAACAAATTCTGCTAAAATGAAACCGCTAACAGATATCGGAACATACGAGAGAAAGGCTTCAAAGTGTCTTTTCCGAGATTTGCTCGTTTGTTGACCGATTTTCTTGTATGAAGGAATGTCTCCTCAGGAAATTCTGGACGTAATGCTGCTTTAAAAAAACTTTGCCGAGAATTTGAATATAGAAACACATTCTAAGTTAAAATTAATATATAAACTTTCAAACACAATGTTTTATTGGACACAATGTAATACATACTTCTATTTCAGTTTTAAAACTAAACACAATGTAGATCATTCGTGAACGTATTCCTCACTTTCTGATCAATTGAAGAACAATAAACTGGATGTAACTTATAAATGTATTTCACTTTTTCCAATACTTTCATCTTCAGTTTTTCCGTGAATCGTTCATCCATTTTTGTAATTTGATAAGGTTTCATCAGATTAAACCAATTTCCTCTTAAACTCGATGACGATGTGGTACGGTAGTGTCGAATGTATCCAATCTTCTCAGATGCAGTTATCACGTGGCATCCTTCGTGTTGTCTCCATGTCCAATGGAAATGAATCATATGAACTTTTGATGGTTTAAAGATTAATTTGAATCCCAACCAATGATGTTCAGATGTCAAATTATAACGAAGAAATGATAAAGAATCAGTTATTTGTTGTTCTGATATATAAACATCTGGATTCTCGTCAAACTTCGGAACTCTTCGACTACCGAAATTTATTTCACACGTGGAAGTTGGTTGTTGTCTATAAAATGTCTATAAAAATTTGTTTCTTTTCATTACGTTTCTTTACCTTAAATAAAGAGTTAATGGCATTTCAGTCATCACTAATCTTTCGTCAATATCTGTACTTATCACCCATTTCGAATGATACTTGCTGCGGAAAAAACATTCCTTCAAATGATTCTTAAAATTGTTTTCAAAAATGATATTACTCACATGTACTCCTATCATATGAAAAAACCAGGTTATTTTCTCATATTCTGTATTCACAAACGTGGATTCTACTTCTCCAATCGATTGATAATAATCAATTGCCCTCTTACTGTATATATCTATTTCTAAAATAGTTAAATAGAAAATGGAAGCTCCCTGAAATCATAATTTTCCAATCATCAGAAGAGAATAATTCAAATACCATTTGTTTATGATGTTCAATATATTCAATTATCTCTAACCACTTCTTCTCAGTTCCGTAAATCGGACCGACACAAACTCCAATTTCATGAGGTGGTTCTGAATTTCTGTTTCTTTCACTTCTTCATTCGAATAGAACTTACCTTCAAAAATACGTTTCAACAGAGGAATCGGATCTTTCGGTTCTTCATTTTCTTCGAAAGACAACGACATAAACTCTGCACCAATCCTCCTAGGACAATGAACTGCAGTCATTGGAAATACAAATGATTTGAATTTTGATCCAGATATTTCAATTCGATTACAGTCGTAATAATGACAGTATGCAGTTCTTCCAACTCCTTTTGGATTCTGTGCAGTATGGGTAACTACTATGTACTCTTCATACAGAAATGCTGTCAGAAGACGAAGTTGTCCATCTGAGAGACCTTCTAGGCCTGTTAGTTTCTTTTCGGAGAAATTTCTATAAAGGGATGAAAAGGGGAAGTCTTCTGTGTGTTTCTGATTCCAACTTTCAACGTGGCATGGAACATTCGATACACTGAAAGTTAATTATTGATCTCTGAGCAGAAGTTCTCTCAATACTTCTCATTTGATACATGCGGATCCTGATGAACAGTCACATATGTCGTATTTTGAGATGTTTCGCCTGAAAATACTATCATTGAATCCATCAGAAAATGCTTCTTACCTGTTTTATACCTCAAGAAAAATTCAACAGAAAATATGATAATCCAGAAAGAAAAAATTAAGATTGTGTATTTCACTGTGCTTATTCCTATACTTTCTCGAATGTTCTCTTCTTCTTCTTCAGTTTCTTCCGTTTTTCTATTTGAGAATAACAAAGGATGTTCGTCCATTGCAAAAATGAAGTTGAACCCAGTTCGATTTTTCCGCATTTATACTGTCTATCAGATATTTTCATCTTTCGTGATGTTTTTTTCTTGGTTCTGAACGAAAATATCTCATGCAATTGGAAATAAGAGACTTTGTTTCAAGTGGAATTGAGCGACGGTTATTGAATAGAAAAATCACGGGCTCTTTAGAGGAGTTCAGGAGTCCCTTCGCCAAGTATTTTAGGACCCAAAAATCCCATTTATGGGTTCTTTTTAACAATAGGAAGAACAAATAATTCAGAGAAAACTTCATTTTATCATTTTTTGTTCGATTGAATATGAAGAAATAAGCGATCAAAGATTTGAAAAACTGTAGTTGATAACTTTGAACTGCAGTAAAGAAATGTGAGAATTCTCGATTTCAATGAAACACCGACCGATTTGAAGATGCCAATCTCTCTTGAAAAACCATAGTCCGTTTTGACCATCAGAACCGCTTCATCGGATCTTTTTTCTTCAAATATCAATGAAAAAGCTCCGAGATCCTCAATGAAATGCGATATCGATCTAAAGAATCCAGAAAAGAATAAAGAATTGAACCCGTCCGTTCAATTCGAATATTTTGTTCAATTGGGACGAGGGATCTCAGAAACTACTTGTAGAATTGAATTTTTATTGTTTTTCTGTTTATAATTCTACAATATTGTGGGAAAAAAGAAACCAGAGAACTTTTGAACTAAAGCGATTTACAGACATCACGAAGAATAGGTCGAACGAGTTCTAGACCATGGAAAGTAAGATGTTTGGCTCCGTTTATATAGCTGAGTCCACTGTTTTCCATATCATAGAATCGATATGTTCCTCTTGTACTGTTCCAAAATAATGGTTTATAATCGATTCCAACACATCTCGGACACTCTGAGAGCAGTTTTGTGTACCGAATACGAGCCATTTCAAGATCATTTGTTATGAACGATTTCTGAAATTAGATCTTACAAAAATTGATTTTCTCTGTATGACTCACATCAAATTCAGTCATATTCGCTCCACTTCGTATTGCTTCAACTATTTTTACAACTTTCGGTCGATCGATTTCAGGCAATTGCATGAAAATAAACATTTTGTATTTGATACTTTTCATGAATAAATCAGTTCTTCTTTTCATTGATTTATAGTATTTATCATCTTCCAATCTGGTGACTCCTGGAGCCATTCGAGCTCCAACATCTTGAGATCTTGATATTAAAAATGCATAATCTGGTTTCTCTTCTTCTAATCTTTTAGCATACGTGGCAAACGTTTCATTACATCCTTTATAAATGGGAGCAGCATATAATGGATGACAACCTGCAAACTCTGAGAATTATTTTATGCGGATCATCGTTTTTTGACCTTCATTGGATCCTTGGAATATACTTTTTGCCTGATATCCACATTCCTCGTAGAAAAGTCTTGCATGATTGGCCGCCCAACTGTTTCCGAACAACATCAACTTGAATTTTCCATTTTTCGTGTCGAGACCTTTATGTCTACAGTATCCATATGGTCCATCTCCTGGTTCATATTCACATGAAGGTGCCAACTGTTGTTTAGGATCATTGATAGTCCAAAGTCTGTTCAATCGTTCTGCTTCATCTGCAAAATCCTAATATTCCTTCTATCAGAGAAGTCAGCATTGTACCGAAATCAATGGGACCAGTTAAACCGTCGAGTCTAGAAGAGATAGTAGGAGGTGATAATGTCTCTCGAACAGTGTCTTTATGAACTGCTCCCAAGTTCAAAATGAAAAGAATAGAACATAAAATGAATGTTTCTTTGTTTGAAAGTTTCAGATACCATCTGAATAATTGAAAATTATAGGAAATAAACTCCAAAAACTCACTTTTCGAAGAGTTCATAACTCAAGACGGCAAGAAGAACAGAAGAAAGAAAAGCCAAAAGTAAATAAGTATTCCACGTGGATTCATTACTTAATTCCAACTTCCAATAAGCATAAATTGGCCAATGAACAATGTAAAGAGAGTATGAAATATCACCAATGTATGTGAGAAGATTTGAAGATAAAAACATGTCATTCTCAGAAATCAACATCAGAATACCCGTGGAAATTGTGAAATATGGTCTGAAAAAACGTTTTTAGAATGGAAACATTTGTTTAGTTACCTCAAAAATCCAGCAGAAAGCTCATTTGGGAATAAACAAATTCCAATCATTATCAGGAGAATAGCCATCTTGGTCATTGAAATGACAGAACTTTTTGAGTCTTCGTTCATATTTTCCGATTGTTTTGATTTCATTTGTGTAATATTGAAAACAATCATTCCTAAAATAAACTTTTTGGAACAAATTCTTTCTTAAAAACAAACCAATCATAAACTGCCAAACTCTGGCGAAAACGCTGTTGAAAGCTTGATTTTGAGTGCAGTAAAAGACAGAAAACAGATATGAAACAGCTCCTGTATCGAAAAAGAAATATGAATTAGAAGACTTATTATGATATTTTACCAAGAACTCCATAATAATGGTTTTGATATTTATCCGGAACGCATTTGATTCCAAAAATAAAAAAGAATGGAACGATAATATAAAATTGAATTTCGACGGATAAAGACCAAGTATGAGTGAAGATGTCGATTGCGATGGCAAGCTGAAAGAATGCAAATCTATCAGTGTACCAATGAAAAATAAACATACCAAGGAAAAATAGTCTTCGTCTCTGGTCGACGCTCGATTCGATGCAAATATCATCGCCTTCTTTGCTGATTCAACATTCGTCAAATATGCAGTATCAGGAAAAAAGTTATAAAGAGCCAAGAGAGCACAAAAAATGAGCAAGAAGTAAAGAGGAAGAATCCTTTTCAATCTCTTGATATAAAACTCAGTAATCAATGAAAATGGAGGAGATTTCGATGTTCTGCACAGTAGCATACACATCAGATAACCAGAAAGAACGAAGAATCTGAAGTTAAATTCAATTAGAATTTTCTTTTTTTTGGTAATTTATCTCTTCTCTTCTGTGTTCCGAGTTCAACTTCCCCATTCTACACATAACAACCATAGATAATGATACCTTTTTTCCAATAATCAAGCACCAGACTTCATTGAAATTATCCGACAGAAAATAAAGATTTTATCGAAAAAATCAAGAATCAGGTAAAAATCTCCGTTTGGAAAAAGAATGAACATTTGTATTTTCCATTAAAACGGAACTCGTTTTCATGGAAAACAAAATTTGTACTGAAGAATAACGTTAAAATTTAATTTTTTCCAAAAACCATAATGCGAAACTACACAAAAAAGAGTGAATTGTTTCAGGCTTTTGGAAAAATGACAGATTTGAAACTCAAGCAAGTGAACGTTTAGGCAGTTTCTGAAAATCAAAACGCACGAAAAATCAGAGAAATTCAAGTAAAGGAAAGAATTATTTAGAAGCAAACTAGTTTTTGCAAATCGTGTCCAAACATCTCATTATTTTTCATACCACTTGACTAATCAAAACAAGAAACTCACTGATCAACTCCAAGATATCCATTTGGAAATAAAGAAGGTAAGAAATGAAATCCGAGAACTGAAAGGATTGCCAATCCACGAATTCCTTGAAGATCTTGACGCTTTTTCTTCGAACAATGATCTTTTTTCTTTACAGTCGGAATAAGAAGAGAAGTATAATCATCTTCTTCTTGATAACTTTTTGTAGTACAGAATACTAGTTCTTCTTGTTTTTCATCGCTCATTTTTTGTGATCATGAAGTTTTTTGTGTGAAAAAAGAATGGAAAATCAGTCAGAAATGAATTTATACCTGCCGAGAGATACCGTATTCCGGTGAGGGAAAGGAGGTACATTCTGTCATTTTGGATCCAGTTTTTATAAAAGAATTTGATCTTCCAGATAAATTGTCTCTTTTGTACACGAGGAAGGAAGACAAAGGAAGCATTTGATGGACATTTGGTCAAATGGGCGGAGCTTAATTCCGAAAAGTGATGAAAATAGGCAGTTTTCAAAAAGAAAATGGGATTTTAAGATGTGTTGCTCAAAAACGCAGAACAGCTAAATTTGTATAGAAACTTTTGAATCTATAGAGACATTCTTCGGTTTTCAAATACCTTGGACAGCTTCACAAGACTTCAATGATTTTTTCCCATGATTTACTTGATTTGAGAAACTTTTTTTGAGCACTCGCTGATTTAGATCTTGACACGTCAAGATGAAGATTCAACTTTTCGAAACTTTATATTTGTTCGAACAGAGATTTCCACTGAAATTAAGGTGTGTATTCAAACAGAACAAGAAAATGAAAGATAGAATCAATTGTTCAAATTTCGGAATTTTTGAGAAGAACAAAAGAAGAATTAAGATAAAATCTTAGGATTTTGTACTTTTGTTTCTTCTGATACTTAAAAGCCTTCACGTGAGCTTACTTTTCTGTTTTATAGGATGTCAGATTACCTTGTTCACTATAAACACTCGTTCTCTGTGATTCAGTATTTCTTATGGGTCAAAATGTTTCAAAAGAATGAAAGATGAAATCAGGTAAGACGAGATTAGATTGTTCACTGCGCAAAAGAGATCTTTCGATACCGAAGCTTCATTTTCTTGCCATTAAACTCCTCCTGTACCAAAGAAAAATCTAGGAAGTGAAACGATCTAAATCCCTGTTTTTCTGATGAACCCTTCGACTTCTTCTACAATTACAATTGATGAAAAAACCGAAGATCTGGAAATTGATACTGATGAAAAACATGATAACGAGTGTGTTTTATTACTGAATTCTGAAGTTCAAAAATTCAAAAATTTCAAAGAAAAACGGCAAGATCTTCAAGGAATTCGTGGATTGGCAATCCTATCAGTTATCGGATTTCATTTCTTACCATCTTCATTTCCGAACGGATACCTTGGAGTTGATCAGTAAGTATTAAATTAATTTCTATTTCTCCATTGAAAACTCTCAGATTCTTCGTTTTATCCGGATTTTTGATGTGTATGTTACTGAAGAAATCGTCTAACTCATCTCCAATTTCTTTAATATTTGAGTTCTACAAAAGACGAATGAAACGAATTCTGCCTCTATATATTCTTATAATTCCAATGATTCTGTTTGCATTATTCAATTTATTTCCTGATACGGCATACGGTTCCAATATGGATTCAGCCAGAAATGCATTACTCTTTGAATCAAATCGAGCAGTTACTGAAGAAGAAAGCTATTTTGCAAAGGTGAACTACAGTAACTCTCTTGATCTTCACATATTCATTTTCAGTTTGCTCTCGCTATCGACTTGTTCACTCATACGTGGTCTTTGTCTGTCGAAGTACAGTTTTATTTATTGATTCCGTTCGTGTTCCTATTGGCAAAGACGTGTCTTTCAGACGAGTATCACATGTATTATTACACTTTATTAGGTATGATTTTCATTATGATGATAAACCAAAAATTGATGTTCTATAGGTTCATTTTCCTATTTATTCTCAACATTTTTCTGCTCAGAAATGGAATCATTCAACTTTATGTTTGCAAGAGTTTGGCAGTTTATGACAGGAATGATTGTTTTCGAGATTTCTGAAATAATTAAATTCAAAGAAGAAACTAAAAATGAGAAGTTTCCAATGGATTCAAATGCTCAAGAAACTCAATCAAATCAAGAGAATATGTGGAAATTCTGTTTACTTTTAATCATTGGAATGGCTGTAATTATAGTATATCCACATGAAATTCCAGCTAAAATTTTAAGGTGAGCAACATCTTATTCGTGCAATTGAACACAATTACTTCATCTCTTCAGACCATTTTTCACAATTACAACTGGAACTTTGATGATATTCTCTCGGAATAATTCATTTCTATCCTTTCCATTATTGACTTATATTGGAGATATTTCATATTCATTGTACCTTCTTCATTGGCCAATTTATGCATATTGGAAACTTGAATTGAGTGACGGAGAAATATGGAATCTCGAACTTTTCGAAGCTATTTTGGCCTCCTTCCTATTGGCTATTTTAAGCTACGAACTCTATGAGAAGTAAGTCTGAATATGAAGAATAAACACAATATTTACTTCAGATGGTATTTGAAACTTTCCGAAAGAACGATTGCAATTCTGTGTCTCATATTATTTTTCGTAGTATACCTGGTAATTCGAAAAGATGATATTGATGAATGTATGTATCCACCTGCCAATTCTTCAAGACTTGATGGACTCAGCGATGATATACCGACGACTTTCGAAGAAGCAGCAAGAATAAATAGAAAATATGTACTTAATGAAGTGAGAAATATGAAACCACCGACGTGTATTTATGAGACAATTCAAGGACCAAATGGATGGTGCAGTCATACGGTAATGAGAAGAAATACTGTATTCAATATAAGGATTTTTTACTTGCAGGGTCTTGATAAAGAGAATGGAAAATACAAGATAATGATAATTGGAAACAGTTGGGCACCGAATCATGGACAATTGATTTATCAGGAATGTGGATCAAAAGCGAAAAGTATTCTTCAAGGATCCATTGGAGGTAACTGATTGAGAGATAATTGAATTCGAATCGAATGATATTCAGGATGTGATCCGTTAGTTGCTGAACGTTATAATCTAGATTTCTGCATTGAAAACATTCGATATTTTGAGAAAAGAATAGAAGAAGAACAACCGGATTACGTATTCTTGTTGACAAGGTGAGAGTTTTCAACTTTGAAATTTAATTAATTCCTATCTGTTTCAGATTTATCGACGCAGGAGAACCATTTTCTCCAAATGTCACAAAAACAGAAAATGATTCAATTTATATAAAAATGAAACGACAGTTGAAAATCTATTTAAAAAGTATCAAATACAAGATATTTGTGATGAATCAGATTCCACAAACACGAAGTGATCGACAGGCTGAAATAGTAAATGCATTGAGAAATGGAACAAATTTAGCAAAATTTGATGTGAGTTTATCTGTTTCAGAATCACAAAAACGAGGTTTTTCTCAGAAATCTTTCATTCATCGACGGCCATTTTATGCCAGACAAAGATACGATAAACTGATTGAAGAGTGTGAAAAGTGTATTCAAATTGATTATAATCCATTGTTTTGGAATACGACAACTCATACGTGGAGATTTTATGATGAAAAGAATTGTGGAATCAGTTATCTGACACCTGGAAATCATTTAACATTTCATGGTCTTGAATTGATCAGACCGATTTATAGAGACATTTGTACTGGACTCTAGTCATTTTTTTTCTTCCGACAGATCATAAATAACAAATTCTAATTGTTTTTGGTTCTCAAGATTCGAAAAAAGGTCATTTTCTGAACACACTTTTTACTTTTTCAACAAAAATAATAATTTCAAAAGTCATAGGCAGATATTGTCAACAGATCGAGAAACAGATGAGAATGAACATACATATCTCAGTTCGTTCTCCGCCCAACGGAGATTTCGAAAACAAAAAGTGGTGCTGTCTCTCAGAAAAATGTATTTTGAATAATGAAAAACAAGCAGATTGGGAACAACTATTTCCATCCGGATTCGAAGATTTCCTAACTGGAAAAAATGTGTTTGACTTTTTTGATAGACTGGCAAATAATGAATCGAATTATATATTCTTCTTCGAGACTGTTCAATCGCTCATCTAGATGCAATATTCTCTCATTCCATCTGAAAAAAGTTATGAAAATAATCAAATTGATGAGTGTTGCTCAGTTGATAATATTCCAAATGATTCTGATTCTCAATTACTTCTTTCTACAACAAAAAAGAAGAAAAAACATTTGAAGTCAAAGAGAAAAGATCTTCAAGGAATTCGTGGATTGGCAATCCTTTCAGTTCTCGGATTTCATTTCTTACCTTCAATATTTCCAAATGGATATCTTGGAGTTGATCAGTGAGTTGCCAAAATTAATTTCTAGTTTCTCGGAGTGACAAACTAATTGATACTTTGTTTTTTTCACAAAACATAGTTTTCGAGAAAATTCTGTCTGAAAATGTCTTTTCTTCATTCTTCAAATAGCTTTTCCTATGGTATCGTTCCTCTAAAAATCAGAATTCTTGTCCTTTTTATATTCAGTTAGATTATTCTTCAAATTAGATCGAGAAAATAGAAATTTGTTTCGGATCAGATAACGGAAAATCTCTGTCTACCCATTTTCCAAAATGAAGAATCATGTACCGAAAATCGTGTCTGTGAAGATTTCAGAATGCACCCGGATATTGGGAACATTAATGATATATATGCATTAAAAAAAGTAAATCAGAAGAGTAAAATAATTTCAGATTCTTTGTTCTTTCGGGATTCTTGATGTGTATGTTGCTACAGAGATCGTATAAATCTTCTCTCTTCGATGACTCAAACCATTTCGTCCGATCATCCATTATCATAATACAATTCTACTATAAACGTCTCAAAAGAATTCTTCCACTCTATCTTCTTCTTATCTTCTTTTCTCTGATGGCTCTGTTTTATATTTTCCCTGATACAGCTTACGAAACGAATTTGAATTCTGGAGAAAGAGCATTGATTTTCTATTCGAATCGAAAATCGACACAAGAAGAAGATTATTTTTCCATGGTTTTGAATCAAAAATCTCTCAACATTGACCCATTTCTTTGGTTTTTCAGTTGTCGATTGCTGTCGATATCTTCACTCATACTTGGTCTCTCTCAGTCGAAATTCAGTTTTATATCATTGTTCCATTTTTATTTTTATTCGGAGAATTCACATTCGATGGAGAGTATCAGCATTACTATTATTTGTTTTTAGGTTTATTCAACCTTAGTAATCATCTAAAAAATTAAATTTCAGGATTCATTTCATATTGGTTCTCAATTGCTTTCTGTTCAGAAAATGAGGCTTTCAACAGTATGTTCGCAAGAATTTGGCAGTTTATGACTGGTAAATTCATTGATTTCTTCTTTTTCAAACATAATTAATTTCAGGATTACTCGTATTTGTTTTCACAAATTCAACTTCTTCTCAACGGGAAAATTATGTATCAATTGATTTTCAACTTTCGTCAAAAACACAAAAAATAGCTCTCGCAATGAAATACGTTTTGACTATTTTGATGATAGGAATAGTTTCATTTCCGGATGAACTTCCTCATAAACTACTCAGGTTAACAATCAAGTTATTCTTTTTTAAAAACAATAGTTTTCAGACCATTCTTCACAATTTCGACTGGAATTTTAATGATTATAACTGAGAAAAATGTACTTTTATCATCTTCATTTCTCACTTATATTGGAGATATTTCATATTCTTTATATCTAATTCATTGGCCAATTTATGCATTTTGGAAACTTGAATTGAGTGATGGCGAAATATGGAATTTTCAACTTTTACTTTCATTTCTTTTCGCTTTTTTCTTATCAATTCTGTGCTACGAGCTCTATGAGAAGTAAGATTATTTAGAATAGATATTCATTAACAATCGATTTTCAGATGGTATTTAAAATCATCCACTTTTTCAGTCACTTCATTATGTATATTTTTGTTTTCTCTGAATATTCTTGCTCTGAAAAAAGACAAAATCGAAGATTGGATCGAAAATCGACAGCATGGAAATTTCAGTCGTTTGGATGGTCTCGGAGGAAACAGAACATACACTTTTGGTGATTATCCATTTCATATAAGAATTAAAATCTTAATTTCAGATGAAACGGGATATTTAAATCGAAGATGGTCGAAAGATGACATCAAGAATTTGATACATCCGACATGTGAATACGAAAAAGGAAACGGTCCTTTCGGATGGTGTAAACATAAAGTTCAACTTAAGAGAAAATAATAGAAAAAATGTTTTCGAGTTAAGGGTCTAAAAGGAAAATACAAGTTTATGATTATTGGAAACAGTTGGGCAGCAAATCATGGAAGAATAATCTATGAAGAATGCGGGTATAAAGCGAAAAGTATTCTTCAAGGATCATCCATTGGTCAGTTTTCCGTTTCTTTTGAAAGTATAATGAGTTTTTCATAGGATGTGATCCGTTGTATTCGTATAGTTATGGAGGTGGAAGATGTAAAAGAAATATGGAATTAATTGAGAAAAGAGTTTCTCAAGAGAGACCCGATTACGTTTTTCTGTTATCCAGGTAAGGAACTCCTTAAAATTATTTTCTGATAGTTTCTGCAGATTCATTGATATTTCTGATTCAGTCAATGTCACTAATATTGACGATGATCCAATTTATCAATCAATGAAAAATCAAACTTCAAGATTAATGAAATACGTCGGTTACAAAATGTTCATTCTTACTTCGATTCCAGAAATTGAACATTCTCATATTGAAATGATTGTTCCCACAATGAAAAAAAGAGAAAACTTAATCAAATTTGATGTAAGTCTTCATAGTTTTTGCACATCACTTAGGATGCTTTTTTCCAGAAAAGTTTCGTTCACACATCTCCAGAATCAGCACGTCGTCGACATTCAAAACTGATAGAAAACTGTGATAGATGTATTCCGATCGATTATAAGCCATTGTTCTGGAATACAACAACAGATACTTGGAGATTCTACGATGAAAAGAACAACGGATTGAGTTATATGACTCAAGTTGATCATTTGAATTATCACGGATTGGAACTTATTCGAAATGTTTATACTAATATTTGTAGAAAACTTTAATTATTATAATAAACTGTTCTGTTTCCTCTGTGGAGGTTTTATAATTTATCTCCGCATGAAATTGAAATTGTACGAAACGTTTATACAAACATTTGCAAAACTTTGAAATAAAAGAATACAAAAAAAAGTGAAATTAAAAGTTTTTAACAGAATGCCAATCATGATCATTTCCATCCAAACGAATATACAGATTACGGTCTCTTTCTCCATTGTAACAGTACTTTCCGAAGAGACAACCAGTTATAAAAATGAGTGAAATTAAAAATATGCTGATGAACATGTAGGGAATTTGTTCGTCTGATGAAATCTCAGAATAGAATCTCATTGTAGGCACTTTCGATGCCTTCTTCAATCTCTTAGCTTCAGTGACATTTCGATCGAATTCCATCATCTCTCCTAACCAATATTTTACAATCTGAACGAACATTTCAATCTAAATATTTAAATATATTTTACCTTTGCTTTGAAATTGTTCTTCATCCTTGGTTTTTCTCCGGTTGTTTCATTCCAAAACACATTAAAATATGATGAATTCTCTTTGTTTGTCTTCTCGAATCCAAGTCCTGGTTCTCCTGTTTTCACAAAATTAGTGAACATTTCCTGATAAACGTTTGCCAAATGAGCCTCGTTTTCATCTTTTTCAAACGAATGAACACCAAATAAATAAGAAAGATCTTCAGTATGAACAGCGTGTTTTGGATACGAATATTCATATAAATATGTCTGTAATTCAGTCGAATATTAATATTTAATAAAAAATGTAACTTACTGGTATGTTTTTTGATAATAACGTGTCCACTTTCAGTTTAGTTTGAGCGAGAATCGCTAATGTTTCATCGGCATGATTTTCAAAATCTAAAAGCCCAGTTATTCAAAGTCAAAAACATTACCTCCACTTACCGTATCTCTTCAATTCTTTGTCTTTTCGGAATTTCTCATCACATTCTTTCTGATTCTCGTATCCCATTGTCTTCACAACATCATGATATGCCATATAAACATCTAATTCTAAACTTGTACATCCAAGAAGAGTCGGAACATTCTTCGATGATTCTAGAAGTTCCCTAATCGATTCTTCTTGAATGAGTGGTTCTCGAATGATTAAACCTTCGTAAAGAGGGAACTTTTCATCCTCAAGTTTTCTTTGAATTCTGAAAACGAATAGTTTGTTTAATTCAATTGGATGAAATCACCGAAGCAATTCCATTCCATCGACTTTCTGCAAACATTCCATCATAAAATTGTCTTGTTCATCTTCTGTCATTTTCATTTTCATATCAGGAGGAACCAAACAGTTAGCTTCTCCAGCGAATCGTTTCGTGTTTTCAATGTTCTCTTCCAAAGTTCGGAAATAAACGACAGTTGACATACTGACTGCTTTTTGAAAAAGACTGCAATTCTTCCGGTATTATCAGATTTGAAAGTATCTTTTACCTGAGATCCGTGTTGATTCTTTTACTAAATTGAAGTGTCGAAACGATATGTCCTCCATACGAATGACCGAAAATTGTGACCTTTTGGTTGTCTCCTCCGAAATTTCTGATTTCAGATTTAACAAATTCCAGTCCCCGAACAATATCTGAAATTGACACTCAAATATGAAGTTCTGGTTCTAATTACCAACCAAACAGTCCTAAATTATTAGGAGCAATTGATTGATTCTGAACAGTAAAATGGGAAAAAATTCCGAGACGAAAAGCAGGAATCACAAGAACCACGTCTGAAATTTTAAATGCATTCCAATTCCTTATTCATATTCATTATTACCGCGACTAGCGAAAGTATCGATGAGAATTGAATCATTGAACATGACAGCTGAATCGTAAAGAATTTCTCCTCCGTGAAGATAGAAGACAACTGCACAACCTTTTGATTCCTGTTCGACATATAAGTTTTTTTCGAATTTCATTCTAAAAACGTACCAAACACTTATCCGAAGTGAATATATTCACATGAAGACAATCTTCATCAACCCATTTCTGTGGGCTTGTTGTTTCTGATGAATTCGACATACACGCTGGACCGTATTCTGAAATTCAACCAGAGTCAATATCATAAAATAGTTTGAATGTCACCTTTGGCATTCAGAATTCCTTCCCATTTCTCTGGAGATTCTGGTTTTTGAAATCTCAATTTTCCGATTGGAGCCCTTGCAAATGGAATCTTTTTGAAAGAATGAAAAGTTCCAATTCGATTTCCTTCCAACACTCCAAGTGATGTTTCAATTTTAGTAGTTTCTGCCAACACAACGATCAAAGATAATATCGTAAACACTAATTCCATCTGAAAACGAAAAGAAAGTAAATAACTTGTAGAAACAGAATGATTATTCGGTCAAAAGGCAACACGAAGAAAAGAAAAATGTGCACTGCAACTGATAAGCGAATGGACAATGAACAAATGAAAACAAGGGACAGATAAGATAATTTTGTTGCGAATTGCATTCATTGTCAATGCACCTTTTATTGATTTATTCAAATTTAGATAACCGCTAATATATATTTTTTGATTTCCTAATGTCTCTGTTGTCGATAATAAATTCATTTTGTTCCAAAAAAGGCGATTCATTAAAATAAATTAAAATAACTGCCAGACTCTCTAGTTTCTCCTATATCCAAAACCAAACAGTGAACACTTTAGTTTTCTTCATTAATTTCTTATAACATCATCACTTCGCAGAACAATGTGAACAGAATCATTCATTTTTATACAACAGTTCATTGAAATGGCAAAAGAGAGAAATCGGTTGACACCCGAACAAATATACAAAAAATAGATTTACATGGCGTTGAATCAAACATTATCAGGACATTCATTTCCACGTGTAGTTGTTGAAAATGGATCTCTCATCTGAAAGTTTTTCGATGTTAGTTAAATTGATCAAAGGGAAATCTTATCAATGTAACATTTTCAGCTTTTGACGTGGCAGAATACGCGTATACATTAGTTGCGGCGGTACCCGTTGTTGTCACATAACACGGTCGAAATTGAAGAATCTAAAGAAAAAAACCATTTGAATAGTCTGAAACGATCCGTTCTCACCATTGATTGTAGAGCATTTCGGAATGATTCATTGACTAATGCATAAACGATTGGATTTACACACGTTGAAGAAATTCCGACTAAATGACAGAAGATGTACCTGAAACATAAACTGTTTGGAGAAGTTCAAAAGTTGAATGAACTTACATATTTTGTGAATAATTTATGATTTCCAATCCATTCAAGACGTGATAAATATTCATTGGTGCCCAACAGACCGCATAAGTAAGAACTAATAGAAAGAGCAACAAAAGGGCTCTTCTATTCCTATTTTGCATTTGCATTCTTCGAGTTGTGTCTACTGTACGTGACACTTTCGATCTTTTTTGAATTGTTGATCCAATTTGGAAATAAGCAAATGCCAAGGCGACTAGTGGGAGAATGTATTGAATGGCAAGAACAACAAACGTATATGTTGTCTTTGAAACGATTGCATTGTCCCATGCTTCTTGCATTTCAGCACAAATCTCAGGTGTATGACGATTACAGTAGTTCAACTGAAATTCAATTTTCTTACTTTTTCATGTCATTTAGCCGAGATTTACCATTTTAGGTGTAGCTCTATCACTCCATGGATCAAATGGAGCAAGTTTTGAACTAACTGCCAAAGCGTACGGTAATGCTACCATAATGGAAATGATCCATACAAAAACGTAGCATAGAAGTGGAGCAGTGGCAGCGAGTCTCCATCGAACAGGACACAATGTCAGAAGAACACGATCCATTGCAATAAATGCAAGAGTGAGAGAGGAAACGAATGTGTTTACTGCTTGAACCCCGGCCAGCTGGAAAAAGTGTTATCTGAAGACTGTTCTCGTGGAAATTCTTAATGTTTTCTATGACAGAAACCACTCGTTCAGAGATCGAAAAACGTATAAAGAGATCGAAAAACGTATAAACAAGAAAAACTAACAAATTTGCAAGACCAATCTCCGAAAGGCCAAAAAAGATTCAAACTGGTGTAAAGAGTGACTGGAGCAGTGACAACGCATAGTATCAGGTCAGAAAAGGCCAAATTGACAATGAAACTGTTTCTTAAATTTCTCAAATTGGCAGTTCTGGCAAAGGCAAGAAGGACGATAAAATTGGCAAGAGCACCGAATGAACACACTAATCCATACATTGGAACAATTGGAGATCCATCGAAATTTATTTTGTAGAGACTGTTCTATAAACAAATTAATTGTTGATTATGAGAATGGAAATTTGTTTACCAACCTGATAATTCTGCATTTCTGCAAACCAATCGCAATGTATTTCGGTCCATTGTCCCGTTGAGTTTGGCGGTTGCATACTGAAAAATTATTTGAATGAGGTGAGGTTTTGGAGATTTAAAATGACGAATACATCGGAGGATTGTTTGAAGTTTAGGGTGGATTCTTTCGGTTAAAAATAAATTAAAGAAAAGAGGCCGTTCTATTTGAAGAAAAAAACATTGTCTGGGGTCTATTTATACTGAAATTTGACTCTTTTGATCACTAAAAAACACGAATGTCTGTTTTAGAATGGCGATTCAGAGACATCGCAGACGGCACGAATCCCGAGAAAAGATGTACTTGAGAGACAAGTTAGTGAGACATTATCCCAAGAAAAAAGTTTACAAATTTGCAAAAAGAAAAAGTAAGAAAATGGGAGAAACAAGTCTAGAAGACAACTCTGGTGACGTGAACTCCGAGAGGAGGAGACTGACTTTTAATTGGTTTAGCTCTTTTTCGTTTTTCTTCTGAAATTGGAGTCAAAAAGTCGAACTTTTTCGTTTTCGTTCATCTCTTTTTTTCTTGTTGTTCATAGAGACAAGTAACCCCCAGAAAAACGGAACATAAAAGAGATGAAGGGTACGAATGGAACAGAGAGGAAAGAACATTTGATGAGAATATGAGAAGAGAGAGAGAGAGAGAGAGAGAGAGAGAGAGAGAGAGAGAGAGAGGGTTAACTGAAATGAAAAAACAGAGAGTGCTATGACACGGGATATCCGATATCGAGATGTCTACACCTATTCCGACGTCTTTTGTTTCTGATACTAGGTTTTTGAATCACGAGAAAATCTGTGGAAAGAAAACTTTGATTCGGAACTATTTTCACAAACAAGAACATTGAAACAAGTGAAAAATCAGAGTTTTTGATCTGAAATCTCTTCTTATAAGCATAAACCATTTTGACCAAAACGAACCGTCTGAACTTTAAGAAAGTGAGGGTTGAGCTGCTACGGATAATCTTTGAAAACGGATTTACAGACAGAAACGTCGACGCTTCGTTGAAAGATTCTGGTAAAACTGAGATCAAAGTTTCCAGTTACCAATGTTTCAATATATTTGAGGACTGAATAAATCAAAATGAGTTTTGTTTTCTGTTTTTTCTGAACAAAAACATGATGTTCACAAAAGAGGTTTCCGTTATGAAACACAGGAAATTAACGATTTTGGTGATGATGAATGAAATGAATCACAACTTTCCGAAACACTTTTTTATTTCAAACATCGTCCAAATTCACTTTCTGATTCGGGAATTCAGAGAGCGGAACTTTCGAATTTTTCGTTCAAAAATTCTAGAGTCAGAGTCTTTTTTTTCTTTTTTCCGTGCATGTATTGAATTCTAAATATGTCGAAAAGCTTCCAAGAGTTCTAAACTTTTTCATGAAATTTCTGGTTTATAAAAGTGATTTTTTCTTTAAAAACAAATTGAACTGAAATCCAAAGATCATTTGAATCCGTGAAAAGTTCTTTGTCTGGAGTCGACAAAATTCGAAATTCATACGTAATCCATGACCATTCGAGCTTCAAAATCTATACAAATTTGAATTGAAAATCAGATGGTTTGCATTTTGAATCGGAATCTTCTTCCGCCATGATCAAATTCAGAAATATAGAAAAACACAGTGAAAACAAAAACAAAACCTTTAAAAAATGATGAATTCATTGGAACCTTTTGCTCGTCTTTTTCAATTTTACGCTTCAATTTTGATCTATTCCGTACTGAATCAATTAGGATATGGAATGAGAGAAAAGAATGAAATGAGTGGATGAATTGAACAGAGAATACTAAAATAAAGTGGAAAGGAGGAGGAGAAAAAACTAGAAAGAATGTAATTTTTATGAAGTAATAGTTGTTTTGAAGGCTGGAAGATTGATTGAAAGTTATGAAAAGTTACTTCTTGATCAGAAAAAACAGCTTTTTTGGGTTCAGATTGTCATAGAAAAATCATTGTTGATGCTCATCGCTCAAAATGTAGAAAATTCTTAAAAGTCCAGATGGGCCATTCGTTTATTTCTCGATGTAAAATGAAGAATTAGAGAATTCTCTAGCATCTCGGGACCAAAATAATTAATCAAACGATCCTCCGCAAATTAGGTGCGAAGTTTGACCGCTGAACGTATCAACAGATCAATTTTCATTTTGGGATCCTCTCTGTCCCTCCTTATTTTTCTTCTTCTCTCTTTTCTGTTTCTTTTTCTAATTCATTTCCCTATTCATTTAATTTTCAGTCACCCTTTCCTCCCAAAAAAAGGATGACGTGTCTGAGTCTTTCTTAATCGTCGCACCGAACGAAACAAAATCTTTTTGAAATAAGGAAATGATACAACTACTTTTTGGATTTAGACTTCAGACCGAGAAGAAGAATTCGTTTGTTTTTTGTGGTCTCACATCCGAATATATTCAATTGATGTGATGATGGTGTCGGGGAGAAAAGAATTACGGAAACGACGAAGTAGAAGAGAAGAAAAACGAGAGCAAAGCGATCTTGTGTCTTTCATTTTCCTCTGAATCATAGATATAGATAGACAAGAATAGAAAAGTAGAAAGCTGAGGGTCCAAGAAGTTTTTTTTCTTTTTCTTCTGTTTTGTGTTTTAATTTTTCTTGTACAAAATGAAGGAGTGCTTTGTATAAAGCTTTATGTGATATACAGTATATTACTACACGGTTTTATATAAGAGGAAAAGTTAGACCAAAAAGAACAAAAAGTTTAAAACAAAGAGGTTCAGAAGTAAGATCCATCAATCTCTGAAGTATCTTATTCTTAGATCTTCTCTTTAGAAACTTTCAAAAAAAGGAGAGAGCTAATGGAAGGAAAAGGAAGATAAAGTTGTTATTCGTGTTAGTTTTCATGAGAAATCCCATGTTCATTTCTCGATTCTTAATCTATGATTTTGCATCGTTTTCCTTGAGACATTTTCAGATTATTCAAGAATTTATTGGTAGGAGGAGCTTCGAAATGGTTGAAATGAGGTTGAAGATCAAAAAGAAACAAGAAAAACATAGTGTGTCCAAGATAAGAATTGAAATGAAAATTGAAAATTACAATTGGAAAAATAACGAATTTCTTTCATTGTCCTCTTTTCTTCTTTCTCTCTTTTTGAAGTAAAAAGAGCACACGTCTTCTATTTTTTAATTTTACGACTCAGTGTCCTCTAAGGATCTAAAAAAGCAGGAAGTCACGAAAGGATCAAAAAGAGAATGTAGGAGAAAATGAATGAATAAGGAATTAAAATTCTGCGAAAAAATGTATGTAGAGAGTAGATCAAGCTTCATATTTCAAGAGATTAACATATCTAATTAAGAAGAAAAATGGTTGATACCAACTGGTACTTGAAAACAAAAAAAGATGATTTGAAGATATCCAAATTATTGTTCTAACCAAACATCACGACTTTCAAAACATAATTCAGATTATTATCTGAATTTTTATAGATGAGACTAAATTCTGATTCTAACACGATGAGAATTGAAGAAATCAAAATCCAAATGATTCAAATGATTGAGAACAAAAACTAACTCCGAATATTGGTTTTCCCAATGTACTGCATGAATCAATCTTATATTCGATTCTCAAAATAAAAAAGAAAAATATTAATAACTGGTACATTTTTCCTCCGTCAAACTACTTTTTTCAAAAGAAGTTTCAAAAAGAAGAAGAAGCTCGATTAGCTTTGTAGTTTCTCCGATGAATGAAGATGTTTTGGGAGTCCACGTATTTTAGGAAAAGAAGAGTTGAAAATTGAATAGAAAGGTGAATTTGAGTGTTTCAAATCTGGGTAGAAAGCATGAATAGAGTATGAAAATGAAGAGAAAATGAGAAGGGAATGGGGTGAGTGGGAGTAAAGGAAAGGGAAATGCCAAGGAAGTTTACTATTAGATTGTAGGTGGATTTGGTCTCTTTTTAGATCTTTTTTTGATGGAATCAGGATGGAATAGGAAACGATTCGAATAAGGTTTCAAACATCTGAAAATTAACAATGATAGACTACGGTATCATTATATTACGGTATCAATAGCAGATGAGAGAAAAAATATCAGATGAGGAAATGATAGCTTCCGACTATTCTCTTCATGTTTATATACCCAATTTTCCACGGATTACCTCGAAATCACATAAAATTCGATGCATCAAATACCAAATGTATAGTATTCAAATCCCCTTAAAATTGTGTTTTTACAAAAATTAATTTCAAAAATGTCAAGACGATTCATCTGACATTTCGTCTAGACGCCCACATTCTGTTCATAAAAATTCAATTTTCTCAGAATTCGCATAAATTGATGTATGTTAAACGGTGCTTCGAATAAGGAGAAATCAGAGAGAAACAGAGGAAATCATTCAGTATTTTGAATAGAAATAGAAAGAAACGAAGAGAAAACGTGGTTTTCGTGAGGATGGAACTGATGAAATCGGAAGAAATATGAATTCAATTTACATAAAATCATAGTTACCTGACTAAAGAAACAAACATAGAAATATTATGACTATCCGAATAAATACAATACTTCCTAATACTTTCCTTCATCATAAAATCTTACGAAGAACCTCATGATGAAAGAATCAAAGAATCGAAGAGAGCACGGCAATCCAAAAATCTCAAAAAAGGACCCGAAATCCACAAAGAAAAAATGTATTTTTCATAGAAAGAAAAATGACGAATTGTTATTATAGGGTTCCGTGATTTCATGTCAATCATAGAGGTCAACCACTGCTTTCCTGGTTTAGTTATTTTCGATTTTTGAGATATTTACGAGAGCAATAAACCAATGAATATGTCTAATTGAAAGGAGGAACTCACGTTTTCTGTACTGCCATTTCTTGTTTTCTGATAGTCTTTTAAGTAGATTTGAGAAAGAGACTGATGATGGAGATTCAAGATATAGATGGTTGTTACCTGTAAATCAGTTATGGAGAGTGGATGAGAATGAAGAATAAGAGAGAAAATATGTACAAGAAGAGAGAGAGAGAGAGAGAGAGAGAGAGAGAGAGAGAGAGAGAGAGAGAGAGAGAGAGAGAGAGAGAGAGAGAGAGAAAGAGAGAGAGAGAGAGAGAGAGAGAGAGATCCGTTCTAACTTGTCTAGGTTACTAGAGATAATCTAGGAATGAGCAACAACTTCTGCTGATTTCTCATCCGTTGACTCATTTAATTCAAAAATTCAATTGACTAGTCACCAAAATAACAAAGAACGGAAAAAGAGATGAACCATGTGAAAGAATTAAAAAAGAGACAACGACTGAAAAAACGTAAGAAGAATAGTAAAGGCAGCTCTCCTGAATGAATAGGAAATGTCTTGTGGAATAAAGGAAACAGGAAGAAAAGGCAGTCAACGATAGGAAAAGAAAGAGCCGCCTTGCATACTAAATACACCTTTCGGTCCTTGTTTTTACAGAGTAAATCACTTTAACAGATGTTTTTTCCACCTACTGGAAATCGGCCTTTCTAATTTTTTTCTGCATCTTGAGTGGAAAATCTAGATTTTGAACTGTATCTTTTGTTTAAAAATCGGAGAAACTGTGCAGACGGTCTCTTTGAGAAAACTCAAATCAAAAAATAATTATTTCCGAAATCCAGGAAGAAAGTTCTGCAGAAATAGAGAGAGAAAAGGTGTTTTCTCTACCAGAATTTTCACTCGAGACTGAACAATTCATTGGTTTTTGTGGGCGGTGAACGAGACGAATTTCGGTGGTTCGTCTAATGTGATTACTGGGTTCACATCGTTTTGAGACGAGCAAAAGTCGTTAAAATCTCCACACTTAAGCTTTTAAAATTGGGAAAAGAACACGAGAATTGAGGATGAGAAAAGTGAGAAATGGGTTTGGAAGAAATTTGGGGAAATGACCACGAGACGGAATATTTGGAGACGTTAAAGTGACCAATTGGTAGACGGAAATAGACTTTGTTCTCAGACTATTCAAATGAATTCGACCTCTTTGAGCAATTTTCCTGTTAAATGTGTCTGCTGTAGACTAATTTCCGATGAACAAAGAGTTCAGTGTTCCGAAAACTTATTTTTTGTTTCCGTTCAGAACCTTTTCCATTGACTCTTAAACGGAGTATTCTCCTAAATATTATTGTTAGAACAACTGAAAGTTCGTGAAAAATATTCGATTAAATGAATGATATCAACCTATTTTGTTTTCGGAGAAATAACTCATTATTCAGATGAAATCTACTTGTTCTCGACTGGAACTCTATCGGTAAATAACACTTTCACCGCACTTTTTTCTCTTTTTATCCATAAAAATAAGTGTCTGAAGTTTGATATTTGTCACAAATGATTCATTTTCACTCCGCCTCTTGTTTTTCATTTTTAGTTCAGCTTGCAAGAAATCACTTCCAATATGAAATGTTTTTCAGTAGATCAAAGAAAATAAGTGGTCTCTTGTGATTTCTGGTTGGTTCTCTAAATTAATTCTTCTCAATCAAAACGAGTGAACATCAATCCTATAAATAAAACCACGGAGGAAGGCTGTCGAAGCATTGGTTAGACACAAGGAATGAATGAGAACTGCAATTGCAGTCGCTTCGGAGGCGCAGATTCAAATTGGTTTGAAATAGAAGAGATCATGAATTAAAATGAAAATGAGATGCACAGAACAACAATTTGTTATGAAATTTCAGGAAAAAGTAAATATGATCTTGGAATGTTTTTGAATTTTTCTTTGAATTGCACTATTTGTGAAGCATTGGTGTTTGAAGATTAGTCACTGACCTGGTGTCTATTTAATTTTAAAAAAGAGAGATGAAGGAAGTTCCATATTCACACAAGATCTTAAGGTTAGAGGGTTTAGTCGGCCATACTGTACTATGATATACATGACTTGAAAAACTACTTTCTTCAGAAAAAATACATTTAATCACAGCGTACTAGGGGGAAACCGAAACAAATCAAACCACTACCTTTCTAATCGAGTGTTGAACTCAAATTGCTCGTTAAAAATAATGAGCTTACGAAGGGAAATGATTTCATCGATCGCCTAATTGAACATTCACTCTATCGAATCGTAGATAAAAACAAAAAGAATAGAATTGTGCTTTGTTGTCGACACACGTCGAGTAACTCCGCCCATTTGTGTTTTTCCACCCTCTTCCGTTACTCTTTGCCCTATTCTGTGAAGAGTAGGGATCTGTTTTATGAAAACTTGAAAGAAGAATGAAAAGAGAAACAAATAAAATAGTTTACTGTGCGGTGCAACTTCTTCCTATTGAATAAAATGAAAAAAAGAAAATGAGATGCAGAAGAAAAAACAAAAAGATAGTTTTTTTGGAAAACAAATAGCACGTAGACCCACTTTTTGTTTTTCTATAATATTATATTTAAAATCATAGAATTTGAAATGATTTAATTAATTATGGTGAAAGTTCTAATGAATTATCAGATCAATAAAAACAGTTGGAATCAGAAAGAGAGGAACGAAATAAACTACTTCTTCTGCAACTGTTTCTTCAAAATAGAAATGAAGAACTGATGATATTTGAAAGGTGTCAAAAGTGTCAGATGAGTAACTTCTTGTCAGAATAAAGGGCAAAAAGTGGATTTTAGTGGATAGATACCTGATACTTTTCCATTTATTCTCAGGTATTACAAATGAAAGAATAAAAGAGAAGAAGATGAAAAATATGAAGAATATGACTCGAAGTCTTCAAGACCAATGGCTCATAAAGCTTTCTTTAAGATTGACATTGTGACTGACAAGCTCTTCCTCTATCCAAATGTCACTTGAAACTTGAGACCTCTTCAGGCATTTTTATCTCTTTTTTCTCTTGAAACTTTCAACAGAAAAACAAGAATCCGTGTTTTTTCTTTTGTGTTTTCGTCTTGTTTGATACAAAAGTTCTACGTGGTTCCACTTACCAAAACATACACTTTTTCGTTTTTTTCCTGGAAAATGATGGACTCCAGGGACCTTATTCTGCAGATATCGAATGAACAAAAGAAAAAAAAGGAGTGTAGTTTCATCGAAATGTTGTATGAGAAGAATAAAAAAAGAAGTGAAAATAGATACTTCGAGTAGCCAGTGAATCATGAATGGCCGAGTGGGCGATTCCTTTGAAATAATGGAACAGGATACATTTGGGAAATGGAACATTCAGGGAAGTCTACAGATATTAAATTGTCAAAAAACCAAAAGGCCACTCTCAATGTTTCATTTAATTCTCAAGCATTCTAGGAAAAACGAATAATTGAAAATCAAATTGATCTTTTTGATTTCTTTGATACTTTGACACCAATAAAACGAATAAATTGATATTATTCGAGTAATCAAAAGGTTTTCAGATTCGATTAACTGGAAACACAATATTCGTGGTTTGGGAGTTCAGGAAATTTGCAGAAACCAGTACATCCAGTGTTTTTTGAGAACCATATTTCATTTTCAACTCCTTTCTCATTTTTTTAATCATAAAAACTTGACATCTTTCAAAAACCAAAAGATTCAGAATTTGCGAGCTGTGAACATTTGAAAAAAACAAAAGAAAACATAAACAAAAAGATGAAAAGAGAAAGTTCCGGAGTAGATTCAAAAAAAGAAATAATTGCACTTTTCATATGGTCCAAAAACGAAAAAAGAAACACAAAGAACTTTCAGAAACTAGTAGAAAGACACCACAGAAAAAAAACTATTTGAATAGGAAATGATCAGAAAAAAGAAACCATGAAAGAAGAAAAACGAATAAAAGTGAAGAAAATGTAGAAAAGAATTTGGGAGAAGTGCATCTGAATATTTGGAGAAAAAAGTGGTCGAATGATCACAAATGATCACAAAAAAAAGGAGAAAGTTGTTCAAGTGCTCGGAACTTAATGAAAATGGACAGTTGCTTTTTCTCCGTTTTATGACCCAAAATAGATCAAACGAAAGCGTTTCTGAGCAAAAAAAAAAGAAATTGAAACATTATTTCTAATGGAATTAACATTTAGACGTTTTCCTTAATTCAAGTGTTACAGTATTTCTCTGATGGAGGGTTGTCTATATAAGGAGTATTACATTCAGACAAACAGATGTTTTGATAATACTTCGATTTCTAGATTCGTTACGAACATTTCAGATGATCAAGAATTTCTTCCAAAATACTTCCTGAACAAATAAAGATCGAATGATTTCTTCGTTGGAACTCTAGAAATATAAAAACGAAACCAGGTGAAAAAAGTTTCAAAAATAGAAGTTTGGAAGAAGAAAAAAAAAGAAATTATTACGTCTTTCATCCAAATAAAAATAGGATTCCGAATGGAAAAAAAGTTGTTGCTTTGAAAGAAAAACGCTTTGTTCTTTTGGTTCTGTGTGCAGAATCAATCAGAGAAAAGTCATTTTCTGAATAGTTTCATTGTCTACATCTGACATCCGCCTCCATTTATTCTATCAAAAATCTCTGAGCAATGACGTGGCATAAATTAAAGAAAAAGAAAGAAAGAAATGAATGAAAATAGAAAAGAATAGATAGAATCTCTTTGGGAGGTCTCAGCTGGATTCGTTGAATTTCAAATTCGAAAGAATCCTCTAATTTCGAAAATTTCATTCAGTTTCAGACATCAACTCTCTGTGTCAGTACTTTCGTGTTTTGTTTACACTTTTCATGGGATTTAGGGCTTAAAAGCAGGAAGGAGCTGAACAAATACACTTTCATTTGAAGGGAAAAATAAAGAGAAATATATAGACACATTTCCTGTATCCCACTCAAAAAAAACAGAAGAATTTGGATGAATCAGTACTCAAATGGATTTTAAGATTATGATGATGTCGAAACATCGTCTAGTCAAATGTTTTGGGATTTTCTGATGTTTGAATCAACTTTTTCTCAGAGCTCTTGCCTCTCAGTTGTTTATCATTTCACCAATATATCATCTAAACTTATGAAGAAGAATAAGAATAATTAAATAAAATTTCAAAAATATTCCAGATATTCTCGCAAAAAGTGCTAACTTTTTACGTCTAGACGATAGTTTTTCTAATAAAAAGAATTTTAGATTTTCAAGAGAAACCATCATCATATGTCCGCTGGAGCTCAGAGCTCATGCCTCCGGCTCACGGAAATTGGACATCTTACGGAAACAAGTCATTTAGAGAAAAAAGACGAGATATTTGACGTTTTTCGGATTTTCTCGAGAGAAATACAACAAAAATGAAACTTTTTCGATAAGTTCTTCAGAAACTTCAGAAGAGAGAAAGTGTCTATGATTGGATGAATTGTTCTGAAACTAAGGAAAAACAGAATTGTTAGTGTGCAAGAATGCACTGAAAATATAAATGATGTTGAAGTAAACCGAACAATTACGTGCACACTGAAGGATATCTTCAATATTCGAGACCAATAACTGAAGAAAAGTGCAAGTTTATTCAATGCTGGAGGGTGAGAAAATGGATCACGAGGAGGAGAAAAATACCGGAAGAATGAGAAGAAATGATTCATTTAGATTTAAGAATTGTCAGATTTGCAAGAGTTTTAAAAATTGTTTTCAAATTTTTAGTGATCATTCCTATTCAGTTTTATCTTCGCGGAGCCAAAAATAGAAAAACATCCTTCCAGTTACTGATATTTTTTGTTGGAACTTTCGTGTTCCTCATGGAAATGACAGTTTCAATATTCCCAATCTGATTCCTTGCAAAATTAAGTTCCTCGTCGGGTCTAGTCTGATTAATTTTGCATAATAAACTAGAGAAAATTGCATTTTTAAATATAGTGAATTGCAAATGAATTTGAATGCGTTTTATGACTGAAGTGAAGAAGAAAAGTACAGATTCTCGACACTTCTCTCAAGAAGTAAACGCCTAATTTCTCTCATTTTTACACGTCATTTACTCAGATTTCTAGACAAATATGGATTCTCATATTTCATAAAAATAGACGAGAGAGTAGTTTCAGTTTTGCAGAAAAGTCAAATGAGAATTGGTTGTTTCGATGAAATATCTGAAAATCAGTGGGAGTAGTTCAAAACGAAAAGACAGAAAATGAGAATCTATTCGTGAGAATTCTTCGATCAGCATGATCGTGTGAATTCTCGTGAGTCAAGATTATTCAATAACAAGTGAATGGCGGGAAAATTTATATTTAGAATGATTATTATCAAATCGTTGAAAAAGAATAACAACGATTTTTACAGTTTGTATTTCAACAATTAAATGATCGAGAAGTTTTAGTTTTTACGTAAGAAGAAAGGAGTTTGCAACAGAATGAAAGTGCATAAAAAAGAAGAAAAGAGAGATTTTAATTTGACAATTAAACAAACGATGTCGTTTTATTGCAAACAAGTGACATAGTTCGGAAGTCAATTTGAGAATATTTGAAACAAAAGGATCAGAAAAATGAGATGAAAGAATCTATTGAAACACATTTAAGATAAGAAATGATCAGAAATTAAAGTATTTTTCATTAGAGAACACTGACTTCCGTCTACTGTAACGTTTCAATTCTCCGAGAGTAGGCAACTTCAAAAACAAAAAAAAAACAAAAATCGCAGCGACTTCGCTGACCGATATCTGTGTCTCATAACTTGGTCCACTCGTTGGAGAATTGATTAGTGTACAAGAAAAGAAGTCAGAGCAATGGATCAGAGTTGGCGGATCAAATGTCAGAGAAGAGAGGAAAAGAGAAAGGTCAGCTGTCAATACTCTCGGATGAAGAAAGAAAGATTCCATTGACTTCAGAAAAGCGTGTCATTTTATGACAAATCTACCCCACACAAGATGACAATTGATAGTGAGAAGAAAAAGAAGAAGAAATGTCATCTCATCACTTGCCAATTAATCAAAACGAAACAGGGCGATCAAGAAAAAAAAGCAGATTTAATCGGAGTGCCTTGAAATTTCAGAACCTAATTTCTGGGTTTCAGTAAAAAGATCAGCCAAAATTTGAACGCAGTAACAAAAGAAAACAAGCATTTCAGTTGAATAATATTTCCACGTAGGTATGAATAATGCTCATTCATTATACAGAATAACATCAAAAACATGATGTTAATGAGTAAAATGAGACATCTTCAGACCCTTTTTCAACATAAAATGACGCCTTTCGACTGACAAAAAACCTCTAAAAGTGATCATATTCATCTCGTTTCTGTATTAAACAATGCGAATGAGGACCTACAAACTTGTGAAATCAATTCATCGAAACCATAAACTGTATAACAAAACACAAATAGTAAGGCTTCCATGCGGACGAATTTTAAAGCGGACGGTCCGCGTCCGTCCGCCGTCCGTCCGTCCGCGGTCCGTCCGTTTTCGTCCGCAGTGCATTTTTGCGTGAGAAGCGGACCAAAACGGACGGACCGCGGACGGACGGACGAGCGGACGGACCGGACGGACGAAAATGCGTCCACATGGAAGCCTTACAAATAGTTTTCAAAGTTTTCAGATAAAAGTAAAAATCCATTCCAGATAATCCCAGCAGTACCAAAATGAAAATGACTGAAACAATAGAAATCAATTGTCTTTTCGTTCTTGTGCCACTACCATTCGATTTGGTTCTTTTTCTGAAAATTTCTTTACGACCATCAACATTCTTATCTGATCCAAAGAATCTTTGAAGAAGAAGGAGGAGTCTCATATCTGGAAAAACAAACAAGATGCGTCTTCCAATTGACCAGCTGAATCATAATAACAAATGGTCATTCTGAATGTCCAGAGGTCTTCGCCTTTCATTTTGCAATTCAATTCATTGCCTCCGATATAAATATGCAAGAGAGTGGGAGAGTTGCAGAGAAATAGACAAGTGCTCCGAATGCTTAGCGGACACACGCCTTCAGAAGACGTGCTTCGTTTTTCGTCCCACTCTCTCCTTTCCTTATTTGTTGTTATTTATTCATCTTTTGATTCAAACTTATCACAAATTTAAATGTTTTCTGACTATCTTGTTCTTTCGGTTTTTAGTTTGAGAGTTCTCACTGTTTTGAGAGTGAATTATCGTATCATTATTTCTTCTTCTCGTATATTTTGGTTTATCCAATAAATTAGATCTCACGATTTCGAAACGTTAATCATATATTCCAAATTTCAACAGAGATGTTAGTTTTTCTCAAAGAAATCTCAGAGTATTTATTAAATTTCGAAGAGAATACTGGGTTGTAACCCATTATAAAATTCTCAAAAAAGCTATTTCTCCTCTGAAAAACTATAAATCACTTTCACAGAAGACTCGTTTTATATCCACGTCATTCAAAATTTTTAGTCATTCTTCTCCTGCTTCTGCTTCTGAATCCATCATTCTGCTGACCGCAATTAGCTCGAATACGTGTTCGTCGTATTTCTTTTCCGTGTGGTTCTCTCAATATTCCGTAATCTCTGACACTTGTCAGCTTTTTCTGACGTGAATTGAGCAGACCAAATGAACAAGAAAAAAGAGAGAGAGAGAGAGAGAGAGAGAGAGAGAGACATGAAATTATTTTTGTTGGGTTGTATTGTATTAGGATCAGTGAAGTCAACTTCCTTTTATATTTTTGTATTTTTCTACCAAAACAACAGACGTTCACAGGAATTTCCCCAAAAATTCAAAAATAAAGATGAACATATGGTGACGGTGATCCACGAGTCCCTTGGTCAGCAGCAACATAAAACTTCAAAAAAAGTATTTTTCCGTCTGTTCTTCTTCAAAGACCATCTCTGTTTGTACCGTAATCCGAGATCGTTTTCCCTTTTGCAAGTTTTTCGCAATTTCAGAAACAAAAACCGTTATGTCATTAATTCTCAGGCCGACAGTTTTGAGTGATTCATTTGTGTCTCGGCTCGAGAACTTTTTCTCTTTTTCAGATGAAAGCCGGAAACAAGTTGTTAGAAGAGAGAGAAAAAACAAGGGATTTGTTGTTTTTCACACTTTTTTTCGTTTTCTTCTTCTCCCGAAAAAGTAAAATAGAGGGTGGGAAGATGAAGAAGAAGAAGAAGGAAAACTAAAAGAAAACGAAGAAGAAACCTTCCATCGTTCCACTTTTCTCTCAGCTTCCGCCTACTTTTCTTGACATGTTTTCTTGTTTTTTTCTCCAATTCTTTCAGATTAAATAAGGATTGGTAAGAATATTAAAGAAATTTCTTTGCTTTTGAAAACGGACCGAACACTCATAAAATATTGAAAGCATAGCAACGGAAGACTCTTTTCAGTCGTCTTACATATTTGATTTCTAAACCGAATGAACATTTCTGAACTTCTTCTTCTTTTCTTTAGTTCTACTGAGTTTTCGGAAGCTCTCTTTAGTGCTGAAAGCAGAAATTCAACTGACTTCAATTGTTTTTAAGAAGTGAGTGATGTACTGTATATAAGCAGTGAAGAGTCATGTTTTCCATTGACTCCGAAACTATTAGGTTGAAGAGAATGAAAGAATGAAAACAAGACCCATCCATCTAGTTGAAAATGGTTTTTTCGGACATTTTTATAAGACATGTACGACGTGGATGTCATCCGGGAGTACTCTCTCACTCTTTTAAGCAAACAGAAGAAAGACGAGAACCCATTATGCACATTCGATTCCCTTTCCCTCTCCCGGCTGCTTCCTGTCCCCCGGCTTCACGAATCCATGCTTCCACACACTTTCACTTCCTTTTATGTAAGCCGCTTTCTTTTTAAAATTCATTTCAAAAAGTACTGTTCATAACTTATCATAAGACTTTTTAAAACTTTTTGAAATTCGATTTCTCAACGTAATTACATTTCTGTTATCAAGGAAAAAAAATAAACATTGAATGGAAAAAAGTATTATCTTGTTTGGAGACTTCGGTCCGAACTTCCCATTCTGTTCCTCTTCGGTGGCTGTCGATTGTCTAAAATTGAAAACTCTCACAGTACGTTTCTCAGAAGCTCATTCAAAATTTCGTTTCATTGACAATTTCGTTGGAACTTGAACCCACGTCATCATTATTTCTGATGGAAAAAATAGGTTCCTTTCTCCAAAACTTCCATCTTTTTTTCGCATCCTCCTAAAAAAGTCTGGAAAAGGGAAGCTGTTCAAAAATGCGTCCTTTTCTCTTTTTCCCTAAAAACTTCTTTTTATCTCTAATTCTCTCTGTTGTGCACATTATTTTTATTTTCTCTTTGAATATATAATCCAGTAGTGATGACGAATGGGATGAGAGAAGAAGAAAAAGAAGAAGTGCCACCCCAAAAAAGAGGAAAAGGAGAAAACTTTTCCCATTTTTACTCACTCATTTTTTGAATGTCCTAAACGTCTTCAACGGCGCGAAATTCAAATATCAAGTACACTTGTTCTCTATTCAATTTTGACCTAGTAGTCCCTTGGCAGTTTTGAGTACATGGCATGTCAATAGGTGCTTGTCTCTTTCTCCCGTTTCCGCTCATTTTTCGGTCTCTTTAGCTCCTAAAATCTCTGAGCTCTGAGGCTTTTGCTCTCTAGAAAGAGCTCAAATGTTAATCCAATGTCCTTGATGGGTCTTCATCTCTTATGATAAAATGATAATCTCATCACAAATTTCCCATTTTTTAACCACGAGTAGTAGTTTTTTTTCTGTTGAGATACACAAAACTAAACATTCAATACATTAATGTAATCGGAATCTTCCCATTTTTTCACACCACAAATACACTTTTCCTCATTTTCGATTCTCTCGGATCGCCCTTTTTCCATATACTTTTTTCAGATGCGCACTTTCAGATTAAAAAAAGAAGAATTGAATATTCAAGTAGGTCTCCAGAGATATATTCAGATGTACTTTCCCATTGAAGTTCTATTTCCCTATTCTTTGATCGATCTCTCTGGTATTAAGGCTCAATTGAACTCTCTATTAGCACTTTTGTGTTTCACAGGACATGCGATTCGAGTTTCCATTCGGTATCAGAACCTCTTTCTCTCTCATTTTTTATCATGTCTGTTCTCAATTTTATTCAAACAAATAATTTTATTCAAACAATACCATAGAGTATCCAAAATTAACGACTGGCGTTCAAATTCCAGATTAAATAACACGTTAATCGTTGCCTATAGAAACGAATTTCTTATAAAATCAAGAAAACGAGTTAGATTTCTTTCTTATTTCGGTTCGTCGTGTTCATTTTCTCATTCATAATATTTTCGTTTTCGCTTGATTTTTTGAGATGCTTTCCGTTTTCTTATTTTATAACAAACGGAGCCAAATACGAAATCAGCTGATTAGAGAGAAAAGACGTGTTATGAACATTATATATTCTGAGAAAGCAATTCTTGATTTCTTCCCCGTTATGAAATATCTCTGGAAACTGTTGAGGATATCATGAAAGTTCACAATTCTGATCATCATTCCTATACATTCCATTCTTCTGTTTTCTGTGTTTTGTCTCTCGGTTCAATGCTCATTTCGGATGAGTCGTTCGACCTTCTCTTGTCCATTGTCGAAATTCTCTCCATCAACACATCGTCTAAATCAAATTCCCTTTTTACTAAGGTCTTCTTCTCCATCTATGGAATAGAACTTTCAACGCCTGCGTCTCATTACTTTCTAGTTCGTCTTCTTCTTCTTCTCATCACCAAATCTGCCGCCCATGTGACTGACTTGAGAGCCAATAGAGCCATCCTCAACGGGAATCCTTTTGAGGACTTCTTCTCAGCTTTTACACTTTTCAAAATGAGGATGCTAGAGAGGAAGAAACGTGTGAAAATGAGGGCTCAGAAGTCTTAGAAATGCTTGAAATCCTAATCACAAAAGACAAGATTCTCAAGGATCTGAAGGTTTTGAACTGGTGATATCTGAATTTAGACTATGACCTATCGAACTGTTTTCCAATGAAAGATCAGATATTTTAGTTCTTGAATCTCAGAGAAACGTCGGGAAAACCTGTCGTCATAGTCTCTTTTTGCAATCTGTGGTTTCACACAAGTGACTATTGCATGTAGAAAGAAAGGAATTGGAGATTCCGTCACAGATTCTCAAATTTCCATTTTCTCAGTTACATCCTCCTCCAGAATTCAGAAAACATCATTATCATGTTTCCTTTTTCAGTCAATGAAAACTTCCTTTACTTTACTCGTATTTCGATCATTTTGCAAGTTATAGACCGTTTAGTTTCACGATCAATGTTATATTTTCTTTTATCGGCTCTACTTTTATCCATTTTCCTCCAAAACACTTTTTCTATTCGTTCTCTTCACAATTCATCGAATAATTCGATTTTCCAGGTGATTAACAAGATATTCTAAGCATATGGAGGAACGATTATCCACAACATCCTCTTATCCATCTCATCCAGGTACGTCACTTTAAAAACCTTAGACTTCTCTTATATCCCATTTGCAAACTACTAACTTTTGGTCTCAAAATGCATTTTCTGCACACAGACAATGTGTGCATGATTAACTAACAAAGAGTGACGTCATTTGAAAAGTTTGAGAGAAAAGAGACGGATCGAAGGACTTTTGCGAAGTAAACTTCATCTCAAAAACATTTTCTGGCGTTCTTTGTGTTCAGCAATGATTTCAAGTATTCAGACTTCACAGATCCCAAAATGAAAATATTTCTCTCTTTCTCTATGAACTTAGAAATCTCATTTCACGTCTCTGCCTGGCTAGGTTATCAAAAAGTGTTGTTTCAAAGAATGTGAGAAATCATAACTTTGGGCAAAAGATAATGCAAGATTTTCCATAACAGTTTGAAATAAGCAGAAATCGCAAAGGTTTTATATAAATTAGAAAAAAAGATGTGATTCTTGGAGAGAAAATGATAGATTTACACTGGAAGTTCTGTAATGAAAACTGGGATATATTTCCAGAAAAAACTCGAGAATTTCAATCATTCTACGTTGAAGTTTTCAATTTTAAAACCACAAAAAAAGGGAAAAATCGGAAAAACGGAAAACACAACAAAAGAATTGAGAATTCGTTTATTCTCTGGAACAAACTTTCTAAGAAAACTTGAAAATTTGTTTTTCAGCTGTTCCCAAAATAAGATTCCACAAATTGACCGGAAACTAAAGAATAGTTTTCTTCTCCATCAACAATCCCATTTCTTTTTTGTTGCCTTACAATATGCTTTTTCACTTCGTGACATTTCTTTTCGTACTTCTTTCTATTATAATTTATGGTCCCATGGGTACCATCTTCTTCTTCTTCTACGTAGAAGGAGCATCCTTTCTCTTCTTCCACAAACATGCTCAACATCTTCCTTTTTCGCCTTCTTTTCTTTCTTCACTTCCATTCACAAATCGAAAGACGTCCTTCTTCTTCTTCTTCTACTTGTCCCTTCCTCTTCCCAAAGTCTTCTAAAACCAAAAATCGATAGGGGAAAGGCGCGGCCCCGTTTTGCACGGAATGAAGAAAAGAGGATGGAGACGTAGAGAATGGGCCGCTGCTCCAGAAGAGACACACACCACCATTGAGACCCCCGCAACCAACCCATCCAAGTACTACTATATCCCATTTTTATTTTTTTAGTTTCTTGAGAACTCTTTGAATCATAAAAGATGTTCAAACTGAATACTTCTAAATCTACAAAAAATAACTTTTTCAAAATGATTTTTAGGAATTTCAACTTGAATAAATATTGGCCGCCTACCCAGTTTCACTCTCTTTAACTGAAACGTATATGGTTGACTTTCGGGTGAATGTTTCAGTAGAAAACAAAACACTGGAAATAAATTCCTAACATCTCAAAACCTTTTTGATTGTATCTGGGAGAGAAAAATTAATTTCTTCTGGTTTTCAGCAGTATTATCATTCGAGAGAAGATAAAACCTGAAAGAAAGCTCAAATCGGTTTTTGAAATGTCAGAAATCAGAGGAATCGAATCAGGATATTCTTCTCCATCTATTCCCGTTTTTCGTCTTCGACTCGAAATAATCCTTTCCTCGTTTTCCTCTTTCTTCTCTCATCTGTTCTTCCGTCCTTTTTCCCATCGCCCCCAATATAACCTCATCAGTGAAATTGTGTTCTCTACATCTCTCGGACTCTATTCATTCTACATTTTCTATCCCATTTTTTCCAAATTTTTCTCTGTGTGTTGCTCCAAATTGGACAAAAAAAGACGTCGAAACGGACCGAAAAGAGTCAAAAAAGAGGCGTAAAGTGCATTGTGCTCAATGTGCAAGTGACACCAAAAAATAGATGAATACCCCCATTTATTTATACATTTTTGAAGCAAAAGAGCGTCTGGATGCTTTTTAAAAGTGGATTCTTGAGTCTCCAATGCCAATATGTGTCTTCTTTTTTCTCTAGACACTTTGTCCAATGTTTATTCAATTAGTCTATAATTAAGTCGTGTCTAGATATTTTCAAAGAAATTATTTCATGATGGAAATCAATATTTGTACTTCTTTTATATGACGTCATCTGTTCTCTTATATCAAAAGTGTGTTTTTCAGGTAGAAGCGTGGAAGAGGATCACAACTCACTGCTTGCTTCATCCTCAATTTCCTCACTTATCCGAGGAACACGTGGACACCTCAACAATTTCATTGAGTCTGTTGGTAATGTGAGTGATATTGTTTCTCCTTATAAGGGAAAGACTTGAATAGTTTTCAGTGGCTGGTTCCATCATCATCAGGACGTGACGACGACGTGGTCTCTCTGGACAGTTGTCAATCCGTATACAGTCCAGTTCGTCATCATTTAAACAGTGGAACTGGAGGAGGAATTCTCATGGAACCCTCCTCCATTCATGTTCCCGATAACTACTATTCGGTATGTCGTTTTTTTTTTGAGAATTGAAATTATTGAAGAACTGAAAATTACAGGTGACAATAGGGGAGGCCCAGATGGTTGTCTTGAAAAGATATCAGAATCTCAGGTTAATTGGATCAGGTGCTCAGGGTATTGTTTGGTGGGTTTGAATGTTTTCAATGAAATTAGTCATCTTTTAATTTCAGCTCTGCCTTCGATACAGTTCGAAATGAACAAGTTGCCATCAAAAAGCTATCGAGACCATTTCAGAATGTGACACATGCGAAGAGAGCGTATCGAGAACTTAAGTTGATGAGTCTTGTTAATCATAAAAATGTACGTTTTTCGTTTTTTTTATTCCCTTCATGGTTCTCTTTCAGATAATAGGAATTTTGAACTGCTTTACTCCGCAAAAGAAATTGGATGAATTCAATGATCTCTATATCGTAATGGAATTGATGGATGCAAATTTATGTCAAGTGATTCAAATGGATTTGGATCATGAGAGATTATCATATCTTCTTTATCAAATGTTATGTGGTATCAGGCATTTGCATAGTGCTGGAATTATACATAGGGTTTGTTTTTTCTCTCTAAAACAGGATTACTTTTTGATTCTAATTTTGATATCAAAATAATAACATTTCAATCGAAAAAGAATTTAATATTTCAGGATTTGAAACCATCAAATATTGTTGTCCGAAGTGATTGCACATTGAAGATTTTGGATTTCGGATTGGCCCGGACGGCCATCGAAGCATTCATGATGACTCCTTACGTTGTGACAAGATATTATAGAGCTCCAGAAGTTATTCTTGGAATGGGATATAAAGAAAATGGTGAGATTTTGGAAAAATGAAAACTGTTCATTTTTGAAATCAATAAGTGTATAAAAAACTGATTTTTTCAGTTGATGTTTGGTCAATTGGTTGTATATTTGGAGAATTGATTCGAGGACGAGTATTATTTCCGGGTGGTGATCATATCGATCAATGGACTAGGATTATTGGTAAGAAATAAGCACTCAATACATAGAAACGAACTGATATTGTTCAGAACAACTGGGTACACCTGATCGATCGTTTTTGGAAAGATTACAGCCGACTGTGAGGAATTATGTCGAGAATCGACCAAGGTAAATTTCAATAATTCTGAAACAATAGAAATGTTTTGAGTGGAAACATCTCAAAAGGATTTCTAAATGACTAAAATCCAAACTAATCTTCTTATTTTCAGATACCAACCAACACCGTTCGAAGTTTTATTCAGTGATAGTATGTTCCCAATGACTGCTGATAGTTCAAGACTAACAGGTTACAATATTCCATCATTCCAACATTTGTTTTTAACTCCCTATTCCAGGTGCTCAAGCACGAGACTTACTCTCTCGAATGTTGGTGATCGATCCAGAACGACGGATTTCTGTCGATGACGCGTTGAGACATCCGTATGTCAATGTATGGTTTGATGAAATGGAGGTACGATTCAAGTGTTCAAACTCATTTCCCAACTCATCCATTTCAGGTATACGCTCCTCCTCCGCTTCCATATGACCATAATATGGATGTGGAACAAAATGTTGATTCATGGAGAGAGCACATCTTCAGAGAATTGACTGATTATGCACGAACCCATGACATTTATTCTTGAATTTTCTTTTCTTACGGTCAACGTTTTTCGATCTCTCGATAGAACTTTTCGTGAATCTTTCAACTAAACTTTTGTTTTACAAATGCTCACAATTTGATAAATTGATTTTTTCAATGAGAAAATTCTTATATTTTATGGGATTTTGTTCAAAAAATGAAATCCCTGGGGATGAGATATATACAACTTGAGCCAAAAAATATTATAAGGAATAGTTGTGTTTTGGTCTATGTACAATGAAACATAAAAATCAAAAATGTCAGTTTATAGTAGGAGAAACTGGTTGTAATCCTCCAAGAGTATCATACGCCGTTTGTCCAAAAAGACGAGCTGCTGCACAGAAACCAGCTGCATCAACCTGAAAACAGAAGTCAATTTTAATTTAAATTCAGTTGAAAAACACTCACTGCACACAAATTCTTTTCAGTTGCAACACTCAGACAATTACAGAATTCATTGTCACAATAATCTTTTCCTATTTGAGTATTATAACAACTGTCATGAGCCTCACAACAAACATTCATTGGATCTGAAACAAAAAATGAAAGAAAATCTCTTTTGTGATGATACCTCTCAAGTTTTTACACTGGGTACTGTTGAATAACTGAGGAATAAATTCAATGAAACGATTAGCTCCACAACTGAAATTAAGAGCAGGAAAAGTATCATTGATAGTTGCCAAAGTGACGCCAGTGTCCCCAATACTCAATGTTTCTTGACAAAATACATTGAAATTCAGAAAAGATGAAGAGAAATAAAAAGAAATCCAGAAGATATGGGAAATCAAATTGAACCCATTTTGAGAACGTTTTGAGTTCATTGTAACAGAAACAGAAATAGAAATATATGTTTCGGTATGAAAATGTTCTCTTTTCTGTTTCCAGTGTATTAAATAGACAGAAAAGGAAGTTTTATTGATTCTTGATGACCGTTTTCAGGGAATTCCCTCCTCCCCACAAATCACAAAGTATGATAATCCGACAGATTTACTACCTATTGCTTTCACCATATGTGTGTCTAAATCGGCAGATGTTAAAAGTAGTGTCTAAACTGTTTTCAAATGACCAATAATCACATTTTCATGTGATTTCCGAAATAAAGTTTGACGGAGATTCAGTTTTTAGTCTCCAGGCGTTGCAAGTTCAGAAACATTCGAACAATTGATTTCAGTGTTGAAATAATGGAACAAGAAGTGCCTTTTGATTGTAATCTTTTTGAAGGAAAAGAAAGAAATAAATGGAAAAAGCCTTCGAGATATGAATCTTCAGGTAGAAAACCAGGAATCAAAAATGATTCTTTTCTGGATTTGCATCCAAAAAAAATTTCTGAAATTCTGCGAAGAGTTGTAATCACTTTATTTTAAACACAATAATTATCTATTATATTCTTAGAAATACCAAGAGATTGTTTATGAATGCTCATCGATGAACGGAACGCAACAGAATGATTTGATCGACTCCTCGGTATGATATTAGAAAAGTTGTCATTTTTCAGCCACATACTAATTCCATGTTTCTACTATTAAATAAAAGAGACTTTTTAAAATGAATCCACTAATTGTTCATTCTGAACAAAAAGATTCCACCGGACAATATCAAGATCTAATGTCCGCACGGACAAAAATTTCACCGCCGTCTCAATGGATTTCACGGCTTTTTGCCATTCTCATTGAAGCTTCACACACCATTTTTTCCTAGAAACAATTTGAACCTAAACATTTTTTGTGATTTTCAGATGAGGTGGTTCGTAACTCATAAGCAACGTTTGATTCTCACTATTGTTTTTTATTTTGTGATTCTTCTTTTTATTTCAATGAGAAAAGACAGTATTTATAATAATTCAACTGAAAGTTATACTCTTCTTAACATTTCTTCTTCACTTATTGTCAATGATCCATCTGGAACTTCAAAAGCGAAACTTCCTGTTTCACACGCTTTCATCAATTCCGTTTATTACTATCCAACATCGAAATCGTAAGTTTTCAATATCTGAATTCCATTTATTTCAGTAGTTTAGACTTGGTGACAATACGATTGCATTCACAATGGCAATAGATCAACACAGTTACAGTATGAAAGATCATACATTCAATGTCATTGGTTACAATTCCACAAACTTTGTCCAATCAACTGCCACATCTCAAACAGAGGGAATCGGAAGATGTCGATATACAACTATGATGGCAAGAACAAATACACTTCCTAATTTGGAAAGAATTGAGATTGAGACAAATGGAGTTTATGTTGATGTAATTACATATTTAATTTAAGCGAAGAGACAATTTATTACAGATTCCATTCAAAATGGCTCGATACTCAGCCCCGAAACCAGTCATTATTTGTATTTCTCCTCAGTTCGCAGCAGAGCAATGGCAGATGTTTGTGATGCATGTACACGCTGCGAATAGGTTGAGTAGCCAGTTGGAACTTTTAATTCACTTTGATTATTTTAAGATTCGGAGGCCATCTTCATATATATCTCACTTCCATCATAGAATCATATTTCGAATTAATGAAAGAATACGAACGACAAGGATACATTACTCTCGATTATTGGCTAAGAATGAAATTTGAGAACACAAAAACTCCATATTTCGAACCAAATGCAAATGTTGAATGGAGAAATCAGGCAGGAGCACAGACTGATTGTCTATTACAATACAAAGAAGCAGCTGAATATATTGCATTTTTCGATATGGATGACATTCTGTTTCCGAAAGATTATCCAACATATTCAGAAGAATTCAATGCAGTTCTTGCTTCTAATCCTGGAACAAATTATTTGTTTTATGGAAGAAGAGAACATGAATTTGTCAAAGGTTTAGATTCATTCTAGAATTACGAGTGAAACTCAATTTCAGCTTCTACTCTCTCCGAATTCACATTCACTGATCTAGTAAGAAGTCTTAGATCTTCTCAAACGGTGAAGCGAGGAAAAGTTGTTGTTCGGCCAGAAGCATACAATTCCACGTGGATTCACAATAGTAAACACGTCAGCTTCAAAACGAGGTTTGAATTCTTATTTTTCTGATTCTAAAGCGTTTCTTTCTTTTCAGTGTTCAAGTAAAGAGTCCTACTTTGGTTCATGTTCAGTTGCCGATTGATAAAAGTGAAAAAAGAAATTATTCGAGAGATTTGTGGAAAATTGAATTCGGACCATTGAATGAAACAATAAGAGAAGATGATATCAGAGCGATTGAGGAAGATATTTACAGGTGAGAAAGAAAAAATATGGTTTACATTTACAAACTTCGCTAATTTTAGAATCAAGAACTTGACTTCAATTTCTTCATTGGCTCCATTACTTCCAAGCTCTGATTACTATCTTCCAATCGTTTTCAAATGCTATTTCGATTCATTTTACAAAGATACTTTTGTGACAAAAATCGGTGTTCCGAGATGTCCAAATGCGGATGTTTGTGAATTACCACAGAGAGAAGACTACAAATGTATTCATTCTGATGCCCGTTATTACTCTGGTCCTGATATGCAACCAGTCACTTATCACTTCACTTCAGATTCATTTTGGTCAAAAGACATCGGGTGTTATCAATAATTTTCTTTGAATTCTTGTCATTTTTATAAATCTGAAGCCAAATGTGTACATTTTTGAAGATTTCTTTTTCGATACTGAATAAATTTTGTTCGTAGATTGTTCTTTCAAATTTTTTAGAAAGAGAATCATTCATTATCAATTCCTTGTGAAAATTCCGCATATTTCTCCCAGAGTAGTTCATAATCTTCTATGACAGTTGTTATTTAAAAAAACACAAAATCATTTTTCTGACTAAGAGAACATGAACATGAATTCAAATTGAAGTAACTTCTTTATTAAAAGGGGAAGTGAAATGACTTAGAAATGATTAGAATGCTTTCATTATTGATAGCATCCAATATCTTTGGACCAGAAAGAATTATTTGTGAAATGATAAGTGAATGGACTCATTGAAGGTCCAGAGATATAGTTTGCATCCGAATGAATACATTTCAAATTTTCTTTTTGAGGAAGGAAACATCTTTCGGCATTCGGACATTCGGTTAGCACAGGTCTTCGATAAAACTGGCTAAGGTAACACTTGAAAACAATCGGAAAATAAAAGTCTTCTTTTGGAAGTCTTTCAGCTATTTCAGCCACAGATGACAGATTTCGAATTCTCTGAATATCTTCTTCAATTGCATCGATATCTTCTTTTCGTATTTTCTCATCTAACGGTCCGAATGCGAATTTCCAAAGCTTTTTCACTTCGTTACTTCCGTGTTTCTGAACTGGTCGTTGAACATGTACAATATGTGGAGATGTTTTATTATTTCTGTAATTCACTTTTCTCATAACAAATTAAATAATCCTTCTCACTACCTTAATCTGTAGTCTTCGTGTAAACTAAAATGAAGTCCAGTTGTATTATGTAGTTCTGGTTTCACAACCAATTTGGCGGTTTTCACTCCTTTCGCTGATTTCAAACTTGCGATCAGCTCATTAAAACTATATTCGGCGAGAGTTTCAGCTGAAATGAATAATAAGAAACTCGACGATTATTCGATAAAAAACCTTTGATGAACTCATGTTCCCTTCTACCGTATGCCACTGAAGTTGCATTCGGTTTCAATGTCCATTCGGCTGTGAACTCTTCTAAATATGTCGGATAATTCTTTGGAAACAAGACATCATCCATATCGAAAAATGCAATATATTCTGCTGCTTCTTTGTATTGTAACAAACAGTCCATTTGTGCTCCGATTTGATTTCTCAATTCTGTATTCACATTTGGTTCGAAATACGGAGATTTTGGATCTGCGAATTTGATTTTCAACCAGAAATCAATAGTAAGATATCCTTGTTTTTCGTATTCTTTCATCAAATCGAAATAAGATTCCAGAATTGAAATTAAGTATAAATGAAGATGAGCTCCAAATCTAAAATCAGTAAACTTTGGTTTGAAGGTTCCTCCGTATTATTACCTGTGTGCCACGTGTATTTGCATCATAAATATCTGCCATTGTTCAGCTACAAACTGAGGAGAAATACAGATGATCACGGGTTTTGGAGCCTTATATCTAGCCATTTTAAACGGAATCTGGAAAACAGAAAAATCAGAATTTAAATTCAGTTGTATCAAATACTTCAACTTTTGTTCCATTTGATTCCATTTCCAACTTCGTCAGATTCTCAACTGTATTCGTTCTGGCCATCGATTGAGTATATCGGCAGTAGGGAACACCTTCTCTTAAAAGTTCTATGTTGAAAGTCAGACTACTTTATACACAAACATTTGAGAAGTTGCAACAGTTAATTCCTCATGGGTTCCATTTGATCCAACGACGTTATAATTTCCGTTTTCTACGTGGAAATTCTTTGAATCTACAATCATATTCAACGCGACTGCATTTGTTCCAAGTCTAGAAAATGAACTATTCTTTGTTCATTTATCTATTAAACTTACGATTTAGAAGTTGGATAATAGTAGGCGGAAACAATAAAAACATGAGAGACGGGAAGAACTTTAGTAAGTCTTCCGTCCGAATCATTTAGAGGATTCAAAGATACAGCTGATCTCAGAAAACTCACTGCAACTTCCTCAGTGGATACTGGTTGTGTATATAGTTTTATGAAACAGAATATAATGAGAATTAGAAGAATATAGAGGGAAATGTTATAAAAGTGATACGAAATCCTATACTTTGGAGTAGAATCAGTGATTTCTTCATCTGGATCAATTGGTATTTGTTGATATTTATCAACTGATAGAATATTCATTTGTTCAGTATTGAGAAAAATAAATGAAGAAAGAGAAAATGAAGAATTAGAAGGGGCGGTTCTTTGAGAAATCAAGAAAAAAGATCGAGAGGTGAATAGTTAGATCCGAGAGATTCGATTGTTGCATTCATTTCACAGTTGGACTTTCACGAACTTTATAATGAACAATATCATTTGGAACTTTGAAAGTCACAGTTTGATTCATTTTCTCTGTGCATTTTATTTTCAGAAAGTCTCCTCAACCGTGCAGTTTTGAATTCTCCATTTAAAAAACATTCCATTCGAAGAATTAAACTTTTGTGAATTTGATCTTCTTCGAACTTTCGATCGAAAGTTACGTGAAGTATTTCACCTTGCAGTTCATTAAAAAGTAATCAAAAGAAAGAACAAGAATGACTTTCCGATTTTCTGGATTTGAGACAAAGAAACGGGATAAGATCTAGAATGTCTGTTGAGATTGATCGAAAAGAACAAAAAGTGAATAGATGGAAATCTAGAAGATCTGAATGAAAAACGGGAGAGTTGATTCAAAAACTTTTTGATTTTCTGTTGATCAGAAATAAAGCGGAACGAGTATGGAACAACTCTCAATGGATGACTAATCGGTTTTTCTATAAATGAAAGTTTTGAAAAAATGAAAAGGAAAGTAGGCTATGAAGACTTTAGAATGCGATATCAACTGAATCCATCAGTTCAAATTGTCTTCACTGCGATCTTTTTTCTCATCTTCCTCTTGATTTGAATCCAGAACACACCTCTTCTTTTTTATCCACTTTGGCAGCTAAAATCTCTTGCCCTCGAAATGAATATTTTAAATATTGAAGATTATCAAAAAATACCAATTGATCCAGATGAGAAATCAACAGATGATCCACCAGAATTCCGTACGAAAGTGAATTTTGTTGTCATTATTCTATACGTTTTTTTATTTTCTGTCATCTGCTTATTAATCCGAGAGTTTGTTCATTACGACACTGGCCAGATATCATCTTATTCTACGAAGTATACAGAACATATTTCATATGGAAACTTTGCAAAATCTATGAAACCAATTGATGATCCAGAAGGCAGAATTACTACAAAACTAAACGTGTCTCATGCATTTATAGTCTCTGCCTACTACTATCCTACTTCTAAATCGTAAGTGATATTCAGCTATTTTCTGTAAATCAACGTATTCAGATTGGGTTCGAATGCAATTGCTTTGAATATGGTTGTCGATTCTAAAAATTTCAATGTCGAAAATGCCACGTATAATATTGTGGGATCTAATGGAACTCATGAAAAACTGACTGTCGCTACTTCGAAAACGTCAGTTTTCCCAGATTAAATCAGAAAATATATGGAATTTCAGTGAAGGAGTACCAAGTTGTAGATACACAACATCAATGGCCAAAACGAATACTGTCACAAATTTGAAAACATTGGAAATGGAATCAAATGGAATCAAAGTGAAGGTGGGCTTTTCCTTCTGATGATTTAAATGGTTTTTCCGTTAGATTCCATTCAAAATGGGAAGATATACAGCTCCGAAACCAGTTATTATTTGTATTTCTCCACAGTTTGTGGCTGAGCAATGGCAGATGTTTTTGATGCATGTACACGTGGCAAATCGGTTTGTCTTTCTTCAGATTTCACATGAAACTTTCGGAATTTTCAGATTCGGAGGTCATCTTCATATATATCTCACTTCCATTATAGAATCATATTTCGAATTAATGAAAGAATACGAACGACAAGGATACATTACTCTCGATTATTGGCTGAGAATGAAATTCACTCAAACAGAAACTCCATATTTCGAACCAAATGCAAATATTGAATGGAGAAATCAGGCAGGAGCACAAACTGATTGTCTATTACAATACAAAGAAGCAGCTGAATATATAGCATTTTTCGATATGGATGACATTCTATTTCCGAAAGATTATCCAACATATTTAGAGGAATTCAATGCTGAATGGATTATGGAACCAGAAACAACTTCATTGTTTTATGGAAGAAGAGAACATGAATTTCTCAAAGGTTCAAACAACTTTATTGTTAGGGGATTTTGTGAAAAACTATCAGAGTTCGGAATCAATCTGTTTTCTTATTTCAGCTCAATCAATATCCACATTCAACTTCACCGAATTGATCGAAAGTCTCCGATCATCTCCGACAGTGAAACGTGGAAAAGTGGTTGTAAAACCAGAAACATACAATCATACGTGGATTCATTATAGTTGGCATGAAAACCCAAATACTAGGTTAGGATTGAACTGAAATACATTGTAGTGTTTTGTTTCAGACACAATGTGACGTTTCCTCATTTGGTTCATGTTCAACGACCACTTCAAAAGAATGGAAATAATAATATAACTCATTTGTGGAAAATGGAATTCGGACCACTAAATGAAACGATCAAATCAGAAGATATCGAAGAAATCGAAAAGGATTTTGAGAAAATGAGGGATCATGAAACAATTATAGATATTGCAAAACGACTACCGACTCAAGATTTCTATCTTCCAATTGTCTTTAAATGTTATTATGATTCGTTCTATGGATTCATCTTTGATCATAAACATCGAAATGGACCAATGCAATGTCCGAACGCAGATCTATGTGAACTGCCGCAAAGAGAAGAGTATAAATGTATTCATTCGGATGCAGAATACTTCTCAGGACCACATATGGAACCATTCACTTTTCATTTCTCTAATAATTCATTCTGGTCAAAAGATATCGGGTGTTATCAATAATTTTAATAAATATTTCTGTGTTTTCTTTTTAAATATATTATATTTATCTCGAGTTTTCAGGGTGAAACTTCGATACCGAAAGAATGAAATTTGTTGAATGCCGAATTGTTCATGAATTCTGCATTCTGTTTAGAGATAGTAAAAAATGAAATAATTCGAAAATACGTTTATCATGAGAAAAAAATATCTATTGAGATCAAAACGTCTATTGATAGCATCCAATATCCCACGACCAAAATGAATCATTTGTAAAATGGAAAGTGAATGATTCCATATGAGGACTCGAATAGTATTTAGCATGAGAATGGACACACTTGAACTCTTCTCTCTGCGGTAAAACACAAGTATCAGCATTCGGACATCCGTGTTTCGCTCTTCTGTGATCGAATGCATCATCATAAAATGCATCATAATAACATTTAAAAACAATCGGAAGATAGAAATCAGAAGTTGGAAGTTTTCCAGCGATAGCCTGAACAGTTCTCGAATTCCGAATACGTTCAATGTCATTTTCGATTTCATTGATATCCGAAATTCGTATCGTTTCGTTTAGAGGACCGAAATCCATTTTCCATACATTTGTTATGTTATTGTTTCCTCTTTTCTGAAGCGGTCGTTGTACGTGGATCAAAGTTGGATTATCAATTGATCGTCTCAAAAGTAATTTTACAGAAAGAAAACTCAGGAAGTTATTACCTTGTTCTTTCATCTTCGTTATTACTGTAATGAATCCACGTGGAATTGTATCTTTCTGGTTTCACTACAACTTTCCCACGTTTTACAGTTGGAGATGATCGAAGACTGGATACCAGATCTCGAAAACTGAATTCAGACAATGTTTCAGCTGTAATGTGTATGAAAATAACATTCGAACTTTAATTGATCAAGTGAACCTTTGATAAACTCATGTTCTCTTCTTCCATAGAATACAGATGTCGCTTCTGGTTGTAATGCCCATTCAGCATTGAATTCCTCGAAATATGTTGGATAATTCTTCGGAAACAGAATGTCATCCATATCAAAAAATGCAATATATTCCGCTGCTTCTTTATACTGCAGAAGACAATCAGTCTGTGCTCCTGCCTGATTTCTCCATTCAATATTCTCATTTGGTTCGAAATATGGAGTTCTTGTGTTTTCAAATTTCATTCTTAGCCAATAATCGAGAGTTAGGTACCCTTGTCGTTCGTATTCTTTCATTAGTTCGAAAAATGATTCGATGATTGACGTTAGATAAATATGAAGATGACCTCCGAATCTAAAGCATTTTGTTATCATTGTCTGAAAGCGAGTTATTGAAAAATTACTGATTTGCAACGTGTACATGCATCATAAATATCTGCCATTGTTCGGCTACAAATTGAGGAGAAATACAGATTATTACAGGTTTTGGAGCTGTATATCTAGCCACTTTGAATGGAATCTGATAAATGTAAAACATATCTTTTCCTTTTGTTTTCAAAACTCACTTCAACCTTGACTCCGTTCGATTCCATTTCCAGTTTTGTCAAATTTTCAATTGTAGTAGTTGTTGCCATAACAGGAGTATATCGACAAGTCGGAACTCCTTCTCTGAAATCAAACACGTTTCATAATGATTCTGAAGAGATCATACGTTTGAGAGGAAGCAGTACTCAATTTTGTATGTGTTCCATTAGTTCCGACTACATTATACGTAGCATTCTCAACATTGAAATTGATTGAATCAACGACCATTGCAAGAGCAATAGCATTTGAACCGAGACTGAAGAAAAGAGATTTCAGTCGATTTAATGTAGCTGTTACTTACGATTTGGAAGTTGGATAGAAGTAAGCAGAATTGATAAATACATGAGAAACTGGTAATATTCGTGTCAATCGTCTTGTTGGATCAATCAACAAACCAGGTTTGAGTGGAGGTTGTCCGAAATCTAATTCTTCTTCATTCGAATTCTCAGAATCTGACTCAGTGAATTCGTAATCAATGGATGAATTCAGAATTTTGTAGGCGTTATAAAACATGAAAATGAATAGAATAATTATAATTATAAGGAAGAATTTCCGACGTTTCATGATTTGAAAACGTCTTGACGAAAGAGATTCTTCAAGAGGAATAATGACAATTTGAGGTTCTATGAAGACGTTCTCGATTATTTTATCCGAGTTTTGTTGGTGAACGAGAAGTTTCATATGGACAAAATGATGATTCTGGAGTGGAGAAATCTGATTCAAAATAGGATATCGAGAAATTTGAAAAAAAGGTGAAAAAAGCAAGATTCGTATCTTTTCGATTTTGAGGAGCGTTCGAATAATATAGCTGGTTCTAGTTGTTTCATCTGATCAATTATTTCTTCTCAAGTCAAGATCGTCCAAGTTAATTCTGTTTTTGAATAAATAAAAACGCTTTTGAAACATTTCATTTATAAACTTTGTTTATCAGAATAAAAATAGGGAGAAGTTTTTCTGGCTGTTAGTCGTTGTGTTTCCGAACATCTTTGAATCAGTTTACGTTATTTGAGTTACGCAGACAATGTTTTCATGTGTTTTATCCTGAATACGATTCGTTTTTACCATCATTCGGGTCAATTTTACCTTGATTGGATAATCAAATCTTATCACTGATATAGCTGCTGTACGATACTGTGACGACATAAAAAGACAAATGATCATATGAGTGGCAGTTGTAGCTGAGAGAAGAAACGAGAAAAAGTTCTCAAATGCTGTTATGAGAGTGCTGAAAAGAAAGGAATTACTTCTTATGAAAATACTTTCTTACAAAGGTCCTGGCTCATAAAATGCCGAAACGAAAACATTTGGATTCAGCAACAAAAGTATTCCGAGTGGAAGTTCTGCGATGAAGAAAGTCAATGTCAATGCTAAAACAAGATTCGTTGGATTCTTCGAATTGTTTGAATTAGAAGAAGAAGAAGTTGAAGATAATTTCTGACGTTGAACTTCTGCTTTTCGCAATTCTTTTATTAGGAAAAAGGTGGCAATTGGATATAAAATACAAGGCAGCATCTGAAAAAGAAAATAAAACAACAGTCAACCAATTAACATACTTTTGAAATAATCATATCGATTGTTTTATAAATTCTATATACATAACTGTCATTGTCTTGGAAATAAGTTGAGATATCGTATACATAATATTTGAAATTGAAGTCCGGTGATTCGGTACAAAAGTAATATTCATCAAAAATATCTATTTCGAACTTGAAAATGTCCATTATATGAATTGGAAAACACAGAAAAATGATAAATGTTATGATATAAAATGCAGATTTTGGATGTGACAACTTATTAATTGTCGTGCTCATCGGATATCGAATGACTATAGTTCTAACTACAGTAATACTGAGACTTAGCCACGTAGAACATCTTCTAGTGAAATTACGGAGACATTCCATGACAAGTCTTATAAATAAAATATTATAATCTGCTTGTTTCGAGAAGCAGACGTTGATAGTTGTATAGAAAATTGATATTTCGAGATGTACTGCATAGGCCAATGAACATATATCCATCACTGCTATTGAAGCCATAATTATATAAATAGATGAAGTTCTCATTGATTTTTGAAGAAGAACAATCAAATGAAATATATTTATAAAAATACAAAATGCGGAAAGATGTGCTTCATTATCCACCAGTTTATAGTCTACAAAGTCTACGAAAACATCATAAAACGGACAGATTATTTGAAGAGAAAAGTTACTGTAGCCGGGAAAATGATTATCATCTATGCAATGCATTTTGAAGTAATTTCAAACACAAAACCTTCTGAAAGCTCTGTGTATCTCGTTTAAATAGAACATATATGATATCATTGTGATCAAGAACCTCATAATTACATGTTATTGAAGGTTTTTGTTTTCTTTATTCAAATATATATTTGTCATTCAAACGAGAAAAACTTGCTCTTCTGATTTTTTATTTTATGATTTTGAAAGACTGTACAAAAACAAGATTTATCAATTGGAATCATTCAATTATTTCAACAATTTCAATACACGTATCAATAAAAAAACAATTAGATGAATAATAAGTTATTGAAGGTTACTCTGAAATTATAGGAATTCAATTTAAAAGTCAATATGAACTCACCCATGTATTCACTCTTGTCATTTTAGTTTTCGGTCTGGCAAATTGGCGAAATACAGGAAAATAACGAATGCAAAAGTGATGATAAAGATGATTAATTTGATAAAATATCTTCTTATTTCTGAGTCATCTTCCGGATTTTCATAGATCCAATTATCAATTAACAGAGCTATTTTTTCGTCTTCTCTCATCATAATGGCAGAACTGCGGAGGAATTGAAGATTTTAGAGATTTCAAAGCACGTAGATGCGGGTGGAATGCCAGATTGAATCGATGGCATGACGACGGAAAAGCCCGATTAAATGGAGATAATGATCTTGCAAACGTTTTTGAGGGAAAAATCATTACAAAAATATTTGGAAACTGAAACATGTATAGAGTTTGAAATTTCTGATGAAGGATTTCTGTTGAATACTTTCTGAAAGAGTGAAGATGACGCAACGTATTGTAAATGATAATTCTTATTAAAATTCTGATTCGGTTTTCTGAAAGCCGTGCGGGTTGTTATTACATATGTATTTTACCCCGGCATTTTTGATGTTGTTTTGTTCATCATAAATGAAAAATCACACTTTATTACAGATGTCTCTGAAAATGGGTCTGACAAGTTCTAATCCATGAAATGAAAGATGTTTTGCAGTTGTAACATAACTCAATCCGCTGTTCTTCTCATCATAAAATCTCCACGTTTTTGTAGTTGTATTCCAGAACAAAGAATCATAAATTATAGATTCACACTTGTCACATTCTGATATTAATCTTTCGTATCTCATTCGTGCCATTGTATGATTCAAAAGAACGAACGATTTCTGAAAAATCAAAAATCAGCAATAGAAATTATTATTCTCTTACATCAAATTCTACCAAATCATTTCCATTTTTGACATTTTCAACTATTTTTTCTATATTCGACGGCAATATTTCTGGAGTTTGAACGAAAACGAACAGTTTCTTCTTGACACTCTTCACAAAAATATCGATAACAGTTTTCATTCCTCTGTATATTAGATCATCTTCAAGCCGAGTAACTCCATTTTGAAATGGATTTCCAGTATCGAGAAATCTGAAACACATCATTTCAGACAAGTAACCATATATGAAAATAAACTACCTCGACATGAGAAAAGCATAATCTGGATTCTCTTTCGGCATAATTTGTTTGAACATTTCTACATTATCAATACATCTTTGAACATCATAAGACGATGGATACAATGGTTCACAACCTATGGAAACAGTTGAAAATCATCATTAGGGGGAAATAAAAGATTACCTCTTATAGATATTTGGGCCATACTTTTCGCTTTTAAACCACATTCTTGATATATAATTCTAGCATGATTTGCTGCTAAACTATTCCCGATAATTAATATTTTATACTTTCCATTTTTTTCATTCAATCCCTAAATTCATTTAATGTGAAATTCTTCTTCACATGAATCTTACTGTTGCATTATGTTCACATCGACCAAAAGGACCTTTTCCATTTTCATATGTACATGTTGGAACATAAGTATCTCTATAATCATTCACTGACCACTCTTCATTCAACTTTTCGGCTTGATCTGAAACTTTCAAAGTTCAGATATTTTACTTTTTATAAGAACGGACCAAAGCTTACTGCTCCATCCACGATACCATCCAATCTGTCGAAATTCCTTGGTGGTTGAGGAATCAAATATCTTTCAATTTGATCCCGATGCAGAATCAAACAATTTGAAGCAATCAGAACGACGCAGAACGTCGAAACTAATTTTCCAGTCCATTGTAAATATCGTTTCTCGAAGTATTCATAACTTATGACAGCTAACAGAACGGAAAGAGAAAATGCTGCGAGAAGACTAAAATTCCATGTCTGTCCACCACTGAGTTCAAGTTTCCAGTAAGCATAAAAAGGCCAATGAATAAGGTATAAAGAATACGAAATGTCTCCAATATAAGTGAGAATTGGAAATGAAAGAATGACATCTCTACGTGATAAAATCATCAAAATTCCAGTTGATACTGTGAAAAATGGTCTAAATATTTCTAGTTGAAGACACAATTTTGAAGATAACTACCTCAATAATTCAGAATTGATTTCAACAGAATATGATAGAGCTGTGATGATTGATATCAAAAGAAAATATTTCAGAAGTTTCAGATGAAGTTTGTATCGGAACTCCGAGTCCTCTATGGATGAATCTCCAATCAAAGAGATTCTTTCTGTCGATATTTCTTCTTTTTGAATTGTTTCAGTTATCATAAATACAATCATTCCTATCATAAACTGCCAAATTCTTGCAAAAACACTATTGAAAGCATCACTTTTGGTGCAGAAGGCATATGAATATCCATATGAAAGTACTCCTGAAAGAGCTCTTTTTCGATGTCAAGATTGAAAAATTCACCTATCAATGCATAAAAATGGATTTGAAATCTCTTAGGAAACATTTTCAAACCGAAAATGAACAGAAGAGGAACAATTAAATAGAATTGAACTTCAACGGATAATGACCACGTATGTGTGAATAGATCGACGGCTATCGACAACTGAAAATGGTTATCTTGAACCTGACTGATAGAAGAAAGAGTACCATTGCAAAATAGTCTTCTGCTTCTGTGGCTGCTCGATTCGAAACGAAGAGAAGAGCTCTTTTGGCAGATTCAAAATTAGTTTCATAGGCAGTTTTTGGGAATATATAAATGAGGGAAATCAATGAAACAAACATGAAAACAAAATAAAGCGGAAGAAGTCTTTTCAATCGTTTTGCATAGAATTCAGTGATCAATTTCAGAGATGAGAATCCGGAAGAAGAATTCGAGCATCTTCTGAGTAACATACACATAAGAAATCCAGATAAAACAAAAAATCTGAAAAAAAGAGAAAACTTGAAAATTTATCGACTGAAACTAACTGATCAACACCCAAGTAACCATTTGGAAACTGTTTCGGAAAAAAATGAAATCCTAATACTGCAATTATAGCGGCTCCTCGAATTCCTTGTAGATCGGAACGTTTATTTTTTGAAGAAGGTGTTCCCATTTGAATATGAAAATACTAACTGAATACTTTAATCAGAGCTTAAAGTTTCTGAATGCGTTTCGTTCTCAAAATTGAAAATTCAGAGAAACAAATCTGATTCATTTCAAAAGGAGATTCAAATCCAGACGGTACAAAAAGAAGTTTTTTTGAAAATGAATTTCAAAATCAGATAAATTCAATTGAAGTAATGAAAAAAGGATCGATTCCCCAAAAGCCTCAATTTTTTGTAGCTTTCATTCGAATTCCATCATCTCCGAATTCGATCGCTTCAAAAATAAGTATTTTTTACACGGAGTCTCTACTTTTTCCTTCGAGAAATGAGAAATCAAGATTTGTACTCACTCAAAAATTCAATGGATCCTGTATGTTCTTTCTTCTTTTGATTTCTATTCATTTCTCGAAATACTCAATTTATATATGTATTCACAAATGATTATTCACAGAAGAATTGTCTGATACAATACAAGGTAGTACTCGGTTTTGATATCAACAGATACATATTTCGATTGCAGTAAGCGGCACAATACATTGGTCAAAAGATAAAGGATGTTATCAATATTAATATTTTTTCATATTTTTTTAAAATATATTTCTCTTGATTTTTCACTTTGGGAAAAATCGATACCGAAAGAATGAAATTCATCGAATGTATTATTGTTCCTCTGCTTTTATTTTCTTTGATTTCATTTTTACACATGCCTTGTTCACGAACTATTCATGAAATGTTCAAGACCTGTACTTTTACCAATCGATAATTTTCTTTTTTAAAAAGATTTATTTCAAGAACAAATGTACCTGTAACATCATATTACAATTCACAACAAAGTTGACAATTGAGAAAACTATAAAAAAATCTATTTTAAATGAGAAAATTATTGATGACACCCGATATCTTTTGACCAGAACGAATTACTCGAGAAATGGAAAGTAAATGGTTCCATATGAGGCCCTGAGAAGTATTCTGCATCCGAATGAATACATCGGTAGTCATCTCTTTGTGGTAATTCACATAAATCTGCATTCGGACATTGCATTGGTCCATTCCTTCTGACTCTATCGAAAATGAAACCATAAAAAGAATCATAATAACACTTAAATACAATCGGAAGATAGAAATCTTGATATGGAAGTCTTTTCGAAATTTCAAAAACTCTTGAATTGTTTCGAATTCTCCAGTAGTCCTCTTCAATTTCTTTTAAATCTTCCGCTCGGATCGTTTCATTCAACGGTCCGAATTCCATTTTCCACAACTGAGTTATATTATTATTTCCGTTCTTCTGGAGTGGTCTTTGAACGTGAATCAGATGAGGAAACGAGACGTTGTGTCTGAAATAAAAGTATTTTCAATCGGAAAGTTCATTGAGATCTGTTCAATGACCATGCCTCTTTGGCAACAAGATTTTGTTCTCTGAACTATGAATTAAGGGAAAGTGTATCGTCCTTTATCTTGATGGACACTGTTCGATTCGAATAGGAGAAAAACTGCCCACCTGGTGCTAATATCTTCATGCCAACTGTAATGAATCCACGTATGATTGTATGTCTCTGGTTTCACAACCACTTTTCCACGTTTCACTGTCGGAGAAGATCGAAGACTTTCGACGAGTTCCGTGAAACTGAACTCAGACATCGTTTGAGCTGAAATACATGTTATTCCAATTCCAATATTATTCTCTTTCTAAAATTGCTAATCCTTTGGATTTTGTCTCATTACCTTTAATAAACTCATGTTCTCTTCTTCCGTAAAGCAAAGAGGTCGCATTCGGTTGAAGTGCCCATTCTGCATTGAATTCTTCGAGATATGTTGGATAAGTGGCAGGGAACAATATATCATCCATATCAAAGAATGCAATATATTCTGCTGCTTCTTTGTATTGCAGCAGACAATCAGTCTCTGCTCCTGCCTGATTTCTCCATTCGATATTCCCATTTGGTTCGAAATATGGAGTTTGTGCTTGTTCGAATTTCATTCTCAGCCAATAATCCAATGTGAGATATCCACGTTTCTCATATTCTCTCATCAATTCGAAATACGATTCAACCATAGAAGTGATATACATGTGAAGATGACCTCCGAATCTGGAAGTTCCAAAGATCTTATGTGAAGTCTTAAAAGAGACAAACCGATTTGCCACGTGTACATGCATCAAAAACATCTGCCATTGCTCAGCGACAAATTGAGGAGAAATACAAATAATAACTGGTTTTGGAGCTGTATATCTTGCCATTTTGAATGGAACCTGAAACAATAGACATAATTAATTAGCAAACAGTATATTTTTACTTCAACTTTGACTCCGTTTGACTCCATTTCCAATTTCATAAGATTCTCTACCGTATTCGTTCTTGCCATTGCAGTCGTATAACGACAACTTGGAACTCCTTCTCTGAAAACATTCCTTTTTTGACAATAATATTAATCAGAAACTAACACTTTTGAAGTAGCTACAGTCAGTTTCTCGTGTGTTCCATTGGATCCAACTACATTATAAGTGGCTTCTTCTACATTGAAATTAACTGAATCCACGACCATATTCAGAGCGATTGCATTCTGACCCAATCTGAAATTTGAATAACAGAATACGGATATAAAGAATAATTTCTTACGATTTGGAGGTAGGATAGTAATAAGCAGAAGTGATGAATACATGAGATACCGGAAGTTTTCTGCTCAATCGTCGTGTCGGATCAATTACAATTCCATTTTCAATTGGTTCGATATAATCAGAATTACTGTCTCCGTTTCCAGGCAACGATAACTTCCAGAATGTTCTTTTTACGAACATATCATTCAGTTTATAGTTAGGAGTTCTTGCAATGTACAGTAATACAATAATAATAATAATGAAAGTAGGAAGATAATATTTCCTTTTTATCATTTTATTTCTTCTAATTCTAAGAATGAATGGAAATGGAGAAGTTTCTTTTTGAGTGAGATGAAGCTTCATACTGTACACACCTACACCCTTTCTGGATGGTGGATAAACTGGACTGAGTGCAGATTTTGATCGGAGAAGAGACAAAAAGATCCACAAATTCCGATTAATTTTGTTGAAAATATTTATATCTCAGGTGAAAATCTAGTCAAAAGACAAAGAGAAAATATGAAGCTGAACTTCGGAAAAGCGAGAACATTTTGTCGCCTGGTTGTTTTCAGACAGCGTTTCTGATAAAATCATTCTATCAATTTATAATCATATTTCAGATGAATTTCAAATGAGTTAATGTATTCATTGGTTTACTTTTCTAGCGTTTGTCCCTTTTTTCGAATATGTTCCAACAGAGAAAACTCTCGGTTTCAGTTGTTTCCCTAAAAAATAAGACAAATTCATAGGTACTTGATTGTTTGACTTTCAAACTGTCCAAGTGACGTTTCATTTGAAAATATTTATCTCTATCCGACATCTTCTCCCGGAACATTGAAACAGAATGACGTAGGACAGAAATACGGTAGCACTCATTAAATGTCCTCTCAGTTGTCGAACTTTTTTTCTGAATGGTGATCGTCCAAAATTAACTTGCGAAAATCACTATTTTCTTTTTTCTGATGAGTTGAATTTTAAGAAGATGGAAAGCCTTCATTGAGGAATTTTATTTTTCCAAAATGGAGTTCCAATGAATTTCTCCACCCCGTTTTTGAACTTTGCCGATATTTGTTTTGAGGTTTACTCAAGAGACCCGAAAATAGTTTTTCTGCCACTGTAGTTGTTGAAACAAAAATGGATTTTCAGCTGTAGGGAACATTAAAATATGGAGCAGTTCCTTAGAAACCGATTCACAATTCACAGGTTATTTATCATACTTTTTCTTATATTATGATGAAAAACATTTTTTAGATGACTAAATTTTGGTTATTCTTTAGATTTGTTGATTACTGCGAACCGTTGTTTCAAAACCGTTTGCCTACTTTATGATGTATAATCATAGTAAATGGTGCTGCTGGGGTTATACGAGGTTTTTTCATTGAACTTAAAACTACATGTTTGTAATGATAGTCTTTCTTCTGAATTCATTTCAGGGCAACATAAAATCTGCCTGAAAATTCAACAAGCGTTTCCTTCATTCCAGTATAAAATAACTCTTCCACTAACTTTCTCTTCAGTCTTATTTCAGTACAATAAGGAAAATTAGAAAAGAAAATTAGATGTGACGGAAGCTTCCAAAAAACCAATGTCAGAGTTCCTTTTTCCGGCATTCTTACTGATATCTAAAAATCGCCCTACTCTCCGACTATACAAACAACAACAGTTTTTCCATTAGTCGCTACTTTGAATTGTATCTTGAAATCAACATTTTGGCTCTGCAAATAAACGAAATTTTTCCTTTATAATCTAGCATGGGAATCTAAACGTAGATTGAAAAAATTGTATCGAAAGTGCTTATTCCGCACAAAACACGGTGAGGACGCGGATTTGTTGCTGTTCTTCATAAAACAAGAAAGAGAAGATGTATTGAAAACGGAATAAGCAATCGTCACATTTTGGGTACAAGATTTGCGATTCGCGAAGATTCGTATCTTTTCTAGTGATGTTTGAATAACGAAATTGAAGATTTTGTAGTCTGAAAAACAAAAAATTTGAGATTTCCTTGAGAAATGAGAAATGATTCCTTAACAACCACTGTCAATTAAAGAGTAAAAAGAAGTCGATTCTTTTTCATTTCGTTCATTGTCATATTGACGAGTTCACCCATTTTGATTTTTTTGAATCCTTGTGAAAAATGATCTTTTCAAAATTTCATTAAGAAAATCTACTTCTTGTTAGTCGTTTATTGAGATTTCAAACGTGTCATCATTTTCATGTTTGAGAAATGTTTGTACCTTCGACGAGAATTTCTTTTGAATCTCCGTCAGAGATCTACACTTTTGAATCATTTTCTGGTCTTTTAGAAAAAAAATGCATTATCGGATTGAGATCAAAGGAGACTAATTCGGGGAATGATGTCGAAATATTTCTTAAGCTGAATGGACGGGAATTATTTGTTTGGAAGATTTCCAATTGTTCAATACGAATAGGAGCTTGCATCATAGAAATCGGCTGTTTTCAAATAAACATGTTTATTAATAAAATATATTCAAAGATATCGTAACCGAATAGCTTTCGAAATATTCGTCTATAGGTGACGGTTTTGAAGTTTCAGTTCCGTTTGATGGTGAACGACGGGAGCAGGTTCCGTATTGTTGAGCAGAATCATTAATATTCTTAACCCAGTGGTTCACCGGTAGGTGGTAATTGTGGAGTTCCAGTTCCTCTTGGAAGTGGTGGAAGAAAATTCTTTTACTCCAGTAGGCTAAAAAATGGGAAACTTGTATGTTCAGATAAATAATTATTTCAAATTCACGAACCAATTATTGTGTGGCATTTGGTAGTGGAGTTCAACTTTTGATTGGTGAAAATGGGGGACCACGAGACGCTTTCCCATCAACATTTTCGTTAGATTTTTCAAATAATGAGTGCCTTGTGATGGTAGAAGTGGTTTCCTTGTGAAGGGTTCACTACTTGGTACGTGTGTAGAAGCGAATATAGTTACGGTCAGAGACAAAAGCATTTTTAAAAATTCTTTTTCTGATTTCAGCAAGTGACTAATAACCTGCTGTCCATTTATCTTATTGACAAATGGTCTATTTGGTTGTTTCCGGTGAACTAGTAGTTTCCCATGTTCATGTTAACAGTCCTTGAGCATTTTTTGTTCTTACTTAGATAAAAATAAAAAATTTGATTTTCAGACGGGGAAAGATCAGCATCAATAATATATGCTTTCCGCTTCTAAACTCTTAAAATTCAGTTTTCGTTTCTGGCATCTCTACGGAATCTAAATATTCTTTTTAAAACTATTATCTTTTCTCCATTTTTTTTTCTGATTTTCCCAACTACCGTATTTATTCTAATTGACCGGCACCTCTAAATGACCGGCAGCCTCTAATAAACCGGCATACAAACTGATGAATTGAAAAATAAACCGGCAGCCTCTAATTGACCGGCACTCGAAAAATAAGCCGGCATGGTCGCACCCAAAAATTCAGGAAAACAGGATATATTTCATAGAACTATCACAGAAAACTTCATAAACTTGTAAAATAACGTATTTTAGTGCCTATTTTAAACAAAAATAGGCTTTTCCGGCTGTTTTTGCTTTTGTTTCATCGGTTTTTGAAGAAAATTTATTTGAAAAAAATAGTTTGAAAAATAAACCGGCAACCTCTAAATGACCGGCAGCCGCTATTTAACCGGCACTCAAACGAGGGTCTCGAAAAATAGACCGGCATGCCGGCCAATTAGAATAAATACGGTAACTTCAATTCGTTTTTGTCGACAATAAGAAAAAGGAAAAGTGTAGTTCCAACAATAATCGAGACGTCATGATTTTTTCTGGGAAAAAGTAATTGGTTTCCGCTTACCTGTAAGTTCCAAGTGTTTCTTAAGAAATAATAGAACTCAGTGAATATATTCCGAAACCAGCCAGCTATCGCGCAACTCACTCTTTGCTCTATTACCTGTTGTTGTTGGTTGAGCGGTAGTTGTGATTCTGGCAGTTGTCGATTGAGATAAAGTACTCGGAACAATTGGGGGAAATGTTGGAGGATTCGTTGGATCATAACTACATGCTAAATAATGCTTCTCTGAATCATCTAGTGTAATCCATTTTCCATTTGAAATCTGTTCAGCGACATAGTTTTTATTATGTTGAGAATCAAAGTTACTCCATCCATCAAGAAGTAAACCAGTATCCCATGTCCATTGATCCCAGTTATGTGCTCTACTCAATCCAATCCAAAATGAACCATCTGAAACTCCGAATGCAGATCGAGCGTAAGCTGAAAGAGAATTCAATGAAATGTTGATTGAATATTCAACTTACAAGCCAAGAAATTCGCAGCGAATTGAGTTGGAACATATGCCAAATTAGACGGAGTCACTGGATTTTCATAGTGACACCAATGCTTTGCGTCTTCAAATGTCATTTTCTGTTTCACATAATGAAAACAGATTCCACTCAGTTCCTTTTCATTTGGATCAAGACATACACAATAAACAGATTCAAGAGAAATGAAAAGTATGAGAAGTTGTTTGAACATCTGAAAAATTGATGAATGAGAGAGGAACTGATCGAAATATAGTTTCCGAAAATAATTGTATTCCTTCACTGATAAGCGAGATCAAAAGGTTTGAGAGCAGAAGAGGAGGAGGTGAATGAAGAAAATGATGATTTTGACAGTCATCAAAATATTAGTTTTTGATCTCAATGAGGTGATGAAACGCCTTGTCTATAGATGGAAAACTAGTGAGTGACTGACTTTTCTTGAATCTGGACTAAATATAAGAAACAAGTTCAAAAATTTTATAAATGAATTTATTGTGGAACTCAAGGAACAAATTCTCAAAGTTAATGTGATTTGGAATAAAAAAGTAGCAGCTTCTTCCGCGGCGTGCCATTAGGGGGAGTCGGCGGACCCCACACACCGGCGAACTGAGAGTAAGGAGTACTGAGCAAGAGCGTAAATTACGCTGTAGTGGAAGGACTCTGAATAGAAGAAGCACGGAATAACACGAACACAGTTTTAGAGTAAAAAAGGGTTTATTTTAGGTAAAAAAGGTATTATAAAAGGTGGTTCAAAAAGTAGAGAAAAGGGTCCAAGGAAAAGCCTCCGTATTAGGGTGCGTAAAAACCTTGGGGAGCGACGAGCGTTCCGGAGAGAGGGAGTGGTCCACAAGTATTTCCAAGCGTAGCAAGGAACGAGCTTGATTTACGTCCACGAGTAGAGTGCGAGAACCTTGGTTCGACGACGCTGCGTCCCAAGCGTAAAGGGCGCCTGTTAAAGCATCCTAAACTATACGCATGCTTGGGGAAGCGTCTATGACTCAAGGATTCTCTACCTCAATAGCCAATAAACCCATCAGGACAGCGGGCTGTCAGGGAATTACAATTGGGGAATTAAAAATGTAGGAGCTTAAAGAAACTAGACTGAATTTATGGGGACTGAAAAGGGCCCACATCAACAATTGCGTGTGTGCCCCGAGGGGTACACACGCAGTGCGATGGAGCGCGCTTGAACAGTGTTGCCCGCGCATTCAAACGCTATTTAACGGAATTAAAGGAAAAGGGGAAATATGAAGAGGGAGATGCCCCTAGTTTTGAGGGCAAAACCACAGCGGGGCATCTAGCGATGCTGGTTGCTGGGCTCCTTCTCTAAAGGAAGGGGATTCCGGCAACACTCCCGGGGGGAAGGAAGCGAAGAGGCCAGAAGTTTAGCAACATGTACATAGTTGATTCGAGATGATTTGTGTCTGCGTGAACGGTAAGGCCTTGAGCGTCCTTCCGAAACACGTGGCTCAACCATAGAGTTTAGGTTACTCTGGTGTGAATCTTCATAAAGTACGTCGCTTGCATCTGGCTCAGCTTCAGCAGAGCCTTCAATCTCCGACATTGCCGTTCTGCTTTCGCTAGCGGGCTTATCAGTCAGCTCTTCAATATCGTCACCTTCTCCGCCGATTTGGGGTCGGTAATTCACGTTTTGTTGAAAGGACTCAAAAGAGTCAGTGTGATTTCTCTCATGGGAGTCATCAGGATAGGGTTCAGTGGTAGATTTTGAGTTTGGTATCACAAGCGTAGAGGAGCTATTGTACTTATGCATAATCTGTCTCACAAGGGTCTTATAGACGATGACCCATATCATCCACGTTCGGGAACATAAAATCAAGGGGTGGTCGTTCATGCCTTGTGTCCCGGAAACCACGTCCTGTAGCGTGTGATAATCAACGATCTCTCGATCACATTCCTTACCGAGCTGATGCTTCCCAGAACCAACGACAGGTTTAACCACTCCTCCTTGCCAGGGGGCCAAGGGGGTGATGTAACGGTAATCGGTCTGTTCCGCGGCTAGCAAGGGTGCGAAAGAGTGACTGATTGACAAGAAGTCAACGTCAGCGTTAAGTATCTTACTTACAAGCGTGGATGGGGCAGCGTTATCCGAGAAGCTGTCCTCTGGATCTCTAACCTTTCTGAAGAACATCTTCAGGTTGAGGATATGTTTTACGGTGATACCATAGGGAGCAACTTTCAGAATGGCGCTTCGGGATTTGAGACAAATGTATATGCGGACATAAGCTTTACCATTCTCTACACTGACAACCTTTTTTAGTGCGTTGGGAGGGAAAAGGAATAGAACTGTACGGGGTTTACATGCATTGAGAGACAGGTGGAACAAGCTAAAGTGTAAGTAGGAGACGGAGTTGGAACATGGAATGTTCATCCGAGACCGACCATACACATGCATCGACATAATGTTAATGCGGGCTTGTATGTGATCTTCAGAGAAGACCGCCACACTTAGTCTACAAAAACTACGTTCCACCGATACGAGCTCATCAGAAGGAGATGGACTTACGTCCTCTTTAGGAGAGGAGAGATGAGAAGAAGAAAGTGCAGTTGGCAAGTCTGCTTGTGACAAAGAGTGCGGTACATTCGACTCAATGCCTGCCATGCTTCCCTTTGAGTTATTGCTCATTTTGCTTTGCTTGGGCACGAAAAAACGTGACGATGGGCGCAGCATTTTTGGGATAGTTCTTCACATCTCTATAAAACTCCTTCAGAGGGCAACCTCCTGAGTGGTGCAGACCATTGCAATAACAGCAACTGGATCTGGAGCGACACTCAGTAATATGGTGCCTGCGTACGCATAGCGGACACAGACCCTTATCCTTCGCCTTTTCCCTGAACGCAGAGGATGAGAGGCCACAGCGTAAGGCCATATGTGCACCTCCGCACACCTCGCATTTATGCGGCTCCTCATTCCTCATTGGAAAGGAGTATGGGATTTCACGCAAGTTGATTCCTTGTTTTCCAGGTGCGTAGTAACCGGGAAGAGTAACCTTGGTGATGGGATCCACAAACTCATTTCGATATAGATCGTGTGAGTATGCAAGTGGCGAGCGCATAGCTCCTCTTGGCTTGTTGCCCGTCTTAAGAGCTGCATTATACGCCACATGGATCAAACCATAGGAGTCACTTAACTCATTCGGCGCTTGAGGGCTTAGGTGTTCTAGGAGTGTTACGTCCATTTCCATAGTCTCGATTCTTTCAGAGATCTTCTTCACCAACTTAGCGTGAGTGATTGAATCTCCCTGCTCAACCAGATAGTCAGCAAGCTCTAGGCGTATAATTGGCGGCAGCTTAGAACTGATCGTCAGGATAGTATGTTCGTCCGTTTCCGGTACGCCCTTATCCCTAAGACGATTAAGAGTTACCATATGCTTCACCAGATCAAGCTTCATTTCATGAGGATCGGTCTGATGGAATGGCAGTGCTCCCAGTTCCTTAATGAGCATTAGCCTGGACTGCTTTGAACCGTAGACTTGATCGAGCATCACGAGAGTGGATTCCACTGCCTTAGCGCTGTCCGAGGAATAAGCCAAACAAGACGATGCAGGGCTGACCAGCACGCTTCTTAACAGAAGGTACTTATCGTCGATCGTCAAGCTAGCGTTATCCATGACTACTCTCCGGAACTCGGCTAGGAATAGTTCTACGTCGGTAGATCCATCAAACTTAGTAAGATACTTGGTAGCATCAAACTTTTTTGTGCAAGCGTGGACGGGTCTATCAACCTGGGCTACCTTCGGCTTGCGGTCCGGAGGTGGAGGCGGTGCTGTATCAGCGTCCTCATCCGCTCCTTCACTTACGCCATCTAAGTTTTCCTCATAACGGCGACAGTACTCTTCGTCAGCACGGGACTGGTTCTTGAGAAGGTCTCTCGTGATCTCAGCCATCTCTTGCAGTTGTTTTTGGATCCCGGCGAGAACCGAAACCAACCCTGGATCCCCTTCTTCTTTCGAAGGAGGAGAAAGGACATATGGAGTGGGTTGCTGAGTCAGCTCCCCTGCCCCAGCGTGGTTGGGAGTAATAAGGCTCCCGGGATATCCTTCACCGGTTCTCTGACATCCAGAGCCATTTACGATCGATGTTGCACATCTCTCTAGGGCTGGAACTGTGAGAACTGGATTGGTAATCCCAGTAGGAGGTTTAGACTCGTTGTTAGCGTATGCTGCGGTTAAGGGTCTACGTTCAACCAGACTCCCGGGGAATCCTTGCATGGCATGATTATTCCACGATGCCTGAGCGTAAGCGTCGAGCGCTGCTGCAGAGCCGTGCGGAGCCAAGCGTGTATGGGATCCCTGGTTGTCTTGGCCTACGCATTGAGCCAACCTGAATCTTTCCTCCATGTTAAGTGACTGTTCCTTCAAACAGCGGACTTCAGATGCGTGACGCGCCTCTAGTTCGGCACGTTTCACTACTCCGTCGTCACGTAGCTGTTGGATCTGTAGATCCCGACGTCTAATCTCTTCCTTCAGACTCAGCATCTCAGCCGCATCCGCTAGAGCGATTTGCAGCATAGCGTCGTTGTCCGTTGGTGAGATCATCGGTCTTGGAACAGTCGGTGGGGTTCCCCTCTCTACTGAAAGCTCATCACGTAAGTTGACTACATGCGGTTGGTTGTTCCCGTCCGGCATGCCGGTTTCAGGTTGACCTTCCACAACTACGTCATCGGCATCTTCGTCCTCCGAGTCGTTTAAGAACAACGGAGTACATACGACGCCAAAACGTTTGAGCACAGCTTCAAGGGATTCGATGACGAATGTCAAGTCTATCTTGACACCAGACACGTTGTTGTCATAGAAGGTGCCCATCACTTCCTTCATGAATTCGGCTTTCTCGGCATAACGATTCATCTCCGGAGTGTTGAGCTTGTTGATGACGACAGCCTCGAGCGTATCAAGACGTTGTTGGGACTGTTTCATCTCGTGTAGAAGGGTGCGTGCAGCGGCCAGGTCTTCGACGATGGTCATATCCGAGCGTTTCGCTTTGGACATGAATTCCATACATCTTCTTCCCTCGGTCAAACGGGTGATCACCTTGTTGACCGTTTTGGTGACGAAAGTCTTCGTGGGGCCGACAACACTTTGTCGAAGAGTGGAATGCGAACGGCTTCTAGAGCGAACCTTCGGAGTAGTCTCTCTCGAGAAGTTGCTTCTTGACGTCGAACGCGAGCGTTGGGGGGTGCCTCCTGGTGGAGGTGGTGAATTGTTAGGACTGCGACCAGACATCTCCAGAATCACAAAGGCACAAAACGGTTTCCTGTAATAACCAAATTGGGAAATCTTAATCTTACATGTGAAGGCGTATATGACGCCGCCCTTCGTTGACTCTTCGGGTACTGGTCTCCTAGCGTTCTCATCGTCTGCTTAAAACTCAGGCGTTGGAATACTCCGTGCAGTGCTCGTAGTCGCTGCCCCGATACGCCCTCCGGATTGGGTTATGTATCGGTTTTAACACGGACAACGCGGGCCTCTGTGGGGCCGGCTGTGACTCGCCAGGTAGATTTTCAACACACAGCAGGTCTATTGAGTGATAGATACTTTTGCCTATTTCCTAGTGCCATGTCACTGTGCCCACGTAGCTACAGAAGCTGCGTGCATTCAACTTCCCTGGACCTAGTGGACACCGTTAGTATAGTGTTGAAACACGCAGATAACTAGCTTTCGTTTCAATGGGTAGTGGGGGTTAACTGCACCACGTCCCAAACTAGGCTATTGGGTTATTGGTGCATGCCTTATAGATGAAGGTCACGCGAATATGTTATCTTTTTGTCAGCGTGATCAGGGACTCGTAAAAAACGGGAATCCAAGGACGCTTGGCAAGCGTGATGAAATGAACTGAAACAACGTGGGGTGCTCACTGGAAAAGCGTGACGTTCTATGTCCGACGGCACTTATAGGGTACCATCTCCAGCCATGGCTAGCTCAACATATGCTCTTTCAAGCGTGGTTAAACACCACACTACTGGTTGCTCTCATCATTCATCCCATGAGATGGGCACCATGTTTGCCACATGAATGAACGTAGCTCCCAGCGAGCGTTGAACTTGACCTCAGCCAGACTTGGAATAGAATGGCCATTCCATTCCCCGAAAGACAATTGTGGAACGTTACTTAACCAGGAACTCCATCGCGCTGAAGCAGCCACTCCACCAGTATCACCTCGACATCCAATCACCGAAGTGACCTAGGGTAAGGTCGTATCCCGTGTCCATATCAGTGAGACGTGGATACGCTAGCGAGCCGCCATAAATGACGGCTCACGCCAAGTAAATCAAGCAGTGTTGTATTACCTCGATGCTCCACCAGTTACCATTTCCGAGTATCATCAACGAAGGGATAAAAAAGAGTTGGAAAAGAAGATATAAATAGAGTGATGAACTCGATTGTGAAATGAATAAAAGGGGAGTAATGAATAACAGTAATGATTTATTCAATGGGTAATAAACAACATGTGGAATATCCTAATTCTTCTCTCTCTCGAAACTAGGCTACTCGACCAGAACGTATTTCAAACGTGGTGCTTGCTTAGCGTTGGGCTTACTCTGCACCGGATCGACAAGTCTCTCCGTCGGCTTACGAGTCGGCATGGGCGTGTGGGTCAGTTTGGGAAGCTCCGCAGGTTGAACTGCTGACGTATTAGCGTCAGTTGCACTATTCTGAGCAGCGTCAACAACAGAGGCTGGCTCGGTGCAATCAGAGCGGGCAGGTCGAGTATTAAACGACGCCGTAAGCGTGGCTTCAACTCTTCCAATATGCTCTTCCAGTTCAGAGAAACCGCGAATCACGAATGCGGATAAATCCGTCATCTGTGGCTAAACGCACCGTTCGACTCATTTGAGCCGAGCGTGTTCTCCCTTGTGGCGGCGGCCAACTCGGCGATGGTGGACTGCTGCTCATGCAAAGCTTTCGAATGTTGATCGATCGCCTCGCCGAACAGTGAGATCCGTTCATCAGCTCTTGTAACCATGCTTTCCCAGCTTGACTTATCCAACTTATACACCTCCGCTGGCTTAGCAGTAGCTGCCAAAGCGTTTTATGCTTCTGGATCAGCTCACGTGAGAGTTTTTGCTCTTCCGTCAAATTCGCCATACTCTCGCAATGATGTACCAAGTGCTCCTTAATAGAACCTTCGTAAGCTGAAAGAGTCTCAGTCAGGCATACGTAAAGGGATGGGTGAGGCTGAGTAATCACCCTTACTATCTACACAATCGAAAGATATCCGTGGTACCGCATAAGTGGTATTGGGACGTCTTCTGGGGCGAAGTGGACCTTACATATCAACATACTTAACCTCCATATTAGTCTGGTTATGCTGTAAATAAGTGTAGTTACATTAGTAACCGTGCACTAGAAGCAATAAACAATCGTGATCGAACACGAAACAGACAAGTGAGGGGCACATAAGGTTTACTGTCAATGCATTATCGGTCCTCAACGCCACACGAGAGGTGATAGGGGGTGACAAGGCATAGGGAGACCTGAACGGAATTATGTGTACCAGCGTGTGCGTCGAATCGTGATACTCGAGACGATCCATAGCGTCTTTGTCAATGACTGGTTGACAGCGTGGGCCGTTACCTTCAGATGAGCGACTTGAACCAAGCGTGACAACTCAGCGTTCGACTCATCCTATGCTTTAAGCGTAGTGCCTAGCTGCTGCTCATATGCTCTCTACACGCCTGGATAGAGATCCGTTAGGGGTCCTTAAGGCCCAGCGTGAGAGAACTGGCGAGCTGCTAGCGTGGGGCGGCGGAGAGTGCTGAACGACTTCCGAGCGTCGTGTGCCGTGTTCTCGTCATTCATCTGAATAAGACACATTAATGGATCAATCAGCCGCTTTAACACAACCGTCCGGGCTATAAAGCCTTGTCCCTAAGCCTTATCTCATGACGAAAGCGTGTCGTAAGGCACGCGCAACGAGAGATACTCAGGTTTCCCCGTTTTACCAGGAGTAACATGGGTGGGAAAGTAAGAAAATGAAAGTGATGCTCGAGTACTACCAGCATACGGCTACAAGGCCATAACTGTGCGTGCTATAAGCGATTCACTATGGGGATTATACTTTTCCACTTCGGAGGGGTCTAACAATTCAACATACGAGTCGGCGACAAGGCCTTCTCTTGCGTCGAATGGCAACGACATGCGATTCAGCGGTAAAGCTTCCTCTTGCGCCGTGTGCCAACGACATACGATTCAGCGATAAAGCTTCCTCTTTCGCCGTGTTAGTGTCCCTCATTTCTCTCATATCTTCACTGGAAAGCTTGCGCCTCCTTAACTCTCTCACACTGTCCACTGACTAAAGAAAATAGAAATCTTCCGAAGCGTAGAGCGTCGATCGCCGAAGCGTCCTCCTCGCCGGAAGCGTCTGGAGTGCCCGTAAGCGTATTCGTAGAAGACATGAGTAGTTGTGAGTGTGGTAAGCGTGTTAAGCGTAGATCCTGAAATATTTCATCATTAATCATTTATTAACACACTTGAAGCTGTAAATATGACGAAAATCGAGAGAAAACGCGAGGAAAATCCATAAAGAACAACGGAAATGCCATGAAAGGCGACCCGAAATTATTTTAGGATTCGACCGCGACGCGACCGCAACGCGGCGGTGTTCACGTCAAAATGCGTACTCTGCGACTTTGCTCGTCGGCATACAGTAGTTCAAGGGAAAAATAAACGAAAAAAGAGAAATATTCAGCGTTTTTGATGACATCTTCAAGCGTATGAAAGAGAAAAGAGAGAAAAATAGCAAAAAATCCATGGAAAACCACAAATTAATCGCAAATCTCGCTAATCAGCATACGAATAGCAGTTTTTCGACAGATACACGTCTAGCGACGCGATTACGCCTTACTCCACTGCTAAAAGAAGGAAACAACAGGGAAACGAACGCAAAATCACGAAAGAGCGGAAAATAGAGAGAAAAGAAACGGAAAAGTGGGGAAATTTAGGGTTTTGAGGAGAATTTTATAGAAAATTGGTTGTATTCGAGGAAATTCAGCGAACTTTCTAAATACGAGCCTGCACAACTACAACTGCATTACTCAAGCTCGTAGTCTCCTGCCGACTAGTGGTTCATTATTTTACATGCGTTAAACGCAAAACCGCCCGTTCGAAAATGGTCGGTCGATGCACCATGTCGCGGCGTGCCATTAGGGGGAGTCGGCGGACCCCACACACCGGCGAACTGAGAGTAAGGAGTACTGAGCAAGAGCGTAAATTACGCTGTAGTGGAAGGACTCTGAATAGAAGAAGCACGGAATAACACGAACACAGTTTTAGAGTAAAAAAGGGTTTATTTTAGGTAAAAAAGGTATTATAAAATGTGGTTAAAAAGGTGGTTCAAAAGTGTATTTATAATTTACGCCAAAAGTAGAGAAAGGGTCCAAGGAAAAGCCTCCGTATGAGGGTGCGTAAAAACCTTGGGGAGCGACGAGCGTTCCGGAGAGAGGGAGTGGTCCACAAGTATTTCCAAGCGTAGCGAGGAACGAGCTTGATTTACGTCCACGAGTAGAGTACGAGAAACCTTGGTTCGACGGCGCTGCGTCCCAAGCGTAAAGGGCGCCTGTTAAAGCATCCTAAACTATACGCATGCTTGGGGAAGCGTCTATGACTCAAGGATTCTCTACCTCAATAGCCAATAAACCCATCGACAGCGGGTGTCAGGGAATTACAATTGGGAATTAAAAGTAGGAGCAGTTAAAAGAAACTAGACTGAATTTATGGGGACTGAAAAGGGCCCACATCAACAATTGCGTGTGTGCCCCGAGGGGTACACACGCAGTGCGATGGAGCGCGCTTGAACAGTGTTGCCCGCGCATTCAAACGCTATTTAACGGAATTAAAGGAAAAGGGGAAATATGAAGAGGGAGATGCCCCTAGTTTTGAGGGCAAAACCACAGCGGGGCATCTAGCGATGCTGGTTGCTGGGCTCCTTCTCTAAAGGAAGGGGATTCCGGCAACAGCTTCTTCTTTGTTCAAATATCCTTTCTGTGTTGTCTCACTTCAGAAATAGCTTACTATTTTAAACATTTCTTCTAAAAAAAATCCTGAAAAACTGCATACAAAACTCACGTATTCCGTTTTGAATGTGGTGAATATAAGTAAGAGAATAGGAACAAATGCAAGCCAGCAATCAACAACAGCGCAACTTACTCTTCACTTACCTGTAGTCGTTGGTCCACTTGTAGTTGTAGTTGTAGTCGTTGTAGTCGTTGGTCTCGTTGGAGTGGCTGGAGCGAAAGTCGGTGGATCAGTTGGGTCATAACTACACACAAAGTAATGAGTTGAATTGTCTGCGAATGTTGTCCATTTTGCATTCGAAACTCTTTCAGCAACATAATTTTGAGATACTTGATCATCGAAATTACTCCAACTTTGACCCATTTTGTATCCGGTATCCCATGTCCAGGGCATCCAATTTCTGTCTCTACTCAATCCAATCCAAAACGTGGCATCGCTTCCAAACGCAGTTCTTCCATATGCTTAACTTTTTTCAAATTCATTCCTTTCATTTTTGAAATATCTGGATCACTCACAAGCAAGAAAATTGGCAGTGAATTGGTTTTGCATATAAGCCAAATAAGATTGAGTGACCGGATTCTTGTAGTGACACCAGTCACGTGCATCTTCGAATGTCATTTTCTGATTGACAAATTTGAAACAGAATCCACTAATTTCTTTGTCATCTGCATCAAAACAACCACGACAACTGACACCAATTACAGTAAGCATTACAGTGAACAGACATTTCAGTGTGAACATCTGAAACATTTTTCAATAAGAACTATTCAGAACAGAAAACTAAAAATGTAATCAAGTTCACGAGTACTCAATTTAAAGAACCATGCGTTTTATTTAAAGATAAAGAGAGGTGAGAGAATGAGGCGTGGCCGATTGAAATGATGACGTCTGCAATGATAAAAATCGTTTTGATAATGTGATGAAAAGCTGATAAAAAGTGTTCAAAGAATCAGAATTTGTCATCTAAACTGAAAAAAAGTGAATACTTCTGTAAATATAAAACAAATAAGAAAAAAAAAGTTCATTTTTTCTAAATCAATTGAAAAAAAAACAAAGAATTAGTTATTATGAATTGAGTTGTTTTCCCTCTTTTCAATTTTGAATAACCTGAAAATCTTTGAGAAAACGTTGATGAGCAACAAAACATACCGGTAATGAGATTATCAAGAATCATTTCTTCCAAAAAAGAAACTATGATAGAGTAAAATAACCAGAGACAGAGTAATTAAAATTAGAATAATAGATTTCAGCGAAGTGGCTCCTCCCCTGTAATACTCATCGTATTTTTCAATCAACTCTTTATCAGTGTTCAAAAGTGGAATTTCGACAAGAGAACTTTCAAGAGTTTTATGAATAGGTACGAGATTAGACATGGGGAGAATGAAGGAACAAATGCAAGATTTTATGTTTATTTCAAACGCTGAGAAGCTGAGATAACAATCAATTTTCTGTCATTTAGCCGAAAAGAAAAGATGTTGAAGAACACTTTGAAAACCGAATTGTGTGGAGGATATTGGAGATTTTGGAGATTAGAAAATCGATATATTCAACCGATTTTTTCAGGTTCGCTCTTATTCAACTTTGAGCAGGTGGATGAAATACTCTTCGTAGTTCTCCTAAAGAGTTCAAAGACAAACTCTTCGAATTCACGAACAATAATTAAACTAATCGGAGCATGTTTCCAAACAAAGATGAATTCAAATTGAACCACACAATATGTGTTTTCGTTTGTTTTTATCTGTTTTTTGGGCATCAATTCAACAAAAATATACAAAAAGGCGTCGTCCGCTTCTATACCGATATGAATCTACTCTCCAGATCCTGGTCTACACTTCGTTTTTCGCTTGATGTATCTCTTTTGCCAATTGATTTCTAATTTTCTCTCGAATTCTTTTATTCCATGAGAATTCAACTTCATCGTCATCTAAATTATGTTTTATCACTGACTCTTGTATTTCTATTTTTACTTTATGTATTCTCAAGATCTGATTCATATTCATTCGACGTCTGATTGAGGAAATTTGGGAAATTCTCAATTTTATTTATCTCTCCTGTATAAATGTTTTGAATAAATTCTAAAAATTTTACCGTGACTCATTTTAAAATGGACGTATAATTTTCTATATCAATTCCGGCGACGAAAAAAACCAAAACGTTCTTTTTCGCATTTGTATTGTTTGGCGGTCGAGAGAGTGCATGGAGGCATCAAAAGAAACGTACAAAAAGTATAGAGGTAACAGCTAGCTTTTCGTCCGATATTTCTTTTCTACTCTCCTATTTTATATCAGCAAACGATTGCTATGAAATCTGTGAAGGCGGTGATTGACAGAAGAATATTGATTCCATTGACTGTTATTCTGCTAATCGGTGTCGTCTACATCAATTTACCGATGCATGTGAAAGTTAGTATTGATAACTATGGTAGTTGACTAAATAGAAACTCTAGTTATAATAATGAATTCAGATCCAACCATTTCCGACAAAAAACTTATTCGAATATATTCAAATATGATTGATGCATTGAGAAAACCAAAACGGAATTCAAATTTATACAGAAAACGTCCAGAAACAGAACATGTGGATTGTGGGAAAGTTCTCCGAAAAGACAAAGTGAGATACGAAAAAACTCTAAAATAAAATCCTTGAGATTCAGAATTACATCAGCGTTTTGACAAGAGAGAATCGTATTCCTCTCATAAAAAATCCTCATTTGAATATGTCTTGCTCGGCGATTCAACACAGGATTATTTCAGAAAGCAGTAGTTTTCGACAACTAAAGTCTGGTGGAGTGGCATTCGCCAGAATAGTTTATAATGGTTATGAGTTCATTGAAAAACAAATCGAAATGTCTTGGCATCCACAGAACGTTTTTTGTTTTACAATTGACAATAAATCGCCGAGAGAGTTTCAAATGAGAATGAATAGACTAAGTGAATGCTTGGATAATATCATTGTACTCCCAGGTATTTTTTCTAAAATAAGGGCGGAGCCTAATCAATGTTCTCACACAGTAATGGAAGAATATGACAGCAGTGGTCATAATATAAATCTAGGCCATAGACGATGTATGGAAGCTCTTCTACAGTATCCAAAATGGACGTATCTTTTGCATCTTCAGAATAATGACGTCATCATCAAATCGATATACGAAATAGAAAGAATCTTTGAAATTTTTGGAGGAGCAAATGATGTGAATATTGTGAAAGAAATTGGAGAACGGAGGGTTTCCGGATTAAAATGGGATCCGATGAGTATGAAATTATTCAGAAATGGTAAAGTGTGAGAGTCAATGACAATAATTTCCTTTTTTCTTCAGAATCTTTGATTGATAGAAAAGTGTTGCTAGAACCGATGAAGGTTGTTAGTGGATCTGTTCAGTCATCATGGTCAAGAGCAGCAGTTAAATGGTTAATCGAAGATGTCGATTTGACGATCGCTATCAATCAATTCAATAAAACAGTAATCTCAGACTACCTCGAATTCAGGAAAACATAATTTACAGGTATACGGCGGCGATGAACAATTGTTTCCGAGTTTACAAGTAAATAAAGAATATGGAATGCCAGGACACTACACACATGAATGTTTGAATCATACATTTGGTTACGAACAGATTACAAGGCGAGACATTCCATCATTCTCAGATTTAATTTATTTGAATTGATTAGATTGGCTCAATGGGCTAGTGGAGATATTAATAACTGCGTTACCAAAACTGTCAGAAACGGAGTTTGTCTTGGAGGAATTGAAGAATTTCGTGCAATATCTAAAATTCCAGTAATCGTTTTCAACAAGGTGTTCAGTTCTTTATAATTATCATGTTTCATATCAATATTAAGATGATTCCATCATTCGATTATGCACTGATAGAATGTACGGCTGAACTTCTATATAATCGAACATTTTTGGGACAAATAGATTATGAATTAGACGAGAAATATTATGAATCCTTGCCAACTGTGAGTATGGTCTATTTCAAGGTTTTCAGTCTCGTCGTGTTTTATAGGTACAATATCACAAACACAATAAGGATCCAAGTTACAAATTGAATTGTACACCATCTCACAATGTATGGAAATACGAAGATTTCCTCTGAAGTTAGTCCAATACCATGATGAACACAGTACGGGTATTTCCCAAAGAAGTAATAATTTTAGTTTAGTTTTTTTTATATTTCGTAAATAACAATAATTTTTATGACGGTTTTCGAATTCAGTAGAACATTTCAAAACGACACATTTCATTCAAAACACAAATAAAGCAAAGAAATCCTCAATATCCACTGGAAGCAACTGCACTTTGAGATCCTCCGACATTCTCTACAGTTACTGCTGGTGCTTCAGAAACATCTGCAACCGGTGCTCCTCCTCCAACTGGAGCAGATGCTTCGTCACCATAACTATTCTGTGTTGCACGTTTTTTTCGGTATCCTGAACTCTCGACAACTGATTGTGCTCCTGCTCCTTCTGGTGCTACAGTAACCGCTGCTTCCTAAATGAGCAATATTTCAGATTGTGATACTGACAATAAGTATTTACCTCTGCAGCCATTGGCGCAGCACTTGCACCGCCACCAGCAGGTGTAATCGCTTCATCTTCATAAGTTCCACGTCGTTTTCTACTCAAACCAGCCGAGACTAATCCAAAAAAAATAATGAAAACGAAGAAAGTTTTTGAAGACATTGAGAGAATTAACCAAAAGAGAACGCTTGATTTGTTTCTTATTCAGTGGTCTTTTTATAGTGCTGACCTCAACAGTAATTGTTTGTTTTTGAATTCAACCCTTTCCTGTTCTTAAGTAGTAGTTCTCGAGAAAGTACCAATTAGGTGAATAAGAGGGAATGGAAAAGAGAAATGAGAAGATGTTTTGATGATGGTCACTACGAAAAACATTTTATTTTCTTTTTTTAATTCGAAAAGTACTCGGAACACTGGTTGTTCTGATTCAAGAATTCAAATGACACGTGAACTTTGAATGAACTGAACCAAATCGAAAATGAGATGTTTGGATTTGAGAGATTCTTCAAAAATTGTTTTATTTCTGAACAGTATTTTCTGTCAAAAAGCTACAATCGGAATGAGATATTGCAATTCGGGTCTAGCGTCAATTGAGAGATGTGACGTGGCAGTTGTCTCAACAGACGGTGGACGTTTCGAAGTGAAACTAGTTGAATCCGAAATCGCCCGTGAGCTTAACTCCCTTGGAGCAGTCAGTCCAAGATCATTAAAAAGAAATATCATGGTACCATTCTCTTCTATTACGGTATTTTTACTGTTTAAATATCCGTTAAATGTTGAATTTATAGGTCAAATATCTACTCGGTTTAACAAAAGTTTCTGATTGTAAAGAAGAAAAAGATTGGTTTGCACTTGAAAAATCACTTGAAGAAATCGCTGGATTTGGAAGTGATGCATCATATCCAAAGATCAAATTGATCAAAGAATCATTCTGTGATCATATTCTTTCCACATTATCCGATAGAAACTGTTTTCTAATTCATAGAAAATTCCGCCAATTCGACTGTCTGAAACATGCAAATAAAACGATGAAATACATTCTCTACAATTTGGTAAAAACAAGAATCGTTCGTAAGAAAAAAGAGATATTTCAGATCAGAATGGTGGTCATTGACAAGAATGTTGACGTTGAATTTTATCGTTTACCAGTTGAAGAATTAGCGGAACTCTTGGAAAATGATGATGTTAATGTAGAGAAAGAAGTTCAAATGGTGGAAGTTATTGATCGATGGATTTCTGCTGATTCTACGAATCGTGAAATATTCCGTCCAATGTTGATGACAACTATCCGTTTGTCTGGTTTAAGTGAAGAGGTATTTTTTTAAAGCATGCTTCCTGATGATTTGAAGTGTTTCAGACAACAAGAATGTTCTCAAATTTCCATCTTTCGATGAGAAAACCTCGAAAAACAAGAGATATTTTGATAACTGTTGGTGGATGGCTTCATAGACAAGCATGTGATCGAATCGAATGGTTTGATCCAGAGAATAACGAATGGAAAGTGTCTCAACAAAAGCTTCCGATGGCCATTGCATATCATGGGGCTGCAATTGTGAATGGTACTCTCTATGTTTTCGGTGGTTCAAATGGTATTCGTACTCGCTGCGAAACGTGGAAGTTGTCAATGGAAACGTGTCAATGGGAGAAATGTGATAATATGTTGGAACCTCGAAACTACATTTCAAACAGTTCGGTTGTCTTTGATGGGAAGATTTATGTGTTTGGAGGACAAAACTGGAGAGAAATTAGTCGGGTTGGATCAAGAAGTCGAACTGGCGAAGTTTATGATCCAAAAACCAATAGATGGACAGCAACTGGGTAATCGGAATCACTTTGAAACATATATTTCAGTTCATTTCAATTTTAGAGGTCTCCATGACATGCGTTCTGATTGTGCTGCTGCCGTATTTGACAACCAAATATACGTTTGTGGCGGTTTCAATGGGGATCAAATACTGTCTTCTGTTGAAGTTTATAATCCAATTGGTGACTTTTTCTCTCGTTACATCGATTTACCACTTCCAATAACCGGTCATTGTCTTGTCAATCATCATGAACAATTGTTCATTATTGGAGGATTTGATGGCGTCCAAAGATTAAATAAGATTTGGGTTTGGAATAGAAAAAGAGAATGGCAAGAAAGAGAGGAGAAAATGGTGTCTGGGAGATCAACAAGTGCAGCATGTTCCTATAAAGGATGGATATTCTCCGTTGCCGGATATACTGAGAAAGTTGAAGCTATTTGTGAAACGTATGGCATTCTTTTTATTTTAAATTAAAAAGAGTGATTACAGTTTGATTCCTTCTCCCGATGCAATTCCATTCAGTTCCATTCCTGATATTCCGAGAGCAAAAAGTGCTCTGAATGTTCTAGTTGCTTCGAATTGGAGAAGTTTTTTGGAGGATCGAGGAGTTCTCACTGAAAACAATATGCAAATGTCGGAAGGCGACGAGTCAGACGAAGAGGCTTATGAATCTTATATGTCTCTACGCCAATAATCTCTTTTCCATTTCAAAATAAAGATATTTCGAGAATTTTGAGTTTTAGATGAATATTTATTTTACAAAAAATATTTGACAAAAGTTTGATTTATGATTGATAGTTAATGGGATTGTGAAGTTGGTTTCACATGTGGAATCTTTGTTGAATGTGGCTTATTGGAGACATGAATTAAATCGATCGGAGCCCAAGAATATATATCATTCTGTTGAGGATGAGTGACTTTGGTTGAATGAGATACCTGAGAATGAAAAGGAATCAATTGAAGAGAGAAACACTCAGTTACCACTACTGGAGGTGTTTTAGTTCCATGAGAATGTGGTTTCTTCGAAGCAATCAGTTCAATTGGAGCGAATGTTCTTCTGAAAGGCGGAGCGACTGTCCATTTATAAGTAAAGGAACCCGGAGAGAACTTGTGGAAGAGATTACGGGGAGATGGTGTTACTTTGGGATGATTATTCTAAATGATTTCTTTGAATTAGAAACACCTATTCTCCATTCACAAACCTCATTTCCTTTTGTGAAGTGTCCGAGTTCTTGAGGTTTTCCGGTGCTTCCACGAGAATGAAATGGAGTTGGACGATGAGTGAATCGAACGATTTCAGAATCAACTTCTCCGTCAACACTCGAGTTTCCAAGTACAGTAACTCCAAGAAAGGCAACAAATAATAGAAAACGATTCATTTCGATCGAACATATTTTCAGTTTTTCGTTTTACTCTTTTTATACAAATCTTATCAATTGAAACCTTGTTTTTTTCTGATTTCAGTTTGTTTTTTTTCCGTTCAATATTTCTTCCGTTTTGTGTCATTTCAAAACGTTTGTTTTGCGGGTAAATATGAACTTTGAGCATGCTGAATGACAGATAAAATGAAAAGTTGCATGTTTATCTTTTTGTTTTTTATTAAAACGGATGTTTCAACTCATTCAGTTCTGGCACAAAAACAAAACCAATTTGATAAGAAACGAGTATAAATGGACTCTCAAAACCGAATAGAATCAATTCGAAATGAATTTCCTTTTCTTCATTACTTTTTCTTCTTTCGTCTTGGTTTTTGGAGTTCCAGTTACCAAAACTTCTGATGGAAACGAAGAGGTAAGTCTTTGTTTTTGTATCGTCTCTTTTCCAATTCCTTCTTATTTTCAGTTAATCGGTCATTTTCCATCTTCAACTGGCCCATTTGATCTTTTTCACATCACTGATTCCCCACAGGTTTGTACTTTCTCTTACCAATTCCATTGAATCCGTATTGTTTAAGGAACTTGCTCAAAGGAGATCGTTCACTTATAAATGGACAGTCGCTCCGCCTTTCAGAAGAACATTCGCTCCAATTGAACTGATTGCTTCGAAGAAACCACATTCTCATGGAACTAAAACACCTCCAGTAGTGGTAACTGAGTGTTTCTCTCTTCAATTGATTCCTTTTCATTCTCAGGTATCTCATTCAACCAAAGTCACTCATCCTCAACAGAATGATATATATTCTTGGGCTCCGATCGATTTAATTCATGTCTCCAATAAGCCACATTCAACAAAGATTCCACATGTGAAACCAACTTCACAATCCCAATAATTTCCTTAATATTTCTGAATAAAGTGAAAAATATTAGATCTCCTTTATTCACTCAAATATGGAATGAATGAGAGTCGAATTCAGATAAAAGAAAATGTACGGCAACAAGGTCAAAATGTTTGAAAACGTTAGGTTTGATATTAAACAGTTCGAGAAAGGGAAATTCAAAAATATGAGGATCTGATTGAGTGAAATCGGGAAGATTAGGTGAAGAGATAAAGCAGTTATTGCATGTATCCTTCGGTTTCAGTCAACATTTTCTCCGATCGCTTCGTATCGTAGAAAAGGCGATAGGCTCTACCGACATGATCTGTAGTGACCGTCGCACTCTTATCCCGAACACGAATAACTTCAGAAGCAGCGATCAAATGGATACAATAACGGAGAGATGTTGCAGCTTGTAGCTTTACTAGTAGATCCAAAGCAGATGGCTCTAATCTAAAGAAACACAATTAAGAATAAACCATAACTCTTTGAAACTTACTTGACACCTTCTTCATCACATCTGATAGAAAGAATCTTAGTTGTATCTTCTTTCGTGTAAGGCGTTGCATTGATGATGAGCATTCTGTCGAGAAAATCAGATGGAATACCATGGGCAGACTCAACGTCAGTTCCACGTACTTTTTCAATCAATCTGAAGTTGATAAATGAAAAATGAATGCGTGGCATATGTTTGTTACCTGTTAGTCGCCATGATGATCAATGGGCTCAGCTCTTGTTCAATTGCCCTGTTGAGGAAAGAGAAACATTCGATGTCAAGCATATGAGCCTCGTCAATAAAGAGAACTCCAGGGACAAACTTTGCTTTTCCTTCTTCTCTCCATTCCAACACTTTTTTGTTAATTTGCTCTCTGACTTCAGCTTTAATCTCTCCGGTGTCTCCTGAGAAAAGCGCGACGTATCCTTGAGTACGTGAGTTAATAACGTCGATATCATGAAGGCAGACCGTGTGAACAGTTTCTCGGCGTTTTTGAATTTCACCATCTGGGCATTGAACGAGCTTTACTTTTGGTCCCATCGCGTCATAGTCATGCGAACGATTGAATGAACGTCCAAGACGAGTGACACGTCCTGAAAAGGATAAAAATTGCTTTTAAAGAGCTTCAGGAGTGAACCTACCAGATGCTTTATCAACCTGAATTACATCTCCTGGAACAACTCTTTCTTTAATACACGCATCGACCATTTTCGATCCCAAATCGTAGATTGTTTCCATATCGGTTGTGCGCATCGTGAGTTTTCCAACTTTTGGTCCTAATCCACTCGATGGTCGATCAATCTCTAAGGAAATGACTTCTCCTTCTAAAACTTCTGTTTCTTCCTTGATTTGAAGACCAAGAGCCCGACGGAATGCTTGTGTGAGCGCTTCAGTTTTGTTGATTTCAGTGGAGTAAATCTGGAATTATATTGTTTCAGGCGACAGGCTTTCAATAAACGAACCTCGGATGCAACAATACTGACAAAAGGGGTGTCGACACCAAGTTCTTTTGAAATAGCAATAGCGAGAGCAGTTTTTCCAGCACCCGGCTCTCCAGTTACCAAAAGAGCACGTCCAGCAATTTTTCCTTCCTAGAGAAATTATGATTTCGAAGAAAATAAATAAGAATGAACCAACTTGAATCATTTTAACAATAAGTCCAGCAGCTTGCCGAGCGGCAACTTGTCCGACCATTCCTCCGGCTACATATTCGGCTTCCAAACGATGATTAAGACCGAGTCCGGTGATATGTGAATGAACGGAAGTACGTTCAACCTGAAGTAATTCAAATTTCACTGTTTGAAAAAACGGTGAAAACTAATCTGTTTCCAGATTTCTTGAAAACTCTCACCTTGACAATATCTTTCACATTGATTCCATCCAACATCGTTGCCTCGTTTTTTGGCTGGAAATAGTGAATTAATCTACAAAAAGGTTGAAAAATGTTAATTAGATTTAAATTATTAAATAAAAAGAATAAACTTTCAATATTTCAGATATCTTGAGCGTGTACTCAACAGAATCCTAAAAACTAAATTCGAAGTGTTAAAAAAATGCACTATCGCGCCAGCACGAGAATCACGCCTTCGTCGCATTAAGTGCGCCAACAGAATGACGAAATAATGGAATTTCTGGGAGACTCGCTGACACTGGGAACATTCTTTTCATGAGAAGTTAATTTACAGTTTTAAGCAATGGAAAAACTAATTTTCTGTCAAAAACTTTTAAAACTTTAAAGTGTATAACATACTATATTATAAGAAAAACGTTATTAGTTAATAAATTCGAATGGGAGAAGAAGATCAGAAAAGAACAATTAATACAGCATTTATAAGAAGTAAAAATTTGGATTGAAGAAAGATAATAAAATATGGCCATATATGGGATGATAAATAACAAAACACAAGTAGAAGGTACTGTCTGAATATAAAAGCAAGTCACCGTGTCGCGGAACCATGGAAAACATCTCGAATTAATTTATTATTATGAATAAAAACATTTTTGCATTGATCTAAAAGTCATTCTAATGCATTCTTGAACTGGTTCATTCCAGCAGAGGTTCCTTTCTACATAATACACCTCGTTTGAGAAAAGTATCGTTGGCGTTGCACCTGTAACTCTCGGAGATTAAAAAAAAGGAGCAAAATGCATACAAGTAGTCATCGAGCTTCCCATATCTAGAATCTGTTTCGTTTTTCGTAATCATAATATAAACGCAATTTTGTTCTTTTCCGAATCCATTAGGTTCATTTGGACCCCAATGATATCCTTCCTTTTTAATAAGAGTATTGTCAGAGAACTTAAAAGCCTGAAAATGATTCAACTGAAAACAATCCATCCATTAAACGAACTTTCGTGCCGTTGCATTCAAGTTTGGGATAAATCGTTTTCATGCACGTCCCTTTTGTTTCTCCATCAACCCATATTCCCCATCCCCATCCCTTTACTTCTTCTGATTCTAGCTGGAGTTCTTTCAGTCCACTTGTCGTTTGTTCTGAAACAATTTGTATTAGAATTCTAATTCAAAGTCAAATGAGTTTCACTTATTGCGAACTTTAATTCGTCCTCAGTCTCCAATCCACCTAAACCCGCTGATCTTTTTTCGCAAAGTTCTTTCGCTGAACTCTGTTCAATGAAATATCTCGTCATGACCACCTAGGTGAAAAATTAGAGTGAAGTCATAAAGTGTATTGAAATAACCTTCAAACAAATCCACTGATTAGTTCGTTCAAACATTTTCCATCCTTTCTCACAGTATTTCAATTTGATCAGTCCGTTCGGACAGTAACCTCTTTTCATTCCAGAATTCATGTTGGGCAATGCATACAGCGAAGTTTCGCTTATCAAGGATGACATACTTGTTGTGATCTGTGAATGAAGTTTGAAGTTTGAATACTGTAAGTTCTCAACTAACTTTCAATGCAATGTAATAACTGCTTTCAACTCGTTCAACTGAAACTAAATTTCCATAAAAACAGTGATAACAGACGGTCTCATTCATAAAAGCTAACTGGAAAAGGGATAAATAGTGAAATTCCTTTGAGAGGGTCTTACCAAACAATCCGGTGTTTTCGCACATTGAATCGTACAAAATGTACTGTTTTTTGATATCATATCCTCACAATCTTCAATTGAATTAACTGTTCCTTGAAACAATACCATCTCAGGTTGACCCTTAATATATTTTTTCCAGAACCATACTCAGAAATGTTTTCATCATACCTGCTGTCCGGATACTGTATTTAAACTAAAAAGAAGAAAAATGATATTTTCAAGAGACACCATTTCAAAAATGAACGGAGTGACTAGACAGAAACGGAAAATTGTGGGGAAAGAATCCATGGAAACATCAAATACTTGAAAGAGCTCTCTTTCACGTATAAATCAAAGTGTAAGTATGTCTCAAGAATGTTTTTCGAAAGAATCATCAATCAGTTGTATCTAGACTCTTGAAGAGCATTAGTTTTCAGATATCAAAAAGAATGCCTAAATTTTAGAAACGCTGTCAGTGAGATTCCTGAACCTGGAAAAAATGGGAATCGAAGACATTTATTGAATGATTCAAGAAACAAAATATTCGCATGATACAAATAACGAATTGATTGAGATTTCAATGATTGAATTGGAGCAGCTGAAGGCATGATAAGCAGTTGGATCAGCAAGCAGCAACTCCATAAGAATAATAGGCTGCAGCTAAAGGAGAAGAATTTTCTGTATATGTATTTATCAGATTTTTGAACTTCCAGATAAACTAAAGTGGAAATTCAGGAACTGTTGAACGTCCAGTTAAAATAAACTGGATTTTCAGAAACTGTTAGAAGATCTAAGGCTAAAGAAGATCTAAGGCTAAAACAAGCTATCAGCATGATTCGAACACATTTAGGGGTACCTTAAAATGATGAAAAACTGACTGGTGCAATCAAAAATTATCAGAATAAAAAAATATCAATGCTCTGAAGAAATTCATGGCAGCGAGAGAAAGAGTTTGCTAAAAAAAATGCTGCGTGCCGCTTGTTTTCGAGGAATCTTTAGAGAAATTTTGCAAGGAATGCTATTGGGGAAACAATTTTTGTTAGCGGAAGCTTGTGTACACCTAATCCTATCATAAAAATAAAATTTAACCATTTGAAATGACTCCTACTCTCGCCACGGCTCGAGACTGGTTTCAGTCCTATGCCCAAAATTGACATTTCTCGATTCATATGCTTTTTGAAAATCTATCACTGTTACTGGATTTAAATCCAATTAACTAAAGCTTGAGCAGAATTCATCAATGCTAGAGCACATTCACGTCCTATTTTGAAGTCATCGACATGAAATTTGGAGATATAATAGACCGGGTTATCCCAAAAACACCACCGTGCCGAAGCAGTGGCGTTCCAGAAGAGAATCATAGATTTTTTAGATCACAAAGGGAACTGAATTGGAAAACCTTTATATTTTCTTTTTTGTAATAATCTCAGTAAACCACAGCCTGATTTTCATTTCGATTCAGATATTTTCATAAAAGTTACACCACTTTAAACGTGTTGCAATACTTTTGGCGCACCCTGTACAATTAGATATTCGATAATTAACTTGCGAAGTCTCATCGAATACAGATTCTTACTTTTCCAGATACCGTATTTATTCTAATAAACCGGCACCTCTAAATGACCGGCAGCCTCTAATAAACCGGCATACAAACTGATTATTTGAAAAATAAACCGGCAGCCTCTAATTGACCGGCACTCAAAAAATAACCCGGCATGGTCAAACACAAATTACAGGAAAACAGGGTATTTTTATTTTACTATCCCAAAAAACTGATAAAACTCATGAAAAATGACGGTTTTTACTGATGCTTTTGAAGAAATACAGGCTTCACCAGTTATTTTTGCTCTCATTTTATCGGTTTTTAAAAATAAATTAGTTGAACAAGTATTTTTGAAAAATAAACCGGCAACCTCCAAATGACCGGCAGCCTCTATTTAACCGGCACTCAAACAAGGGTCTCGAAAAATAGACCGGCATGCCGGGCAATTAGAATAAATACGGTAGATAGGTTAACCGCCGTCCGACGGTGTCAATCAATTTTGATTTTTAATCGAAGACGCATAGTAAATAGCTTAAAGAGTTTTTTTGAGAGAAGAGGGTGTTCTCAACATTCGATAGCTTCTTCGTGAAAACGGATGTCACAAAACTTTGTAAAACTTTGAACCTACCGGATACAACGATGAAGAAGGTTTGGACTTTGTGTGAAGCATTTACAGGATAGATAAATAAGTTCGAACATTGAGACCTCCTCGATCTTCTAGTCTTTTGGTTTGAAAATGAACTGAGAATAGTTCAGAGGAGATTAGAATCCAATTCTATGTAGGTGTTTTCTGATTTCTTGACAAAAAATCATCCGAATCAGTAAAAAGTATCAAAAGTCATCCGACATCGAAGACTAAAAAGTGACATTTATCAACCTGTCTTTATCTGAAATAGTACGTCAGATTGTTTATTTCGGATAAGCAGTTATAGGTTTCGAAAGAAAATAAAGTAGAATGAATGACCTATGCACCCAGGTGGGCGGAGTCAGACAGTAGACTACACTCTTATCGACATTACAGATTGGAAGAACATCTGTCTCCATTAAAGAAAGGTGGAGATTGTCAGACAAAAGGTTTGTGTCGGCTTTCTTTCATCCAGACTGGGACAGATGTTTATCTGATTTTCCCGGGGGCAAACCTGACTTCTCTGAAACACTAGGATGACTACGAAACCATAAAAAGCTGAACTTTTCAAACTTGTTAATGTTTTTCGAAAGTCCTTTTTTGCAAAACTACAGGGTGGCTACTAAATACTGTTACGCGTTTGAAGTGCTATAACTTTTTAGAAATCATTAAAAGGGTATAACGCAAATTCTAAAATCGCTAATATATCATATGAATCGATTCAGCTCGCGGAGCCAGATCGAAGTCTAGTCTTTCATTCTTTCTAGAAATGCCTGTGAGCTGAGATATGAGCGCTCAAAGTGCCAAAAACAGTAGAAAATAGTGCGCTGTCTCGTGAAACTTTTCTCATTCTCAAATCAAAAATTCAGCGAGAAACAATAAATATCGTCTCGTCTCAAATCATCTCAATCTCGAATCGTCTCGATATGGCCTCGTCTCGAAAAGTCTCGTCTCAGTCTCGGTTCAGTCTCGAAAATTTCATTTCTCAGAAAAGTCTCGAAAGTCTCGGTCGAATATCGTCTCGTCTCAAATAGTCTCAAAACCATCATGTGAATAATTTTTTTATAGTTTTGCGTGAAAATTTTTGACAAATATGCGTAAAAGCGATGTGAAATTTGCATTGTTTTCAGTTGGTTTTAGCAATTTTAGGCTGTTTTCAAAGGAAATCGTAAGGAAAGAAATTGAAAACAGAAACAGAAGTGCATAAAGTAATTTTCGAAAGCTCCCAGAAAGAGCTATATACTACATAGGAGATAGGTTATTCTTCTAGAAAGAAAATAGCGGAAAGAAGGGTGATGTGTAGAGAATGAAAAGCAGTGAGCATCGCTTACGGCCATATCACGTTGGCTGCATGCCACCCCGTCCGATCTGGCAAGTTAAGCAACGTTGAGTGCAGTTAGTTTTTAGATCGGAGACAGCCTGGAAATTTTGGATGTTGTAACCTTTTGCATTTTAAAATTTTTATTTTGTTGCATTAAATTGGCATTTTTTTGCATTAAAATGCAAGAATTGTTTTTCATGATCAACCCAATTAATATTAACAAGTATTGTCAAAATTACCCCTCAAAATATTATCGTTTCATACAAAACGCTCGGAAATTTTGACGTTTTTATTTAATTTAGACTTGAATTCCAATTAAAGTCAAAATTCCCGGGCGATTTGTATGAAACGATAATATGTATTTCAGACTGAAAATTTTCGCGCCCCTCTCTCCCCCCGCACTCCTCGTTTGCGCACTCTCTCTCCACTGCAGACTCTAGTGTCGATTTACGCGTGGGAGTTTACTGCTGCGAGCGCAATTTGGACGTTTCGAGGACGGAAACGACGATTTCGACGGATTTCGAGGCAGCAAAGTGGATATATCGATGGACAAAACGAAGGATTCGATAGGAGAGTAAGGATTACAGGTATTTTTCGTTTAAAAATTAAAAAAACAGCCGGAAACTCCAAAATTGATGTCCGTTGGAGTGAGCAGCGGTACCTTTTAAGCAGCGGTGGCGGGTTTCTAGGCACGAAAAAACTAAAAAATTCCCGTAATATCGGATGAGAATATTAATGAAAAAAGAGTAAAAGTAGTTTTAAAAGTGAATTCTAATGGGAAATCGCTGAAAAACCGGGTGTCGAATCTAAAAGGGATTTTTTTTCAGAAAATCGATGCTGATGAGGATGAGCGGCGGCGGACGACGTGTCGACTAGAAGAAGCCCTGAGAAGAAGGACGATAGAAGGAAGCATGAGCAGCAGGTAAGTAGAATTATCCTGATGGAGAGTGCCCTGCTGGACGATCCGTGGTGGGCATTCACTTTGCTGTGTTGCTCACCCGTTTCGCTTAGAAGGAGAAATCCTCGGATATTTCTCTGTTTTAAAAATCTAAAAATTAACGGAATCGTCGTCGGCTCGAAAACAAAACTTGAAGCCTTTGCGTTGGAGTCTGGATGGGGGGGAGAGAACTATTGTGTCATTGCACTTCTGATGACAGAATTCTTTTCCTTCGGAGAGAGAGAGAGAGACGATCGAATTAGATTTCCGAATGAAAATATCTCTAGAAGCGGAAAAGGCACTGAAATATGAATTATTCTTCTTAACTGGCTATTTGCAGTTCTAGGTTACTGTAATTGCTGTTTAGGAGGGGAGATACGGTAACGAGTCGCCATTTGAATTTTTGCGATAGAATAAGCTCCGCTTTTATTTGTTTCATTTTTTTCATTTTTTTATTGGCCACCAAAAAAATGAAACGAAAGAAATTAAGAAAAAACATTTTTTTTCGATTTCGATGATTTTCGTCACTTTTCGTGAATTTTTTAATTGGTTTTTTTAATTGTTCGTCATTTTGTCAATTTTCTTCAATTTTTAAATTGGTTTTTTTTTTTATTTTTCGGCATTTCTTCGTCGATTTTCTTCAATTTTTTTTTGATTTTTTATTGATTTTTAACGAAAATTGCACTTCCTGATTCGATTTCTCTTTCTCTTGTTTTTCTTAACCTCGGCTGTCTCTACTTTTTTTTCTTCTATCTTTTCGGTTTCTACTTCATCTTCTGGCTTTTCATCTTCTTCTGTAACTCCTTGTTGTCTATTCTTTCGTTCTCTTTTCTTTTCCTCATAAGTCATTTCTCTTTTTGATTTCTTTGGCTTTACATCTTCTTTCGTTTGCTCATCATCTACTTCTGGTGGTTAAGTAGCTCTTAAAACGTAGTTTTTTTTTTAATTAAAAATATTTTTATGGTTTCGTAGTCACCCTAGAGTGTTAGGAGACGTATTTTTTCCATAGTGATTATCTGAAGAATTTCGCAACGAAAATAAGTAAAATAAATGCTGATGTAGACTAAATCATAGTTGCTGGTAAATAAATACGTCTCCTCCGAGAGGACGTGTTTTTCTAGTCCACGGTCACCAGGCCACCTGCCTTCTGCGTGTGTCCTCCTCTCCAAACCCGTTTCAGAGTAGTATGTAAGACACATTTGCCCCATCTTCTCTCAACACCTGCGTGGTAGAGTGGTAGTGTGCGGGACTTCGGTCCTCGTACTCTAACGTTCAATCCCCGCCGCGGTCTTAACGATGACGCCTCGGCCCATCCTCTTGAGACCGTGACTGTTAGGTGAGAAACACAAAAAATCATTGGGGAAACTGAAAATCGATAAAAAAATCGATGAGGTAATTTGAGAGGAAGAAGAGAAAGAGAAAGAAAGGGAGAGAAAGAAAGGGAGAGGGAGAGAGAGAGGGAGAGGGAGAGAGAGAGGGAGAGAGAGAGAAAGAGAGAGAAAAAGAGGGAGAGGGAGAGAGAGAGAGAGAAAGAGGGAGAGAGATCTTTTTCCTCCACCCGGACCCGCCAGGGCCCAAAAAAGGGCCCCCGACATAGTCTCCCAGGTCGCGAAAAGCGCCATAAAATTTTTCACGAGTTCTGAGTCACAAATGTGGTTGAAGCAAAAGTCGTGCGGAGCGCAAATGTACAGAAATCATGGGAAAATGTGCTCCTTTGCCGAAGCAAAGAAGCACCTTTCCCGATGATTTCTGTACATTTGCGCTAGGCACGACTTTTGCGTCAACCACATTTGTGACGCAGAACGCGTGAAAAATTTTATGGGGCTTTTCCCGACGGGGGAGACAGTGCCGGTGGTCGGGCCCGGGTGGTCCTGGTCGCTGTCCCTCTAGTCGCTGTCCCTCGTCGTCGCTGCCTAAAAAAAAATTATAGGAAAAACTAAAAGACGTACCTGTTCTAGAAGCCGCTCCTGGTCGCTGTCCCTGCCGCTCCTGGTCGCTGTCCCTCCTCGTCGCTGAAGCCTGCAACACAAAAAATTATTAGGGAAACTGAAAATCGATCGATAAAAGAGGATAAGGGTAGTTTGAGAGGGAGAAGAGGGAAGAAAAAAGAAAATAAAGTAGAATGAATGACCTATGCACCCAGGTGGGCGGAGTCAGACAGTAGACTACACTCTTATCGACATTACAGATTGGAAGAACATCTGTCTCCATTAAAGAAAGGTGGAGATTGTCAGACAAAAGGTTTGTGTCGGCTTTCTTTCATCCAGACTGGGACAGATGTTTATCTGATTTTCCCGGGGGCAAACCTGACTTCTCTGAAACACTAGGATGACTACGAAACCATAAAAAGCTGAACTTTTCAAACTTGTTAATGTTTTTCGAAAGTCCTTTTTGCAAAACTACAGGGTGGCTACTAAATACTGTTACGCGTTTGAAGTGCTATAACTTTTTTAGAAATCATTAAAAGGGTATAACGCAAATTCTAAAATCGCTAATATATCATATGAATCGATTCAGCTCGCGGAGCCAGATCGAAGTCTAGTCTTTCATTCTTTCTAGAAATGCCTTTGAGCTGAGATATGAGCGCTCAAAGTGCCAAAAACAGTAGAAAAGGTGATTCCGTTGTGCAAATTTCAACAAGAAAAAACTCTCGTTGTGCACGCGGATATTCAATGAACCCTTGAATTCTTTTTTGGGTTAGAATTAGATATAGAAAATTAGTAGTTAGAGAGGTGATAAAGGGCTCTGAGAACATGAAAAGACCCTGAAAAGGACAACAAAAGTCACCCATAAGGCAGCTGACAGTATAGGCCATCTAATCCAGATCATCATGAAAAGCTGAAAAAACGGACAGGTAAAGAAGAAAATGAGTTTCCGTACTAGTTAGTAAACAAGTATCAATGACCTATGTATTACGTGATGACGTATATTGTCAGCCGGCTGTTAGATATTTTTTCTCGTACTCTTTAGTGTTTTTTCTGACATCTTATTGAAGCCTATATTCACTTTTTCCCACTGTTCCTCTAGGATTCAGAAAAAATATTCACGTATTTATTCAATTTTCCGCGTGCACAACGAGGGAATTACCGGTGCACTCCATTAAGAGAATCATCGACTGAATTAATCTTGCCAGTTTATGAAGTACCTCATTGTGACATTAAGAATAAAATTTATTTGGAAAATTGTGCAAATTGTCTTTCCTTAATTATATTAAATCCATTTCTGGCTGAAACGACACAGCATACGGATCCACAGTTATCACATCGAAGATACCATAAACGGATTTGTTTAGTCAAATGAGTATTCGAAGATTTACACGTGTGGCACAGAATATATTCTTCTGAAATTTGATATCTTGATTAATAATGAGGGAATAAAAACAAACTCATATAACTTCTAAGAACCTTCTCGAAATGTTCATTTTTGAATTTTCCATTGACAACGAGACAGTTATTCTTGTTTAGAAATCCAGTTGTTCCCAATCCAGAAAGTAAAAAATTGAGAACATGTTTTTCATTTCGTTCCAAGAGAACACATATATCCATGAAATTGACTAAACACGTTCTCATCGTTGGAATTCTTTCCACTTTTGGAGGAATCATTATAAATTTTTTCTTCATCTCATTTTCCAATTCTCTTGTTTTTATAATAGTTTGATAAATGAAATCAAGAGATTCGTCATAAGTATAATCTGGCCATTCATTTCTCGAATCAATCAAATTTCGGCATCCAATATCTGATATTAGAGAAACCTTTTGTTGTTAAATGAGTTATTTCATTTTTGATACCTTATTATTTTTATATATAAGAAGGGTGAGATTTGGAAATTTTTTTTTTGACTACTTTTTCAGAAAAGTAAGTGAAATCTGGAAAAGTACAGAACTTTGGAAAAAAAAATTTCTTGCAAAAATTCCGTGCGAAATTGACAAAAAACACAGGGACCGCAAAAAGTTTCTTCGTGTGTATTTTTTCCGATTTGTTCTATTTTTTAAAACAAGTTTCAATTATTTTTCGGTTTCATAGCTTTAAGTGTGTCCTTGCTTTATTTTGAACTGTTTTTTATTGAATTGAGCAACTAGAGAAAATGAAAAGAGGTTGTATCTTAGATAGGAGCTTTATTACAAAAAAAGCTGATAAGTTGTTACAGAAAAACAGAAACTTATTGAGGAAGTAAAATAGAAAAAAGTAATGGGATGAGAGTAATAATGATGCTTGAACATAAATGGAATCCGAACATCGCAATGGACATAATCAACGAAAATTAATGCGTGAACTTGATTTCACAGATTTCGATCCAGACGAAATCTGGGAGGAGGGGGGGGGGGGAATTAATTGAAAATTAATGCGTGAACTTGATTTCACAGATTTCGATCCAGACGAAATCTGAGAGAGTTGAGATTCGGAGGCTAGGGTAGGACTAGGGTAGCATCCCTACACTGATTACTGGATCTCTGGGTGCAGCAGTCACTTTGAATCCATTGCTTTTTAGGTACTCGACGATTGCCTTCTGCTCTTCGTCAAATGCTGCTTCAGGATGTAGCATAACTTTCGATGGAAGCGAATTCAAAACTGACATTTTCCAACGGAACGCTGAGAGATGAAAATTGAAAATAAAAGTGTTGCAAATAGTTTCTAACCATGCTTTTTGTGGGTCTCGAGAGATGCGATGAGACTTTCTTTGTCTTGCGTTGTAAAAAAACCACCGGCGATTTTGAACAGATTTTCCAGTTTTACTCTTGATGTTTCTGGCGACGGTTTTCTTATGATCGGAATGAAGGTAGTTGGGTCGAAGTTGTCCTGAAATTGTTTTCTAGGAATAAGTTGACATGACCATGCTATACCATGAATAGTTTGAATGACTTGGCATTTGTTTCGGATGTAAATAGCTCTCTTGATGTCATGGATTTGGAGGAAGACCAGAAGATGGAACCTGTCAACTGTTGATGACCCACGTCAAATGGAAATGAGGTTTTCACCTGATGAGTCTTTGTTTAGAACGATTTGCGACGAGGAACATAGGTTGGCAGGTTTATGCATATACTGGTTTAGAGAAGAGAAGTCATAAATTGTGGGTTGAGTTTCCACGTCCTTGCATCCATTCATTGCTTTTATCGGTTTGCAATAGTCTAAACATGTTAGTGTCTGTGGAAAGTTTATTCCAAACGTACCATCTAATGTGACGGCGTCGTGTCTTTTTACGACGGTTGAAATACTGCCAAAATGGCTATCTACCGCATTATGAGTGTGTCCGGTGATTGCGTAAAGTAGTCGAATCTTACTTATTACGAAATACAGAAATGCGTTGATTGGAGGGCTTACTGTTCGGAGTTTGTGACATTTGACCAACAAAATAGCCATAGCTCCAAGGAAATTATGACACTTATTATTCTTCGCTGAGTCTGAGATGATTATCAGATGGGATGGTAGATTTGTTGCCTGAAAGGAAATGTGGTGAGGTTATAATCAGAATTATTACTTTTGTTAGTGTGTCAATTATTAGTGATGCGTTGAAACTGCTATCGTGGGGGTACAATCCGTTCAGAAGGATGTAATCATAGTTCGTGTACTCGGAAGGACCTGTGAAGTGGGTGTCAAGTATGTCAAGTTGGATGTACGAACCATATTGTCGAGACACCTGAACTGTGTTCACATCGAGTGGGAATCGATCCGCATCAGTAATGCACTTTGGTCTTTCAATCAGCATTGGAAGTTTGGAGAACTTGTTGGACATTGCATCTTGGGCTATTACGAGTAAATCCGATTCTTCGTCTCTGCTCATGTTCGATAGTGTTTTCATTAACGCTTTTTGAGAGCTGAAACCGTTCTGAACACGAGTAGAAATGGAATGTTGCTCACCTAACATGTTGATAATGTTTACAAATCAAGGACTTTGCTCTAGATCTTCTGGCGGGCCTTGTTCGCATTATTTTTGTTAGACAAATACATGTGGAGCACCGGACCAGAGTGTCGTACTGGAAAAAGCGTTTGTTCTCAATAAACAGTAGTATTCCAACCTTTCTTTGTCGGATGGGCAAGTGAAGCCGTTTCCGTAGTAATTTAATATCTAACGGCATCGCTTCTTCATCGATTGCTCTTGAAAAGTATCATTCGAGTTCAATCTAATTTTGTAATTTAACAACGAACCTCGAAGAGAAACTGGGAGGTAAAACGACAGCGCACATGGCGATTCTCGATTCTTGTCGCCGGAGACTTTCGACTATTTTCAATGGATCTTTGACGCCTACATCTGTTCGGCGTGTAGTGCTACGTCATCCGTTTCTAGAATTATGAATTGTTTGTAGATCTCCCTGGATCAGATTGTTGGCGAACGTATGATACCAGAGAGTGACCAAACAGTGACAAGTTTAGCGAACTTCGTCGCTTCAAACGGATGTGTTCCTGACGGGGATCCAATTGTTGTTGTCAGAAGGTTCATTTTGAAAATTTAGTAGTACGAAACCTATTTTTCAGCGGTGAGCTGTTCTCGTTACTTTCTGGATCGAAACGAATAAAGGCGAGCAAGATTCAAGAGATTCGGAAGGTACAGAGAGACCCAGTAATCATTGAGAAACTTTATTATTGAAGATTGACGTCAATGTTATTGATGAGAAGGATTCGAGGCAGTTTTCGTTGCGTAAATTTTTTTCCGAAAGTAGAACAGTTGACACAAAGATTGTAGAAACGGTTTGACTTCCTAAAAGATAAAACTAATGTAGACTATATTCAGATGGGATACGTGAAAGCGGTGTTCGAGCATTTTGACCTGCCACTTATTCAATCGTCCACATGGAAAGACAACGATTGGAAACATGTCTTCGGAAACCACATAAAGCCGGAAGTATGCAATGCTTGTTTATTTTTCATTTCCTTAATGTCTAAAATTCAGTCGAAAATAGGGCGAATTTTCAAACTTTGTTCTCTGGAAGACTTGGCCGACAAAGTGGAATACATCTGTGGGAGCTTCAACATCGAATTCTCTTCTCGTATTCTATACGAAATAATCAATAAATACAGAGAGAACTCTGTTGATACAATTTCCCTGCTTTCCGAAGTCGACAACAACTACAATGAAAATAAATTCCGCTTGGTACTTGTCACATCCATCCGCACAACTGAAATGTATTTATGTTCAGAAATTGAAAAGCATCGATGCTAATTTGACCACATTACTTTCGCGTAAAGTTAAAGACCCTACTGTAGTATCCACTCTTGCGGCAGCCTACGAAGGAGACAAATCCTTTTCCAATTTTGTGAAGTGAGCCTGGCGCCAGATTAATTTTTTTGAGACCTTACCGAACTTCAGAGGAGCCGACATGCGGTGGAAAAACGGAAAAAACATTGCCCGTCACATCTGTTCACGTTACGAAGAATACAAAACAGCAAAAACTGATGTGGTTACAGAAGTGATTCATCAGAAATTTGAGTTTTCTGGACCCGACGAGTCCACCGATATCTTGTTGACGACTAATTCGGTATGTAACATATCACATGGTATTTCAATACATTCATTTCAGAAAACAGCAACAAGCTGGCTCGACACTACAGTCATGTCAAAAGACAGAATCGCGTTTGTTTTTTCTGCAACTGTGCCACATTCGTCCATCCACTCTATCCTTCTACCAGATTCCCAGAGCATGAAAAACAGATACTCTCGTGAGTTCGTACAGTGTTTCCCACGTCCAAATTGTGATTCCAGTCTTATGCAACCGACTGACAGTATCAATTTTGATTAAACAAGACGGACTCCTTGCTGAAGACACAATCAGTGCTTTCTTTGAATCCAAAGTCGGGAAGTATCGTGAAACATATAAAATCAACGAATTGGAAGGGATTATCAAAACTAAGAAAATTTGCGTCAACGAGTTTCACACTTACTTTCACCCCGGTATTTCATAACACCCGAAACAATTCTGAACATAACGTTTCAGACTTCGTTGCCGAATTGGTATCCTATGCAGACATTGTTCAAGTTAATTCGGAGGCAGAAAAGGATCAAATCCTATCTTTTATCAAACGACGACAGTGAACAATTTACAAATCTCAACTCTCTCAGATTTCGTCTGGATCGAAATCTGTGAAATCAAGTTCACGCATTAATTTTTAATTGATTCCCCCCAGGTTTCGTCTCGATCAATTTCTGTTTTTTTTCGTTGATTATGTCCATTGCGATGTTCGGATTCCATTTATGTTCAAGCATCATTATTACTCTCATCCCATTACTTTTTTCTATTTTACTTCCTCAATAAGTTTCTGTTTTTCTGTAACAACTTATCAGCTTTTTTTGTAATAAAGCTGCTATCTAAGATACAACCTCTTTTCATTTTCTCTAGTTGCTCAATTCAATAAAAAACAGTTCAAAATAAAAACGGCAATAAAATACAAATAAAGCAAGGACACACTTAAAGCTATGAAACACTTTGAAATCAATATGAAACATTCAGATTTTTCCTGTTTCTTTCATCACTCAAAAATTTATGTGCCAAAAACAGAAAAAATGGACCGCTGCCAAAAACTTTGCTAAAACTGGTCAAAATCCCATTTTTAACGCATTTTTTCAAAAAACTTGTCGAAAAAAAAAAATTTCCAATTTACACCCTTCTTATATTTAAAACTAGAGAAATAATTCAATTTTTTCACCAAAAAACCCACCAAATCCAGTTTCAAAATATTCCGTTTCGCCTTCAATCAGTCCATTTTCAACAGGAGACATGTCACTTTTCGAGAATATAATTCGGAGTGTAAATTACAAAATCTCGTTCTCTTTTATCGAATGAATAACGAATTTCGCAATGTTTATTCAGAAATGTGTCCAATTTTCTCAAGAGAAGAAATGTCGATTGATACTCCGGAGATAAGAAATAAGTTAGATTTTAATTTTCGAAGCATCTCATTTTCTTTCTTTTGACATAAATTCACGTTTTTCCTCCAAATCTGTATCAAACGACTGTTTTATTTATTACATCTTCAAACTATTGAAATCTTTATCTGACAAATATCTAGCTTAAGTATTAAGAAACGAAAATCAGAGGACATAATGAATGAATCAACGGGAGAAAAGGAAAGGAAAATGCAATCAAGATCAATTGTTTAAGGATTTTAGAATGCAGTTGTATTGAGGTGACGATTTGAGAAAACGGAGAACAGTTCAACAAAAAAAATTAACAATGTCAGGAGACGTGGAGATATCTATTTTCTAGTAGAGGCGCTTTTCGAATCTGAAATTGACAGAAAATATTAGAAGTTGGGAGATCAGAAAAGAATTAAGAAAATTGATAGGTTTTTCACAAGTAGAAGTGTGCTTTTTTCTGATTAGGTGCGAGACGAAAAGAAAATTGTGTAAAATAAAAAAAAACAGATTACTGTAGTAACCTCTTTCTTGAACACTTCTTAGAAACGCCTTTTTCACCAACACTTCCATTTATACAAATACCTGCTATATATTCAGCCCCCCAAGGCGATGGTACCAGTCTGAATTTATATTTTCACTTTTCAATGTTTCTAATAGAAATACTTTGGCAGTAACACACTATTTCGGAGACAATGATTGATTATTATTCTTGTTGATTCTTTCAACTTACGAGTGCAATGAATGAACTCCACCCTCCAATTGGGCGTTCGTTGAGCGTCTCTCGAACTTGACCAGTCCTCCATCAACTTTTTCACGGAATTCGCGAAGAGAACGCACTCCAATGTCTTGCATTCCGTGTTGGACTCCACGGATCAAATAAGGAATAAACTTGTGACATGATCCGCGGTCTTTCATGGTTGCAGAGACTCCTTGGGCAACTTTGATTTGGTCGGATTCACTGAAATTTGGGAAATGTTCTTACTCTGTACTCTTTAACTTACGCTGTAAAATAACGATCTTGACTGGAAGCGTGTGCTTCCATCGCATCCAATGAACCCATCCCTCTGTATTTCTTCACTCGAACTCCACCGGGACCCCAGAAATATTCTCCTGGAGCTTCAGTAGTGGCGGCTAGAAGACCTCCCATCATGACAGCCGAAGCTCCAAGAGAAATTGCTTTAGTGATGTACCCAACATCACGAATTCCACCATCAGCAACAATTGGAATTCCACGTTGATTGGCATAACGAGCAACATCATAGACAGCGGTTCCCTGAGCTCGCCCAACAGCCATAACTGAAATTAATCAAGAATACTTTCGGATGATTCGGTATTACATACCATCTTGAGTGATACAAATTGAACCGCTTCCCATTCCAATTCGAAGTCCATCAGCTCCTTGGTCAATGAGCATTTTAGCTTGAGCACGAGTGACAACGTTTCCGGCAATGACTTGAACATGTGGATGCTTTTCTTTAATATAACGGAGCATGGCAATTTGATATGTGGATGAACCATTGGATGAATCAATGACGAGAACATCAGCACCTGCTTCAACAATACGATCAACAGTATATTGCGATTCTCCACGAGTATTGACAGCCGCTCCACACAAAAGTTGTCCTTTTGAGTCATAGGAAGCCATTGGATAGTCACGGGCCTAAAATTACTCTGGGGTAGAGTAAAAGTATATTTCTCATTCTAACCTTCAACAAGTCAGATCTGCAAAGAAGTGCGCACAATTCTCCGTTATCATTAACAATTGGAAGTTTTCCTAGTCTGTGTTCTTTCAGTTTCTTTTGAGAGAGTTCTGGTGCATCATTGATATGACCCAAATGAAGTTGATCGACTCCGACCATAATCTGTTAAATTTGATATGTCGTACGTTTTGGGTGCGTGATAAATGCAGCGTGGCGATAGACTACTTGAAGCGTGAAAAATGAAAATTGAATTATAGAGCAAATTATTTTTACTTGCTTTGAAACTGTCATTCTTAGACTTTGATAGCTTGAAAATGGGATAGAGGACAGAACGGACTGAGTTAGGCGAAATGCAAAGGAAAAGCATTAGAAAAAAGTGAAGCAGGAATAACAAGGTATTAAACTCTTACCTTAGTAATTGGAGTGTCTGGAGTCACATCGGTCGTCTGAATTCACACAATTAGGGCGGAGAAAAGCACACCATTAGGAGTTTTCAGTTGAGTATTAGGACATTACCCGGGTAAACTGGTAAAACGTTTTCAAGGAATTAACATGCAAAAATATGGGCAAGTCACAGATGATTACTTTCGAGACGACTTTCACACAGATAAAAATATTCTAGAATTAAACATGTGATCTTCAGCGTGAAAAGTTTCTATTTGTAAACGGTGATTTTGTGAATTAGGTTTCGGATGAAACTTACATCTGAAATTGGGGTACCTTTCTGTCCGGCAACATCCATGGTAATGAAATCGAAATCACGAGATGTAACCATTCCTTGAATGTTATTTAGTTTGAGAGCTTTCTTAACTTTATGAACAAACCAATCAATTTACTACCAACGCAGCCATCTTCGGTGACTGGAGCGCCAGTGTAACCATATTTCTTTTTAATTTGAATCATGTCAAATGCAGTAGATTTACGGCTCAGACAATGAGGTTGCATCACATATCCTTGCTTAAATCGTTTCACTTTCAGAACTTCTGCAGCTTGATCTTCTGGCTTTGGGAAATTTCCATGAATAATTCCAATTCCTCCATATAACTGAATGAGAAAATGTTCCTGTGATATAATAAACAACATCAACTTACGGCCATCACAATAGCCATTCCACTTTCTGTGACAGTGTCCATTGGAGAAGACACAAGTGGTGCTTTGATTTTCAAATCTTTCGTGATGTTCGTTTCGAGGCTAACATCATGAACTCCAAAATTGATGAATCCGGGAAGAATATTGAAATCACTGAAATGATATTTTGAATCACTTTTAAAATTGAAAAAACAAACTTGTAAGTCAGTCCAGCCTTATGTGCCATCATTTCATGAACGGTTTCCCCATCTGTAAGAGAGTTATCGAGTTCCAAAGTGTTGAACTCTTCTGGTCGAACCATTTTACTCTGAAAATTCGTCAAGTCGAACATTTCAAAATTCTGAGTGTGAAAATGAAGAGGAAAATTGAAAGCGATTGAAGGAAAACAAGCCGCTTCGTTTGTTTGCACAGCCAGAAAGATACAAAGAATGTGTTTGGCTTCTTTTTTTGCCACCATTAAATCCTCTTATGAAAAGCTTATTCCCTGGTTTCCATGGATTCCCCGTGGACTACTGGAGTGCCCGTGCATATGAAATGCGTTTCTGCGTCTCTCATTGATGAATGATATCCTCAGGGAATGATTTATTATTGAAAGCTACTCGGAAATATCAAAAAGGCGAAATTGCGATACTTCGTAATGTTTCGTATTAAACAGCTCAACTAGAGAGTGCAGAGAAAAAGATGCGTGAATTTGAAATTACACATTTCTACAAATCAATGATTTTTCGAGCAATGTGAAAGAAACATGTATTGAGGCAGCTTCTGAGAATTCTTTTATAAAAAGTTCTCGGACGGAGAGAATGCACTCAGAAGATAATTGAAGTTTTTGAATTCCATGGCGGCGACTTCAAAAGCAGTGGAAAAACTTTCAAAACTTAAATGCATTAGGAAAGAATGCCAACACCTAAAAAAAGTATTTCGCGAGATTAGAAATACCGCGGTTTTCTTTAATTTTCAACAAAAATATAATGCTTTTCGGGAAAAAATTTATATTCATGACGAGAATCCCAGAACAATAATTTAAAACAATCTTTGTAACCCATAAACAGGTGGTAAACGAAGGAGATTATTACAACTTTGGGTGGACAAGAGAAAATCACATTTTTAATTAAAAAAAACTTCGATTCAGCCTAGATCTTGGTAAACATAATAAATTAAAATTCGGGAGAAAAACTCAGATAGATCCGAGAATTTTATCGGCTGCGTTTCTTGCGTCTTTTACTTTGTTCACAAATTGCTGTTCTTCTGGTCCAGCAGTCTTTGTTGTACTTTTCTCCACAGCCCTCAAATAGCTATCCACAGCATCGAACGCAGTTTTATCATATTTCAGAAGATCTGATGCTCTTTCAGCGACCGCGGTTCCGGAGTCGACTTTCAACGCAGAAATTTTTTCGCTAAGCTTAGCATTTTCCTCAGTTCGAGTAGCATTGAATGTTTTCCTGGCATCTTGAAGCTCTGTTTCGTTCTTGGTTGATTTGTATTGTTGTGCGGCTTCAACAAGAGTGTCATAGGCAGCTTGTTTGGAATCGACAGACTGAGCGAGTTTTCCGATGTGAAGTTGTGAGCGTTCTTCTGCGTCTCTAGCTGGGTCCTAAGAAATTAATATCGTATTTCTAATGATGTGAATGAATTATATCAACTCACCGAAGAAATTGTGAAATCAAATCTAGCATAAACAATGATGACGAGGAACAACGAGAAGAAAAACGCGGAGGCAAGTAGTGGCTCGCGAAGCATATCAGTATAGTTGAACTCGTAAGAAACAGTGAAAAATTGGCTGTGATCGGGTACAACGTTGTTTTTCTCCATAACAATAACAAGACGACCAGTAGTATCAAGATAAGTTGGCTTCAGCTCGTCGGGTCTTCTGTCAACAACGAACGGAGTAGCAACTTTGACACGCCTGAAAAAAACGTCTTGAGATACAGCGAACTTTTAAAAAATCATCAAGATGACAACGGAAGGTTTCATATCAAATAACTTTGAAATTCAAACATACTTAACGTGTTCCGGAAGCAAAACCTTGGTACGAAGCTTTTCGACAACGACATCACTGAAGATATGGTCAAATAGTTTTGTTTTCAATGCGTACTGATTTCCTTTGTTGTATAAATACTCTTCTGATGGCAAGTTGTATCCGATAACATAGGATGTTTTCCATCCACCGAAAAGTGGGAACCTGGGACGAATTTCTACATCTACACTATCAGCACGAATTCTGACAGCAGAGGTAGAAATGTTTCCGATTTCATCGCGATAATAGATATCTTTCGCTTGTGCTGGGAGTACAGTAGTGAATTGTTGAAATGCTGGTTGACGACGTCCACGACGATCCATTTGATAGTCAATTCTCGAGAAAGATCCATCAAGTTGAGCACCTTTGTGAACTAGTTCGATGTACTCTTCAACGGCGATATTTCCCCAATGAGAAACCTCAATGTATCTTTCAACAATTGTGGCTACAACAAATGGCGAATTATTCTCGTAGTGAACCTTCACTGGTTTCTTCTCGAAAGCTGGAATGTTTGCATATGGTCCATAAACGACTCGTTCGGTTTCTTGCTTGGAAGGTGAAACGGTAGTTGCCGAAAGAAGCTTTCCGCCTTGCGTGGTACGAATGGTAGTTTTTTGAGTAACCACTTCGTAGCGAGATGGTACGTAGGCAGATGTATGGAAGACTACAAATTGGCTCTCGGATTGGGTAATCTTAGCTGGTAGTGGTTCGAGCACTTGTGTGATGCGAAGGTTGACCCTGATTGAAACTTTTGCTCCCTTTGCTACAGGTGTACGAAGATCCACTTCGTAAATTGAGAAATCTTGTTCTGATGGCTTTTCTACAACCTTCAGTTTTCCTTTATTTCCATCGATGGAAGCAGTAATGTGAGCTAATCCAGCTGTTTCTTCTTTCGTTAAGGCAATCTGAATGATTATCATTTTCGCTATTTGTTATTTACACAGTTAAAACGGACCGATACTTTCGATTGTGGACCAGCGCCACTGTTTTCGAATGAATACAACGTCGAGATTTTTACAATTTGACTTGTAGCATCGATGGTTCGGTCAATGTTAACGGCTTTCCAAGAGTCTTCTGCAAAAACCGCCCCCAGGAGAGCGAGGGTTATTAGCAGTCGCATCTGAAAATTGTTTTCAGAAGTTCAGTTTAACTATTAAGTATTTAATGGAACGAAGAAAATGAGAACGGTGAATGATCATAATTGATGATTTTTGTTGAAATATTTCTAACTACAAACCGTTTTAGGCAATTCTCTTTTTTGCTAGGTGAGTTCTAAAGATATAAAAGTAAAACACTTAAATTAATCACTTGTTTGTTAGCGTTTGAAATGTGCCGGAAAATTTTGAGGGCTGAATTTTTTGAAGGTTTTTGTTTTTTATATGAAAAACATCCAAAGTATATCTTTGAAAAATATCCAGAGTATAACTTTTCATTCAAGTGAAAGCCAAGTCAAAAACGTGTGTTACTCGTCCACGTATTTTGAATTGGAGCCATTCGTGGCGAGACCCGCCGGCCGCCATGATGACTGCGCCTTTGAACGGCCTTCTTTCAAATAATCATTTCTCCCTGTGGACCAGCATAAATTTTGTTTTCTAGTTTTTTTTTCACGTGAATGCGTAAAAATTAGAGTTCTTCTGATACAAACTTTGTTTATTTCAAGTTTACTTTTGTTCAAAACGATCTTCAACATTATTGAAGGTTGAAAATGGTTGCAACGACTCAGCAGAAGCCCGAAACTGATAAAAAGAAGATCGACGACAAGAAAGGTACAGGAAAAGCCGAACCAAAGAAAGAAGAAATGGTTAGTGCTTACATTTAGTATCATACAAAATGTGCGCGGAACACGGTTAGAGGCAGATGAAGAAAAAAGTGTTCAATTTGAATAGTTACGGTTCTTTCAGACTGAAGAAGATCAGAAGCTCGAGGAAGATCTCAATCTTTTGGTTCAACGCCTTTCTGAGCCTGATGCTTCACTCTACAAGCCATCACTGGAAACTATGCGTACACTTATTCGCGCATCAACAACTTCGATGACTTCTGTTCCCAAACCACTGAAGTTCATGCGTCCGCATTATGCCAAGATGAAAGAAATCTACACATCGATTGTTGCACCTGATGTCAAGAAGCTCTGCGCAGATATCATTTCAGTATTAGCCATGACATCAGACGAACGCACCGATACCATCAACTATCGAATTCTCGGATCGCATGAGCCCATTGGAGACTGGGGCCACGAGTATGTTCGACATTTGGCAATGGAAATGTCAGAAGAATGGAAAAAGGAAGGAACATCAGAAGCTAGAAAAGAAGAACTGCTTCAGCTGACGCAGGATATTGTTAGCCATCATATGAAACATAACGCAGAAGTTGAGGCTTGTGATTTGCTAATTGAAATCGAACGCATAGATTTGCTCATTTCCTATGTTCAAGAAGTCGACCATCAAAGAGTTTGCCTATACCTCCTTTCCTGTGCTCCGTTGACTCCTGATCCAGACAATATCATTCTGATCAGAACTGCTCTCCAACTATATTTGAAATTTAATCGTTATTTGGAAGCTGTTCGGTGTGCGATCATGGTTAATGATGTTCCCAAAGTGCGCGAAATTTTCTCCAAAGCGGACAACCCGTAAGCTATTTTTTTCTAAAATCGAAAAATTTCAATTTTTCAGGTTGCTTCGCAAACAAATGGCAATTCTACTCGGTCGTCATCAGATTTTCCTTGATTACGAAGGCGCTGAAGACTCAGACGCTCTAGCAGAATTGAACTCGAACTCGCATCTTTATGAGTATTTCCATTCGTTGGCTCGTGAGCTCGATATCATGGAGCCGAAAACACCAGAAGGAATTTACAAGTCTCACTTGGAGCATTCTCGTCCTTTCGGAAATTCGTCGCAACCTGATTCTACTCGAATGAATCTTGCTGCTGCTCTGGTCAACGGATTCGTAAATTGTGGGTTTGGAGTAGACAAAATGATGGCTGAAACTGAGGAGGCGTCCAGATGGTTCTACAAAAACAAAGAGTACGGTATGCTTACTGCTGCTGCTTCGCAAGGACTCATTTGGCGTTGGGATATTGATACTGGTCTGGCGCAATGTGATAGATTCCTATACATTAATGACGACTATATCAAGGCTGGAACACTTCTTGCCATTGGAATAATCTCTTCCGGAATTCAAGACGCGTGTGATCCAGCTTCAGCTCTGCTCCTTGATCATGTTCAATCTGATCGTTCGATTATGCGAGTTGGATCTATTCTTGGTCTTGGTTTGGCTTATGCCAACTCTAAAAGAGAAACTGTGACTAAAAATGAAGAGAGAGGTGTTATTTTCGAGCTTAAGAAAGTTCTCTCCGATCAAAAGCCATCTGCGATTCCCGAAGTGAAGGGGTTGGCTGGACTTTCCCTTGGACTCATTCTTGTGGGAACTGCTGATGCTGAAGCCGCCATGGAAATGTTGCAAGCACTTATGGATAAGAGTGAAACTGAGTTAACTGACCCAAACATGCGCTTTTTGGCTTTGGGAATAGCTTTGATATTCTTACAAACCCAGGACAAAAGTGATGTTTTCGTTGAAAGTCTCCGTTCTTTGCCAGACCCCTTCGGTGCCATGGTGAGTTTTACAAAACGTTTTTCTTTCATTTTGTAGAGTTATTAAAAACTCTTCCATCTTTGTTTTCAGGTCTCAACTCTTGTCGAAGTTTGTGCATACGCGGGAACTGGAAATGTTCTGAAGATTCAAAAACTGCTTCATCTTTGTTCAGAGCACTATGAAACTCCAGCCGCCGAGAAGAAAACAGCTCCAGGACGTGGTACGCGTGGTACGAACGCCGCAAGTGCTACAAATGCTGCAGGAGCCGGAACAGCCACTCCAGCTCGTCCTGCAACTCAAAGTGTCAGCACTGACAGTACCACTACACCAGCTCCCTCGGGTACACCAGCAGTTGCCCCTGGAGCTCCGAAGAAGGATGGACCAGCCGGTGCTGCTGCTACTCCAGCTGCTCCTGGAACCGCTGGCGCGGACGCTGCACCAGCTCCACCAGCCAAGCCAGATCTTTCCTCTCAACAAGCTGTCGCTGTCCTTGGAATTGGTCTTATCGCTATGGGAGATGATATTGGATCTCAAATGGCTCTCCGCATGTTCGGGCATTTGATCAGATACGGAGAACCGGTTATTCGTCGTGCCGTTCCACTTGCACTGTCTCTTCTATCAGTTTCCAATCCACAATTGAACATTTTGGAAACATTGTCGAAGTTCTCTCACGACTCTGATTCTGATACTGCTCATAATGCCATTTTCGCTATGGGACTTGTCGGAGCCGGAACAAACAATGCTCGTTTGGTCGCTATGCTCCGTAACTTGGCTTCTTATCACTACAAAGATCAGGTGTCTCTTATGTTAGTCAGAATTGCACAAGGATTGACTCATCTTGGTAAAGGAACCATGACTCTGAACCCATGGCACTCTGACCGGCAACTTCTATCTCCAAGTGCTTTAGCATCCCTGCTTTCTATTTGTTTCTGCTTCCTGGATGCCAACAACACGGTAAGGTCGACTGAATGAATACTTTTTATGGCAGAAATTTTTTTTAGGTTCTCAATAGTCGTCAACATTACTTGCTGTACACTTTGGTACTTGCCATGCAACCGAGAATGCTCACAACTCTTATTGAAGACGATATGAAACCAGGAAGTTTGAAGCAGGTATGCTGGAATTTCTCTCGTTCAACGTGTTTAATATATTCGAATTTCCAGTTGAACGTTTCTGTTCGTGTGGGACAAGCTGTTGACGTTGTTGCTCAAGCTGGAAAGCCGAAAACCATTACTGGATTCCAGACACATACGACGCCTGTTTTGTTGGCTCACGGAGAGAGAGCAGAATTGGCCAATGATGAATGTGAGCATTATAATTTCGTTATCTATACAACTGTTACTTCTTTCAGACATTTCTGTGACGCCACATCTCGAAGGATTGGTTATTCTGAAGAAGAATCCCGATTATCAGCCAGTGGTTGTTTCGACTAAGAAGTAATCATTAAATCAATTGATCTAATTTATTTTCCCCTTTAAACCCATTCTCTCTGGCCCCGTTTTATTGTGCACAATCCGATTAAAGTTTTCATTCGAACTTTTTTTCTGAATGCCTATTCTCTGCTTTTCTAACTATTTCCCTCGTCCCCTAATTTTTTATGAAAACGTGTACACTTCATTAAACCGTGAAAAACGGAATTCGAGTAAATTATTTTCCAATAAGATTTGAAAATTTATTATGGTCTGCCTATGTTCCTAATAATTAATTACAAGTGTTAGAGGATTGACGAGGAATTCGGATCAATGTATCGAAGACATCAGAAAAGCCGTCCAAGTGACGATTATGATTCATCAAGTTTTCAGCATCATTTGCATACATCTGAAAATTGGAAATGTTTTCGAATTATCGGAACAAAAAAAGATTCTCTAACCTCAAAAGTTTGTTTTTTTCTCATGAAAACATCTCGAACTTCATCGATTTCATCAATAATATTATTAGTTAAATAAATAATGACAAATGTCATAATAGCCATAAAACAAAGAGTTCCAATTGCAGCAAAATCAGCAATAAATCGAAATTTCCAAAAGAATTCCGAAGTTTTGCTCATTTTGAAGAGGGAAAAATGAAATAAAAAGAGATGTAAATGAGAGGAATAAGAATGAACAAAGAGTTGAAATGACCTAAAGAAAGGCTACAAAAAAGTAGAAAACAGTTGATAAAAAGATAAGAGAAATAGAAGAGACACAGAGAAATGGTTGGTTGAAATAACCAGTTTGACGAACGATACAGAAGGCTAATTGTTGAAAATTGTGTAAACTTTTAAACTTTTAATGATAAGAGAAAATGAAGAGATTTAGAGAAAAAATATGAATTACTTTATATTTTTAACTATATGACTTCAAAAACATTAAAAGTGAGAAGTTTTCAGTTACTGAATTCAAGTTTTTATGGAATTTCATTCTAAAAAACTGAACGTGGAACTTTCAAAATAAGAGAACATTTCCATTTTGTTTTCATTTCTTGTTTATAAAATGAATAAAAAAGAAGTTATACAAAAGTGTTTTTTCTTTCTTTTTCTTATCCAATTTCGTGTTGTATCAACTGAATTAATAGTAGGTATTCTGAAGTTTGTTCTCAAGGGTTCATATGTTTTCAGCTGCAAGGTGGAGGTTCTTCAGAAAAATTCAGAATTCGGCCACAAGATGCTCAAAAAGTTTGCGAGAGTATCGGAGGAAATCTTTCTTCGCTTTCAAATGATAGTCGACAGTTTTTTAAAGGTTCTCATCAGTATTTCTAGATCGACGGAAATTATTTTTCAGATGAGTTATTCAAAAAATGGGAAGATGATTCAGAGTTTTGTCCAAAAATGTGTATTTGGGAGAATGAAATAGATCATAATCCGGAAAGATTTGGATCAAAACCAAATATATGGATGACTGAACCATTTGACTTTGGTGACACTTTATATTTAAAAGTTAAAATGGAACGAAACTCGTACGAAATTCTTCTTTTCATTTAGGGAGTTTGATTATTTCAGGATTGAAGTCTTCCAACTATCGGATTCAATTCTCGAAGAAATTCCAGTTAAAGCAAAAGAGAATGTGATTTTTCAAATGACTCTATTCAATGAGTACAGTTCAATCATGGATAAAATGAAGAATTATAGTGGGATTACTGTAGGAAATGGTGTTATAGAGAAACACGAGAAAGAGTTGTCAGCAGAGGTTTCTATTTTCTGAACTAATGAATTCAACTCATATTTCAGAAACTTTTCCAAACCGTAACACTTAAAACTAAAAAGAGTATGAATGAAACAATTGAATTAACAATAGAGTTGGTTTCAAATAACTCAATGATTCTCTTTTTGATGTTTTTAGATTCACTAAAGATCATAAAATGAGAATTACGTCTCCCAATTTGAACGAAATGACTGAAATTTTGATTAAAACACCGACCAATGGGAGAATGTTTTTCAGAAAGTTTTATGAGAAAAGTGAACTTTTGGATGTATATTTTACAAGGCGAGAGTTCTGGATTTCTTATTTTTCATGTGTTGTTTTCAGAGGAAATCGCTCAATATCAAGTTTCCGTTACTCACCGAATAATCAAACGGATGGATATGTGAACTGTCATTGGACTATACAATCGGTTAGAGCTACGATTCCATCAAAACTATCAATGAGAACATTTCAGAGATCTATCCAGGTTTATAGTAGTCGTAGCGCCATTTTTGTTGCCTGCAAAGATGTCTCGAATACATCGACGACTGTTGCATCTACTAGGTCATCCTTTGGAAAACCGTATACCGATTCAACATCTAGTACAAAAATGAGTAATGCAAATACAGAAAAGCCATCGGAATTTGATTTTGCTCATTCTCTATTTCTAGGTGATCGAATAGGAAAATACAGAAATAATCGTTTGATTTCAGAAGAACACCTGACGTTTTTCATAATTCTCTCGGGGTTTTCGATCGCTTTTTTAATTGTATCAATCGTATTGCAAGTGATGAAAATGTGGCAGAATAGAATTATGAAATCTGTTGAGAAAAAGAGAAAGAAATAATTTCATTAAAACTGTTCGTTAACTAATCAAAATGAAAGGTAAAGAAGTTGCTATGAATAATATTTGAGTGAGATTTTCAATGCAAAGGATAAAGAGTATAAGAATAAAAGAGTATCATCTGAATGACCAGATTAGGAGATAAAGCTAACACTTAACAAATGGAAATTTTGAAGAAACGTTGAATTCACATCTATATTAATCCAGAATCTGAACAACTTCAAGACCGAACATACCACGAATGTCTCCAATCGTCCAACCTTTTTTATCTGAAATATCGAAACAATGAAATATTCTCTTTTTTGTAATCTCACTATCTTCTTCCTGACGGTTTGATTTTGCCATTTCTCTTAATTCGGAGTCAATGCTTCCTTCAACTACCAAATGATGAACACTCATTGCTCTTTTTTGTCCAAATCGATTAATGCGTCCAATGGCTTGTTTCAGAACTGATTGAAGATGTGGAGGATCAAGAAAGATGATATGGTTGGCCCCAGTCATGTTTAGTCCGTTTGCACAAAGAGACAAAGAGCAAAGAAGAACCTGAACACATGAAAAATAGTCGAGAAAAGACTGAAGACGAACCTTTATATTTTCTGAATTCTCGAAATCGATTATCTTCTTTCCACAGTTGCTACGGCTGGTTACTGCGTACGGTAGTTTGGCTAGTTTCAGAATTTTAACCAAATAGTTCCAGACTGCTGTAGATGGTTCGAATGTGGTGAACAAGATGATTTTATTCGACTCATCATTTTTCAGTGTATCGCGAATTAATTTTATTGCAAAAGTCAGCTGAAATTTTCAGAATTATTGAGACAATTCTCGAAAAACTAACCTTCGCAGATAAAGCAACTCCGGGAATAATGGAATCTTTATCTTTATGACCACTTTGTGCTAACATTAGCTGGTTGATGTTGCTCACGGTACGACACGTTGGACATAAAACTGTGTTAGGTGGATGCGGTTTGTTATCTCTGAAAATACGTCAGAGGTACTTTGTTTTTATTGGAAATCTAATTACTGGTCCTTGATTCTTATCAACTGCTCCAAACATTCTTTACAAGTTCGATGACCGCACAAGAAATGCATAAAAGATTCGACATCAGTTTGACACACAGGACACTCTTCAGGTCCTTCTCTGAAATATATAAAAGATATTAATTGATTCTTTTTCTATTCAATATCTCACCCTTCAACCAATTGTTTTTCCATCAAAGTCACAAGATATCTTAATTCCTTAACAACTTTTTCAGCTTTTTTAATTTCTTCATCGCGAGCAAAAAAATGATCTTCAGCATAGATAGCCTCCATCTCACTGGTAGTTTTATCCGGAAATCGATCAGACATTGATGCAATTACTTGCGATTCCGTAATACGGCTTCTTGATTGGCGAAGTTCGTCAACTTTGTCGATGAGCTCGGAAATGATTCTTGCACACAAAGTGAATGCTTGTACAGTATCTTGAATTCTTTCGAAGAATGGACGAAGGCATGAACTGAAAAAGAAAGAGGATATGAAGAATTTCTGAGATATCTCACTTCAAGAAATGAATCGATTTCTGTTTTCCGAACGAGAAATTGTCAACGAGATAAGTAGCGAATCCAAGAACTCCACATTTAACTCTAGTGTGTCCATGGTATGAAGACAATCCGATTTCGAATGAAAGTGATAATATTTTAGCGAAAATATCGCAGAGTTTGCATTTATTTCTGAATTTCAATACTAATCTGAGATGAATAGTTTTAAACTTACTCTTTTTCATAAAACTTATGGATTTGTTCTCTTTGTGAGCTTGTTCCTTTGTAAATGGAATGCTCACAGGCAAAAATCGATTGAATTGTTTCTTTATCATCACATTCTTCTTCTGAATCGATCAGAAAATTGATGAGAATGGCAGGATTCGACTATAAGAAGATTTATAAACTCATTATTTTAGACGGTAACTGACAAAATCTGAATGTCTTTCTTGTATTATAGAACATCTCGCTCATTTCGAACAGATAAAGACGTTTTTCACGTGATAACAAGTTTAAAAACATAAACAAAAATCACGAGACTCATCGAGAAACGTAATGATTAACTGAGAAAGACAAAACAGATTTTGGCATCAAAACGGAATGAAGTGCTTACCATTCTCAACGCGAGCCTGATTAAATCGTCCATTTGATTCTCGACAAACTTCCGTTTGTTGTCTATTCGTTTCATATGATCCATTGTTTTCTCCAGGACATCTGGTATACTTAAACATGGAGTTCCAATGTACGAATCGACATTGGAACCTCCATCACATCCTCCCATACACTTCAAAATGTTATGCTTTCCTGGTAGATTATCTTCTTCATTCTCGTCTTCATTTGGAATTTGTTTCTTCTTTTTTGTATCATAAAGAGCGAGATATGGAAGATACGGGAAATGATCTTTCTTGACAACATGCCGTATTTGATATTGATCATCATAAAGAGCATCTGTGTTCGATTTCAATTGAGCTCGAGTTTGCATTTGTTCGAAAAATTCTTCGATGATTTCAAGGTGATCCCGTTCATCTTTCGACCAAGATTCAGTTAGCAAACGGAGCGTGTCTCGGCATTTCTCAATTGATTCTTTCTGAAAGAAATGAAATTCAACGAGAACTGAGTTTCTGTAATTACCTCTATTCTTGTAAACTTACTGCATACTTCTTCTAATCTATCAATATCAATTCGATCTTCCTCAGGAACATTCAGAGATTCCTGTACTTTATACATATTTATTATTAGATGAACCTCTTGAGTTGCATCCATTATTAAAGGTTTAACAGCATCCAAAGCGATTTTTCTGCACCTTTGTTGCCGTTTACGTTCTTCGAGAACTTCTGATATTTGTTGCTCTTCTTCGTGATTATCAGATGTTTCGGCCGTCGATTGTCCAGCAACTTGTTCGTTTATTTTAGAGGTTCCTGGTTCCGTCGCTCTCGTGTTCGTATCAATTTCTGCTTCTAAGCGACGTCTTTTTGGTTTTGATGGTCCTGGAACATCTTCATCGATTTCCTTTTCATTGATCTTCTTTGAGTTCTCAGCTTTTCCTTCTTCATTTTCCGGTTTTTCTACATACTTGTTACATATCTGTTGAACTTTTTTCAATATTCCTGTTACATTCTTGATTCTTTCTAGTTCCTCTTGAAACATTTCATCTTCATCGGCATCAAATACATTATCTTCAAGATCTTCATACGGTTCTGGAGAACTGGATCGTGATACGGGATGTAATGCTTTTATATTTTCCCGTCCTTTCATGTTTTCAAGCCCTGCTCCGCTAACAAGTTCGTTGTATTTGAGAAGAGTATATTGGTAGACATCCAAAGCCATTTCTGGATTATTCATGAGAAGCTGTACTCCTGCCAGGCCTACAAACAGCTGATACTGTGAAAGAAACTGAGATTCTGAAGAACTCACCATTGGCTTGAAGCACGAAATTACGGATTTTGTTGAGAATGACTTTCTTTTTACTGTTGACCAATTTGCAAATAACAATTTCCGGTGAATAAATCAGACAATCTGATCCAGCTGAAGAATTGAAATTTCCAGTAAGAACTGATTCTCGAAGACTTCGAAGTTCTTTGAGAACTTTATCTCGACATTTGAGATCTGCCAAACGAATCGAATTGTCAACATATCCTAGAGATCTTTCTGAAATTTATTTGTTTGATTTGAATAGACTAGATATCTTCACTTACCAACTACCTCTTGTAAACGTTCTTTTTCTTCTTTGTATTGCCTCTCTTGGACGGCAGTGAAGCAAATTTTCTCCTCGGTTTCCGTCAACATTGGAAGATTAATCTGATCTTTTACTTCTTCTTTCGTCTTTCTGCTCATGATTTTAGAAACCAATTGTAAAAGCAAATCTCGTGGAGCCCATTCATTCAGAAACACTTTGTCCGAACACCTTTCGTTACAGAATAGATCCAGATATTTCGAATACATGTGTTCCGTGAAATAACTTGGATTTCCAAATGGTTTGAGTTTGAGAAAAGAGAATAACGGAAAGATGTCGGCAATGGTTTTGACCAATGGAGTACCGGTTACACACCACCAATTTTCCCCTTTTATATGGGATAACATGGTGGCTAATTGAGAATTGACACCTTGAGGCATAACTTGAGATTCATCAACAACTACTCTCCAAAAGTTGGCATGAACCAGAGAAGATACCAAATAGAGTGGTGGTTTCGTATCACGGCGAAGAATTCTCTCTGGAAAAATGAAAAAGGTGAGATGATACGGAACAGGCAAAAAATGAAAACATACGTTGTTCTTTAACATCTGAAAATGCGACTTCTGCACGAATTGTGTCATAAGTTGTCAAGATGACATCATATTTTCCCATTTCATGAGGTTGAAGATATCCATGTTTTTTGATTCCAAAATAAAACTGAAAATGAGTTTTTATTTGAGAAAGTTCTTGAGAGACTAATTCTTACCATGACTTTGAATCTATCCGAACAATGCTTAGCAATCTCAGTGAACCATTGAAATATTAAACTCTCCGGAACAATGATCAATGTTGTCTTCAAACATCTTTGCTCTCCAGTCTTCGAAAAACAATTTGGACACATAAACGATTCGTCTTTTGAAGTTTTGAAATTCCATCCGCACGCAGAAGCTGAGCAAAACTGCTCACATACTCGACAGACAATCGTTTTTCCAGTGAACGTTTCATCTACATCGTACCGAACCATTGTCGTTATTCTTTTTGCATTTTTCTGAAAACTCATTTCAGATGAAGATCTAATTATCAGAATTTCATACCATTTCATTGTAACTAATTTCAGCGATTCGGACTTGTTCATGAATAGAATAATTGGACATTTGCTCTTCAGCCACGTCTTCTTGGGGTGGATTCGATGAGTCTTCGATTTCCACTATTCCATCTCTTTGATGTGAAGAGATGAGTGAAAGTACTTGAACAGTTTTACCAAGACCCATTTCATCGGCAAGAATTCCACCTTTCAAAGTAGTTTTCTTCAATAACGCTGACAGTTGTTGATGATCGAGCTTTCTTCGTGTTACCGCTTTCAAGAATGGATAGTAGAAACAAGATGAATCGGTTAGAAGACTGGAAAAGATATTTGAATATTCTATGTATTCCAGTAGATTATGATCATTCAAAGAACGAAAACTGACCTATGACAACAGTATATCCATTCCAAATTAAGGTCGGCAGCATCTTTCGCTTCTCTATAAACCATCCATCGAACTGTATCTTCTTGGTATGGCATCAATTGAAAATTTAGATCTTTCACACTGAAAATATGAATTAACAAGATTCCATCTCATCAAAAACTTACTCCAGTTTGAAGTTTGGAACAACTTCGTCCGATTTTGCTCTAATTTCTCCATAACTTGCATAAAATAACTCGAAATTCATTTCTATTCCTCGTCGTTTCAAAATGATATTTTGACTTTCGTAGTCCATCTTCAAATATTTTTAAAATTAACTTTTGTCGAATTAAATTCATCAAATCACCGTTTCATCATTTTTTCCTTCGATGATGATTGTCAATACGTTCTGTTCATTTCGTGTGTAGTATCTACTTAGATTAATATAATCATTGATCGTATTGAGCACTCTTTCACGTAGAAGATAGAAATCAATTCTTATACGTTTGGAAGAAATCACTTGATAAGTCAGAAAGACTCCAGTGGTAACAACTCCACTGAAATTAAAATTACTCAATTGATGAAAGAATGCCACGTGTTATTCACCTTTGATTCTTACTGATCTGGTAAAGAACCCAATGTTCTGGATTATCTTCGAACAGACGTTTGACGAATCTTCCTGGATAATATGACCGGATTCCTTTCCATGGACTACTTTTCTGGCGATTGACATGAATATACAAAGACGACTGAAAGATTTAGTTTCTGGTAAAAACTCTATTCTCTCACTTACGGAATCTCCTGTTACTGATCTATAAATATATAGTGTTTCTGTTTTTTTGTTGGGAAAATCGAGTTCCAGTTCTACAGATTTGAGCAAAACATGCTTGTTGGCAGACGGAGATGGAGATCTTTCATCAACAAATCTTATTGAGATCACACGAGATTTCGGAAGTTCTTCGTATATATCATCTTCATCTCTTCCATTTTCTTCTCCATCAGTAAGTATGATTATTTCATCTGAACTGCTTCCATCTCCCGACATTTGATATCTGAATCATTTAAATATTAAAGGTAGAAGATATCTTACTGGATTCCCAATAAGTATTGATTTTTTCATGTGAAATAAGAACTTGAAATCGAAAATATGGAAAGTGCAAAACATGAGTCACAGCTGGACAGAAAGTATTCTGACTATTCATTGCAGGAACACAGATGAAATAGATGATACGCAGGAGGAGAAAGAAAATGCTTTCCGTCCTTTCGTCTTCTCGGCCACCCTCGGAGATGCCCTTCTCCTCTCCTCTACATTCCCTCCTCTCATACATAAAGGGTCCCTAACACCATTCAACAGAACATAGAAGAACAATGATATGCAAAGTAAGAACAATAATTGAGAAAAGAGAGAGAAGTGTTTCGCAAGGTTCTCTTATGAGAGTGCACTTAATCGATCATGAATATAACGTCACTACCATAAAAGGTAACTCAGTGACTACGCTCATTCATGCACCAGAGACACGCCACGCCCACTTCGAGTAAAGATACTACTAACAGACGTCCACTCACTCGGTCTATTATGTTTTTCGTTAGTATCTGCGTTGTCTGTAGATCTACATGCAGAGTGTTGAATGAAATTGGTTACAAGCTCTTTTTTCGCTCTAAGTTCAGCATTTTTTCTTTTGTTCGTAACTATTCAAAATTATGAAAAATCAATTTTTCATTTAAGGGTATTTCTGTCCGTTACCGTATCCTCCGTATCCTTAATTAAGAAAAATTATTCGAGTCCGCCGGTCGCAAAAACGAGCTTTCTCGTCCATCTTCGATTGCTTGTCTGACACTCTCTCATTTTTACGCGCTGTGTTTTCGTATGAAGATTCCGGTTCGTGTCATTCCGCGTGTTTGCTTGGTCAGTTGCTGAACGATTTTCGTCTCTTCACTCTTCTTTTTCAGTCTGTTTTCTCTTATTGATTAAAAATATCTTTTTATCAGATTCAAAACAATCGTTTTTAGATCATGGATTTTTCCACAATGATGAGTGCGGCAAGCAAAAATGCTAAAAAAGCATCACGAGAAGTAGATAGGATACAAGAGGAGGTATCGATTCTCAAAAAAAAGTGCAAAACTTTCAAACAATTACGAAATTTGCAGGTAGATAATGAAAAGAATGAAACCCGTCGTCAGTTGGAAGCAGAAAAACGTGCTAGAATTGAAATACAACGAAGGAAGTTAGAAAAAGAAAAAGAAATTGCTAGAAAACGAAAAGAAAGGGAAGAAGAAGAACGACGGAAAGTATGTATTCTCTCATAAAGATACTTTATTAACTTTAACCTTTTCCTAGAATTTCACCATTCCAAAACGCAATGAAGGCCCTTCATCATCATCTTCTACAGTCAATTCCGCTGCAGTTCGGGCAGTGATAGAACGACAGCGTGCTGAAAAAGAAGCCAAAGAGAAAAAAGCAGAAAGTGAAAAACAAAAACTAATGATTTTACGCATGCAAGCAAATGGTGGAAAAGCAACAAAGAAAATGGGGAAACAATTCGGATTAGATGTCATTGATCTGCAAACCCGATTTGGAGGCAACAATGAGCATTTAGAGGTGCTTCAGAAAAGAAAATACAAAGAAGAGGTATGTACGATATTTTCTAGTTTTTTTTGTTTTTAATACTATCTTCCAGGAAGAAGCCGATATGGAAGCTGACAGATATCGATCTGGAGTTTATAAAGCTTTAGCTGCAAAGCAAAAAAATGAGAGCGCACTTCGCAATACTGTTCAAGGTCCTCACAGAGTTTCAACAAGTAAATCAAACAGTTTAGCCGGCCTATGTTCTCGACACGAAAGAACGTACGTTTTTTACTTTTGAATTTAGAAATGTTTTCCTATCGCTTACAGAAGAGATACCTTTTCTCCACCTAAGGATGGCAAGAAAGCTCCTGAACGTCGAGAGCCTGTAGTGGAAAAGAAAAAAATTCAGGCAGCTGCACCCATTGATTTCAAGTAGGTTGCAAAATTTCAACTTTTCCACATCATTCTATTTCAGAAGTCTCATGGCAGCAGCAAGTAGTATCTCCGAAGGAAAGTCAGTTAACTTAGATCACCTTCAAGCCAAGCCTGCAAAATCAGTAGTTTCCCAGCAAAAGTGAGAATTAAATTTGAAAAAAATCAACCTTGAACTCGTTATTCAGATCTTCATCGAATGGTCAGAAATCCGGATTATCGACTTCTGAACGTGAAAAATTACGGGAGAAAGAGAGAATTAGAGAAAAACAAGAACGACAGCTAGAAGCAGAAAAGTTGAGATTAAAGGAGAAGGAAAGAGAGAGGTAATTGTTAAATGAACTGTCTCATCGACCCAACTATGATATATCAGAACACGCGCAGCCGCCGCAGCAGCTCATAAAACATCTACATCGAAGAACTTATCTCAACAAAATCCATCATCTTCAAACGGTCACAGTGCTCCTCCTAGGAAAGAGTAAGTATTGTTTTGTTTTTTAAGGCCATCCACTCATTAGAAAACTAAAAAATTCAAATTTTGATAAAACCTTCGGATTTCAGAGTACGAAAGCCATTTACAAAAGGTCCCACTCCGCCACCACTCATTCCTGCCGCCGTGCCTGGTAAAAAGTATCTTCCAGGAGATGTTAGATACAAAGAGCAACAGGCACTGATGAAAGCTATTGCTTCAGCACCTGGAAGTTCTCGGAATGTTCCTTCATCTTCAAATGGTTCTAACAACAGTGAGTATTTTGTACCACATAAGCTTCATGCTCAAGTGATCGTTTCAGAAGATCGGATCCAAGCTGTTCGTGACGCGGAACGTCAACGTGAGAAAGAACGATTGAGGAACAAAGCACTGAAACGAGCTCGTGAAGAGCAGGAAAAGAAAGAATACGAAAGAAGTAAAAAGATGCAAAAAAGAGCAGATGGTCCATCATCATCGTCTTATGCTTCGTCATCTTCGAAAAACAAAGAGATGAAACCAAGCTATGAAGCTCGTCGAATGGCAGAACTCCGAGAGCAACAAATGAAAGAAAAGGAGAGGAAGAAAAAGAAAATGATGGCTAAAGAAAGAGAATCACGTGGAAGTGGAAGCTTTTATAGAGGTGGAGATGATTATAGTGATGATGATGAAGTAGATGAGGACGATGTAAGTTTATTTGTAAATCCAAATGTTTTCATATAGATTGTATTTCAGTATGATGACGAGGATGACTACAGTGACATGGATGATTTCATAGATGACACTGATATGGGTATGGATGGTATGAATCGAAAAGATTTCGAAGATACCTTAAGGTTTGTGAACAATAACTAGCTGATGCTCAGATTAAATCAACAATTCTTGTACAATCCATTTTCATTTTTTTAGAATGGTCAATCGAAAGTATGATACTGACAAGTGGTCTCGCCGCGAAAAGATGATATCTGAACGTGATATGCATTCTGATTTCCGGCGGATTCAAACCGAAGAAAACTTTTCGAAGCGTGCTGGTTTTATGGAAGATCTTCAAGAGGCGTCAAAAGGAAGATCTGTCAAATTATAAATTGTTTATTCGTCAATTTTTTTTCATATTCAATCCTTTTTTAGTTTCTTTTTTGATTACAATTTTAAAATAGTCTAATATTCTAAGTCCCCGTATTTCACTGTACTTTCAATAATTGTGATAGATATATCAATTCCGATGCTCCTTTCAAAACAATTCCATTTCCAGTTAAGTAATAATTTTACATAATTTTATTGAATATCACATCCCTTCTACATTTTTTTATAATAAAGAAAATTTATATTTTGAAATTGGGTATTCATGAAACTACATTGGGTACACTGCCCACAAGTAATTTTTCCGAATAAAATATGAAGTCTGAAGAGCAATTCTTTCAGAGAAAAAAAACATCTGTACAAAAATGTATGTAACGAGAATAGGAATAAGATTAATGGGGAGGCAGGTATGATGAGTTGTCTCTTAAGTTATTTCTGAATTAACATTTACCTGTCAGACTGATATGATCAGAATACAAACCAGTCGGCTGACACCGCCTTGCGGCTGCGCCGCGGTAGTTCTAAGCAGCAGCCGACTTCTCGCGGGTTCCGCCGCCCACTATACTTTTCATGTAAAAACATATACTGTCGAAAAACAGCTCTAGATGTCTTCAAAGTAAACATTTTAAAAAACTGAAAAGACGGGCATCATCTCGGACAAATTCTCTATCGATCTATATAAGTTTTGTCAAAAAAAGTTTAAGGGCGGATCCGCTAGGGCTTGCGACCAACAGACACACACACAGACACACGGAATCTTCTGATTGTTATTAGTAAAGATACTTCCAATAACCCGTTTCATTGAATTGCAGTGCTTTCCGACTTATTCGCTTCAATATATCTCATTTCTTAAGGCTGGTCCCGTCGTTCTCCTCCAAAACCTCCAATCCCTTCACCGATCAAATCGGAGGCTATATCAGAATTATCACCGACTACAAAGATGCTGCTCAACAGTCGCCGGCGGCAGTCAACCAATCACTTTGGACGAAAGAAAAGAGAAAGAAGGTGTGTGTGTCAAGGGGCTACATTTTAAAACATTGATCCCACCGATTGGAGCCATCCAAACTCCAAGATACAAATTGTATAGTGGAGGTGGGAACAGAGAACATAGGTGATGGGAAGATGAGTACGGCATTTTTAATCGGATAGAAAATGTAAAAGTATTTGACAGATCAGCGTTTAGGTACGAATTAGAAGTGTTAAGATGGATTATAGAAGCGACGGTTACTGTAATTGACCTTTTCTTATTTCTCAGATTTTGAAATATTATTTCCTCACTATTATCAGTGTGTAGGCGGCAGAAGATATTCAAATAGAAATCAAAAAAAATCATCATCATTTTCAAATATTTAAAAATGTCTTCCTCATTCCTGTGGGTACAAAGTGCTGTCTGTTAGACTTTTCTATCTACATTCCCTTCATTCCAACTCTCTTTCATTCACTCCCACATTCAATTCCATCTGCTCTCAGGTCGAATCCATTCGCTTTTTGTTTTCTTTTGAGTACAGAATGCACTCAATGCACCCAGAGCTTTCCCTCTTTCTTCAACATTTCCGCCTTCCCATTTCTCTTCTCTCTAGCCTTCCGTGCGTGCGTCGTTTCCACAGCTTTTGGGCGCTTTTTGTGTTGAATGTCTCATTTTTCGAGGGAAAGAGGAGGCATTGAGTGTCTGTCCCCGACTGGTGGCACCCTCAATTCCACATGCTTTTCACATTGACCGGTACTTTTTTCTGTGTGTTTATTTTAGGTCTCTTCTGCAGTTTCTTCTCTAATTCCTAACTTTTAAAATCAGTTTCTTAATTCGAAGTTTGAAAGATTCGGTTTCTGAATTGCTAGAACAAAATGAGTCCTAGAATTCATCTCAGATCAGAATGAACCAAATTTTGAATTCGAATGATTCTACTTTCTTCCTTACTTGCTGCCAAAAATGTTAATTCCTTTGAACTTTTCAAACTACACGATCATAAAAGTTTCAGGCGATATACTTTTGAAGTTCGAAAAAAAGGTGTGAAACTAATAAAACACGCCATTTTCTCATAAATTCAAAACCATAAAATGCTCCATTTCACAAGAACAGAAAAAATTTACGATTCTTTTCAATCTTATGGCCGTAAAATATTCCCACGTGCTCATAATGACCTTATAATCTTCTTACTGATAAAATCAAAAACTCTGACTCCGCCCCTTTTGTAATCGTTTTTTCGGAATTCGAATGATAATACAGATTATCAGATGAGAAAAGAGATGACATGGGGTTAGGTACATAAGGACCGGGAACTGATCGAAATGAACGAGATTGATGGGAACGAAAAGCTGCAATTGTTTTCTTTTTGTCTTTTTTCATTTTCATCAATGTCAAGCTGTCAGGAAGTATTTTTCTTCTTAAGATGAATCCAAATCTTCTTCTCCTTCTATTGGTCCTCCTCAGAATAATCTAAAATTGAACTTTCTAAACCAACAAAACAAGCTGAACTGCTCTGATCTAATCATCTCTTCGAGAGAAAACGTCCGTAGAATGGAGAAAAGATTGTGGGGGAATCCCCTTAGAACTCTTGAGAGAAGCTGCTAAACGAGAAGAGAAGAGATATGAAGTCGAAAGAAAAGAGCGACAGAGCTGGTTTTCCCTTTTTGTTCTCTAACGCACTTTTCCTATCTGCCTCCGACCTTTCTAGGAATTCGAACACCAAAAGCGTGAATCTCCTCTACTTGACACTCTCTTTTCTATCTTTTTCCCTGAAAAAATGGATTTTTGTTCATTTCATTTCTAATATTTTCGTATTAACTTTTTTAACTCGATATGTGCTTTGCATATTTTACTCAAAAACATAACGTTGTATTTACTCGTTCATCTTTCTCGTTTCGTCATTTTTTCTCAGGTAAATTCTTGATTACTCATAGGAACTTTTGCTCTTTTGATTCCTCTCTTTGGTAGGCGAAATTCACAAAAACGGGTGATTCTATGAAATGATTATGTAATTGAATGACACGAGAATACCGAAAGAAATGAAACGTTTCTATCAATAAAACAGTAGGAATGGCAGCTACCGGATACCTTTTCCGGGAAGAATTATCACATATTTCTATCTTTTCTTAGAATCATCATAAGTTCTAGAAATGTTTTTCGGATTCATTTCGTAAACATGTAATAATCTTCATTGAAAATAAATCTATATTTGGACAGTTGAAGATTTTGACTCATGACTCTCCGTCTCTTCATCTCTAACACTCTCTAACCCCCTTCTTTTGGCTTCCACCCTTCCGTTATCTGTCTCCTCCTTAGAACTGAACTCAACTGAGTATCAAATGATTAGGCTCCGCCCAACCAGCTTTTCGTCGAAAGGAAAGTGACTAGAGCCGTGTAGTTTAGCTCAGTCAAACAGCTCCTAGATTCTTCTTTTATATATATATATATTGAAAATAACTTTTCACTTAGAATATTCATCAAACTTCTCTTTCAGACCTTCTATCTTCATTTGCTGCTCTCTTCCCAATTCAAAGCTCTTTTGCTGCAGCAATGGGTCCATCACCAGTTTGGTGTGAAGGAACTCTTCTTCATGCCGTTCAACTTTCTGGTCTCTTTCCTGATTGCAAAACTTTCGTGGATATGCCACTGAAAAATGATGCAGGTAAGGCAATATTTTCCATTTTCTCCCCTCAAAATGAAAACGATTATTTGAAAGGCAGAGATTATTTTAAACCATTGAACACTTTTTATTTTTAGTGTGTTAGCACTGTAGTTATTTCTCGGAAATCTTAGAATTCTCAATTATCCAAAAAGCATTGAACACTTTCGTTTTCCATTCATATCCGCCGAGAGCCCCCGTTGGCTCTTGTTCACGTGAACTGCTTGTGAGAGGGAGCAGGACGAGCGGAGAACGGATGGATGACAGAGAACACAAAATGAAAAAAAAGAGAAAAACGACTTGTTTTTCTTCCTCTTTGCGGTTAGAATAGAAATCACATCTGGAGAGAAAGATGAGATTAACTGGATACTGTAGTAATGGAATATATGAATCATCTCTATATTTAGAAGCAACACTCATCAAATGGAATTCTTTAATGGCTCTTACTCCTATCACAAATGACGTCTTAGCTCTTTTCCTACGGGAAAACTTTGATGAACCAGAAGGAGAACTTGAAGAATGCGCACCGAAAGATTGGCTTCCAATGGTAAATTCCTGAATGAGTGACGACAAACAAACAATGAGAATGGACGTTTCAGACTGATCAATTCGGTGATATCGTAGATGAAGATTATAGAAAATTCGCAGCAGCTCTTCATGCAAAATGGCCAACATTATATAGAAAAGTAGGATTAGTCATCTGAATGACAAATCATATTTCTTGTTTTTCAGATTTCAAAGAAAGTAAGAGTGAATCCAGAAAAATATTCAATTATTCCAGTTCCAAATCCGTTTGTTGTTCCAGGTGGAAGGTTTGTTATTCTGGTGTTGAAAGACAAAACAATGATGATTTCAGATTCCGTGAAATGTATTATTGGGATTCATTTTTCACAATTAAAGGGCTCATTGCATCTGGAATGTTGACTACTGTACGCGGAATGATTGAAAATATGATCTATTTAGTTGAAACGTATGTTTGATTTCATATTTCAATCATCTTCAATTCAATGATTTCAGATATGGATTCATTCCGAATGGAACTCGTATCTACTATCTCAACAGATCCCAACCACCTCTTCTCACTTGGTGTGTAAAAGCATATTATGAAGCGACTGGAGACAAAGAATTTCTCAGAGAATCACTCCCAACACTTCGGAAAGAGGTTCGTTTGACTTCACACGACACCCGTAGATTTTATGGTTTTTCAGTTGGCATTCTTCCAAAAACACAAATCATATCGGTTGCCTGAATGGAGTGCTCCACTCTATAGATTTGTCGTTGAAACGACTCGCCCACGTCCAGAATCATATCGAGAAGATTTAGAAAGTGCTGAACACTTGGATACTTTCGAAAAGAAATGTACTCTTTGGGGAGATTTGGCCGCAGCCGCCGAAAGGTAAATGATGATTGAATACAATTGAAATGAACTCTTTTCTTCTTTTTCAGTGGTCGTGACTTCTCATCTCGATTCTTTGCCGTTCATGGACCATATGCTGGACAATTGGCAAGTACCAGAACATCTCAATTGATTCCTGTTGATCTGAATTCTATCATCTGCGGAAATATGAAAACGTTGAGTGAAATGTATGCAGAGTGTGGAGAAACAGAAGAATCACAGTATTACTATAACGAACATCGACTACTGAGATCTACAATTCGACAAGTATGTTAACGCATTCAAAGATTTTTCCTCTTCAAATAAATGCTTCAGGTTCTTTGGAATGAGGAGCATAATTGTTGGTTTGATTACGATCTAGAAGAAGGAACACATGCTTTGAGCTTTCACGATACCAACTTTTTCCCAATGTATTGTGACAGTTATCATGAGGATCTTGATTCGCAAATGGTAACATATATTAAACACACATGCAAAATTCAAATTGTGTTTTCAGATTGTCGACTATTTGACGTCATCTGGAGTTACCAGTTTCCCAGGTGGAATTCCAGTTTCTCTGGTTAATTCTGGAGAACAATGGGATTTCCCTAACTGTTGGCCTCCAACCACTTGGGTTCTTCTTGAAGGATTACGGTAACTTTGATACGAGTAACTTCTTTTTTATACAAATTGTTTCAGAAAAGTCGGCCAAGAGCAATTAGCATTGAGTTTAGTAGAGAAATGGGTTCAGAAGAATTTCAATATGTGGAGAGCCAGTGGAGGACGTATGTTTGAGAAGGTAAAACCGATCTGGTGACAACTAAAACCATCAATTCTGTGTTTCAGTATAATGCCGTTTCGCCATGTTACAAAGTAAAAGGAGGTGGAGAATACGTAATGCAAGAAGGTTTTGGATGGACAAACGGAGTTGTTCTTGATTTTTTGAAGAATTATGGATCTCAGATCAGATGGAAAGTATATGAATCATGCGAATGCTGTGACGTCACTCTATCAAGAACTATCACAAAACCATCATCTCCAGTTCCATCATCTTCTTCCACTGCCCGTTTGTTTGCCAGCGATTTGACGCAAACGCCGTCTGTCGTTTCACTCCAATCAATGCTCTCGGATACTTCAATTCAGAATTAAACTTCAGTGTCCGTTACAATTTTGTCCCTTCATGCGGTTCTTCTTTTTGAATGAGTAAATTATTTTTAGTAATAAAATTACAAAGTGATTTCTTTTTTTTTAAATTTGTTTCCGAAATCGGAACAGTTGAAACTAAGAAAATGGCAGTACTGAATGCAGTGTCTCGCAATCTCACAACAGATGTATTCAAGTATTACTGTAAATCCAACTGAACGAAATGCGGTTTATTTTGAGGTTATCTTTTCTTCACGTACCTTCGAACTACAATTTATGAACATTGGCCGAATGTTCCAACCCTCAAGACATATACTTTTTCTAGTTTGTCAGCTGTAAATGACGAAAAAGGGATTTTCAGTGAATAAACTCTATTCCTTTATTCAGTTTTACTTCCTTGTTCACTTTAATAATCTCAATATTCTGATGTTCATTATAGGTATCTTCGTCACGTTTTTCTTGAAAAACACTGAGAAAACGAGCTCACGTGTACATTGATTTCTGTTGCAGTTCTTGAAATGATTCTGAAAACTCTTCGTATTGTCTTTCCAGTCTAGACATTCTGTTCAGCAAAATTGACGAAATGGTTGAGGAATATAAAATTCTGTTCATTATGATGTTTGGTTTCCAGATTTTCTCTTTCTTTTAGACTTTTGTGATCATTGTTTTTAAGTAATCGGAACCGGATATAAATTTCTTGTTGAAACGAAACGGAAGAACTTTCCGTTTTTTTCATTATGAATTGACAGCAAATTCTATAAAATTTCGATTTATATCACAAATAAAAGTTTATTTGATAAGAGTTAGCAGTGAGATCGTCCACAATGATAAATACAAATTTTTAAATTATAGTTTAATAGAATATTTACAGTATTATAGTGTCTAACGAAAGAATAAATTCTACAAAATTTGAATTGAAAACCTCAAAATACAATATGAAATAAAATTATTGAATAGTATCTAAATATCCAGTACGAACACTGAAGATATCAACTCTGAAATGCATATGACGATGAAAGTTTTGTTGTTGAGACAAACAGACCGTGCCTCTTCTTTTTAACGGCCAACAGAATTTCTTGATTTGAGAGTAAAATGATTCCACTGAAATTTAGAAGAATAGATTCAAGAATACATATTTAAGCAATACTAACCCTTCAAATGCCAACATAAATGCCCATAAACTTGCATCCAAAAACAATAAAATCTTATTTTCGATGAGAGGAGCAGTTATATGATAGAATATCAAAGCAACACTCATTGAGAGTCCTTGAAAGAATGATTGACGAATGAAATTCAATTCTCTTTGTCTCTGATCTTTTGATTGTCGAATTCCAGTTGTATCAGAAACGATTCGATGCAGTTTTGCTGCTTTGTAAGCTGCCAGCAAGTTAAAAAACAACGTGGCACCAACCAATCCAATATTGAAAATAAAGTCACAATACCATGTTAACTTGTTGCAATGATCATCTTCTGGATATGAGAATATCCAATATTCTGGTTCAAAATACAGATAACATCCGAGAATTTCATAGAATGTGACACACATTGAAACTGCTACAACACATGCAAAGTTTCTGAGGAAGTAAGTATTGAAACTCGAGAAGATTCGATCGTAAGCAAAGATCATGTAGACTGCACAAAAACGATTCAGAGAATTGAAAAAGTTCAATTGAGCGGCAATTTCATAAATAATCATTGACAATGTTCCAACGTAATGAGAGTATTGATATGGAACTTTTAGCATTCTGTAAATAAAACATTTGTTTTGATAGAAGAATATTCTCTAGTCTTCGTCTATTTTCATTTTGAGTCCTCTTAGTTCCTGATCAGAGAAATGTCTGATGAGAGAAAATAAATAAATTGAAATGTATTCTGTTGTTTTTCGTCTAGATTTCTAATATTAAATAACCCAAAATTTCAAAATTCTTCCAGAAAAAATGCCAATAAAAGGATGTTTATAACTTACGTGAATTGGAGTGGACTAACGAAAAGAAGGAATAAAATACACATTGAAATATTACAAATTGCTTGATTTTTAGTAATGATTCCGAAAGAACTTCTCATTGAACTCAGTTTTCTTGCCGTCATTAAAACGATTATATTTGTGATCAATCCGAATGTCATCACCTAAAAAAGGAGAGAAATGAGAATCGAACGAATGAAATTGAACTTACGAAAACAGTTATCATTGAACTTATCCATCTATCGGACATCATTTTGAATGAAAATAGATGAAAGTTATTCTGAGAATGAAAGATTTTAGTCTAGAATGGTTAGAAATTGGAAATCAGAAATAATATGAGTTTTTGTAGCAAATTTTGTAATTAAATGGAATACAAAAGTAATGAAGAAAGGACAAAACTAGAAAGAAAAAGCAGTTTGCACTATGCATTTTTTGTTTTTTCGAGTGCCTTCGAATGGAGAGAAAAGCAGTTTTATGAAAGGAGATGCTCGAATAATTTCATTTTCTTACTGATCTTTTCACAGTAATTTGAGCATTTCGAACTAAAAATCAGAATGATTTCGAGAAATTCAAAGTGCAAAGACGGTGTGAATTGAGTTGGAAACCGTCACGTGGCATTCAATAATTTTATTTTAGAGATCACAGAAAATGAAAAATCAGTTATCAGAATCAAATAGAGAAAACATTTCTTAAGAAAACTGATTCCCTTATATCAGAAAACATGATTCCCATTTGATCATTTAAATATCGGAATAAGATAAAAATGAAATGAAGATTAACAGAAAAGGAAACTCTTTTCTTTGGGAAACAAAAGAAGAAACTTCGTCATTCGGAATTCTCAGACAAAAGAAAACAAATGAGGAATTCATCTGAAAAGTTCTTTTTGATCATATGAACTTCCTCTGAATCTCAAGAAGTTTGATGTCGGATCGTGAGAGAAACTGATAGACTTCAAAAGGAAAAAATGATTAAGATACATTCTGATTCGAAAGAATTCTCTCAACCGACACTTTCTGCTTCTTGATCATTAATATATGCATATGTCTTGATTTTTCATTTGACTTTTCACTCTGAAGATTTCTCATATACTGCTCATGATACTTTTGACGTAAAGGGTTTAGAAGAAGGATGCACATGACTAATCAATACTAATTCGTTTCTTAAGAAATGACAAATAAAATGAAATGTTGCCAGAAGGAAAAAAGATTCTTCCAGAAGTCAGAATATCGGAGTCTCCTGACACCCCCCGACACGTTTTTCTCTTTTTTGAGACAAAATTCTTCTGATTTTTTTGCAGTTGGAATCAGTTTCCGTCTCGATCAGAACAAATGAAAAAAGAATGAGAATCGGCACGTTTTGAGGGTTGATTGTCAGTCTTCACTAGGACAGAAATAATATTTTCTAGTTTAGATTCAGATATTTTCAATTACGAAGGTAGTTTATTCATAAACAATGTACTGTCTTTGGGAAATGAGTTGAAAACCAAGTCAAATGACATAGTCCAAAGCGTCTCGATAAGAAATGTGGAAGATGGGCGGAGCTATTAGAATTTCAAAGTTAGGGACTTCTGAGAAATCAGTGAAATAATATCAGATATGGGATGAAACTTTGTTTTAAAACAAGAGAAGTATCAAGAATACTTGAGAATACAGAGGAAGGTGAAGGAGAAAAGTGAAAAAAGTGGAAAAAACTACTGTCGGTTCTAGAAGAATATTTGACTCTTGGCTCCTCCCACTTCTGACCTCACAAGAAATCATTGGTACACAAGCAGTGACGGGAGCTAAAATCAAAGTTTCGACACAATTATTTGAACTGAAAACAACGTTAATCGTGTTGTTTTAATAAAATGAAAAGTGTATTAGAACACTAAAATAAAAACAAAGTGATCATTCAATATATATAGAACGACTAGATTTATATGTATATTTACGGAAATGATGGTATCAATCGAAGAAGTAAGCTAATTTATTTCAGGAAATGATAGGCAGAAAGTTATTAGAAAAGAGACCGTAGTAGTCTAAAGACTTTCTTCTATTCATGGTTTCTATAAAACGATTTGAACATTAAGAAAACTTTCGGAATCTTTCTGGATGAAAACTTCTCATTTTATTCTCAACTAACCATGAGCAACCAATTCAGGAGGAGGAACTACTGTAATGAATATTTGATTTCAATGGTAAATGAGGTCTATAGAAGAGAAAATGTTCGATTCAACGCCATCTTTCCTTATTTTTAAAATATGTCACAATGACGTATTTTTGACAATCTTTTGATTGAAATTTCTGTTTTTCCACCATACAAAACCCTCTGAATAGTCGTTAAAAATGATTTTTCGAACAGTTTAGTCATCCGATTTACTAGAAATCTACGTGATACTCGCATGGATATGTTCGAAAGCAGGTGGAATAAAACAGAAAAACAAAGCCTTCGTTTCAGGAATAATCTACAGAAAACTGACGAGTCTACAGCCTATTCTGGAGAATAACATGAGAGAACTGATTCGAAAGAACTCGAAAACAAAAGTAAGTTTCAGAAGAATATCTAAAAAAAAACTGAAGAACGAGATCTGACGAATAGTTTTTATAGAAAACAAAGAGAGAAAGACCAAAAACTCTTTGTATATTTTGATAATGTCGTCAACATTGATGACGACGAATTCGTAATTTCGCGTGGGTGAAGAAAGAAAAGGTTCGGTACGCATTGAAATAGTTTTAAAATTTTCGTTCGAGACACTGCACTCTTCGAATTATTTCATGCTCTATTGATATTTCATACGATAGAGAATATTGAGATTTTATAAGAATTCAACAGAACTTTTTTGAAATAGAGAAGATAAGGGCTTCAGTTTTCCAGTTATTACTACATCTCTGATAAAGTTCTAAACCACTTTCATAAATTGCTCATTTCATTAGATTTCGCACTACACAAATCGAAAAACGATAGGTATAATGCAATTTTCTCTGCAGAAAATTCACGGACTCCACACAGAATAGTAAATCAGGACTTATTTCTGTAGTTTTGTAGTCTGCACTGAAAGTATTTTGTTCTAATGATGTCCATTGTTTATTTTCTAAATAAGTGTTTAAATGACATTTGCTTCTTAGTGTTCTAGGAATACGAGTTTGAGAATTGAATCGAAGAAAAACTAATTTGTGCAATGAAGATCAATCACGAATGCAGACGAAGCTAATTCTGAAAACATTTCTTATTTCGTTTGAAATCAATTTCTGAGTTCAACTGACCACTTTTCTTCTGTTTGATCAATGCGAAAATTTCTCTGTTAGACAGTAATATTATGCCTCTGAAAAACAATTAAATGTCTCAATTATAACTTTTTCTAAGAGTTGTTACCCTTCAAATGCCAACATAAACGCCCATAGACTCGCATTTAAAAATAATAATATCTTATTCTCAATAAATGGAGCAGTTATGTGATAAAATATCAATGCGACACTCATGGAAAGTCCTTGAAAAAATGATTGTCTGATGAAATTCAAATCTCTTTTTCGTTGATTTGAGACTACACTTTGAGGCAAAAAACTGACTCTTCTATGTAGTTTTCTGGTTTTGTAAGCAGCCAAAAGATTCAGAATCAGAGTTAATATGACGAGTACAATGTTGAAAATGAAGTCGCAATACCAAGTCAAACGGGTGCAATGATCTGATTCCGGATACGAAAATATCCAATATTCTGGTTCAAAATACAGATAACATCCGAGGATTTCATAGAATGTGACACATATTGTAATTGAAATCAAATAGGCAAAGAAAATCATGACGTGCGTTTTGAAGTTAGAAAATACTCGATCATAAATGAAAACAGTGTAAACAGCAATGAATCGATTGATTGCATTCATCAGATTGAGTTTAGCAGCAGACTCAAATATTATCATTGAAGTTAATCCAACAAAGCGAGATGACTGATAGGAAAGCTTGATATCACTGAAAAATCATTACACGCTCATTTATTTATTCTGTTCATTCTATATTTGAGTTATGTTCTATTATACAATTATGCTCACTGAAAGAGGTATTTCAAACTGACCTCAATTGCAGTGGACCAACAAAAATCAAAAATAAAATACACATAAGAATATTACAAATCGTCTGATTTTTTGTAATTATTCCAAATGAACTTTTCATTGAATTCATTTTTCGAATTGTTGTGAAAACAATTATATTTGAAACGATTCCAAATGTCATTATCTAAAGAAACACGAACTCATTGCCAGCGGAACATCTGAGGATGAACTCACAAAAACAGTAATCAAAGAGTTGATTAGTTGATATGACATGACTCTCGGCTTTTGAACAGATAAGATATCAAAGAGAATATTATGTATTCAAACAAACTATACTGGAAACTTCAAAGTTCTGATAGACTTTAAATTAGTATTGGATCTGAAATTAAATGAAAATAAAGTGAAGTCGCAACTAGAAAAAAAATGAAAAATGCAGAAACTCAAATATTCTGAAAGAAGTCACAAATATCGGGAACTCGTAAAGAGATCAAACTTCTGATTTCTTTCGAATGGAAAAGGTTGTATTTCATGGAAACAGGTGCTGCGAATGTCTCCAAACAAATGTGGAAATGACATGTTTCAAGGTAGACACTTCAAAACGAATGTGATTATTGAAAGTTATTCTGGGATCACCAATTTAATTTTTAATGTTGTCTTCAAGCAGAAAACATAATAACCTGGTATTTTAAACTGTGATTTCAGGGTTTTTTCTTTGAAAGTTGCAACCTAAAAACATCAGTTCCAATGGGAAGAAATTAAGAATTCATTCTCAAAAAAGTGTCCAAATGATCTCTGAAATAACGGAAAACCATTTATATTACATTACAGAAAACTACGCACAACTTCTTTCAGATGTCCATGTTTCCAGTTTTCATTCGATTATTTCACCAATGAATAACACATTCCCCACGTTCAAGTTCATCCATCTTCGGTTCTACAGATGTATCCAATGTACTTTGTGTTTAAGATAAGGAGAGGCAGTACTTGCATGAGATTATCTTGTCTTCAAGCGTCATCAACCGATTTCCGGCAGAAAATAGACGGAGAATGAATTCAGGAACTTCATTCTCGAAATTAGTTTCCCGCTTTTTGTTTCCGAATACTCTAAGAGTTTGACTCTTCTTAGTTTTATACCGTATCACTAAACGGATAATCCATATGAGAAAAGTGTTTTTCCATGCCAATGAAAGTACTTAAACGGAACCTGCATAGATTCCAAAAACAAAAAAAAAACTGAACAATGAGGAAGAAAATTGGCTATTTGCACCCGGACAAAACGACTGGAATGCGAGGAAAAACAATACAAAGTTTTCCTGAAAAATAAGATTTTCATCTCAATTCAAACTCTTGTCTCTTGATTTTCAATACTTCCAGTTTATTCGTGGTTTCGATAAAAATCCTTTTCGAACTTTATCGTTTTCTGACGAATATTCCACATGGTTTCGAACATTTTTTGTTATTTTTTCTCCGAATTTTAAATTATTTTTTCATTATGTCTACACCATTCGAAGAAGAAGAATTAATTCAATTCCATTATTTTGAATGAAAACGAAAATAAATATTCAAAGAAAACGTCCTCTCGAGAACAGTTTCGGCATTTGATTCAGTTCTAAAAGCTCCAATTTTTCTGATCAATGAACCCAAAAGTTGGAAAAAACATCCGAAAAAACACGAATCATTGAAAATATTCGATCTGAAAATTGTATATTTTTAGGTCGTCAATCGAGATCGAAAAGCTCAAAAATTGTTTTTTTTTGCTGTTGTTCTCTTCCATTTTTTTATTGGTGATGATCCGTTTCAAAATCTTTTTTTGTGTCAAAAACCACCAAAAAAGCACGAGTTTTCAGATTAGAAAGTACTAAGATTATGTGATCGAGAAGTGCTTTTTGAGCGGAAAATGAAGAATTTTAATTTCAATTTTTTCATTTTCAAACGAATTCGTTTCTGAGGACTTTCTTTCATTCGACGAACACTTTTTTCTATTTTTATTCATGTTCTTTAATTCTTTCAAAAGTCCTTTCATTCGACAGATATCATTTGTCTTCTCACCCGTATTCGGTCATTTGAAAATGAGAATTTTAGATTAATTACATTTCAAAAAAAGCCAATTAAGCGTATTGTTTGTTGTTGGAATTTCCTGTTGAAACGGGAAAAAACAGGTGAAAACCCACTCAATTGAGCATTGAAATGATCACCTTCCGAGAACAAAGGGCACAACGTTTCGATGAAAAATGGAATAGTCAGAAGATATAAACATAAATTAAGTTCCAAAGAATTTCGAAATTTCAAAATTCAGAAATCACCAAGAACCTTCTATCCTCTTCTTCTTTCTTTCTTCTTCTTCAGTTGTAATTAGCACATGCTCCGTCTATTTTAATTTCATATTTTGATCTCTTATATTTCTCCCAATATTCAAATTTTAGACTTCAGACCGCCCGTCTACTGCTCACCACTAGTACTACCACTCAAACCGATTATTAAACATTATTTTAATAGAAACGGAATTTTTTCTGCAAAATTTTTGGGAAATGGATCTTTCTCTTTTTGAGTTATTTTTGCTGCTCTGAAGATGAAAAGATAATTGAAGAGTGGAATTTTTCTTAGTTTTTTGAGTTTTTTGGTGACTTGATGGCTGAGTCTTATCACCTGATTTACAGAAAAGAGGATAACCTCTCTTTTCTTCATTCCAACTGATCATTTTAATGTTCTCTTGATATGAAAAGAAGCGGAAAAATGAACAAAGTTCGAATATTTCAAAAGTTTTCTCTTTTCAAAAATAAATTTAGAATTTCTTGTTTTCAAAAACGAATATTTGTGTAATTGAGAGTTCTCTGAATATAAAAATACAGAAAAAAGATAATCCAGAGCACTTTTGAATTGAAAATTCGTTTGTCTAACATCAGTTCAATTGATAACTCATAATCTAAAAACACTCGATTTTCACAATATAAAAGCCTTTTTAAAGCCGATGAAGAGGGCGGATGAAAATGAAAATCCTCGACTTTCTGCTTCTTTTATTGACTGAATACTGATAATATTTCGGAAGATTTCACAAGAAAAAACACTTTTTCATTGAATTTTTCCTCTTTTCAAAAACAGTTAAACCAAATGATTCTGTTTCTTTTTTCATTTTAATTCGAAACTCGGAAAACAAAAAAAAACATATGTTTTCATTTAATTGAAAATTATTTGTTTCTTGAGAATTTCGATCCATTATTTGTTCAATTTATCGCAGAAATGGAACACATCTCACAATTCCACGAGAAAAATTAGAATTTTGTCATGTAGAATGATAGAATTATAGACAAAACACTTCTTATTCAATGCTGACGTCTCCATTTAAATCTGGCTGAAATCTCCAAATGAAACCTATAATTTGTTTCAAAACTTCTATTTCTTTCTTTTTTCTGTTATAACTTTTCATTCAAATTCTCTTTTTTTCATCGAAAAAAAAACTTTTTCAATTGGAAGTTAACTTCAGTTTTCGGAAGAATTATTCATGATCATTCAAATATTTTCAGCTCATTTTCAGTCCGTTCTCTTTTTCGTTTCTCATCTTTTCCCTTCATTTCCGTCTTCTTTATTCTACTAGTTTCATCCTTGTTTCTTCTTGACTCCGCCCACTTTTCTTTTTTCTCGGAGAGACTTAGAAGACGTTGACAACGCAGACGAACAAGAAGACAGGAGTCTCTGAAGATTTTTCGTTTATTTCTCGCTTCACCGATTTGAAATTTTTGAATTTAAATTTTTTTTGGAGGTAGACTCTACTTTTCGAGAAGTTTTTCACTTAATTCTTGACCTTTTTTTGGTTGAAGGAAGTGAAAAAATATTCGGAATTTCAAAGGAGGAAACGTACAAAACAAAAGATAAAAACGATTAAGAAGACGTGAAGAATCGAGAAAATTCAGAAGAAATTGACTAAATGAATGGAACAATGGAAGTGGAAACGACGACGCCCGAATATTTTCTGTAAGTTTTTTCCGTTTTCTTTTGCTTTTTTAACATTCAAATTCTATTAAAAAACTGTCGAGTGTTGTTTTGAAATTTATTGTGAACGTGCTTTTTCGAAATTTTATTTCGAGAGACGATAATGATTGGTTTCGTTGAAAATTGGGGGCATAATCTAGTAATTTACAAAATTGTCATTTCTCATTTAGTTTGTTTTCTTTTGACTCTAAATTTGATTTCCTTGAATTCCAATGTTTTGTCCAATGGTTCCTTTTAAAAGTTTTGATTCTTTCTAATTTCTCGAAGCTCTTCTCCAACCTTATAGTTTTCGTTATCTGAAGGCGATTATCTTTTGAAACCTGGATTCTGTATTTCTCAAAACAGTTTATTTTTCACAAGTTTCTGTTTCTGTTGCAAGTTTATTTTTCAATGGAACAGTTTCTGATATTTCCATCCTTTTTCGTGTCTTCTCATTCAAATGAGCAACAAAACAAATATCTGCAGAAAATGATTGTTTCGCGGATAAAAGACTAATTCGTGATATGTTTTAAGTTCAAATCTCATCCAAAAATAAAATGAAAAGAGGGAAGTTTGTAAGTATATTCTTCTTAAAAACACCTCTAGTTTCCCCATTTCTTGACTTGTTAATCCTTCTTTTCGTCTTTTCGATTGTCGTCATCTCCTCTTTTCCATTGACCACTTTTCTGTATTTATTCCTCTCACTCGAAACACATGGAAAAAGAGAGAGAGAGAGAGAGAGAGAGAGAGAGAGAGAAAGAGAGAGAGAGAGAGAGAGAGAGAGAGAGAGAGAGGTGATGATGACATCGATTGACCATCGTTTTTCTTCTTTTTTGGGCCAATGGGAAAAAAGGAGAAAAAGAGAGATGTATGTTTAAGGATTTCCAGAAGATTTGAGATCACTGCTTCTTAGTGGATTTGGGATCAAAAGTAGATCAAAGGAGGGGGACATTTTCTAAAATTAAATGAAAATAGAAGAGAGAAGCTCTATATTTATATTGTATGATCAGGTGGATAACTGGAAGTTTCTTGATCATGATTGAAATGTTTAATGATGGAGAAAGTTCATATAGATCGAGAATGAGCAATGAGATCGACAGATTTCGTTCGATCTAACATAAGAATCGCCAATTCGAGAGGAAAAGTTCGGCAAGCTTTAGGAAACCATACTTTGATTTGTTGGAAGAAACAAATAGAAAAACTGCTTTTCCAAACAAATTAAAATTGAGAAATACCGTTTATGAGAAGATGTTCCAAACAATGAATGAATTCAAAAAACAAAATAGAGTGAAATGAATAAATTACGATTACCGATCCGACCCCTATTTTTGAAGAAAAAGCAGACAGAAAAAAATAATTTTTTCGTCTTTACTTTTCTGTTTTTTTTTTCGAAAAATGTAATGAAACTGCCTCTTTTAATTATATTTTTTGAATTAATGAGTATAATAACTTCTAGACAATTCAAATGTTTTTTTCTCATTTGGCATCTTTATGAATCATCTCAAATTTTTATATTTTATGGAGTTTCATTTAACTTTTTTCATTTTTTTATTTTGAATCTTACTTACTTTTTGAAATTTTATTGAAAATCTAAATCTGAAAATGAGGCAATTTTGAAAGCCAGACGATGTGACAATTTGAGTTCCGAATAGTTTCCGATAGATCGTTGTGGTCTGAGACTTTTGATTCTCGATGTCTCATTGTAAATGAGCAAAAAGTTGTTGATCTATCACTCTCCTCTGTCTACTTTTATGCCTTGATTCTCTTCTTTTTGAATACTCTTTTGAACTATTCAAGCGAAGTGAAAACTAACTGAAAACAATCTCCAAATTGGCTCGTTCGTTCTTTTCTTTTTGACAAAAAAGTGAGAAAAGAGATGAATTTTTTCAGTTGAGAAAAGTATTTCATTGGAAAGATAAAATGAAAATGATGATGAATTCAATGAAATTTTGGTGGAAACGGGAGAGAAAAACCGAACGGATGGGGTTGAAATCGTCTGGAGACGTCATCAGAATAGACTTTAAATGACGTAGAGGAAAGGAAAAAATTTAAACTGAAAATGAAAATAAATAGAAATAAAAGAGAAAAAGAAAAGAGTGAAACATAGATTAAACAACATTTCGATTTCCTTTAATTGATACTTTTCGGTTTGGTTGAATTTGTTTTCGAAAGTCGATTCGGCTATTTCGAGTCTAAGCCTCAATTCACATTTCGTTTGTTGGATTTTACAACGCTTTTCGAATTCACAAAAAATCAGTTTTATCTCTTTTCCATAATTGATTTAATGATCATTTTGCTGAAGTTTCCATTATCCTAAAAGAAACAATATCATCTGAGCTTTTCCCGGAGATTCTTTTCTCAAATACCGTCTGAAATCTGAAAAGTGTCAACTCGAGAGAATAGTTTTCATCACTTCGACGAAACGTGTCTTCGTAACCGAAAAAGAATAGAATAAGTGCACTTTGTACTCAACTAGCTTCCGAAATGTTTGAGAGTCTTGAAAAAAGTTTTGGAAGGAAAATTAGATTTCAAAGATTCTCAGGAGACGATGGAAGAAGAAATGTGAAACTTTTTTCCTCTGATGGAAAGTAAAAAAAGAAGAAAAAAAGGAAAAAGGAGAAGAAGAATGTAGAACAAACGAATCATCCTCACCCATTTCTCTTCAGTCGTTTTTTCGAGATTTCAACTTTTCTCACCTTCTTTTTCTTCTTCTTTTCTTGAATTCATTTCGTTCTTGAATCTTCGAAACATCAGAATCTAATGTTCCAAAATTTAATGACCTTGTACGCCTTGGAATAGAGGAAACAAACATCATACATGATGGTCCAGGTGGTCGAATTTCTCGTTTCTTTTTTGTTTTCATGAAGGAAGTCTGGAAATTTGAGATATTTGTGAATTTTCAATTTTATGGAAAGAGTAATGATATTCTATAAAGGGACCGTCTATTCAAACTCTTCGAGAGGAACTTCGATAGTTTTTCTCATAGTTTTTGTTTTCTTTGCGAAGAGACATTGACAAAATGATTACGGTATTTACGAGATGAAAGAAAAAATATTAAGTATTATCGACAAGTTCAAAACCCTTGAACGATAATTATAGTTATTCGTATGAAACTTGTTTTATCACAATGTATTTTTTAACTAAAAACTGAGAAATATCCATCTGGATGCTTGAAACCAAGTTGTTCCAGTCTAATCAAATGCAAATTTTGAACATATTTTCTTGTTGTCTTCCTCGAATATCCGAAATAGTTTAAAGAAGTAGCAGTTGTCACTTTGTTGAAACGGCTACAGTATTATCTCAATATCTCTCTCTCTCTCTCTCTCTCTCTCTCTCTCTCTCTCTCTCTCTCTTTCTTAATCAGTAACACGTCAATCGAGGATGGGAGTGGAGATCCTAATTCATTTAGTCTACCTTCTATTTCATTTCCTTCTTCTAAAAAAAAAGGAATGAGATGTGACTCATCTCGAACCCTCCTAGTTAAATTTGAAAAAAAAGTTCTAAACATTAAAATGAAATATCCTTCAACTCCCTTGAGATGTCGTAAATAAAACTTGTCATTTCTTCATTTTCTCATTAACTTCTTCATGATCATCATCATCTCTCGTAAACCTCCATCTTTTGCTTTTGATTTAAAATGAGAAAGTTCTTGAAAGAAGAAAAAGAAGAAAAAGACAACTTTTATGGGAGAATGAATCTCATCTTGAAGCAAAGAATGCATCCATTTAACACATGCCTGATGGGGTCTTCAACAAGGAAAATGTTGCCAAAATGAGAAAATTTTCCAATTTCGCTGCTAAGGGAATAGCCCAAATGTCAACAAGGCGGAGCTCACTGATGAGCAGAATAAGAAGAAGAAGTTTGTCGAAAAGTCAGAAGACAGAATCTTCTTTTTTCTGTGAGATCTCATCTGATATCAGGCTGACGTCTTCTGAAAAAACGGAGAGGTATTCTCAGAAATTTCGAGAAAAACACGCCCCCTGAAAACATATATTCACGCTTTACGCTTCTGAATTCGAAGTCGTCGAAGAAGAGATTCTGAAACTGAAGCTCATTATTTCTTTTGGTGAGCTCTGTGAAGAGGAAAACTCAGATTTCGTCGCATTTTCGATATATTATCAACTGACAGACTACGTTTTTCTGATATTCGAATAACCAAAAGATGGAGAATACTACGTAAGTGAAGCTCAGAATCAAACAGTTTCATTACAATCATTCAGCTATTTTATCTCTTATTGACAACGAAAGATAATTGTATTGTTTTGAAATATTTTAAAATCTAATATCGTCTTTTATATTTTTCCGACTCGAGCTATCTGTCAATACAGGTATGATCTAGTACAGTCACAGGATGGTAGATGAATAATATTGTTACAAAATCCGTTTCCATCTCGATTGGTTCTACTGGTTTTGAAAAATCAAATAACAGTTTAGTTATAAAAGAATATGTTTCGAAAACTTTTTTTATTACGGTTGATTTCCGGTCAAAAACATTGAAACATAAAAATGTTCACTGGGTCTTGTTTCATCTGCTTATAATTAGTTCGCGATGTTGATGATTCAATTTGATAGAATCATCGATTGGTTATTCGGTTAAGAAACGGCTTTCCATCAATACATAAACTTATTTCTTCTTGTGTATATACTCCGAAAGTACCTCAAAACTTCAAAACTCATTTCGAATGTTTTCATTATTATGCAAATGAGATATCCATTGTTCTGCAACCGTTTCCATTTTCATTTTCTCTCCACTCAAATCTTAAATAATAGATATTTCCATTTGAGTTAATGCACTTTGAATTTCAAATGTTTTCATTTGCAATTCATTTCCAGTACTTATCATTTTCAACTCCAGCCAAATGTCGATCATTCACTTAGATAGTTTCACCAATCTTTGTGAAAACAATCTCTGATTTCCAGTCAGTACTTGTCCGAGAAATAGAAATGATCTTTTATAAGTTCACAGTGATAAAAAAGAAATCATTCTGATGACCAGAATTTGTTTCTTTTTTACTCAACTAATGAGCTTATTCCCACTTCAGAATGTACTCTTCATGGACAGAAAAACACTCGAAAAGAGTCAAAGTCTTCGAACTTTTAGTAAAGAGAAACCTCAAATCTTTTGGAGTTCATCCTTTTTTTTCTTATTTTCTCCAAATTTATTATTTTGGTCCTCATTAATTTATCCTCAAAACGCCAAATCGTACAAAAGTATAAAATCTGGAAATGGGAGTTTGTTTACGAGAACTAATTGGATTGTTTGAGTATTATTATTGTTATGAAGCTTATCTCGCCGCCCATATAAAAGCAAAGTGAGATTGTACGAATCTCCAAAACGTCTCTGATAAAATATTCTCGAGATTCGTATTCTCTTCAATACTAATAATTGTTCTCTGAATGATAAAACATCCGTATTTCTTCGAAAATGAATGGTCAGTTCTCGAGTGAAATACTCATCAACTAATTATGTTTTCTTCGTGATTTCTGTCGTCAACTCTTTTTTTTCCAAACAGTCAAATGGCCACCAACATAAGTAGTATCATCACCTTTTTCTCTTTCTTTTTTCTACTTTTTACATGTTTGCCTGCTGACATTTCTTTCTCAAAACTCATCGTCAACTTATGAATCATTCCGCTCGTTAGAGCTCTCTTCTCTCTTTCTGAAGAGCCTGATGGAAGTTTCTCTCCAAAGAGCTCTTCCGTTTCTCATCTCTTTCTTGAGGTCTCATTAGCCAAATCAAGTATTTTCCTGCGAAAAGAGGAGCATCCTTTCAATCGGTATCAAATTACCTTTGTTAACCGAACTTAAGTGCAACAAAATGCTGAGTTGTAGACGTTGATGATGATGTATAAGGATAGAAAATAGGCTCCGCCCACTTTCTTAGGATGCGTCGGAAGTCGTTTTTGGAGAATGCAATGATAATCTGAATTGACTGAAACGTATTGAAACCTTCTTCCTCTTCTTCTGAATCTTATATTGAATCATTTATTCAGAAAGAAGAGAACAATGTTAGAGTTAATCAAGTAAGTTCTCTTTTATTCTTTTGATTCTAAAAGGAATGGAAACCTTTCCTCTTCGTTACGTATTCTGCTTCTGACTTTTGGAGTCAGAGATTCTGAATTCTTAACCTCCAATACGACAAATGACTTCGAATAATATCAAACTACAATAGTGCACTCTTTGAATTATGAGAATACATAGGAAGAGAGAGAGAGAGAGAAAAAAAGAGAGAGAGAGTACATACTTCTAATTCTCTAATTTTTGTTCTATACCAAATGATCCAAAGTCCTTTTGATTATGTATCCGCATAGAAACGTATCTAAACACAAAGTATACGATTTCTGATCATCAACTGAAATCGCCTGTTTTCCTCGAAGTTTCTATGTTATTCTTCTGTTTTTCAGTAGTTCACATTTAAGAGTCCGTGTTTGCGTTAATAGGTGATGAACTAACTCATGAGTATAACCTTCTATCTTCCTTCTTCAGAATTTCCAACTCATTTATACATACTTAAAAAGAGTATCCATGCATTATGTTCCTAGGAAAAGAGTAAATATGAAGGTGTCTGGAATGTCCTTCTTCAGACATCATTTCAAAGTTTGTTCTATGAAATCAAATGAAATATCCGTCTGACATCAGTTCAATAATTGATTTTCATGACGGTTCCACTCTCGATTTCTATGCATCTTGATTACTTTCCTCGACGGAAAAAAATGTCTCTGATTGTATTCAGTGTTCTGAAACTTGAAGATATTCCATATCAAAACACAAAGGGAACGAGTTTCTAATATTTGAGATAAAGAGTCCCCACAGAATAGTATACATATTTGTCGTAACAACAGTTTTCCTAGAACCTCTCAACTAGGAACTATGTATTTTCACATGATCAGATCCTCGTATCTTTTTACCAAAATAAGCAATTGTTATTATTTTTGATGATATTCGTACAATTGAATCCACGAATAACATCAACCCATCCATGTATTATTTCTCTAATTAATCTAAAAATCGTATAGAAGTTATCTTCGTAGTACGTCTCCAGAGGCTTCTTTTTGTTTTTGATAAACCAAAAAAGTTAACTTTATAAATGATCAGACAACGAGCAATAACAATTAAAATACTATAGTGGAACAATAGACGATTCGTATACATACGTACCTGATTTCCTAGTAACGAGCACCTTTGGGACCAACGAAAAACCCCCAATCGACGCCATTTGTTTACGAAATTTCTAGGTGTTACTTGACTCTAATTGGCTCCTCCTCTTCTCAATTTTCATTTCCTTGGCCAGTTTGACTTGTGTCTACTGATCTCCCCTTTGACGTCGCCATTTTCCCCTTTTCATGTATCTTTTCTTCAACATCTACTCATCTTCATCTCCAATTTCTCATCTCATTTTCCATTCAATCTGAAACAGAGGAAGAAACAGAAGAAAACAACAAATACCTCCTGACCTTGTTTCTTTATTCTCTCTCTCTGTCTCTCTCTCTCATTCTCTTCGTAATTCTGCTTCTGAATCCTCTGACAACATCACAATATAGGCTCCGTCATTAAATGGAGCCTGAGGCTGTTGCACATGTTCGTGCCGTTTGTAATCTCATTCCGAACATTTGTCAATACTATACCAACGGTGAATTCAATGCGTCGCTGATTCCAACACATGAATGGTAAACTTGAAATTCTAGAATATCTCATTATTCATTTCTATTGAAAAATAACTGTGTCAAGTAACATAATGTACTGAATTCGGACTGATGACTACTAGTAAACCAGACGAACCTTCGAAATGTTGGGTGAAAAGAATTCTGGAGTATACCGGAAGACCATGAAGAATTTCAATTTCCTGTCTCAAATCTTTGGAACCCAAAAACTAAAAATAGAAGAAAAACGGGGGGCAAAAAGGTTTCTGACGAATGAAAATGTTACATTTTTCAGGATGCAAAGCGAGGAATATCTCAATTTGGATGTTGCCAAATGGGTCGATAAATTTGTGAGTTTCATCAGATGAATCTTCTTTTGAAATGTATTTAATTTCTCAGAGACGTGATCATAATGGAGATGATTCTGCTCTTCTAACATTGGTTCCTCCTGGTCTTTATGTAACACTCAACAAATACGTTTTCCCATTTCAATTCTGTTTTGGAGTCATCGGAAATGTTCTGAATCTTTGTGTTCTTCTCAGTAGAAATATGAGAAATGAGGTATAATTTCTTTTCAATACCTTCCATTCTCTCTTTTTTCCAGGCAAATATTTTACTGTCAGCAATGGCTATTTGTGATATAATTCTTCTTTTTACAATGCTTCCGGGATCATTGGGTGTCTGGTATCCAATGTATATGTCTGATTGGTTTAGAACTTTCATTTTCAAATCAAATACGTGGACCATCTTTCTTGCCAATTTCTGTTCGTGTATAACCAGTTGGCTCATTTTAGGCGTTTCTGTTGAAAGGTGAATCAGAAATTAATAGAGGAAAAAGTACAAAAAGAGAAGCTTTCAGATACATGGGAATTCGTTCACCTATCCATTTTCGATATCATTGGCGTACTTCTCGTGTCTTTTTTCTCATTTTTTCCATTGTCATCGGCTCGTTATTTCTAACATTTTTTCATACATTCGAGTATAAATACGGATATGCAATGATTAGAAACGGAACAAAACTATACGGATCTCCGGTCAATGTCGATAAGGTAAAAGAATTAAATCAGAATGATAACTATGAAATGGAGATTTTCAGTTGATTGATGTGCCAATTTGGGTGAAGAAAATGATCAATGTATTCAAAGTTCTTCAAGTTGTCTTCGGAGTTGTCATTCCGACAATCGGAATTTTCATTTTCAATATGCTAATTGTTCTGATGCTTCGCAAATCAGAATACTTTAACTTCCGATCTGCAGAAACAAAAGATGAATCAAAGTGGGTTTGAAATTAGATTCTTCGTCATTTCGAATTGATCATTTCCTGTTTATTTTCTATTTTGAGCTGCTAGACAATGATTATTTCTTGTGACTAGTCAGCGTTTTCGTCAGAAGAATGAATTCATATTTCTGTAGAAAAGAAAGAAATCATAGTACACACACTTATGAATATCTCCATTCCAATACTAATTTCCAGAGTTTTCAGCAGAAAATATTCTGATTTGGAAATTCGTCAGAAGAGAGACATCAAAGTGACATTCACGGTTTTGGCTATCATCTGCTGTTATTTCGTTACCCATGTAAGAAAATAGAGAAAAGTGGATAGAGAAAACAAGAAATAATTCAGATTCCATCAGTAGTTCCATTCGTTTTGGAACTGTTCGGTTGTCATCCAGATTGGGTTAAAGTGTATGCAATTCCGATGGCAAGTTCATGGTTGATCACTGGAAAGGTACTCTTAATGTTTCTTCTCATTCCATATGATTCTTTTACTAGGTTGCCAACTTCGTTCTCTTCTGTATGTCATCTGTTTATTTCCGTCGTCGTCTCAAAGAAATGATACGTGGAAGAGTAAGTTGTGGATTTGATTGCGGATTCTCTCCAATGAAAAAGGAACCAGGAGATAGGTGGGTGGTGAAACGGTGTGTGATTCCTTATCTTCTTCTACTATTGGTTCAATTATTTCTTCATTTCTGACCACTTCTACAGTATATTTCAATCGATGCTTTTATCATTAATTTATGCGACTGTATCTTCATCACAAAATATCAATTTCTCACTATTCAACAGATCATCATCACACCAATATCACCACCCACACAAATACGTTTTCTTTCGGTTCCTTTTTTGCCGCTTCAGTTTATTTTTTTGTCTTTTCAAAAGAGCATGACTTTTTTGTTTTTATTTAAGTTCAAAAGTTCAGCTTGCTCGAAACGCTTCCGACTGTTTTTTCTTGATTCTAACGTGATTTTCAGTTCGACATATGTGGTGCAAAAAAGAAATTCAGTGGTGTCTCTAGTGCGCAATCGATTAAAAGTCAAGCTTACCGGCTTACCAGGTAATGGATTTCTTCTGAATTCATTCGACAATGTTCAAGAAAGTTTCAGGTTCCGTGATAGAGATGACATCCAGAGACAGAGCAGTTGTCTGACTCAGGTCGAGTGAGATCCATGTCATACAGTTCATTGAAGATCTTCTTCTCATACAATATGAGCAACACCTCTCAATTCAATTACATTTCCTGGATTCTCTGACAATTCTCTGACATCCTATTTTAACACATTATCAGAAGAGTTTTCTGTTTTTTTTTTCTCATCTGAATTCTTAATTTCGTCTCAATTTTTGACCTACCCAATCAGTCTATTTCCTATCTACTTGTCATTCAAACGGGCTATTTTCCAGTAAAAAGACTTTTTTCTCTTTTTCCTGCATACCGTAATCCATTGTTTCCTGTCTATCTCTCAATTTTTCTCAAATAATTTTTCCTTTTCTTTCTGAAAGTTGAACGTCTTTTTTCTTCTTTTCTCCATTTCCCACATTTCTTCATTTTTTCTGTGATCTAATCTATACTACCGTAATCCATCTCTTCTGAATTCTGATCTCATTTCTAGAATCACTTGTCCCTTTAAAGTACTTTTCAACGAATTGATTCCTCTTTTTATTGTATTTTGATCTCTCTTTTTCTTTTTTTGGGTCTCACAACGAATTCTTTTCTACAGTAATTTCCATGCATTGAACCATTTCTTTTCTGTTTTTACAGGTTCCGTTGCCTCCTTTTCTTCCATTTTCTTATTCCGATTTCTTGTAAAAAATTGCTGCACTTTTCAACATGACTGTGAATAAAATATACAAAATCTAAATATGAGGAATTATCATTTCATTTTTTCCTTTCATGCTCGTAAAGTGTAGGTGCGTGATTCGACTAAAAATTGAAAAGGTGGCAATAGATCACAAACACCAAAAAATCTGGTGATTGATTTAAATGAGAAAATAGTGAAGAGAGAAAATCTAAGAGAATTATGGGAATCTGTTAGAATTCAGAGTGAGGAGAAAGGGTGATAGCAGGAAATGTGGCGCATTTTGAGTTGAATGAAAAAAGTAAAGTCATGGCTACAAAATGTTGCATGGGGGGAAAGTGTTTGAAGAGAAATGGTAGAAATTCGATGGGCATCTGTATTCTGAGATACCCATCACACGGGGAAAGAAATAAGATACAGAGATTGTGGGGAAAGTGTCGTATGGGAGAAGCTACATAGTAAAAATGGGGAAAAGAGAAGGAGACACGTGGCAAAATGGGGGGTGTTTTTAAAAAGTATTGGATGGATAAAACAGGCATCAAGGGGTCATTTCACAAGAGAACAATCGAAGTATGGTAAAAAAGGAAGTCATGGGACATGAATAATTCGAACTACGAAAGAAACAGATCACAATGATTACAACTAGGAAGCTTATTGAATCGTTATTTTTGTACATCTAGCTGCAGGGGAAGAGCAGAAATGGTAAAACTTATTAAATGGGAGGGTGATTCCCTAGTGAAATGACTTGGCCGAGTGATTACTCGATTGTGGTGATGCCGAACAACTGGTTGGTGGTGGAGTCAATAGACCGCCGACTTGTGATACTGCAGCTGCTTCGATAGCACAAGATGGAGAACGAGGGGCAGAAGAAGGATAAATCTGAGAAAGACAAACTGAGTCCATATACTTTCTCATGACTATTTACCCCAACTCGATTGCTATTCAATCCCAACATCTTTTCATAATCGGTGAGTTGTCCCATGAAATGGAAATTTGGTGCAATGCTTGCATTTCTCTTTTGAACCCATTCGTATGCTGAATCGAGAGTACACCTGGAATAGAAAGTACATGAAACTGAAAACAGTTCTTTCCTTACATTTCAGTCTTCATTAAATACGCTAAGCATATCGTAACACTTCTGGAGATTCCAGCAAGACAGTGCACTAAACATGCTGAACCGTTGCGGCGAGCGTCGTCAATAAAGGATATGGCTTCTGTAAATTCAATGATCAATATTTTTTAATTAAATTACTACGAACCTGGGAAGAACTTTGTCAAATTGTGCGAAGCGTTGTCATCAGCTGATATTCTCAAATATCTCATATTTGGATCCTCTTCGAATGTATTTGGAAGATTTGACGTTACATTTATGACGTGTGATATCGAATGTCTGAAATACGAATACTTGTTTGACACTACAAGCACAATCAACCCACTTATTCAGTACATCTCGATTTTTAGCCGTCTCAGCGTTACCCAAATATAAGAAATTGGTTAACTTCACTGGGAATTCGGCTCTTTGTTTTCCGCCTTGATCTTCGCCTTCCAATCGAAGTTGACTGAAAAGATGTACGATTAAATTGAGATTCTGTAGTAAGAAGATTGAAAAGATTAAAATATTGTTTTTCTCGAAAAAAATTTGTTATGAATGTTAGGATTTTCTGATTCTTTAGTTTTGATGAATCACAAAAAGACTTACTTCAGATTGAGCAACGGTCCACCTGATCCTTGTTGTTGACTTCCTCCCTGTCCAGGCATCGAATTCATTTGAAAGGTGGTATTCCAGTTTTCATCGGCTGCATCTCGAAGGGTTGGAAACTGAGAGATTAGATTTTCAACTGGTTCGGCTAGCACGAAATGGCGATAATGGTTTGACTTGAGATTTCGAGCTAAAGCCGTTGACAGTTGTTCGTCTTGTTCGGTATCTCCGGGTATCAGAAGTACTTCAGGACATTGATCTGGTGAGTTCTGAAACAAAAACGTTCGATAAGTAAAGCTATTGGAATTTTAGTTCCGATTTGAAACGTACATTCAACTCCTTAAGATCAGGTACTGTAGCAAGCCGCATTGAGCCACCCATTAAACGGCGTTGGAGAAGAGCGGGTAGACGGAGGCTGCAGAAAAATCTACACCAAAAATGAGAAATGTTCAGAAAATTGTGATTTCATTTTTTTTATTTTTAAAGAATATCAACTCACCGATTTGCTCGTTTTACCGAATCGCCATTGGATCTGCAGTCCAAAACGATAACGTTGCGCTCATGGAACATTCTGAAATAGATTGTTTAGAAAATTGAATTCATTTTTTTTTCTCTTTAAAACATTATGAAATCAAAACGTACCTGTTGAATTGCTCAGCCGAAATCTCCTCGCCATTCTGGGATGTGCTCGGTAAATGTGTTGTCATCTGTAAGAAAATGTGAAATAGAAATGACAGAAAACGAAAGGAAATGAGAATGAAAGTGAAGAAAATACAGGAAAGTATCGCTTAAATATACGAAAGTTTCAAAAAGAAAAGCAAGAAGACGGAGGAGGGTTTTATTGAATCATTAAATTTTAGCATTGAGGGGGCGATGGGTTTTCCGGACACCGAACACTTTTGGAGAATATACTCTCCAAATCGACAAAAATTTGAAACCATGTAGAAAAAGGGAGGGAAATATCACAAAAAATCAAAAATGCAAATAGTAATTTGCCGCGTTGGCGGTGATTGTACAGTAGCGAATTAAAGGCGCAGAGCATTTTTCAACTGAGGGTTCTAAGACGAGAAAAGGTTCAACATATATGTTTTCGTTTCGTCAAAGATCTTGTTTTGAGTTTCACCAGTTAGTTTCTTCTCATTTTCGTGACGTTCGTCTTTATAAGATTTTGAACTTAATTAATTATCTATTCAAATCACTCTGAAATCGAATTCAAGCTCATCAATCTGTTAAAACTAGTAATCTAGAGGATCCTCTATAGGAGAAGCAAAAATTTGGAGAACCTTACATTTTGCGGAAAATCAAATTCGCAATAAGATTTCTTTGAAATTTTTCTGTTTTTGAGCACAACTCTTGCGCGTCGCCGACTTTATCGAAAATCCTTCTTAGGAACGGCTATAAGAGATCTACGGGAAAGAAGAATAAGAAGCTGTGAGGGGGATAATCTTCGTTTCGTCATCATCGGCTCGGCTCATCAAAAAATATTCAAGGAAAATAATAGAAATTTCAATTCGAGTTTAGAAGCATCTGTGGGCGCCGGCGCCCACGAAAACAGTCATCGTGTTATCAGTTGCTGGAACATTTATGGAATATTTTCGGAGGGAAGACAGTTTTGAATGAATCCAACGGAAGTTTCGGAAGAGACAGAATATTTATGCAGACAAGATGATAACATGTTTCTCCGGTTTTTCGAACGACGTGACAGGAAGAAGCTGAAGTTGTTTTCCGAAAAAGGACATTGTGAGTGAATAAGCGATGTATAATATTTCCAAATTCTCACATATTAAGATGATAAAGTGTAGTTCTGGTATTTAGAAAGTAACATTTTTCACCCGTAATCACTAATCACTAATCATCAGAGAACAAGGAAAGCGAGTGCCATCGGATTAAAAAAAACAAACTGAAAAAGAGAAAAAAAACAAAAAAAGGAAGAACTAGAAAAAGCAAAATAACACAGGGAGGGCGAGAAAAGACATGGCGATGATCGGAAATCAGGTGATTGATAGGGGGGTTAGACATACTTTTAAAAAGAAAAATATTGAGAGAATTAGAGAAATCGGGAAAGGAAGTGACCTTCCTCTTTGTGTTTTTCTTCAGTTTTTTCCCACTAATCCTAACTATTTTTGGTAAGAGAAATAGAGAAAACGGGAAGAAACGCGGAGGAGTTTCGGAGGAGAGAACACTCGAAGAATAAGGTTTTTTTGAAGATTTTCACACGATTTGTCTACAAAGACACCAGTGTCTTCGGGTGAACTTTTCCACCGAATTTTGGATGAAGTCTTAGGGAAAAGCTTCTCGGAAGATATACAAAGTCTAGAGGTTTTTGAGATTTCAAGATACTTCCAGAAGTCAATGGGAAATTAAAAGAATGAACTGAAAACATCTGTTTTTCGATTTCAGGTGCTCCTTCTCTCTATTCTTTTTGTTTGAAGCACACCTTTTATACATTTTGTCCTTCTTCTACGCCCTCAACAGCTCTTTCTCTCTCTCTCTCTCTCTCTCTCTCTCTCTCTCTTTTTCCACGCCCAGGGCGCCCCATTTTCGCTCCAATAAATTCATTAATTCGTTGGTGACGCCGAAAAAGGAAAGTGTAGAGAGAAAACGGACTAAAAATAGGGCCAAGCTTTCCAAAAGTTTTGACGTAGTTGGAAAACTTTTTGAAGCGAATACTATTATTAGCTTTCGGAAAAGAGAGGACCACCCCCATCATGTTTTTGCAGAAAAAGAAGAAAGAAGAAGAGAATAAAAACAGAAATTCAGATACATAGCTTTTCGGTTGATTGCATATATGCTTCCAGATTTCGAATCGACTGACCCAATGGAATGTTCTCAAGGAAATTGGTGAATTTGATGGGAAAATAAAAGAAAGAATAGACATTGTGAGAAATTTCCCATAGTCTCGAGAAATTATAGTTTTATGAATAAAAAGTGAAAATGTCGAGGAGAAATCAAAGAATGGAATTAAAAGAAGAATGGTCGGCCGTCGAAATGGATATCTTCTTCCCCGTTTCATTTATTCTTTTTCCTTCTTCTTCTTCTACTTCTGATCCTTTTTCTTTCATGAAATCAGATTCTCCAATTTCATGAAAATGAAAAAATAAGAATGAGAAAGAGACACAAAATCCACTATTCTTTTATAGTTTTTCATCTATTTTTGGAGAATTTCAATGTGAATTCGAAACAAAAATAAACTGAAAAAAAGAATGAGAAAATGTACATTTTCTCACCCGATTTGAAGAATCAAAAGACAATTTGAATGGGAAAAAAGAGGAGAAAATAGTATTCAATGATTGGGAAAATGTTCAAAATGACACTGTGATTGAACAGAAAAACGACAGATTTGCATTGAATTTACAATCAAAATGTGGAAATTCGATTATGATCATTCGAATGAAAATGGCCAAAAATAAAGAGAAAACGTTGAATTTTTAATCAAATTGAGCAATTGAATAGAAGTTATTTGATCGAAAATCAATCTATGTGTCTAGTCATTCAAACTCAGAAAACACGAATTTATGAATGAAATTGTATTCTTTTTGGAAGGAAAAGACACTCTTTGATATTTAAATTTGAATTTGTTTTTTCTGAATTCTCAATGATCAAAATGGATTTCAAATGATTCCGTTCAAGAAATGTCGAAGGAAAACTTTCGGAAGTAAACAACTTATTTCCTACGAAACCATTCTCCAGAAAACCATTTTCCATACTTCAGAAACAAGAGAATAGAAACAAAGAACCAAATAAATAAAAGAAATTTCTTCTCAAAATATTTACTTTTTTGTCTTTTCTCGTGTATACTTTTCGTGAAAAAAGTCAAATCTCGTCACTTTTTGATATGAATTTTTGATTGAAAATCTAAATTTTTCATGTGTTTCAAGATGCAAAATGAGGGAGAAAATGTTTAGAAAAAGAAACATTTCGTTGTGCTCCGTGAGCCGTGAGTCCTCAACTTCAAGGTGAAAATGAAGAAGTCGAAGCACTTTTTGAAGAGAGATCAAGAGACGCAGAACATCAGAGACGTCTTTATGGATATTCGGTAAAGAGAAAATCATAAGAAAATCAAACTGAAACTCTAAGAAGTCGAGTTCTGATAAGACGCAGACAAAACTACGAATATTCAGAAGGTAAGAAATAGAATAAAAAATCAGGAGAGTGTCAGAGAAAATGACAAAAATCGTCTTTTTCGGTCTTCGAAACGGCATGGAAGAACGTTGAAAGGGAAGAAGAAATTGAAAAAAGAGAGAGAGAAAGAGGGTTGAGAGATGTGCGTGGGAGGATGAAAATAGCATTGAAATAATAGAGAAAAAGATAGTAAGCAGAGAGAAAAGTGCTCGATGAGCTACGAGCTCTCTCTCTCTCTCTCTCTCTCTCTCTCTCTCGTTTAAAGTCATGTCGCTTTTCTTTTTGAATGAAGAAGAAGAAGGAAAAGTGAATCTTTTGAGAGAAGAAAAGAGATAGAATTAAAAAAGAGTTTTATGTGTAACTTTTGCACTTTGTACTTTTTGTCTATTCGTTTTTCTAGTTAACTATTCATTTCTGATTCCAAATTGTATTTCTTCACCAACTCTTTCAAAATACAGTTTTCCTATACGAGACCGAGTTACTGTTTTCTCCCAATGGGATACTGTTTCTCCATTTGAAATACTAGGGCACCCCTTCTAATATCATTTAAAAACAATACTTGTCGTAAAAGAATTCATTTCGATATATCTAGTTTAATGTTATTCAAAATCTATAAGATCTCATTTTTCAGAAATCATTCATTCGAATTCATTTCCCCGTTCTTTGTGATTTAAAATTCAAAATAATTCAAATAAGATCCTTTTTGCGTCATTGCTTCTATCAGATTTTATGAGAATTTAATGATCTCTACGCCTACATTACTGGAATTAAAAAGAAGAAAGTAAACATCTAATGAGAAGAATGCATTGTCAGAAGACACGTCAATCAAAGAAATTAAGGATGAGTTGACTGAGTTTCCAGAAGATTCTGGAAGAAGACGTCAGACAAATGAGAGATCGAATGTGACATTTCTCTTGTTTTCGTGAAATCGGATCACCTGATTCCAGTAATTTCACCTGTTAACTCGTTTAAATCGTTATGCAATTTTCTCGTCAAACTGATACGAAAATATATATTTTTAGAGGAAAAGAATCACTGTGTGCAAACAAAAAAGAAGTATTGTATAGAAAACGAAAAAGAAGAAATTGTGTTTCTTTTTCAGTCAAAAAAAAATGAAAAAAGTGTATACAGATGGCTGAAAAACCGGGAGAAGGGGGTGAAAAAGAAGACGAAAACGGAGTTCCAAGATCGAAAAACGAATCAGTCTGTGTTTACATAACCAGTGCTTTTTGGAGCTCTCTCTCTGTGGGCGGTGTCCATAAAAACCACACAAATTGTGTACTTCCCGTGAACTTCCGCCACTATTTTTAGAGGAATTTCGGCTCAAAACTTGTGCCGAAAAACGGTAGGAAATGGTGATTTTATGGTGTTTAGGCAGCCATTTAAATGCTTTTTATTTCAAAAAAGAAATAGAAAAATTGACGTCAATAAGAAGCTATTATTTGCAAGAAAGGCTTTGTCTGAAAATTACAGGATACATTTCGGATTGAAAATGTCAGTGATCAGTTAAATTTCGAGCATTTTCTTTCTCAATGATCATTCCAAAAATATCATTTTGATCTTTAAGATTTCGAGTTGTTTTTAAACTTTTTCTCTGTTAATCACGAATAGTCACATTTGGAGTTTGATTCAATTTTTGCAGGCGAACTCAAAATGAAAGAAGTGTTCGACTACTTCAGAAAACATAAAGCTTCTCTCTCTCTCTCTCTCTCTCTCTCTCTCTCTTTCTTAAAAACTTGGCATGGATCCAACAAATGTCAGCCAAGTGTTAATGTTTTTTTGCAGAAAAAAAAAACCGGAAGAGCAAAAGAAAAAGATGAAAATGAATGGGTTGAGGGGGCGGATCACGAGCAAAAGGATGTCTCTTTTCTCTTTGAAAAGTGAAATGAAAAATGGGTTCCTTCCGTTGGCGAGAACAATAAAATAGCAAAACTTGAAGCATTTTGGAAGAGTGAAAGTACGATGGAATGGTGGAAAAACACGAGAAAAAAGTACAAATTCAGTGGAGAGAAAGATCTTTGAAATTTGAAATCCGTCGGAAAAGAAATAGAACTTTGTTCACGAGAAGAGAGATGGAATTATAATTGAAAAATGAATGGATTTTTGAAGTTGTGAATGTAAGAATCATCTGAAACTCTATTAGAAGAGCACTCGATTAACGATGAGAAGCCACAGAACAGTAAATAGACCAAATAGGGTGCTTGTAATTCCATTTCTAATAACTGCCACTCTCACTTTCATTTCTCTTTCAATGAGCAATTATCTGACCAACCACCAAATGTGTAAAGTCAATAAAAATATGTAAGAGTGTATTAGGCTATAACTCTTCAATCAATTTCTCTCTCTCTCTCTCTCTCTCTTTTTCATTCCAGAAAAGTGAAGGACCTTCTTCTTCAATGAAAAATGCATTAATTCTTCATTGTGTTGTGAGTGTAGTCGTGCTTGCGTGTTAACATTGACGCACACTTCTTCTCCATCGTCCGTTAGACTTCCAATCTTAAAGCTAATAAAAAAGTCTGACGAATGGAAGAGTGGAAAATGAAATTGAGATGAAAAGTTTAGGGAACAAGTAGAAAGAGAATAGTTTCTCTGTGTACTTACTCATTTTTTATGTTCTCAATATCTGGTTTCTTCTTATTAAGAACTTCATTATTTCTGAGTTCTCGAGTTCCTTTTCAGTTATTCATTCTATAAGAAAAAGTATGGAATAATTGACTAGGTGGTCTATAGTATCAAGTTTCCAATTTTCGTTCAAGAGTTCAGGATACTTGTTAGCGAGAAGGGACTGTCACTGAAATATACTGAAAGGGACGTAGGTACAGTAATCAATCGTCTTCTGATCATGTATCACTCGGTAAAAGAGTAACAAGAGAGCCTATGAATGAAAAAGCAACGAGAGCAACAGCGTGATAACCATTTGATGATTCGTTGAGGATACAATCATATAAACAGAACTATTCAAAAGCTTTGAAGACATGCCCATTCAACTGAAATGCAACGCCCAGAATCCTTCTTTGCTAGACTTTTCGAGAATTCTCGAAAAGGTGCCAAGAGAGTAGTGAATAGGGGGGGTTTCTCCAAAAAAAAGAAGAGGAAAGCAAAGAAGAAGGAGAGATGAATAAGAGAGAGGACAAGTGTCTCTGTGACTTCCGTGGGGGTTGTGTTGTATGTATCCACCCCCACTTGCTCCCCTCTTTTTCATCCTTTTTTTGCTAGAAAGATAGAGAGAAAAAGAAGTGGAAAGAAAAAGGAAATGTCCGCCTCCGTGCCCGGAGAAAAAAGAAGAGGAGGAGTAGGAGGTCCTTCTGCATTTATTTAGCGATTCTTCTCCGCCTTCTTCTCTTCAGATCTTCTCACAAATTTATTCATTCAATGTGAATCGAAGAAAATGCAAAAAAAAACGGAATCTGAATGAACAAAATGACTCATCCGGAATGGATTCTGATGATTTTCTGGTATTCACTGAGGAAACTGAGATTGTGAAGTATCCCTAGATCAACACGACATTTATAAAAAGTTTCAGACCATAATGAGAAGTAATCAGTCGCAGAACACGTCTTTCTTCAAAATATTCTATCTTCCAAAATCAAATTTTTAAAGAAATTGCAGGAGAACTCCAATGAAACTCTAGGTATTGAAGGTTCAATCTTTTTGAAAACATCACAAAAATGCAGGATAAAAGAACGGAAGATTGATCAGACTTCAATAAGTTTAGAAACGAATGAAATACATATTCAAAGAATCTTGAATCAACTAAAGAATCTAAGAATCACATCTGATTCACTCGTATTTTTCTGACTCAAAAACTGAAAAAGAACTCTAATTCGATCAGAAACTTTCGATTCAAATCTCCAGATCGTTGAAATATTGGCTCCAAAATTCGGATTCAGCCAGTTAAATCATTGAGAAATGACTGGATGTGCGTGCCGCGCAGTAGCCAAAAAACTCGAGCGGACGGATGGTAAAAGGGTAATAAAAAGTGATGCGATTGCGTTTTTGTCGTCTTCGTCGTCGGGGTGGTGGTTTCTTCTTTTTTCTTCGGTCGACCAACTAACCGAATACAACCGCCTTATCTTCATCTCTTTAATTGCGATGAGAATAGGAAGAAGACAAGACATATAGATAACGAAGAAATGGTGCCCAAAGATTTATGGCTTCTCCTCTTTTATTGTCTTCTTCTTCTTTCTATTTCTGATTTCCTTTTTACATGGCTTTTTCATTCATTGACAATTGAAGATACGAAAAGAATAAATGGAATGAAAAGGGTGTGTTTGACGGCGGCGACGGGAAATTGGAGAAGTAAGCGGAAGAGGTGATTAAAATCAGCATGATATGAAGGTGTTGTCTGATGACATTTGATACGATATTTCTCTCCTTTGACTTCCGATCCGGAGAACAGAAAACAAAAGTTCTCAGACATTCTGAAGAACTCATTTTCTCTAGAACTTCTGGGTTTCTTCTCAGATTATGAGCAAGAATACTTTGGAAGACAGATATTATGAAAACCATGGTAGTGTTAATGCCTCAGTACCATTCCTTAAGTATGAGCATTTCCTGATGAGTGAGAAAACTATTCAAATATTGTTTCAATAATTTATAATTTGTAATTATACATTTTTAGAGCAGATTTCAATTGGAGATCATTATCATTAAAGCACTCAGCATAATTATGAATGGAAGGTCTGTAATTTGAACTCTAAAAATCTGTTACTTTTGAACTACTCACTAAAAAATGAGCTGGAATAAGAAGAAAGTGACCAATGAAGTCTGGCAGCTGTGCTTCCATACATCTGAACATTCAAATAAGATCCGAGAGCTCGAGATCTTGTTCCTTCCTGATTTCCAGTTATTCTGAAAGCAGTTCGAACCAATCTCCATCAAATGATATTTCATGAACATACACAGTACTCAATGTCTTTTTCCAATCACTATCATAGATGTTTATATCTAATTCTGAATTGATTGAACCGAAAGTCACTCGATCAACATCTACAGAAAATCGTCTTCTTTCTTCACCATTGTAGGCTGAAAATATTCAATTATTGTATAAATTGTACAAAAGTATGAAATCTTACTGAAAGTAATATTCATATATCCATTCGTTGCTTCAGAATTAAAATAAATTGGAGAGAATATGAAACCACTTCGATCGGATTCAATATTGTAATAATCGGAACTGATTGAATTTGTTATATTGAATTGAGCATCACAATTCTCAACAATAATTGAAAAATAAGGATATGGAAACAGCTGAGGAAGCGAATAATCATCTGATTTAAAATCAATAAGAGTCATCGAATCAGATGTTGGTGGACCAGTTATGGCTACAGATTTACAATTGTTTTCCTGAATAATATGAATTGAAAGGTTCTTGAAAGAAAAGAAAGAAACCAACTTCTCCTAGTTCAATTCTATTCAAAACTAATTGTTGGATGTTATTTGATACAATCATCACTCCAATTTTCTCTCCGTTTTCCGCTTTCACTTCGATTTTTCTGTTGGTTTCGTCTACAGTAAACCCACGGAATTTCGAAAATCCATTCAACTGGGAACTCGGATTCAAAATCAATGTTGAGTGAGAAACGGCTTCATCTAATCCAACAATCGATACTATATTACTTGACGTATTGAAATTTGATAATTGAAAATCAACTAGTCTTTTGATAGATTTGGGATTGTCCATATCTCCGTCAATTAAAAAATAATTATCAAATACATCAGAAAGATAACTGGAGAGAGCGAGAGTTAATGTTATCTGAAAAGAGAAAAGATTCAGAGTGGAAGGTTCTTGAAATACGAACGGGTCCATCAGAAGATAAAGACAATGGTTTCTTTTGAATTGAAGACAACGTCACATAATTGAGATTTTGTCCTTTTTGTAGTGTTCTTTGTTCAGGTTTTGGCACTGAAATTCCAGTGAAAATGATTTTTTATTCGATGGAAACTCACATGAAATGAAGTCGATTGTCATTTGAAATTTCGACGAATCATCAAAATTCTGAACATTTACTGTCGTTGTCGTTTGAGGAAACACATAGAAAATCATTTTATTCGGACTATTTCTGAATGAAAACACATAATTCCAGATGAAATCATAGAATTCTCTGACTCACTTTCTGATTTCAGACGTTTTCTGCTGTCCATCAGAAACGATAATGACGTCATTCGCACCGCTCAAAACATTAGTCACAGTTATCTGAGCGAACACTAATTTTGGAGGTTTGATCTGGAAATTCACTTCAGAATAACTTTGTCTGGAACTGAAACTCTCACTGTGTAAGTGCAATTGAAATTCGATGGAATAGGAACAGGGGTTGATGAATTGTTTGGAATATTTAATACAGATCCAGACGTTTCGTCTCTATCTGATATCTGAGTACATGCTGAAACTTCATGATCATCTCTCGAAGAATATGAAAAAACTCACTGAATTGCAATGAAAAACGAAACAAATTCGAGAGAATCAACAGAAAAGCATAGGAAACAATTCTCATATTCTAATGGAATAAAACCTCGAATAGTGGGGGAAAAGAGTGACCTCAAACTCTGAGGGAACTTGATTTTTAAACTGAATAATTGTATTTCTTATCATTTTATGATGCATTTATGGAAGATTGTGCTCTCTCACTCACACCCCACTCATTTTATCGTTTTTTAGAGAAACCAGGAAAAAGACGTTTTTGGAGAAGAACAAACACACATTTGTCATCTATTTCTAGTCTAAATTGTTCGATTCCCGGAGATGAAACTATATGACAGAGTTCTTTCTGTTTCATTTAGTTGTTTTCTTTCTTTGAAGTTTAATGAATGGGTAGTTTTATATATTCATTCCAGAATCCATTATTTAAAAATTAACAGCTGCAGTTTTGTTTTGAGTCCGTTTAAAGAAGTATTCTCAAAATATTCTTAAAAAGTGATAGCTTGCTTCCAAATCAAACAGATACTCTATAAAAAGCGTTTTTGCATATGAAGTTTATCGAAAATGAAATTAGCAACCCAATTTTAAGACGGAGCAACCATTCTCAACGTTGCTACACAGTTTTCAGCAATGATAGAGAAGGATTGATGAGTAATATTCATCGGATATTGAGTGACAGTTGAGAAATCAAGAATAACTGGAGAAGAAGGACTCGGAGGAGCTTCGACGGCTTTCAGTGAACAACTCGGACCATTGTTCTTAAACATTCTAATTGAAACTCCGTCATTGTCTAGTAACTAACCACTTGAACTGAAAGGAACATGACATAATCGATACTTGAAATGACATTGACTGCCTTCAACTTTTTGTTTCCAGAAGTTGAATCAATATCCAATTGATTCGCTTGGAAGTATTCTCCAATTCCAGACAAAGAATCAAATTGTAGAGCCTGTGAAAGAGGAGTGAATACGACTGAACTCTTCGAAACTCGATTATCCAATCCGACAACTGTCAATGTATTTCCAGTACTGATTAGGTTTTGATGCACGAATCTATTCATTCTATAGACGTTTTTCGGATTTTCAAAAGTTCCATCGATAACGAAATAGTTATCAAAAAGATCGGCATCCCATCCAGAAACTGCAAGTGACATGACAATCTGAACTCAAAATTCTATTGGTTTTTCGATGAATCGAAGAAAAACCTGTTCGGTTCCCTGTACTGTTTGTGGATTTTTATACGAATTGACTTGAAGATCATTCAAATAGAAATACTTGAAATCAGAATTTCCCAAATGAGTGAGAGATGAATTACCGACTGAAAACTTAGTTTGTTCACTTGTTTCTCTTATGCATACTCACTTTTTTGATAGAAGACAAGTAATCTGAAAGATGAACGCATATCAACACTCTTCGTCACTACTTTAAATGTTGTTGTTGTATTCGGGAAAACATAGAAATTAAGAACAGTTGCTGATCGTCTGAAATCTCTTTTTAGATAAATGGAAACCTATTTCTCAATTATTACGAGGAAACAAGTGTTCTTGTGAATTGATCATCAGTTACAGTAATCAAATCATTATTTCCTTTCAATCCATTCTCTAATCTCACATGAGCATACACCATTGGTGGAACTTTAATCTGAAAAAGAAATTTTGAAATGAGATCTTTCCGAAATCAGAACAAACATTATATGTACAGCTGTAATTCGGTGGAATTTGAACTGTCGCATTGGCTCCAGCAGGGATTGTCGAGAAGTGACCAGGAATGACTTCGCTATCGGGAATTTGAACACATTCTGAAAATCAACTGCTCATACAAATAATATTTAAACACATTTTCGGAAAGTTAGCATACCGAGGGCGGAGGAGATTCCTACTAGCAGTGCAAATGCCAATATCCAATGAACAGACGACATCTCTCTTGGAAAGTAAAATTAGTTCGAAGTGGATACGTTTTATAGCAACTTCCTTATCAGTTTATGCCCATTGAAACGGTGTTATCAATGAAAAAGTCCATTCGGTTGAGGTCTTGAAATGAAATCATTTTAGAGAAACTTTTGTGATTCTGTAGCTGAATTTCCATTAATTTGTTCAAATCTGGAACATAATCAGGTTATTAGATAGAATTGATCAAATTGAAATCGATCGAGTCCAATCAATCGTTTGAACTCTTCGATTGATATTTTGATCAAAGAAAACGGGGAAAACTCTTATCAATGGCGTCATTTTTTGATATGAAAATTCATGAAAATAGACGCGTAGGAGTTCATAAAACGAGTCTTAACTTATCTGTTTTCACGAAGAAATCTGGTATTTGCAGACTCTCGTTCTTTCATAACTGCTTTCTTAAAGTTTTCCAGGTATTATAATAACCCTTATCTACATTTTGAAGTCCAATTCTCAAAACCCCAAATGAATGATTCGTTCTTTGATACCGGCAGTTTTTCATGGATAATAGTATATTAATTGATACTTCTTGGAAGGAAATGTTTGAAAATAAATGAATGAGATTGTCAATGAGAACAATTGTCAACATAAAGCACTCTTTATTAAACCATATAAAACACTGTTTCAAATCAGAGGATTAGTTTCAAAAGGAAACCAGAGAAGAAATAAGGCATTTGATTAATAAGAATACTGTTTGAGAATATCTGTTTTCGTCAATACGTGTAATGGTTCAAAGTGATGGGGAAAACGAAAAGAACTTCAAAAATCAATAGATTTTGGGAATTCTTTCAGAAAAATATAGACTCGTTGATTAAAAATAAGAGGAATGAATGCAAGAAAACAGCTAGTTTCATCTAGAGAAAAGCTCTGAAATTGGTGGAATTGATGGGATTGAAAGAGAGAGAGAAAGAGATCTTTTGGAACGACTAGAGAGAGAGAGAGAGAGAGAATATGAGATCAGAGAGAAAGAGAGAGAAAGAAAGTAATCTATACATCGAATATGATTATTTCATGGTTCCAGAATGTTAGCTGGGAAGTTCAGTTCTCGTTCTTGTAGCTGAAATTATATAAATTTATGTCAAAAGTCAAAAGTTTTTGTTTTCGAACAATCAATGAAAAAGATTGAAGTTTAATTGAAGTTTCGTTTTACTTTCAGATTTTTTTAAATTGTATGCTCACCTCCAACGAGTATTTGAGATCTCTTGGGGAAGGTGGAACTTCTTCGAGAATATTAATTGTATTGATATCGCATATATAATTGTCTCTTGACATTGAAGAACAAGAAGATACTGATGAAGAAGTTGATGAAGAAGAATGATCAATATTGACATTATGATCATCGATTTCTCTATCAGGAGTCTCTTGTTTTAAATCATGTCCCCGTCTTCTGGCATTCATAAAAAAGTTTGCGACGGTAGTTGGATCGAGATTCAATTGTTGAGAAATTGTTATTTGCATTTCACGAGACGGTCTTTTTGTCTCTTTGAAAATTGCTTGAAGAGTTCTTCTCTGAATATCAGTGAACACTAATCGAGTCTTTTTTGGAACAATCAAATGAGTTGTTGGAGTCGATGATAGTTCTTCTTTCCTTTTACAAGCTGAAATTCAGACGATTCGTTTGGAGCTACAAAAAAAAAGAATGTCGACTGACCAGCTAATCGAAGAGCGGACATTCTCTGAAATTCTGGTTCTTCCAACCATTTTGCCATTCTTCTGAATGTTTCTCTTCCACTTTTTAGTTTTGACCATGGTTTCGGATTCCTCAAAAGATCAGACAAAGTTCCCTGAGATCTGAAAACAAAAAAACGTATTTGTATCCCATCATATTTAACAGACCTGCACAAAACTCTCTCAGCAAAAATAGCCTGAGGAATAGAATATCTCTTGAGTTCCGATGCAATTTGGAGAGATAATTCTTTCGTATTTAATTCTTCTCCGTCGTCCAAATCGTCATCACAGTGACTGTGAATTAGAGCAGCCGGAGACGCTCCTTTCGGAGATTTCGTTGTCTAAAAGAAGAATTCCTAGTTTTCATTTCACTTCTTTTAAACATACACTATCAGCTTCTTGAATTCTCGCAATGAAATTATCAGTCGAACTGAGAATTGTTGGAGTCGTAGTGGTTGTGGAAGAAGCGGTTACATCAAAAGAATCAAAAGAGGAAGCAGAGAATGGATGATGTAAATCTGTTCCATGATTACTGAAATCAGATGGAGAAGACGTCGAATGAGTCAATCCACATTCATCTTCCTCTTCTTCTTCATCATATTGCAATTCGTATCTTGTATTCGAAGAAGTTGGGAAGTAATAACTGAAACTGTTTTTGATGAAAGAAATTTCGAGAATCATCAACTCACTTCAAAGTCTTCGAATTTGGAGAAGGGGATCTCATCAATTGACCTTTTTTCAAAGTGACAGTAGACAATGGGGGTAATGTTTGGATGTTTGTCAGTGTTGCATAGCTGCTGAAATCAAACAATTCTGAATTTTCCATTTCATTTATGTCTCTTTTCTTTCTTCTTTTCCAACTAAGAAACGCTTTTCAAAACGAGAAAAGGGAACGGATGATTAGTCGTGTTATGTGTCATAGTCAATCTCAAAATGACTTGACCATCTGTCGCTTCTCTTTTAATCATGTTTTCCCTCTTTCTTCCCCCCTTTTCCCCCTATTCACAGGGCTTAGAGAACCTCAATTTAACGAGAGAATCACAAAAGGAATACGGCTCGATGAGCATTTATTCACCAGATTATGAATCATGAATATTATATTTTCCCCCATTTCACACTTCAATCCGAGTTTCTTGTGAAACTTACTCATAAACAGGGTCGTTTCTTCCATTATCATTGCATCCACCAACGTCAATATCATCTGTGAAATCAATGAAATGATTATCGTGAAGACTAGATGGAGAGATGTCATCCACATCATCACAACTCTCTTCCACCTCATCATCCATCAGAATATGATGATGATTCGGAGAACTTAATGCAGCCGAAAGGAGTGGATCTGATCCCGAGTCTGTGAGAGCTTCCATTCTCTCTGAAAATAAAATACTGTTTAGCAGATGAAAAGGCTTTTTATTGACGAAAACGAAGGATAGAGTGAAATGCAAACTTCTACAATATTTCTCATTCAAACGGTATAGTTGTTGTCTTTTGGGGCATCTATGAACGAAAAAAGATAAAAAGATAGAGCCGCCCATCAGGTTTGTTTTCGTTTGCCACACGAGTTGCCCCTAGATACGAAAAATGGGAACGAGCAGAAATATATATTTTGTTATCTATCTATTTCCTGATTCTGATGGAACATTCTCAGGTGAGAGGTGAGATTTCAGAATATGCAGTCAGCCATTTCATCCTTTTTCAGGTTCTACTTCCTTCTTCTCTCGAACATTTTGGACATCTTCGAGAAGAAATCTTCATTTAATTCTATTCGTCAAGACAAATCGAAAAGATTCTGTCAGTTTTCGATTAATCTTGGTTCTTCAATCGAAAAAATAAATCAAAAAGACTGGCATAAAATTGTTCAATTAAGAGAACACATCAACTCGAAATCGTAAAGACAGGAAATGGAAAAGTGACAATTTTCATTTCCATCTCGTCTCTTTTTCTTCACTAAAAAAGGAAGAAAAATTGAAAGAGAATGATGGATTTTTCATTCTTTTTTGAAGACACTTCTGAGAAAAAAAGCATTGTCAAGACTGAGAAAAGTGTGAAAACATACAAGAATTCTCTGCAGAACAATAAACAAAATGTGACTTATAGACACGAACAGAGGTTATCTGAATGTCCATCAGAAGAAAAAGATGGTTCTTCAGAACCACGCCTGATGATTTCTGATTTTGATACTATCTAGAATCGAAACCGTCTTCTCCAATCCTCCATCAATCAACTTTTAACGAACTGAAATTGTTTCAACGACGTCCATTTTCTACAGTTTTCCCATTATTTTCATGATTGATGAACCATCGTTTGAATGCTTAGGCGCATGACAAAGATACATTGAAACTGGGTGTTGTTGTATACATAGAAGAAGAAGGAAAATAGAAGAAATTAGAAGGAGAAGGAGAAGAAATAAAAAGAGTCAAGAGAATGAATGTTCTGACTCTTCAAAACAATACTCGCAGAAGTGTCTTTTATTATTTGTAGATTTCTTCTTTTCTAAATTTCCGGTACAATATCCTTCTACACAACGGAAAAAAAACAGAATGAAGAAGACATCTTATTTTTTTGCTCATTCTAAGAATATTCGAGATTCGGGGAATGGTTGATTTCAGAAGAAACGTTGACTCACTGCCATGCACCGACTGGCACAGTCATATTTTTCACTCGTCGCCTACATGACAACAACAAGATTTCGATAATTAGGAGATGGCATAACAATGATATTTGAGAATAGATGCTCTCATGAGACCTAAAAATACGAAAACAACTCTCAGAGGAATATGAATTCTGACTGAGAAATATGTATTCATGTACACCTGCAAAAAGTAAAAAGTATGACTAGAAATGATAGTTTAGATCATTTTCATTCTTATAAAATCAGATAAAGTGACATCAAAATTCTTTTGATTTGAGGACTATCCGGAACTGATGGACTACTAGAAGCGATCCTTTGAAGAGTCTCCTCATCTGATTTAGGAGACTGTAGGATCCCAAAGAACAAAGAATGTACAGTCATAGGGACGAGAGACCTCCAATGTGAAAAATTAAATGTCACTGACTCGAAAAGAAAGAGAGATATAGAGAGAGAGAGAGGGTGAAAACGGGAAATGGAAGAGTAGGGTATGGAACTGGACGAATGGATGAAGGCATTGGTGGGGGAGGTTTTGGGATAGAGTGAAGAGAGAGACACGACGCCTTCTTTCCTTTCACTCTCTGCGTCTAAAATTGACAGGCACTGAAGCTGTGAGCATGCAGAGAAAGAAAGAGAGAGAGAGAGAGAGAGGACTCTTCTTCTTCTCTTTTCTACTAGCTTTCCTCCTTTTTCTTCTTCTTTTGGGAAGAGCTCTCTGTATTCCAAAAACAGTGTTTATTCGAGAGAAACGCAGAGACGTACCACCCGAGAAAAGGCGGTCCCCATCTCTTATTTCTCTTGCTTTTTCTATCGTCTCTCTTCCTTTTCCTCACTCTTTACATCTATGGTCTTACTGAAAAGAGAGAGAGAGAAGGGGGTTCTATGTAGCTTTTCCTTTTCCTCCCCCTCTTTTCCTCTTTCCCTTCTAGTTGTTGTATTCAGAAGGGACCTGCGAACCAGGCACGAAGGCATCGAGAAGGCGACAGATGGTCATGTTATGCAGGATATTATACAAAATGTGAACGTTCATTACTCATTTTCTCCTGTTACACTTCACACAAAGTTTCAATTATCGACTCGGCAAGCCCGTTTAAATCCTTCTGAGTCTCATCGACGTGTTTCCGTGCTTCTGCTTCTGTTGTCGTTTTCAGACGAATGCATCGAATCAAACGGATTATCAACTGAAAGATTATATCATTTAAATGAGACATTCTGATCTTTTGACAGCCTAAACTCTGAAAAGAAATCATTCGTTACGTGTAAAGAATCATGGAAAGTGCACAAGAATTAAATAAGAAAATGATTACAAAATTGAGATCTTTTGGACTTTTTGGGAATGTTCTAATCAAGAAATTATGCTCATTTTCTGATTACTTTCGAATCATCTAATGATTTGAGAGTTCATTTCAAATCATTTGCAGAATCAAAAAGCATACAGCTCGAGAAAGAGAAGTTCGCAAAACGCAACAAAAAATGACTAATGTTCAATTGAATGTTGGCTACGTGCAACTTTCAAAATGGATTTTAATTCGATTAGAGTCTTTTCAGAAATGAAACTGCCAAACATTCAATTTTTCAATTAATAAATCTTGAAATGTCCCATAGAATTCAGAATCCGTACCTGAATTAGTTTCCTAATCGAAATTATCGAAATTATTTTGCCGAACAGATCCACGTGGGAGCTCTGTGGAGACCAGAAACTTCCGATGAAACTAATCATCGGACAGTCCAAAATCACTTCGCTTTGATTTCTCTGAAAAGAAAAAGATTGTGAACAAGAATGAGAAAACAAATGAACTATCTCTAATGAGGTTGATGTCGGGGGAGGTGTCATGAAATAATGTTTTTAAATATTCTCTAGATATTCAGTTATGTATCTATTTCTTAGTTGTCATCAGTCTCTCAAGTACAGTTTTCGAAAGAATGTTCCAATTCAAAAAACCAGATATTGTCAAGTGATCTTCTGTGTTATCAAGACCTTTCGAATGTATATTTCGAAATTCAGAAGGTTTTTTTGCCTTTTTTACCTTTCGTGTTCTGACATATCTTTCATCATAAACTCCTAAATGCTCTGTCAATTCCAAATGTTCCGACCAACATCCAATTGAAATAACTGTGAAAACTAATAGAAATATACACACCGATATCATCAAAATGATCTTCGAGAGGGCTGAAAATACATTTCATTATGGTTTCGAAACGACTGAAAAAGAAGAAAGACCAACTTCTTTTGTATCCAACTCTTTTGTATTCTGTCAATGCATCCAATAGTATTTTCTCTTTATCAGAAAGATATCGAGTGTGAATTAGTCTTGCAAAGTCTTGACTTCCTTGTGATTGATTTGTTTCTTCCTAAACCTCTATTCCATGATTTATCTACACAAAACTTTCAGACTAACCTGCCATTTTCCTAGAAATGATTGCCCTCCTCCTCCTCCTCCATTTCCTCCAGATGTTGTTCCCACAGGAGCCGTCTGTGCTCCCGAAGGTCTCTTGTTGTCTCTTCCGAGATCTTTTTTTGGTGATGTTGTGATAAGTGGAGATCGTACCGCCTGATTACTAGTTGACGGCTTCATTTAAAAACGAGAAGACGTCCGGGATTGGAAGAGAATAAGAAAGTCAACAAAACAACGAAGATGGAGAGGAAGCTAAAAGCGTAACCCGGAGAAAAAAGAAGTGCAAAGATAGAGAGAGAAAAACAGAAAAAGAAGAAAAAAATAGCAGGCAGAAGTATCGACGGGGGCTAAATTTTCGAGCAACGAGGGCATCAGAGATTATGTAGAATAGAGAGACGCAGAGAGGTTTTGAGCTTCTCCAACGAGCTCTTTTTTCCTCGTTTTCAGTGTCAAATCTATTCATTACTCATGCAACGAGAGAAAAAGATTTCGAAATTTCGAATTTCTATTGAGAAAGAAAGTCGTTTCTGGATTGAGTTTCACTTTTTTTTTGAACTAAGAAACAACTCGTTTTCTTAATTTTTGATTTTCAAAGAAGTCACTGAAGTTTTTATTAATAATCAGATCATTTTACAAAAGACTAAAGTGAGAACTGCTGTGAAAATAGTTGTTATTTGATAACGAGAATTCGAATTTCCATCCGGTGTTCCGGCGGATTCTTCGACAGAGTTGGCCACGGGTGCAGTACTATTAGAGGTTGTATTGTCCGTTGGTTTCCGATTTGGAATCACAATATCTTGACCTTCGACTGGGAAATCTCCGAGTTTTCCAGGATTCTGTGGAGGCAGCTGATTTGGGATTGCACATGCTGAAAAGAGATTTCGTCTCCGATGGGACTTCTTAGACACTACCTTCGGATGACAAAGATTGAGAAAATATAAGAGAAATTAGCAGAAAAATGTAGAGTTTTGACATGATTTGGAATGGTTTTTTTCCAAAATGCAAACTCAGATATTGTCATTTTGTGTTTTGCATAACAATCAATTTACATATTCCAATGCATTTGCTGGCTTTTCGTGTCAATCGAATATGCCAAAAATCAAAAAAAAATCTATGCTCTCATGTTTTGTAAAATGGAAAATCTTCATTAACCCGTCTGAAATTGTCTCAAATGGAAAAGAGTCAAACTAGCAGAAAAACGAAAAGTATTGAAAAAAGAATTGGAAAGTAGTTTCTGCTGGAGTTACAGTAATGTCGATCATTGCAACAACATAAAGTTCCTTTCATTCCAAGAAGATCTGTTTCCATACAACGATTTCGGATACCCTGAAAGCTTTTGAGTTTAATTCAAAATGAAAAGAGATAAAATGCCTATCGAAGAGCAGAATAAGAGAACTTCTAACTCACATTACAGAAAAAACTGGAACATCCCATTTTGACGACTTCGTTCAATTGTGTCTCTTCCATGAATTTATAACAATAAGACTCTCCCATTCCGAGAATTGCATCACAGTTTTCTAAAAGAAAAGAATTGAGATTCAATGAATATGAATTGGTTACCTGTATCCTGAATGACTTCTTGTCCGACAACATATTTTAATCCAGCATAACATCTGATTTCAATTGAAAAAATAGAAACAGGCAAGAGGATTGCGGCAAGAAAAAGAGAAGATAATCGGAATGACATCTGAAATTATCATTAGGCTCTTCAGTTATCATAATACAGAAAATGAGAGTGAAAATGACAAAACCACCAATAAATCTTGATCAATCAATGTCGATTTAACGGAAGAGTGAAAACAATTTATTTGTTTCGTTTCTGACAACACATGATTTTTTGATTGTCCCTCCGAAATTGTTGTAAATTGAGAAGAGATTCAGAGAAAAAGAAGACGATTAGTCATCGATTCTTGAAAAAAAGGAATTGAAACTAGAAAAGAAAGAAAAAGAGAAAAGATTGATACCCGTTTCCAAATTAATTAAATTTTTATTTTTATCTTCGAATTCGTACGATGAATTTTAGAAAACTGTGAGAGAATAGAATGAAGAATTCAGAGAGAAATAGAAGAGAAAAAAGAAAAGAAACGGATGGAAAACAGGAGAAATACACTACGGATATCGGAAATCAACACGAATCGAATCAATGAAATGGAACACTTTTCCATTCTTTTCAGTTTTTGAACAGAAGGAAGAACACGAATTTGGACTGTGTTTATTCGTTTTGATTTCAACTATAAACAATTAGGATTACTGTACTTATCTTTAGACGTACAGATTGTGCAAACTTACAATTTTATATATCGAACAGAACAGCTCCAGTCAATCAAGGTCATTTGGAATTCCTATCGCTTTCTGAAAACTTCACTTCCCCTGTTCAAATTCAGATGATTAATTGTATTCTTGAAGAACGATGTTTGATAAGACACAAGTCAGAATGATCATCCATTTGAGTGATGTATGCACATTGTGCCCTAGACTGTCAAAACGTGTCTGCTCTCTCTTTTAAAATGACATTTTCACTACGAACTACATTTTTTATCAGTTTTATGAAAAAAAGAATGATTGAGAAGAACTCAATCAGAAACAACATTGATTGCTTCTTTTCGTTCGACTTCCTTCTTGGAAAATGTATTTTCTCTCCATTTTCATTCTATTCTTTTCGATATTTTCTTATTCTAACTCTGTAATTGTTGAAACTTCGTTCGGAGAATTAGAAGGAGATCAAATTGGAAATTTCCATTTATTCAAAAAAATTCCTTTCGCCAAGCCACCAATCGGAAAATTGAGATTTCAAAAACCGGAATTTCCAGAGAAATGGAATGGAGTCAGAAATGCCAAAGGTCCGTTTCTTCTGAAAGAATTGGTACATAACATAGTTTTTATTTATTCTGAGAAAATAATCGTTTTGATGCGAACAAAAAGAGTTTTCAGAATACGGACCAGCGTGTCTTTCTAATTCGACAGTGACGTCGAGTCCCCAGAAATGGGTTGACGAAGATTGTCTTCATTTAAATATTTTCACTTCGGAAACTTGTTTGGTGAGTTATCGAAACTATTCTCAATCATTGTTTTCATAATGTCAGAAATCAAAGGATTGTGCAGTGGTGACATATTTTCATGGAGGAGGATTGCATTATGACTCTGCCGTTATGTTCAATGACACTTATCTTCTAGGAACTTTTGTGAATCAAGGTTTACTCATGAATGAAACAATTTGAAAATATTCTAAAGTTTATAGATGTGATCCTCGTGATTCCTGCTTTTCGTCTTGGAATTTTCTCTCATTTCGTCGTCAGAGATCAGAGTATTGCTCCAAATAATTTGGCAATTTATGGTAGTTTAACCATTTTCCGTTTTTTGTTTTCATCAATATTCAGATATTCTTCATGCTCTTGCATTCGTTAAATCGGAAATTCATAATTTCGGTGGAAATAACAAAAGAGTGACAATTATGGGACATTCATATGGAGGAGCACTTACTTCAATGCTTTCTTTCAGTACCAGAATTAATAATGATTTGAGGTTGATCTTTTGAAGTTCTTAGTTCCAAATTCTTGAATTTTCAGTCTGTTCCAACAGGCAATCAGTATGTCATCTGGACATGATTTTGAGACGTTTGAATTCCAAATGCAAAAAACAAAGCGGTTCGCAGAATATGCAAACTGTCTGATTCCGGAGTCAATTGGGAAGAAGATGACTTCATATCAAAAAGATTTATATATGATGAAATGTCTTCAGAATAAAGATTCAATGGAATTATTGAGGTTTGTTCCTTTAGAATAAAACGATGAATTTGTTGTTTAATTCAGAATTCAACGATTATTGGAAGAGAAAGGATATCCAACATATGCATTCGCAGTTCAAAGAGAACCCCTATTTCAAGAAGTTCCATATACACAATTCATGAATAATCCAAAGAATATTCCAATGTTAACTGGATGTACAAGATACGAAATGGATCATTCTCCAAGTGATAAACCAATTGGAGAAGCATATCCATACGAGAATCCGAAAGAAGTTTATCTGAAATATCGAAGTGATATGAAAAATGGAAAGATATTTTTTGATAATCATGCGGAAGAAACTCAAGCGATTATGGTTCAGATTAAGATAAGAATCGATAAATTGATTTCAAATGGAATTCCCGTTCGTTTTTTTTCAAAAACAACTTTGAATCTGAGTTTTTCAGGGGTTTCTCTACGAGTACACGTATCCAAAACATGCAAAACACACGGACGATCTCTTCTATTTAATGGGAGTTCATCGATTTGAAAAAGATGAAAACGAAGAGAAATTAGCAAGAGTTTATGAAAAAATATTCATGAATTTTGCAAAATATGGAGAGCCGAAAGAGGGATTTGTGATGTCAAATATCGAAAATTCGACTTATTTCGATGTATTTTGGAATGAAACAACAGGAGAAAAACCCATGATGAAAGCTGGTTTTGAAGAGAAAGTACGTGATTTTCGAATGAATTTCAGAGAAAAAGCAACGAAGTTTCAGATAATAAACTATTGGTTGAAAGATATGGTAGAGTATGATAAGAATCTAACTGCTTCAAGAAGAAAAGAATCAAAAGAAAGAGAATTCAGATTCTATGAAACATCATCAGAATATCATCAACTTCCTTATATTTTCATCAGTTTGTGTCTTGTTTCATCTATATTTTTAGCTGGATGTCTGTTCGGAAGATGTTGTTTCAACAACTCTAAAAACCGTAAATTGTATATTCGAATAGACGGAAATGATCTTCCGAACCTTCAGAATGTCAAGAATTTCTATTAGTTAACTTTTTTGATTCTTCTTATTGCTTGTACTTACGTTCTTTTTCAACTGTAGATTATCAATTGAGGTTCAATGCCAAAAAACGTGTAGATTACGATCCCAACATCAGCTAAGCGTTCCCCCGCTTCTATCTTCAGTTACATATACGCAAAAAACCGCAAAAAAGCCGATGTTTTTTCAAAAAGTGCAAATTTTCACTATTAAGGAGAGGAGTTAGAAACTTTGTCTGAACACAAAAAATGCTCAAAATGATATTAGCAACAAACTTCCGTTGAGATTTAGTTAATATCTCTTTCAGGAAAAAATTTTATTTTTTCATCTATTTTCAATTTTTCACAGCAGGGGGCGGAGCCTAATGAAATATGTGTCATAATTTTTAGACGTATTGGGACATTCACCACATAAATTACCAAGTCACGCAAATCAGTTTGACTTTAAACTGTACAGTGGATTTCTCGAGTTTCTCAGAGAACGTGTCTTAATCATTATGTTGATCCAGGGATCCCTGATCTGTCGTGTCCATCGTACTCTAGATTTCGTGATGAGGGTAGTTGTAATATTTTCAATTTCCTCCGACGAACAGAACACAGAAAACGAACATTATTCCTTGAGTGAATGTATCACACATCGTTATTAATGATGACAAAATCTGAGAATCATTCTCCGAAAATGACCCGACTTCTGTGCTCCCAAGTTGAAAAAATCACTAAATTTTCTGAAGGGTGCGATATCTCAAGTTTTCCTGTCGTGACCGACTTGGGCTCTTCATATAGCGTTCATACAGATTCCACTTCTCATTTTCATTAGTGAATTCTTTCCTTCATTGTCTAATCGTTCTAGTAGTATGATGGAAAAACGACACGAAATTCGCTATTTTGGGTGAAACGGATTTGATGAATTTATTAGCGGTTTCCTTGAAATGAAAACAATTGGAATTGTATGTGATGTTGAGTCAAAGACCTGGAGAGTCATCAAACGTATTTGTATTTGAATCTTTTCCCAAGGTTTCCCAAATATTCGCCTCGGTGTCACAACTATAACCTCCAGATGATTTGAGCAAATTTTTTCCCTGAAACGTTGGATTCAAAACTTGTCAGAATTCCAATAGATGAAGGCTTTGTCTCCTGCGGTATAAAGGTTTCGAAAAGCTTCGCCGATTCTGAGCACATGAGAGAGCTCATACAAAAAGTGATCTCGGAGTGCATTCTCTTCTTCGACCAGTTTCTCGGCTTTGGTCATGTTTGAATGTGATGTGATATATTATATGAATTACATCAGTGGTACTCTACAGTAATGTGAAAACATAACTGAGAAAAACCGATAAACGACTGCAGAAAGATGTTGCTAACTAAAAGTGTCAAAGACTTTCGGAATCTTTACTAATAACAATCAGAAGATTCCGTGTGTCTGTGTGTGTGTCTGTTGGTCGCAAGCCCTAGCGGATCCGCCCTTAAACTTTTTTTGACAAAACTTATATAGATCGATAGAGAATTTGTCCGAGATGATGCCCGTCTTTTCAGTTTTTTAAAATGTTTACTTTGAAGACATCTAGAGCTGTTTTTCGACAGTATATGTTTTTACATGAAAAGTATAGTAGGCGGCGGAACCCGCGAGAGGTCGGCTGCTGCGCCGAACTACCGCGGCGCAGCCGCAAGGCGGCGTTAGCCGACTGGTAACCTAATACAGAAATAATGGTTCAAATGGAGCGTTAACAGCTCACCTGCTAGAAAGGCGTATTTTTGGATTGGCATTATAGAAAATATGATTTGATCGGCATGAGAGAAAAAGAAAGAGAAAAGGGAAGTGATAATGTTTATTTCACTCTGGTCACTTCAAAGAGAGATTTGAAAGAATAAAAAAGAATGTTTAAGAATAAAAATGACAAAATTCCAACTTCTGTTGACAACTTTCTCCGAAAACGACTCTTTATATGAAAGAAAACGATTTTAAAGAGAAATTTCGAAAAATTCTGTCAACAGAACACACATATGATAATCAAAAACTTTTAAATTCAGAAATCAACTAATTTTTTTTAAACGAACGGCGCCCCTGCTTCATCGGAAGATCAATTTGCTCAGCAATCGAACTTGCAACGTCTCCTTCTTCGTCATCTCCGCTTTCTTTTCCATCGATTTGCCCAACATTCGGAGTACCTTTTTCTTCATTTGAAGAGATCGACTCAGACTTTGCACCACGTGGATCAGCCATCATGACAACAGAGAAGATTTTTTCAACCTTTTCGATAAAGGTCGATTCTACAAATAACAGCTCGATTGTTTTAAGAAACGGTTATCGACATACCCATCGGAAGCTCTACAGAAGAACGAATATTCGCAATTTTTCTACCAATGACGGTCAAGATTCTGGCGACGGAATCCACTTCAGAAGTATCATTGTAATCCAAGTCAACAAGTGGTAGAATCTGAAGAAGTGTCTTCTTGATAACGCTTGCTTCTGTAAAAAATGGAACAATGGTTTTGATGAAATGATTATAAACACACCTTTCACAGGATAATTTGAACATTTTGCCCGCATATCCTTTATCTTTTGAGAAACTGTATCAAGTTTCCCAACAATGACTTTCTGAATTTCTTCTGATTAAGTGTAAGTAATCTCAAATTCTCAAAACTCACCACCATTATCAAATGGACCCTTTTTCATTTTGTTTGGGGATGTATACATGATATCAACGATACGGGTCGTGCGAGTAGTTTCTTAAAACATGACATAAGAAAGCTTCAAAAATAGTTTTACTTACGCTCAGAAGATCAGGATGAGTTTCCTAAATCAAGACAGAGAGCTCTGTACTTGAGGTTTCCTCCACGAGTACGAACGAGACGAACGCGATGCGCTTTATTCTGAAAAAAAAGGTGTTCGAAAAACTTGGAGCAATCAAAAAATCCCACTATCACAAAGAGACACAAGTGTGATTCAACATAACTGAATGATAATTTACTTATTTTCTTATCCTTTCATAAGAATTTACTCCGAGAGTAACAGAAAACAAAGATAAACGAAAAAAAAGGAAACTTTGGCCTATAAAACCATGCGTCGCATTCTCGATTCGAACAAATTCAAAATTTATTTTCAAGTTTTTGATCAACACTTTTTGAGATGAATTGGATGAAAATTTTTTATTTTTTATTTCTCCAGCTATTGAAACAGAAGTGCTCAGAAAAACGTGAAATGGTAATTCTTCACAAAGACAAAAACGAATTATGGATTCACTACTAGAGTGACGTGTCGATACGAATTTCGAAAAAATAGGATCGAAATTTATTTTATTCGTTTCGATAAAATACCGATCGAAAAAATACCGACGATTCTAAAATCGATTTTGAGTCGAATCGAAAAAAGAGTCGATTATTATCGGAATCGATTTTTTTTTCGATTTTGTACCGTCGGTTTTGTGTCGATTCAGTATCGATTCTCGGTACGAAAAATCGACTCGTGTCGATTTTTTACCGAGTCGATTCTCGGTACAAAAATCGAAAAAAAAATCGACACGGATCGACACGAGTCGATTCGGTACGAACGCGGCCGTGGCCTAGAAAAATTCAGCTGTGTAGTTCTCGTGGAGAAATCTTTTTTTCTTGGGGGAAAATAGTTTCTTGGAATGATATTCGATGTTTTTGAAAAAAAAAACTGATTTCAATCGATTATTTTCATTTTGAGAAAAGAGTAGAACAACTGTCTTTGAAAATGATGATCATTCAAACGTTGTTGGCGCACTGATGGAACGGGGGCGAGATGAGGAGTTGGATTCGTTCATTCGTTCAGATTGATGATAGTCGTCATCATTCTCACTTTCTTCAGATGACTCAGAATCTGCTGAATTGGCTCTATTTTCATTTCTTCTACAATAAGAGATTTTGAACACCAGTAATATTATATAAACACTAACTTCATTTCTCCTAAAGCTGCGTTTAGTATTATATCATTCATTGTCTGTGATGACATTCGGTTTCTTCTGGACGATGACACAAGCTCTCCACACCGACTGCAAGAAAACCCGATTGTAACTGTATGTAACAAGAAAGAAAACCTGAATAAACGTTCGACTTGAGCAGAAGATTGCGGCGAAGAGAGCACGTGATTAGCAAGTCGACTTAATTTGGGGAAGCGAACAGAATTGCACCTCCAGAAGGAGAGTGGGCACGAGTCAAGTGGCGGACGTCCAGACATCACAAGTCCCTCATAATTGACGAGTTCGCTCTGAAAAGTTCATAGATTCTTGTGATTGTAAGGTTCTAATTGTACTCTGGTCGATTCCGACGAGGTTGAGAGTCTTTTCGACTCGACAAATTTACTGAATAAGGATTGGGATGCCTTTGTTCGTTTTGCAGCTGGCTCTGATACTTGGTTCACTGTGACAATAGTACTTGTATCTGCAAACTGGCTTTCTAGGCAATGGTTTAATCATTAAATTCTTACCACAGTATCCTTCAACAAGTCGTTCCACTTCTTCCCATTCAATATCCAATAGAATTCCTGATAAATATGCGAATCTCGGATCAACGTAAACCGATAGCAACAAAAAATCATTGCTCAAATAATCGCGGAATCTAAATGAGCTTTACAAAAAGACTGTTCAACCGACCACAAGTTTTACCTTTTTTCGGTTTCTCTTTTGAGAGTTCTGACAACGTTTTTTCTTTGATTCTGTTCTCGGATGAATTCGAAAAGACTTGCAAACTGAACCAGAATTTTGGAACTGAACGTTGAGTCTTTTTCGGCTTGTTGGATTCCCTCAAGAAATGGAGTGGTCACAGAAACAAAACTCTCCAGATCGGCTTTCTCGTTGTCAGTCAATAGAAACTTTTGCGATTTCTGCAGAGCCGTAATGCTCTGATACTGAAAATTGACTCATTGAGGGAAACGAGCTAGTGAGATAATGTATTACGTGATTCAAAAAGAAATTGAAAGCATCACGCATCCACCCCAGCGAGTAATCGCAAAAGGCAACGGAATTCTTCCTTCGATACGAAGTGTTTCTGATCTTCTGAAACATGTTATGAACATAATTCTTTCCCAGCAATCATTCTCACTCTCTGAAAAGTTTTCTATCTTCTTTCGATCTGGATAAGTGCGATGCGAATATATTGACTTTAGCCAAAACGATCGAAATGGAAGGAACACTCGCGGCCGCTTGAATAATCAGTGACAATGCATGAGCACAACAATGAACACTGCAAGAAGCTTATACTTTCTCGCTTTGGCGCTCATAACTTACTGATATAACATGTTTCTATTCAAAAAACATTTGAGATTACTACCGCCATCACATAAACCAGCAACTACTTTCGAAAGATCCAGTCCGTATTCTCCGAGTAGGTCCGTGATCAAATCACCGACGTTCTCCGCTGATGCCTTGTTTTTTAGTGTCTTGATTCCGAGAAGCTGAAAATTTGAATGAAACTCTTAAACGTCACGATTCTCACAATCTTTTGTTTGTTAAGACTCCCGTCGATGAAATATACGAATAAAGCGTAAATTGAAACATTTTCATATTTCCCATCCCAACCGTCCATGCTGATAATGCATTTCTGAAGAAAAACCACTTAGAATTTAACTCATATTGTCCATACTTCCACATTTTTCAACAGTTTCTTCGATTCTGAAACATATTTTTCTCGGTTCATTCTCAATTTTCTTCGAATGCTGTCTGGTGCGATCAGTTTGTAATCCGAATTAAGTTTACGACAAAAATCTCTGAACCAAAAGTTTCGAACGAATCGAAACGGCACAGTAGATGTACTCATCGCCCTAAATTTCATCCGTTAAAGTTTCATTTCGCTATTTCTTATACTTACATTACAAGAGAATCATTTGCTTCTTGGTTAACGCAAGTGGTCGAGTTAGAGAATTAATGGCGTTGAGCAGATTTCTGAAATATTCATAAAACGATTGTTTTTGAATGATTCCCAAAACCATTCGTTCGAAATCAGCAAGCTCATCCTTATGTTCAGTTTGAATGTGTTTTATCATCCCTGTCGTGGAACTATTGAACGAATACTCTTTTTTTTTTCGACACCGCATACACCTAACTTTTCCGTCATTTGTTTTTTTGAAAAACTTCCAAACGCTAGACGCGTTCTCTTTTGTCGAGGACATGTGTCTGTAAATTATCGTTTGAAGTTATATTAATTACTTTTCAAAAATATTGGAAAAAAAAATGAAAACGGGAAACAAATGCAGAAGAAAACAAAAAACCTTTTCAAAGTAATTTAATATAACAAATCCACAAGAAAAAAAGATTTCTCCACGAGAACTACACAGCTGAATTTTTCTAGGCCACGGCCGCGTTCGTACCGAATCGACTCGTGTCGATCCGTGTCGATTTTTTTTCGATTTTTGTACCGAGAATCGACTCGGTAAAAAATCGACACGAGTCGATTTTTCGTACCGAGAATCGATACTGAATCGACACAAAACCGACGGTACAAAATCGAAAAAAAAATCGATTCCGATAATAATCGACTCTTTTTTCGATTCGACTCAAAATCGATTTTAGAATCGTCGGTATTTTTTCGATCGGTATTTTATCGAAATTTTTTCACGATTTTTAGCGATTTTTTTCGATTTTTTCGACACTACTCTGTATCGACACGTCACTCTATTCACTACGCTCTTGCTCTACGCAGTCACCATTCGCTACGAGAGTTCTAATCACAGAAATTCCATGCGCCTTGAAATCTTTCTCTCTGCAGAGATCTCTGCTTCTTTTCGTTTTTTTTTCGAGGAAACTCGATTAGATTTGGGGGTCCCGCATAAAGCCGCATCTCAAGATCCCTCTTCCAAATAAAACCAATGACTGTTATCAAAAATTTTATACTGGAAACTTCAAAAACAGGGTTTCTCATACACTATTTTCAGGGACGCCTCGTTCAACAACAACGTCAAAAAATTATGGAATTTTACGAAAAGAAGGAAAAGCAAGTTGAGCTTCAGCGCAAAATTCAAGCATCCAACTCGCTCAATGCCGGACGTCTTCGCTGTTTGAAGGTGATTTTTCTCAAAAAAAAAAGAGTAGCAGCAGTAAAATTCAAAAATTGGAAAATGTCATTATCAACTTTAGCTATAGTATTTGGTTCACGTTATGTAACGTTTTCCAAAATTCGTGTTTCTCTCCAAATTATTCTGTGAAAAGTAGTTTGCAGGCCCGCGAAGACCACATTGGAGCAGTTCTTGACGAGGCTCGTTCCAACCTTTCCCGTATCTCTGGAGATGCTGCTCGTTATCCAGCTATCCTTAAGGGACTCATCATGCAAGGCTTTCTTCAACTCCTCGAAAAGGAAGTTGTTCTTCGTTGCCGCGAAAAGGATCTCCGTCTTGTCGAACAACTTTTGTCGGAGTGCCTTGATGGTCTCAAGAAGGAATGGGGAAGCACCACCAGTGTTGTCATTGATAAACACAACTTTTTGCCTTCTGAATCTGCTGGAGGAGTAGAACTCTCTTCGCGCGGAGGTTCACTCTACTCTTGAAAGCCGTCTGGAACTAATCGCCAGTCAGGTTGGTATTAGGAATAAAAATTCCACACTTCTACATCTTGCAATAATCAAAATAAAATTTCAGATTGTTCCACAAGTTAGAACAGCTCTCTTCGGCCCCAACCCGAACCGTGCTTTCTTTGATTGAATACCAGTCAATGGTGTATGTCTTCTGAAATTGCCGATGACAAATTCATCAACGTCGCTTTCTTCTCCTTTCCTATTCGTTTGTTCAATAGCTGAAATTATATATATTCTCTTTTTTCTTGGTTCGTCTAACCTAAATTTTATACTTTCGCTTAGAATTCCACGTAATTTCATCGCCCTTCACCACATTCCATGATGTTATTCTCGTCGTTCATTAACTCTTCTGATAGCCCTTTTCTATGTTCCCCGTCCAGTTTTTCAAGAAAAAAATCCAAAAGAAGAATACTATCACAAATATTTCTAGACCCTGAAACTTCAATGATTTTTAGAAATGAATTTATATATATATATATATATATATATATATATAATATATGCGATAGTTGTTTTTTTTTGAGAATATGACGATTCACCTTGTTTTCAATTATTAAATACTTTTTTATGTAGACAATTCTTGTAGATAATATGAATGGTTTCAAGACTCACACAAGCTGCATAGCTACCGTAAAATGAAATTCTACGGGAATAAACGGAGATTTATTAAAAGAGGACTGAACTGGAATTCAATACTTTGACATTAGATGTAGTATTGATTCCGAACATTTTTTCTGTTGACAACTTATCCTAAAATAGCTGCCTCAAAGTGAAAATTCCCTTTTTGCAGAAAATTAGATGTAGTTGAAATAATCAAAATCTTATGAATTTCCACTTGAAATGAAATGGAAATTCAAAATCTGAAACAGATGTAGTTGAAATAATCAAAATTTTATGAATTTCCACTTGAAATGAAATGGAAATTCAAAATCTGAAACAGATGTAGTTGAAATAATCAAAATTTTATGAATTTCCACTTGAAATGAAATGGAAATTCAAAATCTGAAACAGATGTATTTGAAATAATCAAAATCTTATGAATTTCCACTTGAAATGAAATGGAAATTCAAAATCTGAAACAGATGTAGTTGAAATAATCAAAATCTTATGAATTTCCACTTGAAATGAAATGGAAATTCAAAATCTGAAATAGATGTAGTTGAAATAATCAAAATCTTATGAATTTCCACTTGAAATGAAATGGAAATTCAAAATCTGAAATAGATGTAGTTGAAATAATCAAAATCTTATGATTTTTCTTCCAATGAACAAGATTAATTAAGAAAGAGAACCATGCGGTGCACTTGCAAAACGGGTGAAGGGCGAGGGAGGGGATGAAGACGGCCGTCCATTCTCTTATTCTATTTTCTTCTCGAGGTGACCCTGAACTCCTATTATTTAGGGTTTACGACTGCCGGTTTTTCTGTTCTATTCACTTCTTCTCCAATATAACCGTCTCTAATTCAGGAAATGGCAAACATAATGAATCTGTTGAACTTTCCGTTTGTAATTCAAAAATATGTTTTAAAACAAATGAACTACGAGGAATTGTTTTGTCTTTCATTGTGCTCAAAAAAATCAATGAGAATAATCCAGAGTGTCGGATGGCGAGAAATCCGACATATTGTGTATAAGGAACACGAAAAGAGGTTTCTTTCAAATGATAGGTTATGTGTTTCAATTGTATCAGAAAACGGTGTGTCTCAGAGAATTGTTTCAATATCTGACATGGAGGTGTTTTCGAAGAACACAGAAAAGACATCAGAAATAACAGTTTCTGAAATCAAAATCTTCTTTTGGTAAGAGTTTTCCCTAATGTTCTGTAATTCTTTGTTTATAATATTCTCGAAGTTTCTAAACTATAATGTAATTCTATTTCAGTTCTCTGGTTGAATCGAATACCCGAGCGCCAGTCTTTTTCTGGGGAAACAACAAGAATATCATTGTTGAAGCAATTCATCGTCATATCGACGCATTATTTGGAAAGAACGCAGAATATAAACTCGAAAGTCGAAACTACCTTCCGACTTTCGCTCAATTCACTGAAACAGAATTGACAATGGAGCATACGAATGATTCGTCGTCCATCGGGGAGTATTTTTCTGAAATGCCGGTCCAAAAGCATGTTCTTATACGATACGGTGATCTCTTGTCGCTTCCTTTGAACTCTAAATTTTATAATATTCAAGTGTTGGAAATACAGTTTTGTTATTGGATGGCAACGGAACTATTATCAAACTTCAGTGGTCGTGTGGCATGTTTAACATATGGAATCTGCAAAGAATCTTCCGCCATCGTGCGGTTTCTAAAACGTTGGAAGCATGAGAAATCGTTTCCGACATTGGAAACTTTCGCATTGCATATAAAATGGTCTTCCTTTGAACATGAAATGATCAAAAAAGAAATAGGAATTAAAAGTTATCCCGATTCAATCATTCTATCAAATGCTAACCAATCTCTGTGAGTTTTATCTTCAAAACAAGGGTGAATGTTTGAACGACCGTTTCTTTGCTTTCAGGCCTCCCGAAAAGAACCCCGGCTTTTTTTTACGTACCTTTTTTGATTTCGAAGTTTCTACTTATATTGTGAGAGACGATGGAATCATTGCGGACCTCCTGATTGACGAGGATTCAATGTTCTTCTCGGTGAAGAAATGCGCAGAAAAACAGATGGTGGAAAGAGGCTATAACCCTTAAAGACGGCTCCCCATTTTTTAATTGATTTTCAATAATCTCTTTAATTTATTTTAATAAGTAAATTCTTCCTGACTTTAGTGTGCAAGACACTTTTTTCGAGATTTTTTCATTGTGTGTGAAACTTCTATAAACATCAAAAATAACATTTTTCAACAACAAAAGCCAAACTTTCGAAGTAAAATCACTTTTCCCCAAGAATTTCTGCAAAAAGGGAATTTCCACTTTGAGGCAGCTATTTTAGGATAAGTTGTCAACAGAAAAAATGTTCGGAATCAATACTACATCTAATGTCAAAGTATTGAATTCCAGTTCAGTCCTCTTTTAATAAATCTCCGTTTATTCCCGTAGAATTTCATTTTACGGTAGCTATGCAGCTTGTGTGAGTCTTGAAACCATTCATATTATCTACAAGAATTGTCTACATAAAAAAGTATTTAATAATTGAAAACAAGGTGAATCGTCATATTCTCAAAAAAAAACAACTATCGCATATATTATATATATATATATATATATATATATATATATATAAATTCATTTCTAAAAATCATTGAAGTTTCAGGGTCTAGAAATATTTGTGATAGTATTCTTCTTTTGGATTTTTTTCTTGAAAAACTGGACGGGGAACATAGAAAAGGGCTATCAGAAGAGTTAATGAACGACGAGAATAACATCATGGAATGTGGTGAAGGGCGATGAAATTACGTGGAATTCTAAGCGAAAGTATAAAATTTAGGTTAGACGAACCAAGAAAAAAGAGAATATATATAATTTCAGCTACTGAACAAACGAATAGGAAAGGAGAAGAAAGCGACGTTGATGAATTTGTCATCGGCAATTTCAGAAGACATACACCATTGACTGGTATTCAATCAAAGAAAGCACGGTTCGGGTTGGGGCCGAAGAGAGCTGTTCTAACTTGTGGAACAATCTGAAATTTTATTTTGATTATTGCAAGATGTAGAAGTGTGGAATTTTTATTCCTAATACCAACCTGACTGGCGATTAGTTCCAGACGGCTTTCAAGAGTAGAGTGAACCTTGATCTTTCCACCGCGCGAAGAGAGTTCTACTCCTCCAGCAGATTCAGAAGGCAAAAAGTTGTGTTTATCAATGACAACACTGGTGGTGCTTCCCCATTCCTTCTTGAGACCATCAAGGCACTCCGACAAAAGTTGTTCGACAAGACGGAGATCCTTTTCGCGGCAACGAAGAACAACTTCCTTTTCGAGGAGTTGAAGAAGGCCTTGCATGATGAGTCCCTTAAGGATAGCTGGATAACGAGCAGCATCTCCAGAGATACGGGAAAGGTTGGAACGAGCCTCGTCAAGAACTGCTCCAATGTGGTCTTCGCGGGCCTGCAAACTACTTTTCACAGAATAATTTGGAGAGAAACACGAATTTTGGAAAACGTTACATAACGTGAACCAAATACTATAGCTAAAGTTGATAATGACATTTTCCAATTTTTGAATTTTACTGCTGCTACTCTTTTTTTTTTGAGAAAAATCACCTTCAAACAGCGAAGACGTCCGGCATTGAGCGAGTTGGATGCTTGAATTTTGCGCTGAAGCTCAACTTGCTTTTCCTTCTTTTCGTAAAATTCCATAATTTTTTGACGTTGTTGTTGAACGAGGCGTCCCTGAAAATAGTGTATGAGAAACCCTGTGTTTGAAGTCTGCAGTATAAATTTGTTTGATTTACCAAATGATTCTACTGCAGAGCGCGGTCCATTATGCTTTGTTAACGAACTATTTTAAGTTAATTGTTGAATCTCGGAATTTTTGACAATGGACAACGAAAAAATCAGACATGCAATTCGCCGGGCCGGGCACTACCCCCATAATGATGCCTTTTATGTTTGAGTTAAAACCAATTTGAAAAAGAAAAGAAAAGAGTTTCTGTGCAAATACTATTGCTTCTACTGCTATTTTTTGCTGGTTTTAAAAAATCGTGAAAATGGGCAAATAAATACATTTTTTTTCTTCATGACGGGTACAGCCGAGCCGGCAGCGCTGTATAAATTTTGTGCCCGGCTCGGCACTCTGAAAAAACGTGCGAACCTTCTCAATGTTGAATTCTTCCTCAGCCTTGGCATCGATTTCTTCGGCCTTCTCGTTGGCTTCTTGCTCGATGAAAGCCATCATGTGACGGAGCTGTTTTTGAACGTCATTGTCGCTGATTCCCATGACTACAATCGCTTGATATTGGTTTTCCCTGTAAAAAAGTGATTTTGATACGAATCATTTCCTGGAAGAAGTTCAGAACGCGAGAAAAACATTTACAGTTTAGTGTCTTTGGGATATGTTATGTTAAAAATACCCAAATGATAGTTAGAGCAAGCAAGTTCCCAGAATGAAGGAAAAAAACTACAACTCGGACTTCGGGGAAATCGTGAAACGAAATAAGTACAAATCCCAGGTTAGATTGATATTTATAACAAAACTAATGCAAAAATGTGGTCATTGTTGATTTTTCGTCGCCGCGCCATCGACAGTTTGGTTTTACGCGACAGCACTGGCTGGAGGCCAATAATCAGCCGGCGATCTCTGCGACGGAGGCCAATTCTCTCTCGTCGCTTCGCTGTGAGACCCGTGGTTTTCTCAATGGAGCACATTTGCAGCAGATCGTTTTTATTGTGTATTTTCTTGAGATTCGTTTGGATAAATGAAGAAAGCAGAATAGATGAATGAAGGAGTAAAAGAGGAGGTCACTTCTGGTGTAAGATATATATATTGCATTCCCCAATATAGTTTATTTACAAACTGTTTAGCTATTGATTGTCTCAATCATTGTCTTTGGAATCAGCAAAGTGAGATAATACCGGTATGTTTGAATGGGATGATTTATTATTTGAAGATAAAAAATTGAATGAATTGAAAACACATGTTTCGAACCGTGAAAAGCATATTCGTTGGAACGAACCATTCGAGTTGAATATTTATATTAAATATTTATTGAAAAAAGAGCAATATATTTAATAACTACAGTAATCTTGAAAGACGCATAACACTTTGAATAATGGTTTTGACACGAAAGTGAATATTAAAAAATTGAAACATGATTTCTTTAAAACATTTTTCTCGTTGTTTCACATAAAAATAAGAGGTTAGTTCGAAATTTCAGGTAGTTCCCATAAAAAATGAGCGATTCAATAACGTGGCGCACAATCCTACGCCGGATAGAAAATTTGGATTTTGAAAGCAAAATTCGATTGGTTCGAAGGTATCCGAAACGTCGAATAGCAATAATTTTGGGAGTGTTTTTGTTCATTGTATTCATTTTCACACGAGGTAGTTCATCAGGATCAGCATTCAGTAAACAACAACAGTGCTCTGCCGAAAAACTGAAATTATGGGAAAAAGAAATAGATGTGAGTTTTGATAAGTATGGAATTTTTCGAACTAGATCAGTCTGTAGGAATTCGATACGGGTATCCACAATCAAAGTGTTGAGTTTGTTGGAAATGGATACATTGGAGTGGATTCTCTCGGACAATTGAGAATAAAAGATAAAAATCGAGTCCTTGACGTAGAAACCAACTTTCATCCAAGTTTAAAAGTAGAAATCGAAGGATCCCAAGCGATCGAAATCACCAAAATGACCGACTTCAAGAATGGACTGTTCAAGATCATGAGATGCTTCTCGATTGTGAGAATATTAAATTAAAGTTCATGAATTAATCAGTTCCAACTTCAGGATGGTGAATGTGCATGTGTTACATCTCAGTTATATGCTCATCGCACTCGTCCTAACTATCTCGTACAAGTTATTCAGATTTCAAATCCGACCGTAGGTTTGAGATCAGTTAGCAGAATAAATGTTCCATTTGCAGAAGTCAACGGTTCGTTTGAGTTTGTCGCGTTTCAGTTCGAACTGGTGGGCCCATTCGAAATCTGGAGACCTTTCAATAAATCAACGACAAGTCGGAGGTGCATCATACGCGATTATTTGTACTGATCCTCCTGGAAAAATATCTGTATCACAGAAAAGGTGAATTAACTTATTTTGAAAGTTTCTGGTTTGTAAATAACTTCAGAGAAGAATCATTCCGTTTCACATGCACAATCACTTCTAAACCAACAGGCGAAGAAGCGGCTCGAGATGCTGTTCGCCTGTTTCAATCTGGAAAGGATGCAAAAGCTTTGGACTCTCAACACTTCGACGGATGGTCGAAAATGCATTTAACAGGATTCAGTGTGTCTACTTCCAAAGCTCCTAATACATTGAACGGAGATAAAATCAATGCTACAAAGTACATTTTATTGAGTAGTCTACGAGCCCCGACTATAGAAGGAGGTGCAACACTGGAATCAGTGAAGGTAAAGCTGTTTACAGTAGAATTATTATATTCGCTAGCATCTATGATTTATTTTTTTACAATACAGTAAAAATACGAATTCATTTTCCAGTCTCTCGAAACACTCGCCAGGAAAAATGAGCTTTGTTATACTGGCCATTCGAATCTTCTTTTCCCATCTCGTCTTTGGCAAGATTGGGACACACCGACAAAACTCATTGAACTTGTTAACACGTGGATGCTCACTTTTCAAAAGAGAGGATGCTCGAATCTTTTGAACACTGGAGCAATTGGAGTGTCTCAAGCATTTGTTCAATCGTTGACTGCTTCAAGCTATCACGATTCACATTTGGAAGTGGCACTAGATGCGCATGATTTACATCGTGAAATGTACTTCTATGGAGTTCCAGTCTACTCCAATATGGGTGTGGTTGGCACTCTCCGTGTGGATATAAAGTTAGATGAAAAGAACACACCTTACTTCATGGTACTCCTTTTTTCCAAATACGAAGTGGAAAATTCATTTTTCAGGTTTCATCTTCAAACCAGCTTTTTGTTTGTGATGGTGGTTGTCTTGATGCACCTGTTACATTAGGAAAGATTCCTACTCAATTGCCAGTTAAGGTACGTTGATTCTCGGAAATTTATAAACATAAAACTGTCACGAATAACGTTTCTCATCTCAATAATCTCAATTTTTAAAGGTTACAAAACCCGTCACGTCTCTTCTCTACATTGCTCCATCACGAAGACACCTTGAGCTTCTCAAAAATGCAATACATGTGTCAGAAGTCGGATCAGCTCCAGCTCACGAAGAAGAAGTCATAGAAATGCATCGATCTGGTGAAGCAACAGGAGGAATGACAACATTCTGGGTGTTTGTTTTTGTTGCCGTTGTGGCATTCCATTTAGTTGTTGCCAAAATCGTTTGGAATGAGTATCGCAAAGGTGATATGACCCCGTACAACCCGTATTTAAGAAACCGATATTCATCGTTGAGACCACATTGATTGCTATGATATTTTGCAAAAACATTGTTTTATTTGTAGTCCTCAGATGTTGAGAACCAAGGAAATTCCAGAATTAAAATCTCAAAGTGTGTACATAGGGGTTTACTTTTCCCAAAAAGACCTTCTCATGTATAATTCATATGCCGAATCTTATAAGAAAGTATTCATATGCTATCGGCTTCCAATTGAAAACTGCGAGTAGCATAGGCTTGTTCTTGTTTTGCCTTTAAAATTTCCATTTTCGTGTTTCATTTTCTCCTTTCATGAGCCTTAACTTTCCTGATTCACTGCAAATTATATAACAATTACGGAATGATTGAACAAATGGGTATTTTATGAACGATTTTTAATAAATCATTTGTTTTCTGTGTTTCTTTTCGATTACGGATGTTATTCCGGTGTTATTGTCATTTTGATTACCTTTTCCGATATCTATTTTTCTTGCAACTGCAATTCAAAAGTTTCGTCATTTCTTAAATATTTACTGTTGACCGAAACAATGTCCATATGCTCTGTTGTGATGATTTTAAAATTACCGTGAATCCTGTAATAGACTTGTATGCAAGACTATTTTTCAAACCATTTCTTAGAGTGAATAAACTTTGTTGAACTGGGTTTTTTTAACCTCAAATTTGCCAAAGTTTGAAGTAAAATCTGTGTTTTTCGTCTCTTTTCTCAAAAAATTCATCATTTTTGATCAGAATAACGGAACAAACTGTGACTATTAGAGGGGCAAGACAAATAAAGGGGCAAGTCTATTACAGGTTTTACGGTAACTTAATTCACAAACAACACAAGAAATTCCGATAAAATCACAATACTTGAGCACAAGACTGTCGACGAAACGAAAATCAGTGATTTTGTTCTTTTTCGCCCATGTTCCCGGGGGGCAAAAAACAGGGGTCATTCAAATTTGACTCACTAGGGAATGACCAGAAGGCAAGTTGGAGTTTCCGTATGAAACGTATATGGTTGGATAGCTTAAGTTAAGGGCTTTCAGAATATATATTCAAATTTTGCTAAGCTTTTTTTGGAAATTCAGGTATTTTGCTCCGAACCTCTCTCACTGTAACTAGTGGTTGTCTCGGCTGACCCCGTTTTGAAGGCGTTTCAGTACCCCCGTTTCAGTACCCCTTCGCACTTATTTTGAACTAAACTAAGTGAATAATCGTCTTCTGGTCCTGTCCCAATCTCAAGGGCCACCCGCTATTTGTTTTCACTAAATCTAGTTCAAAATAAGTGCGAAGGGGTACTGAAACACCTTCAAAACGGCTCCGGGACACTTAAAAACCGGAAGTTTCAAAACCGAGACAACCACTAGTTACAGTGAGAGAGGTTCGGAGCAAAATACCTGAATTTCCAAAAATGCTTAGCAAAATTTGAATATATATTCTGAAAGCCCTTAACTTAAGCTATCCAACCATATACGTTTCATACGGAAACTCCAACTTGCCCTCTGGTCATTCCCTAGTCAGCGGGGGCATTGCGAGATGTCTCAAAGGGGGCATTAAGAATTTTCTGAAAAAAAAATAGAGAGCACTATATAAATCTTCGGCAAAGGTCCCTGAAGATGATGAGATATGCAACTTGCTAATAGTTATCAGATATCCTCTCGCATCCTAACTAGGGAATGGTCAGAATCGGTTGTGGAGTTTTGGTTCAAGACATGTACCATTTTATAGAGGACCTTTAGGGGACCTCAAAACCGTTTTCAAATTCTGCGAAGGTTTTCTGGGATTCGAGATAACCATTTTAAACCGATCATCCAACCACTGTTTTCCACTGTATTTCTTCCAATAAAGTTTCAAGTATACACGTGAAAACGAAAAAATGCAAAATCAACAGGAATTAGCACTGGGGTTTCAGACCAAAATCCTTTTATCTCAAATCCCAGAAAACCTTCGCAAAATTTGAAAACAGTTTTGAGATCCCCCAAACGTCCTCTTTCAAACGGTATAGGTCTTGAACCGAAACTCCACACCCGATTCTGACCATTCCCTAGTAAGAAAAACAATAGACTTAAAGAGGTATACTGGTAATTCCCTCATAGTGCACGCAAAAAATTGAATAAATACGTGAATCTTTTTCTTGTAAAATTGAGAGAAACAGTAGGAGAAGAGACCCCCAGTCAGTTCAGAGGTTTATATGTATAGGCCCCGATAAAGTTCCAGAAAAACACTGCATGGTTCCAAAGAAAAATGTATGTGATTCAGCTGGCAATATAGGTCATTTTTGTCTTTTGATCAGTACAAAAACTACTGAAAACCTTGGTTCTGAATTTTAGAGCCCGAAAATGTTAGTTGCTCTATCTGACCTGCTTCTTAACTAACTAGTTCGCTAGGTTTTTCGCAAGGTTTTTTGATCCAAGCTCGAACTAATTTTTTTTTGAGGTCTCCAAAATATTTTTAATTTCTTCTATCAATACGTGACTCCAACACGGATGAATGTTGTTAAGCTAAGACAACTGCATAGTTGAAAATGTTCACCTTAATTGAGTTACACGCTCAAAAAAGGTTGAAACTCCATTGAATTTGAAAAGTTGCGCAACATCAAACACTCATGGTTTACTAGAAATAACAGCTATCAAAAAATTGTCAACTAACGAAATATAGCCCTTGTAAAACTAAGCAACGTTGCAGTTGAGCCTTTTTTTTTAGCTTCTACTGTAATCAAGTTATGACCACTCGTGGGGAAGGGAAGGCGCGGCTCATTGAAGGTAGCCCTTTGATTTTTTGTACAGAATCGCTTTGGATTTATCATTAAGGAGATGAACCTTTCTGATCTTGTAAGAGCATAGTCTGAGACAAGTTTTTACAATATTCCAAACAGTTTTACGATTTTTTCCGAACTTTGTCGAGAGTTTTCTCATGGATTTGCGATTTTCGCGATTAATTCTCTTCCTGATCATCTGACAAAGTTGACTTGTATCCACTGACTTTTCCCTCCCGTGTCCAACTTTATCAAGTATTCCATCTTTTCTTAACGATTTAGTTTTAAAACTTTGGGGAACTTTGAGCCGTTTAGCGAACTCGGTATCCGACACACCTACGGGGAAAAATATATATCAATTGACATGATGTTTCAGGCAATTTACTCGAAAGGTACTCAGACTGATGACGAACGTATTTCTGTCGGCAAATTCTCATTGGGAAGTCAAAGAATTCGATTATGACGATGATATGATTATGCCTCTCGATCACGGTCAATTCAGAGGTTTGTGCATGGATTTTTATTTTGTACAATTTTTGTTCCACATTTTGAGTTAAAGTTAAAGTTATATATCCTGTGTCAAATGGTGACGAATGATTAAAAAAGTTGCAGGACGGGCTCATTCTCGTGATCAAGACTCTCCTATTTCCTATAATGAGGAAATTGCCAAAATCCTGGGTCATACGAAACATGTAGATAAGGTTTTGACGCGTCAAGATACCGAAGAAAAGAAGACACAAAGTGTTCAAACAATTCAACCTCTCAGTGATGAAGAGAAGAATCGCCTAACACTAGATCCAGAATTCCTGGTAAGCTAAGCGTTTCAAATAGCAATATTTTCTTAAACGTAGTGAACTAATTTTAGGATTCATTCAATCGGTCGTGTAAAGTGATTGGCCGTGCTTTGAATGAAGACATTGATATCTTCATAAACTACACAAAAGATCCGTATGAGAAAGCTATTGCATCAGATGATCTTCTTCATTTGGCACAAGTTTATCATGATGATACGTGGACTTCGAAGCGATTGGTGACCGGAATGGCATTCTCTGAACATCATCCTGACTTATTAGCTGTTTCATATGGAGTTAGTTATTCAATAATTCATTTTCTAACTACTTCTTCCCAATTTTCAGCCATGTGACGTACCGAATGAACCACCAGGTGTCATTGTCGTCTGGAATACAAAATCGAAACGAGTCACTGCTGAATTCATTGTCTATTGTCGATCAGAAATTCAATCCGTCTCGTGCCTCGCTGTTGTCGGTACAAAAAACGCTCATAATTTGTTCAAATTATCCTGTGAAAGGTGTGTTTATAATCATTTCATCAAAACCATTGTTCCATTTTTTACAGAAGCAAGCGTTATCAAGAAGACACTTCTTCAGATTCTACCACTTGTTGACTTGGATTCCAATGATACTTCTGAAGCGGATTCCGTCGCCAGAATCTTGACCGTCATTGGTGAAAAATTGCGAATATTCGTTCTTCTGTCGAGCTTCCGATGGGTATGTCGATAACCGTTTCTTAAAACAATCGAGCTGTTATTTGTAGAATCGACCTTTATCGAAAAGGTTGAAAAAATCTTCTCTGTTGTCATGATAGCTGATCGGCGTGGTGCAAAGTCTGAGTCGATCTCTTCAAATGAAGAAAAAGGTACTCCGAATGTTGGGCAAATCGATGGAAAAGAAAGCGGAGATGACGAAGAAGGAGACGTTGCAAATTCGATTGCTGAGCAAATTGATCTTCTGATGAAACAGGGACGCCGTTAAACTTTTTAAAAAATTTTCAAAAGCGAGGATACTCGAATCTTCTGAACACTGGAGCGATTGGAGTGTCTCAAGCATTTGTTCAATCGTTGACTGCTTCAAGCTATCACGATTCACATTTGGAAGTGGCACTAGATGCACATGATTTACATCGTGAAATGTACTTCTATGGAGTTCCAGTCTACTCCAATATGGGTGTGGTTGGCACTCTCCGTGTGGATATAAAGTTAGATGAAAAGAACACACCTTACTTCATGGTACTCCTTTTTTCCAAATACGAAGTGGAAAATTCATTTTTCAGGTTTCATCTTCAAACCAGCTTTTTGTTTGTGATGGTGGTTGTCTTGATGCACCTGTTACATTAGGAAAGATTCCTACTCAATTGCCAGTTAAGGTACGTTGATTCTCGGAAATTTATAAACATAAAACTGTCACGAATAACGTTTCTCATCTCAATAATCTCAATTTTTAAAGGTTACAAAACCCGTCACATCTCTTCTCTACATTGCTCCATCACGAAGACACCTTGAGCTTCTCAAAAATGCAATCCACGTGTCAGAAGTCGGATCAGCTCCAGCTCACGAAGAAGAAGTCATAGAAATGCATCGATCTGGTGAAGCAACAGGAGGAATGACAACATTTTGGGTGTTTGTTTTTGTTGCCGTTGTGGCATTCCATTTGGTTGTTGCCAAAATCGTTTGGAATGAGTATCGCAAAGGTGATATGACCCCGTACAACCCGTATTTAAGAAACCGATATTCATCGTTGAGACCACATTGATTGCTATGATATTTTGCAGAAAAACAATGATTTATTTGTAGTCCTCAGATGCTGAGAACTAAGGAAATTGCAGAATTAAACTCTCAAAGTGTGTACATATAGGTTTACTCTTTTTCAAAAAGACCTTCTCATGTATAATTCACATGCCGAATCTTATAAGAAAGTATTCATATGCTATCGGCTTCCAATTGAAAACTGCGAGTAGCATAGCCTTGTTCTTGTTTTGCCTTTAAAATTTCCATTTTCGTGTTTCATTTTCTCCTTTCATGAGCCTTAACTTTCCTGATTCACTGCAAATTATATAACAATTACGGAATGATTGAACAAATGGGTATTTTATGAACGATTTTTAATAAATCATTTGTTTTCTGTGTTTCTTTCTGATTACGGATCTGTTATTCCGGTGTTATTGTCATTTTGATTACCTTTTCCGATCTCTATTTTTCTTGCAACTTCAATTCAAACGTTTCATACCATTTCTTGAAAATGTGACTGACCGAAACAAGGTCCATATGCTCTGTTGTCTCTTCCACGTCATCCATCTTTTTTTCTTTCAATTAATGTTCCCTATCTTTTTTCCTCTATTTTCTCTCTCATTTCTGTCCCGGCGCCGCTCAAAAGCACTCGGAGAGTCGCCCATACTGTAACATTGTGTAAATCAGAGAGACGCAGCTACTATTGGGCGCCAGGACGCATTCCACTGTTTTTTCTGCGTTTCTTATACCCATTCAGTCTCTGCATTCGATGTCCGAAAGAGAAGAGGAATTTCGCAATGGTTAGAGAACCTCTTCCGTCTGTTTTTTATATGTTTTAAATTAAAATATTCATTCTTAATTCAGAATAAAAAAAGAACACTTCATTACAGTGTCCTGAGTCTTCTTATTCATGTAAAAATGTTTAGAAATTTTCAAATAGGGTTTCTAGAAAAAATAACAAAATCAGCCTATTTTGAATTTTCAGAATGGAAAACTGATTTGGTGCTATTAATACATATGATATTCCCTATATATGTCTTCGTCTATCAATGAAGATCCAATATTCTCTCGTTTAAATGACTCATCATACCGTTCCTTCTTTCAAATCTTCTCTTCAGGCGCATACGTGCCCTAACCTTTTTTTGTTCTCGTAGTTTCCCGCCAACATCCTACCAGAAAAAAATCGACAGCTCCTTTCTCTTTCTCTCTCTAAGTCTCTCTATGTTTTAATGCTAGCGACCTTTGCGATAGATCGGCTTGTGTGGTGTCGGCACAGTTTGTTTCTCTTAACCTGCGTATCTCCACTTTGAGCCATCTCTCATTGATCTCGCCAATTATTGTAAATACTCTTCTTACATCTCTCACCGCTCTAGGTGTTCCCCGTTTCCGACCAATCTATCATATTTCCACCTCTTTTCGTCTCTGATATCTCTAGGTAAGAATTTGAAGTTACGAAAGAGAAAGAGAGAGAGAGAGAGAAAGAGAGAGAGAGAGAGAGTTGAGTAGAGTAATAGGAAACAGTAAGTACAAACATACATAACAGTAGTGATCGGGTAATACAGTTCGAACATATGTTTCTGTTTTTACATCCAATGACTATTATTGTTTTGAAAAAATGTTAACATTTCCAAATATTGTTCTTGCTTTTGTCACACTCCATTTTTCATCTTCGGAGAAAAAAAAACACAAAAAAAAGATGATGTCCTTCGTAGATATCTCTTTCACTCTCTATCTCTCGTCCTACCATCTGCTTTTTTTAATAGGAAGGAGGCAAACGATTTCGAAATTGGTCATGTTAGTTTCTGTTTGTTCAATGTATCAAAGTTTTCTTTATTCAGATTTGTTCTCATTTTCTCACTCCATAGGCTCAATTCGTTTCGTTTATTCATACATTTTCAGCAGAATGTCGGCGGCGGAACAGAGAAAACTCGAACTTGATCGCAAAAAACAAAGATTGGCAGAGATGAAATCACTGCGGAAACGTGAAGATGAGGCTAGAGTACAAAATCTTCTCCGTCTTCCCGTTGCGAATGGAAATGCTCAAAATGGTTCAGCCAACCGGCAGACACTGTCTTCAAATGAAGTAAGCTTTTTTGCGCGGATCCAAAAAGTTCTATAAGGTTTCGAAGCTATTTTTCAATTAATATTCCAGGTTGATGAAATTCTTCGTGAGGTTGGAATCGCTCCCAAATCAACAACCCGTGAAGAATCTCCAGCGCCGCCACAGGGAGCTCATGCCGAAAACCACCTGGATCCTATGTCAGCTTCAGCGAGTCATCCAAGAATCTCATCACTCCTCTCAGTTGATTTAGAGTTTTCAACAGTGCAGACAGCTTCCACTGATAACAAAGATTCGGTGAGTCAAGTATATTTTGCTCGTTCATTTTGAATTAAAATTCGAGTTTCAACTTATACAAATTTCATTGACATGATGTTTCAGGCAATTTACTCGAAAGGTACTCAGACTGATGATGAACGTATTTCTGTCGGCGAATTCTCATTGGGAAGTCAAGAATTCGATTATGACGATGATATGATTATGCCTCTCGACCACGGTCAGTTCAGAGGTTTGTGCATGGGTTTTTATTTTGTACCATTTTTGTTTCATATTTTGAGTTTCGGTTATAGTTTATTTAATATCTTGTAACTATGATAAATGATTGAAAAAGTTGCAGGACGGGCTCATTCTCGTGATCAAGACTCTCCTATTTCCTATAATGAGGAAATTGCCAAAATCCTGGGTCATACAAAACATGTAGATAAGGTTTTGACGCGTCAAGATACCGAAGAAAAGAAGACACAAAGTGTTCAAACAATTCAACCTCTCAGTGATGAAGAGAAGAATCGCCTAACACTAGATCCAGAATTCCTGGTAAGCTAAGCGTTTCAAATAGCAATATTTTCTTAAACGTAGTGAACTAATTTTAGGATTCATTCAATCGGTCGTGTAAAGTGATTGGCCGTGCTTTGAATGAAGACATTGATATCTTCATAAACTACACAAAAGATCCGTATGAGAAAGCTATTGCATCAGATGATCTTCTTCATTTGGCACAAGTTTATCATGATGATACGTGGACTTCGAAGCGATTGGTGACCGGAATGGCATTCTCTGAACATCATCCTGACTTATTAGCTGTTTCATATGGAGTTAGTTATTCAATAATTCATTTTCTAACTACTTCTTCCCAATTTTCAGCCATGTGACGTACCGAATGAACCACCAGGTGTCATTGTCGTCTGGAATACAAAATCAAAACGAGTCACTGCTGAATTCATTGTCTATTGTCAATCAGAAATTCAATCCGTCGCCTTCGCTCGTTTCCATGCTCATTTGCTTCTCGCTGGATGTGAATCTGGACAGATTTGTGTTTGGGATAATCGGTTGACGAGTCGTAAACTTCCTATTAACAGAGTATGTATTGTGATTTATAAATTCTAGTCATAAGGAATGCATGAAATTTAGAGTCCTCTCACTACACAAGCTCACACACAACCAGTCTCGTGCCTCGCTGTTGTCGGTACAAAAAACGCTCATAATTTCGTGTCATTGAGTCGAGATGGACGAATTTGCAGTTGGAATGTCGACAATTTGACACAACCTGTAGATGGAAAAGAGTTGGTGACGAAAGACGGAAAACCAGTGAGTTATCCTAGGAAATCCTCGTGAAGATTGAATTCTTCCCTTTCAGGCTTCCGCAACCAGAATGTCCTTCCCAATTGGTGAAATGCAGACGTTTGTTGTCGGATGTGACACAGGAGAAATCCTGGCCGCGTCGAGAAACGGTGCAGACCCAGCTGTAATAAAAACAGATGTGTGTTATAAAGGTTCGTTTCAATTATTATAAATTAAAAAAGACACTTTACTTACAGGTCACAGTGGCACACTGACTGGTATTGAATTCCATCGTGCATCTGGTGTCGTTGACTTCTCGCATCTATTCATTTCCTCTTCTCATGATTGGACAATCAAACTGTGGAGCACCAAAGATGCTAACCTCAAGTTTTCATTCGAATCTCATCCGGATCTTGTTTTGGACGTCGCTTGGTCTCCAGTCCATCCGGCCGTTTTTGCATCAGTTGATGCCGATGGAAATGTATGATTCAGAAAATAAATATTCTAAAAATAGGAGGAACTTTCAGATTTTCGTTTGGAATCTAAACGAAGATGTTGAAGGACCAGTCGCACGCCTTCGAGCAGGTGGAGAAGGAGATACTGTCTACATGAATAAACTGATTTGGTCGCCTGATGGTATGTAACTGAAGTCCGGACTCATATCTAAATCCGTTTCACAGGAAAACACGTATTTGTGGGCGATGATGAGGGTCGAGTACACATGTACGATGTTCGGGAAAGTTTATACGTGTTGAAAAGCGAAGAATGGAATCGATTCGCCAGAGTTTTATCCGATATGAAAGAATCAAATGAGGATGCGGAGAAATACAATTTGTAGATTTTAATCGTTTTCTTTTATTCTATTTTCAGATTTCTATTATCATTTTCAAATCATAGGTACTCGTTTTCCATATTATCCTAATTAATTTTTCCGCATATTTTCCCATATTTCATCTGAATTTTCTCAGATTGAAACGTGGCAACTGGTGCCAAGCTATTTCTTGTGTGTAATTGTGTGCTCTAATATTTTGCTCCTTTCTTCTCGGTTAATTTCTTTTTTCTTTGCTTATCGCGCTAAAATTTTCTTTGTGATTTTCTGGTATTTAATCAATCTATTCCCCAATTTTTTGCTATATATCTTGATTCTGACAGCTCGTTTCTTCCAGCTTCCATCACGTCGTATTCAGTTATTACTCCTTCACCTATTCTCTTTCTACTGATTCGACCATTTTTCTAATTTATTGACGTTAAATTGATTCTTTTCGAATCTCTCTTACTGCTTCATTCAGTCACTGCAGCTCCTTTTTTCCGTTCTCTAAATTATTCGACTGTTTTCAACCTTTCTCCACCAGCTACGGTGATAGCGATCTATGCGAAAAAAATGAATAGTTTTATTAAATTTTATGAATTGGTGCATATGGAATAAATTAGAGAATATTTAAATTACAACTCAACGTATGTTGGCATTTTCGATTCGATTTGACATAAATCGACATTTTTTGATATCCGGAAGAATCCATTTTCTCCGAAACTTGGACTCCATGAATTCATTGCAATCCAATAATCTTCACCATTTTCACTACCGTAACCAACAATTAAAACGGAATGCCATCCAATCTAAATGAAAAAATCATTGAAATGAATCAGAAAATATCTCAAAGAACTTACAAAATTATCAGAATTATCACAATCATTCAAAGAAAAAACTCCAGATTGATAATGACGAAATGAATTGGAAACTTTGAATCCGACGGCAATTGGTCCAGAATTCAAAAGAATCTTCTGAATTTGAGATGACGTGGCTGGTTGAATGAATCGATAATTCGATATTTGCATCTGAAAATATCTGAATTCAATAGGAATTTCATCAATTTGTTACATTTTCTTTCTGTGGAGCACAATACATTTGTTGCTGATTCTCATCGTGTTTCTGATAATTCGATTCCAAAACAATTCCGTTTTGTTTAATATATTCGAATCCTTTTTCAACACTTCCACCCGAACATCCAGAATTTCCATTCTGTGCACAATCACATAATTGTTGTTCAGAAGGAATGAAGAATTTCGAGTTTTTAATGGAATAGGCAGATTGAATGACAGAAGAAACAGTGAATCCCCATGAACATCCACAGTATCCTGAATCCATTTATTCAGATGAAAAGCAGTTTCAAATTGAATCAACCTCACCTTGATTCTTCACTTCTCCGATTGTTTCATTCCGATTTCTCCAATCAAATGAAATCGGAAATTCCTCATTTATTTCGTTTTCTTTTTCGTTTTCTTCTATTTCACAAATAGAGTCAACGTGTAAATTCGATATTTTTTCTTTGAATTCTAAATCCGAAAAATCCGAATAATAATTGATTCCAAAACGAAGAGACGAGTTCGAATATTTCTGATTTAATCTGCAAATTTGAGAAGTTCAATGTGTTTTGAGTGAATATAAATTATTTTATCTCGGAAACAATCTCTCACCGAATGATATTTTCGACATTGAATTGAAACACGGATCTTGCTTTCGCTTGATCAATTGGTGACATATATTCCTTTTCATATCTGAATCTCTCTATCATTCTCTTTCCTTCATTCTTTCAAAACTCACTCTCTTTCAAATTCAATAAACAATTCAACCAATGTCTCCGGATCCAATTCTTCTACCGTATCAGGAATCGGAAAATCTTGGAAATCTGGATCCGGGAATTGAGTGGCAGGATAGCCAGAAGAATAAGAAAATAATGAAATAAGAAGAATAGAAACTGGATAATTCATCTCTCGAAATGATGTTCATTTATTGATTCCAACATCATTTTATACGGAAAACTCGAAAGTACAAAAGTGACGTGGATGTGAACTTCTGAAGTCATCGCCTGCACTCTTCATTGTATTTTGGAGGTTTGTACTGTATTTTTAGAATAAAAACCGCAAAAACAGAACAGTGCAAAAGAGCATATGATACGGAGGCATGATTTTAAGAATCAAATTGATAAGGGTGGAGATGAGGTTGAACTCAAAAAGGTTACGCATCGGAATGTGATGAGAAAGTGCATAAAGGGCCGTCGGAAATGGATTTCTTTTGGAATCTGTTTCAAGAATTCAAACAATCAATCGTTTGAAAAAAGAAGAGGTACACTGAAGACTCATTTTCATTCGGAACCATGTGCATATAGTCACTTTCAATTCACTTATTTTGCATCCATTGTAAATTTAATCTAATGATCTAGAAGTTTGTTCTTCAAAAAAAGGAACATCAGAACATGTGTGATATGAAATTTGTAGCTAGAATATTCTGCAACATTTTTAGAAACAAATGCCTCTGATTTCTAATATAATTTCCGAATAAAAACGAACAAAAAGAAACGGGTTCATTTGGAAAATTCTGCGGGGTCAAAGAGAGAAGTACACAATAATAACTGTTGATTTGGAAACGGAGAAAGAAAAATAAAAAAAGATCGCAGAAAGAAGATTTGATTGGGATGGAAATTGATGAGAAAATAAAATACGAATGCCTTCGAAGAGGATTTCTGATGTGGAAAGCGTAGAGAGTGAATTGAAGTGACAACAGAATTCGGACAAAATGTTAGCGGATTGAAAAAAAATGGTATGTTACAGACAGTCTTTGAAGAACGATGAAAAAATAATGATAAGCTCTTGGGGCGCAAAATTCGTTGTAGCGTAGGTTCCCATAACTGCGCATTCAGGTGCTTATGGGAACTTTGAGAGCATCGCATAGACACTGTTGAATGTCTCCGGAGGATGCATCACAATTGGAGGACGAAGATGCTCACCTTTGAATGCATCGTAGCGAACCGCAGCGAACTAAAATATTTATTTAAATTTTATTTTAATGTTGGAATCTTACATCAGTTTGGCAATATTGTGTCATCAATTTGTGTCCTCTTTCGTTACTGCACAAACTGATCAATCCATCGCTGTTGTCAGAACGAGCAGCTGATTTCCTGAATAGGACACAGTTAATTAATAGAAAAATCCAGAATTTTATTTCTAAAAAACTTCAACTTACACGTGATTCATCAGCGTGGTTCCAATACCACGACCCCACAATTCTTTGCGAACACATACGAGTGCGACGAACACTGGTTTACTGAGATGGTGCTCATTGAGATAGTACATCACATCCAACTTGTTGAAAACATATTTCAGAAACTCAACAGCGTCACGAACACGTTGTTCTTTGAACTCATAGGCGCAAAGACGATCGATTTGTTTATCGAAAATGGAAGTTTTACAAGCCATAGCGACTCCGTCGATTTCACGGGTGTTTACGTCACGAATGACACATGTTGATGAGCACTGGAGACTGTCTTGGACCAAATCACGAAACATAACTGTCAGCTCCTTCACACACAATCTGAAATAATCAGAATTGAAAAGAAATCTGAGAAATTAACTCACTGATCCTCTTCCATTTTCAAACTTGCAAGAATCGCTTCTGTCTGTATGAAGTTGTCGATGAGAAATTGTACGAGCTCATCTATGTTACTGTCTCTCACAGGCTCCACTTGGAATTGTTGCCTATTCGTCGTCATACCTGCAAAATTCAAAGAATGATTTATTTTCAACTGAAAAACGAATCAAAAATCATTTTTCCCTTGTTTATTCAACTCGAATCATTCGGATTATAACAACAAAAAGTTTGTGATGTAAAGAAGGAGGAGGGAAAGAATATTCGAGAGAATATAAATAAACGGAACTTTTCCACTTTTGAGCAAGTTTTCGTCATTTCCCCTGAGAGTTCCGAATAAAATCTTTTTCAAAAAAAGTTACTCTTTTTGGTTCTGGTGATAAATCACTCAGAGCAAAGGAAGTGAAACTAATAAAAAGTTATTTCCCAGAATGACGCTCTTTAAATGTTATTGGCCCTCGCAGATTAAAAAAAAATTGTAATGAACAATTTAAGAATAGGAGGTTTTTGATGATTTCATCTAATTTTGTCGGTTCGAAAAAAGAGAAAAAAGCGAATTCGGCAAAATCACGAATCTTCCCTGAGTTTCCACTCTGATCTCGCCGAAAGGAAATTTGAAAGTTAAAAGAAAACAGGCCGAAATAATCAAGTTGAGTGGGGGAGGGGAAACGAAGGAAATTGACGATTCTTCAACCGAAGAGGAAGTTTACTACTGGAGAATATCTATTTACAGATGAATTTCAGCCGGGAAAAAGCAATTGTCGAGTGTAAAAACCGCGGATCAAGAAAGGCAACGCGCGAAATCAAATGAAAATAAAATGTTAAGTCTAAACTGTGAGACCAGAAACACCGCGAAACCACTGTACGCAATCACTGTTGTGTACTGTCACCTGACTACAGTAGCTTGTATCAGTGAACACACGACAACTGAATTCAGTCTATTTAATACCGAGAACAAAAACAAGATTAAAGTTGAGAAAAAAGTTTTTTTAATAGAATACAGCGCTTCTTTTTACTCTATTTGCTGAACGAAATTCGATATCTATCACATGGACCCAGAGAGACCAATTACATTGAGAGAAACTGAAGAAGTTTGTCCTTTTGTGCTGTTTTTAGGGCATTATTTGTACAAGAAGCACATCATCGAAAAGGGTTTTTTGATTTTCTGAAGGTCTCTCTTCAATCGAAAAATGAGTAGGACCATAAAATAAATAAAAAGATGGAGTAGGTGATTCTGACGTCAAAGGTAAAAAAATTTATTGGTTCCTAGGAAAACCTATAATTTAGGGTTCGATCAAAGAGTCGCACGCAATGTGCTACATCCTTCTTCGAGTTTGATTTGATTTGAAAAAGAAAGAATATCAAAGTACGAATGAATGATTGTTTCCTTTGAGACATTACTTCATTTTCTCTTCAATTCAAGATCTCTTAGAAAAGCTTATTGGGCTCTAATGAGTGGAGAAAGACTCCATAAATAATCTGATCGCTTAAACTAAAAATGACCTTTTGAATTGAAAAAGAATCTGAATAACATCGAAAAGACAATGATAACACACCTCAATGCAACTTATCTGGAGGATGGAGGATACAGAGAATATTATGAATTGAGGCGTCTTTTTGTTTTTGGATTTGATTATATACAGAGTGAGGAGTGAAGCGACGTATCAGAAACGGAGGATTTGATATTACTTTTCTGAGAATAAAAGTAATAAAGAAGAGAAATAACAGACTGATACGTAACCGAGACAGACTATCAACTGATGTGGTTCCTGGTGATAATTTCCCAGGAGGGACCAGTAAGGAACTAATATTCTTATCAACTTCGTATTACTGAGAATCGTTTACGAAATCGAAAACAAAAACTGTCTGTGTTTTTATTTTCATAAAAATAATATTGATAATGAAGAACCACAGATATCAGAGAGCACAAAATAAAAGAAAAGTGAATTTCATCATTTTCCAAAAGTTCAAAAAAAGAAAAAATGGAAACGAAGAGTCATGGATATCGTGATTACAACCAATGTGAATCATCGGGCTAACGAGTTGATTAAAATGAGAAATTCACTGCAAAAAGTGATTGTTTGTTTGTTGAGGCATTTCTCATTTGGTTCTGAAGAGATGATGACTAGACTTGAACCCGTCGAATGAGAAGCAAACGATTGGGATAAAATGAGGAAAAGAATTGGGAAGAAAACGGAAGAAACAAACGGGACGAAGCCAGAAAGAAGAATCAAATATTGGGAGAAAAAGGAAGAAGAAGAAGAGGAAGAAGAAGGAGAAGAAGAAGCAGAAAAGCGAAGAAAGAGACATTGCTTTCTTCTGTTAACCCATCGATTCCACGCTTCTTCTCATTTATTTTTCTGACGTATACCACTTTGTTTCCTTCTTCGATTATTCGTTACAAGACTGTTTTCCAATGACTGAATGGAACAACTCCAGTTGATTTGAGTGAAATGAAAATGTGATCCACTTTCGAAACTATTTTTAAAAAGACTGCAGACATAACCTATCTGGGACATAACTTTGCTCGAACAACCAGAAAATTCATCTGATTTTTTTCGTACAGTAGCCAATGGACCGTGGTCTCATAATTTCAAATGAATTTGAGAAATAATAAACTGAAAGTGGTATCCAACGATGAAATCATAAATGAAAGAAGACGAAGAAAAAGAGGAAAGAGAGGAGGAGTGAAAATAAAAAAGAAATGGAATAATTGGTTGGATTATCAGTAATACCCCTTTTCCATCTCTTGTCTCAATTCGTTTGACGCCTATTCCAGAAGAAGGAGAAGAAGAAGGAGAAGAGAATGAGAATTGCGAATGTTAAAGAATATATACATTGTTCGAAATTGAACGAGCCGTCGGAATTTTATGAGACGTTCGGAATTTGTTTTTTGTAGTCAAAGAAATGATTAGTCCAAAAAAACAACCGATGGCTTTTAATGGAAGAGAAAAGGGGGCGGAGCTTTGTAGAAAATGTTTCTCTCTCTCTCTCTCTCTCTCTCTCTCTCTCTCTTTCTCTCTCTCTCTCTCTCTCTCTCTTTCTCTAAACAAAAAGTGAACGAATTCTTTGTCAAAAAGTCATTTTCATCATTCAAATAATCATCGGCAGCTGTCACATTTCTTGGTTTGAGTGCAAGTTACACAAAGAAAAAATACTTTAAAACTATTTTTTGGAAATGAGGTTCCCATCAAGATTTACGATCGTTTCCTATCTTTTCAGTTGGCAAAACGAAACAATTTTCACTGAGAAAGTGCCAAAAGATCTTCTAATTTCTGTGATTTTTCAAATGCTTTTCTTATCACTTTAAAAGATAAAAACTGAATTGAACGAATGTTGAAAACTCATAAAAAGTTTGAGAGACGTGATGAGATTTTGCACTTTTCGACTGAAAATTAGTCAACCATAACAGATAATTGATGACGAATATTAGAAATTATAACGTTTTTCACACTTGAAAAGACTCTAAAACTATCAGAAAAAGTGTTCGAATCGAACATTCCATCCACGATTTCAGAGAACGAAAGAAAGAATTCAGAGAGAGAAACGTCGATACTGCTCATTTTTCGTTTGGAATTGCTCTTCGAAACCAAAAAAAGATAGGTTGAGAGGGAGATGAGGATGGGGGATTAACTTCAAATGTTAGATGTACAAGATATTAGAATTATGGTGTTTTTGGTTTATTCAATTCATCCGACAGAGAGGAAAAGAGAGAGAGAGAGAGAGAGAGAGAGAGAGAGAGAGAGAGAGAGAGAGAAGGGGATGTATTACCCAGGAGATCCGAATGGACTTTCAGATTATTTACGTGACGAGTTCATTGTCCGAAAGAAAACCAAAAAACTAAAATATCGAACGTATTTCTGTTCTAGGAATACACTTACAATAATACAGATAAATTGGATGGTGCTCTTGTAATAGAGGAATCATTTGAAATAGATCCAAAACTCAAATGAGATAATTCAAAGAACATGGGGGAAATGACGTGTATCTTCTCTTCAAAAAACCATTGCAAACGTTTCTTTTTCTCTCTTTTTCTCTCTCAAGTGCATACCAAAAAATGCTGGAATTCATCGAATTTATCTCATCAAAATGCTATTCATCAGTGTCTGCCAATGAAATCGAATAATTCAAATATGTCTATAACCGAAATAAAAAAGAGACGATAATAGAAGAACCACAATAAAGTAACCAAAAAACGCCAGAGGCTACAAATTTTCTTCGTATTTTTCACCCACTTCATCGCCCACTGAAAACTTCGAATCGAACGAAAAAAAAAAGAAATGAAAGAATAAAAGGAAAATGGTTTGATCGATAAAACTGATAATCGATTTGAGAAAATATCAGATAAGAAACACTCACTTTTCAATGAATCCGATGTTCTTCTGATACTAGAATTCGTCGATTTAACACTTCGAGCATCATCATGACTACTACCTGAACGAGTTATTTCTTTCAATAACTATTCTTTTCTCTCGGATTGAGAGTTTTAGGAATTCATTGCTTACCTTCAATACTTGTTTCATCCTTTATACTTCCACTGACAGACGCAACAAATGCAGAAACTCCACGGGCCAAGAATCCAAACATTTGGGAATTAGTCTTGAAAGAAGATTATGTAAACGTTTCTTTGAAGAAGAGAAGTTGAAAAGTTATTTGCGGGTTCTGGAGAAAAGAAGAGAAAATGGGGAGAAAGTTTTGTTTTTATTTCAAAAAGACTATTGAAAAAGTTCAATAAATGAATGAATTCAGTTGTGTGTGGAATAAGAAGATGATAAGAGAAAGAGTAGAAGTCTAATCACTGAATTCTAAATGATTCCCAGACGATTTCTGTCACATAGAACAACGTCATAATCAATAAAATAATCGTAAACAGAACAGTCGAAAGAAAAAAGAACCCGGAAAAAGAATCGACGTAAAATGCCAACAAAACTCTTAGCTTATCATGAAAAATGTGATGAACGTAGACAAGAATTCAGCTGATAACCAGAACTCAAAACAGTTTGAATGAAAAGAAAAAAGAAATTTCGAGAGAATTGGAAAAGCGAAAAACAGTGGAAATAAACTCAAAAATCTGTAGTTTTTTGAATTTTAAATGGTTTCGTTTCAGATGAAAAAACTGTGAAATATCATCAAAATTTGGGATATATGTTCTCAAAACAATGTCTGAATTCCAGAGAATTTCACCTGTAAACATCAATTATTTTCATTTGAAAAAGGAATTCATTTCATTCTGAATACATTTCAAAAAGTAGTGAGTTCTCTCCGGGAAAAGATTATTTTTGTTCTTATTCGAATCAAGAAATCAGAGTCAAACTCGTGCACCGTTTCGTAGAAAACGTGATTGTGGGTAAGAGAATTTCGTGAGAAAGACAACTTCAGAATCAAAAATTTCTTCGTGGGAAGGCGAGAAAAACGTTTTTAAAAATCAAAAGGGATCTTTCAGCTACAAATAACTGAACAAACTGTTTTGTTGGACACTTGAAAGAAGAAAATGAATGAAAAAGATGGATTTCTGGGACGGAATGAATATTCAATACCTTCTGAAATTCATATTTTGATAGATGTTCAGAAGACACGTTAATATTATTTCTCGAATGAAAAAATGCATTCAGTTGATATAAAACTGAAAACAATCATAAGAACTTCTAGTTCTTTGAATCAGAAAACTACATTTTCATTCAGTTTTATGTCTGGAACCGAATGAATCGTTTCTTATTTTACTGAGAATTGATACAAAACAATCGAAAATTGTTTTCTGAAGACTTCAATTCTGACGTCGTCAGAAGTTCTTAAATCAATAATTTATGAACTTTAAGAGTTGGGAAAACATGTGATCCCAACTGGTTTGAATGGAATTACAGTGCCGGCCATAAATGTATTAATAATCGGTGTTTTCAGTTCAAAATGGTCAACTTTGGGTGTTCGTAGCGAAGTGGGGAGAAATGGTATTGTTTTAAATTTTTTAAGGTAGTTAGTTGATAGCTAGATCTGCATTTTCTTAGTTGAAAACTTTTCTCTAAAATCATTTCTAAGAGCTACACAGCCCGTTGAAAAAAACAATACTGAAATTTTGCCGATTTCAGTGCAAAATAACACGTTTTTCAACATCGTTCTCTTCAACGTTCCATGTAGCTCTTAGAAATGATTCTAGAGAAAAGTTTTCAACTAAGAAAATGCAGTTCCAGCTATCAACTAACTGCCCTCAAAAATTTAGAACAATACCATTTCTCCCCACTTCGCTACGAATGTTCAAAGTTGACCATTTTGAACTGAAAACACCGATTATTAATACATTTATGGCCAGCACTGTATAAGCATGTCTAGAAACTAAATTTAGTCAATTAACAATGAATGAGAGAGAGAGAGAGAGAGAGAGAGAGAGAGAGAGAGAGAAGATGAATCAGCTATTATATTATGTGTTCATAATTTCAGAACTTGAAGAAAATGGAGGCAGGAAATGTGAAAATATAAACAATCGTTCAATGTTGTCAAATTCTAATAATACAAAACATCTGGTGGAAGCACTGAAAATCTGCAGAAATCAGGGGACCGGAGACAGTATCAAGAACGAAAGAAAAAACAATTCTTTCTTAGAAAAACAAAATCTTTTGTTGATAACTGTAGTTTCTGAAATATTGTTCTTTATTTCCCGACATTAAAGTGCATTAAATACATTCAATTTTTTTGCTCTACGTTTTCGGAAAATCGGAGAAATTCCAGTAAATGATATCTGATTTCCATATTGAAAATCTGATTTCATAATAATTGAAAGTCGAACGAAATGAATGTTTGGAGAAAACTAAAAGAAATTTGTTCGAGAAAAGAAGAAAAACAAAAACGGAAATGGTGTGACAAACAATTAGTGAAGGGAAACGAAGGGGGAGACCGCGGTGGGGGGAACGCTGATTTTCGAGAAATTAAACAAAAGAAAAACAAAAAATTATTCAATTTTGGATACTGAAAAATCAAAAGAAAATAGAAGAAAAATGAGAGAAAGGGATACGGTAGATGAATCTGAGAGGTATAAATGTCAAGAAACTGTTCTTCCGAATGAAAAAGTTCAAAAAGAATAAATGTCTTAACGGATGCAGATTATGATTGAAAGCAAACAAAGAATGATTGAAATGAACGAAATTTAAACCGTAAACACTGTTAAGTTAATCCTAAAATCTCTGATAATCTCATCTTTAACCGCAGAATGCAAGCTGATCCGGCCGTACTCTTTTCCGAAAACAAGAGACAGGTTCAGAAAAAGTTCTCGTTCGGATCTCAAGAGAGGATCCGAAGAAACAGTTTTGTCCCTTTGAAAATGTAGGAAAAATTTAGGAAAAGCAGAGATAATGTACAGAATTAATGGAGGATTGAGAAGACAAAAAGGAGTGGTCCTCTTTTCGTTTGTAGTAGTAACAAGTAACTTCCTCTCATTCTGACCCTTTCAAAGCTTTCCAAACACAGAATCTTTCCCTCTCTCTCTCTCTCTCTCTCTCTCTCTCTCTCTCTCTCTCTCTCTCTCTCTCTCTCTCTCTCTCTCTCTCTCTCTCTCTCTCTCTCTCTCTTTCTCTCTCTCTTTCTCTCTACTACTACATCGATTACTTCAAAACCAAGAAGAGACATGAGAGAAGCACGAGAAACTACTGAAAACAGTGGTGAAGGAGTGGAGACGCAGAGTGTGAGAGGGGGAAAGAGCTCATTGAGCACATCATCGTGAGCATGACCAGAGTCCTTTGGAACGAAATATAAAGTGGGATTGAGAGTAAAAAGAGGGAAAAGAAGAAGAAGAAGTAAGTTACTTTTGTTACCTTCTTACCTTTTTGAGCACTCTCAAACAATCTCCGTTTCAGGGGGCGGAGTCTAATAAAAATCTTTATTCAAGGAATTGTTGGCTTTTGATAAGAAACCAAAAAAGAAAGGTTTGAGTCGAAATCGAATTTTTGAATAAATTACTGTAGAATTGAATTAGTTTCTAGAATTCTATAGTCCTCCAAAAACCTCAAACAGAACTTTCCATAGGTTTGAATTCATATGAAATATCCGAATAGAAACTCATAGTTTTGATCTGAATGAACTAGAAATGTATTTTCCTCGTGTCTATGGATTATTCATTCAAATACATTTCAGCCAGACATCCAATTTATATCACTAAAATACAAATGATTGCTCTGTGATTTTCGTGATTTTGAGGGTGTTGACTCAAGACTTTCTTCCTTCGATATTCGATTTCAAACAGCTGCACAAACTTCGAAAAATGTTGACAAAACGGTAGAAAGAGGAGAGGAATTTTTGGAAAATATTTGATAAATATTTTAGAGTTCCATGTATCCATAATTACAGAAAATTAAAAATTTCTTACAAATCTCCATAGATCATATCACCTGATTCGTCACCGGAAACGACGAAAAATGGAATCGAGATTGTAGATCGACGTGGTTTCTCGAGAGAAGTAATCTTTCGAAAGTAAACGAAGAAAATCGGAAAGCAGAAGGATGGAGATAAACAATAAAACGTCGTCTTGTGCCACCATTTGATTCCTTCATTTCTCATCATTTCTTCCTTTTTCATTCGTCATCAAATCATTCTCCTTTTTCGGTTCTCTTTTCTACTTTTTCATTTCCTTTTCAATTTCCCTAATTGCAACCACTGCACACAGATGCATACACATACAAAATTGAATTCAAGAATAGAAAAAGAGAAAGAATAAAAGAAGAGAGAGGAAGAAAGAAAGAGAAAATTCAGAAGGAAGAATAAGAAGAAAATGTCAGATAGATTTGATGAAAACGACGACAAAAACTAATCAGAATTCAGAAGATAAGAGAAAATAGATCAAGAAATAGAATGAGATGAAATAGAGGAATAAGTAGATCTTTTAAATGGAATACTGTATCTGCTACAAAGAATTCCAGTAGAATACCGATACATTTGATCGAGTGAGAGACGAAATGAGATGTGGCTCAAGCTAATAAACCTCTTTGTAGTGTTAGGTGAACATGATTCGAACTTTTGAAGTGTTTCCGTTTAGATCAGGTTCTAGGGAACTATTAATGAGGGAATGGAAGTAATCTCTTTTCTGAATTTTCAACAAAAGGTATTTTGGTTTCTATGGCAGCGATCAAGAAAGTGTCAGTTGATGGAGCATTCTTCCAACCCTTCATTAATTGATATTTTTCTTGAATCTAACATTAAAAGAGAAGGTATAATATATTGAACAAATCAATAACTCCTATTCGATTATCCATAAAAAATCGACAAATGATAGCAATGGTTAATAAAAGATTCGAAGAGAGAGAGAGAGAGAGAGAGGGAGAGAGTCTCTGAAATCAAAGTATTTCTAGAAACCAGAATTCAATATTTCATTCTAATTGAATCAAAATCTGAGAGTAAAGAGATCAAAAAAGCAAAAAAGAAGGCGGTACTTTGTATGGAGAAGAAAGAAATCTGACACTTTTAACACCGTTGTCGGAAAGAATTGTTGGAGGAGGAGAAGGAGGAAAGAAGGAGAAGAAAAAGAAGAGATTCTCTCTCTATTTCCTTCCAATTTCTTCTTTTGGTTCAAACAAATTTCATTGTTTGTTCTCCCGTTTCTTTTTCTTTTTTTGATGGCAAAATGAAAGAAAAGATGAAAGGGTCAAGAGTAAAACGAACAAGTATGACAAAGAAAAAAGATGAAAAATGGCGAAAAATTAAAAGAAAATGGGGAAGAGATTTTGTCGTTTCATCTCAAATATTTACTTTCAAACACCTGAAAAAAACAAAAATTGTGTTTTAAGTGAGACACGAATCGAAAGATTTCAAATGAAAAACCGTAAGAAACGGGAAGAAATCAATCCGAAACTGTGTGAAAACAAGAGTGAAAAAGTACGAAAAGCATAAAAAAAGTGGAAAGTTTTCCATCAAAAACGTCGAATGTTTGCTTTCGGAAATAAAATTGAAATTTTGAATTGGACGATGATGACGTTGAATTATAATAGTCTGTTGGCTTCAAGCTGTGATCGAATGAGCTCCCACTCAATTTTTGCTAGGATTACGGTAGTTTTATGTATATTTTGATCTCACCAGAGAGCAAAAACTCATTCTAGACATTCTAATATACAAATTTATTCAATAATATCATCTTCCACTCGTCTCAAACTGAGAGCTTTTAAGAAGTCATCGTTATCAGCTTCTTGATGAATTCCTGCACTTTCTTCTGCATCTTTTCGCCAATCATATGCTTCTGATTGGTCATCTCCACCGTCTCCAACTCCTTCAAATACTTTCTCTTTCTCTTCTTTTTCTAATTGATCCTCTTCAATTCCATAGAACTTTGCAAGTGCCGCCCGTTCTCGTTTAGCAAAATCATTTCTTCTCGGTTCAAGAACCATTTGAAGTTCTCCGAATAGGCTCTTTTCGTGTCGACGACTATCTGATCCATCTAGAAGAACATCACGTCCAATGGCACTTTTCGATGCAATTTTATCTGATTCTGATAGTGGAATTCCTTCGAAAACCTGATAAGATTGAAATATTTTTGTATTTTTTTCGGGTCAAAATACCATGTCAATGTCTGTTTTTCCTCCGTTTCCTATCTCGATGACTACAGTTTCAGATGTATTTTGATCATTCGATTTCAATTGTACTTTTTCAGAGTTTTCTGTTCTCTGAATCGACTTATCCGTTCCAATGGAAATAAGTGTTTTATGAAGAGATAATTCCACTTCTGATCGACTGATCGATTCTGATTCCAAACTGAAATCAAATGAGTTCTATAAATCGCCATTCAGTTCAGAAACCTTTCGAGAATAGCTTCTAAGGCCATTGACGTCTGTTGTCTCCAATCAATTTCCATTTCAATCGTCATTCGATTCTTTGTTTTTTCACTTCTTTCATAATTCCTCGCTTCGCTTTTCAATGCTAATCTTTCAATTTTCTCCATTTCATTTTCCAATTCTTGTAGTTTATTACACGTTTGAACAAACATTTGAAACTTTTGAAAATCAAATTTCGATGAATTCAAAAGATCGATAATCAAAACACGTGTATACTCGCTGGCATGTAATTTGAAAACTGCAATCAATGCCTAAAGAAAAAAAGAATTCAAGGAAAGAGAGAAAACAAGGAAATGAACCTCAAAAACTGCATCAAAGTCCATATCGTCGGTTTCTTCGCATTCTTCGATTCTCAATAAATTCGGATTTTTTGAACTTCTCATCGTGATTTCTTGAATCTCTTCTGAATATAAATCTTTCCACGTGGATCCATTATTCAGTATTTCGGTTGATTGAATCAATAGTTCAATAGCAGAAACTGTCGTTCGACAAGAACGAAGAACCAAAGGGTTTCGATGACGTGGAATTCTCATCGATACACTGAAATCTTCATGAATTCATTCAAAATCTCTCTTTTATCTCACCTAAAATAAACTTGTTTTCTTCTGTTTAAGGCTATTTTTGTTCTTTCAAATTGTTGAATTATTCTTCGAATCGTTCTTATTTTCCTTCGAAACCACCAATTTCCAATGGCTATTGTACCTCCAAAAACTACACAAAATCCTGAAATTCTTTAATTCCTTTCCCTTCTGAAAGTTTTCTTTCCACCTGTTCCCAAACCAATTATTTTCCAATGTTCGATTCCAATTTTTCTCATTTTAAACACAGTCATTCCACCGATTCCCACCATTGCTGACGTCATTATCCATCTGAAACTCCACGTGGATTCTTCATTTAATTCTTGAAATTCTAGTATTTTCTCTTCCAATTTCATTCGATCCATTTCTTCAAAAATTCGTTCAGAATCGAAAAATGAGAAAAGTTTACGAGAAATCCATGTCGAAAATGACATGATCTGGAAATCGAGATCATGTTTTATTCCTTGTATAGAAGCTTCAGATAAAACCCTTTTCGATTCATCGACTCCTGGAAAAGAAAACACCGATAGATAGTAAGCGATTCATTGAATAGGTTCCCAAAAACGGGAAAATATTGGGAAAATCCTGTACCGGAAAAGAGACAGACAAAAATGCCACACCGCGGAAAGTTGAAGAAAAAGAAGCATGAGTGACGGATCGTTGGATGGTGATATTCGAAAAAAGAGTAATTATGAAAAGAATTGTGGAGAAGACTGGGATCCAAGTATAGATGGGTAACACACTAATGTTATATCGCAATCATGAAAAGGAAAAGCAAGATGGGTTATAATATCTGGAACAATTGAATGAGGCTAAATCCCTAAATAGAGATACAAACACCGTAAGATTATAAGATTTCGAAAGGAGATTTGAAAAAGAGAGGTGAGGAAAACACATTCTGCGCAAGAAAGAAACCGAATAGTTCAATGAGACATAAAAATAGGTGAATAGGAAAGAAAACGTAAATCACAGAAGCGAATAAGCATGAAAAATGTGCCGAAATAAACCTTAAAACTCCGTAGTACATGGTTCAGGAAAGGGATTGATGTTAATATGAGAAAAAGAAACACAGACACAAAATTTGGCGGTGTGAAAAAAATTTTGAGTAATTCTCAAAATTTTCAAATGGAGTGAAGCGAGGAAAGAACACCGCCACGATTTTATTGATAGAATCGTTTCCTACCCGACAAAAATATCCAAGTTTTTCAGACTCAATTGAACATAAATTCTTAATGTGTTTCACAAGGAAAACTTGGATATTTTTGCCGGAGGACGCCTTCAATCTTCCTCCATCTCCATGTTTTCATCAACTTGATGACGTGACGATGAAATTGTTGATGCAGCACCGCGCTTCGATCGGCCGATATGTTCTGGAAAGGACCATCGTATAGATATTGTCAAGACTAACAACTAACGTTCAGACAAGGCAGCAGGCTGGATGGGCTCGCCGTTTGCGTCCAATGGTCTTCGGCGGTATACAAGAATGTACGGATCGGATGACTCGTATGGCTCACTGGGTGGAATTGTCACATTGGCAGATGAATCATTGAAATCAATCCTGTAATTTGGACAAAGTTTGATTTAGAAAAAATGCTTGTGGAGCATACCACTTGTTTATTCTGTCGTTGAATCCTATCGCCGTGTAATGCCCTCCACTTAACGATCCATAATGACGAGAAACGGCAATCAAGTCATAGATTGCTTTTTCGTGATTTGGATTAGCAACTTTATCGGTCAAATCTAATCCTCGAACCGGAATCACAACATCCCATGTTAGCTTTTCACGTGACCATTTAGTGTACTGGAATCGTTTCAAGTGAAGAATGAGAACTTCCGGAAGCTTCCATAGGTCTAACTGCTTCGTAGCGCGTTCATGTTTCTTACATTCCGGACAATACCACGAATCTTGTTCACCAAGTTGCTCTTTTTTCGTGAACCAATCCAATGTTTCCTCCAGCAAAACTTTTCGGCGAGTTGAAACTGTCATTTCGCGTTCTATCAAATCATTTCCTTTGTACTGATTGAAAAATTTGAGATCTTTCCATTGAAAAACAATTTGAAGGTAGTTACGATACACATCATTCGACATCTCATCAGGGAAAGAAATAGGATCATTTGTTGGTGGAATCGGGAGAGGTGTTTGTGATCCTGGAGTTCCAACAAAAAGTTTGTATGGTTCCCTTTCGTCGGCTGAGTTGCTTCCGCTCATCGAGTCATCATCGTTAGAGTTTCCGTTGAGCTCAGCAACCACTTTTTGATTTATGAAGAACTTTTTCGTGGTGGAAAAGACGTGATCATTCAAGAAACCGCGGGTCAATGGGAACCCAGGTGCAAGAGAATAAACCATTGGAAGGGAAGCCGAACGAACTAACTTTACACGGTTGCTGAAAAAATAACAACATGGACTCGTTCATTACAAGAAACACTTACTAGGCAACAAAAATACGAGTTCCCTTCACCTCTAAGTCGTGTTCGACTTCCGCAACATACACCTCTCGTCCTTGCATTCGGACCTTATCGCCTGGTTGTAAAATAGAAATATCGTCATGGTACTGGCTCGGAACGTGGAAGAAAACGAACTGAACAAACTTTAAAATCATGTATCATCTTTTGAACTTAACACATACGTGATGTCTCTCTTCGGGTTGCAACTTATCCAACATAAGTTTTTCTGCTTCTTCAACAGTTGTAGTATCTGTGATCCCCAACGAAAACTTAGCCCACTTCCGGTTCAAAAACATAACGATAACAGTCTGCTTCACGATTTGTTCTTTTGGTGGCAACGGGAGGGAAAGGTATCCAAACGGATCGAATTTAATTGAGATCTTTTTACAAACAGGACAAATGAGAGTTGATTTGAGTTGTCCGTGTAACGTGTCAACGATAATGGAGTCGTTTCTCATCTTATATATATCCCAAGATTTCGCAGCATATTCAGATTCTGGAAGCTTTGCGTCTTCATCGTTATCCTCGATATATGGCTTCTTTTTTATACGGTTTAAATCTTCATGCAGTCCATCGAGCACATAAGCCATCAGTTCATGAGCATCCTGTTGTGAATAACCATTGAACCGAGGAGCGAATTGACCAATTATTCCTTTGAACTTTCTTGGGTTGATAGAAGCGTATTCACCACTCCACATTCCTCTCATCAAATCACCGACGGCCTGAAAAGGTAACAATAAATAAAATGCACTTAGCTTCTCAAAGTAGAAGAAACCTATCTCACATACTGTAAATTGAAGAAAAATTTTCTCACCCTTGCCAAATTCCCATGAGTTCCGAGTGGATTTGCTTCATTGATATCCTTAAGATATTCATCCGAAAGGAAATAATCACGAAGTGGTGGCATGTTACTCAAACATTGAAAAGCTGATGCCATAAAGCATGTGTTTCCAAGATTTGAAAGACCACATGCACCAGGAATCGATCTAGTTACAACACCAGTAGATGGAGATGGAAGATTATACGAGTTTGCAGCCCCGTTACCGCCAAGCCTGAAAAATACGGGTTTGCCTAATACCCAATTTTCGTCAAGTTAATTTATCATCCTCATTTCTTGTGGTACGATCCCTATCTCCACCGGCCATCATATTTAACATCGCATCAGAAAATCTTAAGAGGACAAACGTTTGAATACAAATATATGTACATCGAGCATGTGAAGCGGCCTTCTTGACATATGTGCGTGTCTGATCATTTTACCTTTTTATCCAATTAATAGGTGTAACGAAGAAGTAGAACTTGAAGACATTCCAATGGAACCGAATCCATTCAAAAACCACGTACGATTTTTGCTCCACCGCCATCAAGAAAAAATACGTGAAATATTTTTAGTACTGATTTAAGCGGATATTTTGACGCCAGTTTGTTGCTACGTGAACAATATTTTTTTAATATTTAATATGTTCTGATTGTTGTGCTTCAATGGTTCCATGAATGTATTATCGGTTCAATAAAATCGCTCGGGAACTTCGGCATTTGAATTAAAATTTTAGCTTACAACGGAACATTTTAAGTCGAAACTGACTCCGGTAAAAATAATCAACACGGTTCGAAAGAGCACTAACGGAAACATAGATCTGTTTTCAAAACCTGATTACGAGTATTTTTCGAAGTTTGAAAAAATCTAAATCCACACCGAAAATCTACAAATTCAGGTTTTCAATAATGCTATTTCGAACTGTGTTGATGGTTTTTGCCGGCGACAACCTCGTTTTAAAAGGCTCCCTTGTTAAGTTTGACGTCAAAAATTTCGGGTGTTTTTTTGAACCATACATATTAAAGAGTAGATTGTTGATCACATCAAACACAAGCCAATAATATAGATGAATAGGTTGTCATGAACATTGTGCTTCTCTGGCATTTTTGTGCAAAGCATGAATATGGTGTTGTAATTTCTCGAGCATGATGGCGGTGGAGACGGGAGCAGAGGAGATATTTCTACCCAACAAATCAATCAATCTCCAAAACCGAACCTTGTAGAATAATTAGGAGGTCGTAAAATCCACCAGCCGAAAACATAGGCGACAGCTTGTCGGAGACTACTTGGCCATATCTGAGTGAACCCCCAAAACAACTCTCGTACCCCGAGCCATAAAGTCCAAAGAGGCAATAGCACCTGGGAAGTGGCAGAAGAAACTGTGGTAGTTGTAAACTGATTACGACGCTGCGATTTCGGTTTAGGCAGTCGAATTACTGTATCGTCATCGTTATCATTATCCGAGACTCTGTAGGGGAAAGATGCGAGAATAATAAAACGATCAGATTTTTCCAATGAGATGATTCAATATTTGGCCGGTGGAAGAATGGGAAGTGAACACAGATACAAAAAGGTTGCTAAGTCTAGAAAAAGGCGAGCTATGTTGCAAACTTACGATGAAGAAGACGGAGATCGGTTTCCGAAAAGGGACTTTGACTGAGGCTGTACTGGATTCTTGTGTTTATATAAGAATTCTCCGTTCTCTTCAACGTCGACGACTACCTAAAAACGGTTTCCATAAAATTAGGCTTTTAATAAATGCAGAACGAACTTTTTGGACAGTATCGAAGTAGCTGTCAATAGACTGTGAAGTATCAATGAGCTCCGGATTGTCGTCATTCATGACATAGAAACGAATATTCTTGTTATCGTCTAGTCCAAGCTCAGCAACGACTCTTTCACGGAGAGAAACTAAAAATTGGAAATTCTAATGTTATTAAATATTGAAAACATTGTTTTTAGATTGTAGAACAAATAAAAGCACTTACCCATGGTATCATCGGGTCGTAGAACTAAATCCGTTTTAACATCTCTATTCCTAGCAAGAGATATCTGAAATAAGAAACTTCTGTTAATTTTAACTATTCTTTGTTTTGACTCACATGAACGATTCTTGGATAAACCTCAATGTTCAATTGACCGTTCTTCTTGACAACTTGCCGTCGAATGTAGTCACGGCGATCGTCATCGACTTGATAGATAGCCTCAAGTCGTTTGAATAATTTCTCAGGAACAGCAGTGTAATCGACTTGCTCAGCAAGACGTGGTTTCAGGTAGAATACACCCTGGCGAGCTGAAAATTGTTCATGGTCTACTAAGTTTGAAAAGTAGTCTCACATTCGGATATCTGAGAATTATCAATGGGTCCAACGTCATCAACGAAACCATCACGAATAGCTTTGACTAGAGAAGTCCACCATCTTTGGCCGATCAAATACCACCATTCATCTTCGTGCATCTCAGCAAGATCAATCTCGTTCAGGATACTTTTGAGTTCCTCACGAGATGGAGTTACCTACAACATGTGTTTCAAGCATCAAGTGATTGAGATTATTACCGATTGCTGTTGTGATTCTCCACATTGGACGTCGTTCTCTTCCATAGGAACGTCTTCTGGAGTAGGCATTATCACGGCGTTTTGAGTTTGGTTAATTCCAACTGGAAATTAGTTTGAAAATGTAACGAATTAGTTTTAAAAATGTACTGATCACGTAAGATATTGGGGAATTTTCGTGAAGAAATTGTGTTGCGTGAAAACGTTCGAAAATGTGTTCTTTGAGAACTTCAGATGATATTATTTAACAGTATATTTATTTGAGAAACTAAACAAATGCCATTAGAAAGGTGATTGGTCAGAGCTATGCGTCTAATGTTAACTATTATTTGTGATAAAAATAAGCAGAACTGTAATAAAAAAGCAAACTTATAGCGCCAAAATAGCTTCACGACGTCTCTGTACTTTAATATAAACATTTCCCAAAAGAAAAAAGAAGTATTATTTTCCAAAACTGTTTTTGTCAAATTGTCAGCATTTTTGCAATGAGGCTGTTTTCGTACAAGTCTGGGGCTAAAATCATCCAACCATTGTTGTGATGAGTCATGGATACCTTAGCTCAACCCAAAACACTATGATAACTTTTAGGAATTCATGAGATTTAACCAGGAACGACTTTCTTCAAATTTAGGAAAAACTAGCTTAACCAAGCATATATACGCTTCCCAAATCATGAAGCTCAATTTCAATAAACTAGTTGGATTCCAAAAATTTTTTCTATCAAGAGTGAACACAGAAATAATGGAAATGAATAAAGTAAAGCTGAGAAGTGCTTAAAGTTTGAACAGTGGAAGTAAAAGTGGGAGGAGCCATTATATCTCCATTTTGCAAACCGGGCGCGGTTTTTCGCAAGAAGAATGCGCGTTTTTTCCGAACTCCGCCTACCGCTGGCTTGCCGGTCGGAACTAGGGAGAAACCCGCGGAAAACAGAAAAAGAACAGAAGAGGGAAAGAAAAAAAAGAGGGAAAGAAAAAGTGTGTCGAAATGAGTGGAGACGAGTGATGAGAGATGCCAAAAAAGGAAAAAAGATGGGAATAGAAAAGAAAAGTGAGCGACGCAGACAGTGAGGAAGTCTCGTTGGCTCTCGGAGCACACAGAGCACACGGAGTCCCTGAGAGCTCTCTGCTCTGGGCTCTGCGCCCATTTATATTGCCAATTCCATTTCCGTAGCTCTCTGTCTCTCTTTGGGGCTTTTACTGCTAACAATTTTTGCTAGGTTTTTTTGGGTTGTGCTCATTTTATTTTTTGCTCTGAGAGTCAGAAGCGAGCTCATTATTTCATCTCTTTCATTTCTTTTATTGTTTTTCATGTGATACCCCCGACGGAATTGAAAACCCCATTATTAGACTGCTTTTATTAGGTGCTTTTATTCGTTTTATTTTTGTTCTGTCTGCTGGAAATAGATGCCTGGATTGGATGAATTGTGTCCTTATGAGAAAACAGAAAATTATAAATAACGACGTGAAAATGATTGGTTTTCAGTTTTTGAACAGGTGAAAAAGAGTTTAGATTTTTCATACATTTCCCTAGAGTTTCTCTAGATGAAAAAAACCAAAGTCTAAGTTTTCGATTTCATTTTTTTTTCGATTTTCGAGAAATTTTCAGTTGACTGTCATCTCGAAACTTAGAAAAAAAAATAGAAAATAAAACAATTTGTTCCTTCGGTATACTGTAGGTTTAAAAACTGATAGAACACGAACTTTTCATTGTTTTGAACTATGGCATCATTCGAAAAAAAACCATAAACACTACAGTAAGAGGAGAACTCAAAAATCAAAAACTAATCCCATTAGATTCGTCAATAAAATTGGATTTACAATCAGAAAAGAACAGATTCTCTCCCTTGTTTCTCTTTAATTTGTCATGTTTTTCGTCATTATCGATACATTATTCACTTAAAACCTACAGAAATACAAATCTAAAAATAACTGTTGAATAAATGATTAAATGCCAGAAATAGGTCAGAAAAGTCCAAAAATAAACATATGAGAAAGGGTAACGGGTTAGGTTTAAAGAAGGCGGCTAAGGTATCAGATTCCCACACAATTCAATGACCAGCTAAAGAGCCAACGACGCAAGTGAATGTAAATGAATGTATTTCCGGATAGAAAAAAGTATTTATAATTGAATGGGAATGAGAGGAAATAGAAGAAAAGTTCCAAAATCATTATCATATTATCATCAATTCAACTTCTAATTCCTTCGTTATCATTCGGTTTCTTTCACAAAATTAAGGGGTTTTCTGTTTCGTGGAAACAGTTCTCCCCAATCGACAATAGATCAAAACTTTCACTTTTATGGAACTGTTAACTTCAATTTCATTTGACAATTACTCATTCTCATTTACCTTCTCTTATAATCACTTATCAGCCATTGTGTTTGAATTGTTAATCATCACATTCACTCCAACAAATTGTTTTTTGGTAGATTCCATAGTTTTGGAATTTTTTTCATTTTGACTTTTTCATTTTAATTATTTCCTAGGTTTGTTTTTTTTCTCACACTTCGTATCATAACAAAACGAGTTTTTTTGTTATTTTCTTGAGAAATTACGAATAGCTGAGTTCCAATATTCTTGAGAAATTTGAGTTAGTGAATTCTGTCTTTCTCTAGATATAATCTATTCAAAAGAATTTCTTCGTGAAGTATATATCATAAATCAAATCCACCGTATACCTCATTATCAATTCTTCATTCTTCTCAAAAATTCTGCAAAAAGTGTTCATTGTCATCATCGAGGGAAAAAGAGAGAAAATAAGCAAAAAAAGATCTGCCGAGTCTCGATGACGATGGAAGAAAAGATATATATTCGCGGCACCATTATTACACCTATTTCTTTTCAACCACAGTGAAAAGATAAACGTCGGTGCTCCCATTCTGCAGTCTTTTGTTCTCATTTCACCAAGTTTCATGACTCAATTGCCACATATTTTATATGGAGCAACCCTCTTCGAACGAAAATATTTTCTGCCGGCAACTATTCAAAACATATATTTTTCTTCTGAATAGAAAAGACTATGTAAACACGTAGATTACTGTAACAACGTTGCAGAAACGAGGATGTTTGATTCTGATAATTTCATGTCATTCAACGAAACGATTTGAAAACTGGGTGGGGTTCTAAGTTTTTGATTCAATTAACGTTCATTCTGTATCATTTTCTTCTTCTTTTTCTTTTTCTTCTGGATATAAATTCATCTCATTTCAAGAGAATCTTATAACGGATACACTGGAGAACCAAGGATGAACTATAGAGATAGAGGACAGTGTTGGACCCCCGAGATTCTGATTGGGGGCTAGAAAGAACATCACGAAGAGCTTTTAATTCTGCCCCCACACACTAACAACACCTATAATCCATTCGAATACATTCAACAAATCTTCTTATGTTCAAAGTTTCGAAAAGAGAAATCCGTTAGTCTTCTCTTTTCATTTCATTTCATCATCTTCTTCTTCTTCTTATTCCAAATAAATATTATCCTTCATTTCCATCTTCTTCTTTTTCTCGTTTCTTTTCCTTTCCCTTACATTCATTTCTTTCAAACATACTTTACATCTCTAAAAAAACTAACATTTCCCTTTTTCTTCTCTCTTTTTCGGAAGCTCTCATCTCGTTGCCTCGGTAACACATTGGCTCCCGCTGAAGAGCGTCTCTCATTCTTTCTTATTCTCTTTTCTTTCATATACTTCTCTCTAGTGTCCAATTAAACTTCTTCTCATTTCTCTATTCCCATATGATTGTTAATTATGAAATTGAGAATTCTCCGGTGAAAAAGAGCAAAGATTAATCTGAGTAAATGTGACTGATCTTATGATAGAGGAGATAATCATTTGATGTGCAAAATATAAATGTCACATGTTCTTTCACTTCTGCTAAACAGATTATGCCATTTCTCATGAGAATTTATTTATGGTTTTGCTTATAATCAGAAATCACTTTTCAAAGTTTAAACATTCATTTGATCTTTTGGAATTCGCTACCGTATGCCTTCTAGAGATGATTCTCAAAAGATAGCTCTGAGGAAAGAGAATGTTTCTGAATTGAAACAATTCCATCTTCTTCATACAAACTAATTCTGAACTTTCGAAAAATTGAGCCCTTCGAACGTGGTCTCGTTGAGTTTATTTCCCTTTTCTTCTTCTATTTCCCATTACTTTTTTCTATTGTTTTCGCTTTTCTACGTTGCCCGTTTGTGCATGTTTATCTTGCACACATCCTCAGAAATTACACTAACTTTTTGAAAAATGAAAAGATAGAAAAAGAAATTGAGAAGGGAGAGAGAGAAGATCATGACTCGTCTTCGACCCGTCTTTTTTATGAGTGTGCATGTGTTCTGGGTCCGTTGAAGATTTTCTAAATTTCCAATTTTCATCTGCTATTTCCGAAGAGAAGTGATGAAATATGGGTCATGACAATTGACGTAGTTATGGATTTTCGGGTCGACGAATCACCTGACTCTCTGAGAACGTGGAAAAGTACGAACTGACTTTGATGTGTTGATTCGAAAGGACGGGGGAGGATGATCTGGTTTCTATTAGTTGACCCGGAAGAATCTCCAGAAGTTTACATCGGATATTCCGATCACAAGAAAGAGTTCTTGTGATGAAATAATGAGATGAAGCTAGAAAAATTAGATAATTTCTTCTGAATCATCAGTTTCCTCCTAGATAGTTTGTATCTGATTAGAAGGAAAATGTATTCGGAAACTCTTCTTCCTAGAAGTTTCACTTGCTCCATAATCCCTAGATCTTCTCAATCAGTTCAAAAGTCATTCGATTCCAAGTGTCATTTGTCTTTCTTTCTCTCTATCTTTTGTTATCAAGCTAATCACTCAAAAAAACTATCATATATTTCTTTCTCACTGCACTGATCTGATTTAAGATCAGCAGAGTTGAAGAAAAGAAAAAAGAGAAAAAGAAGAAGAGAAATGAATCAATGATCAATGTTTTGGTGACCAGAGAGAAGCACAAAAGAGCAAGAAAAGAAGAAGAAAAGTGAGCGAACTATATAGAAAAGCAGTAAAGAAAACGAATGGATTCACGTTTTCAAATAACTTTTGACAACTGAGTTATGGAAGACAAAACTGTTTTGCAGAGGGTATTTCAGATAGAATTTCTCAGAACATTTCGCACTTTTGCTATATAAATGTTCCAAAAACAGGAGAAAAAGTGACCTTTATACTTGATCTGAGATGCCGAATATCGTGTATTTTGTTTCCTTTCCGATAGTTGAAAGTAGCACTTTTCAAGTGGAAAACGGCGGAAATTGAGGGAACAGAAAGGGAAACAAAACACAAAAAGCGATCCGAATGGTTTTTCTCTGAATGCGAAAACTGAGATTCGCAACATTCCTTAGCTGATCTGTGCGATTAAATTCCTTCAAATTATTGCTTCCACTGAAGTATTACGGTACTTCGTTTTCTTTCTCGTCAAGCGAAGTAATAGTACAAGGAACTCGACAATACTCTAAAATCGTTTGTTCTCACAGTTAGATTAACGAAGTACATTCAACCTTTTCTGCAACTTGTCAGTTACATCGGTTGTCTAGAATGTCAATTACAGGAAATTTCTATACATTTTTGAATACTTTTGTTCTTAGAATCACTTCAAAATAACAAGTTATGTCTGAATACTTCCTAGTCTACAATTGGATTAATTATTTTTCTATTTTCTAACTTGTCTCAACGGAATTGTTCTGTTTTTCATTCAAAATTTTCTCATGTTTTACCTATTCTCGTTCATTCTCATGTTATGAAGCTCTGCACGTAACAAGGTCGACCCTTTTGTGTTCCAAACAATATTTACAAGACCTTTCTGTGACGGGACCCACCGAAAACATTGTCACCTACCGCCGGCACGTGCCGCTCCCGATTTACACATTTTCTCTGCTCTCTCCAACGCACAAAAACCGAAGAAAAAAACGACGAAAACAAACTCCGCCCATTTTCCTGTCAAGAACCATTGGCACTGGGCACCTGCCAGCAAAATATTTTGGTCTGTCAGTTCGTTTTCGAACCTCATTTCGATATCTAATTATCCAAAAATGTCGGCAATGGCAGTTTTGTACTCTGTCTGCCACTTTCATGGAGGCTGGAATCGTCGAAAATCAGCTCCGGTAAGTGGACTATTAAATAAAAATAAGAAGTTTTAAATCACTTTCCATTTTCAACCGGGATTGAAAATGAAAGTTGAAAACCGTTGAGTAACTAATAATTTTTTAATTGTTGACCTGATGATTACGCCTTTAAGGTATTTTTAAAAGCTTCTCTCATTCATATTTTATTTCCAATCAACAATCAAGAGATATCTTCTTCGTAGGAAGCTACATTTTTGCGAAACAATTATTTATAGAAAAGTTCTGAAATTTTTCTTTGAATGTTCCTGGAAGAGAAACAAAAAAGTTCGTCCCACGGACTAGTTCCTGTAGTGAACTTCTCTCGGGAAAGAAAAAAAATCATCTTTGCCCCACCGCCTCTCTTTTCCTTTCTTTTGTTGACCTTCTATCGGCGAAACTATTGATTTTTTGTTATATTGTATTTTCTAAAACCCCCTGGGCAATTGATGGAATGCTATCGTGAAACGGTGCGTTTACAAAACAAATCGTTACTTACAAAACTTGATGATAAGCAAATGAAGACGATACAGGAAATTGTTCACACACCTGAAAAATAGTATTGAATGAGTTGTTATTAGATGAAGTTCTGAAGCTAGCTACAAATATTTTCTTGAATTTTTATTCCTGATCGTTTTCAATATCTCTTTCACGCCAAAAACATTACAGTGATGAATATGCCTTTTACTCGTTCTGTCACTTATTTGTCTCTCGAAGTAATGTATATGTTCCATGTCTTTCGTTTAAACTGTCTCTATGTCTTTAAACTCAGTGTAATTTCTAACAAGTGTTCAGAAGTCTCCCGTCACATCGTCCAAAATAACAATATCATCAAAACATATTCGAATGAGCCGGATACATTTGAAGAAATCGTCTGCGGCGACAACTCCGACAAGTCCTCATTGCCCATCTCCGCGGCTTATCAGCCTGCCGAGATGTGCATCTTCATCTATCGACCGGAAGGTAAAAACCTAACAATCACTTCAGTGATAACATACTAACAAGCTATATGTTAAGTGTTGAATTAATTATATGTGTTCTCTCGTACTTGTTATTCTTTATATTTACAAATTTGTTCTCAAACGTTCGATTTTAAAATTAAGTTTCTATTTGTTGTGTTTTACAGGATCAACCTTCTCCAATGGCTAGTCCATCAACACCACTATACCCAAAACACAGTGACAGCCTTCATTCATTATCTGGACACGATCATTCGGGAGCAGGTACAAGCGACAAAGATCCACCGAAATTCAAATACAAGATGATAATGGTTCACTTACCATTTGATCAGCATTCCAGAGTTGAAGTGAGTTGCAGTTTATAGAATGGAAAACAAAAGAAATTCAACATGTGTATTTGCAGGTTCGGCCCGGTGAAACAGCTCGAGATGCAATATCAAAGCTTCTCAAAAAGAGGAATATAACACCTCAGCTATGCCACGTGAATACATCTCCAGATCCTAAACAAGAATCTATTGAATTATCAGTAAGTGACTAGAAGTATAGACTCAGCTTCATTCGAAGGTGAAATGAATTCTGAAAGGCTTGCGTGTTAATGTGAATTGACATTCGGCTCTGTTACCAAGGTAACCGTGTATGTAACGTTTACTCTTTTCAGTTGACAATGGAAGAAATCGCCTCTCGTCTCCCGGGTAACGAATTATGGGTTCATTCCGAATATCTAAACACAGTTTCCTCGATAAAACACGCGATAGTTCGAAGAACATTTATTCCGCCAAAATCTTGTGACGTTTGCAATAATCCCATATGGATGATGGGGTTTCGCTGTGAATTCTGTCAATTCAAGTTTCATCAGAGATGTTCCTCGTTTGCTCCTTTATACTGTGATTTACTGCAATCCGTGCCGAAGAATGAAGATGTATGTTGCAATACACCTGATATGTTAAAAATGAAAGATTACAGCTCGTCAAACAACTGTTCGGTATCGCTTCAGAAGTTGAAGGACCAGACCGATCCGTCGCCGAAATTGTGCTAGCAAATCTAGCTCCTACAAGCGGCCAGAGTCCGGCAGCGACACCCGACAGCTCACATCCAGATTTGACGAGTATTAAACGAACGGGTGGTGTCAAACGGCATCCATTGACAGTGTCACCACAAGCTGAAACAACACAGTTGTCACCCGCAGGGCCTTATCCACGGGACAGAAGCTCTTCTGCGCCGAATATCAATGCAATCAACGATGAAGCAACAGTACAGCACAATGTGATTTATGCCGTACTAATAACCATAGTAAACTTTAATTTCAGCAACGTATTCTTGACGCATTGGAAGCCAAGCGGCTAGAGGAGGAATCACGAGACAAAACGGGATCACTACTTTCAACACAAGCTCGCCGACCGCATTGTTACAGTGGTCATATTCTACCAGGTGGGTGAAACGAAAACGTGTCTAACACAGACTGTTTCTGATTATATCATAACGAAGTTGTATCTTCATTCGACCGCATGTTCTTGTTCTTTGACAAAAAATTGTTTCTCGCTTTCAGGTGCTAGAATGAATCGTCTACATCCACTTGTGGATTGTACTCCTCTCGGATCCAACTCTCCATCTTCCACATGTTCTTCTCCTCCTGGTGGAATAATTGGTCCACCAACTCTTGGTCAATCGGCCAACGTTTCGGGATCAACAACATCGTCTCTCGTTGCTGCACATCTTCATACGCTCCCATTGACACCCCCACAGTCAGCCCCGCCACAAAAGGTACACTAGTTTTATTATTCAAACTAGATTACCTAGTCTTTCAGATTTCTCCTGGATTTTTCCGTAATAGAAGTCGATCGCCAGGAGAACGTATTGAAGCACAAAGGCCTAGACCTCCTCAAAAACCACATCATGAGGATTGGGAAATATTGCCAAATGAGTTTATGGTTGGTTTGATTACTTAATGGGCATAGTATATTCAATGCTGATTATAGATTCACTACAAAGTTGGATCCGGTTCTTTCGGTACTGTCTATCGCGGTGAATTCTTCGGTACTGTTGCTATAAAGAAGTTGAACGTAGTCGATCCAACACCTTCCCAAATGGCTGCTTTCAAAAACGAAGTTGCCGTATTGAAAAAGACGAGACACCTGAATGTTCTGCTGTTTATGGGATGGGTTCGTGAACCAGAAATTGCAATTATCACACAATGGTGTGAAGGATCTAGTTTGTATAGACATATCCATGTTCAAGGTAAATGAGAGATCCCAAAGTAGTCGTATTCACAAGAAACATTTTCAGAACCTCGAGTTGAATTCGAGATGAGTGCTATCATTGATATTCTCAAGCAAGTCTCTCTTGGAATGAATTATTTGCATTCGAAAAACATCATCCATCGGTTCGCTATTAAAAACTTTTATTTTTATTTTTTGAAATTAATTTCAGAGACTTGAAAACAAATAATATTTTCTTGATGGATGATATGTCAACTGTCAAAATAGGTGATTTTGGATTAGCAACCGTGAAAACGAAATGGACAGTGAATGGAGGCCAACAGCAACAGCAGCCGACAGGAAGTATATTATGGATGGTAGGTCACCGTTCAATTCTGATGAATTCAATCAACTATTGTAGGCTCCCGAAGTGATACGAATGCAAGACGACAATCCGTATACACCACAATCTGATGTATACTCTTTTGGTGTCTGCATGTACGAGATTCTTTCTTCCCACCTTCCATACTCAAATATCAACAATCGAGATCAGATTCTCTTCATGGTCGGAAGAGGTTATTTACGTCCAGATCGTTCGAAAATAAGAACAGACACACCGAAAAGTTTACTCAAACTTTACGATAACTGCATAATGTTCGACAGAGACGAACGTCCGCTTTTCGGAGAAGTACGTGATTTTCCCTTTCTTCTGATACGATAACTCAATTTCACAGGTTCTCGAACGTCTTCGTGACATCATTCTTCCAAAGTTGACTCGATCTCAATCTGCACCAAATGTTCTTCACTACGATTCTCAATATTCTGTGATGGATGCTGTTATGCGGAGTCAAATGGTTTCCTCTACTTACATTCCACCTTCTACTGCGAAAACTCCCCAATCCGCTGCAGCAGCTGCTGCCGCTAACAAGAAGGCATATTACAACGTATACGGTCTTATTTAGTCATGTGAAGGTACTCTGGAAAATGGAAACGTATTCATTCAAATGTCTTTATTTTTTCCTTTTCCATTCGATTTTCACAGTTTTTCGTCATTCTTTCATTTCTGTCCCAGTGATTTTCTCCTTTCCCGTGTGTATATTAATCCCCAAATTGCATCCTGCAGCCAATCTGTGCATCGTTATTTAACTCCTCCGTAACATTGAATCCTGTTTCTATATTAACCACTAGCCCGATAACCCCCGTATTCACCTCACCAAATATTTCGAAAATACCAAAAAAGTCCCCCTCCTTCAATTCTAAGTCCTCAGAAATCGTTCCCGCATGTGAAATTGTGATCATTTTCATATTTTTATTTCGGCTTAAAACCGGTAAACTCTATTTAACTTTGATGCTTCTTTTGTTTTTTCGAAGCCTCCGAAGATATTAATGCTCCCAAAATTTCCTGTTCTCGCCCCCGAAAACCATCCCCTTCCCCCAAAGATTCTCTGTATGTATAAGGCTATGTAGAATTTCCATTATTTTTGAAAATTTTAAATTTTCTCCTAAAGTCGAATTGTATCAATCCCATTCCTTTTTTGAACCGGGTTATTGAATCACTGAATTCGCTCCAATCAAAAGAATTTGAAACATAAAAAAGTTTTTTTTCTGATGTTTTTCACATACATTCTTTTATCAATGTGTAGGATTTCAGAATTTTAATATTTTGAGTAAAAATAGCTCAGAAACGAAAATGTTAATTGAAGGGTGCGATGTCAGAAGAATGGGAACAACTTCTCGAAGATCTAAAAAAGGTTCCACGTGGCACAGAAAGTGCTCCACAGTATTTGAGAGTACGTTAGAGAATAAAATGAAATCGTTCATCTGAATTCTTCAATTCCAGCATTTAATGAAAATGTTCGTCGCTGATTTCGATACATCAATGATGAAAAGACTGGATGTTAAATTCTGGAATAAATTGAAAATAATGCAAAAAGCATCAGGAAATGATCGTATCGTTGACTTGAATGTTCAAAGTCTTGCCATTGGATTCATCACAGATCTCTCACTTATTGTCAATTATCATTACGAAATTCCGAATTTTGGGGAAAAGATTCCACCTGAATTGAAATGGAATCCGATTCTTTCGACGAATAAAAAACAAGTGAAATCGAAAAAAAATGGCCGAGTTTTCCTTGCATTTATTCTGTTGAGAATGGGTGATTTAATGAGATACAAAGTGAGAATTAAAACTGGAAAAAGTGTTCGTTACATTATTTTTCTTCAGGAGAATTACTTGAAATCTCGAGAGTTTTATGAGCAATCAAGTAGAATTAATCCAGCCGATGGAGCCGTTTGGAATCAATTGGGACTCATTTCAGCTTTGAGGTATAAACAGTGAATTCGTTTTCAATCAACTTATTTCTTTTTTATAGTGCAAAGTCTCTGGAAAGTGCATATTTCCACGCACGCGCTCTTCATTCGACAATCGAATTCTCAACAGCATCTAGTAGTCTCGCGATTATGTTCAAAAAGTTTGCAAATCGAGGTACAAAATAAGAAATTGTTACTGAAAGTACGATTAATTGATTACAGATACTTCTAAATCAATGCCAATCAATGAACTGTTTTTGTCTTGTCTCGCGAAAATTCATTTCGTAAGCTTTTTTCTTTTTCTTATTTTGGTAATGGTCAGTTTTCAGCTTCTGAAAATCGAAAACTTCGAAGAACACGCTCAAAAAATAAGTGCAAAAATGGCAACTTCGAAGGAAATGTTGATTCCACTTATGTCAGTCTTCGAGCATTTAGGTAATGTTTCTGATATGAAATCACTTCTCATTCATTTCATTGAAGAAGGCGGAACTGAATTGGAGCAACAATCAATCCAATATATCAAGATGATATGGACGGATTCATGTAAAATTCTACTGAAAACGATTATTGATCGATTGAATAAACCGGCTGAGAATCAAGAAGATCTTTCGAATCATCTTCATCTTTTGTCATTCTTCTACAGAGCTCCACAACTCATTGATAAGGATTTCGAAATTTCAACTGATGTGAAGAAAGTGGCAGAATTACTCATTTGTTCCACAGATTCATCTCATTTTTCAAATGATATTATCAAAGATTATGATGGATTCCAATATTTTAAATGTCTTGGAGAGCATCAGTATCCACTTAAAAGATCTCATTTGGCTCAGATGATAGGAGGAAATTTAACGGAGATATCAGAAAGTGAAGAAGACGAAGAAGAAACTTCAATTGATGACAGTTCAAACTATGATACCAGTTCAAAGAACACATCACCTTCTAAATCACCTAAAAAAGTTCAACGAAACTACTCAGAATCTTCAGATGAAGAGATTCTGCAACGTGGACGTCGACGTGGAAGACAAACTCAAATGGATGAATCAGTCGATACGGATGACGATGACGAGGATTTCTAAACATAATGCATTCCTTTTGTTTGTGATAAATATTGAAAATTTTGATTATATTGAATGATCGTCAATAAATTCTTCTGGTAATATGAATAATTCATTATGAAAAGTGCAAAAATAGGAAGAGGTTAAGAATACTTTGGTGGGATTTGGGATATGTGAAAAAAGGGGAGAAACAGTTGAATATTTGATAAAATCAAGGGAAAAAACATAGAAATTTCCAAAGAATAATGGGAATTGGAAGAAGAATTCAAACAATATGGACACCCATGTTCAACGCGTAGATCTGAAATTCAAAAGAATGAAGAGTATTATAAAGAATAAAAAGCAGATACCTTAGCCCATTTGATAAGAGAAGGAACAGCTCTCGTGTGTCTTCTATGCACCGCCCGTTGTTGAATTGGTTCACATTCCCAAACTCCTTGAACTGTGAACATTGTTATTTGCTTCACTTTCGTCTTCTCAATATAAGATTTGAGAAGAGAATGAGCAATTTCAATCGTTTCAGCATAGATTAAATTGATTCGATCGGCTCCATTTCCGATAATAATTCCGTCGATTGATCCAGATGATTTGGCAAGAAGAACAGTGGAAGAAGAAGAAAGAAGAAGAGTCAGATAGGCGTCACGAGAGAATCCACACACTGTCGAATCGAAATCAGCTACCAAATCGAAATCAGATTTCGTGTATACGCTGATCTTCTCTGAAAAAGAAATACTTATTCTATAGATTGAATTGAATAAAAAGACATACGAGAAGAAGGAATGAGAGTTGGAAGAAGTTTCGAGACATTATAAGTTCCCTGAAGATAGACATTTCTGTCAGTGACAATGAATCCAGCATCATCTCTCCATGAGTCTGTCAACTGAAAAACCCAGAAACATTTTCATTTTAAAAGATGAAATCGAACCTGAAAAGAGTCAATGGTAACATTCTTCTTAAGATCTAAATTGTATGTTCCAAGAGATTGAGTCGAAAGAATATCAGTCATATGACATTCAGCATGTCTTCCATCTGGAACTGTATGGAATTGTTGAGCAATTGGAAGAAGGCGACGATTCTCTTTCACTGTCTGTAAAGTGAATTATTCGAATGAATTCTAAAGAAAGAAACAGAAAGAAACCTCAATAGTGATGAGTTTAAGTTGAAGAGAATCTTCTGGCTTCTTCTCCACAATTATATCTTTTCCGAGAATACTTGAATCCAATTCCTGAACGACGGCGTAGGCAAGCGATGGAGTATACTTGATTATTGTTTCACGAGCAAGAGTCTTTCCTGTAATCAATGAAGATGACGAAAACCAATTGATAAATCGAAACTTACCAGATCCATTTTTGACGAAAGCGACGCTGGACTCTGGCAGTTTGGAGGTATCCAATTTGTTGAGTTGAGCAAGTTCCACTGACATTTCGATGCTTTTTCTTATCTGAAAATGATTGAATTTAGGATGAGAAGCATTAAATTAAGGCTGAGAAATAGTTTCAGAAAGTGGAAATAATGCTCGGAGAAGGAACAAAATTCAGGAAATAGCCACTACTAAGATTACTGTATTTGCAGTGTTTTTTCGACTCTAGTTCTGAAATCTTTGAATTTTTCAACTAAAATTTTCCAGTTATTTTTGTTCAAATTGGGATGTACAAAGTACATTTTTGCAAGTTTCGAATGTATACAATCTCTCGGAATCTACATGTAAAAAGGTGATAAAAGAAGGAAGAAAGTGATAATAAAGAGATAAATGAGGAGACAAAAGAGAGAAAGAGAATACCGGATAACGAAGAAATGAGATGAAAGGGGGCGTGGTTTGAAAATGTTCTCAAGGTTCCCCCCGAAAATGAAGAAATTGAGAAGAGAATTTTGGAGAAAACAGAAAGGAACAATGGGATATTTGATAAGGAGTACGGCAAATTTGGGTGGTCTGTTATTGGAAGAGACAGACTTGAAGACTTCGGAAGAATGAACTTTTAGAAGTTCAGAATTCGATCTCATATTCTTTTTTCGTTTTTATTAAATTGACAAAACAATACAGAAAAAGCTTTCTTATTGGAAGCGAGCTTCCCGTTTACAGGAAAAGTTCGCCAAAAAATGAAGAGAAAAAAAGTTGAAAATGGAAAATTGGAATGGGTATTGTAAGGCGTAGAAGGATAAAAATAATTGGTCGTCGCATTTTAGGATGGAGGATTAGCCGACCTCCCATTGGGGAGACTTCATTGAAGGTCGTTGCGGTAAATTTGAGAAAAATGGGAGTGATTTGAGGAATAATGGAATGAAAAAGCAACTTTTATGACTCGAAATGATCTATTTGAATCTGAATCCAAGATCATCCGGATTCTCGATTCTCTCTGAGAATACATTCCATTATTACTCATTCATCAATAAAACAGGAAACAAAGAACTGGAGAAAAGGTTTGCCACAAATCTGCCGAATACGAATGTTTCCTTTCTTCTTCTCCTCTCTGCTGACATAATCAAGTTTATCATCCATCGTCTCCAGCGTCATCGTCATGCGTAGCCATCGGACAATCGACGACGTATTATCAATGTTCGTTAGACACTTGTCTCAATAATTTTGTATTCTTGTATCTCTCTTTTGTGTACTTATATATATATAAATATTCTTGTCTGTCTACACATATTGTCATCATAATGATGTGGAATCGAATGATGCATCATTCAGAGAGAGAAAAAATGAATGAATGGAACTGGATTCAGATCAAAAGCTCTAAAATGTCTTTATGGATTCATAGAGATTTTTCTGGAAGCTTGTGGTTTTATAAGAATACAAAAGTTATGAATTTATAAATGAGTAGACGGAAACAGCAGTATGCTTCTTGCGAGCAGTGCTATCATTTCCTTCCAAAACGCTTGACAGTTCCATTTTAAGAGATACAAAAACAACTGTCATACTGTATTTGAACATTCAAAACGTTGAGAAACGTAGAAAAAAAGAAACTAATTTGTCAATGGAGTAAAACGAAACAAATGGAAGAAAACAAGTTGAAACGTAATTGCGGCGACGGCAAAATAACTATTTAGTAAACTGAAGAGAGATGATACAAAACGCATTTTTTGACATAAGTGAAACAAAAAATCAGGTAGAAGGAGGAGAAGAAAAAGAGAAAGTGAATGGGAAGGCGGAGACAGCTAACAGGATAATAAAGAAGAAAGGAATGTTATCATTTAGTAAATAATGAAGTTTTGGTGTTAGTTATGTAATCTATTGGAGGAAGTTTAGTTTTAGATGCAGTCATTTCTTGTTCTAATAAAGGATTAGAACATCGTGAAGTGACTCGGGTTCTAAATATTCGGAGACTAAGCGCCAGAGACGGTTCGAAAGTTCGAAGGATCAAGAGTCATCTGAATAGAATCAGAAGTTCGAAATTGAGTGGAATCGGAATATTGAAGACGGTTTTTTCTGTTCCACGATGAGAGCGTCTATATTTTTTTTTCTTCAGATTTAATTATTCTCAAAAGAGCCAAACGGAATGACGTTAGAGATGAAAACTGGATCACTAATTGAGTGATCACCGAAAAAAAATCAACAAAAGTTGTTTTGCGTCTGACTGAACGTCAATAAAAAGGGAAATCAGCTGACCATTGGGCTGACGAAAAAAACAGAAAAGGGGTACTTTTGGGTGTGTGTCCGCATTGACAAAACGCCTACCACAATCGGAAAAAAACCTGATGGGAGGGAAATAGAGAAAAAGAATTATTCGTTCTTCTATCCATGTACTCGCTCTTCCTCTTCTTCTCCATCTTCTTCTTCCTCTTCTTTTTAGTTTTGAATGGAGAAAGGCATACTTCAGAATATATACATACAGATACATATAGAAGAGGTACAGGAAACACTGCAAACCGGCTGATTCTTTTTCATTTCGGCTTTTTGGAACAACTGGTTTTCGGAGGTGACGGACAGAAAGAGAGGATCGAGGTGGAAATGGGATTGAACGGAGGAAAAGAAGAAGATGAAGATGAAGATGAAAAAGGTGTAGAGGGGGAATAGGATCCGGTCATTCAATCACCTTTTCGCGCTTTTGAAATGGGGAGGGAAAAGGAATGGAATGATTAGAGACCAAAACAGTTCGAAGCTCCATTATCTGAAAGCTATTGGAAAAATTTCTTGAGAACAGAACCATAACTCTTCCGGAATCATTTGAAATCACTGTCATTATCTTGAAATAAGTGAAACGTGTCATAGTCAAACTATATTTCGGACGGTGCATTTCCAGATTCTTCTCATCACAAATAAACTTCTGACACTTTTAAAAACCTTATATACGAGAGCTCAAGATCATTCGAATCTATAAACAAAACTTTGAATTCATCTGACCTTAATGAACTTCAAAGTCTTCAGAAGCTCGGTACGGCGGGAATGGAACTAGATAATCTTCAGGGTCTGAAAGTTCAAAAGTCGTCCCAAAATGAGTCATTTCATCTTCATAGGTCATTCTTAAGTGGTTTTAATTGAATGAGCGTTCTTCACTTTGATTTGAAGATCACACGGAATTTTTGGTACATTTTGTGAAAAAAAGCGTATTTCCTACATATTTTGATGCTCTTCTAGAAAAGAGAGACAAATGAATGCTCTCTTTTGGTAGGATTGTATCTGAATGAAAGTGATTCTCAGACCGTTTTTCTAGAGAATGCCATTGTGAAACTGCCGATTAAAAAGACAGAAAGGGATAAAGATAAGAGAAAAGAGCCACGTCACAAACAGAATGTTATATCGTGAGTGATAACCTTCTCATCCATCGAATGGATAACGGAAAACGAAGAGATTGGTAGAGAATGTACTAACAGAAGACAAGGTCATCACTTTTGCGGCGTCGTCGGATTGGAAATCGTAAAGTTTCTGAATTGGAGAAATGTGGAAAAGTATTGAGGAGAGGAAGAGGAATTGAATTAAAAAGTGAAAGAAACGAAGAGAAAAGGGATCATTCAAATAGTATAATTATGAAGAAATCGAAATGAAAAGTAGGTAAAGTTTCGGGATTTGAAACACATTCGGAGAAGAGGTCATTCGGGTCATTTTGAGGATCAGACTAACACGATTTACGGGATTTATGGTGTGGAATCAGAAAGAGAATTACGAGAATAATAGGAATAATAATAGACGGATGAAGGCTTTTTGTGGATCTCAAAGATCAGAAATTTGGGAAATAAATGTGAGAAGAGTGGAAAAAAACAAGAGTAAGATCACTGAAATAGGGTTACGGATGTGAAATTATGATAAAAAGAATTGAATCCACAGTGTTTTTCTGAATCCAAGCAGAAACCTCATATAACTCTCAAATCATTCAATCAACTCAGTTCTATTTCGGAATAACTCAATGATCCGAGAACGGAAGCATTGAATACTTTTACAAACTCGGAATAGTCTAATCTAGGTCATCCGTCCCAACGGGGTGCATCATCGATAGACAAGGGACAGTGAAAAGAAGAGAAAATGAGGATGAATGGGTATTCATTCAGTGAAATCGAAAAAGTTGATTGTTGGTGTCGAGAGAAGTGAAAATACACAAGGTAATACTTTTGATATGTTGATGACAATTGAAAATAACAAGGTTACTGTATCAAAAAACAGAAAGACTTAGATCGGATGTCAATGGATCTCCTGAGTATTTGAATCCGTTCTCATCCTGAATCAGCAATCAGCAGTAGATGCATCCATTTCGATTTCTGAACGTCTTATGCCAGATTATTCTAACTACAGAATTGTTTTCGAAAAGAATTAGAACACAGAAACACCAAGAAAAAACGAAATTGGTTGTCTAGTGTTCCTCCCGAAAATGGATATATATTCGTGTCATTTCAATCTTCTCACCTAGAATTTTCTTCCTCGAAATGACGGGATCACAATTAATTTTTTTTCGAGGTCAAATGGAGTGAAATGAATCTTTGTGCTATTTCTGAGAATGATTTTTCCAGGTCATCTACTCTGAATTCAATGATGATTTCAACTCTATAGTTAGAAAAGCAGTCGGATGTTCTGTTCTTTTGGATTCGGTGATTTTAGATGTCAGGAGGATTCGAAGAAAACCTACTTCTTATATACTTTATGTTTTTATTCAGAATTATATTTTCTCAGAAAAATCAACGCCTCGATACTCAGGGGAAATTATTCGAGACTATTGTCATTAAAAGGTCGATGAACTGATAAGTTCTTCTCGAATTGGACTCCTATGTAACCACGGTTTTCGATCAACGAATTTCAAAGATTCTTCACAATACTTTTTTAGATTTCGAATGGTTTTTATCTTTTTTGATTATCTGACTTTTTTGATTATCTGAATCCATCATTGTCTCTGAATCACAGAAATTTCCTCTTTCCTATCGTCTTCAATCTTGTTTCTCTCTCTCTCTCTACTCATTTTCAAGAATACACTTTCCTTTTTCCGAAATATGTGCTCTTTCCTCTCTCTCTCTCTCTCTCTCTCTCTCTCTCTCTCTTTCTTTCTATCGAGACGTTATGTGTTGTATAGCCCCTGAGAGCCCCACCCCACATTCGTTTCTCTTTTCCGTTTTCCCTTTCTTTCCTCCGAGTGCACCCTCTCACATACAACCAAAAGCACAATATATACATACAGCCAAAAAGATTCGAGAGATTATATGAATCATGGAGACGCAGAGATACGAATTCGGACGAGTTGGAGGATGAAGAGTATGACGAGATGAAGAAGAAGAAGAAGGAACGCCTAAATGAAATATAATGAATTGAGAAGGAAGAGAGAGTTCGAAGAATTGAGAGACTCAGAGAAGAATGAGAAAGATGTTTGAAACATTATTAAGAATCAAAAGATTTGAAAATCGGAGAGTTAAGATACCGAAATTGGGTTTATGAAACTGGAAGTCTCTTGATAAGCAATTGAAGTTTTCTGCTTGGATACTAGTTGCGGAGCCCCGATCTGAACGCGGGAAATAAGAATACACACCTACAGTATCTTCGAATGATACGTTTCGACGGAAAATCGAAGAACTCTGTAATTGAAAACTAGCAGTTTCATGGATGTTTTCCTCAGATCATTGAGGTTGTTAGGTGACACGAGGAGAAGCATAATCACATAATAATCGGAATAAATCTCATTAGTTCGGTTGGCTTTTCATGCGATTTCTGTTTCTGATACGTCTTCATTCCACCCAAATCAACGTTTCTTTTTCCGTTTCTAGAATCTAAATGAATGGATCACTCTAAAAAGATTAAGAATCTTAAGGGAACAGATGGTCGTACTTCTTGGTACAAACCTTCTCTCTCTCTCTCTCTCTCTCTCTTTCTCTCTCTCTCTCCAAATAAATCCTTTTGTTTCCACGTAAAGAAAACTCTTATTCTCCGGTTGAAGTCACTCACAAAACGATCTTCTAATTATGTTTTTCATACAATATTTCATCGAAACGAATTATAATTAAAGCCTCTTCGCACACGTTCTCCCGTGTCGCCATTGTAAACGCAAATCAAATATCCGTTGTTTCTTTCCGCGCGGATACTCGTTTCTATTCTAATTGGCGTCTGCCTGCACGTACGCCAATTAAAGAGAGTGAGAGAGAGAGAGAGAAGTCCTTCTTCCTGAATAGGGTAATTGTTTACCAAATTGCAATTTGTAACTGTTTTCAAAAAGATTGAACTCTGGATTTTTATTCGAAGTTTATTGAAATTGTGTAGAATTAAAATTGACAAATAAGAATGAAAGAATGATTTAGTTTTTTGGAAAAACTAGAAAAGAAGAGGTAGTTAATGTAACTTCTGAAGGCATTTTGGTGTGATTGTTTGTGGATGAGATTCTGGAGATTTTCAGAGATTCGTAATCGAGACGTTGAAGATTTATTTCTGAAAATTAAAAAGTTTTAGAGTGAAAAGAAAAAGAGTTTTAAATGAAAGGAAAAGATTCAAACGAATTTCTGAATACTGACCTTCTTTGGTGCGGCTTTCTTGGCTGGAGACTTCTTAGCGGCAGCCTTCTTCACTGGTTTCTTTGCTTTTGGAGCAGCTTTCTTTGGAGTTGCCTGAATCTTCAAAATGAATCAATACAAATAAAATATGAAATATCTTCTACACATACCTTTTTGGCCTTTGGGGCCTTTGCTTTCGGAGCGACTTTCTTGGTCTTTGAGACCTTTTTAGCTTTTTGAACGGCTGGCATTTTTAGAAAATGGAGAAGATGAGAGTAGAATTTGAAGGAGAGTGAGAGGAATCAAAAATTTGGATGACTGAATAGAAGAAAGCCTCAGGCTTAACGGTTAGCCCTCTCTAGTTTATAGATCCGCCCATTTGGCACTATGCCAATTACAAGCTCCGCCCACTATGGTCCTGGAGGAAGTCAGCTGGCCGAATACTCTCTTTCACCAATGAGAGAGAGCACTTTGAATTGAGAGAGATTATAGAAAGAGAGACAATATTTTCTGTGTTCTCCTTCATTTCCATACTCTTGTGTTCCCAAAAGCGCGTGATATTCCTCTTCTCTCTCTCTCTCTCTCTCTCTCTCTCTCTCTCTCTCTCTCTCTCTCTCTCTCTCTCTCTCTCTCTCTCTCTCTCTCTCTCTCTCTCTCTTTCTCGTTGCCCATGGCTGACTGCGGGAGAAATTATGCGAGAAGCGGCGGAAGGGTGGACCTCCATAGTGACTGAGTGTGAATACGATATTCTAAGGGGAGAAACGTGGTGTGGAAAGAAGTAGAAAAGGGTGGTCTCTACAATTTGAAAAGGTGTGTGTTTGTTTGTGTATGTATATTCGCATAGTGTGTGTGTGTCTATGTATACATAATGGATCTTCCACCAGCAGAAGGTGCAGGACAAAGAAGCGTAAGAGGACGAAAAGGGACACATGGTTGGATGGGTTTTTGGGAAAAATGTAATAAGAGGATGAAGAGGTTGAATATACGTATATGTACTCACTCGGTTGAATCATTTGAGAAAAGATGGAAAGACAATAACAGTGAGACTTTTCAATTATGAAGATCAAAAGATCCATAAGAAGCACACAATCTTTGAAGGGTTTTGAATGGAAGTAATCATTTGAATAGTGAATTTAGAAAACTGGAAAACTGATGATACAGCAACAGAAAATTCAACGCATATGTGACTCAATTTATTTTAGAAAGAATGGAAATAAACCAAGCGTTACATATTTATAGTTATTTTTCAGTTTGGCTATCAGAATCATTAACCAGGATGTGATGATTTTCAGTTTTATTCTCCTGGTGATCCTGGTGTAGTAGATGTGGAAGGAGCTGCCGTGCTCGTCTCTGAAAGATTTAATCTAATTACAAAAGCAATTCTTTCCAACAATTCAACAAACCTTGAGTAGTTCCTGCTGACCCCGTTGAGCTTCCTCCTGAATAAAATGTTATATTCTTCTCTATTCACTTATTAAATCAAACCTGTAACCGTACTATAATCAGAAGTTACAGTAGTCTGTGGAGATGCTGGTGATCCTGTTGATCCTCCGGTTACACTAGTTGGATTCACAGTTGAACTTCCAGCAGATGGAGCAATTGTGGAAGTGAAAAGAGCTGCAGTTGTAGTTGGAGCAATTGTCGTTGGACATACTGGAGATCCAGTTGGGGCAACAGGGGCTGAAATTATTTCATTTCAATGGTTTAGAACACTAGAAATTTGCAGCAAAGTTTTCTGAATTTTAAAATTGTGTTTCTGATAAATTATGACTTACGGATCCATGGGGATGGTGTTGGTTGTGTGCATTTTTGTGGCGAATCAGTTTCTCCTCCAGGAGAACACTCACAAGCCCAGCACGTATCGTAGCATGGATTACTAAAATAATCATTTTTGTTGCATATTTTTTATCCTTTTCTCACAGGTAGCATACTCCGAATGGGGTGTCGCCTGTTGCTCCGCAAGCTCGTTTCTGTTTACCAGAACATGGATCAGGATAAGGAACTGGAATCATTGAGAAATAACGTTATATGAACTAACTTAAGATCTTCTTCAACTTACTTTCACATCGGTCTCCACTGAATTGGCAAGGTTTACATTCGCAATATTGGACACCAGATTGACTGACTTTGCATACACCGTTGTCTCCAGTACAGTTGAGAAGACAGTTGTTAACTGAAAATAAACTTGGAACTTTCCTTAGTTCTCATTTGTTGTAAACCTTCGACATAAGTGAAATCAAATTGAACAGTCGATCGAGGACCCGAATAATAATGAACATCAACCTCTTGGAATCCATTGAAACTGTAGTTATTGAGAGTTCCGTTTGTGATTCTGCGTAGAAAATATTAGAGAAAAATGTGAAGAAAGATAATAAAACAGTATTCAGATACTCCGTTTTCTTTTTCAAAATCATAACTCACTCGACACTTTGTTGGGTTCTCGTCTCAACCAATCGAACAAATCCATCGTTTCCGGTGATTGTTGCATTGATTGTCACTGTGACGTTGTTCGTTGCATCGAAACTAAAAACGCTGACGACACATTCAGCAGCATTCTTCAATAATATGAAAAGTTTTAGAAGTTTTGATTGGATAATACCTGGATTGAAGGCTGAGAATATGATTTCGATACTCCGAAGTCCGAATCAGTTTTAAGTGTTTGATTGGTACATGGAGAGACCGCTGAAAACGTTCAATTTTCCCTTGTAAGTGATATTTCTGTGATGGTTGTTTCAAAAAACAACATATGACATTTGACTTACACGGTGTTGGTCCTGGAGATGTTGGTTCTGGTGTCGTTGGAACGTCCTGAAATATATTTCACATATAACAGAGAATGAATATTTTGGATAAGTATTGAATAATTTATATAATTTATGTTCGAAAACGTCTATTCGATTTAAAACGTTTCGTTTTCTTTGAAATTCAAAACTTACAGTAACACAGCTGGATTGAGAGAAACAAACGAATGTATTCGTGGCAGAAGTGACACGATTGTTGATTGCCGATTGTGATGTTTGAAGAGTCTTAAATATCGGATTAGTTTCAGAAAGAACCCGATGAAAAAATTTTAAAAAGTTACCTGTAACTGTGTAATATATCCCTGCAACGTGGCATTTTGAGCTGTGAGGTTAGCAGAGAAAGCATTGAGTTGAGCGAAAAGAGGAGAGTTGTTCGGATCTGTATCTGCTTGAGCTTTCACAAGATAATCATTTAATCTGGAAATGAGAAAAGATCAGAAATGGAGACATGAATGAATGAATACGCATTGATTTGTTGATCCAATTGAACAGCTTGTTGAAGGATTTTCTTGGCGTCGAGTGGAGAAACGTTGTTGGAAACTGGGAAAGTTGACAATTGGATTGGAGTTGGAGTTGTCGTTGGAGCTATATAATAAGAGTTAATAACAGAAATGAGATAGTTTGATCACCTTCTGTTGTGCTTCCAGTATTCGATCCTCCTGTCACAGTACTTCCCGGAGTGTCTGTTGGTCCTGTTCCAGGTGCTGCAGTAGACCCTGTTCCAGCTGAAACCGTCGATCCTGTCCCGGCTGGAGCTGTAGATCCTCCATTCGTGGTATCTGAAAACCAATCAATAAATATGCACACAAAGTTTCCAAAGGTTTTTTGTTTTCTTTGGAACGAATGAAATCAGTTATCTTTTTCATTACTTCCTCTCATTTCAATTTTCATTGACATCATCCGTTTGACGTCATTCCATCTCTATTTCCATTCGAGTTCCTTTCATTTTACAGTTTCCACCAATCAGCGAACAAGCCAGATTATATTTCAATAAATCGAAAGGAATTCAGTTGTTATCAGTTATTTGAAATTAGGAGAGAAATGAACAATCAATAGTAATACATCTGGGGAAATGAATCCGGAAATAGGATGAAAACATTGAAGTATAATCTACATAGTGAATATCTTTCTGATTCTAAATTTCCAATACTCTCTTTTCCCATTTCACGATATTTCTAATTTTTTGACGATTTATATCTTGTTTCTAAAAAAAGGCCAACCTGATGATGCTTGAGAAGTGCTGGAACCAATCGAGGTTGCTGTACTGCCTGAAAAATGACTTTTTGGAATTGGACACAGGAGTTTTCAGGAAAAATGAATTTTCAATCCCTATGATTTTGCATTTTTCTTCCCACACAAATCTTACATATTTCAGTTGGAATTCATTCATTCAACTGAGAATTAACTCATTCGTCCGGATTTCTATCACTATTTGTACCCTTTCCCATATGACATCATCCATTTCATTCTCTCTCTCACCTATACTTTCTCTTCTTTCCCATCAAAATACAATACTCATTCAAGAAGAAGAATAATTTCATTCTTCAGTTTCCCAACACGTCTCTTATCAGTTAATTCCACCGAAAGGCTACCAATCAGTGGTGATCGAAATGATTTATTGCAGGAGCGACGCCACCGTCAAACGAGGAAAATCGAACAAGGGAAACGCCCATTTTCATTCGATTTTTGGGGAAATTGGGGATGAATTCGGATTTGTTCATGAGGAATTTGTATAATAGATTAAACTCTTAGATTACATGGCTACTGTAGGATATGGATACTGTGAATGAACATGCCGAATTCTGAATTCAATGAGTTTCAAAATGAAAGACATCTTACATTTGGATTACCATTTCACAGGAAAAAGTGAGAGAATAATGACGGGAAATTCAAGACGGGAAATTTTAAAAACAAGGAATCTTGCTTTTGTGGTTTGATTTCTGACTGGGACTACAGTAACCTCACGTTATTTATACGAAACCTTGAGTTAAATTGGTGTCTAGATCGTGAAGTTTGAGATTATGAAATTTCATTTGTAGGTCTTTTTACAGACAGTATTCCAATGAGAAGCTTGTTTTATAAAATTCAGAATAACTCACTAGAATCAGATGATTGACCTAATACATGAGACGAAGAAACGAGCAGTACAAGTACCGCCGTGAGAAGTTTCATCTGAAGAAATAAATTGAAAAAGAGAAAAGGGAAATGAGTATTTTAGAAGAAGCAGAGGCAGTAAATCAAACAGAAGAAGAGCTGAAAAGGTGACTCCCTTTTTATCTTTTTTCATTTGATTTATTATTATGATAAGAAGAAACGACGACTGGGTAACTCCACCTTTCAGTATTAATTCTCTCTTCCATTCAATTCATTCCATTTGTGCTGATGAGGGAGAGAAGAGAGACGGAAGCAGATGGTAATCAAACAGAAACAATTCAATGTTTACTGTTTGACTGATCTGGAATTTCAAGAATCTGAAATAGAGGAAAAACGTTTGATGATTTTCTGAAAAGGACTCCGATTATCTATCATATCTTCAATACCTTCAATTCATCAAAATTCATCGACAATATTGGAAAAACGATCGGGAAGAAAACGGCGAAATTGAGAATAATCAACAACAACCGGATACGTAACATAAAATAAAAACAGAATATGTTAAATCAAACAAAACGTAGAAATTGAATAACTAATCATAGTTAACCATACGAATGTTCGCGATGGCTCTCAGAATTTCCTCATAATCACCCAAATCTTTACGAACAGTGTTGCTCAGCTTTTGAGGAACGATTGGTTTCATGGTGTTTTTCGGTGCTTTTAAGCCAATGACAACCTGGAAATGAACATTTTGATAAGAAAATAGAGAAGTCGAAAACCTCATTAACGTCTTCGAATGAGAGAACAGTATAGAGAGTTGGGAAGAACTCCGAAAGTTCTTTTTTGATTGATTGTCCGAGTTCTGTATCACGAGTAACCAAATTCAAACTGAGCATTCCGCTTTCTTTCAGTGAGTTTTTCATATTAGTTATAGCTTCAGGAGTGAGGAAAGAACGTGGTGGACAGTTGAGAGAAGCATCTTGACTTCCGGATACGTCAACGAATATTACATCGTATTTATCAGCTGAAATCATCATCATTATCAAATTCTTTCAACGAAGCATACCTTCAGGCAACTTGGAACTTTCTTCTAAATGAATAAGAGCATCTTGAATGACGACCGTAATTCGAGGATCGGAATTTGGGAACGAGAAATGAGAGTGAGCAATCTTGGCAACTTCTGGATCGAGTTCAACAGCTGTTACACGTGCCTAGAAGATAAATGTCTTTGTTTAAAGTTAGATAAACTCGGTACTTTTCGGAAACTTCTGACAAGATAGGCAGTAAGAAGACCGCCTCCAAGTCCAAGAACAGCCATTTTGCATGGAGCATCAATTATTGCCAATGGTTGTTTAGAACACAACGCCAATGATCCAATCATCATTCGATGGAAATCACATGCGAGTCTATCCAAATTGATTATTTGTTGCTTCTTTTTGTTCGCTGAAATTCAATAATTTCTTTTTCAATTTTAATTTCAACTCACTTTTTAAGTAAGCTTCAGATTGTACCAAGTTCATTGTATTCAGGAAAACAAGTCTTCTGACGACCCCATCATCAAGAGATACTTCTTCAACAGTCCATGATCCATTGATTTCCGATCGGCCAGTTGAAATCGTTTTTTTAACATCTACTCCGCCGACTGACAGAATTTCGTACTGAAAATTATTCTTTTAGATTTGAATCAGGCGCTTTGATTCTCACATTTCCCTGATCATTTTCTCTGACATCCAGAAGTCCAACAAAATGTCCAACGTCTGCTTTTACACCTTCGAGTCCCTGCTCATATTCATGATTTCTGTTGAGGAAAACGACAGCGAGGCGATCACGATTACACTGGGCACGAAGAGCTTTTCTTCCTTTTGGCGAAGCGAAAATCCATTCGGAATCTCTGAATTGTACCTTTATTTCAAGGAAGAAGAACAAAAATGATTGATACCTTCCAATTGGACAAACGAATGCTCCAAAAGTTGTGATCTTTTTGGCTTCTGGACTATCGACAACACAAATACGATAACGTGGACCTAATGATGGATCTACGCCGTAGAAGTCAATCGACACTTCTGTTTCGAGTTTTCTGAATAGGATTGAAAATAGAAAGAAAATAGTTTTATCTCACTTGGAACACAGAAAGATAAACTGTGAAAGTTCTTGTTCAGCTTGAATCGCTTCTTTGAGTTCATCAGTACTTTGAATACGATCTGTTCGTTTGGAGCTGGAACGACATACTTCTAGAGGCTGAAAACCCAAATCGTCGATACAACTAAAACACCAATTCTAAAATACCAATGGAGCTTGCATCGGACTTCTCATTTTTGTGGCGATGAAGCAAAAAACAGGCATCGGAAATCCGGAAGCTTTGTTCTCGACTTTCTGTACTCGTAGTATGTATTGTTTTCTAAAAAATGAACAGAAATTGAAGTTATTGAACTGAAATGATACAGTGGGAAGAAATGATCAATCCAGAATTCAGTGATATGTGGTTGAGCCAAAGTAACAATGATATATCTGCCACCAGAGGCAAGAACTCGATGAACTTCATCGAACATCATCGTTACGATAGCCTTGTCGGCTGGTTCTGCGGCAGGAGGAAGAAGAGCATCGAGAGTTCCCTTATCAATGACTACCGAATGAGCTCCATCAGCCATTTCTAACTGAAAATTAATACTTTTTCATCGAACTTCTATCTGAATTACTTACATGAGCAGCATCTCCGACAGTGAAAACCATTCCAGGCCTCTCTTTATTCTTCTGAATTTGGTCATTGATAACCGACGGTTCCACATCGATACTGTGAATATCGTGAAATCCATTCTCATAGAGTTGAGTGGCTAATTCAGAATTTCCGCATCCAAGTTGTAAAAACTTGTCATGTGGTTTCAAGTATTTGTCAATCACTTTAGAAAGTGATTCGTAGTCTCCATACCATTCGAACGGAGATTTTCGTTTTGCGAAGAAATTCTTCCAGTATGCTGGATCAGTGAATGATTGTGGTTCATCTGGGGCTGACATGACCTGGAAAACAATCAATTTAAAACTAAAACAATCTGCAACAAGAAATAAGAAGCACGATCAAACATTAACCAAAGAAATGAATGAAACAAGAACAGTGAGAATGTTATTATGTTCATTATTAAAGTAAATTTTACATCGAGAAATATCACACGGGGAACTGATAAGCTGAATTTGGTGACTTCAAGAATCCTGAAAATACACAACCAGATGACATCGAAAAAGATAAAACATGAAATATGACTAGCCGGGATGGGGTAATGTTTTGCATTGAACAGTTGATTATTTTGCTAAATGAGAATGAAATAAGGCACAGTGAAAAGCTGAACATCGGATGACAAGAATATAATAAATATTTACATGAATACGAAAAAAAGATAAACATCAGTGGAAGAGAGTTAAATATCGTCATCGCTCATTTCGTCCAGTAAACCTGACATGGCAACAGTTCCATTATTTAACTGAAAGCATATGAAGAAGGTCATTGAAAGAGGTTTTCAGAACTCACACTTCCCAATGCTCCTCCACCTACTTGATTCGTCCTTCCTCCTCTTTCCACATCATGATTACTTCTTAAACCATCTCCTTCGTCTTCTTCTTCATCATCATTCAACACAAACCCTTCATTTGTTCTGTTACTCAGCGGCCGATATCCTTGAATATTGTCAGATCTTCCCCAATTCGGATCTGATTTCAGAACGGTATTTTTACAGCCGTAGGCAAAAAAGGCAATCACAATACACATTGATGGGATGAGAATGAGAGAAAAACTCCAGGAGTCCTGAAATCAAGTAATTATTATGATTTTTAGGTCTAAAATAATCCGCTTACAGTTATCTGATTGAATACAAAACCATGAGTCATCGGCAAGTATCTGTTTTCTTTCAAAGCTCGTTTGACGATTTCCATTGTTCCGTTATTCTCGGTCGGTGTTATACCAAGAACATGACACATCAGATTATATAAATCTACGTTTGATGGAATGTCGGCGATAGTGTAGTTCTCAGAGAATGCAGGTCCTCTCATAATGAGGAAAGCTCTCATTTCTGGACGATCTGGATCTTGTCCGTGTGTTGAAGAATTGAATTTCGCTGTCCCGTTTTCTCCGTATTGTCTGAAATCAAAACATAAATAAAATAAATTATCTGTTATAACTGACTTTTCCATTTGTTCATTAGTACATGAGAAAGAAATTGCTGATCCGACTTGTGGCTCAAAAACAATTTTTCCTATACGAGAACTGTTCTTATAATGCCATCTTTCAGGAATATCTTCTTTCCAATGAATATTCACTTCATAGCCATGCTTTTTGACGGCTTCTGTTAAATTCGTGTAGATTTGTTTTCCAATTTCTTCCGAATGCGGATAAATCATGTGATCTCCCATTTCAAATCCAGCACCATTTACAAAGTTTTTAACGCACATCACATGTTTATGATCTTGAAATTAAAGATTAAATTCATAAAACCGTATTGGATACCTTTGATTTCAGCGTGTCCGTGATCAGCAGTCAGAATGATATTCACATCAGTTCCCAGGTTATTGTCATCGAACTTTTTGATGAAATATAAAAATAAATCGTCAAGATGCTTCAATGTTTTCTCGATCTCTTTGTTATGAAATCCGTTTCCGTGAAGTGTGTGATCAGGCTCAGCCACGTACCAAGCAACAAAGTTTACTGATTCTGTTTCACGAGTGAAAGCGTCGATAACATCGTCGGCATCTTTCATCCAAGACTTTAGATCACCAACTACAGTCCAAGGTCTGAAAAAACGAAGATAATATTAATTGAAGAACTGTAATATACTAACCTCGCAATTTTAGGTGTATGGGGCAGATAAGGAAACGAAGATTCTCCGTTTGGCCAGTAGAATGAAGCTGACCTTCTTGTTGTTTCCCATCTTTCATTCGTTAACCAGATGGGGTCACCTTTGAACCAGAAATCAGCTTGAGACGCGTTCACAATGCCTTCTTTTCCAGTTGAATTGAAGCAATCGAACCTACAAACACAATGATTGAAAAGGAATAGTTTCAGAAAATATCTCACATCTTCTTTTTGTCCGGGTCGAAAAAGTAATTTCCAACGATACCGTGTTCTTCTTCATACATTCCTGTCGCTATACTCATGTGGTTTGGAGCTGTGTATGTCACATATTGAGATTTGACGCCAGAAGTAAACCATGTAGACATTGAAGCCCATTTGTAAATATTCGGAACCTAGATAAAAACTCTAGAATTTTGAAGGAAACATAGAAACCAACCAATCCCTTCTCTAATAAATCATAACGGAAACCATCAAACGAGATGAGCAATAGTTTCGGGTGTCTCGACAGTCCCTTAACTGAATAAAGAAGAAAAAGTGCACATAGAAGCTGTTTTATGTTCATTTTTTCAGCATTCAAAAACTCATAGGCCTAAAACCTGTAATTATACATTCGACATTCCTGACGAAATAATATTTCGATGAATGAAAAAACAATTATAAAGAAACGAATTATTTTTCAAAGGGAAAGAAACTGAACAACTGTTGTAAATAATAGTTGAGAGACAAAAAAGTTTATTTAACACTTGTTTGCGAGGAGTACACAGACGGCGATATAAGTTTTTTATGACTCGGCCACGGCCGCGCAAATGCAACGCAAAAATCGTTCCTCCTGTTCCCAGGGCATGTAGAGTTTGAGTTGATTTTAAGATTGAAACATAAATATACAGAGTGGAGCTCAATCTCTCTTGTAGTATGAAACTCCTCGCAACACATTACAGAAAACCTTTATTTACCTGTTGGCATTCATCACACTTCAAGACATAAAAAATATCATTCAAATTATTTTAAAAACTGAAAAGTTAAATAGATAATAATAAATTCGTTGAAAGAACCATACATTCTTATAAAAATAAAAATTTTACATATAGTCCGTAAAGGAATCGAAGTGAGGAAGTATAGGAAAAAGGAATATAAACGCAGAGATGAAGAATGCCTCCACGGTCAACATATGCCATATATGTGAAGAAGATCCAGAAACTCATCGGCCCAAAGAATCTAATATAAATATTGAATAGTTGAACCGTAAATCAAATGTCCTCAGATGATGTAGTCACTTTTCTTTCTTCCTCGTAGCATCTACATATCAATGTTCTTCTGATCTTTACAGTATAGGCTACCGTATAGAAAGAACTTCTTCCACATGTTCATCGGCGATTGATCCATGGTTTTCTGTAGATTGGTTGTAGTTTGAGCCATGAATGTCGTCATCAGTCTAGACAGACTACACTTTTCCCGAAACGTCAAATGAAGACTTTCTAACTTCTGCATTCAAACATTTCCTCGTTCCTATCAATTTGTATTTGTTATCAGTAAGTCAATAAACATAATCGATTCTCAAGAAACAACAGAGTTTCCAGTTGAACATGAAAGTCAGAACTGTACACCTCATCTGTATTTTTATTCTTATTCAATCCACATCTTCTATTGTAAAATCTACTTCATTTGGAAGTTTGAATGGAAAACAAATCGGAGAGTTTCATGCATTCAAACATGTCCCATTTGCAAATCCTCCAATAGGAAATTTGAGATTTCAGAAGCCCAAAACTGTAGATAAATGGAAAGATATTAGAGATGCAAGAGGTATTTCTTATGAATTTCTTTTTCTGATTTTTCAAAAATCCAGTGTCTTTCAGAATACGGTCCTGCTTGTATGTCGAATTCATCTTGGACAAAAAGTCCTCAAAAATGGGTTGATGAGGATTGTCTCCATCTGAATATTTTCACTTCGAACAAGTGTTTAGTGTGTTTTTAGAATAGAAATAAAAGAAAGAATCAGAATTCAGAAGTCGAGTGAATGTTCAGTTGTAGTCTACTTCCACGGTGGAGATATTCATTTCGATTCAGCTGTCATGTTTGACGATGATTTCATTTTTGATACTTTCGTCAGCAAAGGTACGGTTTCCATTGAAACTCTTATCAGTTTCGAATGACTCAGCTGTTCTCTGTTTTTCAGATGTCGTCCTAGTTATTCCTGGTTTTCGTCTAGGAATATTTTCTCATTTTGTGGTTGAAGATCAAAGTATTGCTCCAACTAATGTGGCATTCTATGGTTTGTTTCATTTTTATTTGGAATTCATTCAGATTTATTACAGATATTTTGAAAGCTCTTGAGTTTGTAAAATCAGAAATTTATAATTTCGGAGGAGATAAACTAAAAATGACGATACTTGGTCATTCCTACGGTGGAACAATCACCGCAATGTTGACTTTCAGTACTCGTCTCAATTATGATTTGAGGTGAATTAATTAAAGCTTTGGAAAGGACGAAATGATGTTTCAGTTTGTTCCAAAAATCGATAAGCTTATCTTCTCATTTGGCATTCGAGAAATTGGAGACTCACATTGAGAAAACTCAACGTTTCGCCAAGTTTGCAGGATGTTTAGTTTCAGAGAAACAGGCGATGAAAATGAATAGAAATCAGAAAGATATGTATACAATGAAGTGTTTACAAAAGAAAAGTGGAATGGAATTACTGAGGCGAGTTTCTTTTAATGAATTCTTGATTTTCGGTCTTTCTCCAGTACAAATATAATTTTTTCAGAATTCAAAGACAAATTGAGGACGCAGGATATCCGAATTACGGAAGAGCTGTCCTCCGAGAACCATTATTTCAAAATGTGAAAGTATCAGAATTCATGAATTCACCAAAAAAGATTCCGATATTAACTGGATGTACAAATCTTGAATTTGATCATGAACCAGAATATATTCCATTGGCATCTGTTTTTGGTTTTGAGAATGAGAAAGAATGTGAAGAAAAGTATCGGAATGATCTGAAAACTGGACGATTTGGTGAGTTATTCTGTTTCCGATTAGCAAAATTAGAAATCTTTTCGAGAATCTGATTGATTCAGACCGTGGAAATCATACGGATAAGACTCAAGCGATTGTGATTCCGACCAAAATGAGAGTGGATAAAAATTTGGAAAATGGGATTCCCGTGGGTTTTAATTCTTAAATTTTCGATTGAAAAATCTTTTTTTCAGGCATATTTATATGAATATACTTATCCAAAACACGGAAAACATGGAAATGATTTGTATTATTTAATGGGAATTCATCCATTCGAAGAAGATGAGAATGAGATTCATTTGAAACAAATCTACCGTAATATGATAATTAATTTCGTGAAAAACGGTAATCCAGGAGATGGTTTCGAAATTTCTGATATTGAGAAATCGAAATATTATAATGTTTATTGGAATGAAACAAGTGGAGAAAGGCCAAAAATGAAAGAAGAATTCGAGAAAATGGTTTGTTTTTCGAGATTCAAAAAGTCTCAAAGTTCTCTTTCAGATAAATGATTATTGGCTGAAAGAAATGATGGAATACGATCGAAATATAACTCAAATGAAACAAAATAAATCAATTCGTGAAATGAGATATTCTCCATTGAACGTGGATTCCTATTCTCCTTATCAACCGTCTTATATTGTTTCTAGTTTCCTTTTATTACTTTTAGTCTTCTTCGCTGGTTACTTCATTGGGAAGTGCTACATTCGAAATGATCGAGTATTGTATTTGAGATTAGATGGAAATAATTATGAAAACTTCAAAAATCAAATATTGTGAATTAATTTTCAATTGTTATCTGATTTCTAATAAAGCATATTAACAGAAACTTCAAACCGCCCATGTATTTTCTCTTCCTCATCCATAGTCTGGATCTCAGTGATTGTTTGACAAAGAGAGAAATAGGACATCATAAAGGAGTAAAAGTTGAGAAATTCTCAGTGGATTCTCCATTTTAATCAGTTTTGTCAACAACAAAAATACACAATTACTCCCCCGTTTTTCGCTTCTTTTTTCCAATTGAAATAACCTTTTGATGGTTGGTTTCTTCTCATTTTAGATGAAATTTCCAGTTTTCTCTTTTATTTCCCCTCATTTTGCAGTTTTTGAATTTTGTTTTTCGAAATGGTTGGAATATTTAATCGAACCAGTTCTGGGCGTTTTAAAATTGAAACTGTTATTTGTGAAGTTCGAAGGTTCCTAATTTTATAGAATGAGTAACTTTATAAACATGAAAGAATAGAGATCCCTAACCACAAAAACTCTAAAATTCTAAAAAATCTGTATTAGTAGTCAAGATAAACTGTATTTAAAAACATTTTCATAATGTACGGTATTAAAAAATGAAGAGAGTTCAACCAATTTACAAACCATTTTGATGTCAAAATTCAATGATTTTTCTTCTCACCATAGTTGAAAGTTCTCTAACTTTTACTGTTCAAATAGAAGGTGTGGTCATTCTAAAATGATTCATACTAATTTATTCCCATCGATTTTTGTCCTCCTTTCCTTTCCATTCTCCAAATCATCTTTTATGTTTTGATAGACAATATCAAAGAGGACCTAGAGACAAAAAGATTACGAAATAGGGAACGGTGATCACGAAATAGTGTGTGAGAAGAAGAGATTTAGACAGAGGGCGTTGCCATTTTCCATCTTTTTCTATCTCCGCCCGCGCACTGTTCATAGAATTAGAGGCAGAGAATAAAAAAGAAAAAAGAAGAAAAAACTGTTTGCAAATAGACATAGAGACATCGAGTCATCGGGTTACCTCTTCAAAACCACCATTCTCCTATTCTTACAAGATTGTTTTCTTCTGTCACTCTAGAAATCATTTGTTCCGTTTTCTGATCTGGGAATATTCACAGAGGGTCCACTGATTTTTGAATTCTTTTTGAAACTAATCCATTATTTTGTGAAATAGAACCACACCCTTCTCGATTGTCCACAAATTTTTCCTTTTTCTCACATTTCATCGCTCCCATAAAAGGAGAAATTGGTTCTTCAAAAGTAGACAGAACTGGTTTTAGTCGAGAGTTTAAATGTGAATTTCAAAACGGGAGAAACCCCAAAAAAGAAATTTCTCTGAAAATTGGTTTCGATTGATTCCCAATTTCTGATTCGAATTATTTTTGTTTTTTCTTGGGATCAGAGTGGTATTTATATGGTTTCATCATTTTTGGAATACGACAGTCTCATATTTTGAAACTTCCAACTTGTTCTTGAATCTTCTTTCCTAAATATTCCTTATAAATGAATTTCTACATTTCAGATAGATTCCATAATGCCAGAATACATCAAACAAGTTGCAATTACTGGAGATATTTCTAGAATCGGAACTGACGTAAGTTCCAATTTAAACTAAAGAATGTAGAATATTTTGATTTCAGGACGATTTGATCCGTGCGTGGTGCTCTGAAGTGGCCAAAGAGATCTATGAACAGAAATGTGAATTCGCTGTTGTCCATGTTCAAGGACTTCATTCTGCTGAGAATCCAGATTATGCTGCAAGAGTCATTTGTGGATGGTTAGTTGATTTCCATTGTTAGAGACAATTTCGAATCGTTTTCAGTATCACTGACAATCCAGAAATCTATCGTGCATTCGACAGCTCAATCGCTTTCTTTGATACCAAATTGACAGTAAGCTGTTTTTGTTTGGGATAATTAATTTATCAACGATGCTTTTTTCCAGGGTTTGGGAAACTTGTACTTGTTCAAAAATCACTCTGATGTACAGTACTACGATAGATTTTCTTCTACTGGATATATCAATCTTCGAGTTGGACATCAACATTCCATTGGTTAGTTGATAGATTTCAGGTTTTATACCCACAGGATAGAATATAAGAATCTAGGAGTATGAAACAATTTGGAAATAATTTCAGGAGTTAATGAGTGTGATGGATTCATTCAGAATACATTTGGACAAAGTTACACTTTTAGAAGAGATTTCTATGTGAGTATTTGAAGAATAACTGATTTTAATTAATGAATTTCAGAACGACGATGGAACACGTGATTTGGCAAATCAACGTACTGGTTTCTTATTGGCTCGTTTCCGAATTCACGGGAAAGAAGTGACATTTGTGAATTTGAATCTTCATTCTGTTCCATTTGAAGATGTTAATGAAATTGCCACGAAGAATTCCTCTATTACAAGGGCAGCTGCAAAGAGAGAAGATCAAATTGAAATGCTTTTGAAAGAGTATATTATTCTGCTTTTCTTTGATAAATATTCAAATTATGTTTAGATTAGACGAAGAAGGACTTCGTAATGATGCTATTCTTGTCGCCGGATCATTCAATTCTCAACTTCACGAGACCGATCTTTTGAATTATCTTGCCAAAACACAATTGGTGCAAACAGTTGCTAAAAAAGACGAAGAAGGAAACGTTGAATCAATTGAACACGTGGATAGACATGGAAGAAGAACGACGACAGTTGAAAGAACTCGATTTGATTTACATTCAATTCATGATTGGTTCTTCCGTTTGGGAAGAGGACAAATGGTCAAAAGATATAATGGAGAGTTGGCAAATATTGCATTCAAAGGGAATTTGAAAGAGGAAACTTGCTTCTTCCAGGTTCGTATTTCTTTAAATTACTCTCTCTTTATCGTGTATTTTCAGCCATCTCGTCACTACGAATTGAATGAAAAAGGAAAAGAAGAATTCCAAAGAACTCTTTGTCCTGCATGGAGTGACAGAATTCTGTATAATGATCGAATGAATGATCTTTTCAGACACGTAAGTCTCTTCTTTCAAACTCATTGCTAATCTGAAACAACATTCAGGACTCATTCTGTGCTTCTGGACTGTATTATGGTCTTGTTTCTGAAGAGAAGTTCGTCGGTTCTCATAAGCCAGTGGCCCTTCATGCATCGATTTGTTTAAAGTAAACAACTCGAATCTCTTCTTTATGATAAAATGCTTTTTTGAAATATTATTTGAATTTTTTCGGCGAGAATGAATATTTTTTAGAGACTCTTATAAAAAATGAGACATTGTTTTGTTCTGAACTTATGTAGACGTTCACAGACTCGGTCGAAATACATAAAACATCGGATTTCCACTCTCTGCAAATTACGGATGCATTGAAAAACATTTTAAAAATTGAAGCAATCGAATATTCGAGACCTGACCTGAAAATCGGTGGAACGAACTTGTTTACTCTACAGACTCCGCCCATTTCAAATCCCTTCAGTTCCCTTCCCTACAATTTTTTCAATCCCTCATTTTCGGGTTGTCTCAAGTAATCAACATAAAAACGAATTGCGATTCTCATTATTATTTTCTAGTTCACTCTAATTGATTTTTCGATTTCGTAACATCTTTTTTGCATTTTTCTCTCATTCTTCCCTCTCGACAACCATTGCTCACTCTTAAATTTAGAGGGCTCTAGAACATATGAGGCGAATTTGGAGTTGTGTAGAATTAAACTTCTTTAGTTTTCAGCTCAGAGATATTTAAGGGTTCAGAAATTTACTTCAGACGATGTCCTATACGGCTTTAATATGTATAAATATACAATATATGATGGGAAATCGAATCTTCTTGTTAATCTGGTTCTGCAAAATCCTGATTAAAAAGTCGTCACTTCTTCTTTCAATATTTTCACTTGCTTTTCTTCTCTTCTAACTTTCTCTGAAAATTTAATAATTCATTCAGAAGTTATTTCAGTGAAAACTGCGTAGAAATGGTTTTGAAAAATCAATGTGCTGCTCTTGTGGAGCTCTACGATAGAGAAATAATGAATTGTTTGGAAGATATCTATTCGGATAAAGAAAAAGTGAGAAGGAAAACTCGAATTACTGTATCATCTTTCATGTTTTCAGGGTGCAAACTTCAGAGACCTTGTTCCGCCGAATGAAATTGAAAAACTCATTGAAAGTAACGAAAATTCTCTTGAATTCTCTTGTCAATTATTCAAACAACTAATTGATTGTCCAATTGTGAAGATTGACAACGAACGATTTTATAGAGAAATTTTAGCTTATTTGCATAAATATCGTATGTTTTTTCTTGAAAACCAGAAAAGTAATTATTTGAAATTAAAACTGCAGGAACTGGATCAGAACTACACAAACAGTTGAGATGTTCCGATGAGAAAACAAGAAAAAGCCAGTTCGGGTGAGATCGATTTACTTTTTCTCCATAATCATTGAAATTCAATACATTACAGTTATATTCTCTCTCATCTCGATGGTTTTCTTCAGTATATCGATTCAGTTAAAGTAATCGAATACCTCAGAGCTTTTCCTGTTTATGATGACGTCTTAAACCGTTTAACTTCTCAAATCAATTCAATTGACGTTGAAAATGAAGAAGAAATGGAAGACGAAGAGAAAGAAAAACTGAAAGAATTGATGAAAAGGAAATTGATTCTGAGATCAGTACCCCGTCTTGGACCGTATGCTGTTCTTGATTTATTGTCAGCAATTTATCAAAACTCTTCTCAAAATTCGAACGAGGAAGCACGATACTTTGTGGATTCTATGTTCAAATTCAAGAGTGGAGGTTTTGCAGAACACTACAGTAAGCTTTTAACAGATTTCGCTTCAATAATTGAGATCTTTGCTTCTGAAGTATCGCATTCAATTTTTTTCAGAAAGTGTAAAATCGGAACAATCGACTTTAGTTTGTGATGTTGATCAGTTGGCGACCGACTTGATGTTATCGTTGGGCCTACAAGATAGTCAACACAATTTCAGGTAACTATCCTTTCAAAAATAAAGTTGTTATTCATTTTCCAGAGAAATTGATTATCGTTTCGATAGAATTTCTGACTATTCCACTCAGCGCATAGCAAGAAATTCAATCAACCCAAGTGTTCAAAATGGCAAGATATTACATCGGAATACATTTTCATCAACATTATTAATTTCAGAAAATCCAATTGTTCTTCGAAGTTATCAAGAAGAGTTATCTCGATTGGCTCTTCAAGGAATGAATACAATTGTGACTGCACCAACTGGTACAGGTAAAACAGTGGTGGCTGCGAACATCATCAAAAATCATTTCAAAACTCAAACTGATAATGAGAAAAACTTTAAGGTGAATAACTCTAATCGGCATTTTTTTAAAGTTTATATTTGTTTTTTCAGGCATTGTTTATGACTCCGAATTCAACTGTATTGTACCAACAAGCGAATAGGCTGATGCACTATCTAGGACATTCATATCAGATCAGAGTGTGCCAGGGAGCAGATAATTGTCCAACTAGAGCAATTGTATTATCAAGTGACATCATTGTAGCAACACCACAGATGATTGTGTACGTTTTTTTTCCTTGAAGAACATGTTTGAAGAATCCTAATTCCAGGAATCGCCAGTAAGTTCATATCGACTGTGATATGTAGTCGAGGGGCTTCATTAATTTGTTCACAGACATCATGCGTGAATATCATACATTAAAGCACACTGGAAACTATCCTGATGGTCAAAAACTTCCACAAATCATTGGTTTAACAGCTTCTCTTGGTACTGGAACATCAAAAAATGAGTCTCAAGTAGTTAAACATATTGCGGGAATGTGCGCTGCTCTTGATGCAGAGAAGTTGAGTATGGTTGAAGAAAACATAGAAGAGTTGAAACGATTCTCTCCAATCATTCCAGAACGTAAGCCTCTGTGCCGTTATTCTGCCACTAAAAGCCTTTCAGATATCGACTTTTATGAAAGAATAAGAGACGGAGCGATTGCGGAATTTACAATTTCGATGATACTGATGATGAGAAAAATAAGAGACTTGATGATGATAGCTTTTGGCTAGTATTTTAAAGTATTTCAATGGTTTACAAAGTACTGTTTGTTTCAGAAAACCATGAGGATTTAACAAAAGTGTCAGGTGGACAATCTATTCCTGCAGAACAACACAACGCGTATCTCAATTGGTTGAGCACAACTAAACGTAATCTGGCTGTAACTCATATCCGTGGGGATAGAAACAGAATCAATGAAGCATTAGATTTGCTGGTGGTTCGTTAATATACTCGGACAACATTCAAGCGTCTCTTCTTTTCAGGATTGCTATCGTTCTCTTTGTTACAATTCTAATTTCAACCAGAAAGTTGCAAATGAATATTTCGAAGAACGCGTGAAAGAAAAAGAAGATTATTTCACAGAAGATATGAAAAGAGTTTTGAACGGTCTGCAATTGTTCCTGAATCTGTTTCTAAACTATTATATTCTTTAGAATTTTGCCCTACTTTGAAGCGATTGGCAACAGCTGAATCAAGAGAAAACCCCATGATTCTTCGAGTCGTCGATTTGATTTGCCGAAATCACGAAGAAAATCAAAACTCAAGAGCAATTATCTTTGTGCAGACTCGATACGATGCGACGACATTACAGTCAATTTTGAGTAATAAACAGGAATTTCAAAGATTGAATATCAAGACGGATTGGTTATTCGGATTGAATAGAACAACAGAAGGACACGAGGATTCTTCTCTTTCAAAAGCAGGACAGTTGGAGAAACTGAAGAAATTTGCGAGTGGAGAGTTACAAGTTATTGTTTCGACGTCTGTTGCTGAAGAAGGATTAGATATTCCCCAATGTAATCTTGTCATTAAGTACAACTACTCTACAAATGTGATCGCCCATGTTCAGCGACGTGGCAAGTTATCGACTTCAAAGCAATTATTTTTTTGCTTAAAAACCTAATCTCAATTTTTAGGACGCGGTCGAGCTGAGGACTCTAAATCTTACTTAATCACAAATGACGATGCTCTCCGAAAACAAGAAGATGCTAACAGGATGAAGGTTTGCAAAATGAGACATCTATAACTTTTGCGAGTGATAAACCTTCTGTGATTCAGGAGAAAATGTCAGAAGCTGCTCTTCAAACAATTCGAGAACAATACCACCAATTTCAAACTTTTTTATATGAAAAAAGTGAGGAAACTTGGCCGAAACTTCAAGAAGAACACACAGAGAAAATAATAAGAGAAGGGAATATCAGATCTCAAAACAGCGTTTATAAAATAGTATGTCGGAAGTGCGACGGAGTACTTTGCACAAGTAAAGATATCCGTTCTCGACAGGACCACACTTATTTTCTATGTAACCCAGAGACATGGAAAGTACTCATCACGGTACCAAATGAAGAATCGGCTAGAGGAAAATACACTTCTGGATCTGTGAGTATTCGTCATAATTCGACGGCACCAAAAGAAGAAAAGAATTCAGATTATTCATGCTATCAAAGAGTGTGGCGCCGATCTAGGAGCACTTGTACCAGTGCCTGTTTTCGCAGAAATGCCGACTTTGGGTGCCGAAAGTATACTCTAACTATAATATTAAGACCAAACGTTTGAGTATTTCAGAATTCGTTCTTGTCAGTTATTTTGAGAATCCACCGAAAAGATATATTGCAAAGCAATGGAAAGAGGTAACAAGAAATCGGTGATATTAACAAAAAAAATAACACGAATATTGTCAGATTCGTGCTAAGTACTTCATTCCCGAAAAAATCAGCCCATTGGATGTTACGAATATGAGAGACGCTTATCAGCGCATTCATAGAAGAACTACTTGGGAAGTTCATCATCAAACCGGACAAATTGAAATAGTACAAGCAACAGGGCCGAATACAGACTAATCTGTTCGATAACGCGTTCTAAACGAAGTTTGAGTTACATATTGAATTTCACTGTGATTAATAAAATCTTTTTTTTCTGTCGCATGAATTACTGTTTATGCTTTGTTTTTTTCAAGTCAGTTAATTACCGGTTTTTCGTGAAATTTAGCACCTTTATTGCCCGAATCTATCACATAACAAGCTTTTTCTGCTAGTTTACACCATTGTCTGTTGATATAATAACAAATTCAAAGGTTGGAAAAAAAATATAGTTTTACAAAATAGCTGAAAACTCCGGCGGAATACCGTTTATTCGCGGAATTATCGCCGCCTAACGTTAATAACGCGTTGCAACCGGCTGTCAGCAAGTTCGCCCCGTCGAGAACATTCTCGCAATATTCTGAAAAGAGCTCGAACATGAAAACTAATCGCGATTCCCCAGCTTTTCATCTCATTCTACTCAAAAAAGTGATTTGTGAACTATTCATTTATTAGAGAAAAGAATGGTACGAAAAAAACAGTGTGCCGCCCTTATTAAACTTTACGATCGGGAAATTATCCGATGTTTAGAACCAATCTTCCGTGACCCACTCAAAGTACGTTTTCTTTTTCACTTAAGAACTTATTTCTTTCATTCAGGGCGAATACTTTGGAGAACTTCTCCCTCGTAGAAGAATAGAAGAATTGATAGACGAATATGAAGATGCATTCGAATTTGCAAAGAAACTGTTCACAGAATTGAATGAGAGTCCACTATCGAAAGCAGATGACGAAAGGCTTTATAAAGATGTGATGACGTATCTTCAAGCAAACTGTGAGAAGCACTTTTTACAAGTTTTCAAAACTCAATGAGATAGTGTTCAGTAAATGATTGCAAACTCCACAAATTATTGAAATGCTCGGATCGGAACGTGGCGAGAAGTGAATTTTGGTAAGGTTTCATTTCTAAAAATTTCAAGTTAAAGGAAAAGTTACAGCATAATTTTGAACAATGTGGATGGTTTCCTCAATTACCTCAACCCAGAATCAGTTCTCGCCTATCTTGATTCATATCCACAATACGAGGAGCTTGTGCAGGTTTTCAGAGAATGGAGAGATACTTCAGAAAACGAAGAAAGCAATAGGGAGTATAAGAAAAAAGCAATCCTAAAAATGATACCACTATTCGGAGAATATGCTGTCTATGATATCATGTACGATATCTCTGAGCGAGCTTCGAACGATTTGAGTGAAGAGGCTCAACTCTTTATTGAAAACATCTTAAACTTAAAGCGAGGAGGATTCAGAAACTTCTACGGTAAAAACAATTTTTTATAATATCTGTGATCGAAGAGAACTCTTACAGGAAGTATTACTGCAGACCGCAGAAGATGCAACGGTCGGATGTTCATCTGCCCTATTCACGAATCAGTCACTGAGATGCTCGTTTTTCTAGGATCTCCTGCTTTCAACAGCACACGCTACAGGTTAATAAGAAGGATATTAGTCTTCCTTTTAATACTGATATGACGCTATGTCTACACATTTCTGACACGGCGGAAACTACTTATACTACTTACTTACTATATTATTTTGACCCTCACATTTCATAGGGAAATCATAATAGAAAAAATATAGAAAATATGAGTATTGAAGAATTAAAAAGAAAGACACGTTGAAAACGTTTTCCATGATTGCATCGATTTCTAGTTGATAACACTCGTCATGTAGACCTTTCTCTTGCCTTGCTAACAATAAAATATATATGACAAATATTGAGAGGAAAGCGAAGATAAACCTAACAACCAAACAAGAGACAGTTTTCTACGTAGTTCTTTGCAATAGTTGCGACTTGAGTATTTAATTTGTACTTTTTCTCGCTGAAACATGTTCCATTTAACAGAATGATCAACATTCGTTACGATAATATTGCTTCTGATGATTCGATTCCCCGTCTCGTCATTCAGTCTGTCAGACAACGAATTGATTTGCGTAAGTAACTTATCTCTCCTGATGACTTTCGTTTTATAAATGATATATTATATTGAATGTCTAAATAGATTCCAGAGCGTCAGTTGTGTTTGAGAAGCTACCAAGAAGAACTTTGTAATGTTGCGCTCCGAGGAGAAAATACTATTGTAACAGCTCCAACTGGTTCAGGAAAAACAGTGATTGCTGCAAATATTATAAAGAATCATTTTGAAACTAGAGAGAGAGAAGGAAAACGATTCAAAGCGCTCTTCATGACACCTAATTCGATGATTTTGAAGCAACAAGCAGATAGCATAGCATCTTATCTTGATCAGGCATACCATGTGAGCTATGAATCCCATTGAAACTGATTAACTTTTACTTTTTAGGTTCAAATTATCCAAGGAGCTGATAACGTTCCAGTTCGTAATGCAATTCAATCGAAAGATTTGATTGTGGCAACTCCGCAAATGATTGTGTCAGAATCATTCTGTTTGTATTCTAATATACTCTATTATTTTCAGAAACTTATGTAATGAACATAAAGACGAATTATCAAGAGATATCAACGCAGGAATTGAGCAATTCTTTCTATCTACATTCACTATTATCTTTTTCGATGAATGTCACAGTACAATGAAAAATTCTCCATACTCTAGTAAGTATTAATTGCTTGTTTTATCGCAAACAAAATCTTTCAGATATTATGCGAGAGTACCATACATTGAAAAATATGGGAAATATGCCGGACGGTCACCACCTTCCACAGATTATTGGTTTGACAGCTTCACTTGGAACTGGAGACGGAAAGAATGTTCTCGGAGTCAGAGACTATATTGCTTCTTTATGTGCTAACATGGATGTCAAAGAGCTGAGTATTGTCAAAGAAAATTTAGAAGAGCTTCGAGATTATTCTCCTATCGTCCCGGATCGTATGTTTCTTTTTGCTTTTTCATACAGTTTTCGTTATTTTGAAAGTTTTCAGAAGTTAGCTATTGTGAAAGAAGTACTGAAGGTGCGATTGGGCAGTTTACAGGATGGATGTTCGAAATGATGAAGGAAATTGAACGTTCGATCGGGTCGGCTCTTGGTACGACTGTTTCCTCAACAACGTCAATATTCATAATAAAATTGATTACAGCCGAACAAAACGTTCCTGTTCAACCAGGGCAACAGTCAGAACTGGAATATCGTCCGACGAATGATTTTGTTTCTGCTCCTGATGACAAAGAGCATTCCGGATATTTGAACTGGGTGTGCAATCAAATGAATCATGTTTCAGTTACCCCTTTGAATAACAGAACTAAAGTTGCTATTAACGAAGCGCTGGAGGTTTTGAAGGTCAGATTCAATGAAATTTTTTTTTCTAATAAGTTTTAATTCAGGAATGCTACTGGACACTTTCGTATAACGTCAATTTCAATCCAGAAGTTGCTCTGGCTTATTTAAAGAGAGAACTTGAACTTCGCGAAAGAAATTTCACTCCTGAAATGAGCAGAATATGGGAACGTAAGTTTTCTTTTCAAAACTTCGCGACCATCTTCCTATCGATTTTCAGAATATCACAACCGTCTAGTGAGCACTGGAACTGCTGAGAACTCGATGATTTTGCAAGTAGAGGAATTCATTTTGAATCAACATCGACAGAACCCGGAATCCAGAGCTATCATTTTCGTCAGAACAAGATATGAAGCAAAGATTTTAAACGATATTCTCAATAAAAATCAACAGTTGATTGAGAATGGTATAAAATCAGATTGGATCTCAGGTAAAGCACGAAAGCGGCTGCTAGAAAAATTTTTCGTTCCTAGGATTGAATAAAACCACAGTGGGAAATGGTGAAATGTCTGCTTCAAAGCAGAAACAGGAAGACAAATTGAAAAAGTTCGCAAGTGGAATAACACGAGTTCTTGTTTCGACTTCAGTCGCAGAAGAAGGATTGGATATTGCCACGTGTAGTTTAGTTATCAAATATAATTACGCCACAAATGAGATTGCACATGTTCAAAGAAGAGGTCAGTATATATTTTATGCCTTTTGGGAACATCAACTTCTTTAAGGACGTGGACGTGCACTCAACTCAACATGTGTTCTGGTTACGAATAGTCCTGCACTAAGAGACCAGGAAAGCTCTAATAAAGATAAAGTAGTATTCTATGTGTAAAAACCTCCACATGTTTCATCTTTCAGGAGAACATGATGAATCAAGCCCTTTCCTTAATTCAGTCGAATCCAGCGTCTTTCAAAGACCTCGTTGTAGCAGAAATCAGTAACATTTGGGCCCGAATTGTGAGAGAAGATACTGAACGTGCTCAACAAGTTTCTGATCAAATCAACAGTGGTGTGACATATCGAATTGTCTGCAAGAAATGTGATGTTTCTCTCTGCACTAGTAAGGATATCCGTGCAAGGAATACTCAATATTTCGTATGTGACCCCGCATTTTGGAATCTCGTCCGTAAGATTGACTTATCTCTCACTGAACAAGCCGGAAACCGTTGTCATTCAACAGGAAAAGTTGGTCTCTATTTTAAAAACACATGTCTATATTAATATTTAGATCTTATGCGTCGGCCGAAACTGTGGTTCCATGCTTGGGAGACTAATAGACTTGGGCTCGGCTGAATTGCCTTGTTTAAGTGCTGATGGTAAGTCATATTTCACGTTTCTAGAGAGAAGAATGAGATAATGTTACAGCAATCGTTCTGGTGAACACTAGTAGTGGAGAAAGAATTCAAGTGAAAAAATGGAAGCAGGTAAGACTAGAAATGTTTCTTCTCAAAAACTAACAGTGAATGTTTTTCAGATTTTGATGAAACATTTCACTCCAACATCAATAAGACAACTTGATGTTCAGAGAATGAAAGATGCCAGCCAACCAAGGGCTCCATTAAGTTTTCAATTAGAGTCCAATGGACTGATTCAAGATATTCTTAGAGAATTGTAGCTTGTTCACAGGTGACCACAGACGGTTCATACGTATCCGGTGCATTCTCTCTTTCATTTGCCAAAAAATTCTCTGACGAGTCACATTTCTTTTCGCTTTAATTTCAACTCCTTGTATTTATATTGATAATTCCCAGATTTATTTTTCTACAAATTGTTTTACTTGCCTTTTTTGGAACATGAAATAAAAATTTTATATATTATTTTCTTTTTTCCGTTTTCAAATTATATTCATGATTTGATGGCGGTTGGTTTCCAGATTAATTCATTCACTATCTTCTTTTATTTATTTCTGTGACTTGTAACCATCTCAATCACTTTTTCTGTTGTATATTCTGTAGTCTGTAGTTCAATGATAAGACGACCTTCCTCCCAAATTATCTAGGGTTTTCACCATTTTTTCAGTCTCACAGCCAGCTTTTTGCGTTTTATTTCAGGTAATCAAGTGAGCCATAAACCGGAATTTACATTCAAATCACTTTGAAGTGCTCATAGTTCTGCTTACAACACTGAATAGTAATCTCTTTTTCCAGAGTTCGTAATCCATAATCTCATTTGCACTTCTCTATTTTCCTACTACATTCAATAAACAATCTCGGTATAAATCATCCAGACTCTTCTATTCTTATTACATTCTTCTGCGGTTTTTCATCATTCATCTGCGTCTCTTCGCACTTTTATTCTCTCATCTCTCCAATCGCAGGGGTAGTTCAATCACTTTTTGTTCGACATTCTCAACAACGCACACAAAAGTGTTTAAGACACAAACAACAAAAAATAACTGTTGTCTGTGCAGTTTCATTTGTTTTTTCTTTGAAGTTGAGTTGCGAACTCTAGATATAGAAACAGAAATCATGTAGGCCGTTCTCTTTCATTTTTTTTTCCTTTTATTAATATTCCTCGATCGCTGTGTATTTTCTTTCTTGAAAGGTTTCCTTGTGAATCATTCAGTTCATCAGTTATTATTTTTTCTTAGAAAATAATAATCAGTCACTCTATATATCTTTCCTTTCTTCTGATTATTCTAATTTTTCTAATTTTATCTCAATTTCAGGAGTCATGTCGTCGGCAGTTGCACCGATTTTCGGTGTACTTGGAAGCTGTATGGGATGTATGGTGTTCGTAGAGAACATTGCCAAGTGAGTATTCTTCTATTTGTGATCTACAAACTACTACCTACATTTCTATCCTCCGAGTACTTTGTTTTTATCATCACAGAACCGGTTTTTTCTTGCCTACAAAAAATATGAACTGAGTAGAAAAAAGATTGATAACAGATATTCTGAAATGCGAAAAATTGAAAGACTACAGAGTACAAATATAACATATTCCGATAGACGAAACGGTGCAAGGACAAGAAGTTCAATAATTTCAGGCAAGAACCAGCAGCAATGAATCTGATGACGTTCTCTACATTCCTCTTCATTTCATCCATTGGACTCGTCTTCACTTCCAAATTCTTCACTGTTAAAAATAAGATTCCATTAGAGTAATTCAATGGGAAAACTGACCTGCTTAATTTCTAAATTTACAGAGGGTATATCAAAACAGTGAGTATGTTCTTCTTTGTGAATGTCGTCAACAATCAGGCTCTCAACTTTCATGTTCCTGTTCCATTGCATATCATTTTCAGATCGGTATTCAGTTGATTCAGGTTCTCCTATTCATCCTTTTATCTTACAGGGTTCTCTTCTTGCCACATTAGTTCTCTCTGTTCTTATCGCCGGAAAAACTTATTCTGCTCGTAAATATATCTCTGTTTTCGCTATCACTGTCGGAATCGTCATTTGCACTCTTGCGACGTCTTCTCAAGGAAATTCAGATTTTTCAATGGAAGAAGCATCGAAGCATTATAAGGAATGGTCAATTGGGATCATAATGCTCATATTCGCTCTTATTGCTTCTGCTTATTTAGCTATTTGTCAACAACAAATGTACGAAAAATATGGAAAACATCCAGATGAAGCTATGTTCATTACTGTAAGTGAACTAATCTTTTCCGATAGCTCAATGATTAATTTAAGCACTTCGTATCTCTTCCATTCTTCTTGATCATGGGCAACGACATTGTTTCTGCTTCTACAAAACTCAGTGCCAGTGCTCCATACACGTTGATTCCAGGGATTCCATCTCTTTGGGTTGATCTCTTCGCTAGTTGTATTCTTCAGTATGATTCACTCCATGAAATATAAAATTAATTTTAAATTTTCAGATACGGTTGTATCAAGTACGTCTACCAACTGAATTCTCGTGTGGACTCTCTGACTGTTACACTAGTCGTCACAATCCGAAAATTCCTTTCACTGATCGTCTCCATTTTCTATTTCAAAAATCCCTTCACTGGTAAGACAATTATAATATTAGAAATACAATGATTCTTTTATTTCAGCACAACACTGGCTCGGAGCCATTCTCGTCTTCGCAGGAACATTTGCGTTCGCAGATATTTGGGGAGGAAATTCTCCTAAGAAACAAGATGAAAAGAAAAAACAATAAATTCCGATTTCTATTCTTTTTTTCAAAATTATGCACGTTGTCTCGCCTCCTTTCCAAAGCTTTTCCGAAGATCTTTTCATTCTTTAATCCAAGTTATCATGTTCCATCCCAAGTTTCTTCGATTCTATATTGCATGCCAAATCTTCCATTTTGTGATCATTTTCGAGTTTGTCTTTTAGTTTTTCTCTAGTTTTTAAAATAAAAATCCGATTGATTTTGATTTCCTTAGAATAGAACCATTGGACTCTGATACTGATGAACGATTGAGATTATTTGTGAATAGTTGAGCAAGAACATCAGATAACTTCTTCGATGAATCAAGAAAAAGGGGAGTTTGTCCGACAAACAAACTGCCGCCGTGCAAACACTATTTGTCAAATGCACACAAAGTGTTTGTCCGACAAATTTGTTTGTCAGACAAACGCTATCGATTTTTTTTGCTTTTTGTTCATTTTTCAAAGTTTTATTCTCAAAATTTCAAAAAAAAACATGTTACAGAAAGAAAATGACAGAACCGGAGACAAAAAGGATGAAAGTGAGAGAACTGTCAATTGAGGCATCACGTTTTCTCGTGGAATGGTTAATCAGAGATTGGAAAGAATACAATGCTCCGGATGCAAGTGGAACACGAAAAGAACAAGGAACAACGAAACAACAGTATTGGAATAAATGGAGTAAACATTTAGAATCGATTGGAGAATCAAGAACTCCAGAACAAGTGAGTTATCTTCTTCTGTGAATAATTCGAATAAATGAAATGATATTTCAGGTGAAAAAGAAAATTAACGGAGAATTGGCAATCGTACGAAAAAGAATAATGGAAGAAAGAATCGATGCATTTGTATCAGGAGGAGAAAAGATTCTTCCAAAACTTTCCGAATCTCGTCAGAAACTCTATGAATTTCTTTCGGTTAACGACGCGTTAACTCTATTCGAAGGTCTTGAATGTGAGTTTATAAAACAACAAATCTCAGAATACAGTATCTCTTTCAGCTCTCGCGCCAACAGAATTTTCGATCGAAAGCTCCGAAATAACTGAATTTGAAACTCTTGATATCAAACTTGATAATAATGGGAAAGACTTGGTAAACAATCCGGGAACATCTGTTGGCGAGTCATCGGAAATACTGGTTCCAATAGATGCTTCGTATCCGAAATCGCCCTCTTCGCCAGTGCGTACGAGCGTTCCAAATGCTAAAACGATGAATTCGGATTTATCTGAACTCAGACGAGATTTGTTGAAAACAGAATTAGAGACGGCGCAACTGAAGAGAATTTTGGTTCAGCAACAATACGAAAACTCTCTGAAAGAAGCCGAAAAGTTGGATCTAGCGATAGAAAATGAACGAATGAAAAAGCGATTGCTTGAAAGGAAATTAACGGAAATTTGAATTGTTGAACTTATGATAACAGAAAGTGTAGATTTTGTTTTAACTTTTCTTTTCTTCAATAAATTTGAATTGAGAAGTTTTATTCGAAGTTTCAAGATATTTCCTATAATACAGAAATGATTGAGATCTCTCATTGATTGTTTGTCAATGATTGAGTTGGAACAGAAGAAGGCGTTTGTTGTCCCTGAAAATGGAATATTTTTGAATAGTTAGAGTAATTCATTTCAATTACCTTATTGGATCCCCATCCATAATAAGCATTTGGATAAGCAGCAGCAGCTCCATAAGAATAAGAATATGGATAGGCTGCAACTAGAGGAGAAGAAGCAGAAGGATAGTAATAAGGAGATGATACAACTTCTGGAGTGTATAGAACTTGAGATGAACAAATACACAAAACAGAAACAGCCAAAACAATCAGACACTTTTGGAACATTTTATTTGGATTTTTGAGAGATTCGAAAGTGATTTTAATATCACAATTCTCTCTCTTTTATAGATTTTCTCATTGTGTGCTCTTCTCTTTTTTCAGTTCAAAAAGTATTCTCATGAAATCGGAAATGATAAATAACCAGTTATTTGGGTGTTCTTCTATTTGTTTCAAATGTTGCATTCTCCAATATTTGTTCGATCGAACTACAATAATTTCCAAAGATTTGATAGTGATCTTCTCACTGAGCCAGTAAAGTATATACAGCTTCTTGTGAACCATATCTTTCTGATACAAATAGAGTCTCAAACACGATATTTTCAGTTCATCTAAAAAAAGAAAGTGAGCAAACTTCAGCTTAATTCTCTTTGATCCTCGCCGAAAAGGTGTCAAGAGCAAAGAAACTTCAAATATATTGAATCAAGAGTAAGTTTAAACAAACAAGAAATTTTGGTATAAAAGAGAGAAAATTATGAGATTAAAATCACTTTCGAATCTCTCAAAAATCCAAATAAAATGTTCCAAAAGTGTCTGATTGTTTTGGCTGTTTCTGTTGTGTGTATTTGTTCATCTCAAGTTCTATACACTCCAGAAGTTGTATCATCTCCTTATTACTATCCTTCTGCTTCTTCTCCTCTAGTTGCAGCCTATCCATATTCTTATTCTTATGGAGCTGCTGCTGCTTATCCAAATGCTTATTATGGATGGGGATCCAATAAGGTAATTGAAATGAATTACTCTAACTATTCAAAACTTTTCCATTTTCAGGGACAACAAACGCCTTCTTCTGTTCCAACTCAATCATTGACAAACAATCAATGAGAGATCTCAATCATTTCTGTATTATTTATTTATTTATTTAAATTACGACCTTGTAGGTCGTGCAAAAACGAGCGATACAAATACACAAAACATACATAAACCATACACACCATACATGAAACATCAAAGAATTAGTACAATTATATCCAAATGAGATCTTATTGGGGGGGGGGGGGGGGCTTATAACGATTCACCTACATACATTCTTTCTCAATAAATTTGTTTCCTATGTATTTCCATTGTTCCATGATACACGTTTTCACAGTGTTGAAATGATCTAGGCTCTGCCCCTTGACATTCTCTTTATACTATTTTTGGATTAAAACCAAATTTCGAATACATTTGGCTGATTGATTTACGGTAGTCCACTTGAATAAGACTCTCTTTTTGTTTTTTTTTCAATTTCTCGACACTATGCTTCTCAAGCACTTGAGGTTTCCATGGATTCTTCTCTTCTTCCAAATTATTTTTTCATTCGAACACTCCTTTTTAGTTTATTCTACTGAAATGTTAACTTTTCTCAAGGTTATCTTTCTATTTTTGTGTTTCGAAAGATATTTCGGAGAACAGGTTGTTTTTTTCTCTGATTATATACAACTTGTGAGATCTCTTTCAGGTTCAAATGACATTGTTCCGAGGAGTTGTTGATTCGATTGAAAACTGCGTCAAAATGAGAACAAAAAACAGTACATTGTGTACCATTCAATGTGCGAAATCATCAGAATGTTTAGTAAGATTCTAAAAAAAGATCTCGTGGATCCTGCAATTTTCAGTTAGCTCTCATGAATGAAAGTGCCTGTTTTCATTGTTTTTATGGCAATTTGACTTCATTTGAACGAATTGACAGTAACTATTACATTGCATTGAAAGTAAATTCCAGAATCAAGAGAATCCGAAAACAAGAAAATAATAAACAGACTTCTACAAGTTTATCAACTCTCGTAAAATATTCAAATCCATCAAAACTCGAAATGCCTTTTGAAAACAGTGGAACATGTCCATCAGGAAAATATAATTTGAAGAAATGTGACAAAGGTTGGAGAATGTTTCTAAGAAATACAACTTGGATCTGTTTGAAGGTAATGGATAAAATGTTAATTTCTAAAAAATTTTGATTTTTTTCAGGTTATTGTAGACAACAGTAGGATGTTGGACGGAACGGAGGCAGATGGACTCTGTGAGAAAAACGGAGCTCAGTTGAGTGGACTAGATTCTGAGAAGGAGAGAGATTTTGCTTATGGTAGTTTTTATTAAAAACTGTTTTTCTTGCTTTTTCGTGTTTCGTGAGAGTGTATTACAGAAAAAGCGCCGGAGTTAGTCGAATCGAACAACTCGACAGGAATTTGGATTGACGGGAGAAGGAGAGAAGACTGCAAGAAGGTCAACACTGGTACATGCAACGGAACGACGGTATTTCTTGAGAGTTCAGTTTTACCTAAAAACAATAGTTTTCAAGGCCTTCGATTTTTCTGATACAACTTTAACTCAGAAGGGAGGGTATCGATGGAATGAAGGAGAGCCAAACGGATATACAGAAACACCTCCTCAGGACTGCATTTTTATGATTATTAAAAAAATTACCAATTGGACAGGAAATGGGTTTCTCGATGATTTAGCGTATCATTAATGTGTGAAATCAGTTAGATATTTCAATTTTCAGCTGTGGAGATCGCAGAGAATTTTCAATTGGAGCGGCGTTGTGCAGAAAAGATGCCGAATAGAATAGTCTCATTGAAGAACAAATTATTGTTTTATTATCTACGACAAAAATTTATTTTATGAAAATAATTTCCAATTAATTGTGCTCATCGGGCGTCACTAAACATTAAAACCCCTTGGAATTATGAGCAACTCGAATTTGTTATCTCTCCCAGTAATTGAAAGGAAATAAACGTCTTAAAACGTTTCAGAAACTTTTTTAAAATTGTATGTTTATAAATACGTGACAATTGAATTTCCTAGTTCAAAGTAATCAAGTGATCGTAAGAGAATGAATCAGTTTCAAAGCAGTATTCCAATCTTTTGGGCAAACAATTTTTTTGATCTCAAGATCAAAACTCTATCGAATCAAAAGCGATGACGTTGGTCGAATCGAAGCATGAGTTTGAAACAACGAAGAAGTTGATTGAGAACGATCGAGATATAACTGAATCCATGTTTTCCAATGTAACCATTCCATTCATTGAGACTTTCGTTTTGAAGAATCCTGGTTTGTAATCACATCGAATCATCACAAAAGGGATGATTTTCAGGAGACTATTGTGTTTATAAGACAATTGATGGTGTCACGTATCTTTCTATTGTAGCGAAACCGAATAAAAATAAGAAAGGAACTCCTCAAATGGTACATCTTCCAATCGAAACATCCAAGTAAAACAAGAAAAGGTAATTGATTTTAGAGAAATTCTTTTTTCAGAAAAGAAGTGGAGATCAAAGGAATGCTTTTTGCTTCTGCAAAGTCAATTGGACAATTGATTTATCAATTAAGACATGAACATGTAATTGATATGATTCAATGATTCATCGAGATCTTTCCTTTTCAGATTGATATTCTTAGTGGAGTTCTTGATATGAAAATATCAATGAATCATTTTCTGGATACTAATTCCACTGTCATGCATAATATTCATTGGAAAGGGAACATTGTGAAGGATAAAATGCATCATTTTCAAGATGTTTTCATTACAATCTACACTGGAGAAATGAAATTTGCCGATGGAAAGATCAAAGAAGTACTTTTCGAAGAAATCACTTCTCCGGATAAAACCAAATATAAAGTATTCTTCGAGGTTCGATACATTTCCAATTGATTTAAAAAGAAAAACTATTTCAGAAACTTGTAAATGGAAAAGCCCTTTCTACAAAAAATTTACCGATTCGTCTGCCGATTGGAGCAATTATTAACCCGCCAACTTTGATTTTTGAGTGAGAAAAACTATCTGAATTCTCTATAAAATGAAGCAATTTTCAGACAAAATGGAACTGAAATCGGATGTTCTCTTGAACATTTTCTCAAATTCAACTATATTGATTTGGATTTGTCTCAGAGAATCAAAGTAAGTTTTTTTTAATTTTTAGACAATTTCGGATGAAAAAACATTTCAGTTATGCTCTTCTGTAGTTCGTATTTTATCTGAACTTCACCATATGGATATCTATCACGGAGCATCAAGAATAGAGAATTTTTATGTCGAACAAAATGGAAACAAAAACTCGAAAACGAAAAATTTCGAATTGGTTTTTAATGGAGCAAATGGATTGATTTTTGAAGGGTTTGAAATTGAAAACAACATGAAATTATAAGTTTTTCAATTCAGAATAACTGACAACACTGTTTCGATTGTTGATTACGATTCGAATGCTCCAGAAGTGGCATTTACTCGAAAATTGACAAAAGAAAGTGGAGTTTTCAATATGGGACGTCTATTCGAACAAATTCTGAAACCTGATCTCATCAAAGCATACAAGGATCAACGTAAGAATAAACTCTTCTTCAAATATTTATAATCATTTTAAAGCTGAGCCACGTGCTCTCGAAGAAATGCGTCATCTGATAGCTCGTGCAACTCATCCAAATCCGTCTCGTAGACCGACAATGCATGGAATCATTATAATGATTCGTGACGTTCTTTTATTGACTCCAGACTCTTCTTCTTCGGTGAATATCGTTCATTTCAATCAATTCTCAACCGAATGACAGACAAGTGAAAAAAGAGAACAAATGCAATTATTCTCAGCCTTCTCATGAAGAATCAATGAATAAAGTGGTTGATTATTTTTTATTTTTTGTAGAAAAGCAATGTAAACTTGTGGTTTTTTGAATTTATTCAGAAAAAAAGAAATAAATTGAACGTGGGGTTACAGTTTCTAAACGACACGTGAATCCAACAGAAATTCAAATCAAATTCATTTCTTCTGATCTCCAATTTTTTACTAAAATGGGAATAATTTCACTTGTTCTTCTATTTCAAATAGTTTTTATTTCATCTGTTTCAATGCAATCAACTTCTGTTATAACTCGAGAAGACGAAGAAAGGATATTTAAATTGATGTTTGAAGCACAAGATCAATATAGAAACGGTGAGAAAACTCTATTTTTCGATCAGAAGACTTCTGGTTTCCTTTTTTAGGAAACTATCAGAAATCAGCAAGACTTTTCGACGATGATTGGGGAAAATGTGATGAAAAGTATCGATGGCCTTCGTGTTGTTTGTGGTCTGAGAAGAAGAAATTCAAAAGAAGTACATCTAATTGTTTGCATATAAAAGGAGATGTTATACTGGAAACAAATCGAGATGCTGATATATTTCAGGTGATTTCAATCGATTCAATCGACACTCATTTAAATCTCTTTTCTGTTTTCAGTCATTTTTGGATATTCGTGAAATTCAAGGGAGCCTCGTTATACGGAACACGACAATTGTTGCATTTGGAGCTCCAGAACTTCAAAAAGTTGGATTCAGTGGAAATTCGAGTTCGGAACGACAAGAAGCATCTCTGATCTTTGAGAATAATAAGTTTCTCACTCATATCAGACTTCGAAATCTTAAACATATTTCGAAACATTCGGTATCACTGAAAGCAGAATTTTAATTGTATTCATAGATTTACAGTCTCAAAGATTCTCGAAACTCAAAAGTAATCCAAATTTAATAATTGATTCGAAACAATATGCAATATTCAAAACAGCGACGAATGGAAGTAATGAATTCAAAGATTACAAACCAAAAAAAGGTATGCATCTTTCATCCACTTTTTACAGTTTATTCATTCAGTTCGATATGTTCGTGAATTGAATTATCAAATCTGGCCATACATTTTATTCGGTTTTTTGATTGTCGTCGTTTTCGCTCATCATTTTATAATGTTGGAAGTAAATGAAGCAAGAGTGAAGGTAACTTGTTTGAGATTTCAAAGAAAATGAAATCATTTTGAGAGAAAAGAAATAGAAATGAATGATTGTATTGTGAAAATGAGGGATTCGACACTTGCAGCTGAATTACTGTATGTTCCTACTTCTCTTTGTTTCTTTAAAATCACATCTTTCAGAATCCAAACTCCCAGTGATTTCACTTTGGCGGTTAGTTTTCTTGAAACTTCATTATAATCTGTTTGTTTCATTTCAGTTTGATACAGATATTCTAAATTTATGTACTGATCAAGTGGAACTTATAAAGAAGATTGAAAAACTGTTGGATGCTGATGTCAAAGGATTCAATGATATCAGTGTAGAAGAAGTGTCAGCTAGAGGAGGAAATTACGATTGAAGATTGTTGCATTACAAAGTTAATAAATGATTGGAAATTTTCATTCTGATTAGAAGTTTCAAGATATTTCTTATAATACAGAAATGATTGAGATCTCTCATTGATTGTTTGTCAATGATTGAGTTGGAACAGAAGAAGGCGTTTGTTGTCCCTGAAAATGGAAAAGTTTTGAATAGTTAGAGTAATTCATTTCAATTACCTTATTGGATCCCCATCCATAATAAGCATTTGGATAAGCAGCAGCAGCTCCATAAGAATAAGAATATGGATAGGCTGCAACTAGAGGAGAAGAAGCAGAAGGATAGTAATAAGGAGATGATACAACTTCTGGAGTGTATAGAACTTGAGATGAACAAATACACACAACAGAAACAGCCAAAACAATCAGACACTTTTGGAACATTTTATTTGGATTTTTGAGAGATTCGAAAGTGATTTTAATCTCATAATTTTCTCTCTTTTATACCAAAATTTCTTGTTTGTTTAAACTTACTCTTGATTCAATATATTTGAAGTTTCTTTGCTCTTGACACCTTTTCGGCGAGGATCAAAGAGAATTAAGCTGAAGTTTGCTCACTTTCTTTTTTTAGATGAACTGAAAATATCGTGTTTGAGACTCTATTTGTATCAGAAAGATATGGTTCACAAGAAGCTGTATATACTTTACTGGCTCAGTGAGAAGATCACTATCAAATCTTTGGAAATTATTGTAGTTCGATCGAACAAATATTGGAGAATGCAACATTTGAAACAAATAGAAGAACACCCAAATAACTGGTTATTTATCATTTCCGATTTCATGAGAATACTTTTTGAACTGAAAAAAGAGAAGAGCACACAATGAGAAAATCTATAAAAGAGAGAGAATTGTGATATTAAAATCACTTTCGAATCTCTCAAAAATCCAAATAAAATGTTCCAAAAGTGTCTGATTGTTTTGGCTGTTTCTGTTTTGTGTATTTGTTCATCTCAAGTTCTATACACTCCAGAAGTTGTATCATCTCCTTATTACTATCCTTCTGCTTCTTCTCCTCTAGCTGCAGCCTATCCATATTCTTATTCTTATGGAGCTGCTGCTGGTTATCCAAATGCTTATTATGGATGGGGATCCAATAAGGTAATTGAAATGAATTACTCTAACTATTCAAAAATATTCCATTTTCAGGGACAACAAACGCCTTCTTCTGTTCCAACTCAATCATTGACAAGCAATCAATGAGAGATCTCAATCATTTCTCTATTTGTATCAAGAGAATCATTTTTTAAAATCATCCAATAAATCCAATAAATGTCGTCTTTCAATTCTTTTTTTATGTTGAATTCTTTTCTCTTCTAATTCTGAGAATTTCACATTCGAACTTTCTCTTCCATAATTCAGGAAAATTCAGAACTTCTGAAGTGATTCCCTTTCTCTGTGTCCCTCCGCACGTCAATCGGTATACGCGCACCGCGGTTTTCAGAGGGGGAGCCATTGCGCCCTATCGCACTCTCAACGGAATCTTCTGCAAGAACATTGACAACGTATTTTATTATACAACGTATATTTGTTTTGCAACCCCCCAAAAACCTTAGTTTGAGTTTCTTTGAAGTTCAAAAATATAATTTGAAATCGATGTTAAGCATTCGCATGTGGATAAAAGGAATAGTGTCTTTCTCATGGGCTCTTCTTCTATCTTTAATTTCACAAAACTATTTTCATCACTTTTCAAATTAAAGAAATATCATTTCCAGAAAACAACAATGGCCTCTTGGGAAGTCCACGTTATTTTTGAAGGAGAGACCGATCCTGTCGTTATCCGAGACAGTGAAGTCATCAAGAAGATTCCAGTCATCGTTCGAGCCATCGAACAAGAGGTGAGTTTTCGTTAGATTTTCAAAAATATGAAGATTATCAATTAGAATTTCAGAATTCGGACTGGGAAAAAGAAGGAGTTCAAATCACGGACCCAATCTTCATCCCATTCGACAAGAAGACAGGAGAGTTCTTCCTGTCGACTATCCAGAAGTATGAGTATCCATCGATCGATGTACGGAAGGAAGCCTCTCTCTTCCCAGAGGCGAACGAGATGAGTCTCGAGAAACTCAAGAAAGTCATCGAATTGGCAAGTTTCTTCGAGTGCAGGGAATATATGGATTGTATCGGGCTGGTAATCGCAAAAAAGCTGGATCCACTGTCTCTCGAGGAATTTACCGCGTTCATGGGAGTCTCGATAAACAGAATCGGACAAATGGATGAAGATTCTATTTGGATGCACCCTCCAGTAGTCGTGTTTGAGAGAGATCAAGATGAATAGAAGAGACCAAGATGATTGCCAAAAAGTACACACGGATTCTCACTGGTGCTTTAAAATTTCTTGGTTTTATTATTCAATGTGTTTTTCTTCGAAACTTGTGTTATGATTCTGTGAACTATGAAAGGTTAAATCGAAGTTTGAACTTGAATACAACATTGAAATAGACTGTAATGTTCAGTTATGAACTCAAACTCGGTTTTTGAAAAGACAAACAAATGAACAAAACAATTAGTTTTACTCTGAAGCAAGTATTGATTCCGGAATCAAGATTATTCAATTGTTCACGTCAGTTTTCGGAGTTCGAGGTGTGCCTGAAATGACCGCTTTTCTCTTTTTAAGCAAACATCGTTTGGTCTTTTTTCATTTCTATCGGACGGTGATTCACATGGAAATCGTCGTCACTTTTCTTCTCTTATCACTTCAAAAACTTCCACATTTCTTTCGAAATTTCATAGATAAAGAATCGTCATAAAAGTCTTTTTTCTTTCATATTTCACTTCGAATTTCCGAATTCTTTTCCACTTTTGACTTCTTAAACTTTTTCGAAAATGGTTCATATTATTGAAAATCCGGTGAGCTAATGAATTGATATTCGTATAAAAATGAACGAATTCTTTAGCCAATTCCATTGGCCACGCCCATTTACGAAGGAATGAGATCAGAATCATCGATTGAAATTCACGGAGACGTATTCCAAGGTCCTCAAGGGTTTGTATTGAATCATTCGAATGATTTCTGAATTCGATTCCATTTTCAGAGGATTCACAGTCGAACTTCCGACGAAAAATGGTGTTGCTCTTCATATTTCTGTTCGAATGGGATTATATGGACAGAATGTAATTGTATTTAATCATTTAGAAAGAGGAAGATGGCATCGAGAAGATCATCATCACAATAATATTCATTTCGGAAGACCATTCTGTATGAAAATTCACAATGAACATCGAAAATATTCAGTTAGTTTTTCCTCGTATTTAACATAATTCCAAGATATTTTCTATTCAGATCCACGTGGATGGACATCATATCGGTCATTATCATCATCACAAATGCCCGAAAAAAATCGTGGCATTGACTATTCGAGGAGATATTCGCGTTGGGAAAATTCATTTCGAAAACTTCAAACATCACAATGGAGGAGGTTGAAATGATCCAATTAATCCACTATCATCTCTTATTTTTCAGGAACAGAAGTTGTTATGCCTGTAGCAGTTGCACCCACTCCAATTGCAGTTGCTCCTGCTCCTGTCGTTGTTGCACAGGCTCCGCCCCCTATTCTTGTCCCTCCTCCACAGATTGTTCCAGTTGTTCAACCGGTAATGCAACCAGTCGTTCAACCAATGTATCCAAGTATTCAACCAATCGTTTATCCAACTGCTACTCCTGTTATATATACTCAACCCGAAGTCATTTATATGGATGGATATCATCATCATCATCATGGACATCATTATTAATTGTTGCCCAATGTATTTTTAATGCTAGAAAGATGAAAACATTAAATCAATCACTTTATGATAAGATGACACCGTTCTCATTTTCTCGAATGAGACATAAACATTGAGGCGAGTTTCTGAATGCGAATTTCAAACAGTTTTCGTGAATAACTGATATTTGACGAAACAGCTGATGCAGTTGCTCGTGAAGAAACAAAATTGGAAAACCGTGTAAGGAACTGTCCGCGACTAAGCACACTCCAAACGAGGGTTGGTGACATAGAAAAAATTTCAAAAAGTAAATACTAAACTGATGCAGTCAAAATGAGGGAAAGAGGAACAATAACATTGAAAAAAGAAACAGTTAATAAAGGAAAACAACAATGATCTATTTAGAAAAGAAGAAAAAAAGAAACATAAAGAAATGATTATGAAATAAAAAGAATATAAACGATATATGACAACTATGAGCTTCGAAGAAAATTATTTCTTATTTTTCACCATTTGAACGAGATATTTGAATCGACGAATACAAGCTTTTTTAGTTTTGGTACCCACATCTGTTGAGATCTTTTCCCACCGCTCCGGATCACTAGCTGGATGTTTCTTAATAGCTTCTTCTAATGTTTTTTGTTCAGCTGCAGACCACACATCTTCATCAGGAAGAGCAGTTCCGAGTTGATTTTGAGTAGTTGAAGGCAATTTAACATTCATTGTTTGAACTGCTTTGCATTGTTTAATAACTTGCTTTTCAGTTTTAGGGGGCAAACTAGTGGAATTTTTGCGATGCTCATTAATGTAGTCGGCAATTTGAACCCATCTTTCAACAGTTCCTGGTGGAAATGTGTTTGATGCCTGAAAAAGAATTGTTTAATCTCGAAGAATCAACTTCAGCGTTAGACCGTACTTTTACTAATAATTGAATTTCTTCACTTGTCCATGTCTCCTTCTCTACTTGCTTTTCATTTTCCTTGTTTTTGTCTTCGGGAATCGTCACTTTTGCTCCTTCTTTCTTCAATCTTTCTGCATCTGTGAGAGCCTGCTGAACATCGGTGGCGATGCTCAGAGTCTCAACTCTCTCGCAGAGCTCCCTCAGTTGATCGACAGAAAATCCATAACAGATTCGTTCGATTCTTTCCATCTCTGTGAGTTTGTCGCGTGGATTTTCAGTCCAATGTCCAGCTTCTTCGGCAAGTTTCTTCAGTCGTTTACGCTGCTGTGCCATGGCTTTCTTAGCAATTTCACGTTCTTTCTTTTCTTTTTCCTGTAAACATGAATTGAAGAACAGTTTTATAGTTATTTTCGCACCTTTTCTTCCTTTGCTTTTCGTTCGCTTTCTTCCTTCTGTTTCGCTTCAGTTTCTTCCTTCTCACGTTTCTCACGTTCGATAGCTTCTTGTTTTTCACGAATAGCCTTTTGTTTATCTTCCTTAATCTTGTCTTTTTTCTGTAAAAAGGTAATTATCGAAAAAATCTTTGATTTGACTAAAAACCCAACATTGGTTCTTTCTTATTCATCATCACATCGGGTTCTAAAAAACGTAGTGAAACTAACCGCTTGTTGTTCTCTCTTGAATCTCAGGATTCTGGGATCTTTGGCGTACGCCATATCGACTAGTTTTCTGATTCTTTTTCCCTCTTCTTTTCTCCGCCGGTCTCTTTCAGCTTTATTCTGTTTCTCCATTTCGCGTCTTTCATATCTATCCTCTCCTTTTTCTTTATCCTCTTCATCTAAATAAGAAAACTCTCGCCATGATTGGAAATTGAACCAAAAATCATAGAAATGTTCGACTTCCTCTCGAGTAGCATCCGTTGCTCCCAGCTCAGGAACTGGTTTCACACTAGACCATCTAGAGTTCAATTGGAATATTGGAGCGAGTTCATTGAAGAAGTTCTCGTGATTAATAGATTTATCATTAGGAATAGCATCATTGAACTTATGATCGACCGAATCAAAAGCTTGTCGTTTAGTATCGGACATTCCAACTTGTTCGTAAGCTTTTGTAATACAGGTAAAGTATTCTTCCTTTTCCATAACAATTCCACGATGCTTCTTTTTGTCTGGATGATGCTTTAATACTTTTTGACGATCTGTAAAAGAAAAGTTTACTGGATCAAATAGAAAAAGAAACTTACAGCAATACCGAATTTCTTCAGCAGTAGCTTGCCATCTGAGTTTAGAAAGTCCTAAAACTTTGTAGTGATCCTGATTTTTACAATCACTTGGGTCCAGTTTCATAAGATACTTTTCATATTTCTCATTATCCGCATCGAATAGATTCGTTCTAAGTTCAGGTGTTTCCTCTGACGAATTTTTCCTCTCGTTCTCAGTGATAGGTTTAGCCACAGGCGAATTTTTGTAGATAGGAAGAGTACAATGACCAAGTGTAATTTTATCCCGAATCAGACGAGTCTAAAAAGACAATAAGATTTCAGTGCAAGACTAAATTCACATTGTTTTCAGAGTTAGGTTTTTTCAAACGTTTGAATCAAACAGAATTAACTAACCTCATAACATATTCCTGCTTCTTCATAATTCTTTTTTTGTGATGTAAAACCATAAATAGCTACTTGTAGTTTCCCCGTTGTCATTTCTGAAATGAAAAGGATTGGAATTAATTTATACCAAAACAAAATCCTAAAAAATTCTAAAGCTACTGAGTCTCAGAAAAAAACGAGAAAGGCAATGAATAAGAAACACGTTATGAACTTTAAAATTTATTTAGATATGAATAACTGGAAAATACGGAAAAGATAGCATAAAATCTGAAAAGAGACCGTACAGATCGGGAAGAACGCAATATCGGGAAGACGCGAATTGGGAAGACGCAAATCGGGAAGACGCAAATCGGGAAGACGCAAATCGGGAAGACAGTAAACCGCGCCGCGCGCTTGCAAAAAGCGCGTGCCCCGGTTGCAATTCGACGAGAAGCACCACTACAATGCTGAAATAAAACATTAATTGATTAAATGAGTTAAAATTGATAGATTTGTCTTTTAGAAAGATGTCTTTAGTATTTCTATATAGTTTTCTTCAGATTTTCTAGTGTTTTTTTCATCTGATTTCTTTATTGAAGGAAATAACAGGAAATTAAAAATTAAAAACAACGAATAATAAGAACATGGAAAAGCGTCATGTTTCAAAGTTAGAAAAAAGAACGTTTCAAAAAAAAAGAAAACAATAAGAAAGGAACAACTGACTAGGGAATGGTCAAAATCGGGTATGGAGTTTGAGCATGAAAAGTATATCGTTGGAAAGCTGAGATGATGCTGATTTCAGATCTGCATTCAGTTTTTGCATAATGCTTCATATGTCGAAAAATGTGGGTCTGAACTATTAGTACTGAAACCAGTGGTTTATTTTCCCCATTTCACAGTTTTTGTTGATTTTCTTTTTTGTGAGCTCAAAAAGTTAGTTTCGATGGTTTTCTGAATATTTGTTGTTCCCAAATTACAACTATCTGAAAAACTTTCAAAAAAAATCTTTTTTCTTGAAAAATCCAGCATATTTCTATGACTGAAAATTCACTGTTTTGACCTTGTTTTTCGAGGTTTAGGGACTGAAGCTGGCCGGAAGCGGAGTCTAATGATGAGTACAGTCCTTTTCCATACTTCCAGTAACTTTTCCCGCAAACAGCAGAAGAGATTTTCAGAAATTTTCGGGAAAAAAGTTTTGACCGAAAATTTTCTAAGGTCAGGAAAAAATCAAATTTTTTGAAAAATTTTTTTGCTCCAAACTTACAGAAAATGTTTGCATGGAGTCCAAAAGTACCCTCATGAAGTTTGAGCGCTCAAAAATGGGTTTAACGGGAGTTATGAAAGTCCAAAATTTAAGAAATTAGCACTGAAATCCCACAAAACTGGAATTTCTCGAATATGAGGAGCATTATGCAAAAACTACAACTCGATCTGAAATCAGCATTACCTCAGCTTTCCAACGATATACTACTCATACCGAAACTCCATACCCGATTTTGACCATTCCCTAGTGAGAAGAAGAGAGTAAATATAACAAATAAATGGAGACTTTTGAAGAAGAAAAACTCGTTGAACAGAACAGGAACCCGGTTTGCAGTTAAGAAATACCATCGGAGAGAGGGAATACCGGTGTAAAAGAGATGAAAGGTTGAAAATGAATAAAAATGCAAGAAACAATTAAAAGTAGTGAATAATGTAGGGAATAATGAATAGTAGGGAATAATGAATAGTAGGGAATAAAGTAGAGAATATTCAGAGATACCAGGGGAACAACTGAAAGATGGAAAAACTAATAGGAAACATGGAGTAACAAAGGTGCTAATGATACAATTTAGGATCGTTCATCCATGGATGAATAGCACCAATGAAGTCTCCGAATCTTGCATAGTCTTCTTCGACAATCTTCAGGAAGTCCGTATTACGGTACATCGGTGGGCGATCATTTCTTGGATTATTCAATATGTTCCTTCCGGATTGAATATCACGGAAAATCGCTTGTGACCATGTAATCGATGTTTCGACCGCCAAACTGAGAACTTTGTAGTTTGTATGATTGAAGAATCTCTGAAACAATAATATTCACGAGGTCTGGAAGCATGCCCGTTATACTTGATATTTCGAGAACAGTTGCTCGCTTGCATTGTTCGTGTAGTCGTGTTGGAGATGAGCTCTGTGGAGACAATGCCAAAGACTGGAGTCGAATCTTGCATTGATGCCAAAGTAGGTGTTTTTCAGATAATCGAAGAATTCTATAAGAAGAACGGAGAAAGATAAGAAGACCAAAAAATAGGTGTTTTACCATCGACTTGTGGATGAATATGTCTGCTTCTTACATGCAGGAATCTGAACCACGCGGAGACACGTGAAACTGGAGCAAAAGAGAGTGCATAGACACTCTTTTCAGGTTGACGAAGTTTGCCGTACTGGCGACAGCTGGTGTCACAACTGAAATTATTTCATAATCTTTTTTCTAGAAAATAGAACAAACTTTGATTCAGTTTTTCGAGATAGCTGCTCTCCAGTGGCGCCAGCATCCATACACTTCCACAAGGGGCCATACATGGAAACTGGCGTTGTTGGATGCTCTTTCGAAATCTAATAAAACAGTATTAGCTATTTTTGCGTTTATGATAGGAACTATACCAGTATAAATAGTATGTGGGTTCAGACCCTCGTTTTACAGACATTGAATACCTCCTCATAAGTCTTCTGATCTTTAGATGTTGTCAAAATGAAAAACAGAGGGACTTGAATTTGGGATGAATCCTAAATTGCTATAGTTGCTGAGAACATGTGAGAACTAAGCTACCTTCGAGGAAATACAGTAAAATTGCTTGAATCCGGAGGCAATTTCACTGAATTTTCCGTCCATGTTAATGACTTCTGCATTTCGAATGAATTGTTCAACTCCTTCAACGATCCAGACAAGTGTAACAGTTTGATTCTCATCAAATGTTCCCGAAGTGTCCAGGATACATCTGACATTTCGAGTACGTGTCCAGTCAAAAGCGGGAGGAAAATGATTGGTGGTTTGGAGTTGTATCATTCCTCGGATTTGTCTTGACAGAGTGCTCTAAAAAAATTTAATGCCTATTTTATGTCCCTGCAACCTACATTCGATGCTATTTCGTGTGGAACCTCAAAATATTCTGCCATCTCTGATGCGATTTCATAAATACGTTCTTTCGGTGTATTCGACTTTTGGAGGATTGCACACTTTATCTTAATTATTTGAATCTGAAATCACAAATACATAATGAATATTCAATGTTGACAAATACCGAAATTTCATTTCTTTGATGCGGATGCGCACATTCTTTGGTCACTTTCACTTCTCCAGTCAATGGATTGATTCTGATTGCACCTTTACATGCTCCTGTCTCAGAGCTCGATGGATATCTGTTAGTGCAACAGGCGACTACAGTACCTTCTTGATGAGCAAACTTCGGTTTGTAGGTTTGGTTGAAGAAGATGATTATCGGTGCTCTTCCAGTGGTGAGAATCCTAGAAATTTCTCATTGTATTAATTACACGTTTTAACTATTAATACCGAGTGTGACTGCTGCGAGCTGTAATTAAAACAGGCTCACTCACAAGCGGACGTTTTCTTGTCTCTTTGACTTTGAAGGATTCGAGAGCGGCTATCACATCTCTTCTGCTGGAAAATTAATTTTCGTTAGACTGACGAGTTCGGAAACTAACTTATTCGTAAAATACCACTCTTTATTCTTGTTATCCATGATTTGATCACCGTCACAGTCTGTAAGTAAGAGAAATTAGTAATCACTGATCACCCAATGCTCTTACACAGCATGTTGAGCAGGTCAATTTCTGAATCTACGTGACGTGTATCAATCGGTGGAAGAACTGGAACTGCTACTGATTGAGAATCTGACGAAGTAGATGCACGATCCGAGTTATCTGTGGCGTTATTATGCAATGGCACACCCAATAGAGCCCATAAATCTCCATCATTTCCTTCTCCATCATTATTTCCAACAGCAACAAAATCGCCCATTTCAGATACTCTATCAAATTCTTCGACTGCCATGATTTCTCCAGCTTGTTCTTCTTCTTGTACTTCTTCGTGTACTTCTTCTCGTCCTTCTTCTCGTCCTTCTTCTTGTACTTCTTCTTGTACTTCTTCTTGTACTTCTTCTCGTCCTTCTTCTCGTCCTTCTTCTTGTACTTCTTCTTGTACTTCTTCTTGTACTTCTTCTCGTCCTTCTTCTCGTCCTTCTTCTCGTCCTTCTTCTCGTCCTTCTTCTTGTTCTTCTCCTTGTTGTTCTGCTTGTTCTTCTCCTTGTTGTTCTGCTTGTTCTTGCACTTCACGATTGTTCCGGAGGATTTGTTGGGCTGCTCTTACATCGATACCTTAAATTGAATATTACAACAACTTAGCGTACGGAAACTTCATACGTCTCAGGTGAGCTGCCAGACCCCAATTCATGCGGCTATCATCATCATCCTCATCACCAAATTTGATTTCTCGTGGTGTTGACATGCTGAAAATAACCTAGGATTGAAAAATATTTGATGTAGGGGTAAAAAAGGTGAGAAAAAAGAGAGTCTAATGTTCTTTGAAATACAGTTTCCGGTTCTCCTAATACAGCCTCTGATTAAATGGCATGTTAATACTTAATGCTGAGAGATAATCAGTGAAACTCCTCTATTAGAACGGCACTCTAATGATTAATTCGAAGAATAACTAGTCAACCTCTAATTGAATGGCACGTTTCTAAATAATTAATTCTGAGAGATAATCAGTGAAATTCCTTTATTAGAACGGCACTCTAATGATTAATTCGAAGAATAACCAGTCAACCTCTAATTAAATGGCATGTTAATACTTAATTCTGAGAGATAATCAGTGAAACTCCTCTATTAGAACGGCACTCTAATGATTAACTATAACGGCACTCTCTGATCAGCTCTGCAGCACATGCCGGTCAATCGAAATCAAGTTCGTATGTTGATTAGTCAGAATTCTATTCTTCATGTTGTTCTTCACTGTATTGTTCCTTCGAACTTATTTCCGGCTGTCGAAAAACGTGTGATCACTTCCTTGCTCTGTTCCCACTCTTCCTGTCCGCTTCTTCTCTCTTCATAAAATTAATTTTTTCATCTCTCTAAACGTAAAAATCTCCTGTTTTCCGGAGATTTTTACAATCCCTAATTCTTTTCTTCTAAAGCCTCCATTTATTCGTTATAATTCTTCTCTTCTTCTCAGTTGTTCCTTTCTTATTGTTTTCTTTTTTTTTGAAATGTTCTTTTTTCCAACATTGAAACATGAGTCTCTTCCATGTTCTTATTATTCGTTGTTTTTAATTCTTAATTTCCTGTTATTTCCTTCAATAAAGAAATCAGATGAAAAAAACACTAGAAAATTTGAAGACAACTATATATAAATACTAAAGACATCTTTCTAAAAGACAAATATCAATTTTAACTCATTTAATCAATTAATGTTTTATTTCAGCATTGTAGTGGTGCTTCTCGTCGAATTGCAACCGGGGCACGCGCTTTTTGCAAGCGCGCGGCGCGGTTTACTGTCTTCCCGATTTGCGTCTTCCCGATTTGCGTCTTCCCAATTCGCGTCTTCCCGATATTGCGTTCTTCCCGATCTGTACGGTCTCTTCTCCAATCATTTTCAGAGAGACCGTACAGATCGGGAAGAACGCAATATCGGGAAGACGCGAATTGGGAAGACGCAAATCGGGAAGACGCAAATCGGGAAGACGCAAATCGGGAAGACAGTAAACCAGAATGGCAGAATATTTTGAGGTTCCACACGAAATAGCATCGAATGTAGGTTGCAGGGACATAAAATAGGCATTAAATTTTTTTAGAGCACTCTGTCAAGACAAATCCGAGGAATGATACAACTCCAAACCACCAATCATTTTCCTCCCGCTTTTGACTGGACACGTACTCGAAATGTCAGATGTATCCTGGACACTTCGGGAACATTTGATGAGAATCAAACTGTTACACTTGTCTGGATCGTTGAAGGAGTTGAACAATTCATTCGAAATGCAGAAGTCATTAACATGGACGGAAAATTCAGTGAAATTGCCTCCGGATTCAAGCAATTTTACTGTATTTCCTCGAAGGTAGCTTAGTTCTCACATGTTCTCAGCAACTATAGCAATTTAGGATTCATCCCAAATTCAAGTCCCTCTGTTTTTCATTTTGACAACATCTAAAGATCAGAAGACTTATGAGGAGGTATTCAATGTCTGTAAAAACGAGGGTCTGAACCCACATACTATTTATACTGGTATAGTTCCTATCATAAACGCAAAAATAGCTAATACTGTTTTATTAGATTTCGAAAGAGCATCCAACAACGCCAGTTTCCATGTATGGCCCCTTGTGGAAGTGTATGGATGCTGGCGCCACTGGAGAGCAGCTATCTCGAAAAAACTGAATCAAAGTTTGTTCTATTTTCTAGAAAAAAGATTATGAAATAATTTCAGTTGTGACACCAGCTGTCGCCAGTACGGCAAACTTCGTCAACCTGAAAAAGAGTGTCTATGCACTCTCTTTTGCTCCAGTTTCACGTGTCTCCGCGTGGTTCAGATTCCTGCATGTAAGAAGCAGACATATTCATCCACAAGTCGATGGTAAAAACACCTATTTTTTGGTCTTCTTATCTTTCTCCGTTCTTCTTATAGAATTCTTCGATTATCTGAAAAACACCTACTTTGGCATCAATGCAAGATTCGACTCCAGTCTTTGGCATTGTCTCCACAGAGCTCATCTCCAACACGACTACACGAACAATGCAAGCGAGCAACTGTTCTCGAAATATCAAGTATAACGGGCATGCTTCCAGACCTCGTGAATATTATTGTTTCAGAGATTCTTCAATCATACAAACTACAAAGTTCTCAGTTTGGCGGTCGAAACATCGATTACATGGTCACAAGCGATTTTCCGTGATATTCAATCCGGAAGGAACATATTGAATAATCCAAGAAATGATCGCCCACCGATGTACCGTAATACGGACTTCCTGAAGATTGTCGAAGAAGACTATGCAAGATTCGGAGACTTCATTGGTGCTATTCATCCATGGATGAACGATCCTAAATTGTATCATTAGCACCTTTGTTACTCCATGTTTCCTATTAGTTTTTCCATCTTTCAGTTGTTCCCCTGGTATCTCTGAATATTCTCTACTTTATTCCCTACTATTCATTATTCCCTACTATTCATTATTCCCTACATTATTCACTACTTTTAATTGTTTCTTGCATTTTTATTCATTTTCAACCTTTCATCTCTTTTACACCGGTATTCCCTCTCTCCGATGGTATTTCTTAACTGCAAACCGGGTTCCTGTTCTGTTCAACGAGTTTTTCTTCTTCAAAAGTCTCCATTTATTTGTTATATTTACTCTCTTCTTCTCACTAGGGAATGGTCAAAATCGGGTATGGAGTTTCGGTATGAGTAGTATATCGTTGGAAAGCTGAGGTAATGCTGATTTCAGATCGAGTTGTAGTTTTTGCATAATGCTCCTCATATTCGAGAAATTCCAGTTTTGTGGGATTTCAGTGCTAATTTCTTAAATTTTGGACTTTCATAACTCCCGTTAAACCCATTTTTGAGCGCTCAAACTTCATGAGGGTACTTTTGGACTCCATGCAAACATTTTCTGTAAGTTTGGAGCAAAAAAATTTTTCAAAAAATTTGATTTTTTCCTGACCTTAGAAAATTTTCGGTCAAAACTTTTTTCCCGAAAATTTCTGAAAATCTCTTCTGCTGTTTGCGGGAAAAGTTACTGGAAGTATGGAAAAGGACTGTACTCATCATTAGACTCCGCTTCCGGCCAGCTTCAGTCCCTAAACCTCGAAAAACAAGGTCAAAACAGTGAATTTTCAGTCATAGAAATATGCTGGATTTTTCAAGAAAAAAAAGATTTTTTTGAAAGTTTTTCAGATAGTTGTAATTTGGGAACAACAAATATTCAGAAAACCATCGAAACTAACTTTTTGAGCTCACACAAAAAGAAAATCAACAAAACTGTGAAATGGGGAAAATAAACCACTGGTTTCAGTACTAATAGTTCAGACCCACATTTTTCGACATATGAAGCATTATGCAAAAACTGAATGCAGATCTGAAATCAGCATCACCTCAGCTTTCCAACGATATACTTTTCATGCTCAAACTCCATACCCGATTTTGACCATTCCCTAGTCAGTTGTTCCTTTCTTATTGTTTTCTTTTTTTTGAAACGTTCTTTTTTCTAACTTTGAAACATGACGCTTTTCCATGTTCTTATTATTCGTTGTTTTTAATTTTTAATTTCCTGTTATTTCCTTCAATAAAGAAATCAGATGAAAAAAACACTAGAAAATCTGAAGAAAACTATATAGAAATACTAAAGACATCTTTCTAAAAGACAAATCTATCAATTTTAACTCATTTAATCAATTAATGTTTTATTTCAGCATTGTAGTGGTGCTTCTCGTCGAATTGCAACCGGGGCACGCGCTTTTTGCAAGCGCGCGGCGCGGTTTACTGTCTTCCCGATTTGCGTCTTCCCGATTTGCGTCTTCCCGATTTGCGTCTTCCCAATTCGCGTCTTCCCGATATTGCGGTCTTCCCGATCTGTACGGTCTCTTGGAGAAAAAAAGCTGAAGTGGATTTACGCAGAAAAAAGAACTGTGCCAGACTTGCGTCTCTCAAGTGCGGCAGGGTTTTGACTGAGAGAGAAGGAAACAAGAAGAGACGCAGAGACGTGCAACTGTGCTTCATTGGGCTTTGGAGAATATTTTTTTTCTAAAAATGAAAAATTGGAGTTTTCTTTGTTTTATAAACAGAAAACGTCGATTCAAATCTATTAGCATTCGCAAATTTGAAAGACTGCACGATTGAGTTCATTATCATTTTCGTTTTCAGTAATGTCGGACACGTCTTCTAATTTGAATCCTGATGGAACCGAGTTCCCGGATCCGAACGATGTGCCACCTCCGTCAGAGGATCAATTGACCGAAGAGGTAATAAGAATTTCGCCAAGATGCATGGTTTCCTAAAATAATTACAGGATCTCTTTCGTATGCGTTCTTTAACAATCAACTCAAAAAAAGGGTGTAAGTTATACAAAAAAAGAACCGAAGTTTACCGTGAAAACATTAATAAACTTGGACCTTTAATTGGCGTGTGCCTCTAATAGTACTGCCCCGGAGAGATGAGTTTGAACAATAGTATTGCACCCCTATTTTCTTTCTTTATTAAAGATCTTGACTTTTTTGCTGAAATGGTCAGTTGAATTTTATCGTATACTAGTTTCAGTGGCAGGCGGTGCTAGTGAGACTGCTGAGCAGTCGATCATATCTTTGGCCGACTCTACATCGAACTTTGATGAGCACGTTGGAGAAGATGCTGACCTAGATTACGAGATGGAGCAAGCACCAGAAGCTACTGAAGATGGAGCTATAGTGAACAATCCAGTTTGTGGTGGTTATCACTTTGGACGTAAACGAGATCTGAATTTTGCTCCAAATCCACATACAGGTCTGTTTCTGGAATGAAAAAAGCGCAATTTTATTTTTTTTTACTTTTTCAGTCACTGTGCTGAAATGGCCAACACATATTCCGATTCCACAGCGTAATCCAGTTCTCAATGATAGTGATGCTGCATGGAAAGAAGCGATTGAAGGCTCGCGAGTCTATATGATTGGAACTGCTCATTTCTCCAAAGAGTCCCAAGATGATGTCACTAACACGATCCGTGCTGTACAGCCAGATTTTGTGATGCTCGAGCTGTGTCCTTCGCGAATTTCGATAATATCGATGGATGAAGCAAGAATTCTAAGTGAAGCTAGAGATTTGAGCTCTCAAAAGATTATTCAAACAATGAAGCAGGTATAAATCATTTGCTAAAACTACATTCGATCATATGTCACTACAGAATGGAGCAATTCAAGGAATTCTTCATGTTCTTCTTTTATCTATGTCTGCTCACGTCACTCGCCAACTTTCAATGGCGCCAGGAGGAGAATTCCGTGCTGCTCACCGTGCTGCGGTGGCTACTGAAGTAAGTTTCGAAATATTAGGTCGTCTCAAAAGTTATTACCATTTTTTTCTTTTTCATACAAATTTTTTCTGAGCCGTTTTCTTCCGGTTTTCTTTTTTTATTTTTATACCTTTGTTCTTTGTTTATGCATGAGCATGTTCATTTTTCGGGTAATTGTTAAAATGGCGGAAAGCCTGAAGTAAGATCGTCATGCTCTTCGAGAGTGTTTTCTTTATGAGTTCCTGCAAAAAAACTCTGCGGCAGAAACACATCGCAAAATATGTCATGTGATAGGCGAAGACATCTTCTATTACGAAACAGTAAAGTTTTGTTTCAAAAGATTCAAGGAGGGAAGCTACAACCTCGAAGACAATGCAAGAACTGGGAGGCCACGTCTGAATGTTGAAGACGATATTGACGAGGAGCTGGAGAAACAACCGAAGTCAAGTGTTCGTGAAGTTGCGTCAAGTCTTGGACTTAATAAAGACACGGTACATCGCCGTCTTCGTCAAAGTGGAGGAGTCCCAAAGTTTGGACAACTCGACACACTCGATTTGACTGTTGACCAAAAAACCTCAAATGTGACATCGTGCTGAGTTTGATCTCGCGTCAACGAAACTTTGATTGGAACAGCAAAATTGTGACGGGAGATGAGAAATGGTGCTTTCTAGTAAACCATAATCAAAAAAGACAATGGGCAAAAGTTGGCACAGCAGCAAAAATTGACATCAAACCGGAAAAACACAAGAAAAAAGTGATGCTTTCGATTTGGTGGGATCAACAGGGAATAATCTATCGCCAGCTACTTCCCGATCATACCACCATCAATGCTGATGTATACTGTTCTCAAATTAAAAAAAATGGCGGAACAATATCATCTGCTTCGTCTAAAATGCGACCGAATACTCCTGCTCCACGACAATGCTCGCCTATATACGGCATTGAAGGCCAGAAAAAAAATTGGCGAACTAGATATCGAAGTCCTACCACATCCGCCGTATAGTCCAAACTTGGCACCAACTGACTATCATTTGTTCCATTCTCTTCAAGACCATCTTTGTGGAAAAACGTTCGACGACAAAAGCCACCTCGAAAACTACCTGGATGACTTCTTCCGTGGCCAGCCCATGGAGTTCTACGCGAGAGGCATCCAGCAGTTGCCCACACGTTGGCAGTATGTAGTGGACCACAACGGAGAATATATTGATTATTGACCTCTTCTTGTTTTCAATAAAATTTGTTTCAAAAATTGATCAAAAAATGGTAATAACTTTTGAGACGACCTAATAATTAGGAATCACCTATTTTGGTGTGTTTTTTGAATACTCGAGCGAAAAACAGAATTAGCGGTGCACCTCTTTAATACTTTTCCATACTTTCCAATATGGAAAACGACTACTGTATTTTAAAAATTAGTATGCTAACTAAAATGTTCTGTTCAGAATTGTCGTGTGGTTCTAGGAGATCGTCCAATCCAAGTCACTCTTCAACGCGCTCTATCCTCGCTCTCGGTTTGGCAGAAAATTCGATTCTTTTTCCATGTTGCTTTCTCTCATCGTGAAAAGATCACTCCGGAAGAGGTTTGTATGAATCGTCGTTGTATTGTCACTCAGAAACATTTACAGGTTGAGCGGTGCAAACGACGTGATCTTCTTGAGCAACTTTTGGCCGATATGGCAGATGATTTCCCACAACTCTCTCAAATGTTCGTTGAAGAACGTGATGCTTACATGACTCATGCACTTCATATGCTCATTCAACGGAATGCCGTCGAGAAACGTTCTCAATGGCTCCGCGGAACCACTGGTCAACCTTACCAGCCGTTGACTATCGTTGCAGTAGTTGGAATCGGTCACACACCTGGAATCGCAAACAAATGGAATTCTGTAACTGATTTCGAACCATTGATGGTTATTCCTCCTCAAAGTGTTGGATCGAAGGTTTGTCTGATTCTGGTAGAATTTTGTTTGATTTCAAAATGTATTGTTTTGCAGGTTTTCGCAACCGGAGTTCGTATTGTCATTTGGGGTTCCCTGGGATATCTTGCATATCGTGGAGGCCGAGCTATTTTCAATCGCGTTAGCACTTTCATCGAGTCTCGTTGGTAAGTCTTCAAAAGGCGTCTGAGTACATAAATAATAATCTTATCGGAATATTTTAAATTCGTTTTTTTTGTCATTATAAGCAGAACTAATCAAAGTTTGTCAAACACATTTTCTTGGTAAGGCTTGTTCTTTATTATTGAAAAACTCCCATTCCCTTCCAAATAAAGATTTAGTGTATAGAATGCCGCCTCCACTTTATACTTCTTCTTGCTTTCGTATCACCTGCCTCAGCCATATGCGCATACGAATAGGTTACCATTGGCAACCGGCGTGTTACCTTCAACGAAACCCCATAATCTTCTCGTTTCTTTTTCAGAGCAATTCATTGATCGACACCAACTTCCCGCTCACAACCGTCTGAATATATGCTTTTGAAAACCTTTTCTTCCCATAATTCCAGTTTCTTTTTTGCTCTCTTTTGTTTGTAATGTGATAAGCTTGTATAGGGTTTAGTTGTGCCTGAAAATCAGAAAATTGTTTTCAGATTCAAAACTTTTTTCTATTCTTAGTTCACAGTATTTTAACGTTCAAACTGGCCAAACTCAATTTCTTTTTCTTTTTCAGAATAATGTCTGCCTATGAATATATCAACATCAATAATCAGAGATAGCTCCTCCCCTTTCCTCAAAATACTTTTTGTTCGTAAATGCCTCAGATTCCATAATATATTATCCTATTCCCCCGACTTTCCAGAGAAACCTCATATTATGCCCGCTGGTCGTATAAATGACATATTCGTTTTCTTTTCTTTTCCTTACAATATCATGGTATCGTCCATAAGTTTTCTATCTTTAAGATCGGTTTCGTTCTTTCTGGACACACCGAAAATGTCCCAAACAGTGTCACTAATTGGGAACACTCAGATGTCTCCGCAGTCTCCTCCACCTCCACCGGTAAAAGAATTATGGTTTATCGATACTCAAGCCATGTTCCAGGTGAGAAAATAACTTCATAAAGACTCTCATCAGTCATTCGTTATCATTTTCATCATTTCGTATTTTAGAACTATTCGAATCTTCGGTCTTTTCCTAAATCTCAAACTACCGAAACTCAGACAACCATCGGCGGTCTTGTTTTTGGACGGAAAGCTCGTAAACAGGTTATTTCAGTCGTCTTTAGTTTTATCTCATTGAATATGAATTCCAGATTGTTCACGTATTTTTCGCCTATGCAGAAGATCTCACAGAATCGAATCTCCAATTCTTGGAATGTTCATTGTCATCTGACATTGAACTTGTTGGAAACTTGAGTGTTGATGGAACATCAAATCTCATTGGTAACGGAGAATTCACTCTTCAATTGACAACGAGAATGCTCGAAAACCGAAGCATTAGCGAATTTTTGGATTTGAACATCATGTTTAATAACGGTCATATACTTATGGAAGGTGCTAGTTGTGTCAGTAAAGTGAGTAGAAACTCATTGAAACTTCAAAAGTAATTGAATCTTACTTTTCAGGTAGGACACGAATGGACTCTTCGTGCTGGTCGTGAGCAAGAAGATGTGAAATCGGCTGCTGAACGTCTCTCAATGGCTTCATTCCGTTTCTCATATATAAATGCTGAACATGGATTGGTCATTCGTGAGCATAAACAAGAAACTGCTCAACAGAAATATCTGGATAAGTTCACCAAGGGAGCCGTTCCATATAAGGTATTCAGGATGAATTAGCTTATTCCAAATTTTTCTATAATTCAGGATGTCATCGAATTCAAGGCTATGCAATCACTTACTCGTGACACTTCAGCAGATACTGAAGATCAAAAATTAGTTCCCACTGTGAAAGTTACAAAAGGTATGTTTCTTTCAGCTAGTACTGAACCTAGTTCAGACTTTTTTTTCAGATAACAAGCACTTCACCCGATTAATCACAATCGGAGAAGTAGTTTTCCCTGCTTTCTTCGGGGATTCCTCTTTTGATTTGTATAAAAGAGCTCGTGAAGCATTCAATAGAAGAGCCAAGAATACAATGATGGTGACTGTTAATGGAATCAGAGCAGGAGTAAGATCAGAATCTTTCTGTGTCAGATTCATAGTTTCTGTTTTCAGAGAGGGTTGACCACGACAACATCAGCAACATATCTGCCACCTGGATGGATTTCTCTCCTTCATCTGCAACTTCCTATGAAATGGACAGAAAACGAGCAGAGTACGGTTCCCAATTGGTTTTCTTTTTGTTTCATATTCCATTACAGAATCATATCGTATTCGTCTTCACAAACTGTTCAATCTTGCCCCTGGAAAACCGTGTCTTCGTTTGTCTCAATCGTTGCCTCTTCATTCGGACAGTGTTCGTCTGACAAACAGAAAACTAATTCGAGAGCCACATCTCGCTATTTCTAATTGTAAGTCATGAAAAATCAGTTTAAAAATGAAAGTTTTCTGCGCAGATAATCCGATCGGTGTAGTGACAACTGTCAACGGACCATACAACTATCATCATTATATGCAAGACGGAATTGATGACAGCGGATGGGGTTGTGCTTATCGTAGTTTCCAAACCATTTGGAGTTGGTTCATTCTGAATGGATACACTGATAAGCCAGTACCAAGTCATCGTGATATTCAACAGGTAACCTTTTATGATAATTTCATTTCGATTTCGAAGATTTCCAGACACTTGTTACTATTGGAGACAAAGAACAAAAGTTCGTTGGTTCGAGACAATGGATTGGAAGTACTGAAATCAGTTTTGTTCTAAATGAGCTACTCAGTGAGTTGAAAGTTAGAACTAGCGAACATCTGATATCTTCACAGAGCTTGAATGCCGTTTCATTGCCACTAATTCTGGAGCAGAAGTAGTCGAAAGAGTTCGTGAATTGGCTCGTCATTTCGAAACATCTGGAACTCCAGTAATGATTGGAGGAAATATGCTTGCTCATACAATTTTGGGAGTAGATTTCAATGAAACAACCGGAGAGACCAAGTGAGAGAAACTTCTAGAAATGAGATTTTATTTGCTTTCCTCAGATTCCTCGTTCTGGATCCTCATTACACTGGATCGGAAGATATTAAGACGATTACCTCAAAGGGATGGTGTGCATGGAAACCGGCTAGCTTCTGGAGCACTGATCACTTTTATAATATGGTTCTTCCTCAACCACCGAATGATTCTATTTGAGATTCCTTTCTTGCCATGTCTCTATAACTGCATTCTCTCTATATTAAGTATTATATCTATCATTTTAATCCATTTATTCGCCCGATTCGGAATCTGATATAGTCGCTTCTTCTATCTGTGATTGAATAATTTATTGAGTGCTTTCGTGCGAAGACTCTTTATTTGGGAATAAAACTGTCATTTTGGATACAAGATTTCTAGAATTTTCAAACTTTATTTACATTTCCAACTAAAAAAACCTCTCATTGTTTACGAAAATCTACAGTATCCCTCGATAGATTCTATTCGATTTCAGTCGTTTTCATTGATCAATCAATCCCATTTTTCCTCTTCTCTCATTATATATACATGTACATAGAAATAACTACATACATGAATATATACCATCTTTCTATTCTCCACATATAGAACACACATAAATCAACGAAACTTAGACACTTTGAGGGATTGTATTGGAAATTGAAAGAGAGAGAGAGAGAGAGAGAGAGAGAGAGAGAGAGAAATGAAGAGAAAAGCGGTCGGTCGTCCCGGCCGTTTTGTAAAATGAAATGAGAAGAAGAGAAAGAGAGAAAATCAGTATTAGATAGAGAGAAGACAAGTGGAGAGGAAAACGGGAAGAGAGAGAATGGTCTCTCTCTTTACTTCCCGGCCATCACATTCTGAGTCTCTCTGATTTGTATGCTCTCTCACTCTTTTCGTTCGATCCTCCAACCGCCCCTTTTTCTCTCTTTCCGCCGCCGCTTCAGTTCCGTCCGGAAGGTTTCTTGACTTTCCATCACCGCAATCTTTTTCAATTTCTTACCTTTTTCACAAAAAAAATTATTTTTAAGTTTTCTGAAAATCATCAGTCCATTCTGAAACAGTTGTTTGAATTTGTTATTTGGAAGGCTTGTTTCTGTACTGTAGATACCGATTGAAGAGATTTTCAAACTGAAATGGAAGAGTATGATTTCTAGTATGAAAATGTAAAAACTGAGCAGCATGAAAATGTTACAGACAATCTTGGTCTGATTTTAAATTTGACAATATAGAACTCTACATCGGTTCTTGGAGCTTACTTTCTTGGTGCGCTTTTTACAGTACTATAACAAGCCCCTTCTCTTTGAAGAATTTTCAGGATAACCATTTTGGATTCTATTAGAAGGGCATTTAGTTATCAAAACGATCACATAAACTTTTTCTACGGTAGACATATTATTTTTGTGAAAACAAAGGGATTTCTCTTAATTCTTGTCACCTACTTCGTCCAGTTTGCTCTCTACTAATTTCACTCCTCGCATTGCGTGTGTCTCCGTTCAGAACAGGGGGACAACAAAACAATAGGATTCCCGTCATTGTTGACAGACGGTTGGTGCATTCTCTCTCTCTCTCTCTCTCTCTCTCTCTCTCTCTCTCTCTCTCTCTCTCTCTCTCTTCCTGTATCCTTTCTCTTCTTCAGTCATCAATATGGATTTGTTTGCAAACATTACACAAAACCACAGATGGTCAAGGAAAGCCCTCTTCAACTGAACTGAAATCAAAATGAATTCATCAAAGAACTGAATCCTAAAGACTTTTTCTAAACTCTCTTTCACCCTATTCTGAAAAAAAAACAAATTCGCAAAGCCAACCTCTAACCCCAATTAAATACCATCTCCGTATTCTCGTTCTCTGTTAAAATCGGAAAGGAAAAGACGAAAGAAGAGGTCATTCATTCCAAACTCACTCCACCTTTTCACATTTTCTCGTACGAATTCACATCAAGGTCGATGATCGTTTAAATGAAAAAATCTATTGTGATGAGTCATTTATATTTCATTTTGTTCAATTCCGCAAAGTGAAAAGATAAGTTCAAAATGTTTCTCTTTTTGCAAACAAAGATACTTCCGTTGTCATTCTTTTTCATATCAAAACCTGAGCGATTCGAGAAAAACTAGCTGACTATTCTGATCATGTTTCATTATCACTCAGTATTCATTGATACCTATTCAATTCTAGACATCCTCTCAATTCCAAAGAAGTTTTATCTCCTACAGTATACTCTCATTTCTTCGTACCAAATAAAGCGTCAACCCGATTTGAACCGCCCGTCACTCGTCAGTTTACCCATTTCTCTCCGATCGTCTCTTTCTCCTCTAAAATTTGTATATTTGTGGAAGTGATAGCGTGAGATGGCGCATACATAAAAAGAATGAGAGAGAGAAGGACAACACTTGTGCTCTATTCCGAGTTATGCTCTTTGGGAGAAGCCAGACATAGTGAACAGCCGGAGGGTCGTCGTTTATAAGAAGAAGGAAGAGAAGGGAGCAGGCGGGTGTTAGTTTGAAAAGAGAGAGAGAGAGAGAGAGAGAGAGAGAGAGAGAAAGAGCAAAAACGAAAGAGAAATAGAAATCTCTTTTTCTCGTTTCCAAGGCTCTCCCCCCTAAAACTGGTTTCAAATTGCATCTCTTTTCCATTCAATCCACCTTTTTTCATTATGTTTCATCACTTTTTACTTCATTTTTCCCTTACAAAACACTATTTTCAGAATAAAGTTTTTGAAAATTGGAATTTTAAAGAAAACCAGGGTTTCCCTTTTTCATATTTTTTGATTCCATCTTACAAGAAATATGAATAGCCTAGCCAGTTGTTTTGAAAAACTTTCCCGTTCCTAACAACTTTAAGAGTTACAGTAACCCTATTCTCAGCACTCTGTCAAATTTTAAAGATCTTGTTTTCTTTCAACTGAAAGTATCCCATCCTCCATGAACTATAGTGCACTATTCTTTTCATACAGTAGTCTTATCAGTTTGAAGTTCTCCCAATGGATAGGAAACTTCTGACTCATTCATTTGTGACTATATTGGGTGCTCTCTCTCTCTCTCTCTCTCTCTATCTCTCTCTCTCTCTCTCATAAACGATATGCGGAGGAGTAGGAGGTATTAGAACATCAGTGTTTCCCTCCGTTTTGTGTCGATTTTGGCTGCCGAATGAACGAAAAAAAGAACGAAACAGCACTCAATATTTGTGTCAGGTCAGCCAACACTTCTTTTTTTCCTCCTCCCTATTTGTTTTTTGTTCCATTCGTTTCTTTCTCTTTTTCAACTCTTTTTCTTCTCTTTTTCCTTCTCATTTTCTCTTTTCCATTTCATAATTCCATTCGAACTCTAGTGTTACCTCTTTTTGTTTCTAATTTCTCTTTTCAATCCACACTATTCCAATTTTTGGAACGAAAACGAGAAAACCTTATGAATATACAATTAGTTTCTCTCTCTCTCTCTCTCTCTCTCTCTCTCTCTCTCTCTTTTTCCTCCACTTTAAACTCAAATTCACGCCATCATCGCTCAAAAGAATTGACTACTGACACCTTCTTGAAATAGGCCACGCCCCCTTTTTCTTCTCTTCATGATTCCTTTCTTCGCTCTCTCTTTTCTATGATTATTCTCTTCTAATTTCAATTTAATTTCAGAGCCAAAATGGCTGATGAACTTACAAAAGTTCGTCATGATTATGAAGAACTTCTGAATAGATATGAACAGATTCAAGAGGATCTTCACAGAGCAGCCCAAGCGGGTTTGGATCTTTTACGGGAAAAAGAAGATTTGGAGAAGCGATTGATTGAAATGCAGGCGGATATTGATTTATTAAAAGCTGAAGTTGATAAATCGAATCAAGTAAGTCAAGAGTGATCAGTCTCTGAAGTTCTCCAATTTCTCAATTCAGACTCTATCGGAATACCGTTCACAACATCAACGATCGGCTCGAAGTGAATTGGAAAATGAAGAATCACTTCTGGAAGAAAGTTCAGCAAAAGAAGAAGAATATCTGCAAAGAATCTCGAAATTAGAAGCTGATTTGAAGAAAAGAGAACAAGAATTGGCAGAAAAGAAGGATGAATTGGATAGAATTGAAAAGAAACATTCGAAAGAAATTGATTCTGGAGCAGCATTGGAAGATGAACGAAAGAAATTGAGACATGAATTGAAAGAAATAAAAGAAAGAGAACAGAGATTGATGGCCGATTATTCAGAATTAGAAGAGGAAAATATTGGATTACAGAAGACTGTTGCCAATTTAAGAGGAAGTCAAGTGGATTATGAATCGATGAAAATTGATAATAATCGATTGGAAGAGCAGATCATTGATTTGAAAATGACGAATGATGAGAGCGAAGTGCTGAGAGTTATAGCTGAAAAACAGGTAAGAATTGAGTCAAAATAAATGCGCAAGGGAAAAAAAAAGAAATTGTTGGATAGTTGTCAGATCGTAAAGTGTATAGTCTCATTGAGAACAGAAACCGCAAAAAGGGAAACTAGAAGTAATAAACAGGAAAAGGGTTTTGATGATCTCATCTATTTTCAATGTTTTTTGAACAAAATTCATTTTTCGAAAAATGCATTTCGTTCTGAATTTTTTAATTTTTTAAACCTATTTTCAGTTGGAAGAAGCTCTTCTGACGGCTCAACAAGAACGAGATCAACGATTGGCAATGAAAAGAGAATTGGAACAGATGAGAAATGCAGAACATATTAGTAGTCTGAATGATATGCTTTATGGATTAGAAAGGCTTGGAGAGGTGAGTTCTCTTCCTCGATAGATTGTTGAATGTGGAAATGTTTTCAGGACGGAGAACTTCCACCTCCACAACCAGGAGCAAGTGATTTATTCAGTGAATTACAAGGATCAAGTGATGTTAAAGTGAGAGAATTAGAAGCTGCCCATGAAGGATTACAAGAGGAAATGAAGAGTAAAGAGAAATTATTTATTGAATTTGTGACAGCAGTTGGAGATTCTCTCAATATTCATCGACCGACACGTAAGGTTCTTCAAGAAGTTTATAGACTAAAATTTGAATTATTTCAGATGATCTCGATTACATGCATGCCCGTCAACAGAAGGATGTGATCCTTGAGAAGATTCAGAATATGGCAAAAGACACAGATCGTCATGAAAAAGAAGGAGAAGAGAGAAGATCTGGAGTATTGAAAGCTGATTTAAGAACCCTTTTATTGTTTGCCGGAGAGAAGAACGCTCAATTGGCTGCTGCTCAAGACGCAATGATTCAGGTTTCTGATCAACTCTATCAATTCTATCATCAGACGACACAAAATCAAGGAATCCCTGTTGAGAAAGGAGTTCAAGAGGTAATAGACACCCCTCTAATCAAAATCTCTAGACGGAATTTCTACAGATTGTCAAAAAACTTCGTCAACTGGCTCGTGATAATGCAGAAGACGTTCCACGTGTCTCATTGGCAGATGAAGGAGTCGAAAGTGGAACAGAAACAGATGTAAATGCATCCAGATCGATTCCTTTGAATTCCGATCGTCTTGTCATTGCTCCAAGTTTTGCGAAAGAGATCGAAAAGAAATTGTCAAGTGTCAAAACGAGAGACGTTCTTTCGGAAGCCGATTTGAGACAAAGAATTCTCACTGGTTTGTTTTGAATTCAATCTATTCTTATCTCCGAAATGCAATGTTTTCAGAAGGAAATTCGATTTCTGAAACAACGGAATCGTTGAAAAAGATGGTTCAAATTGTGAAAAGAACATCAGAACAAGCATTCAATCAAGCTGTTATGGCAAGCGGTGCTGAAAATGAAATTGAAATGCAAAATATGAAATTGAGAAGTCTTTTATCCACAAAACGAGATCAAATTTCGACACTTCGAACTGTTTTGAAATCAAATAAAATAACAGCCGAAAGTGCATTGAGTTCAATGAGAGAAAAGTTCGAATCTGAGAAGAAAATGCAAATGGATATCAACGAAAAGATGAGAAGAGAATTGAAACAATTGAAAGAAGACGCTGCCACATTTGCTTCTCACAGAGCAATGTTCACGGCAAGAGGAGAAGAACTCAAATCGAAAGTTGAAGAATTGTCAGCTGAATTACGAGCAAATGAAGAAGAGAAGAAGACGTTGAATCAGCTTCTTCGATTGGCAATTCAACAGAAACTATCATTGACTCAACGATTAGAAGATGTTGAAGTGGATAGGGATAGGCAAGCATTCAAGAGGACAAGTACTAAAGCTCCGACGAGAGAAGTCTGTTTTCAGAGTTATATTCACCAGAAACAATCTTCATTTTTCAGCCGTATCAACCTCCAAAAGCAGTTCGTTATCCATCAAATAGTCAGTCATCAGCTCCTTCGGCACCTTCGGGGGGCTCACGGGGAGGGCCACGCAGGGGGGACAATCAGCAGTAAGCTGGTCGTCAGGTGATGACGTGGCAACGATGAGAAGAAGAAGAACACCGACGCCAGAAGATCCAAATGACAATCATAAACCATTGTTGAATGAATCGATTAATTCGAAAAGCCACGTCATCACCACGTGGCCCTACGACCAAAAAATGGAAGAAGATCCCCAATTATTGATTGATTTAATGATGGAAGAGATGAGAGTGGAAGCTGAAATTGAGAGAATGCGATTGAAATTAAAAGAAGAAGAAGAAGAAGGGAATCAATCGATATTCGATGAATGTCAATTCGTCATTGCTCTTTTCTCACTTCCACCCATTCTCATTTATCTGGCTGCCCATGTTTTTCTTTTATCACCGTCGCCATGAATTCATTTTTTCTTTCCTCTTTAATTAGTTCATTTCCGCGTTTTTTTCTACTTATCGTTCATGTTTGTTTTCGGTGTAAATTGACCATTCATAATAATAATAAATTCATTTCTTTATGTTCTAATATGTAATCTGTGATTCCCCCTTTCCCCCTTTTCTTCTTTTCGTTTACGTGTATCCGGACGAGCTCTGAGAACACTTTTATCCCCCTTCTCTTTCTTTTTAAATTATTTAATTATTCCCCATCAAAATGTGTGCTTTGAAGTGCCTTTTCTTCTTCTTTTTCTTTCTTTTTCTCTTGATTCAATGTGAAATTTCAGAGATTCTATTAGATTTTTAACTTCTTTTTTGTATCAATTATTGCTCAATTCTTTCTTTTTGTTGAATTTTTATTGTACACTTTTTTCGTTATTTAATTAAAAATTTTCTCACAAATTGGGTAATTGAATTGAAAGGAATCTAAGAGATTACGGTAGGATTAGGAAAGAACGAAATTTCAGAATTCATATTTTCTTGAAATGGGCAGTTCATTGTAGAAGAAGAATAAATTAATTAGGCAGTGCTTGATCTCGCTTGAAGAATTTGACTGGAAACCAATTGGACATTCGAAGTCTTCAATCCAACTGTCATTTTCATCTTTTCCCGAACCTAAAGTTCCTTTAACTTCATAAATTGTTTCTAATTTTACATACAGAAAAACAAAAAACGATAAGTAACCATGGTTGAAACAAAGTGAGTCCATCACTGACAAACGGAAGAATTCGGGCAAGAGTTCCAGCTATTTTGGTTCCTGCGAGAAGGACTCTTGAGACACTCAAAACCATTCCAAACAGTTGAGCAGTGCATGTAATTGTCATTATAATCAGAAAATTACTTTCGACTTTTGTTTTCTTTTGAAGTTTTACACTTTTCACAAATAGAAGACTCGTTATATTGACAACAACTGAACAGATGGTTGAGATGATCATAAATGGAATGAGATATGTGAAACTGTCTTTGATCGGCTGAAAATAAGTTCTAGTTGATTGATTTCTTGACATTCTCATGAGGATTTCAAGTCAACTTCTGATCTTTTCAGTTCCAGAAACACGTGCATTTTTCCAAGAATTTCGTTCCAGACAGAAAAAAGTTCCATCTGAAACTCCAAGAACTAACAATTCACACAGAATGAAAAAACAGATCGTGAGATTGTTTTGAGTCAATAACAATTCAAAGATTAAAGGACTTGAATGTTTCCGTTTGAGAATCTTTGCTCCAGAAGAATAGATTCATTTCGATCAAATAAAACTATTTACCAGTGTCGAAAGAGCAGTATATCCTTCTGATTCCTCATCATAAACCATATTCGCCTCGTGAGTGAAATAACGAAAAGTGTCCGAAAATGGTAGGAAATAAACGAAAAGAATGAGAATCCAAGTATATTTTCTCCAAATCTAGAAAAAAAATCTAATTCATGATATTTTCATCAAAAGACAAATACCGGTTCCATTGAATTATACTTCAGGAGAACAGATAAACGATTTAAAGAAATGATTACTGTAGTTCCATATTGTACATATGCCATATGCCAAGTCATTGCGACGATAAATTTCAATACGATTCCATTTGTATTTTGGAAGAAAGAAGAGAAAAAACACGTGTCACAAGTGATACTGCTCAATCGAATGAATATAAAACCATTGAAATAAGTGAAAAGATTAAATATTCTATCGAAGATAAACAGATTGAAAAACGAAGAATCAAATGATTTTCGATGACGAATTATGATGAAAAAAGAGAAAAGATACAGGAAAATAGATGGAATTCCATAGATAATTGAGATGAAAACGTATATCGAAGAGTCAGTCATCTTCTGATTTTGTTTCGATTCCAAACTGAATCAAATGGGAAAATGTCTCCTCCAGGAGGAGGTTCTGCCATTTCGAAAATGTCACGGGAAACTGAAACTATTCTAAAGTCTCCATTCCGATGAAGAAAGTCACGTGTCAGTTAGAATGTATTTTCTTGGTAAATAATGAACGCCGGAATTGTAGAAACAGAAACATCTTTATTGAAAATGAAAAGAAATTTGATAATAAATATTGAATGAAAATACCCGATTTTTGTGATTACTGTTGATTTAATTAAACATAGAAAGATCCTAACATCGAATTCCTCTCTACCAGGCAATGAACTTATTGTTCTTCCGATTCTTGTATTCTTCTGGATCCTGATTCTTCATTTCCAGATATGTATGCAGTTTCGGAGGATGTTTATGTGCATTCCGACTCAAATCAATTCGTCCCCATTTCAATGAAGTTTGTACTTTTGGAAGATACATATTCTGATGCATTTGTTGTTGTTCACTGTGATGTTTCCAGAAAACATCTTCTTCGAATTTGGCTGAAATAAATTCATTCAACAATCTCTAAATACATTTTACACTCACGTGGATCATCATCTTGAAGAGAATCAACAATTGTGAATGAAGTGACAATGTTTCTATCAAGAATGTAAGATAACTCAAAGTCATCATCGTCTAATCCAAACGGACGCATCAAATCTTGACCAACCTTAAAACATACCTTTCAGAAATCAGAAGTTGAGAAAAGATTTACCTTGAACCATCCGACGAAAAACAAGAATTGAACTACTGTGAAGAGAGGAAAGAAGGCGTCCAATGAGTAAAAATCGTCGTGATTCAAATCTTGACGACCAAACAAACAGAAGAAGAAATAGGAATATGTGGCAAGGGCGGCAACCTGAAAAAGCTTTCTTTCTCTTTGATATCAAGCAGTTGATACCTGAGTATAAACCAATGGAACACAAACCCAATCATGACAATAAAGTCTTCTGAATGAGATTCTGAATGCTTTCAATTCATTCATCGCCACTGAAACGTAGTTGACAGATCCTCTTCCCGCTGCAATTTCAGCATCAATCAATTGTTGAACCCAATGAAGAGGAGTCAACCAACGAATTCCGGGGGACGGTTCCTACAATCATTCAGATTGCTTTTTCTATTCTTTCTGTTCACAGAAACTCACATTGATATCCTGTAGTTTCTCGTATTCCTTTTCAGTCAACAAACCAGCATCAATTATATTTGTAAGACTGGGAAATCGAAGACGAATTTTAGTAGAAACGTCTCGCCTGGAATCAGATGGTTTATATAGAGAGTGATAATACAAATCACCAAGCCAAAGCAGAAGTCAAGTTGAGATAACGAGCAATTTGATGACGTGCTGGACGAGATTCTTTTGATGGAAGAAGAAGACAAAGAATCGAAAGAAAATCTTCTGGCCATTTGAGACATTCAAACTGACGCCACCATCTAAAGGAACAATTGGAAAGATGAGAAAGGATAAATCTTCTTACCTTGAGACAACATTTGAAACGTAGAATCCAAGCAAAAAAGTCAACGGAATCATTTTTGTGTATTCGTGGAATTCATTGCACATCACTTTGAATATTTTTCTGTAATGTTAACATGAATTAATATTGATAAATCAATTCAGAAATACCTGTATCCTTTTGATTCATTTGGATCTGCCCAATCGAAGAAATGAGGAGCTGAGAATCGAATTGCATAAAACAAGAAAAGAAAAAAGAAAAGTTCCCTCCAAACTGATCTCCAAATTGACCCTGAATTATCTTAATTTCCAGAAAATTCCCAAAGATGGCCTACCTTTCCATCGAAGAAGTAACCGGAAAAAGTTTCCAGAATAGGAAATTGTCATTTCTGAAAATTCAGGCTATTTAAAAAACTGAAAAAATATAAAAATAAATCAAAATCGACTTTTGAACTATTGAGAAAAAGCTGAATAAGACCTAGAATGTAAGAAATAGAGTGATGACTGATTGACCAATCTAACCACCTAACCCGCTTTATGTTTTCCCAAAAGATTAGTCTCTATTGACGGAAAGAACACTTTAAGGCATACTTCAAACCGATTTCTTACGGAAACTTTGAAGTTGTGTCTTCTGAATACTTGTCATGATCTATGCCCTGAACAAGACATTCTTTCGACTAACGGTTTTCATTTGATAACTATTTTCTGAACTCTTCACTTCTTTAGCACAGGCTCCTTGAAAGGGCTTCAAAAAACCTAAAACCAAAAATTCAAAAGATATAAGAAGGTTCTGAATAGTTCCAAAAACTGCAAACGTGCTCAAATCAAAAAAGAAAAAGAATAGTTACTATGCTACCGATCTCGTTAAAAGTCAAAAAAAGTCAAGTGACCTCCTCGAGTTTCACTGATAAAACACAGAAAATACAGTGTATCCGAGAGAAAAGGATAAAAAGAGAACAAAGTGCGGGCGGTATCAATACAGGAGGAGGTGAGGGTGAGCAAATACTGATTTGACAAGTTTTGTGGGCGGAATTCGAATTTGGAAATCTAGATGTTTCTGTTTTATCATTACGAAATGCTCATTCTAAACTTGGTTTTTCTTATTAAACTTTTGATACTTTTTAATTGAATTGGAGAAAAACAACAGACAAATCAAGAAATTTGAATCTGGAACATCAGAAAAACACTTGAGAACTCTATTCGGAGAATGAGAAATATAGGATCACTCTGCTTTATTTTCAGATGAAAAACTAGGGTTCAAAGTGAGAAAAACCGAAGAATTGTGGAGGAACGTAAGATGGAGGAAGGATAGTTTCACTAAAGTTTCTTCAAGTTTTCAGCAAACAAATTCAAGAAAAGCTACTATCAAAATGTAAATATTTCATCTGAATGTTGACAAAAATGGAAATGTTTGACATAAAATAAATCTGAATTCCATTGGACACGCGTCTCATTCAACAAATAATTATAAAAGAGAACTAACCTAATTGTTGTCAGCTTACTCTTCCCAGTTCTCAGTGGAGAGAGAGAGAGAGAGAGAGAGAGAGCCAGCAGACCGATGACCAAGATGAATTTATCCTCCAAAGAGACCGCTTGAACTGAAATTCGAGAATCCTGCGAACTGCTCTTCCACTGAATAAATCTCTCATTCAATCCAACAAAACAATTGAAAAAAGACGAAAGGAGCATGACGTGGAATTCACGTGGAATTTTCACGTTAAAAATACAAAAAAAACAAAGATTAAGACGAGAAAATAGTGAACTTTATGAGCGAAAATGGTAGTTAAACGCCTTGGAAACCCGTTTTTTTACCCCAAGAGTGCGGAAAGAATTGAGAAAATAAAAACGGAAATGAGATAAAATGAAGGTGATGAAGATGATGTTGCACCACTTTTCATTGAAGTTTTCCCAATTACATTCTCAATCCACGGAATATACTTTGAGACACGTGTATATACACCTGAAAACAAAATAGAAATTTGGAAAGAAAAGAGAAAAAAGAAGGAATTCTGAAATATTCATTTGGAGGATAATTGTTTCATTTTTACACTTTTTCTTTTTTACAAAGAAAGGAAACATTCTCTTGTTATCCGAAAAGTTCGAAAAAATACAGATCAGAGAATAGTTTTTTCGTTGGTCTTTTTGAAAATGGATTCAGATTTCGAATTCAAAAAGTTGAAAATAAGTGTTTGCTCAAAATGGAAATCAACTCAAATACAAATAAGACAGAGTTGGCTTTTTTTTGAATTTCCAATTGCTTTTCAGATTATTTGAATATCGGATAGAACGATGGATTGAAAAGATCATCGGATCAGAAGAATAAAGATAACTGAGAGATAAATATGCAATTGAGAAAGAGATGAAACGTGTCTTTTGATACGTTCTCTTATGAAAACTTCTCTTGTGTTTTCCACTGAATTAACAGATGTTCAACTCCTGGGAATGCAAGAAATTTAGAAAAGAGTGTAAACTATTCAGTTGTGAAAACATTTCAATCGGATAAAAGTTCACCTGGAAATCTTCCTTGATCAATGATTCCATCTAATCCATCTGCTCCATAACTCGTAATTCCAATTTGAATATATTCTCCATTCGTCTTTCGAATTAACAGAGGACCGCCGGAATCTCCCTGAAAATAAATATTGATTTCCAATTTCAAATAAAGAAAAACTAACAGGAGCAGTTCCGTGCATATAAGAACCTGCACATATCTGTTGATGAGTGATTCTAACAGATCTCAAAGATAAGAATCTCCACGTACTGACACATTCTTCATCGGGAATAATAGGAACAGAAGTACTTTGAAGAGATTGACTATTGATTAGTTTTGGTAGACCTGATTCATCTATTTATGGAGATCTTCAATGATACATAGAATACTTACCTTCGTCCAGAGTCAATCCATATCCGATAACAACTCCGTTTTTATATTCTTTCAAAAGTTTAGAATCGTCTTTCACCAAACAAACTGGTTTAATTCCCAAATCAGTGACATCTGAAGAAATCTGAAACAAATTCGTAATGTTTCTTCAGTTTTTGAGAAGAAAACGAACTTTCAATAATGCAATATCGTTGTCGGCAGTTTGATTGTTATAATCTTTGTGAACGAATGCTTTTTTCACTGGAAATGTGTATTCATAGTTGCTATTTGGTTTCCGAACATAAATGAACGACCGTTTCTGGAGTTGTCTGTAAATTTTCTGATTTGAAATGAACTATGGATTATGGAGGAAAATGGATCGAACCAGAACTTGTACTAAAAATAGAATTATCTGTTCAGTTCTCAAAATCAAAAAACAAAAACAGTACTAACAATGCACAATGAGCAGCAGTCAACAGCCAGAAATCATCGATAACAGTTGCTCCACACAGAATTCCCTGACCGTTATCACCATAAGAAACTAGTTTTGCCATCCAGTTTGACCCACTGAAGTATTTTTAAAATGAGATTCGAATGAATTAACATACGTATCGACTGGATTTCCCCCGACAATTCGAAAACTAAAAAGTGGTTTATAAGATGATTCACAGAAATTTAGTCCATTAGAAAATTGGAAAAATAGAGAAAATAATAGAAAATGATAGATGAAATGATGGAATTTAATGAAAAACATAATAAACATAATAATCAATATTTGCAGCAAGTGAATTCTCTGTGAAACACTGATACGACAAGCAAATAGAGACATGTAAATGAACGATAACGGCCAATCGAATGACAGTGATAGATCAGAAAGAAAAAGAATTGGATGAATGTCAAAGGTGTGTTCGTTTCCAATGTGAATGCCAATGTGATTTTTGATTTGTGTTTACTTTCGAGTTTTGAAAGAAAACAGAATCTTAAAGCAGAGGAGTGGTATCTTGGTAAATTCACTTTTTCGAGGTTCACTTATTGTTTGAAGCTTTGTGAATGTGAAAAGTACACTTAGTTCACGCGAAACTAGCAATTACGTAACCTCCCGACTTGACGATTTCGTTTTTTTGGTGAATCACAAAGCTTGCCCTAAATCTATAATGACGAATTTATTTAAAAACATAAAACGTTTCAAAACGAATTCGATCAATTCTGTCGTAACAAACGGTAATTAAACATTGTTTGCTCATCTAATCGAGTGAATTCAGATTACTCCTCATGCGATTTCTCATTCAAATATCGCTTTTCATATGTTTGTGTTCATCTTCAGATTTGTCGTTCAGCGTTCTGAAATCTTCGAGGCCTCAACGACAAACTACAAAAGGTGATATCAGAAAATGAGCCTTGTTCTCTCATAATTCAGCAGTTTCTTCATCGTATCCTTCAATTATAGATCCCTCGTCTCTTCAGCAGATAACTGATGATTTATCAATACTCGCTCGTCTTGTCAATGGAATATCGCTTCATCAAGGCCTCTCTGATGGATCCTCCAAATCAGATGACGTTATAGCTGAACTTTTGAATATCGAATCTTCAGATACGGTACGTGAAACGATAGGAATGACGATAGACACAAATGGAATATCTGCAAAGTTAGACACTTTTATCAATGATGTTGGTAAACTGGGTTCCAATCCGTTAACTGACTCTTCAGAAGTGAAAGAGGAGATTGAGAAGTTGGAATCTATAAAAAGTAATGCTGATGATTTGAAATCAGGTACAGAAACCGTTCTTGGCAAGTCATTCATAGAAACAATCAAGAAAATTGTGGGCGCTTACGAACCATTTATAACGTTGAAGGATTTTGAAGCAATTGTTCAACATTTGAAGTTGATCAACAGCTACGAAAATCTGACCGACAATTCTAAAGTTATTGCGTCCTATATCGATGCCTTCAAAAAAATAAAAGAAAAAGGAGCAAGCTTCAGGCAAGCAATGGAGGATTTTGAGAAATACAAAACTCATAATGTCTTGAAAAAGTTTTGGGAGATAAAGGGAAAGTACACGGTATTAGATCCCATTTCAAAAATTTCAAAAATCGGTCAATGGTATCAAACGAATTGGAAAATGTTATCGTCTCTTTCAACCAAAATGAGCATGCTGAAAAAGGATTCAAATGTTTTGATACCACAGGCAAAACAAAATAAACTCTATTCTGAAATAAGTGAATCTTTGACGACTCTGATCAAATTGACAAACGCACTGTTTTCTTCCAAACAATCAGCAAAAGCTTTGACTGAAGGATTTCCAAACGGTCCATCGGATATTGCTCTGATCAGAAAAGACTTAGAAGGTTCGTGGCTGAAAGAAAATATTGCTGATGGAAAAGATGTGTCAAAACTCTCTTCTATGCTAGAATTGATTGAAAAACTCAGTGAATTATTACTGAAACCACGTGAAGAACTCAACAGTTTCGGAAAAACGAGAAAGAATACTATTGATTCGACAAACGGAACTGCATCTGCTTTGAAAGTTTTAGCAGAAGATGGACGAGTTCTGAGTGATAACAACAACCTTGATGGGTCTGTTCAGACACTCACTGGTGCTATGACAGGTCTCCAAGAAATCAAAGGCTCTCCTGCTTTCAAAAAGTTTGACGAAGTATACGATTATGTTGCATTTATCAGCAATAATGTAAGTAACTTTGAGAATGCTTTTGAAGAAATGGATAGAATTGGTTATAAAGATATTAGTGATGCAATTGAAAAGATAACCTTAATTGCACAAACGATAACTGAAAAAACCGATGTGACCAATATAGAGGTGAATGAAGCAATTGAGCAAATGATGAAAATAGACGGCTTTGGTAACCTTGTTAAACTTGCCGAAATAGCTGGAGAGAAGCTGAAACCACTTCTTTCGAATGAATTCAGAGCGTTAGTGAAGAAAAAACCAGACTGGAATTCCATTCCTAGTGTTCAGAAAAGTTTACAAGGAACTGGTCTCCCCGAAGCACTTGGAAAACTGAAAAATGCCAAGATCAATTTGGAAAGCATTAACAAAATGTTGAGTTATGGAATTAAAGTTCGAGAAGTTCAAAAAAGTGAAATTCAATTGATCAAGACTCTTCTCACTTTCATTCAGAATGTGAAAGCTGGCATGAAAGATGCAAAAGATGTTGCAGGGGCAAAACCCAAAGCACGTAGAAACTCCGATGGAGAACTGAAAGTTTTGGACAACTCAAAGTCTCTATCAATAGATCTTGGCAAAGGAGTCAATCTTCTTCGAAAATTGTTGACAGTTTATACAAAGAAAATGTTATTAACTGTAGCTGCAGATTATCCAAATAATGTACATCGAGTTATACAATCTCTTCCGGCAATGAAAACTGTATGGACGGACCTAAATCTTAAAAAACTAAAAGAATTTCCTGCCGAAGTAGAAAAACTCGATAAATACGCGGAGGAGGTTAAAGATAAGAAAGATCTTCTTCAAGTTGGTTCAATATTTGGAAAAGCAAGTGAAATACAGGGAGTTCCAATAGACAATAAGTTACTGAAAGAGCAAGTTGTACCAACTCTCCAGAAGTCTTCTGATCCAGATGTTAAAAAATCTGCATCCACATTCTCAGATTTGAGTGAACTCGAATTAGACTATTCCAAACATAGTGTAAGATTCAAAGCAGCTTCATTGTCTCTTAATTCACTCCGAGAATATTTTGATGAAATATTTGGAATCGTTCGATCACCTTCTGCCGAGTCACAGCAAATTGTCGAGAAAGAAGTCAAAAACGGAGTGTGAGTTTTTCCGTTCTCTCTCCTTACCTTTCTAAAACTTTCAGATCTGGTGAAACGTTACTCTATGCTGGTCTAGGAACAGCCGTTCTGGTTGTTGTCGTTGCTGCTATTGTCTATTTCTGCTACAAATGCCAACGTGATCGAAGTGAGATTTAGGTTACGCACAGTGTATAAAAGAAACGAATTCCAGAATACTATAGAAGGTTAAATGATCCAGAAACATGGGTTCTACTATCATACACTCGAGAGAATCAACCAGAGAAATTAGGAAGCGGAACATGTAGTCTTGCTTATGATTATATTGTGAGAGATAACTACGGTGCATTTGTAAAATGTCTGAAAAACGGTGGATATGCTGATGCTAAAGGTGGGTCTCACTTGATCCGAAATGATTTTTCAAATTGATTTTTTTTCAGTTCAAAGCCATAAACAAGCGAATTCGTTACTTCATGAAGCTGTTTTGAGAGATAAACCGAGATTTGTGGAAGCATTGATAAAGGCCGGAGCGACACGAGAAACTCTTAATCATGATAGAAAGACACCATTGGAATTGGCAAAAGAACTCAAAAAGAAAAGATGCATCAAGATATTTAAAAAGTATGAGAAGAGAAGATTCAAAGTGATTCTTCCGGAACCCTTCCCTAAACATGATTATCTCATTGACGTTGACCGAGATATTCCTTTGGAAGAGCATTATCATTCGGATTTCTTTAAGAAATTCAGACAATATGTGAGTTGATTGGGGAAAAGAAGCGGAGGGAAATCATTTTTTCAGCAAGCTCTTCAAGACAAAAGACCGTCTCATTACGTTGTGAAAACTGATAAAGATAACGTTCTTCATGTGAAAGAGCATCATCTTTCGATGATTTTCCAGTTGGTTTTCTTCTTTTTTCTCTCTCATTCGTTTGTTTATTTCTTTCAGTCCTTCAATGCTAATGAGTCATCGATGGTTGAAAGCATGTCTTGATAATTCGTCGAAAATATCTGATAATCATGAGTATCGAGTGACTAAAATGATGTTCAGAAAGAAAATATACAATACGGTTTTGGAGATCAAAGATTTCATAAATCGTCAGAATGTTCCTTATTTGCATGGTTGTGGAATGTCATATAAAGATCATGTCAAATATAAAGAATGTAAGTTTTCTCTCTTATTTTACACTTCTGAGTGTGATTAATTACAGGGTCATTGTATCATAAATTAGTTCCACAATTGGGAATTTATGACGGAACTGGTGAATTCCCATACATGAACTACAGACATGGACATTCTTTCCATCGAGACGACGTTGCTAGAAATATCTTCTTGTATCGTCCGGAGGAAGAAGCAGAAGTTCAAATTGCATTCAAAGATGTATGGATTCAAAATCCAGATTTTGCTTTTATGAGTACAGATGACTTCATTCATTTCCTCCTGTCATTCAAGATAAAATCAAAGAAAATTAAAGAAATTGAATATAAAAACAAAAAGAATGGAATGATAAAACCGGGTGGACAAAAGGATAAGGCGAAGAAGAAAAAGAAGATAGAAGAGAGTAATACATCAATGAGTGAACCAGATAGTGGAGCATTAGGAACAACGTCCAGAACTCCGACTTCTAGAACTCCTGACTCGAGAACTCCTAGATCAACAACTCCGAATTCGAGAAGTCCGGGATCATATGTTCAAGATTCAATGACTCAAAATACTCCAACCTCAAGAACTCCTGGAATGACTTCGAGACGTTGATCAATTACTTTTATGAACTTAGAATTCTGATTGGAAAAATATTTAATGAAGTGATTTTATTATGTTCTTTACTTGTTTCAAAACTGTTAAAAAAAACAGAGGAGGTCTATTTGCATCTGAAAGTATTTACTAAACTGATGGCACTTTTCTACGAAAAGAACTTCGCAAAATGGAAACTCTCTTCCTACTTTTGAACATTTCCTATTGAAAAAATTCAGATTTGTATAAAATATTGGTGAAGAACGTTCAAAAAATGTTGAACGATTCGAGGAAGTGATCGTATTTGATCAGAAAGTTTTTCCTAAATTAATAGTAAAGAAAAGCTCAGAGAATCATTCTTTTATTCGAAAATAAAAATACTGAATCATGCAGATGGTTGAGGATCTTCAGCCGACGGATTTGCCGTAGGAGTTTTCGATGGAGTTGGAGTTGTTGAATTGCTTCCCGCATTTGGATTTTCCAATGAACCACCAGTCTCACCAACAGTTCCAGTTGTTCCAGTCGTTCCAGTTGTTGTTTCCTTACTTGTTTCCTTACTTTTCTCCTTACTTTTTTCTTTACTCTTTCCACCATTTCCTTCACTTTTCAGCTTCTTGTGAACAATTTTCTGTGAGAGTAAAAGTTCAATGAATTCGTCTTTTTCCAAGAAAGTATACGATTTGTCTGTCTTCAGAATTGGATACATTGCTGTCAATTTTTCCTGAAAATCGAAATAATGATTTCCTCGTCTCTTTCATATGTACAAACCGCATTACTCTGCGAATAAACCACAAAAACGTGTCCCAAATCCTCTCTGTAATATGGACATTGTCCACCCATCATTCCTTGCATTACGGGGAATTCATTCACATTTTGGGATCCCAAATCAGTTGCAATCTTCTTCAGAACAGTCCAATCGATGGTATGAAGATCGGCTTGATCGAAATGAATTGTCGTGTTTGCCAAATATGGAATGTTCTGGAAGAAATGGAAAGAAATGAATTCGGATTGAGATATTTTACCATTTTACTGTTTGCCAATTGGATATCATCAATCTTCTTGAACGACTTGTTATTGAATTTAATCTTTTTGACTCGGAATTTGAAATCATCACGGAAATTTGATTTCTTTTCGAGAGATGCCTTCATCCAATCAGACGACATCAACATTTTATGACTGAAATTCAATGATATCATAAGAAACGATCGGATACAGGGGAATCTTGACAAACCTGCAAGCAACACCCAAATAAACGAGAGACGAATCATTATTATCCATTTCAAAAGTACACTCTTTCACTGTTTTCACAATCACATGTGTCGCTTTGTCGATGTTTTTCACAATCTGAAAACTCGATATATTCTGATGAATTTGAATAGTTGAATGGGTACATTTGATTTGAATTGATTAACAAATTCTTTCTTTCCTTTCACGTCTTCGTCAATGAATACTTTGTATTTATCAACTGACAACACTTTCGGCAGAGCTGAAAATTGATTCATTCTACATCTTATCTGCCACATCAAAACTCACTTTTCTTGAAATTTTTCTTCTTAAAACTCTTGATCAAATCTTGCATTTTCTTGTTGTTTGCCCTATCCAACGGCGTCTCGTAATTGGAATCCAACGCATTCAGATCAGCTCCACTCTTGATAAGGAATTCCACAATTTCCGATGAATTACTGGATACAGCAGTATGAAGTGGAGTCTCGCATACCTTTCCGATACCTGAAATCAAAGTTTCTCCTAGAGATCAATTTCATTAGAATACTTACAATGAACATCAACATATGCTCCATTCTTTACGAGTTCCTTCACTTTATCCATCTTCTTTTTGAAAACAGCCGTATGAAGAGGAGTGTATTGACAACCTGAATACTCGTTTTGATCTTTCTTTCGAACAATTCTCCAGAATAATCGAAAACTAACCTGTTTCTGCAGAGTCCGGTGAATCTTGAAGAACTCCTTCGGTGAGGAATCTCAAATGTCTCCATGTTTCCTTATCATTCAGCTTCTTGTTTCCTATAATTCACTTTACCATTTAATCTCAACTGGGAAGAAAACCAACGTTTTCTCTTCTTCAAACAACAACAAATGACAATGCAACAAATAACGGCAATGATCGCCAAACCAGCAGCAGCCATCATTGGAATCAAAGGTAAAGCTCTGGAAAATGAAACCATGATCATTTTAATTGCTTATCGTAATCAAATACTTAGTATTTAAAAAACATCTAAAAGAAATACTCACTGTTCTTCATTTCCTCCTTTTGCTCCGCCCACTTGTGCTGCTGCAGCTGTTCCATTCACTGCCGCTTTTTTCGGTGATCTATCGATTCCAAAGAAATCATCAAAGAATTTTCGAAGTGGATCAAGAGTCAGTGATGCAGTTTTCAGAGAACTATGATGAGCAACAAAGTTCATATCCAGGTCAACCAATTTCTTGAAAATTGGAGCAGCATCTCGAACTTCCTGATCTTTGGAAGAAGCCAGATTATTCGGAATCAATTCTTTGAAATATTTTGTATTCAGTATCAATCCATTGACAATTGTAGCATTATTCAAAACGGCGAATTCAGATTGAAGATCTTTTATTCCGGATTCGGAAGCAATCTTCTCCAATTCCTCAATTTCTTCCATCGTCTTTTTCATTTTTTCACGAATCTGTGGTGTCCAAACAGATATCATTGGAGGAATTCTGATAGAAGTGATTGCATTATGAACCTTATCGTCAAAGTTAGTAGAAGCAAGAATCGGTTCCTTTCGATCTACGACCTGAAATACCTCAATTCGTTTTCGAATAATTCTAAATCAGAACGATCACCTCAATAATATTTGTTAACACCGAAACTCCTTTTTCTAAATCTTCAACTGATTTCTTCGAATTATCCAATTTCAGAAGTTGTTTCTCTCCTGATTCAGTTGCATCTCGTTTCTTTTTTCTCGATGAATCTTCCAATTTATTCAAACTAGTTTTAATTCTTTCCACATTCTTTAGAATATCAGTCGTCTCCAGAATATCGTTTCCATTCATTTCTTCCACTTTTTCAACTAAATTCATCAATTTGAAAGAAAACGACGCATCGAAAACTGTGTTATTTGTATCTTTCTAACAGCTCAGAGCTTGTGTGAAGTTTGTATCCGAAAACACTTCTTGAGTCTCAGAAATTACATTGAAATCGATGATTTCTTCCAACATTTCTTCCAATTTCGATTCACTCAATTCCGTAATAATTTTTCCAGTTTCTTGAATTGCTGAAAAGATTTTTTTGTCTTTTGCGAATTCTCGAATTTCTTCGACGAGTGTCCAAACTTCCGTTTCATTCGATTTCATATTGAATTCGTCTCCGATTATCGATGTCTTCAATTCATCGAGAATTGCAAAATTCTCAATTTCGGTTTCCGCAAGAACTTTTTTCATTGACTCGTGAACTCGAATAATTTCCTTTTGGAAATCCAAAGAGAATTCATAAACTTCTTTGAACTTTGTGAGATTAACTGGTTTTTGAGAATGAGCAATTTGATTTGTTTCCAAACATTCTATTGAATTAGCCAAAGAATCAGATATCACTGAAGATGCATCATTGAATTCATTCATTTTCTCTATTATTTTCTGAGTTTTCAACACAATTCTCTTGAAAGAAAGCATTTTGAACTCTGAAGAATTTGATGAGAATTCTTCAATTTCTTCAACGACAGTTTTCATTTTTCCAACAAAATTCTGCAGAAGAGTCAACGAACTCTTCAATTTATCCATATATTTTTGTTCTCCTTCTGCGAATTTTTCCAAAAACCATTTCTCTGTCAAGTCAGTTTCGAAGATTTTCGTCAAGTGAGCTGGCTTTGAATTCAATTTTACAGTTGATAAATTTTTGACCAAAGGGAATAATTGATCCAATTCTTCAATCAAATTGTTCATCAGTTCATGACTATTGAGAATTTTTGATGATTCCACATTCTCTGATTGATCTTTTAATAATTTCATCCAACTTATTGTCTCTACTCCAACCAATCGACTTCTTGTATAATTTACTGCTAAAACTGTCAATTCTTTCACTGGTTTCAATATTGTATCCATTTCAAAACTTTCTATTTCAAACAATGAAACAAATGTCTTCTCATAGTCTTTTAGTTCTGTGATGTAATTTTTGTATCCTTCTAGTTCTTCTGATAACGTAAGAATCGCATTTTTCAATTTGAAAACATCATCTGGTTTAGTTGGAATTTCAGTCATACTCTCATCCAGAATCAATCGAAGAAAATCGGAAAATCGGACAAGTTTAACATCTTTGCTTATAATTCCATCAATTTTCACTTTCCCGTCCGTTACTTCAGCTGCTTTTGTTCTGAATTCTTCAGTCAAACTGGCTTGAGATGCTGATTCAATGAACTCCGCCTTCTCGAGAAATTCCGAAAGAATACGAAGTCTCTGTCTGACAACATCATGATTATCAAGAAATGATTTTCCGAATGATTCGAGAATACTTGAGAAATCCTCCAAATGTCCAAATGTCACATTTGACGATTCAAGTTCTGAAAATTCAATGCCACGTGGAATTTCATTACAAAATACCTTTTAATTCTTCTAAAATTTTTGGATTTTTGCTGTCGATCATACCCGAAATAACTTGATTTCGGGTGATTTTATTCTCCAAAAGATCATTTTGTATACAGATTCCAGTGGTTAAACGAGAAACAACCGACAAATGATTCGTGATTTGACGCAGATTTGGGGCTTCTGAAAGTGAATTTCTGATAGACTGAATCGATGAATTTCTGCTTCAAACCTTCGAGAGAAACGAGCGAAAGAAATGAGAACACGAAGAGAAAAACTCGCATTTCAGACTTCTCTGAAGAATTGGAAATGGATATGAAATCGAATGAAAACTGACTTCAATGGCTGTGTGATTCTGTCGAAAAACGATGAGATCAAGAATTGAAGAAGTTTCGAAATTGAATAAAAATATTTGAATTTTTGAGAATCCATTTGATTGTTCTTTTTTTATTTCCAAGGGTAATGTCACGTAAAAATACATAAATTATACTCTCTTAATCCATTCAAATTCAAACTTTCAGAAGCACTTGAATTCTGAACGTTTTTACCAATAGCTGCCAGTTGTTGTACTGTAGTTTCCTCCCTCAATGGGAGAATAGACCTCAATAAAGTTTCCCTTTCCATTGAACAGAAGATGACAAGTATTTCAAGAATCTCGAAATTCTGAAGATTCCGTTGATCTCGTCATCAAATGTCTTATTTATCGTGTTTGAACACATGCGTCTCAAAAAAACACCCCTGACACAAAATAGACGAGACGCAGAGATACAAACAATAGAAAAAAGAGATAGAATGGACATTTGGCCTCCCTTTTCCTCTCCTCTCACTCCGGCAGACAATTGCCACCACCTGTGCACTTTTTTCAGTCTTTTCGATTTTTTTCCAGATTCTTCTAACTTATATTTCTGAACATTCTCCTCCGATTTCGTGAACGTGAAGTCTAAAACAACTTCTATTCGAGTTTCCTCTTTTCTCAGGCTTTTATCCGCGGAGCGCAGTTACGTTTTTCGAGCCAATTTTGGAAAATTTGTTTGTTGCGAAATTCTCCCTTCATTTCTCGAAGCTGCTCGGCTGATATTATTCGTAAATAACTTTATAGAAACGGTGAGTCAACTGATCATTTAAAACATATTTTTCCAAATACAACAACTGCATAGTTTATTGGGTATTTCCCTGTCATCTCTGTCTCATTTTTTGTGATTCCCCCGACTTCCACGTGCTTTTGTATCACGTGGGCAGTCAAATGGCAAACGGAAAGTGCAATTTATCAAAAAAACCTCTCTCGATTCTCTTTTCACTTCACCTATATCAATTTCTTCTCCGTTTAGATGTAGTTTAATTATCTTGTCTCTCGTTCCGAAAGAATTTTCTTGCAAGTTTTCTGCTGATCCCTAGAATATACCCTTCATTGTAGCCTACTTACTCATCTCTCGTCTCATTCTTATTTTTCAGGTAAAAAATGGATCCAGATGAGGTCAATCGAGCCCTTGGGCACTACTTGAATGACGCTGATTCGGGTGAATTAGTTGTCGAGGACAGCACAACTGTACAGGTAAATACAATATGAAACTATACAATCGCTAAGAAAGTACACTCCCGAAACATGCTCCTGCATCAAACCATGAACAAAGACACTGGTTATCTATTATATTCATTCGAAAACTTCCCCATTACATCACTTGATGCAACGTTTCAAAACGTGCAAACTTTATCGCCTTTTCGTTGAAAACTGTCGTTTTTTTCTGGCGTGATCGCGAAGTAAATTCAAACCTTTTTCCAGTGATAAAACAAAAATTGCGACACAAAAGATAGAATAAGAGTATGTGTAATGATAAGAGAACATGCGGTTATCACCTATCTGTCCTCGTGATCACTGATAATAGAGAACGACCAGACTAACAATAAACGGAACTTTGAACGGACGAATTAATAGATCAAACAGACCTTTGACCCTTTCAAAAAGAAATATCGTATTAAAAATTCATTCAATTCAAAACAAATTTCAGGTGAAAAATCCAGAGGCGAGAAAGACTGGTGACAAAATCGAAGTGTTTTATTCTCGCAAAACGACAGTTGTTTCTCCCACAAATTCAGATGATGAAGACGCAGATTTCGCCTCAGATTCAGAACTTTTGCCACAGCAAGAAGGACATCGTTCACGTGCAACTTCCTTTGCAGGAAGAGTTCGTGCTGGAAGTGATGATGAGACGATGCCACGTCATACGGTTCTCAGGTAATCTGGCAAATCAGAAGTTGTCAGTCCTGTTTCCGTTCATTTACAGATATCGTCGTAGAAAGGGTGGACAATGGCGGGAAGTGAATCTACAAGGAACACCCGACAAACGGAAAGATGATGAAGATGAATTGGAAGTAGATGTTAAAGAAGACAGATCTGAGCAAACTGGAATTGTAACAAAGGTAATAATCGGAAAATCTTAATTTAAATAACAATTGATTCGACTTTAGACATATGAAGCCCGTTGGAAAGTATTGAAGTACGAGAATTTACCAGAATGGCTTCAGGACAACGAATTTTTAAGGTAAAGGGCGTCTAGTCTTTGAAAATACAATTAATCTTGTTTCCAGACACGGTCATCGTCCTCCACTTCCATCTTTCTCTGAATGTTTCAAAAGTATTTGGTCTCTTCATACAGAAACTGGTAATATTTGGACTCATTTGATTGGTTGTGTCGCCTTCTTCTTCCTCGCTCTTTGGTTCTTAACGAGACCAGACAATCACATTCAATTCCAAGAAAAAGTAAGATTCGGGAATGTCATTCTAATATCTTCATTCGAATTCAGGTCGTCTTCTCTTTCTTCTTTGCTGGAGCTGTTCTTTGTCTCGGACTCTCTTTCGCTTTTCATACTTTATCTTGTCATTCAGTTAACGTCGTTAAAATCTTCTGTAAATTAGATTATATGGGAATATCTCTCCTTATCATTGGATCATTCATTCCCTGGATTTATTATGGATTTTATTGTCGACGAGAACCCAAAATCACATATATTGCAATGGTTTGCGTATTGGGAATCGGAGCGATAGTTGTCTCTTTGTGGGATAAGTTCAGTGAATCGAAGTATCGACCAGTGAGAGCTGCCGTCTTTGTCGGAATGGGATGTAGTGGTATGTCGTTTTTCATTTGAATACCTATTTATATTGAACTTTCAGGAGTTATTCCAACTATTCACTATATAATAACTGATGGAGTTCACTCTCTTTTCGCTGATAATTCATTCCATTGGCTTCTTCTGATGGCATTCCTCTATTTACTTGGAGCAGGTCTCTACGCAACACGAACGCCCGAAAGATTCTTCCCAGGAAAATGTGATATTTGGGTCAGTTCTTAGTTCAAAAAACCATTTAAAAGGAATTTCTATTTCAGTTCCAATCGCATCAACTCTTCCATACATGTGTCGTTATTGCTGCTTTTGTTCACTACTATGGCATCTCAGAAATGGCATTTGCTCGTCTCAATGAGCAATGTCCTGTCAGATAGATTGATTTGATAGATACTTTTTCTTTCTTTCGATCCGACTAGCTTTTCTTATTCGTTAACTCACACATCACAACTGTCTATATCGTGTCTATTCCATTTGGCGCTTTAGTAGAAGTAGGGGTTTCCACTCTTACAGCTCCTAGTCTGTACAAAACCTCAAATGACAATTAGTTCCTCTTTGGAGGAATTTTCCAGTGATTTCTACTTTCTTTGATTAAAAAATCCAGTATTCTTTTTAATTTCCCGTTGCTTCTTTTGCTCTGCCCATCACTTCCATCTGCTCCCGTTCAGCTCGCCTCAAGAAAAACCAAATGCATTTTTCGAACAGTTTTCCTACCTTTCATAGGAAAATAATAAATATATTCAACTTATGACAATTATATTTATCTATTCTACAGCGAAGATGAAACAAGTATCAGATAATGTTTTTAAATGGGTTCATACTAAAAGTCTCGAGTTCTGTGCTTCAACGTGGCAAACTTCTGCTGTTATTCCGTTATCAGCGAAAAATGCCAACCAGAGTCGTTGTTTTGTGGATAGGCGATCACCAGGTCCTTTCACTTCGATAACCTAAATAACAAGAATTAACAAGAGCAAAGAACATTTTTACTAACCGCAACGCTCTTAGTTTCACGATTCCAGAGAGTCAAATCGGGGAAACCAGATCGAGAATTTCGATAATTTTCAGCAAGACGGCGACAAATGGATATCAACGAAGAACGTGGAATGCATTGAAATAGACCCTGAATTCTTATTTAATAATTGAAAACAGTTATGAACAGAAGAACAAACCACACAATCATCTGCTCCTGACGGGAAATGTTTCCAGGAACATTCTCGATTCGTTTCATTTTTCTTTAATTCCCATATTTTTCGTATATTGTCTTCTATAAGTTCTTCTTCGGCGTCAATCAACCATTCGAATCTTTCTTCAAATTTCTCTTTTCGTTTTGAATACAGCGTGTTACTGAGATCAGATGGACAATCTTGAACTTCACTGTGCCATGTGGATGCGACGCTTTTGTCCATTGAAAAGATGACGTCATAGAAGAGAAGTCCGAATAAAGTGTGCCACGTGGCACCTTCATCATGAACACCTAGAAGAAAACAAGTTTTGAATTACAGTCCGAATCCAAATTGGAGTTCACCTATCGTGTATCCTTCATTCTCCAAAAACCATCTTCGAGCAACTTCTTCTACAGAACACTCAACGTCTTCTTCTTTCCCATCATCACGAATCACAAATCGATTAACTCTTCCGTCTCCTAAATTCTTCGATATCGTTTTTCCGACAATTGTTCTTTTTTGTGGAGTTCCGATATTCAGCGGAGGTTTGAAATCAGTTGGCATTTCTTTTAATTTCAATGCTCGATATTGAATTGATAAAAGTTCCTTCTCAAGAACAGAAGTGTCTTGAATCGCCAGTTGAATCATTTTAGCACAATCCTTTTTCTCCTAAGATATATAATTTTAACATATATAAACTACTTTGTTTATCAACCTTCATGTGTGAATCCAGATTCAACAACATTCGATCCCACCAGATTCCACGCGAATCACAGCAATACGCTTGAACGTCTTCTGAAAACATGAAAACTTATAATGTAATGAATTCTTGTTTTCCAAACGTACTATTCAAAATCAACAGATCTTTCTGCCATTCAACTGCCATTCCCCATTTCTTTTGCCGCTCTAAAAGTGTCGTCGCATGTCCACAACATCTCGTATGAACCCAAATGGAAGTGAACTTTCGTTCGTGAATCTCTAAACTCTCGTAGTATCGTTTATGAGCATCCGGCATTTGATCGATGAATTCTTTGGCATCAATAGCCAAATCAAGTGCCACATCAAAATTCCCACTGGTCATTTGAAGAACAATTGTAGTTTCGATTGATTTTGCAGTAACGTACCTAAACGGAAACCTAATTTAAAAGCGAAGAAGAACAAGAAACTTACTCCATCAACATCTGTCTATCCTTATAAAAACTGGAAATGTTTCGACAGGGATTCAATGCGGGGAATGAAACTTCTCCTTTCTCTATTGAATTCATCATGTACAGTAAGTCTTGGTAGACATTTGTAGCAGCTGGGTTGTCTATCGAGTTTGCAGAATTAGTTGTCACGGGGCAATAAATTGTGAAAAGACACTGAAACTGAAGAATTAACAAGTGTTGGAAAGGTCTACATACCCTAAAAAGATCAACAAATTCACTCTGAATTTTGAGACAAGTTCCTAATTCCTTTTTTATGCTCTTGATCACAGCTGTCTCTACATTTCCAGTTCCTCCGAATATTGATTGTTGTGATTGAGCGAACTTTCGAAGCGAGTGAACGAGCTCTTGACGGTTCTGAAATATGAATGAAAGAAAAACAAATTGATTTTTTTTTCACCTTAATTCCGTCAATTTTGAAGTTTTTCGCTACGTTTTTGAGAACGGAAACGTCTGAAATTTGAAGTGCTTCATCAAGAGTTTTCAAGCACGAATCTGAAAAGGAAACGATGAATTAATTTTCTAATTTCATTTTGCTAACCATCATTCACAAACTTCCATTTTGTAAGCTCTACCGCTGCTTCCTTAATATTCGGAATCTCCGGATATCTACAAACAGCAAATGATTCGTTTTTGTTACATTTGATCTTACTTTTGTTCGAGTTTTTCTAATTGATACCATCCTGACTTTCGAATGAACAATCTTACAAGAAGGCATTTTGCTGATTCCGTCAGAAGTTCCACAAATCTATAGAATGTAATGACGTCACTCGGTAACCAGAAGTCATCCGAATAGAATGTTCCATCAAATTTCTTCGTAGTAATGACTCGTTTTAGAATTTTCACGGTGTATTTCATGTAATATGGCCATCTGTGATCCGAATTTTCTATCCGCGTTTCGAAACTCTGGAATTGAGTATTTCTAAGAGACAGATAGATGATAGCTTACTGTGATGGATTGAATAACTTCTGCAATTGTAGCTGTTTCTTTCTTCACAATTGTTTCCTTCCGAGTATTTTGACTGTTCTGAGAATTGAGTTGTATTCGTGTCGATCTTCGACGTGTATTCTCAAAAACTGGTGATTTCTTAATCACTTTCTCTACGCTTTCATTTGTTTTCTCTGAAGATTGGGATGAAGCTTCTAAGTTTTCGTTGATTCCCGACGGACCAGGTAAATCGAAATCACCATAGTTTGTTGGTGCTGAGCTGCTAAAACTGTGAAAGATTGGATTAGAAAAATTATAAAACATTAGAAGCTAACTTTTCTGTCACTTCCTCCTCTCGTTCTTCTGTCCGTCTCTTTTTCTGCGGAGTTTCTGTTAAACTTTGATCTTCGAGAACTATTGCAGGTCCAGCACGTAACAGAACTGCTTCTTGTCGTGTGTAACTGGCCAAAATCTGTTTTGAAATTAGCTTTATTTATTTCAGATTGATATTTGAAAACCTCACTTCAATGTCATCATCGTCTTCTGCAACTTTGCAGGTATCCATATGTGTTTTGTAACTGGCCAAAGAAAACTTTGCATTACAAAGAGGGCAAACCTGGAAACGGGTTCCGTGAAACAATCTCTTGTGGTTTCACAACTTACTTTTCCTCGACTTTGCTTCTCAAATGCTGCCAATATCGATCTATTATAGCTAACTGGTTCTACTGGACCATTGAATTTCTCTTTTTTAGCTTTTTTCATTTTGAAAAACTTGTTCTAAAAGATTTAATAAGGATTTATCACATAGAAACACTTTTTGAAGACGCGCGGTTTCTCTGCGTCTGCCTTCTTTTCTCCATGACCGTGGAGCGCGGAAGCCATTACAGAAGCGTCTGTACTACGTAGCATACATTACAGTACCCTAGGATATCCTTTAGAATGGGAACTTTGAAAAACAAGAAAAAGACAGTGACATCATAAAGATTGTTCATAAATTACTGATTAAATGTATGATTGCGTCAACTGTATTTTGATAGAATTAGGTTGTAAACAAGAAATTACAATTGATTTGTGGTTCTTGTTGTCATGTTTCATTTTATGTACAATTCATTTATTCAATCAAAATGTTAATCTTTCAAATCAGAGACCAACCAAAATAATATACACGAAACAAACGTCTTTATGACAAAAAAGGGAATCGGAACAAGTTATGGAATGTAGGGACAAAGAGACAGGGAACACCGGCAGAAACCGGTACATCTATTCAAAATTATTGGGGAAACGGGAGAAGGAACCATTCAACGGAATTCGATGATTTCAGAGATAATGACCCATTTTGGGGAGAGAAAACGGAAGAGTTATTCATCAATAATGTCTTCATCGATGTATGGCCAAGTGATGGCTTCTGTGAATGAGACACTGCGAGATGAATCCGGTGTGCTGGAAAGTAATGTATATTAGTCTCTGGAGAAATGGGACAGAAGGGTACTGTTGACTTGTTTAAAATGTATATCATAAGTCGAACTATCCCTGACACGTTTTCCTCTCAAACATACTTCAATTCAGGCGTCCCGAAAGTTCCCCGTGAACTTCCATTCAGTCTTATTTTCGAGACACTATTCCTCGGTGATTTGAGAAGTCTTCGGACGGAAACGGCAATGTGATGGCCAATGTTTCTGCAAAAATTGATTTCAATCTCCACGTTTATGGACCCATTTTGTTGCCGGTTTCTCTGAATCTCTCCTTCCCAAGTACTATTCGTATCCCGTTGTTCTCGAAATTTCAAACGGAAGGGCATGAAGGTCCGTCTCTCTCTCTCTCTCTCTCTCTCTCTCTCTCTCTCTCTCTCTTTCTGAGAGAGAGAAAGGACTTGTAGAGCCAATTGAATGAGTGCTCAAAGTTCTTCTCTCGTTTCTCTCTATTTTATATACTATTTCGTGAACAAAATTGTGTCAATTGCAAATGTTGTTTTTAGGAAAAAAGACAAGAGGAAAAGAAGTATTTGGAAATGACACTTTCGATTGAAATTGAGAATTCAGATGACATAATCTATGTGAATTAGAAACAAGAAGAAGCACGAGAAGTTCTTATTATAAACTTTCAAAAGTTCTTTGCAGACTAAAAACAAAATGAATTACAAACGTCTTGAGATGTTCCAAGTCGTTTTCAGAAGATTCTTATAGAAAGATAAGGAGAATCCGAAATAAAAATGAAATCCATTATCATCAAAAACTCATCAATTTCCCTCGTATTCTCACATCATTTTCCTTCTCCAACAGCCTTTTTGTTCCGTTTCCATCCCACGAAAACTTCTCAGTTTTCACAATTTTTTGGTCCACTCTTAGCTTTTCAGAAGGGTGTGCGTCTCCTCAAATTTCAATCTTTCATATGGAAGAAGTCCCTTTTTTCTTTCTCTCTGAAGTCAAGCAATTTTTCAATTTCACCAATTCTCGGTTCGGTTTACTGAAGGAAAGAAAAGACACGAGTGATGAGAAAGACAAGAAAATGGAATAGAAATCCCTGAGTTTCATCTACATAATTTTCATTTCTCCTTGTTTTTCATCTGCCTGATACATATCCTTTTCCACAGAAATTCGTGTTCTTTCCACAATTTAATTATACAGAAAACGAAAAGGGAAAGTAGTTGTTTTTGAGGATTAATGTATTCCTTCTCTCACGAAATCCAGGAAATGATTCCTTTGAGTAATGGAATATGTGGCATTTCTGAATATTAATTACAACACTTTGCTTTCGAATCTGAATTTAGGAAGAGGAAAATATTGTTACAGAGATTCACAAAAATCCAATTTCTCTTGAAAGTCGAAAAAGTTCCCCTTCAATTTCAAGCACTCAAAACAGAAAAATCTGCGAAAAAGTTCCGGAAGAGACGATTTTTGATTTAATTACAGCTTCCTTCCTCTATTCGTTCCCCTTGTTTTTCAATTTTTTCAGGAAAGAAAATCATGATTCACTCGTCAATTTAGTGTGAAAAAAGAAGAAGACTCGGAGGGTTTCTTCTCTTTTTCTTTCCGTTGGCTTCGTTTTTCGCCAAAAATTACGCTTATTTGGACAGCTCTTATCCGAGGAAAAAGAGAAGCGAGAAGAAGAAAAAACATAGAAATCCGAAATTAGAACAAGGAGTTTTGAAACAAGAAAAGAAGGAAAAGAAAAAAGAAAAGAAGAGAAAAGAAGACAGATGACATCAACCTGGACATCATTTTGAATGATGGACTACGAATAGACTCACAAATGTACTAGTTATAGAGTCTATTTTTTGATTCTTTTATCTGAGATCTTCATAAGATCGGCATCTGATGATCAGTTTACCAATTTGGTATATCACGAACAGAATAAATATAAGAAGATTTATCCACAGAGCCTCCATCAAAATCTAGACCCCAATTTCCTTTTTTTAAATAGAAAGTTCCCTTATCTTTGCTTCTTCTCCTCCTCATCAGATAGAAATCGGAAATTCGTAGTTAACTGTGTTCTGCAGAGAAAAGAAAGAAAATTGTTCATTTCCTAGTGCAATTATCCTTATTCTTCTTCTTCTTCTCCTCTTTCTTCAATCGAAAGTCCATAGGTCCTCCCACTGCACCTGTCTCTTTCTTTTTTGTTTGATTGTTCACGTCGTCGTCAAGAAGGAAAAAAGGCACATAAAAGAGCACTTAGATGCAGATGAAGAGTCCAATATTTCCAAGGATACTTTTATAAAATTTTCCAAAATTTCCTTCCAAAATGCACATAATAAAGGCAATTTACGGGGGAAAGGGGTCGTTTCGAAAAGAGAAAGAGAGAGAGAGAGAGAGAGAGAAAGAGAGAGAGAGAGAGAGAGAGAGAGAGAGAAAGAGAGAGAGAGAGAGAGAGAGAGAGAGAGAGAAGGACCAAATTTCGAATTGTGTCAACGGAAGTAAATTTTATTAAATCGTTTTCCTAAAAGCAGAGAAATAAGCATTTGTCACATGGACAGCTGGGCGTCTAGGACACAAAAACTTCCAGAAAGAGAGAGAGAACAATAATGCACTTATCGGTGACTAGAAAATATGATTTTGAGAAGGAATGGATATTGAGATATAAATTCCATTTCAGCTGATTACATTCACATAATAGAGAAATCGAAGGTTTTGTGATTCGATAACAGAAGATAATTAAATGAATGAGAGTATTCTAAATTGAATGACTTTGAATCTAATTCCCTTTTCAGTCCTCTAGACTCACAGATATTTTAACCTGAATTCGAAATTCATTGAAATTCAATAAAGCCTCTGGCGAGTAGTTACTGTATGACTATTTTCAATCACAATGATCTAGAGTGAACAGTTATTCTTTAAACTCATTCTTTAATGACAGTCTTTCCTATGCAGTCACCGAACCTTTCTTCCTTTTCCCTATTCCCTACTGATGATCTCTTTCATAAACTTCTTCCCACACTCAAAATTTCGGGAAAAAAAGGCGTTGAAAACGTACCTGAGAGTTCCCATAATAGAAGCAGTAGTATTTCCTTTTTGTCTTTTATTCACCGGAGCGTGATGACGTGGAAAATGACTTGTTTCTTCAAAAGCTCGTAGAGCAGGAAAGAGCACAGCTGGTTGTGTAGGACCTCCAAAATGAGCACTTGACGAAACGAGGGGACACGAAAAAAAGGGATGTAGAAGAAGAGGGAGAAGCTATGGAGACAGAGAGACACAAGACTGAACAGAAGCTCCGCCCACTTTTGGAGTTGCACCACCCCACGACCTATTAAAGGAATAAAGGGAAGGAAGAGAAAAAAGAGAAAAGTTTTTGTGAGTGTAGTGGAATGTTGAAACATTTTCCATTCGAATTATTTATGTGAAAAGAGAGAAAAGAACTAAGCAAGTAGTAGTAAAAAGAGAATGGGACGAGAATGTTTTTATTCAGTTTTTCTTTTTTTTTCAGAATGAAAAGGGGGAAGGATATACAGAAAGAATCTCTATTTGTTCTCTATTGTTAATCAAAAAATGAAGAGAATGTTTGAGAAGAAATGATGAAAATAAAGAATGAAGGAAGTAGAAGCAAACTGAATGGAACGTTTCGATCTTTCAGGGATTACTGTAGATTTCAAAGAATTCAATTATTTGGAAATCAATGGAATGCAATAAACGAAAACGCGATACCGTAATATCATTCCGTCTTCGCTGAAAATCGAGAATAGTTTTCAATTCGAATCTCGTTCTCCGAATGAATCCAGAAGGGATCAGAGAAGTTACTGACACAACGATTAAACTACAGATTTCGATTTGATTAACTGTTCAAGTTTTAAAGTTTATACTAAATGATCCAGTATATGCATGTCATTTTTATACAAATATCTCAATCTTTATTTTCGATTCTGAAGATCCTACGGTATGAATCATCCATTTACTGCATGGAGGAACCAAAAGCATGTACTTCAATGCTGTCTGGAAAATTTGGAAAGAACTTCCGAAAAGAAACACAAAAGGTCATATTTCAGGTCAAAAAGAGCTCGAGACTCATGACTCGCCAACTCGAAAATTACTCGGATCAATGATTTTTGAAGACCGAAATTCCGAAACCTTTCCTTCTTTATTTTCCCATTCTTGACGTCTACTTCATTTTGGAATCCACATGACCTCTTTTTCTTCATCACTTCTCGTCCACAAAAGAACGAAACCCAGGAAAATCGAAAAAAAACTCGAAAAGTCAATTCAATATTCATGGAAATACTAAAATTGAGAGTGAATACGACGAATAAAAAGAGGAAACGAACGAGCTTTCACGCGGAATTAATCAGAAAAAATGAAGAGATGTAGAGTGAAAAGAAGCGGTGCTCGATGTGAAAAATAGAAGAAAAATGAACGGAAAGGAGCTTCGAATAGTCATAAAATGAATGAAATTAGATAGACAAAGTCCGTTTCTAAATAACATGATGTTGGAGGATGAGAAAGAAAGATGATGAAATATTGGAAAAACAAAATTATTTTATAGGTTTTTGGTGAAATTATTCAGTAATATTTCAGTTTTGACGTCAATTTCAATATTTTTTGAATTTATGGTTTCCCTTGAAAAAAGTGAATTATATAATTTGTTTGGGATACTGAAGAAATCTGAATGAAGAAATGGAAACTTTAAATTTTGATAAAGTTATCTCTGTTTTCTACAGTAAAAATCCGAGTCTAGTAGAAACTTTGGAAGAAATTAAAGCTAAAAATGAAATGATTCTGATATCAGCATTTGGAGAAACACAAAATATTTCATTCAATTTATCATTTGAGGACATCGATTACTGTATCTGTTACGAGATAATATTTAATAGTAGGTCTCCTTGCGAAGTTTGTCGAATTAGAAAGGATTTGTTGAAATTGTTCCAACTTGTTTCCTACTATACGATCGAATTGCAAGAGTTCAGGTGTAACCTCAAACTCAAATCGTTCATCTATTTTTCCACTTTTCAGAATTTTCAAGCATCACGATCATTGTAATTTTGAACAAAAGAACAAAAGAGTGAGAATAAAGTAATTTTCGATCACTTCCGCCTACTCTTTGGTCCGTTTTTTGGGTGTACCAAGACGGAAAATTGGGAAGAGAGAGAGAGAGAGAAAGCTTTTTGTCAAGAACAAAAAAAAATCTCTCTTCTCGAAATAAACACATTTTTGCTCTTTTCCGGTCGTATTTGGTCAGCTGTTATTGAGAAAAAAGGGATAATCGTAGGAAATTGCAATGAAATTAGCAAACGAAAGGAAATTGGGCAGAAGCAGATGAAGACATCGGAACTCTTATATTCGATATATTTCTCTTTAGGAACTCTTCGTTTGAGTTATCAAATTTCAGTTCTCGGGAAAAGAGTCGTAAACTGACATTCGAGACGTCTCATCATATTTGCGGATTAGTTCTGGAGGTTTTAGGATTCAGATATTAATTGCGTCTAATATAGATTTTCGAATAAAAAATTATCCAACGAATGACTGATTTCCAGCAGTTATGAGAATTACAAAGTATGTCGGTTCAAAGTAAATGTATACGATGCATAAGAATTCACTCTTGATCTATCGGTTGTCTGTCGGAATAATGAAATTTTTTTATTTTCTCTCGTAAAACCGATTAAAATATCGTTTTTCATCGTTTTTGCTCCTGTTTTTCTATAAGAATAGATTAATTATGCACTTTATTCACATTTTTATAAGTGCACTTTCATCAGCAATTCATTCACTTGTGTTCCGAAACGCTACTTTCCTGCGAGTATTATAATTTTTCTCTTATTTTTTTTTGTTTTCAGGTTACTCCCCCCGCAAAGAGTCAAGCGGTGTTTCATACAGAAAGATGACGACTGGGATTTGTGTATAAAAAAGTTTAACTGTTTATTTATTATACGTTATTAATTTTCATTTAATAAGAATACAAAAAGTATGTTATTCGTTATTCTATCATCTCCTGCATTCTCTGAAACACCGAAGTCGTTGGAAAAATGCATTTTTTAAAATGAGAAGATATCTGTAATTTTGCGGAGAGAAACTGGCTTTAGTTCTATTTTCTACTAACTCGACAAAATGCTTAGCGTTTCTAGTCTTTTTCTGTTCTTCTCCTTGGAGGAATCGATGTCAACGTGTCGGGTGGCTTTTTAAGACTCCAGAATGATGTCGTCGAGGTAACGCATTTCCTTTTTGAGATCCAAGCCGAGCTTAGTGAGACACACTCGAGCACTCGTCGGTATTGCCAGACGGTGTAATTGGGTAGATTCAATCTTATACAATCCTCAAGAAGTCTAATCACGGGCGTGGACTTCTCGTTTTAATCAGCATATCACATGTGCTCATGAGACATGAAGTTTTCGTTAGGCCACCTTTAAAGTATTTATTTTTCAAACAAAAATCAAAACAAATGAATTACATTTTGAAAGATTTATTTCTGAAAAGAGAAAACCAAATTAAAGCACAACGAATCGAGAAATTGAGCAAAAAAAATAGTTTCCTATTTTTGGAGCAAAATATACTAAACCAGTTTCGACCGTTTTCCTCTGGACTGGATTTTTGTTTGATTTCGGAAAAGAAGGAGAGCACGGTCTCATCAGCAGAGGACTCACCCTTGGTCTTACCAAAAACTATTTTTTAAAAAACTTTGCTGGAGTGTATGAATTGTTCCGTCTGCATGTCTTATAGCAAGTGCATGTTCTTCACTTTGAGCGGAAGCTTTAGCCACTTGCTTGGGTACAAAATGTCATTTTTATATGTTGTTGACATACTCCAGTAGTCAGCGATATTCTCCGAACTGCAGTACATACTCTTCCCTTCGCATCAACAAATTCCAGAGTCACAGATACATCCACTCGTGTTTTTCTAGCGACCTAAACAAGATTAATACGCAATACGTGTCAAAAATGATTAAAATTACTTCAGTACTGTGAATAAATGCTCGTTTTTTCATCACAGGCATTTGACTGGTAGTGACAGAATTGAGAGCTTCGATTGTTGCCTAAAACCCGAAATTATTATGTTGAACGATGCGTTACTTCAATTAATTTACACAGTTTTTGCGGTTCAAAAGTGCATTTTTAATCTAGCTTTTGATTAGTTAATTTTGAATTTTAAAGAAACTTAGGGTCTTTGCAGTACTGTATCATCGTAACTTTGCTCTGCGGACAGCTTCTCTTTAACCAACGTTTCGTAAACTTTTTTATTAGGTTCTTGAGTTTCTTTGTTTTTAGCCTGCGAAATATAGAAGATGTGTTATAATAAATCACGATGAAACACTTACAAAGTCTCCAACCATTTTCTTCATTCTTTCTTGTGCTTTTAGAAAATTCGTCAACTGGAAAATATTATATCTTCGGTTCGCTAAGAGGCGGATTCTTCTTAGTCATAGAAGATAACATATTTGAAAATAGCTTTCGGAACTCCTAAGTGAAGAAGAATTGCTTTGTTGAAATCACAAACTTTGTTGGAGAGTGTATGAATTGTTCCGTCTGCATGTCCTATAGCAAGTGCATGTTCTTCACTTTGAGCGGAAGCTTTAGTCACTTGCTTGGGTACAAAATGTCATTTTATATGTTGTTGACATACTCCAGTAGTCAGCGATATTCTCCGAACTGCAGTACATACTCTTCCCTTCGCATCAACAAATTCCAGAGCACAGGCATTTGACCGGTAGTGACGAAATTGAGCGCTTCGATTGTTGTCTAAAGCTCGAAATTATGCTGAACGATGCATTACTTCAATTAATTTACAGTTTTTCCGGTTCCGTTCGGTCCACTGATCAGTGTGCATGGGGATAAAAATTCAATTTTGTAAAACATGTTAAATAATCTTCATCGCCGACACTTCGGATATCCTTGATGTCAAGCTGAAAGTACTATTTTAGTTTCTGTTAAGCGATTACGTTGTTTTTTTCTTACGCGTAGAAATTGTTTGGCATGAATTAATTCCCGTATTTGATTGATCAAGTACAGAAAACTGAAAAGAAAACTTAAAACAATTGAAAAGAAAACTTACGTGACAGGAAAGTCCGCCGTAAATCGACAACGGGAGAAGGGCCGAAAAACGCGCGGCCATCTGCCTAACGGCCGGCCCGTTTGCCCCGCCCCCTGTGTGCTTTGTACAGTGAGCGGCGGAACCCGGGAGGTGTCGGCTGCATGCATAAGGGTGGGTATATAACCCCGAGCTAAGAAAGGTGATATCGGCGAAAACCAGTCACTCGGAAGGCCCGCGATGATCCTACAGGTTCAGGCAGGCGGGAGGTGAGCTAACGGGGGAGGCATCTCCTGAGTGGCCCATGAGAGACTGCGAGTAACCCCGGTAAGTATCGACCATGGGGCTGTTACCCCGGGATTTTCTGAGCTAAAAACGGGGGGTTTTGATAAAAAAATTTTTTTTTTCAAAAAAAAATCAATAAAAATCGATCGTGGCCACGTGTGGCCAGGCCAGGCCGAGCCAACATTTAAAAAATCGATTTTTTGAAAAAATCGATAATTTTGGATCAAAACCCCCCGTTTTCAGCTCAGAAAATCCCGGGGTAACAGCCCCATGGTCGATACTTACCGGGGTTACTCGCAGTCTCTCATGGGCCACTCCACAGGTAAAGTGCGTTATGCGTATTATACATTAAATATTGTTCGCGCGTACATGGGTTGCGTACAAAAAGTCAAGCGTATATTATGTATAATATACGTGTATCGCGAAATATACCAGCTCGAGGATCCGGGTATAATATGCGTATCGCGAACACTTGTTTACGTGGGTTTCGGGATTCATATATTGTATGTGTTGTTTATTTCTCAAAGACTTGTTTAAGATTATAAGTTTATTAAAGTGAAAAAAGTCATTAACTTATTAAATCCGAGTTGATCCTTGTCGGAGAAGCCAAATTGAAGGTCGGTGAAGAGATGTCGGCGCCTCGTTTTGTCCACCGTCTTCCAACTGATGAGTAGTTCTGACGAATAGAAGTTCTGAAAAATAGCTGTTTAGAACTTCGAAAATTAATATTTTCAACTTACTATTCGGAACTTTTTCCTAGCTCATTCTTCACATGTGCTGGAAAATTCTTTTCCAAAAAAGTTGTTGCTTTCTTCGGTCGATCCATCATAATCGACGAAGTCCGTCGGCCAATGTAAAAAGCTTTGTCTGAGCTGGAGTCCGACTATTTGAAGACGAAACCAAATCTATAAACACGAAAGAATGCATTTCTCGATACGATTATTCATTTGAAGTTAAAAACTTACCGATACCATAACAGCATCCAATGAAACTCCGAAAAAGTCGCTCGAAAGTGTCGATTTTGTGGGAAATGCGAGCGGAGTATGGTGTTCTGTAAAGAAAACAGACGTCTTAGCGAAATCTGAGTATAAATGTTCAGTAAAAATACATTTGAGAGACTTACCATAACTAAAACGAGAGAAAATCATGAGAAAATACTGAAAATGGGAAAAAATGACAAAGTCCGGGAAAAGAATAAACAAGTTTTCGAAATACGTTCACGATACGCGTATATTACGTGTTTTGTATGCGTATCCCGAGAGAAGCCGTCGTCGGCTCGCGATTCATGTGTTGAACCCTACTTCGCTCGCGATTCGTGTATTGTACCTCAAGTCGTTCGCGATTTATGTATTATATACCATTTTTAGGTGTTTCATGTATAATACGCATAACGCACTTTACCTGTGTCAGGAGATGCCTCCCCCGTTAGCTCACCTCCCGCCTGCCTGAACCTGTAGGATCATCGCGGGCCTTCCGAGTGACTGGTTTTCGCCGATATCACCCTTCTTAGCTCGGGGTTATATACCCACCCTTATGCATGCAGCCGACACCTCCCGGGTTCCGCCGCTCACTGTACAAAGCACACAGGGGGCGGGGCAAACGGGCCGGCCGTTAGGGCAGATGGCCGCGCGTTTTTCGGCCCTTCTCCCGTTGTCGATTTACGGCGGACTTTCCTGTCACGTAAGTTTTCTTTTCAATTATTTTTAAGTTTTCTTTTCAGTTTTCTGCACTTGATCAATCAAATACGGGAAATAATTCATGCCAAACAATTTCTACGCGTAAGAAAAAACAACGTAATCGCTTAACAGAAACTAAAATAGTACTTTCAGCTTGACATCAAGGATATCCGAAGTGTCGGCGATGAAGATTATTTAACATGTTTACAAAATTGAATTTTTATCCCCATGCACACTGATCAGTGGACCGAACGGAACCGCAAAACTGTGTAAATTAATTGAAGTAAGCATTGTTCAACGTAATAATTTTGGGTTTTAGGCAACAATCGAAGCTCACAATTTTGTCACTGCCGGTCAAATGCCTGTGATGAAAAAACAAGCATTTATTCACAGTACTGAAGTAATTTTAATCATTTTTGAAACGTATTAACCTTGTTTAGGTCGCTAAAAAACACGAAGTGGATGTATCTCTGCAACTCTGTAATTTGTTGATGCAAAGGGAAGAGTATGTACTGCAGTTCGGAGAATATCGCTGACTACTGGAGTATGTCAACAACATATAAAAATGACATTTTTTTGCAGACGGAACATTCATACACTCCAGCAAATTTTGTGATTTCAACAAAGCAATTCTTCTTCACTTAGAAGTTCCGAAAGCTATTTTTAAATATGTTCTCTTCTGTGAGCAAGAAGAATCCACTTGGCCTCTTAGCGAACCGAAAGAGCTAAAAGGCGGTCTGATAATATTTTCGTTTCATTCACACTTAACGGGAAATTTAATCTCTCTTCTCAGCTTTCATCAACCTATGACTGTTTTTTTAGTCTATATTTGGTAGTTTTCTCGTTAGTTTTTGGTAAGACGAAGGGTGAGTCCTCTGCTGATGAGACCGTGCTCTCCTTCTTTTTTAAAATCAAATGGAAATCCAGTCCAGAGGAAAACGGTCGAAACTGGTTTAGTATATTTTGCTCCAAAAATAGGAAACAATTTTTTTGCTCAATTTCTCGATTCGTTGTGCTTTAATTTGGTTTTCTCTTTTCAGAAATAAATCTTTCAAAATGTAATTCATTTGTTTTGATTTTTGTTTGAAAAATAAATACTTTAAAGGTGGCCTAACGAAAACTTCATGTCTCATGAGCACATGTGATATGCTGATTAAAACGAGAAGTCCACGCCCGTGATTAGACTTCTTGAGGATTGTACAAGATTGAATCTACCCAATTACACCGTCTGGCAAAACCGACGAGTGTGTCTCACAAATATAGCCAACGAGAATAAATACAACTCACATTTTCATTTCACAAGAACTTATAATATACGTGAAGGAACACGATAGTCAATATATGTCAATAACAATACGAAAAAATACAGGTTAATTCAAACAACGGAAAGGATAGTTTTAAACAACGTTCCATCCGTCATCTTCAACGTGTGGAGTTGATAGATCACAACTGCTGATATCTGCGTACTCTTTGTCCGTGAGATTCAAATCCAAAGCCTGAGAAAAACACCATCAATAACTTTCTCTTAATATAAGAGTTGTACCTTGAAGTTTTCCTCGATTCTCTCGGGTGTTGCAGACTTCACAACGACGCTGTTGTTTCCTTTCATGATCCATGCCAAAATGACTGTGGGAACTGTTGTTTTATGAGCCTCGGCAATGGATTTCAATGTGGTGTCACTCAAAAGAATCTGACTTCCGCGTCCTAACGGCGAGAAGGCCTGATATAATAATAATTTCTTCATTAATCTATGACGAGTTTCTAGACACAAACCTGAAAGTGGATGCCATTCGACTGACAATATTGACGAAGTTCTCCACGTTGGAAGTGTGGATGATACTCGACCTGATTGACATGTGGCACGGCAGGAATACTGTATTCTTTCATTTCTTCAAGATGTCTTGGCTCGTAGTTTGAGACGCCAATTGCTCTAGCATTCTTGTATTCTGAAAAGTGAAGTATATGAAATTCACTGATTTAGAAAACAGGTTATGGATATTTACTGAGCATTTGTTCCAGGGCAAGCCATGCCGCTTTCCGGTATGTTTTGTTCAATACATCATCGTCCTTCGTGTTGAGTGGACGAGGGTAGTGGACAAGGACTAAGTCTAAGTATCTGAATGATTTATGAAAAATTGAACGAAAAATGGTTTAATTACTGTCTTTTGAGCAGGTTAATTGAAGTCATGATCTCCGAATAGACGTCTTGTTGACTAGCTTCAGCATTACTGGGGAAGACTTTAGTGATGATGAAGATCTCATCGTGGCGGAGGTTGTGGCGTGGAAGGAGAACCTGAAAACAATTATTTTTATTTTTGCTGACGAGAGCACTTATAAAAAATTAATTTTTTTAGTGAAAACTATTCAAAAGATCAATTCTTACCGAGAGAGCGTCTCCCAGATCTTGCTCGTTTTCGTAGTACCTAGCAGTATCAAAACCTCTATATCCGATTGATAGCGCTTTGTCTACGGCGTCGATGAGCTGAAAACGTAAGCGGGAAAATAGAAAATCTGCTTTGGCGTGGGAATTTACCTGCTTTCCCTTCAGAAGGTAGGTGCCCATAATCAATTTTGGCATTTCAACGTTATTGCTGAGGGTGATCATATCGTCTGTCCTGAAAAAACGAAGGAAAATGGACGTTGAATATCAGATACAGCATTAAAAGATTTCAGCAGCTTCTATGGAAACAAAGAGATTTTATTATAAATCAAAACGGCACAACAAACGGAACATGAAGAAGCGAAAACAAGAGAAATAAGTGTAAATAAGTGTTTAGCAGAGTTGTGCGGAATGCGATTTTAGGAACTCGGAATCCGGAATACGGAATCCGGAAAGAAAAAATTTTCCCGGAAAACGGAATCCGGAAAGCGGAATCAAAATTTTTTTCACGGAAAACGGAATTCGGAATCCGGAAAAAAAATTTTCTCTCGGAATACGTAATCCGGAATTCGGAATGAAAAAAACGACGGAATACGGAAAACGGAATTTTAGCTAGTCTTTGAAAAAAAAAGTTCCATTAAAGACGTCGATTTTTTCGAAAAAAAAAAGTAAAAATAGCTGAAATTGCGGAAGTTTTCGTAAAAATTCTTTGGAATTTTTGATAAATTTAATAATCCAAAATCGGACATTTCCGGCATAAAAACCGTTGAATTTCGGAATCCGGAACCCGGAAAACGGAAAAATAATTTTTTCCCGGAAGCCGGAATGCGGAAAACGGAATAACTTTTTTTCTAACGGAAAACGGAATCCGGAAAACGGAATGAAAAAAACGGCGGAATCCGGAATACGGAATCCGGAATCCGGAATTCCGCACTACTCTGGTGTTTAGAGCGCCACTGTTTATTTTTGTCTTTCGCGTCTAGAAAAGATCAAATGGTCCTGGCAAGAAAAGAGAGTGTACGGTTTGTAGAACTAGTACGTGACAGGAAAGTCCGTAAGGGGAAAAACGTTAACGGGAGAAACTCAAATGCTAATTGCCTGAAAACTTTGGAAAACAATAGATGTTGATCGTGCTCCGATCACCTACGTTTTATTCACACCTTACGGAAATTTTATTCTCTATTCTCAGCTTGACAGGATATTGTCAAAATCCATCTCGTTCCCGAACAACTGACAGTGAAGCAAGCAGAAAAGTAGAAAAAAACTGAAGAATGCGGATATTCACAGAAGACTGTTCACAGAAGACACAAAGAATATTCCAATGTATCCTAGAGATACTTTTATTTTCAACAGAGACGTTACTCTCTAATTGGAGTCCTTAGTTGGGGCTATTACAAAGCTAAAGTTGAATGTATTAAATATATAATAATATATCGTACAAATATAAATATAATGATATCATTTCTTCATGAACTCGATCGGCAGAATAATTTTAAATGCATGTATTTGATTAAATAAATGATATAGTTTTTACATGTAAATGGATCCATAAATTGAAATGATTATGTAACAGAAGAGGAAACTTTTAAAAGTTGAAAAAAAAACAAAGAAAAAACAAGTAATTTACTGCTGATCCATATGCATTTCTTCTTCTGGAAGAGCCATAATTTCTTTAAGATGAGTGTCGATTTCATGTGATTGAAGGAATGGGGTCGAGGTACCGTTGCCGAACTCCAAACTGAAAATAAATATTTAGAGAAACATATTCATAAAACTAGCATTAATAACTCATATTTTTTGATTTGGTTAAAAAACTTACCGTTGAGTTTTCAGATTAATACAGCAAGCATGCTTACGAAGAACGTTGAGACCTATGAGTAAATCCATCTCACGACGACTCATCACTTCGAATGGGCAAGAAAAATGGGCATCTTCTACTTTAACGTCGCCTGAATGTATTTCTAGATTGTTAATTTCGAAATTGAGAGAATGAGTTACTCTGACACTTACACAGATGAATTTTTCCTTCGATTTTTTCAGTTCCTCCTACTCCACGAGCTAGTGATTGGAAACGACGATCGATGAGACCATTGAGTCCACAACGCTCGGCACAAGAAATCGACATGATTGATTTTTGAGCTCCCGAATCGATGAATGCCTTGACTGGCACACCGTTTATAGTCAAGTTGATGTAGAGCATAGTTACAGCAATCATATCTTCAGGGTGATGAGTGACAGACTGAGATAAACTTCATTTAAAGAAAATAATTAAATTTTCTACTTACCTGAAGATACTGCTCATTGATCAGATCCTTGTTACGTTTTGCTTCCAAGAACATTTTCGCCTCAGCTGAGTTTGGATTGTTTTTGATAATTTCTTCCTTGTGAACTTCTTCTTCAATATAAGAACGGAACATCGCTTCGAACTCTTCTGAAAAGAAAAAAAAAATGAAATTTGGATATTTTTTTTAGATTAGTTAGCTCACTGAATGTTTGATCCTTATTCATGTGGAAACGTTCAACAAGATCCGGAAACTGATAACTGATCCGTCCAGCATCGTTTTTTAACTTGAAAAACATTGATTCAGTGATAGTTTTTAGAGTTGCTGGAGAATCGAGAATCTTTCGAGTAAACAATGATTTTGGAAGATCTTCTTCGTCTTCTTCTCGAACTTGTCGAGCTGGTCTTTGATTCGAGGACGAAGGTCCAGATTGTTGTTGTTTATTGAAAAGATTTGAAGCAGCAGAAGCAAACTGTGCGATAAGACGAACTTGAGCTGGGACGATTGACCGGAGATCTCCAGATGGGCATGGGAAGGAAGTTGTGTATACGTAGAGAACTGATATGTTGGACACCCCAAGCTCCTAAAGATACAGAATCTTTTCTAATAGAATGCCATTCTTTAAATATTCAGTCTTACCTTCATAGTAGTTGAAGGTCCAAATCCGTTGCTTCCATCGGATACGTCATACACTATTTTCGTATCCTTCCAGAGAAGAATTGTGTCACTATCTAGTTCACTAATCTGGAAATTTCGATTTCATTGTTTTATTGATTTTTATATTTTTATCTACAAACCGTAGTGGATGGAGTCACTGTTTTCTTCTGAATCGCTCCATCGTTGACTGCTACACTCACTTGGAAAGACATCTGGAATGAAAACACATTTTATCGATGATAATACGAATAAAAACGAATTGTAAGAAAATGAAAAGAAAAATTCGATTACTACATTGGTTACGTCGAAAAACAGAGAATTATCGACATTTGGTCTGTCTTATGTTGTAGAATGCACAGAAGATGGGAAACGGGAGTGAATAGAGGGTGACACTGGGCGAAAGGATGACATTTTAACGTGAACAGAAAAATAGCAAATGCGCCCCACCGACAACATTTGGAGGGCGGGAGTCAGCTGTTTTCGAATCTTGACTTTTCTCTGTTCTTGCATGCGCATGCAAAATCAAAGAGCCATTTACTCAAAAAAATCATTAGGAGAACAAGTATGTCGCAAAAGATTCATTTAACCGTAGAAATTGGAAATTTGGTGATAACTTTCACAACACGTTCAACAATACTATTTGAAAGGCCAGAAGATAAAGTGAATTCGAAGAACTCTCCGAATGATTCAGCTTCTTTCAAAAAGAAATTCCACCCTTTAATTAATCGATAATGACGAACAACAGCATCTTCAGGTTCGACTAATTGGACCACAAACTTCGGATTTCGAAATTTCTGAACACCGTGAACTCCCATAGAATCCACATTTTGTGGACGGATAATAGACTTTGTAGTGTGATTTTGAGGTGCTACGTGACTGGTGTTATGCCATTTGATCATGGGCAGATCATCTATTTCAGGGGGTCCAGATGATATTTCAGCGTATCGAATGGTCCATTGGCAACGGAATCGAAGCTCAGAAATCAGAGAATTATCGAATGTTCTGAATCAAAAATGATTTGTGGGATATGAAACGTTGATTACCTAATGAAATCGAGAATTGTCAATTTCTCATCAATCGGCATTATCCTTTCGTCCAAATCGACTGTAGCCACCCATTTCGCCTTATTTTGACTTCGAAAAACACAATCCTGAAGTTTTTATTGATTCTGAAAGAGGAGTACTGTATATACTTGTAATTGCATTTCATGACGACATCTATGTCGATTCAAACATTTCGTTTCATTTCCAATTCTAATAACTTCTATATTTTCTGATGATTTTCCATAGTATTCTAGAAGATTCTCAGTGTCATTCGAAATGTCAAAGGAGTAAATGAGAAACGAATCAACTCCCTGAAATAATATTTTTCAAAATCATTGAAATAAGTTCATCAAAAGTGTATTCACCTGTAGTTTGTAGTATTCGAAGAACTCAATCAACATCAAAACTTTCGGTGATTCTCCGAATAACGGGGCAAGACAAACAGTCAGTTCTGATTTCTTCTGATTTGTTTTTCTCATGGAAATCCTCTTTAAATTCTCAGGAACCTCCTTTTTGTTTATGGTCACCGCAACGAATTCAGGTTTGATTGAAGGGCTTTCTGCACATTTTATTGTGAATTCAGGGAAGACTGACACTGCTTTCTGATAGATTTCTTGTTTATTTCCATCGAATAAACGACAATAAACACGACGACTGAAAAACATTTTGAATTCATGAAGAATGGAATTCTCTTAAAGAATCTTGGGAATTCAGTGACAAGAGATTGTTCAGGGAATCAGATTAAATGAAAAAACATACTTCAAATATCCATACGAAGAGAGGATTACTGTAGTTCCAAATGAACCCGTGAATGATGAGAAGATAGTTAGCTTATCTGCATTCGAGTATCCAATTAAAACAGATTGAGATATCACTCCATCAGATTTTGATTTCAGTTTCGAAGGAGATCCAGTTGTGATTTGTTCGTCACTCTTCACATCCACTGGTTTCAGAATTTCTGAAATTTCTTCATTCTCATCTAGGAACTATAATCCGATAACTTTGCAAACATTTGGATTATCTAGAACTTCATCTGTCCGTTCATTAGATCGTAATCAAAAGAATCTTGTGTTTCTCTTTACCTACCGTATTCTTCATCCAGATAATCAAACTCTTCTGCTGACAAAACATTTCCAATATAGAAACACAATAATGGAAGAAAAACTAAAAAACCGATGAGAAAAGTTAAAAACTTTATACGGATTCGCATAATTAATGAAGATCAAATCAAAAGAGAAACAGAGAAAAAAGAAATCGGAACGGCGACGAGACATTTGACCCAAATTCGTCGTGTTGCGGTGTTGGAGAAAATGAATGAAATGAGAAAGTGTTGAAAAGCGAAATGATAAGGAAAATGATCGAGAAATTGGACGAAATGATCTTCAAAAGTTGCAAGAAATGATCATTCGGAAATGGAGTGTGTGACTGTTTTTGGATGTCGTCTATCGAAATGAGATGTCAAAAACGTTTCATTTAGAAACACTTTTCCACAATCTGCACACTGAAATCATTTGAATCAATGAATGAAAATATTTTCAAATTCTTGAAACATGCCTTAAAATTCGAAAAATTTTCAGGGGATCCGCCTGAAATCTTTCTATCCGTTCTCAAATTTTTCATTTTCAATGGTTTCGTGCCGGTGTCGGTTTCGAGTTTTTCCATATGTTTTAGAAGGTCTTGTTGAGATCTCTGAATGATGGATTCTTTGGGAAAAAAGTTATCAAATAAGATAAATTACCAGAAGATGTTCAATTTGAAGTTGTGCAATCCTCAGAACTTTCCAATATCTTTCGTTTATATTATCATCATCTTGAGTTATTGAAAGAATTGATGGAAGTGCCGCTTGAAGAACTGGAAGAGTTCCAACTCCTGTTTCAAGAAGAGGAACTGAGATTTCATCTGAAGTTAATCAAAACTATTCTAGAAAATATAACTTTATTTTCAGAATTGCTTTTATTTTTCTTCATTTCTTTCAGTCACTCTGTTTTTTTATTCGAAATGAATTCTAAGAATTTTCACTTAGTTTCACAAAATGAATGAGGTTCCGTTCTAGAGAAAACGTGCTACTTCCTGTAAATATTTCTAGTAAATATCGTTGGTTTCTCAGTTTTTTTCTCTCTCGTTTCGTAGAAAATCAGAAGAAACACTGACCGAGAAGGGCCCAATTTGGAAGATTCGAAGTGATTGCAATTGCAGTCGCCGTTGCGTGTCCCTCTGTCATTCTAAACAAAAAACAAATTGACAGATCTCGAATGAATGAAATTGAAATGACAGAAGGTTACGAAAGTGGGCAGAAAGAAATCTGCATTACGAGAGATATTAAAGGATAAAATGAGATTACTTTCTGAGAGAACAGTTAGAAACGCATCACGGATTACTCTCAGTTTCCAGGAAAATGCAGAGGACATCGGCTTAAAATGATAAAAGAAGATTTAAAACACAGAAATCAATGTTTTCATTGAAATTAAGGTTTACTTTTCATTAGAGAACTTGAATGAGTTTCAAATGAAATGATGAAAGAGCAACTCATATTATTGTCAGATGAAATAGAATCTTTTGAAATGTTCATTTCCAGATTCTTCAGTTGTACAAGAACTTAGAAGTGTGCTTCTCAAATGAAGTTCTTCTTTGATTTTCATTTTGTAAAACGAGTGGAATGGAAGTCCGAGAGTCTTATGCAGAATTCAGAATTCCAACAACTAAAGTTACTAACTACATCTTATCTCGGAATTCTCCTTCTAACATTTCTCTCCTCCCACTTTTCGATTAAAATTGCAGAGAACAAGAGAGTAGTTTTCTTTGAAACGGCCGTGTCAAAGAAGTGAACACTCATTCTCTTCTTGTTCTCTCCTTTTCTGTTTTATTTCAGAGAAAAGATGGGTGTTGCCGAAAAGAAATACTTTTGAAATAGAAGAGAGGGATGACAGAGAAACGAGAGTAGTTCTTGGAAATGCTTGAAAAAAAAAGAAGAGAGAGAGAGTCTTATGGCTTGACGGAGATGATGACTGAGAAAACAACGAGAAGAAGAAGAAGTACTGAGAATCGTCCAATTCTAAGAATCAGAAAAAAATATAAATGTGTGTGGTCGGTGGGTGCACGAAATTGGGTGGAAGAGTGTTCGAAGAAGATATTAAGTTAGAGGTGGAATGGGTTCATAAAAATGACTGAAACGTAATTGAAAAAAAAAGAAAAAATGAGCATGCGCCGTGAAGAATTTCTCAGAATCGAAACACTTTCGCTAATGCGATTCTAGGAAACATTTTTATGAATCATATGGAAAAAAGGGGAGATTATCGAGAAGTTTGTCACCAAAAAAAAAGGAAGCTGAGATTTCTGAGAAAAAGAATTTGGTGTGGAATCGAATTATGAAAACATCTGAAAGGGATTCATTGGAATAGAAATAAAGAAAAAGAAGTGTATTTAACCATTCGACACTCTATAATTATAGTTTGAAATGAAGGAGAAAGAAACGAATTATGATGTGATTTAATTACTTTCAAAGATGATATCATACGAGACGAAGCATTCGAAAACAGATTATTAAAGATTTTACGACAAGTTCACTCGGATTATTTTGATTCTGTAAGTAGATAGATACTGTTGAATAATATCAACTGAAAGTCTCTCTTTCTTCTTCTTTCTCATAAAAAGTTCCTTGTGTTTTGATCTTTTGCTCTTGTCAGATTTGGAGAACTTTTTTGTGATAAATGGAATTTGTATTCTTTTTATTTACACCTACGTTCCGATTATCTTTTAGTTCGAAATTATTAGAAAACGAGAGAAGAAAATTCCAGATAAACAGAATGATCTCTGCATTTCTTCGGATTAATTCAATACAATCTTGTTCTTTTTCTTATTGTTTTCTCGGATACTATAGTAATTAAACTCATTGTTTAGTGGGATAAATAGGATCGAAATTCAAATTTCTATGAGAAGAGAAAAATAAGATTTTAGGTGAAGAGAAACTATTTTATATAATGAAAAAGTGAAGAATGATGTCGAAGAAAAGGAAATGGAAAGTTGTCGGAGCTCAATCTAAAAACACAAAACTCTGTGTGTTTCTGAAAATTGAACTATGAAGTTTTATAATTTCTTGAAAAATTTCACAAAGAAGCGCGAAACTCATATTTTATTTAAATCGGTTGCTATGACACCAATGGGTTCTCGGAATAGATGAGTGTTCGAAGAGATAGTATAGTAGATGAATAGACGCAGAGAAAGGAGAAAGGTGAAGAGAAATGACGTCGAGTGAAGGATGAATGAGCAGAAACACAGAGCAGATGTTTCTCAGTATCTGGTATTTTGGGAATTCAATGCTTGATTGGTCGAATACGTAAATTTCAAACTAAACCCAGAAATTGGATACGTATTTATTATTTTTAGAAATCAACAGAATAAGAATAAAGTTTGGAGTGAAATGGAAAAGATGGAGGTCATGAGTTGGCACTTTAAAGTGGAACAAAAGACGAGAATCAGGTATAATGGATAGTTTCTCAATTAGAATTTGAGAAATGAAAACTCTCAGAAATGAAAGAATAAAAAAACAAAAAATTAACCGGATATCTATAAAAGAAGCAATTAATATTTTGAAATGAAAGAAAAATGGGAAACTGGGTTTCAGGAAACAAATAAATGAGAATATAATACATAGAAAAGAAGAGATATTTTAGACTTCTTCACTTCGACTCGGTCGAACTGGAACATCACTTGCGAAACTGGAATCATCTATTTCTCCTGGATTATTCACTGGAGAGTAATTTGGTTTTCGCATTGCTGATCCTGAAAATATTGATAGTTGAAAGAATGAATCTTCAAAAAAAGAAACAAAGAAAGAAGACATACCATCACCACCTTCAACCTCATGCTTTCTTTTTGAACAAAAAACTAAAAAAGGGACGGACAGGAATGATGCAAATACATAAAGAGGGGACTATTCTTACCAATAAATGAGGTTGAAAGTGATGATGGAGATCAGATGAAAGACGACAAAAGGGAAAAGAGAAAGTGATTTCTCAAACAGAGGTGTACAGTGGATCATCTACAAATTTCGACAGATTCACTACTTTTAATAATGGAAAAGAAAACGAATAGTTCTGAAAAACTCACTAATTGGTCTGACGTCTTGTGGCGGAGGAAGCATTGCTCTTCTTGAATTATCAGTTGAATCCTGTCGGAAAGCGGCTGCTTCTCTATTGTTTTTTGTTCCGTGAAGAGGTTCACGATCACTTGAAGTTCTTTGGAATGTTATCATTTCTTTCTCTACTGGAGCACGACGATTTCTGAAATGGAAGAGCTCTGATTGATGAGAGTTCGAAAACTGTCTCTTACCTCAAACAAGTAAAAACAGCGAGAAGACAGAGAAGAAGAAGGAAAATGAATGTAAGAATTGCAAGAATGATTGTTGCTGTTTGCCATCCACTTCCAACAAGACCCTGAACGATTGAGATATGAAAAGAGAAGGAATGGAATAAGAACTAACAGCTTCTCTGGGATCAAGAACACTTCCTCTATCATCCTGACAATAAGTGGAATCTCTGATTCCCCATGGACAATTCTTGCAGTTATCCACTTGTCCTCCAGTTCCATAATTACAAATTGAGAAGAATCCAGTGGTGTTCGATACACAAGCAGCCACATTCGAATTGACATGAGATGCTTTACATGTTAAATCACACGATGGTCCAATCAGAGACCCAGAACAAGCAATTGAGAATGACATCGAGAGACTGAAATATTCAATTAGCATGAATTGTTCAAAGAAAATTCTCACCTTGTTCCCAAAAGTTTTCCTTGATAAGTTCTCTGTTGATTCATATTTTGAACACCTCCAACAGCTGGAAGAGTATCTGAAAGTGGAACAACAAAAGTATCCACGTGGGTGAGTGTATCATCTTGAACTAATTGACCACTTTGAGTGATAACTGCTCCCAAATGATGAGCAAATACGTCGATGGCAGCCTGAAAAGATTTATTGTGAATGAGAGAATATATTCAGTCACTTACCGGTTTCGATGGCAAATTCATCACATAATTCTGACTCCAAAGTCCTTGAGAAGATTGTGGAAGTTGTCCGTTGTTATCCAAATAGAAGAAATCAGTGATCGAATACCGGACACTTTCACTGAAATATTTCAGATGAAAAAGATTTGTTTTGAATTTAAAACTGACTCTGGAGATGAAACGATGAAAGTGAATGCAAAATAACATCTTGGAGGAGTTTTGAGAAATGAGCATGTCTGTCCACTGGGACAAGTGCATGTTTGACTATTCGGAAGAGCCGAAGAAGGGTTGGAGTATCCACGGAGTTGGAATTGAATGATCACTCCTTTTTCTGGATTTGAGTGCTGAAAATGAGAATTCATGAATTGAAAACATAAAGAGACTAACAGTATTGTTAGTACTGGATCCAAATGGAGTGATTGCTTGATTATTGAATAATCCTCTATTCTGACTATTCTGATATCCGGATTGTAGTTGATTCTGAGTGTTTGAAGATGATCCAGAAGCCGAAGATCCCCATGAATTTGAATTCGCATTTCCATAACTTTGAGATTGAGACTGAATTCAATTGCTTTGTTTCTCGAGATCTCTGAAGATTCAAACTCACCCCGTATCCAGTATTGCTATTCTGATTCTGTTGTCCATACTGTTGATATGGATTCTGATTCTGACTGTTTACTTGATATTGTCCATTGATTACTGTCGATAGAATCGCAAAACACGTGAAAAATGATAGAGTCCTTCGAGTTATCATTCTGAAAAAAGCCAATAAAATCAGAATGGTTGACCATGAGTTTCGAAATGTAAACGGAAAATAAATTGGATTTGTGATGCACTTGAGAATATGTAAATGAGCGAAAGAAATAGTTAGAGATGACCTTTCAAGATCTCAGAGAAACATATCATAATTCATTCAAAATTATCAATTCAAAAAATCTTTTTGGGCGGGTAAAAAACCGATTGCGCAGAAAAGGAAAATGGAGAAATTAATGGGTTTGACACAATTTCAACAACGGGAAAAAGTGAGTACACATGGATTGAGAAATAGAGGAGCAAGAATAAGAAGAAGAAGGAGAAATATATGTATTATTACGGTGTAATGGATACCTGACGGAAGGAAAAGAAAAAGAGGTAAATATTAGTGATGACTAACAAAAAATGAGGGTGGTCTGGAAGGAGTTTTACGTGGACGCAACACGAAAGAAAACTGGTTTTTTGATGGAAAGTGTAAAAAAGAGTATATCAGTGATCAGATATGACTGTTTCAGATGGAGCATTTATCTGATTATCTTCGATCGCCTGTACTGAAATTTTTTGAAGTTCAACACCAGCTTCTCGAAATTACTTTTCTGGGTGAATTTTTAATGAAGTGTACCAATGAAGGTTTAAACTTGAAGAATGAAGATCATCTGTGGGCAGAAGTTTTATTTGAACTATTTTTTACCTTTGAAACAATTGAGTTGAAAGTCTCCCATTTCCATGTAAATCATCGGCGGAATCTCACAAAAACAATGGAAAATCATGCAAATTTTGAAAAAATATTTTCTGAAGATATAAATTCAAGTGGTTTTGCGACAGCCGACATATTTCCATTGTGTACATGTGTGAGGAGTGAGATAAAAGAGAGAGAGAGGGTGGAATATAAGAAACTCCCGCATTTATGAATTGGATCGACACGATAAAATGCTAATTGGCTTCATGTCAAAGGGCAAGTACAAAAGAAAGAAAGAGAAGAAGAAGGAGGAAAGTTGAGGGAAATGAGAAACAATGGAAAAGGGTTACCGTTTCGGAAGTTAAGAGTAAATTGAATTGAAAAATTATTTCAATATTCAGAAAAGAAAACTAATTCAAGAAATAATTTCATAATCGAATTGGAGCAGAAAAGACATTTATGGTTCTCAAAAAATTCGTTTTATATCAAGTAATATGACTCATGGGTTATGCCATGTCTTGAAATATGTCTCATCTCAGAACTTTTGAGTCATACATATGGAACAGGTGAATCTTTTTTTCTACTAAAACTTTTCCGGAACTTTCAAGTCATAACTCTGGAATCGAACACCTAAAAGAGCTTCGGAATACTATATTGTTTCAGTCTGCTCCGCTTTCGAATCAATACAACGGAATCGTTCTGTTGATACGAAAATTGTATAGTTTTTCTATTCACATGCATCGAAGAAAAATTCTTTCTCAAAATTGAAAAAAAAAGAAGAGAAAGGGAGGATAGTACATGTGCATCCCATCCTACTTTTACACACGGAATCAAGAAAAAATGAATATTTTGAAAAGAAAAAAGATGATGAGTAATATGTTTCGATTCCCAAAAAAGGGAAGAAGAAAAGAAAGAAGTGTAGAATTTCAACCAAAAATATACAGAAAAGCGGCAAAACGAGGAAAGGAAAGGTAAACAATAAGAAAGTGAAAAATGGAAAGAGAGAGAGAGAGAGAGAGAGAGAGAGAGAGAGAGAGAGAGAGAGAGAGAGAGAGAGAGAGAGAGAGAGTGAAAGAGAGAGAGAGAGAGAGAGAGAGAGATTGCAGCGGAGGAGTCCATTTTTGTGAGTCATATCATCAAAAATGATAAGAAAAGAGGAGCAGAAGTATTCCATTCTTTTCTATTTTTATTGATCGCTCCGAAATATTTTAATGAGCAGTTTCCGAAAGAAAAGGAAAAAAAGGAGAAGGAAAACGATTTTTATAGTTTCTGTTCGAAGAAATATTTAAATGAAGACACGTGGATAGCTCGAAGTCAAAATTCGAATGGAGTTTCTTGCCTTATTCTGATAGAATGTATAGAGAGAGTTTTTGAAATTATCTTAGGGCTGGTCTCTTCCTTAAATTAGCAGAAAGAAAGAGAAAGATAACAGTTAATGAAAAACTCTCGCAGTATTATTTTTTGTGCCTCCTAATTCTCCTTCATGTGCGGTATCAACGTGAAACCGTTTTGAGTCGTAAACTGTATTATTGTTGAGGATGGTCGTACACGATGAGGGAAAAGACGTCCTCCTTCTCTCGTTTGACAACAAGATCAAAAAAGAGTAAACACGAATAGAAATTGACAGCAGATTAGGAAGAAAGGGAGAGAGAGAGAGAGAGAGAGAAAAGTTTATGATTGTCGGTTGGAAGAAGAAAAGAGGGAAAAGCTTCACGGAAAAATGAGAGAGGAAGGGCATATTTGTATTTGAAAAATAGACAGAGCGAGAGATAAGAATACAGTACAGAGAGTTGGAGAGGAATAGAGAAAGAGAGCATTAGAGAGCAGCTGACAACGAAAAAATTTCATTGTGGCACTGTTCTTTTGTTTCAATGATGTTCTTGGAAGCCTGCAGGTACTGTAGAATAGGTTCAAACGGAGCAAAGATCTATTAGAAGAGCATATCTGAATATGAACGACATAGGTTTTCATAGTCGTGTGTCTAATTCTGTGGTTCCATAGAACCTCCCACCTGAATCTTGAGAAGTATCATCCTCCTTTTCTCATTATTTTCTATTAAAACAATAAACTAATTTCTGAAGTACTTTTCTCATCCTAACCCCACAATTATCCCCCCTTATTAAAGAAACAATACGAGTATTTTTATACGTTCTAAATCCGTTCGATATGCGGCAAGGTCATGCAATCGTACCCTAAACAAGAGGGTATTATGCATCGAAACGTGTTTGCTCACTTCTTCTTCTTCTTCTTCCCCTTCAACACATCCTTCGATATTCCAATTCATAACAGTTTTCGGGCGAGTTGCATGCATTTGGTGGTGGTGGGGGGAAGAGAAGACGGGTTAGGGATGATTCATCTATTGTACGTATTTGGAAGAAAGCAACAATCATTTTATCAAATATTTGGGAATGATGAAGTGAGAAAAAGGAGGGGGAAAAGGTCCGTTTGAATGGAAGAAAATGGACAAAAGCACAATGAATCATGATGAGCAACTTTCTCTTTTTTGGTAAAAATGGCTCGAGGGTTTAGAAAAACCGAAGGGGAGTACGGTTTTTTGAATAGGAAATCTAAAACTCGCAAAATCCGAAAATTGAAAATAAAAAACGAAACTAAATAGGGAGTGTCTTCTTCAAAAATAACAAGAGAAACAGAAAATAATCCGGAAAAAGAAACATGAGAATCGGGATATATTCTATCGAAAGTTGTTTTTTATGATGACAGAAAGAGCGTTTATAGCCACACCTAATGGGAAAAAACAACAGATACAGATGAGAATATTCATTGTGAGAGACTGTAATTCACTTGTTTCAGGGGAAATTTTTGTGTTGGAATCAATAAAATTTGACACGAGAATGAACAGGAGTCGACAGAAGAGTTCCCACAGTGCCAACAAAGCATTCGGTTGTATCTCTTCTTCTCTGTCACTCGAAAACGCAAACACAAATAATCAGGAATCGAGTGGAGAAAAAAAGTATCTGTGTCCATCGGAAATGACTCATTTTCTTCTTTTTCTTTGATGCTCTTCGGAGATTGAGAAACAAATATTAAAAAGGAAAATAAACAAATAATTTCTCTGTATCTCTCTCGATATCTCATGCTATTTTCTCATTTGACCGTATGGGAATACCCTTTTTAGGCACCGAAATAGAGAAGTTTCGTCATGGGAAATGATTTATTCGAGGATGAATCGATCAGAGTTTTTAGAATGAAACTATAACTCAGAATCACTTAATCCGTTCTCCTGAAAATGAAAACAACAAATCATCAAATCAGAAATACTTTCATTATGTACAAATTCGAATTATCACCGATAAAAAACTAAAAATGGATGAAATCTGGAAGCATTTATCATTTCTTGTAAAACATGTTTCGTCCCGCATTGTCGATATTATTATTTTTACATTTTCCGATTCTGATTATCCTTTTCTCAAGCCACATTTGCACGTCTTCTCAGTTTTCTTCGAATTTCTCTTTGTTTCCGGAACATTGATGGAGGTGGCATCTGAAAAGAAAAGGAATAGATTGTTGTCAGCAGATGAAAGAAGAAGTCTCACTTGAAATGACTTCAAAGAGATATCATTTGCCTCAAGAAGTTGTATTTGTCTATCAATTTGTTCCACACAACTACTTCCTTTCTTGTATCCTTTCCAAATTTCTCTCAGTTTTTCCTGTAAATCTTTCATTAATTCTGAAGAAAACTCCATTCGTTTCGAACTTTGTTCCGATTTTATCTGAAGATTTACGAATTGACGGGCGGTCTCAATTCAAGAAAAGAGGAGCTTCGTGTGACACAAAATTATCTTTTAATTTGATCTACCTTTATTGAAAATCTAGTATTTGGAGAGAGAAAAAGTGGAAGAGATAGGTCACTTGTCATTTTCAATTTTTAGAATTCTCGTCAACATTCCGAAACGGAACCGCATCAAAAATCAAAATGAGAATGGTTTCTGATTCAAATATTCTGAAGTTTATCTTCAGACATCCCTTCCTTCGTTTCCACCTTCGTCTATCCATACCTTTTCCTCCCATTTCTTTGACCATTTCAGAGAATGTAATTGGAGGTCATTAGTGATTCGTTGACTATTCCCGACCGAAATGACACTTTGAAATGGGCAAAAAGAACGGAATGAACAATGAGTTTCAAGTGGGACAAGCCCTCTCTTCAAACTGATTTATGGTCAAAAATACCGTTTTTTCTGTTCCAAGAGGTAGAAGTTCAGGTTCTGAACTTGTGGAAGAAAACAAACATTTCTAGAAAGTAGAATAAGAAAATGCATGAATTACCTGTAAACTCTGTTCCAATCGATTATAGAAATGAGGAAGTGCACATTCGAATGCCGGTGGATGGAATTTGAAACCCATTGGAAGATTCAGAAGAAGCATCCTGAAAATGAGAAATATCTATTAAATGCAAATTGAACTTGTAAATAGGTTTCAAAAAACTGAAATTTTCTTCTGAATCAGAAGTTTCTATCAGTTCAGTTCCTTCTGTTATCTATTTTGTGTTTTGAACGATTTCAGATCACTCGTTCTTCAAAATGTTGCGAGACAGGTTCAATAAAATCTAATGGCAAATTAGGTAAACTTGTTTTCGTTTTATGGTTTGAAGACTACCAGAAATCAGAAAACGGTTAATCGATCAGTGAACTCACCTCGTTTTCTTCTGTTGCTCCCAACAACTCTTCTCTTTTTGTACTTTTTCATTTATATTCTTCTCCCAAATATCAGTTATTTTCTTTTGATATTTCTCTGGAAGAGCATGAACAATCGATGGAACTTTGCATTGTTTTCTTGATTTTCTCAGAAGAATCGACTTCTCTGCAGATGTCAATCGAAGAAGAGCATTCCGTGTTTGAGCCATTTCAATCCAACAATTCCCATTCTTTTCCACTTTTTGCCAAATTAGTTCAATTCTGAAATTATGGATAAGGGAATTGATGGAAGACTGATATCTACTTTGATCGAATTCTCGTCGGAAGAAATGGAGTAATTTCTGGCATTTCACATGGAACTTTGTCTTCAATCATCTCGCCTTCTAGCTTCCCATTGTCTGTTATTTGCTGAAATCTGCTCATTTTTTCAAAGTTTTTGAAACTTTTCATAAAAGATGTTGCAAGTTATTTAATTCAAGATCAAGCAAAACTCCTTCAAAATGACTTACCTTCGATAATCCTTTTGAATTTGTCTTTTGAATGATCATCATGAAAAGAAGAAGTAAAAGGAGTATCCTTGACTGTGAAATCTTTGAAATCATTTCTGGAAAAAAGATTATCGTAGTTCATGTAAACAAAAATAAGTGTAAACAAAAAATGTGTCCATGTAAACAAAAAAATAACGGTTTCATTCGGAAATCAGTGAAAAGACGAAATGTTGAATCCAAAAACTCTACAGTATGATTTGAATGTCTTCTTTTGGACTCATTCTCCTCCCCTCTTCCCCCTTCCTCATTTCATTCTCTTCAAAACTGACATTAAAGTAGCAATTAGTCTGGTAGAAAATGAATGAGAGATGGAAGTGACCATGACCATACAATTCTACTGGTTTCGCCTTGTTTTTCGTGGAAAAAATGGGAAGAAGAAAATGGAAATGAACTCAAATTACCTCATTTTTATATAGAGAAGAGATCAAAAACCTGCGAAAAGAAGGAAGTTTTTCGATTGAACCATGAGACGCTAGATAAGGATCTGATCGAGGTAAAATAGTCAGGTGTCAAGTATTAGGAAAGAGGTAAATGTTATGGAAAGAGTTCACAAATCGAAGAGTATAGTAAAGAGAGGAATGCCCACAGATAGAGTCGAACTTTTCATAAATTGAGAATTCAAAACCCAAAGGGATGACGATAACTCTCGCAGCTAGAAGATTTCATAGCGGTACACCAACTCCGATGTCTCTGAACTTCTCTTGAGCTCAACTGGGAGGTCTCAGAATGAGAATTCAATTGGATGCCTTATAGATCCCATTAATAAGAAAGTAAAAGTAAGATATAGATGAGGAGGCTTAACTTTGGAAGAAGAGTTCTAAAATAACTTTGATTACCTACATGACAATTACCAAAACACAAGAAAACATGAAAAAGGAACCTACATGCATTCCACCCTCTAAATTCCAGATCTTTATCTCTCAAAATGGGAATTTGAATGCGTTGAGTAGACGATCGGAGAGACGTCGTCCTGTCTGTTTGTAACTAGTAAATCAGAAAGAGAGAAGGGGGAAACGACTGAAATGAGTGACAAAAAAGGTCAAAAGTTCGAGGAAAATGAAATTGAGAAAGAGAGAGAGAGAGAGAGAGAGAAAGAGAGAGAGAGAGAGAGAGAGAGAGAGAGAGAGAGAGAGAGAGAGAGAGAAAGAGAGAGAGAGAGAGAGAGAGAGAGAGAGAGAGAGAGAAAGAGAGAGAGAGAGAGAGAGAGAGAGAGAGAGAGAGAAAAGGTGTTCTGAATAAAGAAATTGAAGGTTCTTCTTCGTCTATTTGAAGTGAGTGACTAATTGAACAGGAGGGAAGAAAAAAGAATTCTAGGAATTCATTCACAAGAATTCATTCTCTGGTTTTCATTTCATCGAACTGCACGAAAAAAGAAAACAATTCAAATTGAAGAGTTGAATGAAAATAATAATGGATTCATTGATGACTGTAATTCTGAATTTTCGGAGAATTCAAAATTTGTATTTCGCTATGAGCGATACGGATTCGTTATTCAAAGACGCCCTAAAGTGACCAGAAACAGGGATAGTTTATGGGATAAAATAAAAAACAAAATAAATTAAGAGAAATTCCGAACATTTTTCCTTTTTTTCACCCACTTTCGGAGTCTTTCAAGTGGAAGAAAAAGAGAAGAGGAAACTTGTGAATTTATTCGAAATGAGTGACCGAGACACATGAAATCGGTGAAAGAAATCGCACGGGAAGAGAGGTGAAATGTTAAGAGTGTAGGTAAAAAAAAGTCGGAAAAATGAATGTAAAAGATAGTATCTGAATAAATATTAGGTTACAAAAAACATCTGAAGAGGTAGAAGAGATACTGGAAATATCAGTTTGAAGAGGTAGAAGTCAAATGAATTTTCCTGTGTAGAAATGTTTCATTGAGAGAATGAAATCTGAAATCCAAAACGAATGAGTCAGAGAATGACATCAGAAGGAATGTCGAGTGAGTGAGTGAAGAGCGGGAGATTTCAAATCAAATCAACACGAGAAAACCATCCTTCAATCGACGCCATTGGGCATTGAAAAGTGATTAAAACGAACAAGAATCAACTAGAGAAAAACGAAGAGATAAAGAGAGAGAAAATGAGAAAAAGAGTGATTAGAACAGAAAAAGAACTGATTTGAGATGAATTCCTCAAAGAAGAAGAAGAAGAAGCGAGATGTCATCGAGACGATCATGTGTTCGTCTTCTTCGTCTTCTATTATCGTGTTTTTAATGCTTTTTATGATGATCCAAAAGGCGTCAGATGACAAAGAAAATGTGTTAAGAAACTGGGTGGTCTCGGCCTTTTTTAGTTTTAATTGGGGGAAGTAATTGTTCAAATTCAACAGTATCAGAAGGTGTTTCGAATGAAGTACAGTATTCCATCTACAGTTTCTGCCGAACACTTTTCTGTTCAAGTTGTAATATTTCAAAGAACCAGAATCATAGAATATTTATAATCTACCCGACAGCCAATCAAAAATACATTAAAATACAATTATTCTGTTAAATAATTAGAGCAATCGACACTATTCTTTGTTGTTCTGATGAATGGACAACTCTTATCTGGACAATTCAATGGAATAGTTGGATCCGAAAGATCAACTTTATGATTCTTTGATCCAACTGGTTGTACTATGTTATTCCACAAATGTTTTGCAACATTGGCATGTCCAAGTCTTGAGAAATGGAAACAATCAGGTGCAAACCAATCTAAATTCACTTCTCCGTCCGGTTTAAGTGGAGGAATTGTGATGTCATTGAAGAATGGTTGAAGGACGAAAGTGAAGTCATCAGTGGTGTCAAACATTCCAGAATCTTGAATCTCTTGTTGTGCATCCATATACAGATGACATGCTTGAGAGACGTCGTCGTTGGTGAATGAGGTCTTCTTCTCGCATGGACATTCGAATACGTGGAGACCGTCACAGAAGTATTTGTCATGATCGATTTGACGAAGCATTCTCATATCGAACATTCCTGTCATTGAGACTATCGTTCTGAAATCGAAAGATTTCTATGTCTTCAGATTCTTTGACTACCTTGGCAAACTATCCTTCAGAATCTGAATAGCAGTGATCACATTTTGCTTCCAATTCGCTTTCGAATGAACTCCCTGTAATCAAAAGAATCATCAGAATTCTTTCATTTCTACTCTTACATTTTCCTTTTCCTCGCAATATCGACACATGTCGTTTGCTCCGATAAACACATTGATAAGCTTCCAATCGTTTTTAATGTCAATCTATGAAAACATCAGTAACTTTCTCTCTTTTTCTTTCGATTCTTTGAATACCTCTGCATGATTCTGCATAATATGAACAAGAGCTCTCGCTTGAGTAATAATATCGGCCGCCTGTGCTCCCGGAACCGCTTGATTCAGTTTTGACACTTCCCAAACGTTCGAACTTCCAATTCCAGTTGAATATCCAAATATATTTGGATTGAATTTCTTCATTACATCTGAAAAAGAATAGAATCTTTTTGGTTCAGCGTGATAAACTGACTTGCTACAGTAACATGTTCATCTAAAGTCGACTCTCCTCCACATTGGAATGCCAATCCTCTATATTGTAGAATAACAGCCAATGGATCTCCTTTCGGTGCTCCTGCTCCATTTGCAGCCGTCAATGAATCTCCAAGAGCTCCGATGATTTTAACGTCGGAGAAACGAACAGAGTGAGCAGATGTCGGCACTTTTTTACTTCTGAATCAACTATTTTCTGTTTTTCGGAATTCTGTGAACCTACTTTTGGTAGAGAGATGCATCACATTGCCATCCTGGATATCCGAGATCCGGTTGAGAAGAGGATACGATGTCGGTGGAAATAAAAAGAATCAGAAGAAGAGGTAAACAGGAAAAAGTCATTTCTGATGCTGAATGAGAATGAATTCCGATTTGTTCTTATCACCACGTGTGACAGAAAACGGAATTCGGAAAGAGCAAACTAAACTGAATTCGAGAGAGTTTGATCTATTTTCACGATTTTCTGAACTCCGAAATACGGAAAATTATTGTCTTAGATAGATGGTTTGGCTCTTTATCTAATATGATTCTAGAAAATGAATTAGAAATGAAAGGGAGGAAGACTATGATGAACTTGTAAAATCTTCACTCATTTTTCTGTTCGAAACTTCCTTTTTGAAATGTTTCTCTCACTCCATTTTCAGTTCCGTAATACAGTTTATTTTCACTGGACAAAAACATATAAAACCCGTTTCTGTAATCAAAATCAACAAGCAGTGGAGGTAATAAAGTAAACATAAGAATCGAAAAAATCTAACAATGAAAAGACAAAAATGGCATTTTATGTCTCCAAAACGATGGATGTCCTTTCATATTCCATCCGAGAACAGGAAGAGAAAGAGGATCAGAAGTGAAGACATCTTCTTGTGATAATGTTGGATCAGAATGAAGATCCACGTCACCGTCACATAAATGCATCGATCCGTCTTTCTGAAAATAATGAATTTTATATGATCTTCAAAAGAAAACTCACTTCAGTACACTTAATTTGGCATTGAACTCTGTTATTGTTACTGAGAATAGAGACTCGAACTCTGACTCCTTCTTTATGTAATTCTGGATTTGGAGCCTGAACGAATACAATATTTGGATCGAATGCAGACGCCGCTTTTTCAATTGAAGATGAGAACATTGGTCCAATTTCAGAATATGGAGACACTTCGATCTGAATTTCTAATTTGAGTCATTTGCCCTTCTGTTATGGAATTACCTGATAATTGGATGACTCTTCTCTATAAACAGCGACTCGGAAGAAGACATAATTCTCCGTGGAAACCGGAGATCTCACAATTTCTGCCGCTTGTTTAATCATTGCACTCGTCACCAGTTTTCTTGAACAAACGAACACCATATAAGGCATTTCTGGATGCATTTGACGAGGATGTAATGATAAATCTAGGTTTAGGAACCTGTAATTTAAGTTTTTTTGTTCAGAACTGTATGAATAGAATCTCACGTTCTGGAGGACATTGAATGCGTAAAAGAGACAGGAGACGAGATTTCTGAATTCAGAGATATATTCAGAAACGGTTGGCAGACCTATAAAACAATTTCCTTTTTGTGATTTTTATTTCAATTATGAATACCTGATATCTTTCACTAGTTTCATTTATACATTGTGCTTGACAATATCTACCGAATTGATCTCGTGCTTCCAATGAAACTCTTGACATTTTTCCTGCTCTTGGCTTCGGAAGACTGAGGTATACTGTACCTGGGATCTCTGGGAATGCAGTTTCGCCCGAATGAAATACAATTTGCGTCTGATTAGTGTCTGAATCAGTTATCACAATTCTCGAAAGATCATCTTCGATTCCTTTTCCATCTTTATCCAAAAGAACTGTTTTCGCCCAAACTCTTTCTCGAAATGAAACATTTCCATCTTCGATTCTTGATTTTGTAGCCGAACGAATTCTCGGTGGAACAACACATTTTCCTTGGCTGCAGACAGAATTATAACATATTTGAGTTCCTTCATATCCAGTACAGTTTCCTCCGTAAACAACCTAAACAAAAGAGAGAATATGACAGTAACGTTTTCATTCATACATACCCTACTTCTACATCTCCACGTCTTCATATCACACCAATAAAATCTCGAATCACACGTGGCATCTTGCTCAGAGCAATGTCTAACTGTTTGATATTCATACCATTCATCTGTATATTGATTAGAAAGACCATCTCGATTCTGAATAGTGAACGGTTTCATTTGAACGTCAAATCCGTGATTATCATTGCAGTTTTTCTGAAATTAAGACAAGTTCAAATGTATTGGTTTCTCTTTCGCTTACAGTCGCCCATTGATTTTCTCTTTCTTCTCTTGTTTGACTATTTTGTCTGAACTTTTCCCATAAATTATCAATGAATGCGTGATGCATGTAGAATGTCGGATCATTTGGACTCACTCTAAACTTTAGAAATTACAATTTTGAAATTGAATGAAACAGTATTCACCTGATGACATACATGAAACCACCGACCCAAACGTGACTCAAACCGTGCATACTTTCAAATGTTTTGTCATGACAGAATGTGAGTTGACTGAAAGCAAAGGAAATTATATTCTCTCTCTCTCTCTCTCTCTCTCTATCTTTCTCTTTTCAAATTTCTACTGTATTCACCTGAAATTCTTTCTCGTAATGATCCAATTGGCATCTTTCGGTGTCATTAAACGATCTTGTTCTCTTCCGCCAGTCGATCTATAAACAAAAATTAATTGGGTGTGCAGAAGTGAATTCGGGGGAATCCAAGGACACGAAGAACGAACAAAAAAGGCTGATTGATAGACACAAACCTGTATAGTTTCTTCACTGGAATCTGGCTCAGAGGCATTAGAACATTCGTATCCCAATTGGCAAATGGACCAGTTTTCACATATCCATTTCCATTTCCCAAGAGTTCATCTGTCCAAAGTACACTGTCTGATTCATCGGGAAGACCTGAAGTATTAAGATAACATACGAAACTCTCCGTCCGAACCTTGATCCAAAGTTGAATCCCAGAATGGCAGAGTTACTGATGGAACTTCAGTTTGAAGAGCAATTTCGAACTGTCTTAGAAACTCTCTGTGCCATGGAAGAAAGGCAGGACCCCAATGTGCTCCTGGAGCACTGTCTGGATAATGGACAAGAGTATGAAGATCCCATGCAGTTATGTTATCGATTTGACGATTCTTGAGTCCATTCATTGCGATTCCAAGATCTCTGAGTTCTGATGGAGACATCATACGAATTTCTTTTCGAATTGATTTTGTTGGAGCACGTTTCTGAAATACATTCATCTACTACTTTGAAATCAAATAATCATCAGAAACATACCTTTCGTCTTGCATCTCTAACACAATTTTCTCTCGTGCATTGTTCAACGTGACGGAGATATTTGAGTTGGTTATCTAAAGATTTTCAGTTTTCAGAAACACTTTTTGAAAATACGAAAGACAAAGAAAGTCTTACCAGTAGTAAATTCTACAAATTTCTTTCCTGCTTCTTCATCTCTATCTTTTATCCATTCCTTTTGATGCATACAAACCATTCGAATCTGCGCTTCTGTGAAAAAATCAAGATCACCGAGTTGTTTGATCCATTGCTCACAAGAATCGAGTTTTGATTGTGATATTAAAATGAGCCAAAGGAAAGTGACAAGTAGTCGAAGGATCATCTGAAATTGATTTTATCAGCAGAAGGAGGAAAAGGAGATTCAGATAGAATCATGATATCATTAAGAGGAAGAAGTGTTTCGAAAGATGATGATTTCTCTCTCATAAAGTTCAAAGATGAATCAATTATTTTTCTCTGATTGTTTCCAAATGACGTCGGTTTTCAGAGATTTACTCTAAATCTTCTTTCGATTTTCCAGAAAAAACTCCTAAGACTAGATCTCAGTTAACCAGTTTCAAAATGACATTCCATGTCAATTCTTCGGAAATTCTTGTTCAAATTAACATTTTTCAAAGAAACAAGACACTAAAATTAGCAGAACGATCAGTGAAATAATTGTTGAAACTAAAGAATTCGAAACCCTTTTCGTCTCTTCCGCCCCACCCAAAATGAAAAAGTCACATGTAAGTTTTGAAAACGAAGAGGTTCAAGTTTTTCTTCTTTTCTCCATTTTCAACAAAGTCATGTCATGATAGAAAATGAACATATTGGGTAACACATTCCCTCAATCTTATCACTCAATCATCTCCCCCCTCTTTGATCTCTTTATCTCTATGTATCCATTTATCGAATACTGTCTAGTTGATCTTTTCTCAAAAACTGACCAGAAATGGAACGGGTTCTTTCTGTATTCGATCGTCTAGATCTCTCTGTCGACGTGTGAATCACCGTTTTTTTGAGAACATTATTTCGGATTTTCACTTTTCGAAACAAATTAGTGAAAGTCTTTTTGGAGAATTTTGGAGATATGAGAACTATGGAAATTTTGGATACTATCGTTTGGATTCTGATTTCTAGACTTTTCTACTCTCAAATGAATCTTTACTCTAATTCAGTCCAAATTAGAAACTTCGAAAGTTCTAATTCATTATAAATTATATGTGAACGAGAAAGAATTGTTATCAATCAAGACAAAATAATCAAGTTGTTGTAGTAAACAATTGAGAAAATAAAAGAATAAAAACGAAAAAAGGTGGTCAAGAAGAACAAGGGGGAAAAGGAATCAAATTGATGATGATGATAGAATGATAATGGGGACAACGACGAATGGACAAAAAAAGTTTGTAAAAACTCAGAAGACGTGACAAAACGAATAAGAGGGAAATGAATGGACTAGAGAAGCTTCAAGAGATAAATATTCCCGGAAAGATAGTTTCTGTTTTCCAAATTCATTAGAGAGCAAGTTCTAAGATATTAAGAAGAGTAATGCCTAAAAATCGGGGTTCAGGGATGAATGGAAAGCTAGACTCTTACAGAAGTATCTTCTGACTCAGAAGTCCTCATTGAAAATCAATAAACAATTTTCAAAAATGAAACTACAAAATCAATTGTTAGTTTTGGGCATCAGTGTGTCCAGCATAAATCATCACTGAAAACGAAGAGACACGCCCTTAACGAACGACTTCTGTCTCTTCTTCTTCTTTTTACTCGACGCCTTCTGTACGTTTCTCTTCTCGTGAGTCATTGTGACACCAGAAATATTTGTAGAAAAACTATGCGGGAAACGACGAATGGGTGGGAGGGGACGGAAATGGGTTGAAAAACGAAGAAAAAATCAGATGAAAAGACGAAAGAGGAAAGTGGAAAGGTCACAAGAAATATAAGGGACATTGTGGGAGGTCAACAAATAATGAAAATTGGAAAAGGGAATTATATTTTGAAAGAAGGGACTCAAAAGTTATCGGGGTCAAAAACACTTTTGCCTGAAAAGGTAAGAGATTTATCATTCGTTTCATTTGAAAATTTCCAGGAAATTTCTGAAAGTTCGAAATGCGAAGATGATCACAGACAGACTGTCCATAGAACTTTCAGTCCACACAAATCCCATAATTGATGTTTCATTTATCCTTCTCAGTCTGATCTACATAATGTTGCGTTATTTGTTATTTACTTTATTAAAAACTTATCTTCCAATATAATTTCCACATGTCTCGACTATCTCAAGAAGTCACAAAAAACTCCATTTCCAACTTGTTGATGTTATGAATTCAATTTTTGAAATATCTTAATGTATTCAATGTTCCTAAACGGTCTACATGACAGAAACTGTCAATTTTCAACTGAACCACACATCCATTTCTCTCTCATAACTTTCCCATCTAACCCATCATTTTTCCATTTGATGTTGTCCTTACAATCCACTTTTTTCAATTTCTACCAACACATCCACTCTTCCAAAACAATTCATCTCTTCGACTCTCTTCCCTTCAATACACTGTCTCGAACTCATTGGCCATTTCCCTCAAACGCTGCGTCTCTTGTTTGTCATTGCTCTCTCGCTTTCTCCGAGGAAACAACAGCACGAAAAGAAGATCAATACGCGCTCTTTCGCACAAGATGTTTCTGTTTTTGGGTGTCTTTGGTGATGAAATTCCCCTTGAGATGACTCATCTCAATCATCACTTTCGGTGGATACGTAATCGAGAACAACTTTCTCAATTTTTCAGTTTGATTTATGCTTTTTCATGACCAATTTCATTTTTGTGAACCATATGCTTCTCCGAGGACTTATCATGTTGATGTCAGGCTTTGGAAGATTGTTTTTATACAATTTGTATTCAAACTTCAAAGTTTTCTTGTTCCGCTGCTCGTTTTTGAATAGTTAATTCTTCTTTTAAAACGACCGTCTTTTGCTCATTTGTTTTCAATACTTTTTAATTAAATTCAGAGAAACGGCGTTCTGAATATGTATCGTATATGGTTGTTCCTTCCTTGAATTATGAGCAATTCTCTCTTTTTTATCCCCTGTTTCCTCTCTTTTTTCCTCTTTTTCCCACGAAATCATAAAAAATTTGTCATCAATTTTCGTTTCAAAAACCAAACGAGAGTTGAAAGACAATAAGAAATTTGAGAAATACTGTACAGAAACGACTTGAAAAAAGCAGGAAACGAAAAGAAAAAGAGTGAAAGAATACACATTCTCAAGTGCATCAAATACTTTTTTGCGGGTTGCCGCCGCTCAATAAAGTAGGATGGAAATCTTCTCAGTGACTCATTTTATGTTTTTTCCATTTTCTATGATGGCTCTGAAATTTTGAAATCCTCGAAATGAATCTGAAGAAAATCCGACAAAAAAGAACGATCGAGAACCAGTTGTTTTTGGTTATACAGTTTCTGAATTAGGTGTCATTTCTTAGGCATTTGCAATAAATGTCTCTCCGTTTTCTAGAAAAAACATTATTCCTTACCAATTCTTTTCCATTTCAAAATGTCTAGTGCTCATTCCATTTTGTCTTATCAAACGTTTCAATTGTCTTATTTGTTTCCGACATGAGTCAGAAAGAGAATAATCACTTTTCCCCAAACACTTTTTTTTTTCTTTTTCTCCAGTTCGTTTAACTTTTTCGTTCTTTTTGAATCTCTATGACAACGTAACAGGTGAATTTCGTTCTCGTTTCACTGAACATCAAAACCTTATTCTTCACTTTTTCAGATCGATGAGCTGAAATGGCATCGTCTTCTGCGTCATGGAAGGATCAGGATCCATACAGTGCTCCAGGACCATTAGGTGGTAAGTTCCTTGTTTTGAATTGGTTTTCCCTCAGAATCAGTAATTTCAGCTCGATACGACGACCATCCTCTTCATCTTGATGTTCAACTCGTTGTACCTGGAATTCGACCGAAAAGTTTCTATCGAGCAGCCAATACTCAAGTGAATATAAAAAGTGATCCATTGTTAGTTTCATTTATCTCATTCAATTCATTATTTTTCTATTTTCAGTAGCTTAAAATGCGTAGTTGAAATTGTGAAAGTGGACAAAAAGAAAACGCCTCCAGAGAAGTCAATTATCGATCGAAGATTCTATCAAATTGAACGTTTTCCGGCAGAAATTGAGGATATTACATGGAAACTCAAAAAAGATTGCTGTCATTTGACAATCAAAAAGAAAGTCGCTCAATCATGGGAAAATCAAATGACACAGTTTGGAATGACCTAAAAACGTGGAATCGGAATACTTCTATCTGAAATTGGCTTTCTATTATGAAACTTTGTAACTAATATTTTAAACTTTCCTATCTTTTCGGTCTCTTTTCATCATTGTTCTCAATAGAGCGCACTTTGACCCATCTAATATGAATACACCTCTACCTGATAATTTTGATTTCCAAATAAATACATTTTTACGAAAAAAGTTGAAATCGACAGAAACACTTCAAGAAAGGAACGGTTCATTCGGGTGTTTGAAGAAAGTAAACGAAGAATACCGTAATCAGAGACAATCCTGATTGGAACGAAAAACGGTCTTCACGAGAACAATAAAATTACAGACAAGAGTATTGAACCTGTGTTCTTGTTGACTATATTACCGGATTGTGTTCTCCTGCAGCAACTGGTACTTTTCCATTTTCTTGACTCTTCAACAACCATCTGTCAGAACAAACAATGCCTTTCTCTATCTCTGCGTCTCTTCGTCTTCCATACTCTCTATTCCAGTTTCTACCATCTGCCCTCATCTTATGCTCGTTGAATCAGTCTTTCAAACTGCCATTCTCACTTCTTTCTCTTTTTTCTATATATTTTCCATTTTTTGGAAAAACAATCTCTTCAGAATATATTCTTTTCAAGATCCGAAAGAATGCTCCGATGCTTTCTGATTTTAACAGTTTTATTAGCATCAAAGTGTTTTTGTATATTCTCTGATGCCTATGTGGATATGAGATTTCTATTGGAAACTGAGGTCAGAATATATATTAGAAATCAGAAGACAATTCAGTTTTATTCAGAAAGAATGCGTGTTCTTCGAAGTTCACCAGCCTCATTCTCAAATGGATATTACTGTTTCCGTGAGTTGAACGTGTGGGTCTTGATTCAAACACGTTGATTTCAGGCATTGAATTCTGAATATCCGTTGTCAGTAGAATTGATAAATCCATCAGGAATATCTGTTTTTAAAACTCCCAATACGGGAAAACATTACTTCAAATATCCAGAAATCGATGGAGATTTTCATGAAATCGGAGACTTTCAATTGTGTATTTCCAGTCGACAAATCAGACAACCAGTACAGGTAAAAGATTGAAAAATATATAAAGTTCCAATTGTTTTTCTATTAAAGGTTTCATTAATTATTGTAATCCACGAAAAGAATTCGAATAATATCGATGTGGCATCGAATCTAAAAAGAATCCGATCAAATACAGAAGTCGACGAAACTCGAATGACACTGCAAAACTTTGAAAAAATCACTCTGAATATAGATATGAAATTAAAAATAATGAAGACAGAACAAGCGAAACGTGCTTTTGTTGAGAAAATTGTAAGTGAAAACTCTTGATTCAATGGTATTTTTGAATTGAATTCAGGATCGTCAACACATCGAAACCGCATTTGAAATGATTAACTTTTGGCATATTATGAGAGTTTTTCTAGTTGTTTTTATTGCTGGATTTCAGGTGAGAAGACCAACTTTCAACGAGTGAAAAAAGAAAATGTTTTCAGGTTCACGCGATCAGAACCCTTTTGAAATGATACATCAATGAGTAGAAGGTGCCAAAACGCGACGAGTTTTCAAGAAGATCTCAGAGAAATATTCTACGATAGTTATGAAAAAAATAATGAATGAAGCAGTGCCTTTTCAATGAATCCTTTTCATAATTCAAAAATGTTCAAATACAAATTTCATTTGATCTCTCAAAAAAGTTCAATATTTGTGTACCCGAATGTAATAAAGACAAATGTGAAATTAGAAATTTAGAAAGATCTTGTGATGTTTGGAACTGAAGCGAAAAGAGCAACTGTGGAACCAAATAGAAATCCAGTGAAAATAACCATACAAATACGATCAACGACCTGTGAAAAATATGTAATTACCGGGCAGAAAAACTATCTTTACCATCGCCGAAAACTTCCAATCATCTTCGATTTTCTTCGCTTTCTCTTTCTCTCGAATATGTTTATTGATCTCCTGAAACAAGAGAAAACTATCTGTATTTCTATAGAATTGACGAACTGATAAATGTCCATGAACTTGTTGCAAAACTAAAAGTTGTGCAATTTGTTCGACGGGAACTCGATTTCCCATTCGATTCGATGCATTCCACCACAAATGAGCGGGCGTCGGAGGAGGTTGAGAAGTCGATGGATTCTGTCTCCACGTGGATTGATCTTCTAAAGATGCCACATCATCTTCCTCACAAATGACGTCATCTGGAGGCAATCTTCCTTCTTCTTCGTCATTTGAATTCACTTCGTCCACAATTGTTACTCTACGTGGAAATCTTCAAATGCATTGTCTCATTTGAGTATAATATTATTTTGGAAATGAAAACTCACGTAGGTGTTGGTTTATTGGATTCTACAGTAATCTGACTAATCAGTGTGGCTATTCTTTGTTGATCTAATCTCGTTTGTCTCTCTTCGAATTCATCATCAGAATCATCTTCTTTTACTATTCTTCCTCCTCTTGCAACAAATCCTGGACGACGCATCATCAATAACCATGGAATCCATTCCAGCATCAACAAACGAAACTGCATTTCAAAACTGTTTAGAATATTCAATGTTTCGAAATTACCGTTCTGTTCATTTGATGAGATTTTCCGGTTCGATGATGAAAATTGAGAGCCAAAGTAGTTGCAGTGACACAACAAGCACAAGTGAAAAGACATACAGCGAAGAAAGCACCTGGAATATATATTCAAATGAGAAAGTATCCCAAAGGAAACAGTCCTACTCAGAAAAGGAACAGCTTCGGAAGTGGGCGGAGACAATTCGGCAACATAGTTTTGAAAAATACAAATGGAAAGCATAATTGTGATTTCTGAAATTTCAATTGGAAGAGGAAAAGAGAATGAAACTAACGGAGAGACATTTTTTCTCCTGCATCCGGTGGAAAAGTGAATCCAACGAGAGTGAGCATTGTGATAAGAATACATGGAAGAATCAGATTGAATGCTGAAATAACTTTTGATTTGAAATAAGAAATACTATGAAGCGAAACTCTAAAATTTCGAAACTAGTACTTCCAACTGACCGTAATACAAAGCTCTTCGACGGATAACGAAAGTGAAGACTAAGTCATAATACGGTTCCGGACAACACTGATAGTATTGAATGTTTCTTTTCACCGTTGTTCCTGAAACTGTTTCGTTTTTTTGGTTTTCCATTTATTCAATCCAATTCACCTTCCAATGACCATTCTCCATTTTGCATGTAATTTGAAATATCGAATCCATTTTCATCAATTTCTAAATTCAGTTTTGTTCCATCAAATGTCCATGATCCGAATTTCAGAAAGCACTCTTGAACATCGAATGGAAACCAGACAACTTGGATTTTACATGACAAACGGTAGAGACCTAGAATTCAGAATAACAGAAATTCGATTGAAACTCAATTTATTTGATTTATAAAGCATTACCAGGAGGCATCCAATTGACTAATCCATTCGGATAAACGAGAAGATTTGATGCATATCGACTATCGAATTGTGGATCTGCACTATTATACATCAATACATCTGGAGTCCATAGTTGCCCTTTTCGAAATCTTAGATCAGATACTCCACCGTATTCTTCTGGTTCCCAATTCAATGAATAATCGATCCATGAGAATTTCAACCATGCATTCACATCAACCACTTGATTCTTTTCATCAACATCAACAATTTGTTGAAGAACTAAACCCATTCGAACTAAAACTGCATCTGAACTATTTGCTATCGGACGTTCCAATGGTTCGTAATCTTCGAGAAGTTCAGTATATAAATCTCCTGAAAATATTGGATTTTTCTTTTGAAATACTCGAAGAAAACCTTCTGTTTTGTGGGTCGATCCGTTTCTACCGAGTGTCAGTAGCAGACAAAGTTTGAGTATGATCCAACAATATTCCATAAATCATAAATACACAGCTAACTAGAAAATGATATGTGACCTGAAATATCAATAGAATTCTTGCAAAAAAGAGTTATAAATTAATAATAGAAGAAATTCTTTGGTCTAATAAACTTCTCTTGAAATCTGGAGGCAAGAAAAATGAGAAAAAGCGCAGACTGTGTGAGTCTAGTCCAGTGTGTTTATTTTTTCAAAAAATGAGTCAGTTGATGAAAAAGATCAAAATGACAAAAGCGACAGTCTTTTTGATATCCCGAAACTAGAGAGATCTATGGGAAACTTTTTCCACGTGGATCCCAAAAAAACTGACTAAAGTGAGAAAATTGTGAAAAAAAGAAGTGAGACACGAAAAAGAATTGGACAAGTGTCTCTCTTCTTCTATTCGGAAAATCAACCCTCCTCCCCTCATTGAGCAGATAAAGTACTGTCTCGACGTGTCTAATCGCTCTCTTTATCTCCAATACTATTCCCCTGATTTCTTTTGTTTGCATTCTGATTTTTGCTCTAAAGAGCCAGAGCAGGAGCACTAGAGAAAACATTGATTGTTCACTTCATTACGCAAAAGAAACAGGGCATAGTGAAGAGAGGAATAGACTTTTGTAGGTGATTGGGGCTCAGACGTTTTGACACATTTCGACTACATTCTCATATGATATGGGTTCAATTATTTCCATGCGATATCCAAAGAGATCAATTTTATTTTTCAGTGAAAATATGTTGAATTTATTTAGAAAAAAGGTCACATATTGCATTTTTGTTCAACAAAAGGAATCTTCCCGAATCTGACGAATAATGGTTTCGAAACCGAGAGGTTTTCGATTCCGACTCCGGAGAATACAGTTATGATCTCTTGCTTTTTTCTTTCAAGAAGTGGAACTACTCGTCGCTGAGATCATTCAACAACTCGCACATGAGAACAAGCAAATAGAGCATTGAAAATAACTTATTGATATCAATTGATATATTAAGAGCACTTTTTTGAAAGATTTTACCCCGAAATGATATCAAAATCAAAATAAAAATCGAAAATTCTATTTTTTTGCAATTTTAAATTTCCCTTTATTTAGCATATTTGTTTTTGTGTATTTTCTGGGGTTGAGCCAGTTTTGCACTAGTTTTTTTTCTCCTTATTTTTAGTCTCGTTCAAGCTTTCACCCAGAGTACGGTAGCTATTAAAGGAACATCTTCTGTTTATGAAATTACTGTTTTATTCAGTATAACTGCAGCTTCATAGAAACTGCAAACTTTCAATTTAATCTCAAAGATCACTTATTATTTAAACAATATCATTATTTGTTTTATACATTTAGTAAATTTTAGTAAAGTAAATTTTCAAAAATAAATATTCGAATATTCAAATTCTTAGACCTATTTTCCTGAATAAATAGCGGTTGAGGCAATATCTAATCTCCCCGCTAAAAATTAAATCCTTCGGAGAATTCAAAAATACAGAAACACTTTTCTTTTCTGTCTTCTTTTTTTTCTTTGATAGTTTTGAGTTGTTAATTCAGTTTAAAAGTATCATGTTTTGATGTGAAAAGTAATTGTGCTGCGAGCTGAAAATGTTCTTGATCGTCATTTCGTGTGCCTAAAACAAACGGGTGAAATTTGTGTTTCTTTCATTCGACTGACGCTTTTTTCTGCTTAGAAAAACGATACTTTCAGAAATGAAACTTTTTCAATTCAGACTATGGCGGCTACCGTCGAAAACTTCTTCGATAATACTGATACAGGACGAAAAAACCTTCGCACATGCATTCTATACGAATATCTCCGCGGTTGTACTCCACGGGAGGCTCTGCTCGAGCTGAAAAAGGCCAAGAGCGATTGTTCAAGCATTGAAGAAGTCGTCTACTGGTTCGCAAGATTTGACATTGGAAAGTACAGTCCATTACTGGAAAACATCGAAAATGTGTGAGTATAATGCAATTCTCTTTTAATTGTTTGATTGTCGAAAGAAACCTGTATAGTTTTGTCTCTTGTCTCGCAATCAATACATAAGAAATAAAAGTCTGTTTTCAGGCATGATTACAATGCTTACGGACCTCAGCATGAATCCCATCAACTCAATCAAGATGAACTCAAGAAAATCAACGAGAAAAGGGAGGATTTTTTGAAAACGGCTACGGAAAGGCCTGATCGCGTGAACAAAGACGAGTAAGTTGTTTCCGGTGATTTCTTCCGAAATTCTCCGAGTTCAAGTATTTTTTCTTAGTATTCAACCCGATGAATCATGTCAAAAATAAGTGTCATTTGCAGAGTAAACTTCTTCAAAGATCTGAATGAACACACTGAATTCAAGGAAATAGAAATCAGAGCGAACACACAGTCACGACCAAAATATATTTCGATTGCAATGGAGTGTAAAACAGAAGGAAAAACCCATACAGCAATGTCAGAGATCTACGACTGTAACAACGGAGTTGTTCTTCGCTGTGCTAGAAACACTTGTTTTTTCGAAGGAAAAGATTTCTACAATTACTTGGGTGTGACAGTCGAAGAACTTAAAACTTTGAGATCGAAGTGCAATAACAAACGGATTACCAAGCTGACATTCCAATTTGATGAGAAAAATCAAAGTTGTGAACTGTACAACTATTTGTTCGGAAAAGCTAGAAATCCGATTTCCATTGATGAAAATCATCAAATTCTGTTCAAAGCCACGGAATTATGCTTGCGTAACGGTAATAAACCAGTCACGAAATCGATCGAAGTATCGAAAATGTTCGACTGTAAGACTTTGATAATTCAGGAAGAGCAGTTGAGTAAAGAAGAAGCAAACCGAGCATTTCAAGTTGGTTTTTTTTCATAGTTTCTTACATTCATTCAGTGTCTTTTTTTCAGGAATTCGGTGAAAGAAGCCAGGACACTAATATGAGAGAATGTCAAATCCATGTGAAATCTCATGGAGTGCAAGAGGATGATTTCAAACAATACTCAAGGGAAATCACTGTCTCCGTGGATACCGATTTGATTACATTTAAACGGAATTCTTCACGGTCTCCCAGTGCGAAGCAAGCCCAAGAAAAAATGGATCATTAAATCCTTATACTCGTTTACTTACCCAACTCATCATTTCCTTCTATGTAAAAAATTGTATCATATGCTGGTTTATATCGAATAAATATCTTGAATTCCAAATGATGGAAATGATCGAACAAGATATTGATTGGACAATTGAGAATTCATCGAATTCTCTTTTCTTTTTGTGTCTGTTTCTTTGAATCTTGAAAAAGGTATAGAATCAGCAAGAAAAAAAACAATATGTTCAGTGGTGCATTCACTATTTTTGTCCTCTTTCGCCTAAAAATTCTTTAAAATTCAAACTTCCTTCCACTGCCATTTTTACTATTTTAAGGTGGGCGGGCGGATAACAAGAAAAGAATTTTCTGTTACCTTCGTTTTTTTGTTCGACACCTTCCGTATTCTTTGTATTTCTAGCATCAGATGTGTCTCGATTTCTGAAAAGAGAGGAAAAATAGGATAGTGTGCGCATATGAAATGAAGTCAAAGTCAGAGGAAGAAAAGAGACAAGAATAAGGTTTTTTGTGTTTTGTTCCAACATGACTTTTCTCATTTTTAGGGGGGCGAAGATGGAAGAAAAAGAGAGAAGTAGGAGGTGGTACCACCGACAATTTCAACCTTATTCTCTTATTCGTTGACGTACTTTTCACTGTTTCTTCCTTCTTTTTGAATCTCGTTCGAAAGATATTCTGATGATTCTTTTTCATTTTTATGATGTGATGTATCTTAAAAAATCCCAATTTATGCAGAATATTGATAGATAGGAAAGTGACTTTTCTTCATTAAGCTATTTAATTTCAGTTAACAGTTTTCTTTTCATGTAGACAAATTCATGTAAATAGTTATTCTTTCTTCTTGTCACCAAAATCTTCTCTCTCTCTCTCTTTCTCTCTCTCTCTCTCTCTCTCTCTCTCTCTCTCTTTCTATCTTTTAATTCATACATTTAAAGTCATTAACCATTTTTTCTCTTCTCTTATCTCTCTTAAAAATGCTTCTTTTGTTCTTTAATTAGTTCTTAAAATGACTAACAAAAGATCTCTGCTCATCAATGTCCACACAAGTTGCTCTTCGTTGAGCAGATTCTTGCTCTCTTTCAGAAGACGAACAAACATTTCCGTCTTCTCACATCCATGAATCTTCCTCATTCTGAATCTGAGAGAATCACCGAGAATTTGAGAAGATTTATCATAAAAGTGACTGAAATCCACGTGATGTAATCCAAACATGTTTCTTTTTTGTCGCCTCCACCTTATTTACATATTCATTATTCACCAAATAAATTTTCTCAAGCCCAGAGGCACTTTTCTTCTTTTTCATAACGCCCTCGAAATCTTCTCAACTTTTGGGAGAGAATCTGAACCATTGGTTGAAAATCAAAGAACTTTGAAAGATTTAGAGTACGGTATTCATCTAATCCACGTATAGGAACTCATTGAAATGAGAGGAAAATGGACTCTTTGAGTTTAGAGAATGAAGTGGGAAACAGGTGAAAAAAAAGAAAAAGTTTCAATTCTAAAAACTCTTTTTTCATTCATTGAATCGACCGAAAGTCACCATTCGATTCATTCAAAGTTCCCAAATAACTAAACGTTTTCAAACTAAATTATACCATTTCCGTACATTTTCGTTTCCATTCAAAGAAACAATTTGTTTGTCGTCTAGACTTTACTCTATTCTTTTCATAATAGAAACTTCTTTTTTTGGTTTTCATTTTCATTTCAGAAGAAGATATGTTTTTCTGTACTTCTGAAGATAGAAGATCTTATTTCAGGGACATCCCTCTTATTTTGAATTCTTTTCGAAAAACAAATTCATCGAACACTTCCATTTCAAACTAATCAAGTTTCTAGACAGAAGAATAAAGATTTTCATCATCTAATTTTGAATCCAATCGGGAGATATTTACTCATCATCTTCTTCTCTTTTTTCACTGAAAACTCAAAAAAATTTTCAAATTCCTCACTTCCAAACTAATTTTATCTTCAATTATTTCCAACTTTCTCTGGAAACTCTTCCGAGAGACCTCCCAAAACAATCCTAATTTCATTAATTAAAACACCCGGAAATGGCGACGAACCGGTTGAAAAATAAGAATAAGATCTCAAAAATCTATCCGGATGTCAATGTTTTTCAAAAGATTCTTTCGATTTTATGTGTATTGCTCATGATTTTTATTTTGCAGAATGAAAAAAATCGCATTTTGAATTTTTGATTATCGAAAGGTCATTTGTATCGCTGGAGAGAGTTCTGAGAGCTAGTTTTATGTTCTCATTTTCTGAAAGTTCTTAATTTTTAATTGAAGTTTTATGAAAAAGATTCATTTTCTTTGAAGAGCACTTTCGAATTCTATGAAATCTAATTGGGTAGGAGCACTGATCTTTGTAAGAGTAAAAGAATGTGGGTGGATTCTAAAGATTCCTCTTGGAAAAGATAGAGAGAGAGAGAGAGAGAGAGAGAGAGAGAGAGAGAGAGAGAGAGAGAGAGAGAAGGACATATGACTAAACAGTGAAGTTCTTATTTCATATACGAATATCGGCAAAAGTATGAATATTGGCCAGCGCCTTGTTTCTGGGTAAGATCATTCTACCAAAATTTGTAAGCCTCATACCAATATTCTTATATCCATTACTTCATTGCCTGTAGTTGAAGAGTTGTATAGTCAGCTATTCGTGGAGACAAAGAAACAACTTTATTGACATTTATGCAGAAACTATAATTGTCGATCTCTCTCTCTCTCTCTCTCTCTCTCTCTCTCTCTCTCACTCTCTCTCTCTCTTTCTCTCTCAATCAACTTAAACAACTTTATTTTCCAATATTCATAATTTTCAGAACGTGCAGCCAGAAACTCCAAATGATCCGAATGATTCAACGACTCTATCCTCTATTCTCCCTTCTTCTGATCAATGAGACAATGTGTGTTCGTGAGTTTCTTTTCCCGTTTTTCAAATTTTCTTTTGAGAAAAAGTTCATGAAACGATTTACATAATATTCAAATAAAAAACAGAGCAAGAGAAAAAAGAAGAACAGTGAGAAAGAACGTTTGACGTTTTATATAAACTTTGTTTGTGAATTCTGAATCTTTCCATTTTATTTGAAATCTTTAGGCTATTCTAATGGAATATTTCCAATGGACCTTTGTCAGTTTGAGAATATTCGAATGAATAGAATCTCTTTCCAAACTTCTAACTACATAGTAAGAAGAAGTACAGAGATTCTATTTCAGTCATAGGTGTCTCATGTTTTGTGTGCAACAACTTCCTTTCTCTCTCTTACTATCCTACAAAGAATATCTCCTCCCACTCATCATCTCACTTCTTCTTCTTTTCCTTCTTTTTTCTTTTCTTTTTCAGTTTCATCTTCTTTAATTAGGAGCTGTATTCCGAAAGAAAGAAGGATCTCCCACTTCCGAAAAGAATACTCTTCTTTTTACATTCACAAGCGGATATTCTTCGTTCTCCGTTTTCAGTTATTAATCTAGATTTGACCCATTCAGTTCGAATAGAGTTCTCTGACAGAGAATTTATCTGTGCATTCCTTCTGAAAACACGGTTAACTGATACTGATGAGTTCAGAGACACTAAGATTGAATCAACTTTTCAATTCTTCATTCTCTTTTCAATTCTCATTTTCCCATATCCGATCTATTTTTCCTTCGGAAGATCTGAGTTTTTAGATTCTTTCAGACCTAGAAAAAAGCAAAAATACGGAAAAAAACATGTTAAAATTTCCATATATTGAGTCGTTTTTCTTCTGATGTGATGACATCCCATGATGTTTTTGGCCTCTTTCCGATGGAATACGTGTTCCAAACATCCTAATCCTTCGTCAGACAGGACCCATATGATAGAGAAATATTTTGAATTAAATCTGTTGAGTAAGAAGAAAAGAATGAAGCTCCGCCCACTTTTAAGGTATCATTCGAAATGAAAAAGGTGAAAAATGGATGTACTTTCTCGTTTTCGTTTCAAAAAGAAAACAAGGATCTCATTGTTTTGAAAATGGAAAAGTAGTTTTGAGGTAGACTTCGTTTTCACAAATTCAATTGTTTTGTTTCTCCTTCGTTTACCGATTTTAAAGGAGTTTTCATCATTTAGATGATGATCTTGTATTAGAGAGAAAGACTTGAAATTGAATAAAAGTTTCAATCTTTTGATCGAAACAACTGAATTCAATGAGATCATAATTTGAATATTCAATCGTCTCTTTTTCTTCTTCCTCTTTTTCTCTAATTAATTCTATTTTATTCCTGTTCATTAAAACTGGCGTCAATTCATCTGACGTCCTCTTAAAAGATCTTCATTTGTATCCAATTTCTCACACCTACACTCCTTTATGTTTATTTCCTCTCAAAAAAAAAGAAAAAAATAGTAAAGAAAAACAAAAATATCAAGTTTCGAACAAGTGAAGATTGAATATTGTCCTTTGTGTTTCGAGAAGTGTCACATAATCGTTTTTGTTTAGATGGATAGAAGTATGTATTTCCTCTCACTGACGTGATATTCCTTCACTTACGAACGACTATTCTTCAACATTTCACCTGCATGATTTCTGAGAACTTTGATGATTTTGTGAAAACTAATCATGATCCAAGATCAAAAAGTTGGTTCTTGAGAACGTTTTTTCTCAGAGAGTTTTAGGAAGTTTTCAACTTTTTCAATGAGTTTTCCCAGTGCGTCATTAGACTTTTGAATGAATCGGCAGTCGGAGAGATGGGAAAAACGGGATTCATTTTGAGAAACTTCATCGGAAAAAACCGACTTCCCAGTCTTTCAGCAGTTTTTAGTTGAAGTCACAACCCTAATTATCTGTTTTCGAATCTTCAATGAGTTCTCAAAGCACATATTTACCTATTCGACAAGTGCATTTTGAATAATTGTTTTGATGGCGGTTTCAGCTGTCCCAACTCTTTTTTCGAAGTTTTGTCATTTCTGATCTCTGAAAAGTACTTATTCACAAGTATCTAGATGTTCTCCGAATTAGTCATTCTTCTTCTTTGTGAGCGAATCCCATTCAATTCAATTATCTTTGGTTACTCGAAAAAGAAAATGACGGAGAACATTTGGTATTTTGGTATAAAGTTCAGATGAAAGCACATCCTCAATTCCCGTATTTTTGTTGTTGTTGTTGTTGTTTTGAGACCACTGAGATCTTCGAAAACTTCGAGATTTTTTATTTTCTGAATACTCGAGAAACATTTTTCCATTGAGTCAAGTGCTTTTTCCTCTGAATGGATCATCGTTTTGTCTCTTTTCAATCACTTCCTGATTCAAGTTTTTACTTTTTTACTAGTGTTTTTTCTTGTTTTTTCCGTTTGTCAAACGTCTCTTAGAATCGTGTAAAAGGTTCGTTTTTCTCCTACTAAAACACATCAGAAATCTGTCTCGACGACAGGAAGGACAAATGAGTATTCTATAGAATTATTCAACCAGAAAAAGAAATTGTCTTCATAATGATGAATCGAATCTCAAATGGAATCATCTTTGGTTTCTTCTCATTCAATATTTCAAAAAAAAGAAGAGATATGATTTTTACTTCAATTCACTTTTCTTTTTTAAAAAACGAGTTCCGCGAAGTTTCCGTTCAAAGAAGAATTTCGAGTGAACTCAAAGAACGAAACTCTTTCTTGAATCTGAATCACTAGATTTCGGAATCTTTTCTTAACTTTATCTTCTCATGAATCTTGCTGACCTACTAAAAACAGGCTCATGATCTTTGCTTGAAGTTTTCTCTGAATTTGCACCTTTTTTGAAAACTTTTTCTTTTCATATTCATACTTTTTTACTTCTTTTTTATCCACTATTTTGTTCCATTGTTATGCTTCTTAATTGCCTTTCCTTTTTCTTCTTCTTCTTCTCCTCGTGACTTCATTCTTCCAGCTGTCTCTTCATTTTCAGCAAAAACCTCTTTTTGACGTAACTTCTTCCAGATCCTAGAATTGAAGAGGCACATAAAAAACAACTTTTCATTCCTTATTATTCACATATTCTTTCATTCTTCTCACTTCGATTACTCACACTGTTCAAGATCCATATTCCTTTCAGTTTACTATTTTTCCTGGATTTATTGTTCCAGTTGGCTGGATTCCTCTTTGTGAAACCGTTGATTATTTCTAGATTTCAAAAACGGGAACATAACTTCAGTGATTAATTGATTTGAGAAGCAAAATTAGAAATGGGTAAGCATAAGTGCATTGGAATATTCATAAATACAAGAAAATCCGAATTCTCTTTCATTACTAAAACTTCATTTTCAGACAACGAGACAACTGCCATTCTGAATGATATTTTCAATGGATACGATAAAAGAGTCCTTCCATTCGTTCAAGGTCCCGTACTTGTGAATATGACTATTGTACTCGGAATTCTAATCGAATTGGTAATTACATTACATTTTGTTGAATCATCATGAAATATTTTCAGAAAGAGAATCAGCAACTTGCTGCTTACGTAATATCTCACACACAGAGATGGTATGATAGTCGATTGGTTTGGGATCCGAGTAAATACAGAGGACAACGAGAAGTCATTGTTCCACAGAATATGGTCTGGATTCCCAAACTGTTCGTCTACAATAGGTAACAAAAATTTTCAAAAAGATTTATACATGCCTGTTTTTAGCTTGGAATCGAAAGATATGTTGACGGAGAACAGGGCTGACGTGCGTCTTTATAATAATGGAAGGATCAAAGTACGAATTTAATTAGATACTCTAGAAACAACATCTTCTTTCAGATAAACATCCCTCAATACGTTCAAGCGATTTGTCGAATTCAGACTCAAGCATTTCCATTTGATTGTCAATTCTGTGCAGTTGCATTGGCATCTCCACTTCTGAATGTCGAAGAAATGATTGTAAATGCGACACAACCGCCAAGAGATTCATATTTCACTGTAAGTTGCTCATTTGAATATTTTTAGTTCTTAAAATATTTACTTTCAGGGAAATGCTGAATGGTTTCTATTCAATGTAACAGTCCGGCACATGACGTTTGAAGAGGAGGGCGAATCCAGAGTCGAGGTAAAAATCTTTAACTGGACCTACTTAATCTTGATTCAATTCAGATTCATTATATATTTCATCTACAACGTCGTCCAATCTATTACATAACAGTCATTGTGGCTCCAACATTTTTGATTTCAGCCCTTTCCATTTTGGGTATTTTCAGTCCAGGATCCAATGATGGACCGAGAAATGAAAAGGTGAGGAGTTTAAAACTGAAGAGAAATGGAACATTAAGATACAGATAGTTATATAGACTTCTAAAGTATTTAGATAGTTCTATGTCAATCAATTTTATGAAAACGAAAACAATTCGCATCCTTGTTGAATTCTGAAATGTCTTCTAACTTCTCTGTTTCTTTTCTCTCGCTTCCCTCTCTTATCCCCATTCCATTTGAACTCTCTAATACATCTGATTTCTTCTGAAAGTTTTCTGTTGTGTATTCCCTAACCTCCTGGATTGCCGTGAAACATTTCTGATTTCTTTTCCATAATATTAGAATTATAATTTAGATTTGATTAAAATTCAGTGTGAAATGTAGGAAAGAAATCTATGCGGGAACCATCAAAATGAATTATTCTTTTTAGAATCAAAGTAACGAAAATGTGAGTTTGATCTTATTTTTGTTTTCATTCCGTTTTCTGAAAATTCAATTTTCGTCGATCGAAATATTCAGTTGTTTCTTCCCCCTGCTAGGCTCATTTCCATTTGATTAAGCATGCCATTTTTTGCATGATTTCTGTATGCGTCTTTAGATTTTTTGAAAATTCATTTCCCTTCACATACTCATTTTGCTTCTCTTTTTAATTAATATCACCTGGTTTTTCTAATTTCAAGACATTTTACTATTTCTCTCAAAAGCAAATTAGAAGCTCGTTATCTTAGAGCATAGATGTTCCAATCAAGACCCAATTAGAATTCATTCTTTGATTTCAAAATGAGACTTCCTCTGATTTCCAGGTTTCTCTTGGATTAGGAAGTCTTCTAGCAATGACTGTTTTGCTGGGAATCGTAGCAGGAGCAATGCCAAAATCAAATGATATTCCATTGTTAGGATACTATATTCTTGTGGTTATTGTACTTTGTGCAGTCGCCGTCGGAATTTCAATGGCTTTCTTAGCCGTTAGCAGACATTATATTCATAAAGGTATCTTAGAGAATGGAAATAGAAAACAATTTACTTTTTTTCCAGAACAAATGCCTTCAAAACGTCTTCTGAGATTTATGTTTTTGAACGAATATCGAAAAAGAAGATCGACAGTCTTCCGAGGAGTTCATAATTATCGTTTCAGTCAAGAGTGTGATGAGTGAGTTCATTTCAGTTATTCTTCATTTCAATCACTTGAATTCCAGTCTAATGTATTCAAAAGTGCCTGAAATCCAATCGATTTGCATGATGATGGAAGAAATTGCCGATTCTCATCGAAGTATGAGAAGGAAAGCAGACATGAAAGCGAATAAAAAACTGGTGATTTCAATTTTATCATCTATTGAAAAAAACGAGAAAATTTGCAGATTGAAAGAGAATGGGCGCGAGTTTTCGCTCGATTCGACTATTTTTTCCTTGTCGTTTTCGAGACGTTGAATCTCTCTGCACTTGCCGTTTTTCTTCGTGTCGCGTGGCTTCCAACTCCCGAATTAAGAGATCAAATTTTGTAAATTTGAAACATTCACTGCGTTATTTCTTGTACTGGTATTCTTGTTGTAATTGAACGGTCCCCAACTTTTTTCTTGTCATTTTGTATTTACTTATGGTTGCTTAATAAATTATATGATTCATGACTCAAGCCTTTCTTCTCGATTTTCAATCTCCTTTTCCCTAGACAAAAATATTTTGAATCGCTATGGAAATTCACAAATTTCTTTCGTTTTATAACTCTAGATGATGTTTTCTTTTTCGTCTAATGAGCATGTTGAAGTATGTAATTTCGAATACTGCCTTCTCCTCGAATTCCTTCGCCAATTCTTCAATCTTTTCAATATCAAATGTCTCAAAATTTGAGAGAATATTTTGATACAAATTACACGAAATGTCAATTGAAAACAAATGTTTTATCTTCATGGGAAGGATTTGTCTATACAAGTCATTTCATTCAATTCATTGCTCTTCCTATTCAATTGCTCACTTTATGGCTGATTCTGAAAAAGACTCCAGTTCCGATGAATTCTATGAAGTTTCCATTGATCTTTTCTCATGTCTGGTGAGTTTTTGAACTGCTAAGAGTCTCTGAAATCAAAAAGAAATTTTCAGTTGTTCTCTTCTGGATCTGATCATTTGTAGTCTCGTCACTCCATTTCTTTATCTTCCTTCAATTGCTTTCTCTGGTTGCGGTCTCTTTTCTTGGTTTGGAATTTCTCAATCATTTCAATTATTTCTCTTCTTAATTGCTCTTTTCAGTGAGTTCATTCAATACAAAAATTCAGTCAACTTCTCATTGTTTCAGCTGTTTACATATCTTTACTCTTTCTATTCGAAAGTCGAAATAGAATAATTGTGGAAAATCCATTCAGATTAAGACATTTGGACAAACAAATACTATATTATTCAATTAAATATTTGATTTGTATGTTGAGTATGAGCCCTTTTATAAGTTCTCCGTCTGATCAAGACAATGCAAAATTTCAAATTCTTCAATCGAATCCGTGTCCTGTCATTGAATTCTTCTCATCTCCAGTCTTCGTTTGGATCATTGATGATTTCTGGATCAATCTCGTTTTCTTCGTCATCGGACCAATTCAATTCGTCAATTGTCTCGGAAATGTTCTATTTCAAACCGGATGCTCTATTTATTTTCTTTATATCTCAAAATCTTCAGTCATTTCTATTTTCACTCGTCACATGCAACAGAGATTTTTCATTGGATCAGTCGTCCAAGCAGCAGTTCCGACTACTTTAATTGCAATCCCTTATGTTGTGATTACTGTAGCCTCAGCGACTGGAGAAGTTACACAGGCGATGACAAATCTTTTATTCTTACTTCTCGGAGTTCATGGAATCATCGAAAGCATCACAATCATAATGGCTCATCAGTGTTATCGACATAGTGTCTACAGTATTCTGAACGGGAAACGAACATCAGCTGGTTAGTTGAATTTAAAAAATTGACAAAGGATATGACATCATTTCCAGGTTCAGTCTCCGCCATTGATGTGTCAGCCATCGAGAGAAGTGCCCTGTGATTAACGAAGTGAATGCTTGTTTGAACAAATCTTTTTTATTACTCAAACCACCGTTTGGCCTTGATGTATAAAATCTGACATGGTAAAGAAGAAAGTTACAAATTTTGGGAATGTTCCATTCAAAATTATCAATACCGGTTACACTTGAATCAGTCACTAACACACTTGGGCAAACAACAATATTTAAATACAATTATTATGCGAAAAGTAAAAAATACTTTCAACAAAGTCTAGAGTTTCTCACATACAGCAGTTTTGTCATTTTTAGAGCATTTCGTGATATTTCCATTAAGATTAAGCTTGTCATATGGAATAATGATGAGTAGGAAAGAGAGAATGATGAGACACGTTCCGACCAAAAAGAGTGTCGTAGCTTCCAGTCCACGGAATAAAATATCAATGACTGAAATATGAGTTGAAGTGATGAATTAATAGATATCTTACCAGTGTTCAATGGAATTCCACAGAGCATTCCTACAGAAATGACCAATGGGTTCAGAAGAGCAATTCCGAAATTGATTGTAAAATTGAAAGCTGCAGAATCATATTTTTTGTAATAAACGATGCTTCTGGAAACTAACCCATTGAAAGAAGAGCAGCTCCGACCATTGGACCCCATGGTGCATATGCAAAATGCAAAGTCTCAACTCCCGTTAAAGCTAGAATCAAGGCAGGAATCCAGTTGATTGTCAAATTGAGAAAACCGAGACAAGTCATGAAAAGAGATACATCTCCAAGAGAAGCATTTCCAATGATTCTTTTGAACGACACTTTGTATACTGCAGCCATAAATGCAGACAAGAAGGCACATAGAATACCAAGCCATTCAATTCTCATTTCATTATCTAAAGAAATCACAACCACTCCACCAATAGCCAAAACTACAGAAAACATCTGAAATTGGACTGGGAAAGCTAGAGAAATTGTTGAATTTGTGGTAACTTACTTTAAATACATTCAAAGTATCTCCAAGAATGAAAATCGCCAAAATATACACGAAAGCAGCATTGCAAGCACTTATTGAAGTAGCTACACTTGGAGTTATAAGTAGAAGAGCACGGACATATGGGTAGTTCGCACCAACCCAAAAAATTAAGAACGGAGTGACATAAATAAAGAGATTTTTGATGCTGAATCCTTTCTTCTTGCCGAATGTTCGAAACGTTTCTCTGTATTTGTAAGTCATCAGTGTTTTACAGGACTGAACTATTATTACTTACCCAACAATTTCGTTCACAGGCCTTCTTGATCTCAGCTTGTCAACAAGAATATAAGCTGGAAAGCAAAGAAGCATAAGATTAGTATTGAACCACATCATGAAGTACGGCGCATTGAAGTTTTTCTGTAAACTGAAACAATTAAAACAAACAGTCAAATTAAAAGTGTATACCGGATCAAAGTTGAGAGCTGTTTTGCTGAATTGAGTCGAGAGGCACCAAGTCAGAGCTACTAGTCCAATTATGGTTGCATTGATGAAAATCTAAAACTAAATCTGAGTTCTAATGTCACTGCTTTTATGAATTACCACAACAGGAGTACTCTTTTTCGTCGCAATATTTTCCTCGTCGGATTCTTTCCTTTTGAATGTAGTCACATCATCAAAAACTTTATCCATACTTTCCTTACGTGACACATCATTGTCCATATCATTTCGAGACGTGCTGTTGTAGGTCGAACTACCTGTCATCCTGAATTTGTGAAAGAATTAGAATATTGGGAGCGACGAGATTCATTTTGAAAAATAAATTCAGAAATTTAGATGATGCATGTTGAAGTTCTATGAGTTAGAATGAAAATAGTTAAACTAGAAAACAATGACAAATAGGGTTCCGGCCTTGAAAAACAAAAGGTTTTGCATGAATTATAGAAAAATTGCAAACGAGATAGGGGTGGAGAACACGATAGAAAATGTGACCGATGGTGACAAACTTCAAAGATCTTGGAGTTGTTTTGTTGCACTGGGGAAAGCAAAAATAAATCTCTATTGATAGGAAAGACCGATCAATCCGCCTGGAATTCCAGTTTCTTCCCCTTTGCTAGTTCTGTCTCTTCATCTCACACACTATTTTCATTGCCCTTGTTATGCCCGATATCTACGCGACAACAAGTGGGAAGACGCAGCTAGGAAAAGTCGAATCTCTCTACTTTCGCGAGAAATTTGCGGAAATTGCGAAATTTTTAAGAAACTTACGGAAGAAGTGGGAACTCTGAATCCTTCGTCGTGGTTATCGTCATTTCTAGAGCTTATAATTAATGCCGTTTAACAGAAGTTGAATATGATGCACAATTTCCGTCTGCAACGGTCAGCTTTTTCAATTGGCTTTCCGGTGGCGCGATAGGCGCAGAGAAAGAAACAACGACGCCGATAGCAAAAGCAGAGGCTCTTCGTTCCGGTGGGGTCGTGTAACTACGGCGTAGTGTATAAGGTACAGTGCAACAGAAGTTTGGACTTTTCCAGGAGAATAGATTATCTGATTATTATTGGTTTTTCTGAGATCATAATAGTTAAAAATTTTACAAGGACCCGAAGGGGAATCACAAAGAATCGTACGTTTTTCGCTCATAGTGAGGAGACAAAAACGATTGTATCGAATTGCTGATAATGGGCATAACGGAGGGTGCACTCTGTAATCAGAAATTGAAGTTAATAAAATTTAAAATGTGGCTGAAGCAAATAAAATTGAGAGAAACGAGAATGGAAAATATCAAACATCAGATGTTCAAAAAAGATCTTACTGGAAAGATAATCTAGAGTATGAAAATGTGAACAGGGATCACAACAGTTCTAGAATTAGCTATGCCAAAGACAGAGGTGAAACCCGAAGCGACCCGAGAGCTTGGCTGACTGTGCGCACAGTTCTTACATTTACCAACTCCTCGGAATAAAAGCCATAATAAATGCTTCAATATGTATTTAAATATACATATCAGAATATCGGGAACGAAGTGGGGCCCCGGGAGCCCATGAGGGGCTATGGCGCAACGAGAGCGATTCTCATGCGGGTCTCGCCACGATAGCTAGATGTTACGGTACAGGCTGTTCGAAAACATCTTGTTTTCTTCAAAACAATTACTTCTCTAGGACAAGTTCTTTCTCGTGCCAAGACGTAGAAGGCTGATTTGCTTAATAATGGTGACTAATTTTAAATTTCAAAAATTAATTTTTCACTTCAGATGATGCAAGATCGTAGTCGTCCGAAGACTCTCGTCAAGAGACGCCCGTACGTTGGGCCGCCTAAATGGCCTATGTATTTCGCTAGTGTCTGCGCCACAGACATTCCCGACGAAGGGTCTCCGACGTAAAGCTTTTCGTCAATTTTAAATACTTTCATGATATAATTTCAGTCGTTTCGCACAGTGGAATAAAATCGTTCAAGTCCCGATCGGTGACGCTGAAAAACTGGACACGTAAGAAAGCGAAGCGTTTATCCGAGCGAAAATACAAAAAGTTACAGAGTGACAACTTGGGTGACCACTGGCAGTTATTCTACTGGATGCCCATCATCATGGAAACAATATCCCGATAGAGTTCATGTAATTAATACAGTTATTGATCATGAAATAATGATTATATCTATTTTCAGTTCTTGAGCGAGTATTCAAGTGAAGATCAAACTTACCCTCCGGTATTATTTTTTCATTAAGAACTGCTTTCGTTGTAATAATCTGTATAATTTCAGTTCAATCTTGAAAAGATGGCACAACGAAGAAGGGAATCGCCACATGAGGTAAGTTTCAAGAAACACGCATAAAAAATACCTTCATGTTTAGTATGATGATCAGGATAGTACCGAGCCGCCAGAAGTGGAAGTAAGTTGAGAATATCAGAGCTCATCGCTGTTCGCTTTGGGAAAAGTTTGTACCTTCCTTCGGTTTTCTCTGAAATGTTTCACTCTAGTTATTCCTAATTCATTTTGTTTCAATATTTCAGTATGATTGGCGAGTAGAACCCGTGCAAAGAGTTCCGAAAAGCTTGGTGAGTTATTAAAACGAAGCAAAATATACTTAAGATTTTTTAGATTGACTTTTATCGCGACGTTCACGACTATCGAAGCGGTCTCATGCTCCCGGCACCAGAAGAAGGAGCACAAGCAATGAAAGAAGAGGTAATTTCAAGTTCAGGATGTAACTCTCTTCAAATTTGATTAGCGTTAAAGTTCTTTAAATATTCGAGTTTTCTATTGGGTTTTAGATTGATGGAAACAACTCGAACAACATGGATCTTTCACAATACATTGAGGATACAGAGGTTATCGTTTACGAGCCGTACGTTGTTGTTTTCCTCTATCAATTTGACTAATAGCTTTGGTTCAGTTATGTCATGTACTTGTATCCAGTGATTCCGATCGCCCCCGACAACAACGATCCATACTTGTTCGAGCCAGAGGCACGCCCATTCAATCTCAACAACGAGTGTTATTAGAACTTCTCTCACTTGCATTCTGTGAGACTCTTCGAACTGCCTATTTTGTGAATTTGATCTCCCTGTAAACCTTAGCTATCGGTGAGCCATAAACAGACCGGCGCGGGCCCGGCCATTACTCAACAAGCTACATTTTTCAATCAGAGATTTAAAAAACGCGTATCTCAGAAAAATTGTGGCTCACCTTGCGCCGTCCCTTTTTTGGCCCACCGACAACTATGCTCTAAACTGTTCAACTAATCCTCACTTCCCTTATATTATCATTTTTAAAAATCAACCATTCCCGGCACTCATAGATAATAATAGATTTTATAGTCCGCCTCCCCTCTCATTTACTGAACCCTTTATTATCTATATTTGTTATCAACGCTCCAATCCCCTTTGTTTTTTCTTCACTAGCTTCAGTTCGGGAAACGTCTTGAAATCTATAGGTTCATACCTTTTCATGATGCGTAACGACTGATCTTTTGGAGTTTATTTGTATATTCAGTCCCAAATTATTGTTCTATCGAAGTGCGTTCAAAATCTTGTCATTGAGCCTAGTAGTTTCAAAATTGGGAAGAAGCAAATCTTCATTCAAAGAACGTTTTGAAGAGCTTTTTTATTTCCCGGCGACAAGTAAGGTTGAAATGGCTCGGAATAACTTTCTGTCGTTTACCGCACTTCTATAGAAGCAGGTAACGTTTCCTTTGTTGTTCAACTTTTCACTTACCTCCCCCGTTAACACATCATGTCCTATTACTCACGAACGATCTCACAGAATAGTAATCGAGGACTCTTCTTTCAAAACTTATCAGAGTTCTTCTATAATTTTTTGAAAATAATTCTTCATTAGTTCAGTGCTCTATTCCTGTTCCGGAGATCGTGTCACACCATCCTGTTGCCATTGTTAAATTTTGTTACATATGTGTGTCCGTTGTGAAAAATATCTTCTCTAAGAAACTCCCGTTGTTATGCACTCTGTTCCCTATTACTTCTCCCATGCTTTCAATTTTCTTAGAATGAATCGGACCAACACATAATAGAGTCTTTTTCAGTTTTTTTTGCATTGCGACACGTCATTTTTGTCCGCTTTTCGCGCAATGATTTTGACGTCACAAAACCACACGGTTTCCAACATTTCGCCGACAAAAGCCAAGCAAATCGTGTACTTCGCGGCGAGAACACAAAAATTAAATGGTCTTTTCAAGTGGGGCTTAAAGAGAGTACGTGACTAATCGGAAGTTTTGAAATACGTTTGTAAAAATTAAATGAATTCGGAACAAGATAATTATAATTTATTACAAATCGTTTCATAGAATTAGCATAATTTTAGAAGAAGTACCCATAAATGAAATCAGTTGATCAGATGAAAAAGGAATATATATTAAGATGAAGAACGAGACTCATGACATATCAGAAGCACTCGTACTCTCTTCGTCATCTTCACTCTTTTGAGTCATTAATCGACTTCTTCCGAGAATTGTTTTCGGTGTTAATTTCACATTTTCCAAATGTTTTTCCATTATCGGAAGACGTTGAAGTGACGTTTTGAAGAGCATAAAAGCAATTGTTCCGATTCGAAAATAAATGAAACTGAAAAAGAATCCACTTCTATTCAGATCCCAGATCAAATCGTACCTATCGGGTTCAAAAGTGACAAAAGATCCAAAATGTTTTCCACAAATACAATGCCAATCTGGTCCGTATTCTCTGTCGAAAGCCAATTTCAAATGTCTTGCGATGTCGTGTTCCAAGTGATAAGTCTGAAAAAGAAAAACTTCATTTGTTGATTTAGTCGTCGAACTTTCATTCCTCTTCTTTTTTCGGTTCCGTGTTCGGTGACCAAATTGATTTGAACGTTCAAATCTCAACTACTTCCACTTACCATAATGCTTTTGGCGGCCAATGAGCAAGCCTCTTGTTCCATGTGACGTGGCATTCGACTGTGCTGCACATCGGCCACAACTTCTCGACATTTACCGGTTCGACGGCATTCCAATTCAAATCTGAGACGTTCGAATTAATTGAAGGGATGATTCATTTTGAGAAAGATACAGTCCGTTTACTAGAACTGAAACATCTAGGAAATCAGATTTGACTGTTGACATTGGTGCAAAATCCTTCAGTATGTCAGTGTATTTCATAGATCACTGCCGACGGGAAACTACTTTTTCTCAAAAAAGAGGAACTAAAGCACAGAAATCACTTGAAAACGTATAGGTCAGTCACATATTTCCTAGTAAATGCCTTAAATGCCTACGGACCATAGTCTACGGTTCATATATGTAGCGATGAATCAAAAAACAGTCAAAAAAAGAGATTTTTAACTTATTCTTTCAGTTCGATAACTACAGTAATCATGAAGTATCTCGTTTTCAAAGTTCATTGAAATCATTATCTTTCAGAGAAAATATGAGATCATTCTGAGATTTGGGGCGAAGTGTTATAACTTTTGAATTCAAATAGGACAGATTACAAAATAGAATAAATCCAATTCAACTTCACATTCTTTTTAAGTATCCTAAACTCTCAAAATTCAACATTTCTACAGTACCTTCTGAAGAGTTCCTCTTAAAAGTTCTTCCCAAAATCAAAACACATAGCACAAATAACAAAACTCCGTATCACTTACCTCAACGCCTTCTCGTTGTCCATTTTTTTGCAACGGTTTTTCGAGGTGGCAAGACTGAAGGAGCGCGCACGGGAGATCAACTCTCTTCTCGGCGTCTCCAATTTAAGCATAATCTCTCGATCCATCCTAAAGTGGGCGGAGTCTAAATAAAAGACAAGTATTTGTTTTATCCGTGTGCAATTCATCAGTGAAGAAAAAAGGAAAAGAGATTTTGAAAAAGTAAATTGAAACAGTAAACAATGATAAGAGACGCAGAAAAAAGTGAATGAAAAGGGGATCTGATAGGTCAATATGATCAGATAAAAAGTTTTTTGAGATCTAATTATAAATCGAAAAATGATGTGATTTCCAGGATAAAGAAACGGGAATTTCTGGCATTCCACTTGAATCAAAAACACTTGCCCACACTTTTTTCTCGTGTTTGTCGGTACTTTTGACGGGGGTGAAAACAAGAAAAAAACGGAGGAGGATAGAGCAAAGAATACATAAAAATGGGTTATCAGGGGTGTGGTATTTGTACGTAGTCTGCCGATTAGCTATTTGTGTTTTTGAACTTTTTGAGGGTTTTCTGAACATGATTAGGAGTCAATGGACCTGTGCTACAGTAATCCAAAGAACTATATTTTGGAGACAAGGATATACTCGAAATGCATAACTGTCTAGGCCAAAGGTATCACAGAAAATCGAAAATTCAGAGAAAAATGAGGGCACGGAACATCTTGCAGTTAGTTTTCCATGTAATTCTGTAGTCTAGAGGTTCGTCCGATAAAAAACTGATATGAAAAATACCGTTCTGGGAGTTCAATGATACCTGCAGAGACACAACCAGATGCCACTGACCGCTGTCTCTGGTCAGTACTTTCTAAACGGTATGAGAAAATGATTTAAACTCTTGTGGGAATATTCCTAACTCCACGTGAGTCACCAGATCTCTAATAACCGAGAGAAATTAATTAAGATGTTCTGCTGTCCGAGAGAAAAACCAGAAAAGAGTCTAAAATAGTGTAGTCAAAATGCAAAATGAACAAAAGTTGCTCACTGCTCACTGAGCCAAGCCCACACTCAAAATGACACTGATACTCCCATTTTCTGTTCAAGGTGACAACGAGATGATATATTTGTCTTCCCGCCGTCGTCCGATATATTTGACAAGCTACTCGAATAATCGTCACTACATTCCTCATTGTCTCGTCTCTTCTTCAACTGTTCCTGTTCAGTTTCACAATCTGTTTTTGCTCGTCGTTTTTATCGGATGTCTGTGTACACACTGACACATAACAACTACTTGTCAAAGAGTACTCACATGTGCTCTTTGGAGTTGATCATAAGAGTAAAGGTCATTCGGAGATAAAGAGAACAGGAAGCACGTATTCATTTTGGGTCTGAATCTAGGAGTCCGTAGATTAATCGAGAATGGATCGGAGAGGAAGAAGGTTCTTTAAGAATTCATCTTCTACAGACGAAGCTTGATGCAATTGTGACTGAAAAATCTGGATTACCTCACTCTGGAATTATCTAAATGGGGTACGGACTCTGGGAATGATTATGGAAAGAGATCTGTGGTGATCCTGATTTCAGATCAAGTTTTATTTTTGTAGCATGCATCTCAATTTTTAGAAGTTCCAATTTTTGTAGGCTTTCAGTACTGAATTTCTCAAAACAAAAGCTGTCAAAACCGTAAATTACAGACACAGAAGTTGGTTTTCCATTTCAATAAATAGATTTTATTTTTTTCTCGAACTCCTGAACTTAAAACATTGTCTTTTGATTTTTCAGTCGTTTCGTTCATTCAAACAATTATCATCTGTTAACATTTATCTTTGTAGTCTACGGTCTCGAATCGCGTAGACATATCACAAATAAACAGTTTCTCATTCACAAACTATTATGTGTATCTTAGAGTATGTCTCAAACGATCCACTCGAGATCTTTAGACTATTTATCAACCTTTCGGAGGAAAAAGAAAAGGAGGACTATGATGTTTGTAATTTGTGATAGTGATGTTCTGAGTAGACAACTACACATTCGTCATCCATTCCATGTTGTCTTTGTTTCCAAGACGATGTGATTCATGGAATGAAAGAGTTTTCTGAATCTGAGATCAATGATTTCTGAAATCTGAATTTCCCAAACTGATATGTTTGGATGCTCAAAAAACGTGAGAAGGGTGTGGTTTTCTAGCTCATTGATCTTTTGATTTCTCAACTTTTTTCGGGAGAAACACTTCACAAACGGTTTCTGTTTAACTGTACAATGAACAATAGTATTGAAACCAAACAAGTGAAATGAGATATTTTCAGAGTTTCAGAAGTATTGTCCATTCAATTTCAATTGTGCATTTCATTCTATCATCGATGTTCCCCGAAGAAACTTTCCATGACGCCAGCAAAAAGGTCTCCAACTTAAGTGATTGGTGATAAGAATAATGGAAAAAAGGTATGAATCACATGACAAATGAGAGGTAATTGTAGTCTGAACTATGTTTTTATTGAACTTTCTCCGCACTTTTATTATTGAATTTTCTCTTAAAACTGTTCCCTTTTCTTGTTTTTTTTCCTCAGAGTTTTGTTAATCTCAAAGACAAACTTCAGACCAGATGACTGGTTGAAAAGGAGTCAATTATCAACAGTTTCACACATTATCTGACTTTGAAACAATGAATTCTTCATTGCGAAAGGACTTTAACAGAAAAGGAATTTCTTATTCACATCCATAATTCATTGAAAAAAAACCTTCAAAAGTCATTTTCCATTTTTCAAAGTCATCATAAATGCATGCTTTTTACTCAAGCAATTCGATTCTCAAAATGATCGAAGCTGTCGAAATTCCCCAAATTCTCTTACTTCCTGGAACTAAATTCTGTTGATTTGAAGGAAGGCAATGAAATTTAAAAAAAAACAATAAAACAACAATTCCATGAATGTTATCATCCTCTTATCGTTCGGTCTTTTCCATTTCTCTCTCGAAGTATCAGACACTAAACTGTCTGCATTTTCAGAACAGATAGCTGTTTTTAGTTCCTGGTTGTGCACGGTTTGACCTCGTGGATTATGATAAAGTCTCATTGAAATTGGTGGATACTTCCATTTGACATTTTGAAATTATGTTCAGTTTTCTGATTTATAAAGCTATAAATCTTTCTTTTTTGTTATTTTGAGAGTTCATTTCAGATGTGTTTCCTAAAAAGTAAATGTTACTTCCAACTGAAAGAAATTGGTTTGGAAAGTCTGAGAACCCTGGAAGAATCTTCTTCTGATTACTGTTGGCTTGTGTTCTAACCTCGTATCAAAAAATCCAATAGAAAATGTTTTTTCAGTCTCCTAAACACCCATTTGCCATCCGATGTTCTGTTTGTGTTCGTCCTCTTTTCTTTTGACTTTCCAACTCGAAAAAAACTTGAAAAAGGGTTCAAATATTTGAACATACACACACAGTTACTCGTTTTTTGTCTCGTTTCACCCGTGTTTTTCTCTGCGTCTCTAATCCTCAACACTATTTTTATCCTTGCCAACGGTTTACCCAAACTTCATTTCTTTCTTTTCGAGATTGTCGAACGACTTTGGTTTGAAATAATATTCTCGGCCTAGACTCGAAATCTTTATTCTTTCGTTTCAGAATGAAAATCTTGATTCTGACATCTGTAGTCTTCTTCTCTTTTATTTCTGCTGATGACCACCAACTACCGTTAGTTTCCACAACAATCAGTCCGAATACGGAATTCGTTATATTTGGGACAAGGTATCGAAATATTTGATACTTTCACTCCTAAACTGTTTGAACTTCTAGGCACGGAAACCGTAATCCAGAAACGTTTTTGAATGGAATTGACAGAAGTTGGGGTCAAGAAGGATCATTAGAACTGACATCGGTAGCATTTTATCTTCTTGAATTCTTCTATAATTACTTCTGCAGGTTGGGAAACGACAAAGTTATGGATTAGGATTAGAACTTCGAAAGTTCATTGGCAACTTGACAACCAATAATTTCAATACTTCTGAAGTGAAATATTACTCGAGTTCAGCCAACAGATGTCAGATGACTCTACAGGTAAATTACTTTTTGATTGGAAGAAAATAATGAATTTCTTCCAGGTGGCAATTGCCAGAATTCATCCTCCTGAATCATGGAATGACTGGAATACTCAACGTTTCGATGATTGGTCTCCTATTCCATATACCATTTCTGATCCAATTCTACGAATGTATTCTGTCAAATCTTGCAAGAAATCAGATGAAGTTTGGGCTCCAATTGATAATGATGACATACCAGAATTAGAGAATTTAAAGAATGACAATTCTCAAGTGTTACAGTATTTGAGTCAGGAAACTGGATGGAATATGACCGCAAACTTAGGAAAAGCTGCAGATTTGGCTGATAATTTAATTCAAATGGATTTCTACAATACGAGTTATCCAATTTGGTTAACACAGCCAAAAATCAATGGATACAATGAAAGTGAATTGAAGAAAACGATTATGGAATTTGGTTTGTTTAACAAGAAATTCTCTTTTTCTAATGATAGATTACAGCGGAAATTCATCCTCGTTCATGTGCATATTATTATCCATGTCGATATCTGATGGGAGGTTTCTGGTTGGATGATATTATCAATAAATTAAATGATGCTGAATCTTCAAAAAACGCTTTGAAAGTTATTGGATATGCATCGGTATTTTGACTATTTAATGACCTTCTACCTTTTGTTTTTCAGCATACGGAAGTAACTCTATCTGTTATGAAATTGATGGGAATTGAAAGAGAAGAAGTGACAACTTCTGCTGGATTTGTCATTGAATTCAGAAGACGTCCGAATGCAGCTATCAGAATTCTGAATCATGATCCGAATCCAATTGATACTCATGTCATTTATCCGTCAAATTTGACGAAAGAGTTATCAGATGTTCAAGAATCGGATGGCTTCATTCGTTTGGCAGATTTCATACGAATTGTCAGACCAGAGGTAAACACTCGGAAATATATTTCAGTGGCATCAATTTTATAAATTTCAGAGTTATGCGGATTGGCCGAAACAATGTGATGCTCCGTCCTGTGCTCTTGATAATCCAAACGGAGATTTCTCTTCTTCAGCATCGTTTTCTTCGAATCTATTCATTCTGATTGCTTCAATCGTTTTAGCGAATATAATCAATTAAGATTCGGTATCAATTATCAGAAATCTGCAGCATTTCTTTTTGATTTTCACAATGATTTTGCATCTCATTTCGCATAATTTCTTACTTTTTAGCTTTACTTCTGTAAATAAACAATCAAGTGATTTATGTATTCCAGTTTCAGTCAGAAGAAATTAACCGGCTCCCTTCTATTCAAAGATCGGAGCTTCGTTAGATTCTTTTTCAAAAAACGATGGGAATCTCATGCTTACTGTAACTCTTCTGCTCTTTTGACAAAAAAGATGGTTTCGAAATTCTACTTCCGCCTTCACGAACCCTCTTTGAAATTCAAATTTTTTAAAAACTATTAGAAGTCACCTTGAATTGAATCAAAGTTTCTTGGAAACCAGGAACTAAAATGTATTTTTTTTCTCTTTCTCTTCTATTTGTTGATTTTCTGATGCCTCAATGAACAGAACTTCAGTCCAATTCAAGAATCAAATTGAGGATTGAATTGAAAAAAAGGAGAGAATCAAAGAAACAATTCCTAGTTTTTTGATGTTTGTGTTTTTCTTCGAAATCAATTCTTCTCATTTCCAATGCAAGATTTCGAGGTCAAAATTGGGATGAAGTTTGGTCTTTTTTCGTGTATTTAAACAGAATCGCTTCTCTGAATTCTGAAGAGAAATACATCATTTCTGTTTTCGATCTGTCTACGATTGTGTTCTAAACACACCAATTGTCCTTGAATGATAAAACAAATATTTAGAAAGAAGTCATTTGGACCCAATAAAACAACTGAATGAGTTTTTTCCAATTGAGATCAACAGTCTTTATTTGTTTACTTTTCATTGAAAATCAGGTCATATCTTCTCTCAATTCAGTTTTTTAATTTGTGTTCCGCCTCTTTTATCTTATCAGTTTTTATCAAATCAGATAAAAAACAGTACATAAACAGTGGCGTAAAACCACAAAAAACCAATATCTCTTATTTTAAGTTTGACTATTTTGTGGAAAGTACCGTATTTATTCTAACCATCATCCTGATTCATTCCCGAGACCTCTGTCTAAACGGCGATTAATCAGAATAAAATCAGTTTTCTCATTTTCAGGAATGAACGTTTTGTTCTTCTTCGCCTTGGTTCTCGTGGCTTCCGCCGAACATCTTCTTCCCAAAAAATCAGTGGCAATCGACAAGAAATCAGTACTTGTTCTGTTCGGTACACGACATGGAAATCGTCATCCAGAAGTATTTCTTCAGGAGAATCCAAGAAGTTGGGGATACGAAGGAAATACGGAACTGACATCTGTGAGTTGACACCGACAATTTCAGAAGAAGAAACTTATTGGAATTTTAGTTCGGAAAGCGTCAAGGACTCGGATTGGGGAAGGAATTGAGAAGCTTTATTGGGAATTTGATCTCTCGAAACTATAATTCATCGCAAGTTAAATATTACTCCAGTTCTGCAAACAGATGTCAAATGACTCTTCAGGTATGAGAGAGAGAAAGAGAGAGAGAGAGAGAGAGAGAGAGAGAGAGAGAGAGAGAGGTATCTGTGATCAAAGGAAACTTTCAGACAGTCACTGCAGCTCTCCATGATCCTGAACAATGGGGAGATTGGGATAAGAAGTGGTATGAACATTGGTCTCCAGTTCCATATGCTATTGATGATCCACTTCTCAGAATGTATGCAGTGAAAGAATGCAAAGGAAATGATAAAGGTATATCTCCTACAGTACTCTTAATACAGTAGTTTCTCTCTTTTCAGTATGGGGACCAATCGATAAAGACACTCTTCCATCACTCAAAAAACTGAAGACATCGAATGCCGCTGAGCTGAAATACTTTGCTGACAACACTAAATGGAATATGGATAATCTTGGAAAAGCAGCCGATTTGGCAGATAATTTGATTGAAATTGATCTTTACAAAGCAGAATATCCATCATGGATCAAAACTCCAAAACTAAAAGGATATACATTTGAAAAACTGAAAGCAAAGATTCTGGAATTCGCTGAAGTTCATCAGAATGCATGTGCTGAATATGGTCCATGTGGAAATCTAATGGCTGGATATTGGCTTCAGAATATAATTGATAAAATAGGAGATGCAAATGGAGGAAAAGGACCACAAGTCATTGGATATGCTTCTGTAAGAAATAGAAGGAAAACTGAGATAAAATGAGAATAAATTGATTTTCAGCATACAGAAATCACTCTTTCCGTGATGAAATTAATGGGTTACGAGAAAGATGAATTGACGACTTCTGCTGGATTTGTAGTTGAATTCAAACGTCTTCCGAAACCAGCTGTTCGTCTTTTGAATCATGATCCAAATCCAGTTGATGAACATGTTATTTATCCAGCTGAACTCACTCCAAAATTGAAGAAAGTAGCAGATAAAGATGGATTTATTCCATTGGATCAATTCGTTGCTTATGCAAAACAATTTGTGAGTTGAACCGAGAATTCAGAGTTCAGAATCAATTTTTTCAGGCCTTCTCCGATTGGAAATCTCAGTGCGACAAGGCCTAATTTCTCACAAATAACATCGCTTCTAGTTGTTTTACCTAATAAAAAGACGCTAATGAAACATTTCATATGAATACTTTTTGAAGAAACAACCAAAATCAACAGAGAACAACAAGTTGAATTAGTAACCAGGAGATCCATTTAGCAACGAAAATCAATTTTGTGACGAGAATTCCTGCATTAGACGAGCTGCAATCAGATAGGCCAGTCGGGAAGATGTGTCTTGTTCCGACAGTTCTTTTATCTGAAATTTTCAATTTGCTGAACTAGGAGGTTTTTAGTAACGAACATCATATGGCTGACTCATTTCATAGCACGTCGTCAATGAATTCAAGAAGATGGCAATGGAATAGTCCCGAAGAAGTCGAATGCAGGCTGCCACACGAATCATTGCTAATCGAACATCTTGTGGAACTTTCTGAAAGTACATATTTTCAAAACTGACTTCCTTGTGAGCCACATCCTTTGATCTTTCCTTCATAGACAAGACACTTTCTCATAGACATTGACGTGAAGTTTTTCTCACCTGAAACTCCGTGATGTGTGATCCATCTTCTTCGACTGTTGTTTCCGGAAGTGAAGGCGTCACCCACACATTTCCATTACAACCAATGATAACAGCCATTCCGTATGGAAGTGTGTGAAAATGCTTTTTTGATTTCTTGATCAGATGTGGAGGCACCTGCAATAAAGGATTTTCGATGTTTAGAGAAAAAAAACATTTATCAATATTATGACGTGAACTTATCGAAAGTTCCCGCATTTCCACGTGGTTTCTCAGGCGCATAACTATAATTATGTGCACGGTCTGATCTTTCAGTTAAAAATGGCGAAATTAGTCGAAGAAGATCCGGGACTTGGTAAAAACTATGTAAACGCAGACGACATTCGAACGAAGCTACTTGACTCGATTCTGTTGCGACTTCGTGAGAGAACAGACGACGTTCAGAATAAGGTCTATCCATTGAAAGAGCTTCATTTGAGAACATTTTTCTAGAGCTGGGACATTTCGGAATGGCGTAAATACGCGCAATGGCTTCTTGTCGCAACGTTGCTCATAGTATTTTGTATTCTTCGTTATGGAGTTGAAACCGTTTATCTACAGCCGTCTGAGGAACGCGTCGGTGACCCAGTGATTGAATATAAAAATCGTCAATTAGAAAAGACATCGGAAGAGTTTAGAGAACGGCATCATTATCAATGAGATACAGCCCACAGATAAATGTTATTTTTTGTGATTTAAATTTTAAAAATTTGACGACTCATATCGTCATGACGTTCTTCGAATAGAAAACTCACTGACCTTTATCATAATTCCTTGTTGTAACTTTCCATATTTGTTGTTTCTTGTGTGCAACATGAGTGTTCCATCATGCTGAACTTGTTGTACTTCTGCACATATTAGTTCTCCTTTCTTTAAAAATTCACTCATTTTCTCTTCATCTTCAACGTCTTTTCGTCGAAAATCTCCGCCAGGTAGAAGAACAGAGCCGAGTGGAAGGTTTGCATGGAGACGGGATGTCACGTCACACTGCAACATTAAAATGATAATGAGAGCACGATTTAATTTTCAAACCTTCCACCTCTTCGATTGAACCTCCACAACTCGGGCGACGACGACGTCTCCAACTTCTCCGGCATAACGCTGCTTGATCGTTTTCACCATCAAAAGCCGATTCAATTGTTGGACAACTCCAGAAAGAGAACTGACAATCTCTCCATCCCTCGTATACGTTCCGTGTCCTCTGAAATAGAATCAATAGAATAATTTTGGAAAATAAAATTCAAATGACATACCTCATGAACTGTTGTGGAGCATCGCAAACAGGCTGTCCAGGAATAACTATTTTCGTTTCGTCTATATCAGTTCTTGCTTCTGACATTGACAGCATCATCCAAGGGGAAATGAGCGGCGGCCCACTGATTTCATAACTCATATTTGATTTTTTATTCTGTAAATTATTTCAATTTTGTCCTATCTTTATCCCCTAAATCATAAAAATCATAAAAATTCAGCATTATTTCGTTGCAAATCGTAAAATAAGAACAACGATGCTCCGTAATAACGCAAAGCGAGTAGTTTATCGTAAACCTACACGTCCTACAATGCGTGCCAGTTCAAAATCTAGTTTCTGTGAAGTGCTCTCCAATTGAGCGTGCAAATTTAATGGTTTTTGCTTCGATCGAAAGAAAAGACATAAGAAAACAAAGAAACGGAAGTGTGAATTATGTTCTGACATCATTGGATCCGTTACACGATATGTTTTCAATGCGTATTGGAAGGCTATAATTTTGAAAGAGAAGGTTTATTTTTCCTGAAGGTGTCTTCTAGGAAAGAATAGGAAACAAAGCGAGCCGATACAAAGAAAGGGGTAAAGGAAAACTATTCTTCATTATCAGAGAGTCAAACTTGAAATAGAAACAAACTAATTCTCGGTGGCTGATACGTGGGAGGATGATCCTGCAGACCCTTCTTGGAAGGTAATGAACTGATCCTGACTACTGAAGTAAAAGAACATCATGTTTCCATTTTCTACTTTTAACACATCTGGAATGAACTGATTCTTAATATTCATTCACTTTCACTTCCAAGAGAACCATTAGACAACCATTTGCACTGACTAACCTATCGGCTGATTCTTGAACAGTTCTACCCTACAATCTCTTCTTTTCGTCTGAAATATCACGTTTTTTTCTGATTCCAACCCTCAATTTAACATCTCTCCGTCTGAAAAACCATACTTCACATCAATGTCACATGCCTGTTTCCTAGTCCCCACTCATCAAATTATCTGTAATTTTCTTCATAAAAACCCTATAATTTCTCACCAAAAATTCGTTTGAAAAGCGAATGACGCAAAGCTGGACAAAAGGCAAAAGAGACGAATCAAAAGCATTTATTAATTATTTGGAAGACGTCTATTCATCTCGCCATTTCGTTTTTCTCACGCCTACCGTATCTCTCTTTTTTTTGATTTTTCCAGAAGTATGAATCTCAAATTAATATTTGAAAACCTCTTTGAATGACGACTTTTTAGCTGCCGAGATTCATATTTCTCCGAAGTAAGAAAATCATCTTTCTTTTGTGATTTCTTATTCATCAGACTTCAACAAAAACCTTCTTCTTCGTAAGTCCAAACTCCGCCCATTTCTTCGTTTAAAAGAGACCGGCAAACGGGCGTAAGCTTTCACTTGCTCTCGCTTTCACGTCTTCTTTCTCCCTTCTTCTTCTTCTTCTGTTCTCGATATGAAGTCGTCGTCAGTGCTCTCCGTCGCCCTTATTGTTCTCGTCATCGTTCAGTAAGTGTTCATGGGAGTATGGGAATGAATGTAATAATAGATAGATGATCAAGAAGAGAATTTCAAAATGAGATTCCGAATGGAAACTTGATACGTGTATAGTTGGATGAAATGAAGATTAGAACTTTTTGTATCGGATCTTCGAAGAGAATTCTCAGAGTCTCCACAGATCAAAAAATCAACTATATCATCCGAACTGTAAGGGTTTTAGTTTCAAAGACTTAGCAACCTGTGTTTATCAGCTCATTTGACTATAGTAATCTTACTTTAGATCTATAGAAACATTTCATGAAAACGCATCCTTAAGTGTATCTTTGCAAAGTTCAAAATACTTTTTTCAACATTTATTCCGCTTCACTTAGTTCGGAAATAGCTCAATCTAAGTTACTTTGGGTCCGTTTCTATAAAGATTTGTTTGGAGAAAAAAGAGTTTCGATTTAGCGGATTGCTGGGAAGCATGGAAATGTGAATGATATGTTGATGACAATGACCATGAGATTTCATGTAGAACGTTTCGATTACCTACAAATTTTGATTATTCATACCCGAAATAGAACCTGTTCCCTATCTTGAATTCCATTCCGAATTCACACGGAATGGACTTTCCTAATGATTGGGGAACGTTATCATAAACGGTAGACTTTTTATTCTTGTCTTGAGAAACTTCATAGATTATTCAAACCGATGTACCACTGAGAAAGCGGAAGTTCATTTCCTTCTGAAACTTCTCTGAATGACGTGATTCGTTTGTTCACCAATCAACGATTCCTTCGGATCATACGCCGTTTCCCACCACAATTCTCTCAGTCACATCTACTTTCTGGTCAACTTTCATGTACTTGAGTGATCAATTTATTTTGATGATGAGAACAAAAAATATAGAATTCTCACGCTCTTTTTCTTTTTCTACACCTCCGCCCGCGGAGCAACACTTTTCTAATCAAGATCGTCTTGAGATGACGAATTCCAAAAATATTTCAATTGAATTAGGGGGTCAGTGACCATTATAATAAAATACAATCAAAATGTATTTGAATTGAGAACAATTTTGGATTCTTGATCATTTTATGATTTAGTCTATTCATATCTTTTTCTCTTTCTCTTCTGGAATATTTCCAAAACTTGAAAACTAGAAAACAAGATGATAAATAATGGATCATAGTCACCTTCAAAGTATGAATTCGCATGACTTTTCTGAAAATAGAGACGAAATTTATTAGTTCTAAAGAAGTTAAAAACGGAAGATAGTAGTGGTTTATTTGAAATGACGTTGCCTTTAAAATGAACAATTTGACCCAAGGGATTCAGGATATTTGTAGGAAAAAAAAATGTATTAGCGCATTACTTTTCGAAGAGCATCAGAGCTCAAAAACGTGCATATTTAGTACAAAATGAATAGGAAAACTGGCTATTTTCAGTTTGTTTTTCTCTTTTCTATCTCTGGAGGACGATTTCTATTTTCAGATTGATCTCCGCTTCTGTGGCATCAGTTCCATCGTCAGCTGTCGTTGATGGACAAATTGATTACGATGCGTTGGCGGCTAAAATGTTTGAAACAAATGGGTCAAAAGTGTGACTGATTCTTTTAATTTTCAGTGAAATGCTCCGACCAAACAGATACTGGAAACGTGCTCATAACATCGATACACGTGCTCTGAATCAATTCAAGAACTGCTATTTCTCACCGATTCAATGCGTTCTCATGGAACGTCGTCGTAAATAGACTGTCTTCTTCTTCTTCTTTTTCTTCATCCAACTTCATTCTTATTTCTTCGTCAGAATATTCCATGTGTGTGTTCATGTTTCAGCGTTTCAGCCACCACAAAATGTTTTTATTTATTTCTAAAAAACTGAAAAAATTCAACTTTGCCCCAGTCTTTTGTGTCTCATTTGAATGAAGAACAATGTTATTTTGGTTTTATTCAGACATTCTGAAAATGGGTTGAAGAAGTATTCAAAAAAGAGAGAAAAAGAAATGAAATGGATTCAAATATTTCTCAGTTGCAGACAATTCTCTCAGATTATATTATAACATCTTCAAAAACTTCGTTTCATAAATAATTAAATGGGAATCTCTGAATTACTTTTCCGGGTATAAACACCTTCTAATTCTTTTTTACTTTCTCTCCTTCCTTTTTCTCTCTACGAATCTCGGTCATCAATCAGATTGAAACCTGGAAAACAACAAAAAACACATCATGTTTCTGTCCATTCCACAAGACCTTTTCATTCTTTAAGAGACAAACAAGTGAAATGGAAGGATAGGTATCACAAGAAGTAGTAGTATTAGTCGAAGAAGAAAGAAGGTGGTCAGTATGAGAGGAACAGGAAATGAGTGGTTACGAGCAAAGAAAAGGATATGACGATTCAGATTTTTGGTTCATTTTTATAAGATATTGCAACGATCTCTTTGCAAATTTCAGTGCACGAAAATGGGGATGAAACGATGATGTTTCAGGGATGTTGGTCTTGCTTTTGATTGAATCGTTGTTATTAATTGAAAGGGTGACTGTGACAGAAATCACAAGAAGTACAAAGATCTTGGTTTTTCTACATTTTGCTTCTTCTATTTTTTGAGCTTTCACTGAGATTATGAATAAGAAAACACAGTTCAAATTTTATAATCAACAAATAAATTCCCTAAATTATCCATTTTTTCACAAGACTTTGATAACACAAAGAGAAGCTCGTCAGTCGACAGGTTTCGAAAGACAAGTATTCAACTTTTCTCTGTCACGAATACAGTTTTCTGAAAATTAATCATTCGCAACTAGGAATTTTGAAGACTCGAACCGTGTGAACAGCAGTATTTGTAAGAGAACTATTCGTTCGAAGACCCAATTGAACGAGAACATATTTCCGTAGAGAATCAGAGAAAATCCACAGAAGATAGGGATTGATACTGGCGAACAGATCACTGGAAAACGTGGATTTCTAGAATCGATAATCTTCTCGAATTCACCTCAACAAATTATAGAGAAGATAGAATTCATCCACTGATAATTCGAATAATTTGGCAACTTTCACAGCAAAAAATAATAGAATTGTCATTTGAACAGATACGATAATCGAACACATTATGAATAGTTTTCGCTCTTTTTTCTTCATATTTTCTTTACTTTTCGAAACATTTATAGAGAAACTGTTGACTTGTTTGTTTCTTTTATGTAGAATAATGAAGAGATAACAGTAAGCAACGATGAGATAAATACAATTTGTCATTAGGAAACCTCCTCCAATCACAAAGAAAAATGAAGTCAATGCTTTGCTGAAGAAGGAAATGTTTCTCAAATAATGGATTTGAACTCACTCTATAAACTGCGGAATCAATCCATTTTTTTCGTTTGAAACCAACTGCGTTTTGTTGAAAAATGTGAGAACACCGACTGCCATTCCGGGAATAAATTGAATCGAAATGGCAATCCAAAGACGATACGATTGCCAAATCTGAAAGATTTTTCCTTTGTTTTATTGTGAATGAGAAATAATTGAAAACTACCTTCTGATAAGTTCCGGGTAAAATCATTGCAGACAATCTATTCGTTGCCAAAACAGATACAGACATTGCTTGACATATTCCAGTACTCCATGCAATATACAAATAAATATGCGCGTAAATGCTGTCCAAATACAGATAAAAACTTCTAAAATATCCAAGTTTTGGGAACATTGCTCCAAAATAATTAGCAAAAAGAGTACCTGGAAATGGGGGTTTTGGATCAATTGTTGAGATAAACCTACTCAAATCAATGATGGATGTTGATATACATAATTTGAAAAACGGGGTCGATAACTCATCGAATTTTCGAATTTGTGCACGAACCATAAAAAATACTAGGAAAAGATATAAGGGAACGGTTACAGTAACTAGAATAAATTGAAATAATTCAATGAAATCGACTATCAGAAAAGATAAAGAAGCCATTTTTCCTGAAAGAATCATTCAGTTGTTCAAGGGTTCGGAGGTTCTATGAAATCAGACTGAAATAGAAAATCCATTTCAGATAACACGTAAAATGAGATCAGTCAACTGAAAAACGAACACTTTTTATATAGATTCGCATGACTTGATAAGTTCAAAATGACTGATTTTCAGTTGAAAAAAGGGAGTTCCTCTCGAAAAATCAAGGAATTCAGGAAACTTTTTTCAATGGATTTATTACTTCGACAGGTGTTTTTTTTCTGAATAATTGTTGCAAATAAGAAAGAAAAAATACATGAGACACTGAATAATTGAAGTGATTTCTTAGAAAGAATCAGAAAAAGAGTAGCAATTAAAGAGATGAATGAAGACGACATTTCGATGTTTGATGTCGAAAGGATATCCACTGAACTTCTTCTTTCGTTGATATTTTACAATGATTTTCTGATTCTTCGCTTCGTCTTCATTCTTTGTTAAAATAACGAAGTTATATTTCTGGTGCAGTTTCATTTCCAATTCAACTTGCTGTCCACTACTGTAAACTGCTCGACCGTCCAATTTCTGAAATAATTCTAGAAATGTTAATCTTTTTCTTCTTTCCGAAAACTAGACTATTTTCTCATACTTTTTCTAGTCAAACACTATATAAACTGATAAAACCGCCACCTCTTAAACAAATAAATCAGACACTTTTCGTCTTTTTCAAAATAATATTTTCTCAAACATCACTGCATTCGATTTTTCCAAAAAATGTCGAAACTTCAACCGATTTGGCAAAATATTCCATTCCATTTCAAGAAATCGGTCGTAGAAAATCTTGATTATGTATCCAGGTTTCTTTTGTTTGTTTATCTTCATTCATATTGAATTTTCTTCAGATGTCACCTTCGATCTTGCTCAAAAGAAGAAAAGAATATTGTGGATTCATGTTCTTCTGTCATCGATTATCTGTGTCTTTCTCTTACAGAACCTGCTTTTGGAAATGGAGAAGACGCTGAAAAACCTGCTCAAATCTCTATAAAAGACAAAAAAACGGAGTTCTCCAAGAATTTCAAAAAAGATGACGTCATCGAACGTTTTCTATCTATTTTTTTGAATGCTCTTGTTTCTGTGAATACAATGGAAATTCATGTTTGGGGCATCCATCGAAAAAGTCAACATTTCAAATTTTTCAAAGCTTTTCTCATTGAAATCAAAAAGAAAAACTTGAAATTCAAAGTTCGAAAACTGGAATTGGCAACCGTTTTTCCGGATAAAAATCAGCTGATTTCTCTTATAAAATGCCTCGATATTGACCATATTGTGTCAATTAATTTGATAAGAACAACTGGATTTCAATTCGAAGAGCTTTCGAAAACGGAACAATTCAAGAAGTTAAAAGAGCTGAGTGTGGAGACTCGGCATGAAATCAGTCCTGAATTATTATCTCATTTGGATTCATTCAAAGTGACAGTTAAAAGAATGATTGGAGAAGTCGTGTCAGAAATTATTAAGGTAAATGACTAGCATTACACATATAAATAATTTGAAATTTCAGAATTATATAACAAGAAATCCTCCTCATGGATCATCGTTCACCGTTCGATCGTGTTTCCCTATTGGAACAAACAGAGCTATTCTTCGAAGTATTCTTGAGGAATTAGATGATTCTCAGAATTATTCGGTTGTCGATCCAGCTGTATTAAACAAATTAAGCAATGATTATTTCCTTTATGCTCGATTATTCAAATTGAATAATCCAAATCATATTTTAATTGTTTTTGTATTTAAACGAAAGGTCAGTGGAGTTATTTGTAATATTAAAGAGTTAGAGAAAGAGTCGAAAAGATTTATTTGTGAATAAAGGTATATGAAAGAAATCAAATTATAGCTAATGGGGTATTTACTCGAAGTAGACAAAAAAACAATCATTCAAAGTATGAGATTAAAATGAAATCAATTTCCGCGTTTATGTCTCAGATATAAAGAATTAGTTCATTCAGACTACTGGTTGTTCGATGACTTCTTCCGCCGGTTTCACTCCGTTCTCGTTCTCCTGAGTTTTTGTTGATTGATTGTCAATTAACGGAGGAACTCTTACAACTCTGACACTGGATATGTGGAACCATTTGAAGAATGCCATTCTATAAGGGGCTATGTAGAATAATGTAATGATCGGATTAACAATGTTCATAAGGATGGCAGGTCTCGACATTATATTCTCTAGAATCACTATTGTATTCGTCGAAACACCCATTTCATTGATCAATAAATAGAATATACTTGTGACGAAAGAGAGAAGAGGACCGACTGTCTGAGCAAGAAATACCTGTAAAAAAGATAATAATGAAGACTGAGAATTCCTCGAAAATACCATTTCAAGAGCTTGTTGCTGCTTCTTGATACTCTCAGAATATTTGTATTGTTTCGAGAAAATTTTGATTCTCCATTGACAAATAACAGCAATGAACAACACGAAAAGAGGAGTGTAGACGGATAAAAAATAGAAAACTAAAAAAAGAAAAGAAAGTTATTCCGTTAGTTATGTTCAATTCATACCAATCTGAGACGGATCTTTCAGGTTAACGATTCCGTTGTAAGTTGCATTCGATCCAACGATACTGGGCTCATATTTAGAGATTTCTCGGTTGATGACCTCCATCGGTTGAAATGCTGCGATGCACACCCAACTCTGAATTATTAGATTCAGTTTCGTGAAAAAAGAAAACAGAAAACTCACAAAATACATAAAATGAAGTATACTGTAAGTGGATAGTCCAATGTACACTGTTTTTCTTTTGTCGATTCGTTTCAATGGATTAGTGATGACAATGACACGATAGATATAAGAGAATATTAGAATTAGATGATACAGAACATGAAATTGGACTCGCATTGCAAAAACTGAAAAAATTTCTGACTCAGATTGGTCTTCCGATAGAAATACATTCACAAAAGAAAAGTACTTACAGAAAAGACAAAACTTAGATCTCAATTCGGGATCATTCGGGAAACAATAGATGCATGCTCCACGGAAGACCATGAATTGCTGAGTGCCACGTGGAATTACTCTACAAGTATGAAATCAGTGAAAATGTGAATTTGAGAATAAAGAAAACCTAGCAGAGGACATGAATGTTCCGAGTAAGCTCAGGCAATCGGCAATTGTAATACTCAAGATTATCGATCTGAAATTTAATATTGATTCATATTTCGAAATACAATATATTATTAAGTTTCTATTCTATCAATCTTTGAGAGCAAAAATCTCATTGTTTTGGAAAAAAGAAAATTCAAAAACTCACGCATAAGTTTTCGTCGATTCGGGAGTGTGCTTCAAAATGATGATAATCAACAGAAAACTGACAAAAAAGCTGAGAGGACCGAAAGAATAATCCCAGTAAACGACGACTTTATCAGACCAATTCTCGAGCATTTTTCAATGAATGAATTGCTTTTTCTTCTGGTGTTGTGGAAACGTAATTGCAATATCAACTGAAATGAAGTGTTTTCGGGTTTACCAATTTCAATATAAACAAGAATTTCTGAATTTGCTTTGATATTTGAATTCGATCTGCACCACATCTAATCACAGTCGGCAACCCGTAATTAAAGGAAAAAGAATTCTAATTATAACCATTTCTTCTCAAAATCAGTCAGCTGGAAACTGATCATTTCTTTTGACGATCACATAACAAACAATTATTTTTGTACTCGAAGTCTTACTGTATCTTCACTTTTTTTCTCCTCTTTTTCCTCTCGAAGGAACTCTGAAGAACTCTCAACAAAATCTTTGTTCCACAAACGTTTGTCGGGCGGAGAGAAGAGTCGACCACTCTCTTCACAAGCCACGCCCCTTTGACTCCTCGTCTTTCAACAAACCATTGCTCTCCGAGCATCCACAGGAGTCTAGGAGGTCTCAGAGACTCCTCAATAAAATGATGATATTTCCTGTTTTATTCCTTCTACTTGCATTTTCTGTCACAAATGGATATCTGGAAGATTCATGGGCAATGTTTTCATCGGAAAGACCTGCTGGTCCAAAGTGTGTAGATATTCCAAGTAATTTGAGTATTTGTAATGGAATTGAGGTTTGTTTTTAATTTGTCGAAGTTCAATTGAAACAAAAGAAGAATTACAGTATACTCAAATGCGTCTTCCAAATATCTTAGAGCACGAAACAGTTTCTGAGGCAATTCATGCATCAAAAGACTGGGAAAGTCTTCTTCGTCTCAATTGTCATCCAGATACACAGGTTCATTTCAATATTCATTCATTTCATTAAAATATTCTTTTTTCAGAGATTTCTTTGTTCTTTATTTGCACCAGTATGTCTAATGCAAATGGATAGATTGATTCTTCCATGCAAGAGTTTATGTATGGTAGTCAAACAGGTGAGAAAATGAGATGAGTAGGGGGGTAATTAGAAAGATCATAGAAGGGTGAGAAAGAGATATTGAGAAGGCAATTGAATGTGTAATTATGTGTCAACAATCGTCTTCGAGCACTTTCCTAAAAGGTTACCACTCGAGGAAAACATAGTTTTCAGTTCAAAAATGATTTCGAAATCAATGTTTTGTTGGTTGATCATAGTTCCGATACAAAACATTCTCTCAACAGACAACTCATGTATTCTTTTCAGGGATGTGAAAATCGAATGGCCAACTATGGGTTCCCGTGGCCTGAAATGCTCTCGTGCGATAAATTTGAAGACGATGACATGTGTATTAAGCCAATGCAAGAAGCTAAACCACCAGCAGGCCAGTCTCTCTCTTTCGTTTTTGTTTATTTTAGACTGAAGAAATCGGGATTAGAAAGAGAAATGGATATGAACAGAATTATGGTTGCACTTTCAGTTTATATTCAGAAAATTCGAGAAAAAAGGGAAGAAAATGACTCATCTTTTTTGATTTGGAATCTGTTTCGATGCATTGAAAAACAACAGATTTTTATCTTATAATGAATTAGAGCTCTCGATTAAGAGTGTTTTCCAAACAAGATAACATGCTAAAATGGAGGGAAAATATGTAAAATACCAGTGTTATCATTATCTTTTTATCATCAATCATGAGTTTTCACGAGTTTCTTCTTCTTCTTCTTCTATTCTCACCTCATCAATCATTTATTTTTCCTCTTTCTGCACCCTAATCTGTCAAAATCACACGGACACTTCAAAGAGATTTTGCCGCCCTGTAGTCAATGCATATAACTTTATGGAACAAAAATCTTTAGCATTTTTCTCGTTTTCTTCAAGTAAAATGGACATTAGTCTGGACATTCTCTTTGTCGATTTGAGTGGGGATTTGGAGAGATAGAGAAAGAGAGAAAGAGAGAGAGAGAGAGAGAGAGAGAGGGTCAAATTTCTGAATAGGAAGAAGAGAGATAAGAAGATATTACAGTAATCCGAGAGGAAGAAAGTGAATGAAAGTATTCAATTTCAGGTAGCACCACAACGTGCACTGCGTGCTCGCAAGTTGCCACCTACGAGAATCTTGTCGATCAGTTTTGTAGATCACATTTGGGTTAGTTCCATTCATAATCACTTTTTCGAAAAACTCTTGAATGCTCTTCATTTTTCAAACCCATTCTAATTTGACTCTGTCAATAATATATAACTTCCAGTACTAAAAGGAAAAGTGATTCGAGATTCGCCGACTCATATTCGTATCAAAAATGGGCGTAGTCTGAAGAAAGGAGAAAGAAGGAGAGGCGTTTCGGATGTCGGTAAGTGTTCAAAAACTTCAATCAAAATTCTGAGACAATGCTTTCAGAAATTCGGCTCTCATCTGAAACTGAAAGTGGATGTCCGTGCAATCTGCCAGTGAAAAGTCAAAATGAGAAGTTATTGGTAATGGCAAGTAGACTTTCCGATGGAAAATATCAAGCAAATCTTATTCTTCCGTGGCAAAAAGAGAAAGTAAGAGTTTCTTGTTCTGAAAAAGAATAAATTATATGAAATGAACTATCAATTATTTTCAGAACTTCAAGCGAGCCATTCACCAATTCCAACGTCTAAACTGCCAGTCTTTGGGACGTGAAATCCGCGAATCGGCTTCTCGACGTCCGCATTATTACGAGATGAGACGTCATAATACGGGAAGATACCAGATGTTTTGATGGATTTTCAATGAAATTAACAATATATGTTCATTATTTTTATCTTCTCAGCTTCCTGTTTCTCAATAATTTCTTTCGTTTCTACTCTATTCATTTTTCATTTTTCCTACCAAACTGCACAAAAATGACTGGTTTCTCCCTTTAATTTGTTAATTTTAATTAATAAAACTTCCAATACGGTAACATTAAATTTCAGAAATAACTCAGAAATTGAAAAAAAATGCATAAAAATTACTCTGATTGCTTCAATTTCTCACACAAAAATGTTGAATCTAGATAGTTTTTTTCGAATAAATAATGATAAAAGGAACTAGAAGTTTGAGAATTTCGTCTCCCTTGACGAAGTATAAAATGTACTTCCAATTCGATAATTATCCAGTTAAATACGCACTTTTTCTTCATTTTCCCCCTTCCGTTCTCTCCAAAATTGTTTCAATTTGGCTTTGCGACAAAAATGAGAATGACGTGTTTTTTCGTCTCGTTTTCATTCTTTCTCTCTCTTGTAACAAACAATTATGAGCCTTTCTCTCTCTCTCTTGTTGTGCCACTCATCAGTTGGAAAATGAGCACAAAATGCTCCCTTTTTTGTCCTTTTCTCGTTTAGGAAGAAGAAGAGAATGAGTTGCAACTCGATGGATGATGTATTCGATTTGATAAAAAAAACGATTTTTGAGAGAATCAAATTGAAGAAAAAAGAAGGTCTCAAGATCTTTTTTATCGAGTACTTCGAATTGAATTTTGTTCGTTTTTCTCTTTTTTCGCTCTTATTCGTTTTATTGTGTTTTGCACACGAGACAAGTATTTTTGAAAGAAAAGTTTCTGTCGACCTCTTCAGAATTTGATCCTTTGAACCTTTTTTTTGTTTTGGAGAAGCGAGTTTTTGAGAAATCACTTTGTCGCAAACAGGGTTACGGTAGGAGTGGAGAAATATTTAATGATTTCTAATGGCTTGTTCTTGGACTCAATCTTTTGAAATTCTTCAAAGATTTGAGTGAATTGAGTTGATTATTCTCTGAAAAATAAAACATTTTGTTTAATGACTCTGTCTGAAAGGTCTTCCAATCGAAGATCACTGCAGTGAAACTCCCTCATCCTCCGCAACTTTCTGAATCCCAGTTCCTAAGAACTTACCTCGAGGAACGTCGTGTAATTTAACGTTAGAATGAACTTCTTTCATAGGAGTTTTCAGTTGAAACCTCAACGGAACCTAATCTATAATTACTGACATCCCTAATTCTCTTAATCAAATAGTCCTCCCTTACCGAAATATTAATACAAGAGAAAAGAAAATTCTGAAACTTCATGATGTTTGAAATGCAGTCATGAAAGAAAAACTAAGATGTGCACTCAAAAAGGAATGACAATTTCGAAGATTTCAAGAATCTTCTAACCGAATTGAAATTTGAAATTCAGTTCTTCTTTTTCTTTTCGTTTTGCTGTGCATGAGTTTTGAGTGTGGAAGTACAATGTACACACATACATCTTCGATTGATATCCATCTTCTTAGATACACACAGAGACATCCAGTGGTGGGATGTGTCTTCTTTTAATAATTTATCAATTTCACTCGTCGTGTCTTCATTCTCTTTCTCTTCTTCTATCTCTAAATCTGTAAGCAAAAACAGAAAAAAGAATAGAGTTTTTGTATATGTGTCTGATTCTCTCACTATCACCACACTCTCTTCCACTCATCATCATGATCCTCCTCTTCTCATCATCATCATCAGAAGAAGAAGAAAGAAGAGAGAGAGAGAGAGAGAGAGAGAGAGAGAGAGAGAGAGAAAGAGAAAGGGACAGAAGATGAGAAGAGTATTCGGGAGTGTGGAAATAGAAGAAGAATGCTCTCATGGAGCACACATTAATAGAGAATAGAACAGAGAAAGAGAGAGAGAGAGAGAGAGAGAGAGAGAGAGAGAGAGAGAGAGAGAGAAAGGGAGCTTCTCTGAAAGATACACACAAAATACTTGTGCTTCGAGAAGAGAGAAAAGAAGAGAGCAACACAAGGATATTTCGATGAGCATCTCTCATCTAGACCATCGTCTAGATGATGATGATGATGATGTCTTTTTGTCTGGAATTCCTAATTTCAAATTGCAAATCTTCTCGTCCCGATTCAAGAATCTAGCTTCTTTTCTGATTTCTTTTCCAGTATGTAATATGAACTTCAGAGAGCTTATTCAGGATCCTTCTTCCGATTGTGTTCTTCTGTTCGACAGAACATTCTATTCGGATAGTTTCATCCAAAAAACATACTGTAGTAAAAAAATCTAGATTCAGTGAATATCTAGATCATCGTTCGAAATAGGCGCATATTTATTTCAAATTTGCTACATTCAGAAATCTGAAAATGTGAGAATAAAAAAATTAACTTAAGCTCTGAATTTTTTTATCTCAAAGTTAGTCGTTGAAGAAAATGAGATCTTTATTTTATTAACTTATTTTTATTTTAATGAAACAAATTGGAAACGGTAGTCTCACTTATTCCGAAAGTAATAATTTAAAATTGACAACTCAAAGAAATAAGAATCATCTTCCTCCGATAATCCGTTTTCCATCTTACATTTCTGATTTCCGGTGTTTCGAAGAACTTTTCTATGTCATAGTAATCATGAGTCATTTCATTTTAATATCAGATCTTCATTCCCATTTGCATTCTCTCATTCCAAGATCATTTACATTTTTGAGAGTTCCTTCCAATATTTATCTCTTAATGCACGTAACCAATCACTGAGATTCATTTCAATAAACCGCATAAACCCATTTTTCGAAAAAAAAACACGAATGTAGTGGTCGGGCGGTCTCATCTTTCTCTCATCTAAAACATTACATTTTCATGATTCCCTCTCATCGTTTTTGCTCGTGGCACATTGTAATAATCGCATTGAAACTTGATCCTTTTCCTCTATTTCCATCTCCACTTCTTTTTTTTCTATATCCATCTGCGTCTCTCGTTCTTTCCTTATCTCTTATCTACACATTCTTCCATCCGAACACCTGCTTAAATCCATGTAGTTTCATTGGTTTTTTTCTTTTTTTTGTCGATTTTTGGACTCAAAGTAACTGATCCTTTCAACGATCAAATGAAATCAAAACGATAAATTCAATCAGACCTGGTAATTAAGTTCTGAAAAAACCAAATTTTTAGGAAATGATGAGTATTCATTCATTCTTTCGTGTATCTGTGTGGTGTGAAAAGAAGAAAAGACTGCCTCTCCGTGTTCTCATTGATATTTTCTCTTCATTTTTTTGCTGAATGAATATGGAATTAATTACTGGAAAAAAGAGAAAGAAAAAAGAAGAAGAAGAGCCGCAGAAGAATCTCACTCTTCTCATATAGACACACACTCGGCTACACATTTTTTATTTTTCTGAAAATCTGGAGAATATTATTTTATTATTTAATTGTCTGTCGAATATTTAGACACAAAGAATTACTCATTTTTCACAAGAATGTTCGAGAAAAAGTGAAATATTTATATGAGAAATGTGAATCGAAAAGTGTTCCTTCATCACAGATTTCATTTTATTTTCCTGAATTTCACTTTTTTTTCTCTGAAAAACTTTTTTCGAAAATGTCTTAGAAGTTTTCTTCGTTTAAAATAGAGAGAAAGATCTTTAGAAAAACTTTTTCTGGACCGAAGAAAAGTCATTTCTCTTCGTATATCTTTTCTTGAAAACTAATGAGATTATCTCTTTTTCATCATATCAATGTGACAGGCATTCGTTTTTTCTTCTTTTCAGTTTTTGGTCTAAACACACGCAAACGGAGCAGATCAAAACTAAACTCTCTTCTCTCACCAAATAGTTGTTTTTTGCCCCCTCCGTCTTCTTCATCCGATGTTTTTTGGAGGGTGGAATTTGGAATGAAATGAATACGATTGAATGAGAAGAGACACTTCCGATGTCTTTCAATATGCGTCACTTTCTTCGCTTTTCTGCTGAAAACTGACTGAAAATAAAGAGAAGAGAAAAGAGATTTATAGAGTTCAATGCTTTCTGAAAAACAAAGGAAATGACAACCCAGAAAATGTTTTTTGTTGGGTTCCAGATGAAATTATCGATTCGAATTGATGGAGTTATGACAAAATCATTCTGGTCCCTACGTCTTCTGTAACATTTCAATTTCTTATTTCGAAAATCCATTTTCTTATCATCAACCAAACATCAAAATAGTATGTTTTTCATATACTTTAATATTCCATCCCTTCTCCCCCTCCACACATATTTCCATTCCATTCCACACCCTCTCCCGAAAAATCTGAGAATTTTGAAACTAGTACTCTTCTTTTCCTTCTAGAATATTGGTGCTTATCACCTGATAAAACCGACATAATCCTGCCTTTCTTCTCCTATTTTCTTCTTCTTCTCGACCACCAAACAAATCCGAATCCTTTTCGTATTTTCTCTCGTCAAATCCCTTATTAAAAAGACTCTTTTTTCTCCTATTTGTAGAATACTCTTTCTTCATTTTCTCCCTCTTTTTCCCTCTCTACATTATATTGTTCCACTGATCTGATTAATCCCTCTTTTTGAGTCGAGCAGAGTACAATAGAACATTCAACCCTTCTTTTTCTTTCTATTCTTTTCGTAATAGTCATAAGATTTTTGTTTTTAGGAAAAAAAAGAGAGAGAGAGAGAGAGAGAGAGAGAGAGAGAGAGAAAAACGATTTCTTCTGTTAGTTTTTCGTTCTTCATATCAAAAATATTTTCAAAACGTCAGTTATCAGAATGCGTTTCCATGGTAACACCTTCTCCTCTCACCTGCTTTCATCTCTGTTATTTTCAAGTATTCAATGGAAATGGTGCCCACTTGTTATTGAGATTCTCATTTTAATATAAAAGTTCATTCTCAGAGAATTAGAAATCTTCTGAGATTATACTTATATTTTCTGGGAACATAGACAGTTTCCTTCTAGAAGTTCCGCATCTCACATGATATTATATTCCCATTTCCTTGTCTACGCCTACTTTACTGTCTGTTCATGGTCCTTAGAGACATCAATTCCAATTACTGAAATCAGAAACTCTTCGTATATAAGGAGCTGCTCTTGATGGGAAATTCATAACGCTCTCATTTTTCTTCGAGATTTTCCTTCAATGCTCCGTGTTTCTCCACCTAAGATTTCTCTTTCTGATACGGTAGTCTTCAATTGATCCGAAGTTTCCTCATCACAACTTATTGATAATATCACCCGTATCTATTCCGAAGTCTGCCTCAATATGAATTTATTCTCCTGATTCTCGCCCTCCAAATCTGCTCGGTTTTCCGGTGATTATCCAGCCGCCGCCTCCTCCTTCTTCTTTCTTCTTCTTCTTCTTTTCATTCGCTTCTTCCGCTGTCTCTTCTAATCGTAGTCAAGTCATTTTCTTTCTCTTTCAGTTTCCTTTTTCTTATTCCATAATACATATCTGAACCACTTTTTGTTCTCGTCATCAACGATCATTCATCTCCACTTCAAACGAACTGTGTTCTCCAAAATGATTGCTTCACTCAAATAACATGATCCACATCTGGAAGCTTTTCCCTATTCCTGATGAAGAAATGAAGTAAAGTATTCATTCAAATTCAACCTGATACTCATCTGATTTCATTCAATTTGTTCTCTGATATTTTGACCTCCATCTACCAAAGATGGCTCAAAACGTGGTTAACAAAAGAATTCAAGAGAGAAATAAAGAAAAAAAGAAAAGTGAATTGTGAAATTGGATATGGGTGAGAAAGTTTGTTAGGTTCATTAACTGCAACATTGTCTACTCGTTGTGTTTCTGTTTTTATCTGATCAATTCGTTTTTGAATTCCCAGAAGTGTCTATAACACGGATTACTCATTTCTTTCTGTTTTCCTCCATAACCGTTTTGTGGTCACCAAATACAATATTCTTCATTTACTAGAAATTTCTCGTTTGGGTATTCACAATCACAAGAATTACATTCATCCGATGTCTAGACTTTCTCTTGAAGAACAGATTCGTTCTTAGAAATGATAACTCAGTAGGCGAGAGACTATTGGTTTTTGAGAATCAATAGACTTTTCTGATTTCAAGAACAAGTCTAGTTACAGTAAGACTTAATCAGGTTAAGAGATTAACAAGAGGTGTAGAGGATATCAGTGAAGTCAAAACACATCATCGAAAGCTCTTAGGACTCCTCGAAAACTATATGTGACCTTATAATGTCCTCTCTTTTTTCCTTCTTCTCTTCCCATCATATTCTGTGTTGTTCTCAGTTTCCTTCTCCTTTCCTCTTTCTTTTTTTCTTCCTTTTTTTCTCTTTATCCAATTCAATCCTCACCGAAATAAGCCCAAAAAATCGAGGAGAGCAAGTCATCTCCTCTCGAAAAATTGAATATCGAGTTTCATTCTCTCTCTCTTTCTTTCTGTTGCCTGAAGACGTCCACGTACGTCTTCAGAAGAGACGACGACGACTTTTTGCTATCCAATTTTGTCTATCGTTTTCTTCTTCTTCTCATCCTCTTTTCCTAGTTCAAGGAGCCCCGCAAGCCTTTAGGGCTCTTTACACAAAATTGGATAAAATTGAAGAAGAAGAGGAAAAGTGTGAAATTGGAAATGTAACACTTCTTCCTTCTTTCCTCCCCTTCTTTTACATATCCCTTTTGTCCCACGGCTTCTTGCTTCTCGACGACCGATCGACCCGACGTCGTCGTCGTCGTCGTCGTTTACGGGTAATTTGAGCTCCACGTCGTCACCCGCAGAGATGAGGGCTCCGCGCCAAAGAAACCATCACAATTGGGTGGGACACGAGAGAAAAAACCTTTTTGTTTTTTTTTTGTTTTGTTCAGAAAAGTTGAAAGTTGACTTCAGTTCTAGAAGCACTTGCTACTTCAAGTTGACTTTTTCTTTTTCGTCAAGATCTTTACCATGAACTTCAGATTATCCTTTAACATGAGTTTTCAGAACAAAGGAGAACATCAGATATTCCATTTGAAACATAGAAAAACTCAACATCAGAATCCGCCGTCCACTTCAGAATGGCTTCGGTGGCGGCGTGGCTGCCGTTCGCGAGAGCCGCAGCAATCGGATGGGTTCCCATCTCGAGACAGCCCATGCCACAGGCCCCAGTTGCAATACAGGTGAGAGAGAGAGAGAGAGAGAGAGAGAGAGAAAGTATCACAAGTGATCGATTTCCCATAATTAGGGATGCAATAACATAATGGGTAATGTTCATACATCAATAAGATGACACTCATGTTTTTCATTCAAACACGTGTGCTCGTTAGGTGGTCGGCGTCTTTTTTCTGAAATATGATCCGAGTGTCATATGCAATGAGAGATTAGATCCACTTTTTAGTTCCAAGTTTCAAAGGAAATATTTACAAACAACTGAAGGGAAAGCCCTTTTTCACAGAATAAAAACAAGATTACAGGCAAAAGATCTCGCCGTCGACCATGTTTCTGATGAAAAACTGGCAATTAATATATCCGGACGACGATTTGAAACATGGAAAAATACTTTGGAGAAATTTCCAGAAACTCTTTTGGGATCAAATGAGAAAGAGTTCTTCTATGATGAAGACACCGGAGAATATTTTTTTGATCGAGATCCAGATATCTTCAGGCATATTCTCACTTTTTATAGAACGGGAAAGTTACATGTACGTCTTTTTCTTTTTGTTAATTTGGGATTTCTTGACAGAAAAATTACAGTATCCCCGACACGAATGTCTAGTTGCATATGACGAAGAACTCAGTTTTTTTGGGATAATGCCTGATCTGATATCCGATTGTTGCTATGAAGATTATAAAGATAAAAAACGAGAAAATCAGGAGAGATTAATGGAAGAACGAGTAGAAACTGCTGAAGCAAATACAACGAAACAATCACTTCAACAGAAAATGTGGGCTGCATTCGAAAATCCGCATACTTCATCGATAGCCCTTGTATTTTATTATGTCACTGGATTTTTTATTGCCGTCTCAGTGCTTTGTAATATAATTGAAACAATTCCATGCTGGTATCAAGATAATATGGCCGTGACGTGTGGAGAAGCATACGAAGAACAATTCTTTGTTGTCGACACCGCCTGTGTTATCATTTTTACAATTGAATACTTTTTACGGTTGTTTGCTGCACCAGATCGATGTAAATTTATGAGGTCAGTCTCCGTTTTTTCTACTCCGATTCGATTGATCATCTTTTATTTCAGATCAATAATGAGTGTGATCGATGTGATTGCCATTATGCCATATTATGTCAGTTTGGGATTGACTAACAACAAAGATGTCTCCGGATTGTTCGTCACTTTGAGAGTTTTTGTAAGTTTTTTTTTGATTTGGAAAAAACAGAATTTGGAGAAGGAGGGTTGATCGCTTTTTATTCTAACAAAAAAGACTTATAAGGGCCAGATAAAAAAGATTGAAATTCCGTATTGATTCTCATGAAATGAACTTTCAGCGTGTATTCCGAATTTTCAAATTCTCTCGTCATTCACAAGGTCTTCGAATTCTGGGATACACTCTCAAATCATGTGCAAGTGAACTTGGATTCCTTGTCTTTTCATTGGCAATGGCCATCATCATATTCGCCACAATCATGTATTACGCGGAGAAAAAAGTGGAATCAACACGGTTTACTTCGATTCCATCTGCGTTTTGGTACACTATTGTCACGGTTAGTTTTTTTATTTTTCAAGGATTGATTGAGTTTAAAGTATCCTCATTACAAATCTCTTATGAGCAGTCTAAATTAGTGTTGTGTCTTCAATACTCTTTCTATTTCCAGTTAACAACACTCGGTTACGGAGACATGGTACCGTCGACAATAATGGGTAAAATAGTAGGAGGAATATGCTCATTATCCGGAGTGTTGGTCATTGCTCTTCCGGTTCCTGTTATCGTCAGCAACTTCTCCAGAATCTATCATCAGAATCAACGAGCTGACAAGAGGAGAGCACAGAAGGTCAGTATTTCTCTTTCTCTCGTCTTCACTAATTGGTTTCTTATTACAGAAAGCACGGCTCGCTCGAATCAGAATTGTTAAAAATGCTTCTGGACAAGCGTTATTCAATAAGAAAAAAGCACACGAAGCGAGGATGCAGGCATTCGAACAAGGTAATCAATTGAGCTGCAATGAGATCAATAATGCCAATATTCATTCTTCTAGGTCATTTATCATTTGATGCACTTCGCGATGAAGATATATTTGAAATTCAACATCATCATCTTCTTCAATGTCTTGAAAAAGCCACGGAACGTGAATTCGTGGAATCAGAAGTGATGTTTGAAGGTGGAAGAAATACGCCTCCACCGAGTGAAACTGCCTCATTGAGAGGAAAAACGAAACGTAAACGGAGACTGTGAGTATTTCTTTTTTTCTTTTGTTTCCAATCGAATTGTATTTTTCAGATGTTGTGTCTCAAAAGAAAACGAAGAAATGGATGAATTGGATCGGGAAACTCGTGTCACTTTTAATCAAAATTTGAATCAGGTAAACGAAATTAATCGTGTTTCTTGATTCATTGTCTTATTTCAGATATGCGAATTACCGAAACCAGAAGACTTGGAACAGAATCAAAATGATCATCGAAATAGTGAAAAAATCTGTGTTTCTCAATTGTAATCTTTCCTTTTTTCTTCTCCAAAAGTTCAAATTTTATCTCTTTTGTTCTCTCTCTCTCTCTCATTCCAAAAGCGGGTTCATTTTCTGTTTATTTAAATTTCTAATTCAACATTTTCTTCCCTCTAATACTTGTTCGGTGTTTCTCTATTTCAACGACTCAAACAATTGTGTACTAGTTCTTTTTTTCCCAATTTCTTTTTCAACTTTTCCGGAATATTTCCATATCGCTCGCCTCCCCAGACTTTGAATTTCGCGGTGAAATCTGTTTTATATTCTCTTTAGAGATATCCAATGAATTGTGGAATCTCTCAAAGAGAATTTTCTGCTTCTGTGGAGCAGATGTCTTTCAATTCTTTTTCAATTGATAATTGATTTGAAATTAGATTAATTGTATGTGCAGTTTCATTCTTTTTCCGGTCGAATAATATTATTTATTATGAATATTTCGAGTCAAACTATCAAAGCAAAGAACTTCAAATAAACAGGAATTTCTGTACAACATTCCGCTTCATTTCATTCCATTCACAACGAATACAAATAGATAAAAGAACTTTTTTATAAGACTGATATACAAATAAAAATCATTTATTATCATTTGTTTATCTTCTGGTTCCATCTTCGAAGAAAATTCCTCCATCGATAGCACAATACTTTGGACAGATTCCTTTCTCTCCAGCACTTCCAGCTTCTCCAGCTTGTCCAGCAGGTCCTGGATTTCCATCAGATCCTGGTTGTCCTGGTTGTCCTTGAGGTCCCTTTGGTCCAGGTTGTCCTGGTTGTCCATTCTGTCCAGGAGCTCCTGGCTGTCCTGGTGGTCCTTGTGGTCCTGCCTCTCCTGGAGATCCTGGTTCTCCTGGAATAAGTGGCTCCGATGGGGCATCTTGTCCTGGATTTCCATCTTGTCCTGGTGCTCCTGGTTGGCCGTTAACTCCTGGAGGTCCCTTTGGACCTGGTTGTCCTGGTTGTCCATCTTGTCCTGGACCTCCTGGTTGTCCATCGAGTCCAGCATCTCCTGGTGGTCCTGGTGGTCCTTGAACTCCTGGTGGTCCTTGTGGACATGGTTTGCATGGTGGTGGAGTAATTGGTTCACATGGTGCCTGTGGTGGACGTCCTGGGTTTCCTGGAAGTCCAGCTACTCCTGGCTTTCCTGGTCGTCCTGGTTTTCCGGGAGTTCCAACTGGACCAGCTGGTCCTGGAAGACAACATCCAGAGCAAGATCCTCCGGAACCACCAGCAGATCCAGCAACTCCAGCATCACCATAAGAAGCTTGACGGGCGGTACGGTTAGAGCGAATCGATGAGACTTCAGTGAGAATGTCTTTGGCAGATCCTTTACAGTAACGGATCTCATGATGAATGGACTTTTTCACGTGAGACACGTAGTTGTAGACCATTGGAAGTGTGATGCATACCTAGATAAACTCAATGTTTTCTCTACGAAGTTGTTTATAAAGGCTATAATTATGAAATAATTATAGCAAATAATTATAGAGAACTCACCGAAAGGACTGCGACAACACTGAAGGTAACAGCGGCATAGGCCACAAATCGATAGGCTTTAACGCGGGTTTCCACCTCCATTTCTGAAGCTGACGATTCTATTGGATATCTTCATTCCTTTTATATTGTCTACTTTTTCAACAGTTTTCTGAATATCCGATACGACTATGCTACTTATTTGATCCTTATCAACGCACCGTGAATGAAAACCTAACAAAAAACGAACAGATACGCAGTTTTTCAATTCGGCTGTGTCTAATCTGTATTAATGTTTTGTGGTCTACGTTGTTTCTCTTTTATCTTTTTAATGATTTATCGGGTAAGCAACCAGATATGGTCTATGCATCTTTTCCTGGATATGAATTCTTCAAAGTAAGTTGGATATGGTTTCAAGTCCGCAAAATGTCGTGAATTCTGATGTGGAGAATAGACGCTCTACCGCAAACAGACCCTTTTTGAAAATAAGTTTTCTCTTGGGAATTCATTTTACTCCCACCTGAAAAAATTTCTCATTTTTTTGTTAAGTAGAATATTTATATGAATGAAGAATGTTTATTTATTGTTTTGGATATCAATTGCCCACCTGTCGGCATTTAAAAAATCGATATTTGTTCAGTTTTATTCAAAATGTCGGATGAACCGAAAGTGGAACCTGCGGAAACAGCTGAAATCGCCGTGAATGCTAATGGAAATGAAGAAAATGATTTGAAATATGATTTTAAAGTGGATGGTGAGTTAATCTATGAACCTTATAGATGTGAGAACTTTTTTTACAGAGCAAGTCGAACCATCTGTTGTTTCTCAATCGGAAATCTCTCACTCAACGGTTGATTCTTCTCCGGTTCCAAACAAAATTTCCTCTGGAACTCCACCAAAAAGTCAATACGTCCGTCTTCGAGGACTACCATTCAATGCAACCGAGAAAGATATTCAAGAATTTTTCAATGGTTTGACTGTAAAACGTACGAAGTTTGTTTGCACTACAGGACGTCCGAATGGAGAAGCCTATGTTGAGTTCGAAAATAAAGATGATGCCGGGAAAGCAATGGAGAACGATCGAAAAGAGATGAGCAACCGGTATATAGAAAGTGAGTTATTTCGGCCACTTTTTCCTGTTTTCTACATTTTAATACGTGTTTATGAAAAAATTGTTAAAATAACCGTGTTCATTTTTCATTGTTTCGAAAGAAGAAACTATGAATGGAAGAACCAACATCACAGGCACGGGATACTGATTGTTTATCTTTCTGGCATGACCCTCAAAATTTTACAGTTTTTACCGTCGACGAAACTGAAGCTGAATTTGAATTTCGTCCGGATCCAGAAGGGAATGGAGAGGAGAATTATGTCGTTCGTTTGAGAGGAATACCATGGTCTTGCAAAGATGAAGACATTCATAAATTCTTTGAAGGTAAGGAAGTTGACTATTACACCCTGCTCTGCTATCTAAGTTACGTTTGGGAACTGATAGACCTTTAAATCCCCTCCCCGAATCATTAGTATCCACTATGGGCTTCCTTCCATGCAGGGCTAGAACCACCACCAGCGGAAATTGTAATTGGCGGTACGGGTGGGCCGAAATCGCGACCATCGGGGGAGGCATTCGTCCGATTTTCGACGCAAGAAGCGGCCGAGAAAGCGATGGAGTACAATAACAGACATATGGGAACGAGGTGGGTATTGTGGTTGGCTGCGCCGAATATTTGAACGCTGGTTTCTGTATGGGTTGATAATTACAGCTACAAGACTCGGCAAAACTATAATTCATTTTCAGATATGTCGAAGTGTTCATGTCCAGTATGGTTGAATTCAATCGCGCCAAAGGAGGAGGAGGTAATTTTTATATGTTTCATATTTCGAAAAGTTATAAAATGTGTCTTACAAAAAGTATTTTTTTGAAATAAAAACTATCAATTTCAGGTTCTGCTGGCAACTACGAGCGCAGTGGTATTCGTCCATTGATGTCAGTCGATTCTGGATACAGTCAGGGAAGAGGAGGAGGAGCGAACAACTACGGAGGTGGATACGGCGGTTATGACGAATACCGTGCACCATATGGCGGACAACAAGATTATGGATATGGTTCATATGATCAAGGATACGCTGGAGACTATGGAAGAGGAATTGATGAACCATTGAGGGTGAGTCTCTGTCTAATAGCATTCATCATATGTCAATATTTTCTTTCAGGTTTATATGCGCGGACTTCCATACGATGCCGAACAATACGCCATTGAGGGATTTTTTGCACCACTTCGTTGTCATTCTATCAAACTTGGTGTCAATGAATCTGGCCGTCCTTCAGGAGATGCTATTGCCGAATTTGACAGCGTCGGAGATTTACAGGCGGCTTTGCAGAGAAATAATCAACGTATGGGAAGAAGGTAGGTGCAATTAATACATTTTGAGTGATTAAAGGGGTATACTTGTAATTCTGCAAAAAGCTGAAATTTTAAATGAATCAATTCAGCTCGCACAACCTAATCGAACTCTGGTACTTCTTTCCTTTTAGAAATGCTTGTGAGCCGAGATATAGGCGCTCCAAAACATAAATGGTGATTAGAAGTATTAGAGTTCGATTAGGCTCGGCGAGCTGAATCGATTCATATAAAAATCGAGTTATATCAGAATTAGCGGTACACCCCGTTAAAGACAGATCGAAGATTTTCAACTTCAGATATGTCGAACTGTTCGATACACGTGGTGCTCCAGGACCTATGCGGCGACTTCTGTGGAAGGAAACTTCTGGACCGAATGCTCATGCTGCACCAGCTCCAGATCCAATTTTGAACGGAGGGAAACGTGCTCCTGCTGCTTCGGCTTCCCATGAAACAGGTTACCGTGCAGGTCCACAAGCAATGCCTCCATCGTATAGAGAACCAAGAGACCCTTATGGACCAAGAACCCCGAAAGGATTATATGAAAGAGAGTCACGAGAAGCTCATTCATATGGAGCTCCTACTAGAGCTCCTGCACCGGCTCATGGAAGAGCTCCCGATCCGTGGGGAAGTTATGGAGCATCTGGTGCCTACGATCAAAGCTACAACGGCTATGAAGGCTACGTATCATACAATGCATCTTATCCATCATCAGGTTATGGTGCACCGAACGGGGATAGTTACACTACTCCAGCTGCTGCAAATTCATATGATCGTCAGAGAGAATCGAGAGATACACAGTCCGCTTGGGCCCAACAACATCAGTCAGGTGGATATGGTGGTTGGGGTCCTGCACCTGGAGATCGCAGGACTGGATATTAAATTTTGTATATTTCCACTTAACCGCGTTATTTCCATTATCGCACCAAATTTTCAGTTTTATTCTCTGATTAGACCTCGAAATCTCGCTTTCTACAACTTGTCGATTAAACTTTCATTTAATTTGCGTTATTAGTTTACTCCTCCTCAATTTCTTGTCCTCGAGGTCTCGGTTAAGTTATTTTTTGAATTTCATAATGTCCTCATGAAACAAAACCCGGCATTTATTGTTTCAAGAATTCAATTCATTTTTACCTCTATTTCTTCGAAACCATCAACCTATCAATCATTGATCTTCTTCCCCATCTTCACTATACAGCCCTTAAGTTCTTGTTTACTGTAATCTTTGTTTGTGGCAATAGCTACTGTTATTATGTCGTGACGCTTCTTTTCTTGAATAATTAGGAATAAGAATATGCTGATCTAGTCCCTTTCCTTTGAAGTTTTAAATCAAAAATGTGAAGAAAATCATAATTTTATTTTTTTTTTCTGGTTAAGAAATGTGCATTACGTATCTCCATTTTACAGATGAGTCTCTCTGTCGACAAATCATGGCTGGATGAACTAAAAAAGAGAATAGAATTTCAAGAGACATCTCGACTCAAAATGATCGAAATTCGAGAGAATACCCTTGATAATGAGAAAGAGCTTCGTAGTTTGGATTCAACTCTTAAGAAAACAACAAGTTTCATGAAGAAAGTGAAATTGCTCAGTGCTTCTACGGTTCCACAACTCATTGAAGAACTCTCTAAATTAAATCTGAGCAAATTCGTCGAAGAAATGGCTTCAGTATGTCATAAATGTTTTCCAATTAATCCCAATTGATTCTACAGGGAATCATCGAAACAAAACTGAAATTATCAGATATTCCGAAAGTGACGGAGCTGTGTTTGGCTATTTCTGCGAAATATTCAAACTTCAGTGAACAGATTGCCGGTGAATTCAAAAGAGTGCTTCCGGTGAAAAAAAGTGACAAAATTGCAAATGTTGCAAAGCTTAGAGTAGATATCATGTCAGACTTTTCTCAGAGTACAAATACGACTGATTAATTTTAGTTTCCTCGCTGAATTGTGTCTTTGCGGAGTTTTCAATGAAAAGGAGGGCCTCCAAGTGCTCGGAGCAGTTCTCAGTTATCTCATTCAAACCGACAAAACTGAATTTGTAAACGTTGGTTTGTTGGCAACAGTATCCCGTGCTGTCGGATGGCAAATTGCAAACATCATACCGATTCCATTGACGGACGATGTCGAGACAGTTGAGATCAAGGAAAGTGATCTGCCTGTTTCATCAGCACTTTCTGATGATCAAAAGAAATCAATTCGCGAGTTGTTCAAATCGTATTACGATTCTCTTTATTCAAAAACGGAAAAAGTTTGTTCTGCACGAAATAAAGCGATGAAAAAAGTGAAGAGACAAGAGCGAGTTCGAGGAGATGCTGCGGATGAAGAGAAAACAAAATTGAATGATTCACAAAATGAATTAGACACTTTGAGAAAGATGGTAAGATATTGATAGCTCCGTTTTGTCAATTTAAAAACTACAGGCATCCGAGATAGCTCGTGCTACTGGAGTTCAAATGAAACCATTGAAAGAAGAAGCAAGTGATGATGAGGAGGATGAGGCTGCTAATTTAGAAGTTCGTTTTCTATCTGGGATTCATATCATTCATTTTGTTTACAGATGGGCCGTCAACTTGCCGAAGGAGAAATCAAAATGTGGAATGACGAAGAAACGAAAGCATTTTACGAGGATCTTATTGATCTTCGTTTGATGGTTCCGAAGGATCTCTATAAAGAATCTGAGCAGAGAACTCTCAGCAAAGCAAAAATGGCTGAACGAATTGAGGATATTGATGTTGAAAATATCAATGAAGCTGGTGCTGTTGACGGAAAGAGAAATTCAATACAACGCGCAGATTCTGAAAAAGAAACGACTCCGGAAGAATCGAATATTCAAAGTGTTCTGAAAGAAGTTACGGATTCTTCAGAAGATCGAGGAGTCAATAAATGGCAGAAGTTTGTTCTGGATTTGGATCATCTTGTTAGCAAGTATTCTACTGATAAGGCTGCCGAATACTTTGTTTCCAATTTGAATAATAAAGTAAGTGTTTTGTTAATTATGACTGATTTTCTATTATCTTTTTCTTAGGGATGTCGAAAGCGTCTAGTGAAATTGATGGTTGATCCTCCTCCAACTAGAATCGATGTTGTTCCATTTTACGCTCGTCTCATTGCCACTCTAGAGAATGTGATGCCAGACTTAACAACTGAAATTGTGACTCAATTACTCGAAAAATTCCGTGGATTCCTACAACAAAAATCATCTGCCGCATATGATATCAAAGTGGAAAGAAAAATGGTTTGCGTGATGATGATAGCCGAACTCATGAAGTTTGGAGTTGTATCCCGTGCTGAAGGACTCAGTTGCTTACGGCAACTTGTTTATGATTTACGTGGACATTCTGTTGAGATGACTGCAACTTTCATGGAATCGGGTGGTCTCTATTTGTACAGACACACTGAATCTCATGCTAAAATGAAGCGATTATTGGAAGTTGTGAAGGCAAAACGCGAGAGAATGAAGGATCAACGACAGACGGTTACAAGAAGTTAATCATGACAAAACTAATGTTTTATAATTATAGATGCTAATCGACAATGCCTATTTCACTTGTCTGCCACCAGAAGATTCGAAAGAAGAACGGCTTCGTTTGAAATTAGATGAAGAAGATACTCCAATGAAACGATTCATTCGACATATAATTCTCGATATCAATGAAGACAGTATTGAAGTTTTTCTGAAATGTTTCCGGAGACTTGACTGGAGTGATCCAGAAATATCCGACTACGCAATTCGTTATCTTTCTTCCACGTGGCTTCTTCCCATCAACAATCTTCAACACGTGGCTTCAGCTATTGCGGGTCTCTGTAATCTGGAGCATTTTCAATGGATTGGAATGGCTGTAATCGATGCAACAATAGAAACTATTCGGTGAGTTTGTTACTGATAGAAATGTATAAATCATCCCGATCGGTTTTCAGAATTTCTCTTGAAAACCCCGGATCATTCAACCAATGGGCTCATTCGGCTGCCGTTTATCTTGCTGAACTTTATAGTTTCGAACTTTGTGACGAGGATCTGATTTTACAGGTTTTTAATCGAATTTATTCAAAAATTCAATTTCAAATTTCAGGTTCTCTATCAAATTATTTCGTATCCGGAGCCAGAAAATTCGTGGAAAGATCTTCATCGAATCAGAATGGTTTGTGCCGTATTGGAAATAGTCCGAGAGTTCTTCGAAAAGGGCTCAGGAACTGTAAAATTGCGATATTTTATGACTTATTTCCATCGGTACTATTTCACTAAAAAAGAAGCATGGGATCAGGAAACAGCTCCTGAACAACAATTAGGATCCAGTCCAGATACTAGTGAGAACGAAATCATTCCGGATGTTCAAACAAGGTATTCAATTTGTTCTTTTTTGGAGAAAACAACCATTTTCTGTTCAGCTTCCCATACGAAGTCGAATTCGCCTACACAGAAATTTGTCGTCGTTTCCGTAAGAAGAAGTCGAGTCCCTACCGTTGGCCTAGAAACCTCAAAGAAGCCCAAGATGCTGTTCGTAGAATTGAAAAGAAGTTCAAGGGCGACTTAAAAGAAATTGCTGGTGATTTGAGTGACATTGAAGACACGACATCTTCTGCTCAAAAAGATTTGAATGTGATTGAAGAAGACGATGAAGATGAATATGGGGAGAATAGGTTGGTATCGACGAAAAAATGAGTTCATTAGCTACAAAAAGGCATGAAATATCAATGATAATATCACAGAAAATCACGAAAATTGTTTTTTTTCTTCAAAACTATTCAATCGGCATTCTCGAAAAGCTGATACAATGAATCCGATGTAATTGAAGAATTGAAGGGAGAATGTCGACGAGTTTTCTGAAATTAAAAATAATTATTACTTATTGTTCCCAATGATTTTGTTTTTCAGAGATTCTGATTTGGAGGATGAGGATTCTGAAGAAGAACGTCAGAAGGGTTTCACTGAAACTAATGTAGTCACAAAAGAAGAAGACGACGATTTCCAACGAGAACTCGATCGGATGATGGGAGAGGGATTCCGACAAACTGCGGTACGTTATTTGAGAAAACAACTGAATTTAGATCAGTTTATGATTTCAGGCTCCAGCAGTTGCTCCACAATATGATGTCACTCTTCCTGCTGCTGCTAAGAATCGATTCAATAGAAATATCAAATTTGGTGAGTTTCTGTGTTCGAAAATGTGTTTGAATGTTGGTCCCTTTCGAAGATCTTCGAAAATTCGTATTTTCTCCCTTCGTTTTGTCTCTTCATCGTTTCTCACTCAACGCGGATCTCTTTCTTCTTTCTACACGCACCTTCTCGAATATCATTTCTCTTGAGATGGCACACTTATAGGTGTGGTCTCCCACTCTTCTGAACAACATCTCGAATTTCTTCGTTTTCTTCACACCTGCAATGTTTTCTCACACAATGTCAATTGAGGAGACTATATTGCATGTGTGTGAATCCTGAATTCTATCTGCCATATAAGTGTGTCGACGAAGAAGAAATCTCTCGGTCCCTAGATTTTTCGTCAACAGGTTTTATTTTTTCTCTCAAAAAGCTCTGTTCTCACAAAGAATTGCAACGACTAAGACGAATTTGATTAACGCCGCGGAGCACATAGAAGAAGGGTGAAAAGAGGGAAAAAACGGGCGGGCTTGATTGATTTTGGGGTGGCATTGTGTTCAGAACGTATGCAGTCAGCTCTCCGGGTGACAGTCGGAAAACAAAAACAACAACAATCCGATTTGGTTGCCAAATACGTCGAAAACGTCAAGAAGGTGACCCCGAACGGCGGCATTATAGAGAGAGCTTCTTGGTTTTATTTTTCATTGTTAACGCATGAAAACAACCGATTGTAGAAGGAAGTAATATTGGAAGAAAACAGAATTGGGATACGGTGTCTTTCTATCACATTTCTCTCTTTGTTCACTTATTTCTGTTAGACTGCACTCATTTGTCTTCTCTTGTCTTGTCATTATCAACATGAGCATCATCATCATCATCATCATCAACTTCAACATCATGTTCGTCTCAAGTTTCAATCATTTTTCTCATTCTTCCGCCACCTTGACATATTGTTTCTGCGGCCGTTTCGACATGAAATGTCCGTTTTCCTTTCAACAGAGACAGGAAGCATCAGGTGTGTAGTAACACTTGTTTCACTTGGAAAGAGTGCGTTTCTAGCTGTGTTTATTACCTCGTTCATGTTTATTTTTTTTTGAAAGAGAGGGGATTTGAGTTGAAGAGAGAAATGGGAACGTGAGAAGCATGAAAATGCTGGATGTTCTTTTGAATAAGAGAATCTTGATTCAAAGCAACACTTTGGTAAATGAGAACGTTCATTCGTTAAACAAATGAGATATGGACTTCGTTGATTGAAAGATCTTTGACTTTTCGTCTGGATTTCCCAATAACAAAAACAGAATAATAAGATTGCTGTTCGACGATTGTGTCTCGATCCCCAGTGTTTTACCCTGTCACACACCTTATGCATGTCCTCAGTTTTTTCGACTCACACTCAAAAATTGTGAGTACGGAAGAAAAAAGGAAGGCACAATAGGCTGACCGACGACCGACCCGGACAACAACACAAGAGAGTTGACTCTTCTATTACTCTTACTTCTCAACACAGAAGCCGACGACGGGGCAACGAAAAGAAGGAGAAGAAGACGTTTATTGAATTTCGTTCGCGACTTCTTTGGATTGTCAAGAAGACCCGAAAAAAGATGAGGAAAAAGAAACGACAAATGCCCTCTTTCCTTCTATCTTCTAGAAAATTTCAAAGGCTTCTTCTGATTCTTCCTCCAGAATTCTGTGAATTCTGAAGATGAAGACGAAAAGAAGTCTGTTGAGATATGCAGATTCGAATTTCCCGTTACAAGGAAAGCACAGATACATAAAGAGAGACATGCACTCACAAATTGGGTTTTTGAGTGATGATTTTGAATTTTGAGTGGAAGAAGGGGGAAGGAAATGGGAAAAGGTTGCATTTTGAATGAGTTGAATGTACAAAGAATAAAATATTGAGAAGAAGGAAGGATTTAGAGTAGAGAAACATGTGTTCCAAAATAAAACGAACATTCTCCTTTTCAGCGGAAAACACGAAAGCCGAATCATCATTCTCTCGTTCTATCGAATTCGACGACGATGAACCAAAATCTTCTAACGCCGCCTCGTCAGATCGACATAAACAGTCTCGTGTCACTCTGATGATTCGAGGAAAAGCCAACAAACCATCATTGAAGACAGTGAATATAGATGATGATAGTCTACAAGAGAAATGGAAACAAGAGAAAGCACGGGAAGAGCAAGAACGAGCTGATATGAAACGACTGACTCTCGGTCAACATCGAAGAATCGAATTGGAAGAGGAGAAGGCGTTGTTGGCTCAACTGAATAATAGTCGAAAGGGAAATGCAAAGAAGAAGTAAGATTCAGATGATTTTTCATTCTTTAAGAATTAATTTTCAGTCCCCCACGCCCGAAATTCCCGAAACCTCACCTCGAAGGAGAATGGTGATTCACCGGCTGACAATGACGAGTTATCAGACGGTTTCAAGTTTGTATTTTGGTAGGTAACATCAGCTAATTGGTCATTGTTTGTGAAAGAAGCAGCTGGATTCTGGGACTACTTGTTTTGAAATTGAATGGAATGAACATTGATGGTGGAGAGATCCTGCAAATATCAAGAGACTTCTTTGTTTTCTAATATAGTTTTTTCGATGACGTGGATAGACATCAGATGTCATTCACAAACTCTCGAAATGACGTTTTGACCCAACGGAATCCCATTTCGTCTCAAAAAACGTTTCCTCCTTTTCCTAAATGTTTCATTTAGTTCCACTTTTCCTCTTAGATAACGTGCTCGAAGATGAATGCTGCTTCACCTCGTCTTTTTTTCCTTTTCAAAAACTCAAGAATGTAATAAATTGAGTAGTGCAACAAAATATTTCACTCTCCTTCCCCTGTTACCACAAATTGTGAGTAAAAAGAAAAAAAAGAAGTCCGCACTCTTCTGCTCTAAATTTCCATCGTCGTCTCTGAATTCATATTCGGTTTTTGTGTCCTCCGTGGGTCCCCCGAGGCGGTCTCTACTCCCGGACAACTCATGGAGAGCTCACCGAAGTGATGGAATTTCGGAAAAGACTCTAGAAGAAATAGAGAACGACCGACAAGAAAAAGTTGCTCTCTTAATGGGTTTTGGGTGCGATTTCTGAGTAGAAAAGTTCCCATTCAGAGCACCTAATTAAAGTAATGCGTGTGTGTGTGGGCTTGAAAGCGAAAGCCACTCAGATTTATGACTGATACTTTTTGACTCTTTGGTTTAAGTGGTGTTGGAAATGTGGAAGCACTCAGTAATGAAAAAAGAAAGAAAGAGAGTCCATTAAATCTTCTAGAACTTTTTTCTTTGAAAGTTGAAAAGAAAATTCCGAGATTTATTAGATGGGTTTCTTCTCTTTCAGAAAATGATTCCAAAGATCATATTCCATCGAGTTACTGTGTTCAGAGAGATATAAATGTATTCAACAGTAAACCCCATCCCTTTAGTTTTGCCTAGTTAGTTCCTTCTTTCCATCGAAATCAAAGTATTTTGTTTGTAGGTTCGTATATATTTTGTGTGCTCTCCCTTCTTCTATAAGCTTAGAAATGACCCGGCAGCGACGATGCGGTTAGATTCGATGATGTGCGAAATGAGATTTACCCGTTTAGGAGGAGGATGATGTGTGTATTCTCTCATCTTTTTTTGTCTGTGACTATCCACTTCTAAACGAATGTTCATACTATTTCTAGAAGAGAAGAAGTAGAAAGAGATTATTTGAATGACTGTAAGTATGTGACTACTATCAGACAATGGTTCTTTTCTTCCTACGTCTCTTCGAATTATTCTCCGTTCTCTCTCTCTCATAGTTGTGTCAGTATGTATGGGAAACTCTTTTTCAATATGATAGAACAAGTGAGAAAGAGTCTCTTTTCTCTCTCTTTCTTTCTGCAGTGGTGGCGTCTAAACCCAATGGGTGACTGATATGAGAGACAAGTTGTGTTTGGTCTGTCGATCTCATTGACAAGGGTATATCATGTTTTTCTCCGGATTCCCCCATTCAAACCACAACCAAACCACATTCCAATACCACCACCCCGTCCCAATGTACATATGTTTTCTATACAATTTGGGTCTAAAAGAAGAAGAGAAACTTACGTAATGGATGGAAACAGGGAAGCATCTGATGCAGTGATAATGATTCTGAATTGATGATGATGTGGAAACGGAGAGACTATGACTGAAAGAGGAGATGAAAGAGCAGAAGGAGAATGAGAATCACTGGCAAATTGAAAATATTCGAAACGTTATTGCACAAATCACGAGCGCAAACGCAGACACGTTGCATTGCTCGCCGTTCTTGAACGTATCCTGAAATTTACTTTCGAAGTCAAAACATTGACGAAGTCTATGATATTTGAGGTCTACCTAATTGCACATTTCTCGACATTGTCCGAACATTTTGACAGCTCATATGTTGAAAATTGACACGTCGATCGCAGCCCGCTCCCATCCAATAATCTCCGCCACCTGGAAAGTCAATCATTTTTATGTTTTTTTCAGATTCCACTAGTCACACATCTCCCATTCGGATCAGAAAAAACGAAAAGCGTCGTCAAAAGACAAAACGAAGAAATTCCAATTTTTATGCTAATACTTGTATTCCTTTTGTGTTTTTGTTTTGTTTTACTACCCGAAATTCTCTTTTTTTCCTTCACTTTGAATGTGCTCAAATGCGACTATATTTGCATATATAATAATGTGTTCTTTCAATCGTTTTTTACTCTTCAAAATCTTACCAATATGCATTGTTATTGTGACACAAACATCCTGATCTCGATCGCATTTTATTGGTTCCATCGAACATTGGGGACGTGATAAACGGGTCGACACTCGAAAGTTGTCCAATTGTGTCGTTGATGATGTATACATACAAGTGAGACATGTTAGACTCGAAACGGGCTGAAAACTTTTCGATTTTTGACCGGAGAAGAGTCATCTGAAACCTGGATCATGGCGAAGAGGAATATGAGAATGGTGAAAAGTCGGCATCTTTTTGACAATTCCAGAATATTTTGAATCACACGCCGTCGTCCTCTTGATCTTCTTCTTCGGCCGCCCGACCGCATCCAGGGCGGCTAAGCAATGTTGCTCAGATGTCGTCGGAATCGCGGCGACGCCTGGATTCCGATGACAATCGACGTGTCTTCTGATGATGAAAAATGAATATTCTCAGATGGAAATAGAAGAAAAAAAAACTGATATGAAAGTGGAACGAAATGAAAAAAAGAGGAAGAAGAAAAAGAAGAGGGAGGAGGAGGAAAACGAGAGAAATAAGAAGAGAAAGCGTTTTTCGTTTTCTCGGGAGCAAAAGTGGGCGGAGTCTCCATTTTCTTCAAAATGAAATTGCGTGAGCACAGGGCCAGAAAAGGGGGCGGGGCTTATGAAGAAGTTGGGAGAAAAAAAAAGAGAGAGAAAGTGGCGGATAAAGTTGAAAGTTTTTAGAAAAAAGAAGAAGAAAAGTCATTTGGAAATTGGAAACGGGTTACTGTAATTATGTTAGAAAGAAGAGAGAGAGAGAGAGAGAGAGAGATTGAAAAGTGGAAAGTGGAAAGAAGACACTATTTTCAAAGTAGAGTTGGAAGGTACAGTAGTCCTCAAATTCACAAATAATCCAATTGTTTTGAGAATAAAAAATGTTTTGTCTTTTTGAGAATAAAAAATGTTTTGTTTTTGTATTAAAATGTTTTGTCAATAAGAAGTCCTCACTTCTTTTTTCAGATTTTCAGAAATCTAAATTTTGAAAAAATCGAGTATTGAATGCAAAGCAATGAGGAAGTAAGAATGAATATTAATTTTTGGTTTGTGATTGAATTTTCAAGATCGAAATTATCATTTTGGGTTTTCCGTTCAATAACCCACTCTCTCGTTTCAATGAACTCTTCAGAAGCGGAAATAAACGAAGAAAATCATCTTTTCATCAGACACAAAAATCCATTTGCAATCATTCTTTATTTGTAAAAAAACGCTGAGATGTTCTTCTTTTTCGCATTATTTTTGTTCCTCATTACAACGTTTTTCCATCGTTTTACACATTTGAAAGAGTATAAAAGAAGGAATAAAGACGATAAAAAGGTAGAATTCATATTGAGAAATGGACGAGAAACAACGTCTTCAAGCATTCCGTTTCGTTGCCTATTCGGCTGTCACATTCTCCGTCGTCGCCGTTTTCTCGGTAAACATTTTTTCCAGAAGATATTTTTCTAATTTTGAAAATATTTCAGTTGTGTATTACTCTTCCATTGGTTTATAATTATGTCGATGGAATCAAAACTCAAATTAATCATGAAATTCTATTCTGTAAACATTCTGCTCGTGATATCTTTTCCGAAGTGAATCATATTCGTTTGTCTCCAAAGAATTCTTCTCGTTTTACACGTCAATCTGGATATGGAGGAGACGAAGAAATAGATCAAGGAAATCAGGGATCTCAAAGTGGTTCATGCTCTGGATGCTGCCTTCCTGGAGCTGTTGGACCAGCTGGAACCCCTGGAAAGCCAGGACGTCCAGGACGTCCAGGAGCAGCTGGACTTCCAGGAAATCCAGGACGACCACCAGCACAACCATGTGAACCAATTACTCCACCACCATGTAAACCATGTCCACAAGGACCTCCAGGAGCTCCAGGAGCACCAGGACCACAAGGAGATGCTGGAGCACCAGGAGCCCCAGGACAAGGATCAGGAGTCGGAGCACCAGGACCAGCTGGACCAAAGGGACCATCAGGAGCTCCAGGATCTCCAGGACAAGCCGGAACACCAGGACAACCAGGATCAGATGCTCAATCAGAGACACCACCAGGAGCTCCAGGACCAGCAGGACCACAAGGACCACCAGGACCATCTGGATCACCAGGAGCTCCAGGAGGACAAGGACAACCAGGAGCACCAGGACCAAAGGGACCTTCTGGAACTCCAGGACAACCAGGAGCTGATGGAAATCCAGGAGCACCAGGACAACCAGGACAAGATGGAGGATCTGGAGAAAAAGGAATTTGTCCAAAGTATTGTGCTATCGATGGAGGTGTTTTCTTCGAAGATGGAACCAGAAGAAAGTAAAAAATTCTCTGTATATTTCAAGAATGAACTCTATTTTCTTTCTCGTTTGTTGTTCTTTGGAAATTCTATTCAATCCTAGAAAAACTGTAGGAAATGTTTGATACTTCTCTGAAAACTATGACATTGAATCAGAAGGGATTTATTCTTCGAAAAATCAATTTCTATGTAGTCTTTTTGTTATTTTCCGAAGGTCCATTGCTCCCAGTTTTTGATTTACTTTGAGATCCAGATGCTGCTGATCCATTGCTTTGATTCTCTGTTCCGGTGTTCTTTTTCTTTTTCGTTAGAAAGTAACAGGCAATACTACAACAGATACAGCAACATGATCCTCCGAGAAGAAATATAACGACAACTACAATATATCCAACTGTAACATCCATTGTTGTTGATTCCAATGATGATTGTGTATTGGAAGAGAATCCTCCTGTTCCACTTCCTCCACCTCCTCCTCCTCCACCAATTCCTCCGGTTCCTGCTCCAGCACCTCCTGTTACAGCTCCACTATTCCATAGTTTAGAATCTTCGATTCTTAAACCCTATAAATATGTTAAAATCTTCTCTAGTCTTTTCTATTTTCTATTAATTGAAACTTTTAAACGAAAGGAAGAATTTGAATCATTTTCGATCACAAAACAATTAATCAAACTCACAAAAATTTGAAAATGAGCATTTCGCAGGAAATCCATTCGTCTCTGTTTTTGATAATAATATAGAAAGACTTTGAAATAATAAATGAAACAATGAGAGGAAGAACATCTGATTTCACGCGTGATCTCTCATATTCACAGAGAATAGTTCACGACGTGTCTCAAAAATTGTCTCACTTATATGTTTAATTATTCTGATTCGGACGAAAATAGACTCTAAAATCGTCACATTTGAAGAATTTTATATTTCAAAATTCCAACTGTCCCTATTGCAAAATTTCTGGCATTTTTTCTTAATTTTTGAATCATAACTGTACTTTTACTTTAAACGCAAATTGATCATCATCATCATTCATTATAACTTTTTGATTGCCTTTGGCATGGTAACGGGGGACAGGTTTTTTAATACAACGGTAGCGATGGAAAAGAGAAGCGAGAAAATGAATTAAAGAGCACCTATAGAAGAAAATCAAAACGAAAAGAGTCGAGTGTTTCGAGAGTTTCAAAAGTTGATTCGTTTCTAGAAAAAGGGTAAAATTCCAACTTTTGAGAGGGAAATTCCAGAAAAAATATACAGAAAATGAGTAGTGAAAAATGAAAACGAATGTACAAATAATACAAAAAAATGTTTGAAATGTGCAGAGAAAACTAGAAATACAATTTGAAAAAAATGACTAAGCAGGCTTATAAAATCCTTTGAGATCCATCCATTCTTTGATATTTCGATGTATATTTTGTTGAATATTTGGTCTCTGAAATCATTTGATGAGGTATTTTATTAAAATTGGATTCTTACAAGACATAATCTCTCTGCAGCAGATTCCAATCTACTTATATTTCTTCGAACATAGAATGCAGCGTCACTTGCCATTTGTTCCAGTCGTTCTTCATGAATTTCATCCAATCCGTAGGCATATGTCATGTATGGATTGAATCGATAATAAACTGATTCTGGTAGCATATCATGAACATTCATATGAACACCTTCAGTATCAGTTGCACTATCAATAATACGAAGAAGTTTATCTTGGAATGAAGTCGATGTAATATTCAGTGTCGGTTCAACAGAAGCCACTGTTCGTCCATTTCCCACAGAAATTACACAGTTTATCTTCTCATTTGGCCACAAAAGTTTTGTTTCGTGATATGCGATTGCAGTTGGATTATTAGCATAGACTCCACCGTCTTGTAGAAGAAGATTATCCAATTTCACTTCAGAAAAGTATAATGGAGCAGCAGCAGATGCCTGAATTGCTGTCCAAAGACAATGATCAGTTCCACCTCGATAATGAGAATCTCTTCCAGCCGGATGATCGTAGTTACGGAAAATATATGGCTGAAATGAGAAATAAATGGGAAAATCGAAACAAATTATATACCTGTATTGTCGGTAAATTGACAATAGAAGAAACGATTGCCAATCGAGGAGTGTGTAGTTTCTTTGACGTATTAATCATTGTCACATCTTCTCCAATCATTTCTTTCAGAATACTAATCCATAGATTTGTGTTGTAATATGAGTGTTTCAGAATCAATCCCATTCCTCCTTGGAATTTTCCCTGAGAAAATAGTTTTTTCGATACATCCATGTATGCTTTTCGACATTCGGCAACAGAATATCCTTTTACAGTGAGCAAAGCAGCGATGATTCCTCCAGTCGAAACTCCACAAATCATATCGAAAAGTTCACAAATCTGGAAAACTTCTCATTTTTAAATCATGATTTTAGGAGTTTCTTCGAGTCTTTATCACATTTCCTTCTTTATTTACTCTATGAAAACCCGCATTTCTTTTGTCTTTCTTATCAATTTCCGAAGACTATATTTAGTTGAGGAATCAAATGTCACGTGGTTTGAAAAAAGGGAATAGACTCATTGATTTCAAATAAAAACTCACTTTCTTTCCCGACAACTTCTCAAGTTTTTCGAGAACTTCAAGACCCATCATTCCACGTGTTCCACCTCCATCGATCGACAGAACATTGACTCCTCTTCCTTTCGGTGGCGGTTGTACTCCAATCAGTGTCAAGCATTGTCTTGCTTCCTCTTTCAGTTGATCACTTGTTCCATAAATCACCATTTCCAATAGCTCAGCAATCAATCTCTGCTCCTGAGCAGCAACAATTCTTGTCGGTGGAAACTGCATTATATGTTCAGAAAGATCACGAACACGTGTCAAACGAGACGTTGATGTTTCCGAAAGAAGAATTTTCTTCACGAGAGCACGCGTTTTGGCTGTTACTTCTGATCGGGATACACGATTCTCATTTGATTTTTGGATGATTCTGAATTCTCGATTCACTCATTTAGTTTTCATTCAATTTGTTCGACTCACTGTGTTTTTGATTCCACTTTCATTGTCTCATTGACAATTGCTTTTGATGTTCCAACACTCAAATAATTCAAAGGATTCTGAGAAACTTTAAAAATGTTTCAATTTAAAAAATTGAATCACCTCAACTTTGGAGACGAAATTCTTGAACATATCAGAAATGTATCCATAACTTGTCGTAACTGCTGCAGTTGCTCCAACTGAATTCACAATTGGTGAAGATGTTCCGGGCGGTGCACTTGCGCCTCCTTGTGTATTTGAACTACTGAAGAAAGGTCTTTCAGTTGAAAGAACATCAAGAGATCTGTTTCGTCGACGAAGAACTGGAAGAGTTGATCGATGGATGAGAGTACTTGTGGCTGACATATCTGAAAAAAGAATGTTTTGGAAAAGAAAAAAGAGAATGAATAAAAGAGAACATTAGAATGAAAACTGGGAAAAACAGGACATTGAAATGAAAGTCTCCAGGTGAAGCGAACTTTTAGAGGAAAACTAAAGTACGTGATAACTGACAACAAACGAAAGTTTTCTCTCTTATTCTCCTCAGATTCTCTTTTTTTCACCCAATGTTTCGGGTCAGCAGAGAACAGTGGGCGGGATGGATCACGCCACTTTCGTCCGTCCGTTTCAACACCAACAGCTTGCACTACCCGCATCCGTTTCTCATCCTGCGCCTCTTTTCTAACCGAATTCCCTTTCAATGTTACTTTCCTTCTGCCTCTTTCTACCTCTCTTTCTCTCTCTCTCTCTCATGCTTTCATGAATATATACAATGAAAAGGACAGACTGCACTAAGAAGCACGTGGTCTCAAATGAGAGATACTAAAAGACATTTTGAATACAACGTGATATGTGACGTCATCACTAGCGCCACCCGGGGGAACCCCACGTGACAAAGCACTCTAACGAGACAGAGAAAGTTTGAAATGTTGAGTCACGAACGGAGAAAACGATAGAGCTCTGGATTGAAAACAACTGGAACATTCGAGAAATGGGTAGAAGAAGAACGATTTTTGCTCAATAACAAAACTAAAAATATCTAAAGCATGCTTTGCTTAAGCAGAACAGGAAACGTGATAAACGAACGACTGATTATAGCAAATGAAACGAAAAGGGAAAACAGAAAAGATGAACCGAATAGTGATGATAACCTTCTTTTGGGAATAGAGTGAATGAAAAACATAACGAAGAAAACTGAGAAGTACTATCATATATTCATCTGAGAGGAGTTTACTTACTATCAATATCTCGAATAAGAGAAGAACGTGGATATTGGAGGGGCTATTCATTATACATTGTTTTTGAATGAATGGCCGTAACCAACTAAGAATCCCAAATAAACCAGTAGGCACTGGTTCCAATGTAATTGAAACAGTGGAAAGCAGTAACAGGAATTCAGGATTTCATTTGCACTGAAAGTGTTCGATTTTCAAAGAGAATTGATGAAATCCTCGTAGTTCATGTTTTTATCAACAAAACCCATCGATTTCCTGACTTCTCTTTCTCTGGATGAAACCGTAACCCTCTCCAATTTCAATAATTCACCCTAATTTGTACCCATCATCTCTTCCAATGTCAAACTTCTCCCGCATTAATTGTTTCCATGTCATCTTGTTTCCTTTCCGTTTTTTTCCTCGTCGTTCGACGTACAAAACATTGACAAATGGAGAGTCTTCCTTTTTGTTGTCGAGTGCTCTCTTTTCTCCGATTGAAAACGAAATGTTTTCTCAGCTGACTGAGCCTTTTTTTAGTTTGTCACCGCAGAAAATGTGTATATTTTTGGCGTTTAGTGTATTTAGTTCAACTTTTTATGAAGAAAATTTCAGAGAAATGCAGATTTTACGAATTCAAACAAATATTCGAAATGCTGATATTCCAGAGAATCTAGAAGTAAGTTTACTATTTCTTTCTTGAAAGGGAGTCAAATTCCTGATGATTTAGCAAGAAATCAGTTATAATCTGTCGGTTGTAATGGATTTACCATCTGATAAATTCGTGGTTATTGTTGAACCAGCTGTCAGAATTCGAATAGGATTCGGAAATAGAGAGACTACGATTGCAGTTGTAAATGTGAGTTTTTTGAGAAATGTTTCGTTTTTAATCTACATTTCTTCAGTTTCAAACAACTCGTCCATCATCTAGAACAGAAAATGACACGTATGCGAAGAAATTGACAACCGTACTCTGCGAACAACTGAAACTAGACCCCGCCCACATTTTCATTTCATTCGATTTCAAAGATGCAAAAAGTTTCGCTTTGCAGGGAAAAACGATTGCTTCGTTGTATGAATGAAATTGAATGAATCGATCGATGAGAAAAACATCTGGATAAAGAAGATGAGAACTCGGGAAGAAATAAATAATTTTATTCTTTCTACAAGCAATAAACAATTAAGATAAATCATAAAGTAATCATAAAGTAAAAAGTGTTATGTTGCATATAAAGACTAGAATTCAAGAATTAGAGGAATGTGATGAGTCACACTTTAAGAGAATAAGTACAGAAAATACGATGAGAAGTCGTTTATTGACTCTGTTGTTGAATATTTGTGAGCTTCGATTCTGAATTAATTTTTTTAATTTTATTAATTTCTGAGAGACAACTTACCCAACTGAGAAACATAATTCTCTAAAACAGCAGTCGCTTCTTCTAATCTTCGAGTACTTTCATCCATCGCATCAATTTGAGTCAAGTAAGGACGAAGATTTTCATCTAAAAACTAATTGATGAAAATGAAATCTCAAGAGGAAACTTACACTTTTGATTCAAATTATCAAGTTTTCCAGCCAATTTCTCAGCGACAACCTTCATATCGACATACCGTTGAGCAGTCGTATTGTTCATATTCTCCAGTAGTTTATATTCTTCGATTGATCCTGAAATACAGAATAATTAGAAGAGAGTTGAAAATAGCAACTGAGCCGTTTAGACGAAATGAAGTTTTTGTTTTTTGCTTTCTCTTCAGATATTTTTCATTCTGGCACGCAAGAATACAAAAAGAGAACACACCGGAAAACAGAAACAAAACCCAGAAGGAAACGAATTCTCATGGGATTCATTTATATTTGTTTTCATAATCTTCGAGCTCATAGAACTTACCCTCGATTTGATGTTGAAAGAATTGTCCAACTTTATCAGTCATATTATCTGCTAATTGTCTGATATGTGGAACAGGAGCTGGTGTTGATGGAACTGGTGGTGATGACGTCGATGCACGCTCGTTGATTTCTGCCATCTCACACTGGAAATTATATTGAAATGAATAATCGGATTATGATGATGAAAACGAGAACTACAGACTGCATTCGATTATTTTGAAAACAACGATCAGAATGAATCTTTTTTAAATTCGATTGAAATTTCGTCGAACTCTTCACTATAAAGGTCAGAAGAATGAAGAAATTTCATTTTGTTCTTGTTTGTTTTTGAGATCTTTTCGCTTCTAATCCATTCCGTTTTTTTTTCGGAAAACAAAGAGGAAAGTACTTTCTAAGAGATGAAAACTCATTGATTCGAACACTGCTGTTTTCGAATATATTCATTCATTTTTATTAAACAAAACGAACAATTATTAAATTTTCAATTTTGAATTCTGGTTTTAAAACAGTGAAAAAAAGAGGACAACAGAATTTCAGAAAATCAATACAGGAAACCAGAACAAACATTTTCGAACAATCGAATTACCGACATAGAATGCACGTATTTGAATCTGTAGAATAAATTCGATAAAACACATTGAGAATGATTGAGTCTTAGACTCCATTGCGGTACGATTGAACGACTTTTTCTCCCGGTCTGCCACGTGGTGGCGATGGACGGCGACGGAGTGGTGATCGACGCTGAAAAGTAAGGAAGTTATATTTTTTCATTTCAAACGGAGAAATGGGATGTTAAGGGATTACTAAAAACTCACTCTTCCGTTGTCTATCGGAGCTCTATCAACTCTTTTACGATCATCAAAAGTGCTTCCTCTTCGTTCATCTCGTCTAAACCGTTCCGGTGTCCGTTGGCGTATTGGTCCTGCTCCTCCTCCTCGTCCTCCACGATGGTCTTCCGTTCTCTGAAATCCACGATTTCCCATTGGTCGTTGAGGCGGCGACGGAGCTCGAATCCTTGCAGCAGGTTCGTGACTTCTTTTCGATGGTTGTGATGACGGAGCTAAAAAGAGGCAGCTGTTAATTAATGGGGTCCGCAATGACATCAGCGATGGAATTCGGGAGACTGATGCATCTGAATTCGACGAGCTGGTAGAGGCTGGGGATGCATCTAAGGATCCGGCTGTAGAGGAAGACGGCAAATGATGCGCACAAGAGCACTGACACCATCTATTAGAAAACGTCTCACCGAAGCCTTCAGATGGTGAACCAACACTACTATGGTATAAAGTCTGCAGTTTCTTAATCCCAGGTGGAGCGGCTATCCGCATCGTAAGAAGCGATGGAATTCGCTGTATTTCTGTACCTGCTCCTCCTCTTTGAGTATTCCTCTCCGTAGTGGATGTTCTTTCGATTCTCCTCGACTCCTTGCTGCGATCCGTGTCCCGTTGACGTGCAGGCGAGCGGCTACGACGATGTTCTTTGCGATCCGAAGTCGATGGTACATCCTTGTTCTCGTCACGACGTCGATGGCTCTTTGACGGTGTGGAGCCTAGGAAAATGAGATTGGGAGGGAATTTTACGGAATCAGCTTCAGTTGGCAAAGGGGATTGCGGGGAAAAATGGGGATGATGTGCAAGTGAATCAATGTGAATTCTGTTAGTTTTGTTAGTTTCCATGTAGAAATTTCGAATCGGGAAAATTTCCAGGAAGGGATTGCTACCATTTTAGTAAAGGGCTGGGCGTCCGGAAATTGGGAGTTTTCGATGTAGAATTCAATTGAATGCTTGGGGAAAATGAAACTGTTAAACTCCTACGAGAGAATTCCTGTACTGCTATGAGTTCAAATATGATTTCGCAAATCTAAATGTATCCAAAGGGATTTCATCACTCTGATGATAGATCTTCTATCCCGCGTGCAGAAGTTGAGCAAAATGAAGAAAATAAGTACCATTTTTCTTCTCCTTATCATCTTTCTTCTCAGTTCTTGCTCTCTTCTTTTCTGGTTCATCTTCCTTTTTCTGATCGTCCTCCTCATCGTCATCCTTCATACCATGTACTTCCTCCTCATCCATATTATCATCAGTATCGTCGACTTTTAACTCTCCTTTAACAGCTGCTTTCATTATTTCCACATCAATATCTTCACCGAGATCAATATCAATATCATCTTCTTCATAGTCCAGCTCCTCTTCGCTGTCCGAAAGACTGAAAATGAGTGAGTTAGTATGAAACAGTATGGGATCGAACATACAGAGAGGCGTTAGAAAGAGGAGGACTTGGTACAGGTTTATCACAATCCGCTGATTCGACTACATCTTGCTTCTGGTTCTGTTCAGAACTCTCATCGCATTCACCTAAAAATCCATGAATAATTGTAAAAGTTGATAGTTTTCTCAAAACTTACAGCAATCAACTTCGACCAATCCCTGAATGGCTACAGCTTCATCTTCTTCTCTGTTCTCATTCACAATACGATCCTCTTCTTTAACAGATTCCTTATTCTTTTCACTCTTTCTTTCCTTGTCAGCTTCCTCACGTCTTCTACTACTACTTGATTTATCACTGTTCTTTTTGTCATCTTCGCGATGTTTCTGACGTCTATCTTTATCTTTTTCATCTCCATGACGGCGTGAGGATGCTGTTGACGATTTTTCCCCGTGCCGACGTGTAGATTCAGAAGTAGACTTTTGTCGCTCTCCAGAAGGGTGACGTTTCTGAGAGGCAGAAGTGGAAACGGTAGAAGAAGAAGAAGCACCTGCGGCGTAAGTCATTGGACGACTATCAGGTGCAGATCGTTTCTGAAAAAACATCATGATTAGTTCTACAAATTGAGAAAAAAAGAAAGGCAAAACGAGCCTGAAACATGTATTAGAGACATAAAAGGAAACTCATTGTCTTCTTTAGTGCAGGCGTTAATCTCCTTATCACACGAATGACTTAAATTCATTCATGCAAGAGACTTAACAAGTGCATTAACACAGTTTTAATAATATCCTAATACTCTAAGCACTAGAACAAGATATTTAGTGAAACATTTTTCCTGGTAGCAGTTTTTGTTTTACTCAGATCTGATCTAAAATTCTTTTTTCGAATCTTCTGATAAAATGTAGAATACATAAACATGAATAAGAATGACAACTATTTCGGTGCAAAGACACTTTTTGTTCTCTGCCCCGTCTGATAGCAGAAGAAACATCAGAAGTAAACGGCATCAATCACTCTTCCGAGTACTCTCACTCTTCTATTTTACGACCAGTTCGGTACTCTTATCATAACGATGCTATCACTGATGTGTCCGTTATTTGCATGAAAATCATGACGGCATTCCACTTTCCGAATGGAAAAAATGCCAAACGCGATTTCATTTATTTGAAGTTACAGGAACAGACTACGAATATGATAAAGATAGGAAGGAATATTTTATGATGTGTAAATATTCTTTCAAGACGAAGAAGCCATAGTGTACCTGTGGGAAAGTAACATTGGGCTTGAACTACAGTATGAAGTTCTCATGAGTCAAAAACTATACAATTGACTGTTGTTTGTCATACTTCGCATTCGGCAAAGAATATTAAATTTTGAATCATTTCACTTCGAGATGATTTATAATGTAATGTAAACACTGAAATATCTAGCTATTTTCAGAGTGCTGAGTGATGTGCTTTAAACTGTAAAGGAAGAAAAACCTACAGTGGTTGATCGCTTCCATTCGTTTCTTTGATCCTGATGATGACGTTGGAATTGATGTGGCGATGAGGAAGATGAGACAACTGGCGCTTGAATTCTGGCGGCTACATTGCTTGAACAAGAGCGATCCTGAAAAAATGACACTTTATATTTATAATTTTCCTGTTGTATAATTTATGATTGTGAACTTATCAGTTACTGAATTCTTTTTAGATACTTCTGGGGTATGACTAGTAATTTCTTATATCTTCGTTTTTTAATACAAACCGTTCGGTCTTTTCTTCTGTCTTCATCCTTTGTATTTTTCAACTTTTCATCTCTTTCAGCCTCTCCGTGTCTCTCCCCACTCTCATTTCTTCTGTTCGATGCAGATGTCGACGTGGAACCACGTGTAGATCCAGAAGACACTGCGTTCGCAGATGAAGATGTGACCTAGATTGAGAGTTACGGTCGTCGCGTCATGATACACCAAATAATTGACAGATTAGTCTCAGAAGTCATAATTCCAAATTCGATTTCAAGGAGAACATTACTCTAGGGTTATCTGTTTGTTTGAATCTACCAACCACTGCTTCTTTCGATTCCTTTCGATCCGACCGTTGATGCTCTCTGTGTTCACGACGAATTTCTGGCGATTTGTGACGGGGTTCATTCTGACGTCTTATGGGCGAAATTGTTCCTGTCGATCGACGAATTGGAGACATTTCTCGGCGCTGTGGATAATGAGCAGGATTTTGATGACGTCGTTCACCTCCGCCGAATTGCGGAGTACGATGATCGCGGAATGTCGGACGACGATTGTCGTGGCGTTCCTGAAAGAATTCAAAGTTTATAGATATGAAACTGAGAAACTCACTTTGTGAATACTGCTCATTTGTAATTTTTATATTTCTGTTGCTTGAAAAACACAACAAATTATAACAGTCTGTAAAAAATTAATTAGTTAATCAGAAAAAGGTCCGGACTCCGGAGTAACAAAGAATAAAACCGATAGTATTACGGTGAAGAAATGAAGTGTAAATTGATCATGTAAATTCATCAAAGTTCATGAGGAGAATAATATAAATAGAAATTTTTAGAAAATTCAACGAGATCCAGAAGAATTTTAAAGAAAACGGGGGAACAGAAAATTGATAAGAGAACGAGAGAATGTGTTTTAAAAAAATGGAATAAATCAATAGAGAACAGAGTATACATGGTGTACTCAATGAGAATGAATACCAGTGAATACAAAGGAACATGAAGAACAATCAATCGATATCCCTATTAATTGTGTGAAATACTGGAAGAGTGCGCTCTATTGAAGTTTAGTTGTTTTTGAAAAAATGGAAGAGGAAGAAGCAGAAGACTAGAAATATCAACTTTAAATGTCCTAGGTCGATAGAGCGCACTCTACCTGAGTTTTACACATATAATAGCAGGTGCAGATATTTATTAGGTGTAGGAATAGAGAAGACATTTTTTACTGGGGAATCCAAATTGGAGCCAACGGCGCTGCTTTTACGTTCTCCAGATCGACGCGTTTGTCTAGTTCTTCATCTATTTCACCGATGATGGCTCTATAAAGCAATTAAACTAGAGTAATAATTTATATTTTTGTATAGGTTTTTCATTTCAAACAAAGATAGCTAAATGTAGAAAGGTGTGTTTCAGAGTGGAGGAATCGATTCAGATCTCACCAGAAACACAGTTCTGCCCACCACTTTTCCCAGAGAAACGTTCCGAAAACCTATTGCCTATTGAAAGGAAAGGACAGGTTCGGACAACTTTTTTCTTCTTCGGTTTCTTTTGAACGAAGTTCGAACGAGTTGAATGAGAAACGAAAGTGTGAAAATGAAAGATTAAACGACATTTGACGAGGCATGCTTTTACACGATCTTTTTTGCAATCAGAAACTAATTTCCAAAGCTTTGAAACATGTGAACATGTTCATCTAGAAGTCCAAAAAGGAAAAGTTCTTTGGAAATAAGTATTTATCACTTGACATGTCGAGTGGAAAAGAGAAAGAGGGTGTTCGGAAAGGAAATAGTTAGAGCACCGTATCGGAAACCGAAAATCAACAGACAAAGAAACCACTTATCACCAGTCGGTGATTCATTTCCAGTAGAATGAATACATTTCGGATGTGCAGGCAAACATCGACAACAAAATCAAAAAGTAAAATGGTGATGTATTGTGTATTCAAACTAATCGAAAAAGGAATTGAATGAACAGAGGAAATGGATACTTTCAAAATTTTCGCCGTCACTAGTGTGTCTTCCGTTCAATATACCGTTTTCTTCCCTTTTTCTGAGAGAAAAGGCAGAGCGTACAAACAAAAGCGTTTGCTGCAGCTTCAAGAAATTATAATGGTCAAGCATCAAACAGCTATCGGGCGAGAAAAGACGGTCTTTTGTAAGGAAAAAGAATTGGAAGCGATGTTTTGACACGTCATTTTCTCTCTTGTAGCCAACCTGGCTTTCCGTGCAAAAGAGCACAAAAAACAAGCATGTCTTTCTGTGATGAAGAGTGCTGCGAAAGGGCTGACTGAGCAACCGAACAAGCGAAAGATCCAGTTGCTTATGAAGATAGTGACAAGACAGAACATTTATAAAAATCTTTGACGTTGACTAATTAAGTTTCAGGAGAAGAGTGGAAACTACTATTTTTGAAAATAGAAATGAGTTTTAATTGTCGGTGAGAACTAACCAACACGTTAGATTATCGCCCGAATCAGGTCAATTAGTTCAGAAATCAATACCAAATTAAATTTCGTCCGGAAGAAGTAGAACAAGGAATTTAGGAATTTCAAAATCGATAAAGCTCATTCAAGCAAAAAAAGGACCAGTAGGTCCGCAGAAGAATACGCACACCCGATCGAGGGAGTGTTTCGTAGAAGAGGATGCCGAGAAACGAACGAATGTTTCTACCAGGAGATGTTGAAAAGTAATGTCAATAGGGCGCACTTGCTACCAGTATTGGAAAAACCATAGTGCACTTAAGAAACACTGGTAAGAAACAAATGGCACGAAAGACGAAAATATTTACAGATACAAGATATAAAGTAAGATTCCAACATTTTAATTTGAGACAAACTGCTTTTCTTTCACTACAACAACGTATTTGTTTGAACTCAAATAGGGGTTTGTTGATTTCTTCGAATTTGTCCTTGTTCTTTTTTCAAAAGAAATGATGTTTTTGTAACTCTTCACAACAAATATTTACATCGTCTCGCTCGAGTTAGCATAAACGACGAAAACAATTCAAACTAGGCAACGGACTTCGGGCTGCTCTTTTGTGTTATGGGTCATTGAAACACAGTTCACGGACGATTTTTCGAACGGAAAATGTGTGCATTTGATTTTCCGCCGGAAAATAGTGAGATGTTCATTGTATTGGCTTTCCGAAAGCTATAATAGCAGAGATCGAGAACATATTTCGATTATTCTGAGTAGGAAACTAGTTTCTGATTACGTTTTCAATACGCGAGATCTAATGAAAAGATCAAAAAGATTGTGTTTTGCTTAAGCTAGTGAGTGCTTCGCGTCTCCGGTCGCAAATTGAAACAATTGGTCAATCGAGCGACAATCTGCACGAAAAGAGATGAAAAACGAGGCGAAAGACAGCGGCCAATGTTTTCTGGAGCTTGTTGATCGCTTGACCCAAGTACAGAGTGGCACAGGAAACTAGCTTTGAAGATGACCTATCATCAATCATTTGCTTCAAGTTTTTCATGATAAGAGGGGTCTATTCAGAGATATTAACTAATTAGGAAGAAAAAGGAAACACATCCAACCCATACATGCTTAAGCTATCTCTTATGAGTTACTTCTAAATAGCTAGAAATTAATCTTTTATTTTTAAAGAGCAGTCAACTTACACATTTTCTCCGCGAATGATATAAAGTCCCAGAGGTGTAGTCAGAACACCTTCAGTTTCTGAGTATGATCGCTCATGTGCGTCTTCGATAACTAAGTTGATCAGTTGATCGAACCCCTAAAATTTCCAGCTTTTTATAATATTTGATTGTAGCATCGAATTCCGGTTACCTTAAGTAGTCCTACTATTATACGTCCATCGCCGGTGACTACATTCACCATTCGATTCATGTAAGTTTCCAGTGACGATGTCATTATGCTACCTGGAAACCTCCTTTTCAATCAGTAGTCCCAAATCAAGAGGTAGTATCCACACGGCAACTCACCTGTTTGTGTTCACATTCAAAAAAGTTTAAAATTCTATAATATTGAAAACTAGTCTTCAAAATTTTTATTCTCAGCTTAATTTCAACACACATGTTTGACACGAATCTATCATACACGATAACCTGACAACAAATAACATGTCAAACGATGAGGCAGTCGTTAGAATCGATTTGGGGTTTAGATGGGGGGCGAATTTACGGGTGAGATTGGCAAAACGACAGAGCAATTGGTGGGACTTTTGCTGGGGGATGGGTGTTGTGAGATTAGACGAAGATGAGACACCTGACTGTTCATCAGATATACTTCAAACATGAGATAAAGGGTAATAACAACTAACCACACAATTTGATATGTATAACTAAGAGAAACCATAAAAAATTGTGTGGTCTAATTTGATACAAATTCCTGAAAAAAGGAAAAAGCACCATAACAACAACTAAACGAAGATTTGGGGAAGAAGCATGCACTTTTTTAGGGAAGAGAAGTAGATTTTTCAGTTCAATTTTGTCGTCAAGAAAAACGAAACTGAAAACTTGAAAACAACAAAATTAACTGGGTTGATGGGACACTTCTACACGTCTAAATGTGGGTGGGTGATTGGGGAAGCTTGTTCTGTGGAAAATCATCTAAAACAACAAAAGTGTGGTAATATTATTCCTGGAGTTACGTGAATCGTCAATTTTTTAACCAAAAAGGTGGTTATTGACAAGTCTCTGGGTAAAAATCAGAAAACAAGAAAATTTGATAGATAAACTTCGGGAACAACACATCTCAAATCGTGGTAGCCAAAAAAGAGAAACTAAAAAAACGCGCGTTAGAATTGAAGATACGATTTTAACTGCTTATGATTGAGTATAGGCGTGAGGACAAAAAACATTTAAAGACAATTTTTGAAAGATTAGGTAGGAGAAAAAGAACAGGAATTCTGAAGGGGACGATGATGGTGGAATTTCAGATGTTGATTTGGGTGAGGTTCAGAAGGCACTTTTTAGAATTGTTGGGCTTGGGCGGCTTGTTGTTGTGGCTGCTGCTGGAAACGTGGTTGACCATTGTTAGCTTGTCTAGCAGACTGTCCTTGTTGGAAGTCGAATCCACTGTTGTTTCCTGAAAAACCTGATGAGGGTTACAGGCTGATAAGACAGAAATGATCAAAATTTGGTCAATTAATTGAAACACTTATCAAAGTGTGACTGATGATTTCGAGTGAAAACTTTTTGCTGTCGCAACACTTACTCTGGTATCCACTTCCATATCCTTGGGAGGATCCGGAGTTGTTATGATGTCCTCCCTGCTGTCCATAGTATCCACTTCCATACCAGTCTCCCCATCCACCAGCAGCAGCAGCTCCGTAAGGCATAGCTCCAATCTGTCCCCATCCTGCATACCATCCGGAGTTGTTGTTTCCACCTCTTCCACCATACATTCCTCGGCCTCCTGGCATGCGCCCTTGAGCACCTGGGAATCGTTTTCCTTGGGGAACAGCTTTCTTCACATCACATTCACGGGTTCCGAAGGTTTGTTTCGTCTGTGAAGATGCCTTATCGGCAGACTCTTCCTCTTCGAAAACAATGAATGCAAAATTCCGACGAGTCTTTGTCTGCTTGTCGAATGGCCATTCGATGTCATCGACCTTTCCGAATTGTTCGAAGTGCGAGCGCAGATCTTGCTCGCTGTAGTCGGATGGGAGGCCTCCAACGAAGACCTTCTTGTTTTCCCGGGATTTAGCTGGCTTCACTTCAACCTAAAAAACATTTGACTTTCAGAAATGAACTGCTCACAGTCTTAGTATCGAACAAACTATCTTGTCAAAACGAGTTGAAGAGAAAGAGAAACACTTACTGATTTTCCCTTTATGGTTTGTTCACGAGCAGCCAAAGCCAACTTGCATCCTTCTCCGGTGGTGAATTCGACGAAAGCGAATCCTCGGGAGCGACCATTGGTGCGATCGTACTTGACTTGAGCTTGAGCGACTTCTCCATATTGAGTGAAGTGCGAGCTCAAGTCTTCATTGTTAACTTCTGGTGAAATCCCCCCAACAAAGATCTTCTTATCCTCGTTTCCCTTCGTCGAGTGTCCATTTTCCTTAATAGTCTCAGAGGCGTTACCGTTAATCTTGTTATCTGTAGCTTCCATTTTTACTACTATCTGAAAAAATTGGATTTTTCAAGTTTGGGAAAACTCAAAACTCACCTTACTTTACTGAACCAGAAAAAGAACAAATAAAGTTAAAAAAAAGCCGTGGAAATAAAAAAAAATGTAGCCGTTAAGACTATCTAGAAAATACCCTGAAAAAAGATACAATTGGAAAGATAGGAAGAGAATTTTTTTTATATATTTGTCGAAGTGCTCACAAAGTTTTACAAAGAAACAGGCCTAAAATAATTTTTTTCTGTTAATTTTATCGATTTTTGACCCACAAAACGTATAAAAAGATGTTCAAAAGTATTAAAGGGTTCAAAAATGATATGAACATTTTTTTTAAATAACGGATTAGTTAAAAAAGGTCCGAAAATCGCTTCAACGCCCCCCTTTAGATGGGGTCGCAAATTTGAACTGCAGCCCCTACGGTATTGCGCGGCGTCAGCAAGTCGGTGCGAGACCAGTCATGTTGCCTGCGTGGTGTAGTCCACTCGGACAAAACCAAGCTATTTCGACACTCGTTCTGCCGAGTCGACAGGAGGTTTTCTATCGGAAAATGTCGTTGTTTTGCGGAAATTTCCGCGAAAAACTGAGAAAAATGTGTTCAGCGAAAAATGTTACACTAAATAGTCGCATAAGTGTATCGACATTTTTTCTAGAAACTGGCGATAGCGTAAGAAAACTGACCTCCAAGTTTGATATAATGAATAAATTCAGATTTACTCCTTAGCTGACAAACTAATGAGTAATTTATTTTTTGAAAATATTAACACGAAATATAAAACCCAAGTTTAGAAAAACACAACTAGAATTGCTTTGTCTCATTTTGATAATGCTCACAAGCGAAAAATTACCTATTCATAATCCCAGGAATGTAAATAGTATGGGACAGGATTAGAAAACATTCGTGGATCGTAAACCACATCTGTAAGAAATAATCCTTGAGGCGGAGCAATCGGAATTCCCATATCGTAAAGGTTGGAGCTGATCGGGTTCTCCAATAACCATTTGATAGTTGTTAGAGAAATTCGATCATAGGAGTAATTCACCAGGCAGGACATCATTCTTCGAATCTGGAAGATGAAACGAGTATAAAGATGCGGAATCAGCCTTTACCTGCTCTCGAACAAATGATTTCGCTACGATCGTTACGTTATAGTAATCATAAATGTCATTTTCTAGAGAATAAGCAGATCCTTTTGATAGTCCCACATGTAAAATGTACTTTACTGCTGTTGGAGTAATAGGCTCATATCTTTTCTCCCGAGCAGTATGCTTGAAGAACGATCCCATAATTTGTTCTCCTAAATGATTTCATGTCCATTCATTAGAAGTGAATGCATACCTTCAAATACTTTTCCAGCTTCAAGAATTCGTTCAGGTGAGAAACTTGGTGGCAGGCGCCATGCGTACTCTCTTTCGGAGAAGCAGGCGACTGTAGGCTCCTGTCGGATTGATTCCCATAATTCCCAGGAACGACAAACTGCCAGCCGATAGGTGTATTTTCTAAACACAGAATTTTCTATGATTACAATTTTGTGGGAACAAAATTGCTATCATTAGTAGCTTCAAAAGACTCTGCTTGAGAAATAGTGCATTCACACACAAACAACACATTCAAAGAAAGAAGCGTATGACAACATCTGAGATTGGCTGTTGTCATGGGAGATATCATGGAAGAATTAAACTGAAGAAACGCAGAGAAATCAGTTAAAGGGACTAAAATGTACTCGGCGTTTTCTTCCTAGTTGATATGTTTAGTTTCTGATTAGACTATGTATGTTAGGCGTCGCGGAGAAGTTGAAAATGAGAGATGTCTATCAGAACTAAGTTTTCAATGCGGACGAAAACTTGCCTGTTCGGTCCGTCCTCTTCATTTTATTCGAATGGAAGCCTTATTCAAATCTTACCGATAGGATACGCTTCTTCTGATGCAAAAACCTGCGGATACCGAATGAACATCACGAATTTCCAAAGATCCGGGGTTCGCAAATGAAATAATGTTTCTCCATTTTTCCATAAACTTTGACTTGATCGCGGGTGTTTCGTCGAGCTTTGCATATTCTACTGGAACCTGAAAACAATTATTTAGAAGATTCGACCAAAAAAGAATTTACTTGACAGATTACAGCATTTCGAATAGCGTGCACTTTTGAATCTGTTCGACTGCTTGGTGAAAACTTTAATTGAAGTTCTCGAACTGGAGTTTCATTTGTTCGATGTCCGAATAATGAAGTAGAAACTGTCTGAAAACGCAAACTGTTTGTACAATAGTACAATCAAAATGACCTGGTTTAGAAGATCCATTACGCCGAAACCAGTTCCTCCCTTCGCCATTTCTGGAAACTTCGATCCGTCGTACCCAATCCAAAATAAATATCTACGAATTTCTTTCATCTTGCCTTCAAAGTTCTCTTGTTGATAATTCTGATAATAAATTATTTAATCACACTCTGCTATAGACTTGTCTAAGAGGACTACACGGCCGAAGATTTTCGTAACCTAACTTTAGTAATTGTTCTAGAGAGTGGATGAAGTTGAGAGGTTTCAGAGAATGAATGGAGGGAGTTCAGAAACAAAGAAAACAGATCACTCAATTGAAGCTTCGAAGAAACCTACTCAACAAATAATTAAACTCATAGAAACGTTTGAACTTCTGCTTCACTTAAAGTGTATGTCTGTCAATTCATAATGACACTGATTTCATAATAAACTATAAAAGTATGAAACCAATATATTGATGAGAGAAGTGTACGAGTATGAAGTATTCCCAGCAGCATAAGTATCAGGATTTCTCTTCAATACATACGAAACATACGTATAAAAATCATACCAAATGCGAACTTTTCAGGAAACGGCAGCCATCTATACGTTCAATTGAGTCCGCAAAAAATGAATGATTCTGTCTCTCCTCTTTGAAAGCCGCAAAGAAACTATTCCCTAGGACGAAGCATCCACCATTTCGATGCTTTCTACTTCTTTTCAGAGACCTGATTTATTTTAAACTTCTTCATCATGAATTCTTCGAATTCTCATACGAAATTTAGGTTTCATTATGCATTCTCACGAAATTTGCTCGCCGAGTGATTTTTTAATGGTTGTTTTCGATTGCGTAGGCATCAAAATGCTAAGAAATTACTGTTTTTAAGATGGAAATGGTAAGAGAACTGGTTTCGTAAATAGTTGTTGCCTGAAATGTTCACCAGAAATCAAATCAGCAACGAGGCTTCCTCTATTCAATGATTCGTTTCACATAACCCGGAAACCGCGAACGGTGTTGTTCACATTCTGAACTTAATTCCAGCTGTTTCTTGATCGACTATTGTTATTCGACCGACGATATTAATTTAATAACAAATAAGAAAGTCTAAAAAGCATATATTCTAATCCCGGCATTCTGTTCAATACCAATGATATGTCTACTTCTCTCGATTTCTGAAAATTCTTCGTGATGTTAAAAGCTCCCAAGGGACATAAGTTTAGTTTGCATTTTATGATTTCATAATGTTTACAATAAATCCGTGATTCTAATTGACCCTTACGAATCTTATGATACTCCACGTCAATCTTATTTCATATTCTCTGCACCTACCACTTAAACCCACTGAATGTCCATTGCAAATGACCAAGAGGATATATGATCTTCGAAAACCAGACTATTTTTGAACTTTGATGATTTAATATGAAGAGCACGAAGTATTTCGATGAAGCACAATTGATTACGATAGCTTTTTCTGTAATGTTTTCATATTTCTGAACGATATTGGACCAAAGTAGGCAGATGATTTCATATTTTATAATCATTATTTACTAACCTTTTCCATTCTCTCAAGATCGAAAATTACCTTCCCACTTCAGAAAAAACCTTTTTTTATCTTTGAAGTTTTCTCATTTCCAGATCGGTGTTCAAACTCTGCAACTCTTTTTCAGAAGAATTTCAGATGAGTGACTCTCCAACTCCGCTTGTCCCTCCTTCATGGCCTGCGACTGTTTATTATGTTTTTTCAATTGTCATTTTACCTGTTTATTTTTTGGTTTTCATCTGTCTTTTGAGACTTCGATTTATCTCGAAGACATACAATACAACCTTCTACACAATATTATTGCAACATGTAAAGATATCAAAACTTTCCAATCACAGTTAACGATTTCAGTGCATTGCTGACTTACTAGCCATGTCTCTCTATTTTATAATCATTGTGGCTCGTTCTATTACTTTCATCAGACAATTCTATTATGAATATCAAGAATATTATATAGCAGCTGGTAAATTAAAAAATACTTTATTCTTATTAAAATGCTTTTATAGCTGCTTACAATCATATATATTACACATTGTATTTTCGATGTACAGGAATAATTCTGCTTTCTTTCCAAAGATATCTTGTAATAGCACATTCTAATTCTCGAATTACTCATGTTAGTTCTATCTTACTGGAGCTGGTTGAGACAATTGAATTCAGAAAATCCAAACTGCGTCGAAGTTGCATATCGTTTTGATCTATTGGATAATTCCAACACTTATCAGTTTGATTGTTCTCAAGGACACCAACTTCCATTACGATAGCTTTCAGAATATGGCTGTAGTAGCAGAACAATCTGTTATACAGGTGAGTTTGAAACTTCGTGTGTTTACATGTTTCTTTTTGAAATTTAAAGTTGAAAGTTCCACAAATCTATTGAAATTCAGAGGAACACTCTGATGGCTCTCATCGTTGTTAGTCTCACATGTATTCTATCATCAGTTGCTTACGGAGGTCTATATATGTTTATTCGAAAGAACTCGGTTCGCCTCTCTTCGTTCGTTTTCTAAATCTGAAACCGAAGAAATGATCACATAATTCAGATCTTTGCGTCGCGAAGTCTCTCTGGCAGCTCAAGTCTTTATCTTAGTTTTGGCATTTTTTGCTATTCTTGTTTACTATTCATTTCAGAATTATTTCGCTCAAACACACAATGTAAATTTCAATTTCATTCAGTTCAAAAACAAATTATTATTTCCAGACGGGACCTATTTTCTATATGCGTGGAATTTACCCAATGGCAAATGGATTCCTCTCATACATTAACCCATTTTGTATTTTGTTTCTGAATAGAGGCTTGACGAAACAAATAATAAGATCAGTTCATTGTAAGAAGTTTAAAGTGGTATGCTATCAACTTCGGATTTCAGAAGAATTGAGATTTTATTTTCAGAGTGATGCACAGATATCTGGAATCGTTTCCAATTCGACTAAACAAACTCGGAAAACGAATCAAGTCACATTCTAATTGATTTTGAAAACATTGTATTCTTTCCTTGGAAGAATAAAACATTTTTCCTAGATATTGTAATATTTTTGAAAAAAAATTAAACAGGAAGATCTTGGATTTTCATAGTCTGATGAAAAGTTAGCCAGATCTCTGAAAAATATTAGGATCTACTTTGATGATAACTCTTTTCATCTCACCTGACAAGTTATTCCAGTTCACTGATTATACTATTATCTTAGTATTCGAGATTTTTCTTGAAGAAATGGTCATACATTTCATGTTTATGATATTGCACATCTTACACTGACGTCTCAGAATCTTTTTCTCAAATTTAAGTTGGTTGCTAGACGAATGATTCATTGTTTTCTGATTTTACTTGAGTTTGAACTAGTCTTGTAGAACATTCAGTTGGTTCCACACATTTTGCCACTAGTCAGATGTCCCACGACTTCTAGAATTTTTCAGTTCTCGCAGTCCTTTCTTCAGAAAAACAATTCCTCATTTCTTCAAACAATTCCAGATACTTTCAGAATCTTTTCTTTTTTCCCAACCATATTTATAGAGAAGAGGTTGCAGATTTCTACCGTTTTATTCCAGATGAACTCTTCTCTTGAACCTCCAGAGTGGGGTTTCAATGTTTATTACGGAATGTCAATTATAACAATCCCACTTTATTCTGTCATTTTCATTTGTCTTCTACGACTCCGATGTGTATCAAAAACCTACAATTCCACATTCTACTCGTTGTTGTTACAGCACGTGAGTCATTTTTCTTTTCTTACACATTTGCTGCTTTTGAAATTTCTTGTCATGATGATAATTAGAATGCGGGGGTTCTCGAATATATTTATAGAAGTTTGAAATACGCGTTTCAAGAGAATATTGACAGAAATGACTAATATGATGCAAGTTCATAACATAGAGTACTTTTCCGAACTCGATGATGCGAATGAAAGTGAACTGACTGATAATGAGAACATCTGAGTAACAGAATACAAAGAACGTTCTCAAAATGTCAGAAAAATTTTGAACACTTCTAATAAAAAGATTTCAGTGCATTGCTGACTTGGTATCCATGTTAGGTTATATTGCATTGACGCCAGCTCGAGAAATACCAGTGATCCGTCGATTTTATTTTGAGAATCAGGAATATTTTATTGCTGCAGGTAAAGAATCGAAATCTGAAATCATCAGAATTAAATTCTTCAGCCACATACAACATCATCTACTACAGTTTGTATATCAGATGTACAGGTATTCTATTTCTATCTCTTCAGAGATATGCAGTCATCACTTGCCCTCATTCGAGTATGACAATTGTCAGTTTTAAATGAGTAAAATGGAAAAAAACTATCGTTTTTCAGAAAATTCAGAGAGCTGCAAATTGGAAAATTATCTTAACTTATTGGGTAACACCGACACTTTTAAGTATTGTTGTACTCAAGGACACAGACTTTCATTTCAATAATCTGACTGATATGACACTTATTATCGATAGATCAATCACTCAGGTACGATTTCTTTAATATTCAATTAAATAAAATCTTATTCCAGAGAAATACGCTTATGGCTCTTATAGTGGTTAGTGTAACTTGTATTGTCAGTTCTTCTGCATATGGAGCATTGTTTCTGTTCCTGAGGAGGAATTCATCGAGATTGTCAAAGTATGAGAACGCTGAACAAAATGAAGTTTAAAATACTGTCAATTCCAGATCACTTCGAAGAGAAGTTTTTCTGGCATTTCAAGTATTGGTTCTTCTTCTTGCATTTTTCGCAATGCTTGTTTTCTATGCAGTTCTCAATTATTTCTCAAGAATGCAAATGGTTTGTCAATAAATGAAAAAATATTTAAATTCGAATGCAAATTTTAGAACGATTACATGTACTATCTACGGGGTATTTATCCGTTGGCAAGTGGTTTTCTTTCCTACAGTAATCCATATTGTATTCTTCTACTCAATCGAGATTTAACTGGACAGGTCATTCAATCAGTTAGTTGTGAAGGATATAAAGGAGTGAGTTCAGAAAACAAAAAGGACACATAATTCAGAAGTCATTATTTTTAGAGTGAAGCACAAATATCAGGAGTTCTCTCAACCTCTCACAAACAGAATCAGGTGATATCCAATCATATGACGACGACGACAGTAACAAATGGAAGAAGAGTTGCTTTTGAAATCTGACTGATTCTTTGTTTTCTTTCTTTTTGTTTTTGACATTAATCATCTTCCTTATTTAATGAACTTTTACAATTTGCACTTCTCGTTCGAACAAGAAAACGCATCGTGATCATTCTTTCTGTTTTTGTTCCTTTTTCGTCATCTTTTTTTGCTTCTCTGAATAGACCGTCAGGAGTCTTTTTCCGCCTAAAAGAGTGCAGGAATGCAGATATTATTCAGATTTATTTGGACGTGAACATGTATTTTTCTATTTTTCTCACGGTTCCTGACTACTTTTGTTGCTCTCAATTCCTTTGATACTACATTTTTAAAACTTTTTTTCGACTCATTTCTGACCGGAAGAGTTTCGATGGAAATGGATTTTTCATTGTGTTTTTTCAGGAAATTAATTTTTGGAGCTCAACTGTCATTAAAATTTTCGTTTCTTTTGGAAATGAGTGATTCAATTGAAGTTCCTAATTGGGGGTTTTATGTGTATTATGGAATGTCAATTATCACTCTTCCTCTATATTTTCTTGTTTTAATATGCCTTTTACGACTTCGTTTCTCATCTTCTAAAGTGTATAAAACTACTTTTTACTCATTATTATTGCAACATGTAAGTGCTTTTCTTCTTGATTTACTGACATCTCATGATTCTGTGAACATCATGGAAACGAAGTTTTTCCTTTACGTGAGAAGTTCGAAAACATTAAAAGAAATCAGAAATTTCATTCGAAACTACATTCTTTTTTGGGAGATAGAAAACTAAAAAGTTAATCATTGAATGCTCAAAGATTAACAAAGTTTTCGAGTAAATAAAAAATAAAGTTACAGTGCATTGCGGATTTGTTTTCCATGTTGGGCTATATTGCTGTCTCCCCTGCAAGAGCAATTCCTCAAATCCGAAAGTTTTATTTCGATTATCAAGAATTCTATATTGCAGCCGGTAGTTTTCTTTTCACTCACTCACAGAATATTTGATTATTCAGCAACATATAATATAATATATTACACACTTTATATAAGATGTACTGGAATTCTGTTTCTATCCTTGCAACGTTTTCTGGTTATCACTTCTCCAAATTCGCACGTCACAATGGTTTGATGATAACTTCGAATACGGAAAAATATGAATTGTTTTGTAGAAAGTTCGAACAGCTGAAAACTGGAAAATAATTGTTATTTACTGGACAACTCCAACTATTTTGAGTATTGTTGTACTAAAAGACACGAATTTCTATTTTGATGGATTAGAGAATATGGCGATTGTAGCGGAGAAATCTGTTATACAAGTACAGAAAAATAGGATCGTGTGAATTGAAAAACGATTTTTGTTTCAGAGAAACACATTGATGGCTTTGATTGTAGTGAGCATCACTTGTATTGTCAGTTCACTTGTATATACCGCATTGTTCGTTTTCGTTCGAAAAAATTCTTCGAAACTATCAAAGTAAGATAATTTCCTTTTAGTTTCTTACCTCCCATATTTGCAGAACTCTTCGTCGAGAAGTTCATTTAGCATTTCAAGTTCTGGCACTTCTTATCGCTTTTTTCGCCATCTTGGTATTCTACGCATTCCTCAATTACTTTTCTCAAACTCAAAATGTAGGTGAAAAACAAAAAGAAGCGAAAAGAAAAGTGATTGAAATTCCAGAACGGACCAGTATTTTATATGCGTGGTCTTTATCCAATGGCGAATGGTTTCCTATCTTATATGAATCCATTTTGCATTCTCTTTCTGAATAAAGAGTTTTCTTCTCAAGTTATGCAATCAATCAGATGTCGTTTCAACCAATCGGTAAGTTAAATGAAATCAGAATCATAATTATTATTCAATAATTTCAGAACAGCGAAGTTCAGATTTCTGGAATAGCTTCTCATTCAAACAAGCATTTGACTTCAAACCACAAACCAACGATTGAAGGACATCGAAAAACTGTTTTCGATTGAGACAACTTGATAATCGACTTTCCACGTTTGCATAAACATTTTTACTTCCAGATACCTAATTAAAAATAAATGTTCTCTTCTCATCATTATTCTTTCCTTGTTTACTCTCTTTATACTAAGTAATGCCTACTCTTTTCATTGCGGATGCCACCTCTGTTTCTGTTATTCTCTCATCCCTTTTCATTTCTCTGAACCAACACTCACTCCAAGAATACATAATGAGTAAGATATATAACTTCTTGATGGAATTAATCTAATCAGAAGCAAACATTCTGCATCGACGAGCATTTGCCTCCACTCTTGCTTCAAGTGAAGAAATGTTTATTATTTCTTCTTTTTTTTCCAGTCATTTCACAAACATCAGTTTCAATTTGAATCAGAATTCTAGTTCAGATACATGACTCAATTCTACAGAAATGTAACTTTTGCTTCGACTTCTCACGGTTAAATCACACTTCAGAAAAATGCAAAAAGTTCTCAGACTATAGTTTATGTTTTGATTGATTCTGTTAGCTGTTCATGTGAGAAAATACTTGAAATACTTTTCATGCAGAAATTTGAAAAGAGGCGGTACATGCATGTTTTGAAGCAAAAGGGTACAAAATGGGATACACTAATAGTGATTGTTCGTAATTCTGTTTTTTTTCATATCTGAAACAATATGAATATCGTATCTTGACTTAAAGTTACAGTCAAGACCTTTCACTGAATAAATTATCTAACCTCAGATGGTCGATTCAACGGAATTAGTTCCTCCAAAGTGGCCTCTTCGAGCATTTTATGGAATGAGTATTGTATCTTTTCCACTGTATCTTCTAGTTTTCATTTGTCTTCTTCGTCTCCGATACATCTCAAAACCCTTCAATACAACATTCTATTCTCTTCTTCTTCAACACGTGAGTTTACGTCAGTTTTCGATGATTTCTTTCTATTTCGGAGGTTATTTTGAGAAGTCAGAACACAAACTTCCGTCATGGAAGCGCATCGGAGCATAGACTTTCGGAAAACGAATAAACAATGAAAATAATTGAAAAAAGAATAAAAATGGGATGAGTATTTGAACAGAATGAAATAAAGGTTCCAGTGTATCGCCGATCTTCTGGCGATGTTCCTGTTCTTCTTCACTAATTCCGTTCGTACCATCCCAGGGATTCGGGAATTTTATTTCGAGTATCAAAGTTATTATCTGGCAGCATGTGAGTCTATTTTGATCTCAAAAGACAATGAAGTTCATTACAGCCAGTTATAATCACATTTATTATTTTCTTTATATCAGATGCACTGGTATCGTACTTCTTTCTCTTCAGAGACTTATTGTTATTACAGGTCCAACATCCACTTTCACTCAGGTAATCACATAATCTCTGAGAAGTCTAATAAATGGATTTCAGAAAGTTCAAAACGCTTCGAAACTGCAAATTGTTCTTGTCTACTGGACGATTCCAACATTAATAAGTATTGTAGTTTTAAAAGACACAAACTTTCAATACGATGTTTTGGAGACAATGGCGATTATAGCTGAGCAAAGTGTCATAAAAGTACGAATAGTTTATTAAAGGATAGATTAATATCTGAAGTTTCAGAGGAATACATTGATGGCTTTGATAGTAGTCAGTCTCACTTGTGTTCTATGTTCGTTGGCTTATGGGGCACTTTTCTATTATATTAGGAAACACACAACCGGATTCTCCAAGTATCATTTCTTTCTGTTCTTCTGAACGAAGTCATTGAAACTTTCAGATCTCTCCGTCGAGAAATTCATCTTGCGTTTCAAGTATTTGTTTTGCTTCTCGCGTTTTTTGCAATTCTTGCTTACTATGCATTCCAAAACTATTTTTCCCAAACTTCAAATGTAAGTATGTCTCTAATTAGTCATTAACAATAGTGATTTCAGACAGGGCCTATATTCTACATGCGTGCTTTGTATCCTTTGGCAAACGGTCTTCTATCGTATATTAATCTGTACTGCATTTTGATTCTGAACAAAGATTTGACTCGTCAGGTGTTCCTATTCATTACTTGTCATAAACCAAAAATGGTTGGTGGCTTTGGACGCTGCATAATAAGAGAGAATATATTGTTTAGAGCGAAGGTCAAGTCTCTGCAATGGCTTCAATTTCAACAAAACAACAGAATTCGGTGTCAAGTAGAAAAGGATTGAAGAGTGAAAAGGAAGGGAGCCGGAGAGTTATTCTCACTTGATTTCTTTTTAAATGAAGACTCCAATCAAAGATCTCTTGTGAAAAACTGTTTAAAACCTATTTTCGACTTCTGAATCGTAATAAATTGAATCGAAACTTTCTTGTTTTCTTCATCATCGAAATGGGAGAGGAACACAGAAAGAGCACATTCTTCCATTGTTTCCAATTGTTTTTTGTTTATCATTTTCTCTTTTCCAAAGATTCTTGATCTTTTATTTTCAATTCTATAAATCCTTCAACCTCAGAATATATAATAATCATATACTTTTACTCAATCTAATCAGATGCACATTCCGGATCGTTGATCTCCATCTGACTTCAAAAGAAGGCGTTTACCATTTTACCTTTACACTTTTTCCCAAGAACATACATCTTTTTTTGCTCTTTTAATCATTCATTTTCCCATGATTCAGGACAAGATTCTCACATCGAACTAAAAAAATTTCCAACATCAGGATGCTCTTTTTTGATAGTACTCCCTCTTTCAGTCAAGTACTGAGGAGGCGAATGTGTTTCTATTCTGTATTTTTTCTTCATTTTTCGAGGGTTTTGTTTAGAATAAATTGAATTTGTTTCCATTTGTCTCTTCTCAGAAAAGAACAGAGGTTCCGATGAAAAAGAGAAGTGTCTTATCCAATAAACTGATTCAATACAAAATGAGGAAATGCTCTCTTTAAATTGTCTATAAACATTTCTGTTTTATGTTTTTATTATCGTTTTGGAGCATCAATCTTACTGTAATTCTCGATCACACATCTTGTTTTATAAAAACAATAATTCACCTGATTTTCCTATAAAAAATGCTTTCAAATTCATTTCATATTTCAAATCCTCGGTTCGTTTTCTATGTTTTTTCCGCCGAACTTCGAGTTCCCCTTTCCGAGCATTTTCGATCACAATTTGTTTTTCAATAACCTCTGTTTGCTCTTCCAGTTCTCTAAAAATATTCTTTTTCTTCCTAACAAATCCCAAAAATTCATTTTCACTTCTTCTTTTTCTTGCAGATGAGCAATTCTTCCTCTCCAACCTCTGAATTGATTCCTTTAAAATGGCCAATGAAAGTATTTTATATCATGTCAATTGTTTCTCTTCCATTATACATTATACATTATGGTATTCGGTTGTCTTCTTCGTCTCCGATGTGTCTCCAGATCTTACAACACTACTTTTTACTCTATTTTGCTTCAACATGTGAGTCTGGAACTAAATTAAGCGTGAAGTCTATCAAACTAGAAAGATACAAAACTAGAAATTAATAAGCCTCTTTTTTGAAAAAAAAGTTCCCACGCAAAAGAAAATTCGCATGAAGTACGAGAGTTTCTGAATCAAAGATCCGAAAAAGAATGATTCAGAGTACAGTAACCTTAAATGTCCTTATTTAGTGCATCGTTGATATCATCGCAATGGTATTCTCAATTGTCAACACTGGTTCGAGAAGCTTCGACGTTGCTCGACAGTTTATATTCGATTATCAGGATTATTATCTCGCAGCTGGTAAAACAGTACTTCGATTCATTCAGATTATTTCTTTTTTTTGCAGCCAGTTATAACTCAGTCTACTATTTTCTCTACATTCGATGCACTGGAATTGTATTTTTATCACTTCAAAGATATTTTGTTATCACTCGACCAACGTCAATCCTTACTCAGGTAATCTCTACTCATCACTCTATCAAATTTATTCATCCTTATTTCAGAACATTCAATTCGCTTCAAAACTTCAAATAGTTTCTGTCTACTGGTCTATTCCCACACTAATTAGTCTAGTGGTTCTGAAGGATACAAACTTCAAATACGACAGTATTCAGACGATGTCAATCATCGCTGAACAAGAAGTTATAAAAGTAAAGCTGAAAGTCGTTTCACGAAAAAATTCTGATAATAATTGCAGAGAAACACGTTAATGGCTCTGATTGTAGTGAGTATTACATGTATAATGTGTTCATCTGCTTATGGATCTCTCTTCTATTACATTCGAAAGCATACTGCTGGCCTTTCTCGGTAGACTGTCTGAGATTATAGTTCATCGACTAAACGAATGAAATTTCAGATCTCTCCGTCGAGAAGTTCACCTGGCATTCCAAGTTTTTGTTCTGCTTCTTGCTTTCTTTGTCATCCTTGTCTACTACGCTTTTCAGAATTATTTCTCCCAAACTCACAATGTGAGTAGCAATTGAATACTCAGAACACAGAAAAAAAGTAATGATTTTAGACAGGACCAATATTTTACATGCGTGCATTGTATCCTTTAGCAAACGGTCTTCTCTCTTATATCAATCCGTTCTGTATTCTCTTTTTGAACAAAGAACTCGCTCGTCATGTTATACGAACTGCCACGTGTCACAAATATAAAGTGGTAAGGAAACGTTTAGTATTTGGACGATCAGCATACATCTGGTTTTCAGAGTGAAGCTCAAATATCTCAATTGTCTGGAATTGCCTCCACTTCCACAAAAAAGTCAAGTTTCAATAGAAAAGTTGTTCACATGGGATCAAAACGAACAGTTAATCAAGGCAGAAATGATTTAAACCAAATTACGTTTTGATTTTTCACAAGTGTACATATAAATGTTGATAAATTTGTAACTGATTCTTTTTTTCTGTGGAACCAGAACTGATCATCGAATACAGAGCACAGCCACCTGAAATGTTGTTAAATTGGTCTGTTATTGTGTCACGAGCAATCATTCTCCGAATTATCAGAGTAGACGAGACGTCAGATACAGTATCCTGATTGTTTCTTCCATATGCTCTTCTCATTCATCTTTCCGACTAGACAACATTTCCCGACATTCGGAGAAAGAATCCCACGGAGTGATCTGATGTTTATTGATCTCTTGTTTCATTTTATTCAAGAATCGTTCATTGTTTTTTATTATTTTATGACACGGAAACTTAGAATATTTACTCCTTTACCTGAACACATAATCACTTCTACTAGACCTCCTTTTCCACTTTACTGAATTTGCTCCCAGATGATCTTTCAATGAACAAATTAACGTGTGTGGGATGTTGCAATGATATCCGAATCAGTGGAAGATGTGCTGACATCAGACATCATATCCGCATGTCTATTTCTGTTTATGAACTTTGAAAAGTTCACTCTCACAAAGCTTTTTTAAATCTCAGTGCAAACTTTCAACTCCGCGTTCCAGAATGACATTCGGTCAGAAGTTATATTTGCAGAAAGTAGTATATATGTAGGTTAGAAGTCAGTTTCTTCACTTTTGAGATCAAACCAACAAAATGTAATTGATTTCCTGATAAAGTTCCTGAATTTCGGTTTATCGAAATCATGAAGTTCGTAGTTTCCTATTGAATTGACAGGTGATTTCCGGCGGATTAATTGTTTCTCTCTGACGACTTTTGATTCATTTTCACTTGAGTTTATAGCTTATCTCTTCTGTTCTCACCTGTTTTCTTCAGAATAGTTTTTTCTTTCACTTCTCATGACTAATTTTCTCTTACTGTATTTCTGTAGAAATCTAAGCCAAAACACTTCGATTCTTATACTTTCAGAAGTCAAAGAATGAATGATTCAGCACTTTTAGTGCCTCCAAAATGGCCAATGCTAGTTTATTATGGAATGTCAATCGTTTCTCTTCCACTCTATTTCTTGGTTTTTGTATCATTTCTTCGTCTTCGATGTGTTTCTAAAACCTACAATTCCACATTCTACACGATATTATTACAGCATGTAAGTTATCCACAGAAACAATTCCTCTCATGAATCATTTTCAGAGCATCGCTGACCTTCTCGCAATGATGTTCTTTTTTGCCACTAATCCAATGCGAGTTCTTCCGTTTATAAGAGAGATTTATTTTAACTATCAACATTATTACATCACTGCAGCCAGTTATAACTCTATCTATTATTTCCTTTATGTCAGATGCACTGGAATCGTTTTTCTATCTCTTCAAAGATATTATATCATTTGTTGTCCAACATATCGGTTGACTTTTGTGAGTTTTATCGATTTCTGGAACTATCAACAGGCTCATTCTGGTTTTTTTCAGAAAGTTCAAAACACTTCGAACTGGAAAATCGTGCTAACTTACTGGTTGGTTCCAACATTAATCAGTGCTGTTGTATTGAAAGATACTAACTTCTCGTATGATACTTTCGAGAGAATGGCAATTGTTGCAGATCAAGATGTCATTCAGGTAAGAGAGTCTGTTCAAAAAATGAAGAAATGTCATAGTGAAAACAGAAATTTGTTTATAATATCAGTGAAACTATGTCAAATATGGTTTTCAGCGGAATACTCTCATGGCTTTGATTGTAGTCAGTTTGACGTGTATCATCTGTTCAATAGCTTATGGAGCTCTCTTTCTTTATATTCGAAAACACACCGCCGGACTCTCAAAGTACTCCTTTCCCCACTGATGCTCTGAAATAATCTCGAAAACTGTTCAGAACACTTCGTCGAGATCTTCAATTAGCAATTCAAGTTTTCGTTCTTCTTCTCGCCTTTTTCGCAATTCTCGTTTATTATGGATTCCAAAACTACTTCTCGCAGACACACAATGTTTGTTTCGGAGTTGAAAAACAAAAAAAGAGTTTACTTGTTTCAGACTGGACCTATTTTCTATATGCGTGCCTTATATCCAGTTGCAAATGGTCTCCTCTCTTACATCAATCCATTCTGTATTCTATTTCTGAATAAAGATCTCGCTCGTCAAGTGTTCCGATCAGTCATCTGCCATAAACCTAAAGTGGTGAGATATCCGAAAGCTTCAAATGATTCAAATTGTAATTTCAGAGTGATGTTCAAATGTCTGGAATTGCAACAACATCCACGAAGCATCCAAATAAGAAAGACAATAATTTCATTGGTCATCCAAATGATAATCATACTTCTGAAGTTGTTATTTGAAAAACATTTATGAAACCAATCTTATTAAACTAATAAATTATGAAAACTTGATTAACCTACAACTTCTTTAAACTACAATAAATTTCAATTCGATCGCATTGAACTCTCAAGACATCTCTTCCAACTTTTCCACCCTCAAAACTGCTTTTCGATCCCATTTCCCTGAGTACTCTTGTTCTCACACCAGAAAGGTTCTCACATTGTCATGCTTATAAGAAGCTTTTTGTCAAGTGAATAATACTTTTGGAGCACGAAATGTGTCGAAAAGCGTCTCAGCGTGTTTTTTCCTAATTATAGAAACGGACTTTCCAACAATTGTTCTCTTTTTTCCTATTCAGTTTGTTCTGAATTTCGAAAATTTTTGATTTCAGATGAGTGATTCTTTGGTTCCTCCAGACTGGCCACTTATGGTTTTCTACGGAATGTCGATTGTTTCTCTTCCTTTATATTTTTTAGTTTTTGTGTGTCTCTTCCGATTGAGATGCATTTCGAAGACTTATAACACAACGTTTTATTCATTATTGTTACAACATGTGAGTGAGAGTTGACATGGTTTTAGTATCAATGATTTATTATACATATACGCCTATGATAGAACATTTTGATATTCGATTTCTTTTATGTTTTGAAACAAAAACCATAAGATCCAAACTTGGACCTAATGATGATGACTTTTCAATCGTCACGTACAATCTTTTTCCCACGACGAAACTAGAACAAACTAGAATTAAGGATAGGAATGTGTATATGTAGTATGAATATAATGTAATTAGAATACTGAGCATCTATCTGAACACTACAACTTTGATTCTTAGTAAAATCTAAGAAGAATGAAAGATATTCCAGTGCATTGCGGACATTCTCGCCATGATAATCTTCTTCGTTGCCGTGGATGCCAGAACTTACTCTCTAGTTAAAGCATACTATTTTGAGTATCAGAAGTATTATGTCGCAGCAGGTAAACTTGAAACAAAACGAACATTCATGTTATTTTTCATTCAGGCAGTTATAACAACATTTACTATTTTCTATATATTCGTTGCACTGGAATCATATTTCTTTCTCTTCAAAGATATCTAATCATCACTGCTCCAACTTCATATCTAACGCACGTGAGTATCTTTCATTGTGTCGTCGATTGAAAGGAATCTTCAGAAAGTTCAAAATGCATCGAAACTGCAAATTGTATCAGTGTATTGGGTGATTCCTACAATCCTAAGCCTCGTCGTTTTGAAGGATTATAACATTTCATATGACAATTTAGAAAATATGTCAATGATGGTTGATCAAGAAATAATAAAGGTACAAAATGAAATAAATTTTCATTCATTAGACTGCTTTCCTATCCAGAGAAATACTCTGATGGCTCTGATTGTGGTCACTTCCACGTGTATTATTTGTTCTTCGCTCTACGGATCTCTATTCTACTACATCAGAAAGCATACAGCAGGGCTGTCTCGGTATAAGAAATCATTAAGAAAAGTTCATTTCATTTCCAATTTCAAGATCTCTTCGCCGGGAAATTCATCTGGCGATACAAGTTTTTGTTCTGCTTCTCGCATTTTTTGCTATTCTAGTTTATTATAGTTTTCAAAATTATTTTTCCCAAACACAAAACGTAAGTTGATCTTCTCTCCAAAAAATTAGATGATTGATGTTACTATTATTCAGACGGGACCTATATTCTATATGCGTGCATTGTATCCAATGGCAAATGGTCTTCTCTCCTATATTAATCCATTCTGTATTCTCTTTTTGAATAAAGACTTGACGTATCAGTTCACAAGATCCCTTACTTGTCATAAGTTTAGTGTGGTAAGAGATCTCAATCGAAGTGGTACTAAAATTACATTTTTAGAGTGAAGTTCATGTTTCTGTTGGTGCATCGAATTCGAAGAAAAGTCATGATAAACACCGAAAACATTTGGGATCAACAAGAACAGACGAATCGACAGTTGCCAATCATAATCAATCGTCAATCGTCGTTTGATTTTTTCAATTGATTTTCCTATTAGGTCAAGTCGAAAGTTTTGCATCACCTTTTGTTTTTTAGTCATAAAACTTCAGTGAAGTTCCTAAAACAAGTCATGTTCAGGGAACATAAGGGTATGAATGTGGGCTACATTTATACAAAATCTGGGCTCAATGGCGCTTTTGAGCAGCTAACTAGTCCAACTTTGCCAAAGTACCCCTATTTTCTACTTCTGGCGTTTGAACTCCGGAATCAGGGAGTTTCAACCACTGATGGCTATGATTATAGTTAGCATAGATGGTCCACTTCTCATCCCCAGTGATCATTTTGAGAGACCTTGCAATCATTCTTCAGTATGCCAAAAATGATCATGGAGCCCCTGTAGCTGGGAGGCCGACAGATCACAAGGGTACCGAAGTTGGAATTTTGCAGAAGAACGAGAAACAGCGGAGCCAATCCATTGGCATATTATGATAGTACTTGAGTCTATTTACAAGATTTTTGCTAAGTAGTTCAAGTTCTTTTCCAACTAGTAAAACTGAATTGTCTTTATAAAACACCTAAATTGGAAAATTAGTTCAATTCTAGTTCTCTATTCTGGAACTTTCGGTACAAACGGATTATTGTTACTTTATTAACAGTGATGGGACCCTACAATAGACTGATTTGGGCCTCGGTTTGTGTTGCCATAGAGTCAATACGGGATTCACTCAAAAATACCAATTAGAATTGTCATTGAAAAAATTGAACCATTTCGCTCCCCCAAAGCGCGGTTGAGCCCAGATTTTGTATAAATGTAGCCCACAGTCATACCCTAACGTACCCTGAACATGACTTGTTTTAGGACCTTCACTGAAGTTTTATGACTAAAAAACAAAAGGTGATGCAAAACTTTCGACTTGACCTAATATATCTCAGGATGCAAAGTCTTGTCATTGGTTTCAATAAAGTTTTATTCTTCACATATGTCAATGAAGTTGAATTGTATCTCCTGCAAGATGTCTGAGACCCTTTTCAATCAGACTCCATTCATAAGTTACTTCAGAAATTTTGCTTCGTATCACGAGAACAAAAAACGAAAATCTTCGATCTCTTGTCTTCAGACAAGTATTCAAAACTATCTTCTCACGGAACTACACGTAGTTGTATCTGAGAAACACTGAATTCATTCTTCTGCAACCTCTTCTTCTTAAATATGGAAAGTATGGGGGGTGTCGATTAGGGCGGGGCTTATGTCCCCCAAAAAATGTCCAAAAAAAGTGTAATAAAAATGTGTCCGCAGCGTTTTCTCAGCTCCTACTTGACCGATTTTGACCGTGTTTTGACCAAAAGAAGGGGAATGTTGGCGGCATGATGCACGTCTTTTTAGATTTCAAAAATTTTTACGTAAAAGCTTTTTATAGTGATTTTTAAGCACCTTCCCAGGAGAATGGTCCCTCTGGGAAGGTGGTCGTCTCTCTCTGTCTCCCCCAATTAACCTCCTGGGAAAATGATGACATTGAAGTCCAGACTACACGCAAGTTCCCTTACGAGGCCTATTCGACCCGAACGAGCGGAGCGAGTGAGGGGCGAATAGGCCGGCACTCCTGGACCCACTAACAAGGCCGCAGGCCGTACTCCCATCCCGCGCCGCAGGCGCGGGTAACTCTTCAGGATCTCATTGAAGCTTGTGTTATAGAAGCAGAGCTTAATGCCCTGGACTGGCTTTTGATCCCGTTAGGGATCAAAAGCTAGTCTGCCCCCTTTCTTAAACTACGAAAGTATGGGGGTGACATTTTTTGTGTCCGTGTGTGTGTCCGTCTGTCCACACCTGTTGCTCAGCTCTCACTTGACCGATTTTTATAATTTTTGGACCAAAAGATAGGAAATGGTGGCCGCATGATGCCCATCTTTTCAGATTTTGAAAATTTTAATTTTGAAATTTTTTATGATCATTTTAGTGATATTTTAGGCGAAAGTGGGCGTGTCCTTTTACACGCTTTCTACGCTGGCCGGCGGAACCCGCGAGGCGTCGGCTGCTGCATTTCTATACCTCCCCGCCTCTGCTCGCGCGCGCGAGGCCGAAAACGAAAATGACAAAGGGGTTTAGTTGGGTATTGAAAACAGTTGAGAGCTGCATTTTTTTAGAGATTGTTCATAATTAAAGTGATTTGAATACAAAAGGCTCAACACGCGGAACGCGTCTGGCCTGGCCGCCGGAACGAGCGTAGCGAGTGATGGCGGCCAGGCTAGTCTTTATGATATAAAAACAGGCAACTCTTTATAGTTTTCCTACCCTTTTTATTCAAAATGGAGAGTCCACCTACTTGGCCTCTTCTTGTTTTCTACAGTATATCTGCTCCCAGTCTTCCTATTTATTTCATGGTTCTTATTTGTTTATTGAAGTTGAGATGCTATTCGAAGACATATAATTCCACGTTCTACACCATTCTTTTGCAACATGTACGTGGGAACTTATAGCTCATGCAGTGATAATGTTCCTTGATTACAGTGTATTGCTGACATCATCATAATGATATTCTACACTCTCACTTGGGGTCTCCGAACTAAACTCGAAATTCGTGAACTTCTCTTCAAATATCAAGAATATTACGTGGCTGCTGCTCTTTATAACTCTATTTATTATACACTGTACATTCGATGTACAGGTATAATCTTTCTCTCAGTTCATCGATTTCTTGTCATATCATCACCCACTCATTGTCTTACAATAGCCATTCAAGATGCATCAGCCTGGAAAATTGTCATGTTCTATTGGGTTATTCCTACTCTGATCAGTGTTATTGTGCTCAAAGATACAAATGTTCATTATAATTCGATGGAAGATTTAGAATACGTCGTACCGAAGACCATTCTTTCTGTTAGTTTTCAAAGAGAAAACTCTAATAATTTGATAATTCTTTTCTCAGAGGAATACTTTTATGGCTCTGATCACTTTATCTTCCACTTGCCTGATATGTATAATTTGTTATGTATTCTTGTGGATCATCATTCGAATGCATAAAACCGGAAGCCCAAAGTGAGTCAAACAATAATTTCGAAAACATTGAAATCGAACAATTCTTCCTCACATGTCGGAGAAGAACAATGATTTAATGTGTTACAGTATCTCTAGATCCCTTCAACGAGAATTCTATCTTGCTTTTCAAGTGTTGGCTCTTCTTTGCGCCTTCTTCATTATGCTAACTTACTATGCACTTGTCAATTATTTCTCTCGTACTGAGAATGTAAGTAGTATGGTTTCAAACAGTCAATCTTTCAACTTTCAGACTGGACCCATATTCTACATGCGGGCAGTTTATCCGATCGCCAATGGTTTTCTCTCTTATATCAATCCATATTGTGTCCTTCTACTCAATAGAGATTTCTCAAAACAGTTCCGATCAATGTTCAAATGCCGAAAAAATAAGAATGTGAGTTTCGAATATAAATGAACATTGTTCAAAAAAAGGTATACGTTTTCCAGAGAAATGGCAAAATATCGACTCTTCATTCTGGGATTTCAAATCCAGAACTTCGGAAAAGTTCATCTCAAATATCTCAAAATTTCTGAATTACTTTTATCTTTTTATATCGGAAACCGGAAATTTCCGAAAAATGAATGAAATTACTAGCAAATTACGTTTTGGGGTTGCAGAAAACTTTCAAAGAAACTTTCAAAAATCTAGTTATGCCAACAGACTTCTAATCTCATTTTTCCAATAGGTAAAACTTCGGCTTAACACGAAATTGTGCATGAACCATAAAAAGCTGATCCTGGAATGTTCTCCCTTTTCACATCGTTCTTTTATTTTTATCGTGTTTTCAGATTCAGAATGAAACAAAATTCATTTTCTAGTTTCAAGGAGTCATATGTTATTTTCTATTTGTCTTTTTATAAACATGCAAATCTTTGTTCTTAATCCTGAAAGTCTTCTCATTTTCCAGAGTTTCTTCTCACGAATTCACGAAAGTATTCGTGGAACAACACGTGTTTACTACTATACTTCCTGCAAAGCGGAACAAACTTCTACTCTTCTTTCTAAGAAATTCTGAAATGGATCCATCGATATTGCCTCTGTATCTGTTTTATTGTGTTTCGACTGTAAGCATGCCCTTGTATTTCATGGTTTTGGTTTGTCTACTGAGACTGAGATGCTATTCAAAAACATATCAGACGACGTTCTACACACTTCTTTTGCAGCACGTTAGTTTTCAGGTCAACAGAAATACCATAATTATGATCTTTTTGCAGTGTTTCTCTGACATTCTAACAATGTTTATCTATATTTCATCTTGGGGATTTCGAACATTGCCTGTAATAAAAGAATTTTATTTCCAATACCAAGAGTATTACATTCCCGCATGGACTTATAACTCTGTTTATTATACTCTTTATATCCGATGTTGTGAAATTGTTTTCCTTTCGATTCATCGTTATTTAGTAATATCTGCTCCGAATAGTTTTCTGACTACTGTAGTTCAAGAGATTGCCACGTGGAAGATCATTGTTTTCTATTGGACTGTACCCACATTGATAAGTATAATTGTTCTAAAAGACACTGAAATTCATTATAATTCATTGGAAATTATGGAATTGGTGGTGGCTAGATCAATTATAACGGTTCTTTGACCTTATTACCAGAACAAGAGTTAATTTGTTTTCAGAGGAACACCCTTATGGCTCTCATAATTGTGGCATCGACTTGTTTCATTTGTGTAGCTTCCTATTTGAGAATGTGGATGATATTGAGAAAACACTCTGCAGGAATGTCAAAGTAAAGACAAAATCAAAGAACCAGATGGAAAGAAATCTTTCAGATCTCTTCAAAGAGAACTGTATTTGGCCTTTCAAGTGTTGGCTTTACTTTGTGCATTTTTCGTCATGTTTTTGTATTATCTTCTTCAAAATTACTTTTCTCAGACTCAAAATGTATGTTTTATATGTTCAATGATCAAGGGATCGGTTGAGTGTTTTTCAGTCTGGTCCAGTGTATACAATGCGTGCCTTGTATCCGATTGCCAATGGAATTCTTTCCTACATTAATCCATTTTGTATTCTAATTTTGAATCGAGATTTCTATAGACAGTTCATGAGAACTTTCAAGTGCGAGGGAATTCCAGTGGTCAGTCTATTACGTATCTGAATCTCTCCTCCATTTCTCTTTTTTCAGAGCGAAGTAAGAGTTTCCACAGTTACGATACAGCCTTTCATGCACAGAAACTCTCGGAGTTCTGGCCTTTGAAACTCAATCGATTCTTTCCTATTTTATAGTTTTTTACCTCTTCCGTGTCTTAAAAACTCTATTCATTGTCACGAAACCCCGATTACTTTCACATGGACTTTCTCATGTATCCGTTGTTTCTCCGCCTACTGACAACTATTCGTTTCTATAATTACTTTTCTCGTTTTTTCCAAAAACTTTGTTCTTTACTCTAATCCCATTGACCCTTTATGTCATTCATTGCTCATTCGAAACGATGGATAGTCCTCCTTCTTGGCCTCTTTATGTCTACTATGTCATGTCTGTTTTTGGACTTCCATTATACATTTTAGTATTGATATGTCTGTTAAGGTTGAGATACTTTTCGAAAATTTACATGACAACATTCTACACGATTCTATTGCAACATGTTAGTTTAAAACAGAGCGAATAAAGTAGTTTTGAAGTTAATTTTAGTGTATTGCCGATATCATTTCCATGTTAGTTTTCATCACGATTTGGGGAATTCGAATGGTTCCTGGACTCAAGGAATTCTATTTCAAATATCAAGAATACTATATTGCTGCAGGAACATATAATTCAATTTATTTGTTTCTTTATATTCGTTGCGCTGGAATTGTATTTCTTTCAATTCATCGATATCTTGTTATATCAGCTCCCCATCATTTCATTACCATAAGAATTCAAGATGCTGCTACGTGGAAAATTATTTTTGTTTATTGGACAATTCCTTTGTTGATTAGTATTGTCGTTCTCAAAGACACTGATTTTCATTATGATACACTCGAAACAATGGAAGTTGTAGCCCAGAGAGCTGTTATTACGGTTCTAAAAGACTATTAGTTTATTTGAGAATAAGATAATTACAGCGGAATACTCTGATGGCTTTGATAATTGTCGCTGTGACGTGTACTGTTTGTGTGATTTCTTATGTCGCTCTATGGATTTTCTTGAAAAAACATGCTGGAGTTTCAAAGTGAGTTCTTCGATTTACTTGAAATCAAAGTTCATAATTCAGACATCTTCAACGAGAAATGCATTTGGCATTTCAAGTTCTGGCTCTTCTCTGTGCATTTTTTGTCATGTTCGCCTACTATATCTTTCAGAATTATTTCTCACAAACCCAAAATGTGAGTTCCTCTGTTCTTCTCATGAGACATTCAATTAGTTTTCAGATGGGTCCAATTTACACAATGCGTGCATTGTATCCAATTGCCAATGGAATCCTTTCGTATATCAATCCATTCTGCATTCTTCTTCTCAATCGTGACTTTTCAAAACAGTTTTTGAGAACTTTGAAATGTGAGAAAATCAAAATTGTGAGTCAAATCGGCTTTTATCAGATGATTTCTTTGATTTCAGAGTGAAGCGAAGGTTTCAACGATCAGATCCCATTCGGTTCAAAGGAACAATTTTTGACAGATTTCCAGAGCAATTGAATTCATTCGGTTCAGTAGAGATCGTTCAACTTTTCATAATTCACGTGACCTATTTGATCAGTTGTCAGTTTGTATTAATTTGATTCAATTGTACTTTCAATGAATATTTGAATTTGAAAACTGTTTTTCTAATTTCAATACTCAGAAGTTTTAGAGCCACTGAAAATTTTTTTGAGTTGGCAAAGGAATCCGTTCAAGATACTTTGAACTTTACAAAGTTCTAAATATAAAGTTGAGTCATGAAGTCATTCGATTTCTCAACCAGCTGTTCGTTCCTCAAAGAAAACAGAAACATGTGTAGAAGAAATCTTTCATTTCGGATGTTTTGTCCGTCATTTCATTTTCATATTCATTCCCAGTCAGCAACGAATTTCTCCCGATTTTCAATAATCTATTTCTACCGTAATCATCTCGTCACCAAAAACCAAAATCGTCATCCAAAAATATATCCCGAATCAGCGACCCGTAACAAGTATTCATCCATCGAAAAACTTCAAAATTGTTGGTCGGCTGTCTATAATTGCCCTCGCTCGTTCCTCTTTTTTCGGGTTTTCCTGGAAAAAATCAGTCGACCGACACAAATTCGTCAATCTTTTTTTATGTGTCACCTAACAACTGGCACATTTCATTCTCCGCCCATTCCTCTTATTCTACATTTCATCAGTCATTTTTTGTTTTCATGTCTCGTTCGTTATTCAGATAATTATTGCATTTCAGAATGAATTTCCGAATTTTGATTTTACTTTTCTGCGCCTCGATTCTTGCTGTGAACTCTTTTCCAATCGGAAAGGATAATGAATCAGAAGAAAACGAATCTTCATTGGAAACTACAACAGAAGCTGAAAATGGAGAAACTGAAAGTCAAGAGGTAAGGAGAAGATATCTGATAGATATTCAAAGAAGTTCGATTTCAGGAAACTCTGGAGGATCAGTTGAATGAAATTGAAGAAGAATCATCGAGAAGAAAAAAAAGAGGAATGTATAGTTCAGAGAGAACTGAAGAAGAAGTTGAAATTAATCATGGAATACATCATCGAGAGAAGAGACATGCTGAACATCTTCCACATCCAGATCATCCTTCTCAAACGAAAAGAAGTTCAGATCATCATCGAATCAAAAGATCAGAAGGACATCCACATGAAAAGAGAAGTTCTCATACTCCAGATGGACATATTCTCGCAAAAGATGATCATCACGGGAATCAGAAGAGAAATTCAGATGATCATCATGGTCACGTGAAGAGAAGTGCCGACGATCATCACGGTCATCAGAAAAGATCAGAACACGTGGAACACTTGATGGAAATGCATGATCATCAGAAAAGAAATACTCCAGAAGGACACGGAGAACATCATTTAGTGAAGAGAAGTGGAACCGAAGGAGGAGGTATTTTGAACTCTTCTTATCATTTTTCTTATTCTTTTTGTTTCAGGACATCGTCATCATCGTAGCACTGATCAAGGAATTGATGAAGATGAGCCAGAAGACGAGATTCAATCAGATGATACAGAAGAAACTACAGAAGAAACAGAGACAAGAAAACGTAGACATACAGATACTCCACTTCCAACATTCCCAAGTGATCACGACGCCAGTGAGCATTCGAACTCAGTAGGTACATTTGTTATCACTTGTTATATCTGTGTAAGATTTCGGAGCACATTTCAAATGTTTAGGAAAGAAGAGATTCATCTTCTTCTTTCCTATTCGTTTTCCCTCTTTCGAAACATACAAAAAGAAATTTTCAGCCATTCGAGTAAAACGTGTTTCACGTGCCGGATCCAGTCACAAAGTACGTACTCTCAACAAAAATCGTGGAAATAGCAAAGCGGGAGAAACCACGCAGAACGACTCGTTGTCACCGAATAGCGGTGGTGTTTTCAATACCTAGATGCTCTTTTTCATCTCTTTATTTCTTTTTTTCTTTTTCATCGCTTTCATTTATTATTTATAATTGAACCACAGTGCAATTTTTCAAACTTCTAGGCTCCGAATTCCCGCCCCCACAGTTGTCGTTTTGCGTATTTCTACCTCTTTTTGTAGAAATTTTGTAAAAACTTTTTGTCGAAACATTTCTTTGTACTTTTCTGTTTTTTTTCATTCAAATTTCAATTGTGATCATATTGATTACAACACCAAATAAATGTGTTCGAATTGGGATTCTGCTTTCTGTCTGAATTGGGTAACTCGGGTTGGAAATGAATCAGGAAAAGACATAAATAAAAACTTTGAGTTACTTCTGGTGAGTTTTATAACCGTGTGGATTCACAAAACAATCAAAATTAACTGTAATCTATTTCTATACGATCAAACTAATCAAACTAGGGTATATAATTAACTGAATTCAAGAGAATTGGTATACATTTCCAAAATAACACCAGCCAATAATCATTATCTTTTTCTCCATTCTTTTGTCAATTCTTCCCCTTTTTGTAAATCACCACGCTGTAGTCATATTGTCCTTCATCTCTCTCCGTCTCTTTCTGTTATTTTATTTTCTTTTTGTCTGATAAGACTACACTCTTCCTACACGATACAAATGGAATAAAATCACCCGGAAGCCTCTCTATTTTTGAATTCTTTTCATTTGAAACTCTTTTCTTTTTTTTTATACATCCATTCATTGTTTCAGAGGAAAATGAGTGCTCCTTTGATCGATAAATATCGAAAATTGGCGACATTTGACTGGAGAAAACTAAAGGCAGCAGTTGAAGGAGAAGAACATGTTCGACTGAAGGTATCATTCAAAAAACGAAATAAACCAAGAATCGAAATGATTTTTCAGGCTGAAGTCGTGGCAAAAATGAAATCAGAACCAATTTTTCATCGAGATTATCGAGTTTTGAGTCGTGAAGAACAACGAGAAGTCATTCATCAAAGATGGAAGAAAATAGTGGAATGGGGACTTTTCAAGGATGTGGGATCGATTTTTCATTGAGAGAAAAAGAAAAAAGAATGAATTTCAGCCATATTCAGACCTTGAGAACTTTCATGCATTGGTAGAAACTCTTGAGGCTTTTGATCAAGGAACTTCTGCAAGACTTTTCCTTCATGGAAATGTTTTTGGAGCTGCAGTGAAATCAATGGGAACAGAAAGACATAAAGATTTGGTCGAAAAGACTGAAAATAATCAGGTGTGTTTTTGGAGTCAATTGACACTTCGAACTGTTCCATATACAGATTGTCGGAGCATTCTGTCTAACGGAAATCGGTCATGGATCAAATACTGCCGAAGTTCAAACAACTGCCACTTTCGATAAGGGAGAACTGGTTTTCAATTCACCAAACGTCGGAGCAATCAAATGTTGGGCTGGAAATCTCGGTGAGAAGAACACTTTTTTTTCTTTTTCTCAATCAATTTCTAGCTCATTCTGCTACTCACGTCGTCGTCTATGCTCAACTTCACGTCGGTGGTAAAAACGAAGGACTTCATGGATTTGTGATTCAAGTTCGTTGTCCGAAAACATTCAAAACACTTCCTGGAATAACAATTGGAGATATGGGATCAAAACCAGGATGTTGGCAAGGAGTAGAAAACGGATGGATGGAGTTTAAAAATCATCGAGCGCCGTTGAGTTCTCTTTTGAATAAAGGATGTGATATCACTCCGGATGGGAAATATGTAACTAGTTTTAAATCTGCAAGTGAAAAACAAAGTGTCAGTTTGGGAACACTTTCTGTTGGAAGGTCAGTTTATTCAATAGAAATCACACTCAAAAACATAAAAATTGTAGACTTGGAATCATTGCAAAAGGAATGATGGCATGCACTTTTGCATCTACAATTGCTATTCGATATAGTGTAGCTAGAAGGCAATTTGGTCCAGAGAAAGGAGTTGAGAATGAAATACCTGTATTAGAGTATCCTCTTCAACAATATCGACTCTTCCCCTATCTCTCCGCTGCCATTTGTATTCGAATTTTCCAGAAAAAGTAAGAAATCAAAGAACAAAACTATCAGAGTCTTGTTGTGCTTCAGGTTTGTTGAACATTTCACAGAATATATGATGAGAGTTATGATGGGAGAGAAATCCGAAGAACTATCAGAGTTTTCAAAAGAAGTGCATGCACTGTCTTCTGGAGCAAAGCCTGTTTCCACGTGGCTTGGAGTAGAATCTCTTGGGGAAGCGAGAAAAGCATGTGGAGGACATGGATTCCTTCATATGTCTCGACTGAATACACTTCGAGATGACAACGATCCATCACAGACATTCGAAGGAGAAAACTTTATGATTCTTCAGCAGACAAGTAACATTCTTCTTGGAAAGGTAAAGTCTTCACATCGATTGAAAACTAGAATCCCAATTCAGGTGAATAATCTTGGTTCAATCCGAACTCCGATGTCAACAATGTCATTTTTGAATTCGAATCCATCGAAATTCTCATCATGGTCTTCTAATCCAGTGGATGACGTTCTCTCCGCCTATCGATATTTAACATATCATCTTCTTCAAACTACATCATCAGAAGCAAATAAACTGAAGAAATCAGGAAAGAGTTCATTCGAAGTTCGAAATGAAATTCAAGTTCATCGAGCCGTGAATTTATCGATTGCATACACAGAACACACAATGATCGATTGGGTTCAAAAGTTTATAACTGAAGAAGTAGATGACGTCACTCTGAATACTGTCCTTCGAAAAGTTCTCAATCTGTTCTCTTTGTTCCTTTTGGAAAGACATTTGGCTACACTTTATATCACTGGATACGCAACTGGAGGAAAATTTGGAGAGGAATTGAGAGAGAAACTTCGATTAGCAGTGGAAGAAATCAAACCAGAAGCAATGTCTCTTGTCGATTCTATTGCTCCAGATGACTTCGTTTTACATTCAGCTTTGGGTGCTTCTGATGGAAGGTGAGAAAGATTTTAGTTTCTCAAATATCCAAATGAATTTCAGAGCTTATGATCATATTATGGAAGAATTCCGAAAGTATTCAGATGAACAACCACGATGGGTATGCGATCTGGCACAGTTTTTACAGAAGAATTCACAAAATTCTAAACTTTGAACAATGTAAAATGATTAATGATTCTTTCTCGGAACAATGTAAACTCAAATTTGATAAAGAATCGGTTGATTATGGCCAATGACATGCCATCCATTGTAATCGTATTGCCACTGAAGTTTCTCCAAATCACAAGAGAAGCTGACCGGAAGGGTTGGATGCCCATTTGAAGGTGTTACAGGAGCCGCATCACAATCAAACGGACGATCATAATCACAGTTTTCAGCTTTCGTTTCTCCGGGAGCAATTTGAAAGAATATGGCTGGAGTTCCGACTTTTGTGTATTTTCCTGAACACTTCAGATTTTTTGAGTATTATGAAAAGAATGACAACTCACCGTCTACTCTACAGTAATGAACTTGATGAATGTTCTCTGTGTTAATGTAATTAGTCGATTGTAATTGAACAACTGCATCACATCGTGTATGATTTATAACAAAAGCTTGCGCAGCTCCAGGTGTCGATCCATCAATAGTACATGTTGCAGTATCATAATTATTCCAAGCTGATGGACAAGGACATGTTGAAGTTGTTTGAATCAGATCTCCAGTACATGCACATCCAATGTCACTTGTCAAACATTCCCGTGTTCTGATCCATAAAGTGTTTGCATCGTTTCTTCCGTATAAACTCCATTGGGAAAAGAGACCTCCGGTTGGACAGCATGCAGTTGTAGTTGATGATTTGTCAACTGGAATTGGTCCACAGATATAAGATCCATTGAATACCATTGGAAGATATCCTGGACAACAACTCTTCTGTGCGGGATAGACACATACATTTGTGTTACAAGGGATATATCTGGATGACGCACCTCTGAAAATGAGACATTTATTGCTTCGAAGTCCTCAAATACCTACGTGCAACTGCATCCAGCTCTTTCCGAAATACATCTTCTCGTATAATAAAAAGAAGAGCATGATCCACATGGCATTGCACATTTTTCATTTCCAGTGATTGACCATTCAGTCCAAATACCGCCAGTTGGACATCCGGAGTAACCACAAGCCTGAATTAGTTTTTTGTCTCTCATGACATGAGAAAATAACACTTACAGGGAGAGCAGCGTTTGAAAATGGAAAATGTAAGAGTGAGAACAATAATATTATGTTGAACATATTGGCAATCAAATGATAATCTTTAGAATTAGAAATCTTATAAAGGCTTTGTGAAATAAACTGCTTTTTCGGTCATATTTGATATTCGATATGCATAACAAAAGATATCAGAAATCAAAGACTGAAAGCATTTTTTGTCAGCTGTCAAAACCAAAAAAACAGGAAATTTCAGTTTTTCATTGCTCAATGAATCAAATAAAAAGCTCGCAAAAGATCCATCGAAATTCAAGTATAAAGAAGCTGAGGCTGATTATATCCGGTAACATGCCATCCGTTATAATCATATTGCCACGTGTTCGAAGTTAAATCACAAGTGAAAGAAACTGGAACAGATGGATGAGAAGCTGCAGTTGCCGAAACAATACTACAATCAAATGGTCGATCGAAGTCACACGTCTTTGCTTTTGTTTCGTTTGGAGACATTTGGAATAAAATAATTGGAGTACCATAAGATGTGTAGTTTCCTAAAACAAGAATATTTTTCCAATAATTGATAATGGCGTTCAAAATGAACTGAAATGATTCTATCAAAATGCACTCACCGTCATGATTACAATAGATAACTTTATCCGAATTGCCAGAATTTATATAATTTGTCGCTTGTAATTGAACAGTTGCTTCACATTTTGTGTCATTTACAACGATCTGCACGAATTGATTCGCTTCATAATTCGAATTGTCGCAGATTGAACCAATGTTTGTCATTGTCGCTGGACAAGGACATGCTGTTACAGATTCCGAAAGACTATCTGTACATGCACATCCAATGTCACTTGTCAAACATTCACGTGTTCTAATCCATAAAGTGTTGGCATCATTTCTTCCGTAATAACTCCACGGAGACAAGAGACCTCCGGTTGGACAACATGCGGTTGTAGTTGATGATTTATCTGTTGGAATTGGTCCACAGATATATGATCCATTCGAAATCATTGGAACGTAAGGAATACAACAAGTTCTCTGAGATGGGTATGAACATGGATTCGAGTTACATGGAATATAACGAGAAGTGTCTCCAGTGCAGTTACATCCAGCTCTTTGTGATAAACATGATCTTGTGTAGTAGAGTGAAGAACAAGATCCACATGATGTCGAACAATTCGAATTTCCAGTGATTGTCCATTCACTCCAAATGCCTCCAGTCGGACAACCAGTGGAGTTACAGGCCTAGAAGTATATTAGTTACTGAATACACCAAAGAAGATTTCTCACCGGCAAAGTAGCGGCAGAAGAAAACGAATAGCTTCCCGAAATGAGGATGACCAAAAACACCCACATGACTTAACGCATTGCAGATCAAAAATTGTGCTTTTTAAACCATTATCGACGTCTGACCGGTTCAACAAAACAGCTTTTTCTCCAGGTTTTGATACCAAATCAATGAACAAGAACATTATTCAAATTCTTGGAAGAATGAAAATTTTATGTAGGGAGAAATAGAAAAAAATTCAGAAAAAAAACTAGTTTTATTTCTAATTCATGATTGACTCAACTCTTCAACCAGGGCGTTCTAATTATATAAAATAGAATACATTGTAGAAATTGAAACCGTGGGGTACAGTGGGCTTCACTTTCATTTATTAGGGTTCGGTGTGAAGTTAACAAAATAGAGTCAAAGAGCTCTTGTGTAGTTGTATTTCAAAAACTCTTTAGTTTAGAACTTTTGCATAAATCAAATGACTCCTGAGATAAAAAGTTTCGAAGTAATATAACACTCCAAACATTGATTTTGGTACTCTATCTCTAAAACGTGTAATTTGTAGGATGGAAGAACACTTTGCAGAGCCTCCTCATCGGTGTTGTTGTTGTAGTTTGTAAGGCTGCAAACCATGTCTAGAGGGGACTGTTATGTGACGTTGTATATGGTTGTAACTTTTTTCATTTGTTTTTATCTTTATTTTAAGTTATCTTCAAGTAGGTGACTAAATAGAAACACGGTTTAATATTCGGAATACTTTATTGATTCAGAAGCAACAGAAACTAGCTCGAATACAATATTTGAACATATCCATTTACTGGAGTTCCATCATAATCATAGAGCCATTGAAGTGTTTCTAAATCACAAGAGAAAGTGATATCTAAGGTGGAACCGTCTTGCCCGTTTTCTTTTCTTGCTTCACAATTCCATGGTCTGTCATAAGGACAAGAATCGGACGACGGAGTCGAAAACGTGACATACGGAACAAAAGTATAGTTTTGATAGGCAACTGAAATGGAGAATACATAAGATATGATACATATACAAATGATACTTACCTAATGGATGACAAGCAACAACATCATCATTACTTGCCACCATTGTAGCTGTTAGAACACATGTCTGATCATTTATCTTGAAACTGTTACTTTGCCACTTGAGATCTCCTGCACATTTGGTAGCTACTGATTGATCAGATTGCAATGCATTACACGGACAAGATGTTTGGGTGACATTAGAAGTTCCATTGCATGGACATCCAGAAGGTTCAGATAAACATTCTCTTGTTTTTATCCATTGATTAGAAACGAATGAGAATCCAGTCCATTCACTCCACATTCCATTTATCGGACAACAAGAAGAGTTTTTAGTCGAAACAGGATCTTTCGGAATTGGACCACATTGCATTGTTCCGTTTATGACCATTGGAACATAAGGAATACAACAAGAACGTTGAGCAGGATAGTCACATGATTTAGTATTACATGGAAGATAACGGAATGCATCTCCACTAAAAATTCAACAATTGTATCGAAAAGAAATATGAACTTACGTGCAATTGCAGTTGGATTTTTCAGATAGACATGTTCTTTTGTAATACATTTTTGAACAAGATCCACAAGTAGTTGAACACGTGTCATTTGTGATCCATTCACTCCAAAGTCCTCCAGTTGGACAAGTGACACCGTCAGCGCATTGCTGGAAAACTGTATCCGAAGACAGAACAATTTATTATTTTCTTACTGGCAAAGCAAATGAAGTAGATGTTGAAATGAAGAGAGACAAGAGTAGAGTCAAGTAAAAATTCATACTTGAACAACTCTTTCAGAATGTTTACGATATTGACGACTAAATAGGAAAAAAGTGGTTCGTTGATCTCAAAACTATTCATATTCAGATTTCTTTTTGACTGGAAGAGATGTCCAAAATAACAAAAATTCACCCAGTTCAATTCATTTATTCGACTGTATCACTATTTCTTGTTGTTGTAAGAATGCAAGACATGAGTCTTATTCGCTCTTGATTGTCCTACTATGTCATGTCAGTAGCAAAGGTCTGTCGATTTGAATAAATAGTAATAATTATTTTCATTACGCCTTGTGGCTGAAAGCAGAAAGTTTTCTATTACACAGTCAGGTACTCAACTGTTAAATTTTTATCTCCGGCGAATCTGAAAACCCACTTTGGAGTGAATGAAGTTGAAAGAGATTGGAAATGAATTCAATAAACTTTATTTGAATGTGAAATACTTTCAGTAAGCAACTTTAGAAATGACACTCCATGCATAGACTTCGGCGTTATTTCGATAATATCGATAGGTGAGACTGTCGAAATCACAGTACATTCTGATGTATTTTGATCCCGGTTGAGAGCAATTGAAGACTCGATCCTCTACAAAACCAGTTAAATCTTGTGGAGTCATATATCTGATTGTGGCGGAAAGTCCGGCTCCTGGAAGAGGAAAAACATCACCAAAATTTATGGAATAAAACTCACGTTTCCAGCTAGTACAGTATTTGACGTCATCGTCCAATTCAGCTTCATAGATGCATGTGGATGGATCCAAAGAAGCATTTTTCACCGGAACATTCCATACGCCTTGTAGAATAATACTTCTGATTGTGGCACTGCTGTTGAATGGTTTACAAGGACAAGCAGTCATAGTGCTGACAGAATCTCCGACACAAGAGCATCCAGCCTCTGTCACCAGACATTTTCTTGTTCTTTCGAACATTTGTATTGTAGTATTATAGGCATAACTACTCCATTCACTCCAAATTCCTCCGATTGGACAACACGAAGTGACAGAAGCTTCTTTTGGAAATGGACCACATTGCATTGTTCCATTGATTACCATTGAAACATATGGAATACAACAGGAACGTTGAGCTGGATAAACACAAGAAGCACTGTTACATGGATAGTAACGAGAGTTATTTCCGCTGCAATTTCGAATATGAAACTGTTCAGATAGAATTATAAACATACAGACAATCGCATCCTTCAATGTTCGAAGTGAGACATTTTCTGGAGTAAAACAGTTTTGAACATGATCCACAAGAAGTCGGACAAGTTTCTGTAGTTGTCCATTCACTCCAAATTCCTCCATTTGGACATGTTGATCCTGTACAATCCTAAACAGAATTACTGCTTTTCAAAAGAAAACAAAAGAAGATTCTCACTTTCAATGCCCAACATAGTTCTAAAAAGAAGATGAACAATAGAATAAACTGAAGACTTTTCATGATCTTTATCATGAAAATAAAACTAGCGATAATCTTTTTTCGATAGAAAAAATCTTTTGGTCTTGATGTTTTTTGTTATGCAAATTTGGAAATTTCTTTTTGCAATGAAAAAAATGGTTGACACGTTGGAATCCAAAACTCAAGCAAAAATGAAAACTCTAGGTGTGTCTCTGGGTTTGGAACAAAGCATGTTCGGAATGTCAGGAAAAAAATTCGAAATGAAATCGTTTATTGAATTGAAAAATATTTATTTTTAGTTTCAGTGTTTCAAATATAGTTGATGAAATCCGAGGATTTCAGAGTTATCGAAGTCAATACGCCAGTAGAGAGTCTTCAAATCACAGTAGAATGTTACTCTTTGCGGTCCAGTAGAAGAGCAATCAGAAACTCGGACTTCAGTATAATCGGTAGGAACTTGCGGAGTCACGAATCTCATGACAGTAGCTTTGGAATAGAATTTCCATCCGTTGCACGAATATATTGTTGCTGTATCTTCGACTCGCATTGTTTGGTACGCCAAACACGAAGGGTCGTCGATTACTAAATTGCGGTCGTAGACTCCATTATTCCTCGTAGTCACCTCCTTGACATCCTGCATGTCTCTACACGGACATTTCGTTGATGTCTCGACGTTTTGACTCGGGTTTGTACACGGACAACCCATTTCTTCCGATAGACATTTCCTGGTTCTCTTCCAAGTTTTATCAGATCCATATTGAGCGAAACCAGTCCATTCAGACCATAATCCACCTTTTGGACAACAAGGAGATTCACTTGAGACACCAGTATCCTTCGGAAGAGGTCCACATGTCATTGTTTTGTTTATGAGCATTGGTACATATGGAATACAACATGCACGTTGAGCAGGATAAGCACATGGTTGAGTATTACAGAGAATGTATCGAGAAGATTCACCACTGGAAATAAAATCCTTAAGAAATGAGAAATCAACGGAATGTTTCTTACACGCATGCACAATTCGGAAAATTATTCGAAAGACATTTTCTTGTGTTGAATAATTTTGAACATGATCCACAGAGATTTGGACATACTTCTGAAGTTGTCCATTCACTCCAAATTCCTCCATTCTTACATACATCGTACGAACAATCCTGAAGAGGCAGTGATAATTCGTCTGATTTCTCATGAACAAACGTACCGGATAAGCAGCTTCGGATCCTCCAATCAATACAAAAATAAAAAATAAAAAGACGTTTTTCATTTCTGTTTGTGGCTATCAAACTATATTCTTCTTTTTATATGATAGTATCACAGATCTTTTGGCTTTCTTTTGATTCCATTGAATTCTTAACTTTTGATCTTTTTTTTGCAAATCAAAAAACCTTTTTTTGTGAAATACGAAGTGAACCAAAACGGGATGTTCTGCAAAGAAGGAAGTGATGAGTTATCAAAATATAAAAGCTCAACAAAATCAGAAACACGGATGACACAATTTTTAAAAATTGAGATGCATCCAAAAATATTTCTCGAACTCTCATCTCTTTTCATGAGTTCCCCGCTTTTTTAGAGGAGGATTGAAGTAGTTTTAAATACATTACTTTCTGATGTAGATTTCAGTTCGACATTTTTGGTGTGTTTTCTGTAGCCGGCGACCGCTGAATTCGGGTCGTCATCGCTGATTTTCCATCTTCATTTTTGGTTTTTTTGACAACTTTTACAATTCGAGATTATATCGTTCTCATTTTAAAGAAATTATGACAGCTACGGAAACCTCGTTAAAGAAAGCAATGTTCTGTTTTTTTAGAATCTATTTCGGTTTCAGGTTTCAAAAGGCAAGACGTTTTTATTACATACATAAGTTGCATTTGAAAGCGATGAGAGTTTATTAAATCATTCAATTGAAAGAAAACATAAAGTATTCTCAAATGATATTAACTTGAGCGAATCCATAAATTTCTTCATTGTCCAGATCCAATCTCCAATAGAGAGTCTTCAAATCACAGTAGAACGTTGCTCTCTTTTCTCCTGCACTAACACAATCAAACATTCTTCTCTCGATGACTGTCTTTTTGTCTTGTGGAGTTACGTAACGGATCAGTGCAGCATATTCGTAGTATTGATGTGTTCGATAAGCATTACACGGTTTCTCATTTATGTTCATATTGTTGAAATACTTCATTGGCTGATATGCCATACATGATTCAGCAACATAGGTTATGTTACGAGGGAATGCCTGATGGCTCATTGCAATGACGGCACTGACATCCTCCATATCTCTACATGGGCATTTTGTACTTGTTTCTTCAGTTGAAGTCGGATTAGTACATGGACAACCATTTTCTTCAGATAAACATTTTCGAGTTCTCTTCCAAGTTTTATCAGATCCATATTGAGCGAAACCAGTCCATTCAGTCCATAATCCACCTTTTGGACAACAAGGAGATTCACTTGAGACACCAGTATCCTTTGGAAGAGGTCCACATGTCATTGTTTTGTTTATGAGCATTGGTACATATGGAATACAACATGCACGTTGAGCAGGATAAGCACATGGTTGAGTATTACAGAGAATGTATCGAGAAGATTCACCACTGGAAGTATTCTGATCTTGAATAGAAAGGATTTCACTCAACTTACACGCAAGAACAATTCGGAAAATTATTCGAAAGACATTTTCTTGAGAAGAACAGTTTTGAACAAGATCCACAGGAAGTTGGACATGTTTCTGTTGTTGTCCATTCACTCCACATTCCACCTTTTGCACATACATCATAAGAACATTCCTGAGAATGAAAGAAGTTATTGTTTTAAGTATCTAACGTGCGCATCTTTTTTTGCCTAATTTCATATTTCTGTATATTTGTCATACTGACTCTTCAAAACTGGGCGCTGATGTTTTTCCGTAATGTTCTTAAGAAAAAGTGCTCACGCATCAAAATTATCTATACTACGATCGAATACTTGTTCTAAAATACCGGATAAGCCTGTTGAGAAAGTCCACAGAAAATGAATATCAATAACATGCGAATCATCTCTAATTGGAGGATTTTCTGCTCCACCATTGATGCTTTTATACTGTTCAATTCGTTTGAACGTTTGATTTTTAGATGAAAAATATGTTAGAAAGCCATGAATATATTCTGCAGACTTCTTTGACAATAGATCTCTTTTGAATAGGTTCTCGTGTCAAACTCAAAAGAAAAATAAATGTATTGCAAAATGAATTGTTTGAAAATGTTGTTTATGTTTGATAAAATGGAAAAATTCAAATTTGATCAGGGATTTCGACAACCATCCAGACATAATCCTTATCGGCGATCCCTTTTCTTTGAATTTTCACTTTTTTCCCATTGCAAGCAGCTGATAATTTCGTAGTTTCAAGTTCTCCTTCCAACTGAAAATCAACGGTTTTTACTATGAAATTGGTTTCTTTGACTCACCACTTCTCCAAAATACTTTGCATTGGCCTTTCCGAATCGTCGATTGCCGCCAGCTGGTTGGAAGTTATTCACTGTCACTTTGAACCATATTTTTCCATCTAAATCTATTCCTCCATCAACAGATGCCGGTTTCTCAATCTGTTTTTGATAGGATTCACAATTCCATTTTCCATTTCCCTGCAAAGAAGAAAAACAATTATAAAATCAAGGGAAAATGTAAACTCACGCCCTGAATGAATGTTCCTTCGAAAAAATGCCCTGGGCCGAGTTTGTATTCTTTCGAAATGAATCTCCCTTCGCTAAAATTAAAATGGATCTTCGTTGTATTTAAGCATTTGAACTCACGATTGATTCTCGAGAATCCAAGGATAATGAGTATTTGTTCTATTATTTTTATTCTCATTTATACTTAAAACAACAGCTCTGCCAGTTATCGTTTTTCGAGGTTTCGCTTCAAATCCTGCACCATGAATTACTTTGTCTTCTTTCTTTTCTGGAGGAGGTGCAAATCCAGCTCCATGAATGACTTTCTGCTCTTTCTTCTTCTCGTTTTTCACTTGGAATCCAGTTCCAACCACTTTTTTGTTGTTTTTCGGTTTAGGTTGGAATCCAGCGCCTTTTACAATTGGACTACAAGGAGTTGAGGCTCTTGATCCAAACTGTGAGTTGTTCGAAGGTGCTGGAGATGCCGAGGAACGAGCATTCGGAATAGGAGACATTGGGAGAGCAGATGGAGGTATCGGAGTGAATGTTGGAAGATTTGGTGTTGTGTTGTAAGGAACTGCATCGACTACTTCGAAATGAATCGTATGACCAGATGGAAGCTTATGTTCGTTCTTCAGTCTGAAATATAGTTTATTTTGAATGTTTTGAAATTAGAAGTCTTACAAACAAAGTTTTGTATTATAGCAACCGAGTGGCAACTTTCGAGTGCAAAGAGCATCACTAAAAAGAAGGCTCTTGAATACGAGAGTTCCTTCAATTATTACAAGATCTGCACGGATGTTATCAACCTGTAAAACAATGAAATAATTGAATTTCATTTAAGAATTCACTCACATAAGCGACGTCTCCAATCACTGAAGTCGTCAAATAAGCCATTTTCAATACTCCGGTATCAGACGCCTTCAAAAAATCACCAAGTCCAATTTGATGTGGGGTCAAAAGACTTTCTCGGATTGGAGTACGGACTCCAGTTGTTGGAACAACTAATGTTATTTGTGGAATTTGATCAATATTTCTCCATCGACGAGCAGCGAAATAAATCGTTTCAGTCATTTTGTAGTCTAGTATTCTTCTTTTATTGGAATGTTTCGGTTTTTATTCAACCCGAAGGATTGCCCTTCAAGAATAAAATTTATACTTCAATTGATTAAATATTCTTCTTTTGATACGATTTTTCTGGAATAAAATGATTTTCTAACTGGATTTTTGAACTCTATGGAGTTTCAATGAATTAAGAAAAAATGAAACAAAACGAAGGGAAAAAACGAAAACTCAAAATTTCGGAATCGATTGGCAAAATTTATAGTTGGAAACTTGCTCACTCTTATTTGCAGGAATGAACTGATAACAGACAATTCATTCAACGTCGGGTTTCTTCAAAAGAGAAGACAGCAAATAATTAAATTTTTTTATCGAGAGGGAATAGAAATCTATAGGAAAAGAAGTAACAGGTCGGAAAGATGTTTGAAAAATGAATCATCGGAAACTCATAGAGTGAGAGTTTTGATACTCCATTGACAGTTATAGCCTTTTTCTAGTTTATTTCAGACAAACAAATTCTCTCCATTTGCTGGCTTGCGTGAAGAAAAAACGTCTGGACTATTTCAAATAATGTTCTCATATTGGATCTGAAAAGTAACTGATACTTGTTTTTATGCCAAAGAATAAAAATACAAAACAGTCTTCTTTCCAAATGTTGCGTAAGAAAACATAACATATTGTTATCATATTAACCCACTAAACAACTGTCTTCATCAACATTTTAGTCGTTTTCTCTTTTAATGAATTTCAAATTCTTATTGTTTTTCTTTTATTCCTTCCATTTTGCGATCTCATATAAAATATTAGTTTATTCGAACTTATATGGTCTCACAGTCATATAAAAGTTCTCAATACGGTTTCCGATATTCTGACAGATGCAGGACATGATGTGGTAGACCTCTATGATTCGTTATGAAATGAAACTTTAGGAGTTTCAGACTCTTTTCCGTCCGATTATTGAGTTGAATCAATTGAACAAATCGTCAGTGAAAACGAAGAAAGTGATATACGTGGATCCAGATGAGAAAGTGATCGAAATAATGAACAGAATTGATTCATTTTCTGGAAGTTTATGGACAATGGATTCAACGAAACCCTCAGCAATGCTTGCAAAATCAAATTTCTTGAAAGAGTTATTTGGAACACAATGCAAAAGTGAGTATTCAGTTTGTTTTGATTGTGAATAGAAAATTATGAAAACAATTTTATGCAAGATCAGTAATGATCCATTCGTATTGTTTTCCGTCAAGTCTTCTTCGTTTAATGATCACTTTCTGTCCATTACAGTTGGGAGAAAGTAACGAATATCTATCGATCTGAAAGTGTTTTTGATTTTAAAAGAAAATCAATTATTGAACTAACAACTACTCCCAAATGTTTCGAGAATGCATGTGGATATTTAATCTCTCCGTTTTTCTTTGGATAATTGGATACTGTCGTTCTGAATTCTATTCTTCCGTCGACTATCGATCCGTTTATCAATGGGGGAATCGATTTGATGTACTCAATGCATTTCCAGCCAACTTTTGATTTTTTCTGTAAAAAAAGGGAATACAATTGATAGTCTGAAGAAATGAAATACATCAATTTGAAAAACTCCTTCGAAGGAATGGCCGACATCGAGTTCGTATCCAGGTTGTTTGAAAATGGCTTCTCTGAAATTCTTCGAGTATTTATTGTTTCTCTTTTTCGGAAAATCTCACTGTTTGATGTCACAAATCCACAAAAAATGATTTCTTGTATTGAGATGTTCATGGATATTACAAACGAATGCCTTCATCACTTTTGGAACATTCGCGTTTCCAATTTTATTGTTCGGTTGAACTTTCATTATTGGTTTCTGCTCAAAATTCACTTTTGGTTCAATTAGAGGAGTAATTGTTCTTGGTTTTGGAATTGGTTCATAAAGATGAACTTCTGGAAGTTTCCGAATTAATTCGGAAAGAGAATCAGAAGTGGAAGAAGTGAAATTCTGTAGTTCCGTGTAATCGGATTCATTTGATTCCACCGCATCATCTTTCGATGAAGAATTTTTCAGAAGCTTCGAAAAATAAGATGAAATTGATTCATAAAGATTTGAAGATTGTTGTTTTGGTGGTTCATTTCTCATAAACAATCGATTATCAGGGACTTCATAACAATTCAAAGTTGGAATCATATTCGAAGCGGATGGAGATGTACCGATTACTTCAGCACACAATGTTATGTTGTAGTTTGTAGTTGAGTCTATTCTAAAATAACTAGAGATACTTCTTTGAGAAATGAAAAAACAAACGATTTAATCACAACATCATAAATTCCAGTTGGAAGTTCTTGATTTACTGATCGAACTGATCCGAAACTTTTTGTTTGGAACACCAAAACACCTTCATTGTCTCGAGTTGCTAAAGCTGTCGGAAACTTCATCTGAAAACTTAAAATGGTGATTTCCTATTGGAATTCAGAACCGAACCAATGCAAAATTGTCTTCGACAGTCACAGAAATTGGATAGGAAATAGGTTTGAAATCCATCAAAGTGTTATCAGATGTCAAAACGGCAGTGAGAAATCCACCAAGACGGATATTCGAAAAGAGTAACTTCTTTTCCGATATTTGAAATATTTTCTTTTCGTTTGGACTGAATATAAGAAAGTGACTAGTTTTTTTAATAAAAACTGCAAACCTTAGTCCGAATAAGATGAGAAGAGTAGTTCCATTTGCCTGGAAACATCTTCTTCCGGCGAAAAAACAAATATGTTCGTCACTCATTTCAAACGAATTTTGAAATGTACTGAACGAAGAGAAAACGAATAAAAAATGGGAAGAAGAGTTGTGAATGAAATAAATATTTTCTTATCAAATAATGGAAGAATTGACCAAAGTGGTGTTATTTTTGATAAGAAATATAGATTCTGTTTGTGAGATTTTTTGTTTTTATTTCAGAAGTTCTTCATTATCGAAATCTATTGGATCAATTGAAAAACGAGAACTTTGATTTTGCTATAACAGAACCAGTGGATGGATGTGCCTACGGTAGTTTAACTGATGGAACACTTTGATGTCGATTGAATTCATTTCAGCCGTCTTCGAATATCTTCAAATTCGTGCTCATGCTACAGTACTCTCTTGTACGCGATTCGATCATGTGAGTGACGTCATAGGACAACCGATTGCTCCAAGTTATGTTCCCAGTCAGTGATCTTTTTCTCTTTTTTCCTCATATAGTTTCTTTTAGGTACTCAATCATTTTTCAATGACCGAATGACAATAAGAGAACGATTAATGAATTTGATTCAATTCTATTTTGGAAAATACATATTCTCAAATATTCTAGATCATGAATATAAAATGGCAAAAGAGATTCTAGGAATTCAAAGGTCTTGGAGGGTAAATGAATCTCCAATGATGTTTATAATGCCAGTTTACTTTTCAGGAAATCCTTCCAGAAGCTTCGTTTATATTTTCAAATCACATTCCATTTCTTGATTTTCCATCTCCAACTTTTGATAAAATCATTCCAATTGGTGGATTCACGGTAAAAACGAATGAGAAATCGATAAAATTGGAAAAGAAATGGGATGATATTTTGAGAATTCGAAAGAAAAATGTATTGATTTCATTCGGATCAAATTCGAAATCAGTCGATATGCCAGAAGTTTATAAGTAAGTGTCCCTGAATGTTTTTCGAATAATATGATTTTAATTTCAGAAAGAACCTTCTAGAAGTTTTCAAATCAATGCCAGACACGAATTTCATTTGGAAATATGAGAACGAAAGTGAGGGAATTGCCAGAAATCTTGATAATGTTCATATTTCTTCGTGGATTCCTCAGAATGAACTGCTCGCTGATCCACGTATTAATCTGTTTGTAACTCATGGAGGATTGGCAAGTGTCATTAGCTCTTCTTGGAAAACCATCTGTTATGGTATTTTTGGCAGTCAATATCTCTCTAATCCTATTCTTCAGATTCCAATTTTCGCTGATCAAGGAAGAAATGCTCAAATGTTGAAACGACACGGCGGATGTATTGTTCTTCAGAAAACAGATTTGACTGACGTTGATCTAGTCAAAGAGACTATTAAAAGTGTTCTATCCGATCCAACTTACTTGAAAAATGCAGAAAAACTCGCACAAATACTGGAAAATCAACCAAGAAATGCGAAAGAAGTTCTAGTGAAACACGTGGAATTTGCAGCAAGATTCGGGAAATTACCGTCGATGGATAACTACGGAAGACATCAAAATCTGATTGAATACTATTTTCTCGATATTATTTCTTTATTACTTTTAACTTTAATTCTCATTTTTTACATGTTTAAAATGGCTGTCAGATGTGTTTTAAGAAGAGTATACGATAGAAAATCAAAAAAAGAGTAATCAAATGTTTCGAAATGAAGAATTACAAGAGATCTGTGACAATCCATTCATATTCTTCTCCAATCTTACACAATTGTGTTTTTATTGTTTTTCCATCGCATTGAGACGGAAGTTTTTTCTCTTTATCAATCTGAAACTTTGATAATTTCTATGAATCCTTCAGAATTCATACAATAGTTCCCAAATACTCCGATCGAACAGTTGGAAATGCTCTTCCAAATCCTGGATGATATTGACTGATTCTTGTTTTTAATTCGATTCTTCTTCCAATTATCTCTCCTTCCAAAAGAGAGTTAATTGATTTTACATATTTTACACATTGCCATTTTGATTTTCCATTCGGCTGAAAGTATGGAGAACTAAGAGAGAATATCAAATGATATAGAATACCGTCTCTTCGAATATTCCTTCGAAAAAGTGTCCCAATCCGAGATTATGTTGTTTCGAAGTGAAAATGGATTTTCTGAATAAAGAAGAAGAGATTAAGACATTTCACAAAGAAAGCCGACTCATGATTATCACAAATCCATAGAAAATAAGTGTTGAAATCTCCTTTATTGATTACACTGTAAACAAATGCGTTCATCTGAATTCAGAAGTCAATCAGTTCGTATCGAATAGAAATAAACTCACGGATTTCTTATTGTTAAGAGACAAATTTTGCATTCCGAAACCAGTTCCGACGATTACAAACTTGTTCGAAGAAGAATCAATTTTCTCTTTTTCTTCAGCACAAAACTTCATATTTTTGAATAAATCTTCTTCCGATTCATTCGTTCTGAACATCAAAATTCCCTTCTATTCACTTTTCAGAAAACATACGCTCTAATTGTGATTCGATACTTTCCAAGTGGCAAATTCTGATTGATCGATCTGATCAAACCGAAAGTTTTGTTTCGAAATACGAGAGATCCATCGGAGTTTCTTTCCAATTCTCCTTCTTCATTTTCAACCTGAGAGATGAATAAATGGTTTTATTTTCTCAAGGAATCATCATAAACCTTTGCATTATTTCCATCCACAGTCACTTTGAATTTGTAATTTTGTCGAATGAAGTTCTTGACAGGTTCTCCCAAAGGAACAGTTGCAGACAAGAAATCACCCAATTTAATATTGCATTCATTCAATTTACTCTCTCGAACATGAAACGATTGATAGTTGTTTTTTCTGTGAATTATTGATTCAAAAAATATTCAAAATGGAAATGATTACCCTAATCCGACAATCTGAAGAAATGTTGTTCCGTTAGTGTAATATCCTCGGTATGCAGCAAAAAAGTAATTATCAGATGCTCCGGCCATTTGATTCTCTGAATTCAGACTTTGATATTTCACAATCAAATGAGATTTCAACGGAAAGCTGTTTCCATAAGAATAGAGTTCGGAGAATCATTAAAAGTGTTTTTTTTTCACTAAACACGTTACATTCTTCTTGCTAACTCTTAACTTATTCTTTTAATTTTATCAGTTTGTTCAGTTCAAACATACGACTGAGTTGTTGATACTCGAAACATAAATAAGCATGTAAAAAAAGAAATGGAAAAGAGTCATCCGAACCATTCAAAAATGAGAAAAGGAAGACCTTAAAAAATAATTTATTGAATGAACTTTTCAATTTCTTTTTCAAACTTGCTCTTCTGATTGGGTTGTAAATGGGTAATAAAACATTCTGAAAGAAAAAAACTAAATTCGTTGAAAGCAGGAAATGTGAAGAAAGAAGTTCCTTTTCAACCAATTTCAAAGCAGAACTAAAACTGATAGAATCAGCTGATCCCTTATGATTCATTTAAAATTTCCGTGACCATCCAAACAAATTGTTTCGCTCCGATTCCACGTCTCTGGATATTGACCATCTTTCCATTACATTCTGGTGACAATTTCGTTTTGTAAGTGTCTCCTTCCAACTAAAAACCACTCTTCTCATCAGAATCTGTCTGATAAAACTCACCACTTCTCCGAAGTATTTCGCCATTGCAAATGCGGGTTTTCCGTCTACTGAAGGCTGGAATTGGTCGATCGGAACAGTGAAATACACTTTGCCATTTGGATTGATTCCTCCCGTAAACATTGGAACAATAGGTTCTCCATAACTTTCGCAGATGTATCTTTCTCCTTTCTTTATAAATAAACCATCGAAAAAGTGTCCTAATCCTAGATCATGAGATTTCGAAACGAATAGACTTTCACTGAAAGAAGCAAGAGAATTAGAAGGAAATCCTACTCGTCTCACATACACTTTCAAATCAAGAACCCAAAGATAATAATGAGTTCCCACTGGTTTATCGATTCGACTTAAAACGACTGCTCTTTTCTTTTGAGAAACTGAAAAACCTTCTCCGACGACTTTTGATTCTCTTTTCGGTGCAACTGGGAATCCTGTTCCAACAACTAAATTATTTTGAGGTTTTCTTTCAGGACACGTGGCTTCGAAATGAATCAGTCGACCAGTTGGAAGTTTCAATGGTTCTTCCAGTCTGAAATTAAATCGAAATCCGAAAAGACTATCTTAAAACTCACAGATTTATTTTGATTTTGTATTCTCCGAGTTCCAAAGATTTATCATTACAAACTGAATCTCCGAATAATTTATTTTGAAAAACTGGTTGTCCTTGAATCGATTTCAATTCAGACAACACGTTTTCCACCTGAAATTTCATTCGATTCTCCAGATCTCTGATCTCAAAAAAAGAATAACAAACCACTGCAATATTTCCAACGACTTTTGTCCAAATTCGTCCGGTATGCTTAGTTTTTGATATATTATAAAGTATTTTCATTGGATCGACACTCGCATGAACAAAATCTCCTAATTCAATTCCATATGCCTCTCGAAGTTGAGATTCACGTACAAAATGACGATCTCCTGTCCATGGATCGACTAAAACCAAATTGATTCCATCTTCTTTATTGACTCTTCTTGCAGCCAAAAAGAACTTTTTATCAGATGACATTTCTATTTTCTTTGAATTTTCAAATTTATTCATCTTTGAATTTTAATATAATTTCAAGATTAGCTTCTCCGGATTTTGAGCCGGTAAATGAGTTTATGGTTGATTACCTGAAGAAAAATATTTTGGAATGAATGAAGAAACAAACTAAAAATGCAGAAACTGACAAATATGAAATCGATATCATTCAACGTTTTATATTGGCACTTCGTTCCCAAATGCTGATAAGAAACCATTGTGCCAGTTATTCATTTATTTGTTTTGCAATATTCTAAGTTTGCAAATATGACGTCGTATTCACAATCTTTGGTAAGGTTTCAGACATTCTCATAGTTAAGAAAAGTGTTTGCTTTAATGTTCGTTTTTCTATTATTATTATAAATAAACGAACGTTTTTCAAGAGATTTCACAATTCTTGAGAATCCTGAAAGATATTCACTTTGAATTTCGCGCCATTTTACAAACAAATGGCTGAGGAAACCAAGACGGCCATGGGTTTTCTAGTGCTGTGTACTCCTCTCCGACAAATGTTAGTTTCTTTCCTGTTTTATTTTCTCTGGTTTTTCAATATTTCAGAATAGAAAAAAGTATATTCTCTTCTCTAGTTCTCTAAAAGTTTAAAATTTAATTTAATTCACTAGCAAAAAAACTATTTTTATTTTCTTAGTTCATGATGTTTAGGTTTTTACTTCCCCAGAAGCATCAATCTTATATTTTTTTAAACAATTAAATTACAGAATTCCTCCGCCAGATGAGCATAGCTGTTAACAATGGATTTTCGATTATCAAACGATGTACGCAACGATTTCTCGCCAGTTATAACATGGTTCGTTTTGTTTTCTTCCTTCAATTCTTGGAGTTGTCTATTTTAGAGACCTCCAATAGAGCCTGATCCAGGAATGTGTTGCCAAGAAGGATGCGAGAGCTGTGTATGGCTTATTTATGCTCAAGAACTGCTAGATTATTATCGTAGGTTCTTGAAAACGTTCTTTTCTTCTGGACAAATTGATTTTCAGGTCAGAAATACCCAACGAACACATTGGAACGGGTGAAAGAAGAAATCGGTGACAAAATCGAATCGCCGTCAGTCAAAGAATATGTGATGATGGAGCTTTCGATGACAGACAAACGATACAGAGATATGGCTTCAATAGGAATCAAAAAGAAGAAACCAGCTGACGGAAAATAGATTTCTAAAATTTTTATAGTGTAGATTTTACGTGTAGATTTTACGTGTAGATTTTTTATGAAAAAATTTATTTGAAAACCATTCATAAACCCGTAAATTTGAATACACATAAAAAATTGAAAAATCTAAATACAACTTTCAGATTGTTTCCTATCTTTCTGTAATTGTCAGAAATCCGTATGAGCCATTGTCGTCGGAGGCATAAGTGAAGGACGAGTCTGAGACAGAATTGAGTGATATTCGTCTTTGTCCGAACGAACGAATGGAAGCCAACGGAACGCGTGATGAAAACCGACACGGAATCTAAATGTAGTCAGGTTTTTAAAAAACCGAGATGTTGGAATCACCTCTTGTTCATAAAATAGTAAATGACTGGATTGAAAACAGTTGAAGACATTCCCAACCAGTAGATATTGATATAAATATAGAGACTGAGCATCTTATTTCCAATTGGTTCCACAAGATGCAAAGTCAGATAGTAGGCGTTGTATGGGAACCAAACAATCATGAAAATGAAAACAACAACTGCCAACATAATCGACGCCTTTTTCTTCGCAGCAACCGACTTTGCATGTCTCACATCCCCGACTGTTTTATCCTGAAAATAGGGATTTTCTGCAAAAGAAAAACAGATTGAATAGGTCTAACCTTTCTCAATTCAACTCCAACGCGATAATAAGCCGCCGATAGAATACAAAGAGGAAGAATGTACTGAACAGTGATTAATCCATTATTATATCTGAAAAAGAGAAGAAGATTTATTCTCAGAAATGGAAGAATTCAAAGAACTTACATTTGACCGAGAAGCGATTCAGTTCCTCCAGGATAGTTATCTGCTAAACACAATGGATTCTCGTATAAAGTGATTCCATCGTAGAAATAATATACATCCACCTGAAATTAATCAATCAATTGTCTATCTTCTAGAATCAGAAATGAGAACCTTTGAAGCGAGAAATGCGGGAACTCCGAATAGAAAAGCAAGAAACCAGATCATTATAATAATTGAAACTGTCGATCTTCGTCCCGGTCTCTTCTTCAATGGATGCATTATGGCATAGTATCTGAAAACGAAATGAAATTGAAATGAAATCGAATAGATTCATAATTTACCTCTCAATACTCATTACAATCATTGTGAATACACTTGCACATATCGGAGTGATTCCCATTAAATTATTTATTCGACAGTAGAAACTTCCGAATCTGGAATCACTGAGAATGAATGGAAAAATAGAATGAAAACTCACTTCCAAACATAATAATAGTTATAAGACCACGAGAATCCAGTATTAAAAACTGAAATCGAAGCATCTGCAACTGCCAAATTGAACAGATAATAGTTGGTAACACTTCTCATTTGACGATGATATAGGATGATCCTGCAGAAACATTTGGTATTCAACAATTTTTCTATTGAGATCAGTTTCTAATCTTCATTTCTTCGAAACGAATAGTCAGATTCGAAAAGTTTTCAACTCAACTCACCACATAACTGTAAAGTTGCCCATCAACGCCAAAAATATCGTCAAAGTGAATAGAATTCCATAGAATATTTGTGAAAAGATTGGATGAACGAAAGGAGTCGGTTCGAATATGAAATAGACTCCGTGAGTTTGATACATTTGATCGTAGAATGATTGAAATGTACAATTGATCAACGAACCGTTTAGAACCTGAAATTGAAATTGTTGTTCTCAGAGATTCCTTCGGAATAACTGAAAAGAAGAGAAAGAAGTTTTCAGTTCTTTCATAATACTAACTTCATTTTCATTTCAATTAAAAATACATCCAGAGTACTGAAATCTCTCGTTATTTTAGTATAACATTTGACTTTTTTCTTCCAAAAGACAGATGATTTTGTGTTCTTTCACTCTTTTTCATTCATGTTTTCGGAAGTTCATTTCTCGTTTTTCGACTAGAAACCTTCTTGTTTTTTACACTTTTTCGTAGTTCGTGAGTCAACGAAAAAGAAGAATACAATACGTTTTTCCAAAGATTTTTGATTATCAGATCGTCTGCACTTTTCAAGAAAAAAGACTGTGAAACTATAAAACGGGATCTTTTGATAGTGTTCCGCACCTTGTTCCATCAACTCTTTTTCTTCTCAAATTGGGTAAAAAAGTTGTTTTTGAAAATAAAAAGTTCAAAACTACAAAGAATGTTCTCTTCTCGACATGCTCTCCGAATGTTTTCACTTTTACAGAAGAAAAGGAATTATCCTTTCCTTTTCCCCCTTCTTCCAAATAGAATTATGCATTTGGAGACACAAAAAGAACTATTATAATTGTTGTTTTTTTGTTTTTCTGAGAAGAAAGTCAAATGAGAAAAACTGAAAACGATGAACTTTGTTTCAGAATGGAAATTGAGTTGGCAAGCGACTGTTTCGGATTGATTACTATTAAAAATTATCTTCATTTCAACTTTTTTTTGGAAATAAAACTCACTTTATCTGCAGCCAACCGCAAATCGGTTTCGTCCAAACTTGATGGTAATTTACACGAAATCATTCTGAAAATATCAAAATTAGTGATTTCAGTGACAGAGAGATGAGAACGAAGAAACGAAGAAAAATTAAAAAGATCGCCAAAATATTACAAGAAATTGACAAAGAAAAAACAGTTTCCGGAATAGAATCGACTGAAAGAACGTCTTGTTCCCATAGAAAAATCTGTTTTGACCTTTCGGAAATCACCTGTTTTCGATTGAGTTCTTGAGAAAAATAGGATGATTTTCAATTAATCCCACAGAAAGAAAAGCTTCGAAGATACACGATTAGATTATGTTTACAGGTTTTGCAGCAGAATTTCAGACAAGGAACACAAAACAGAAATTGTGGTGAAGGGGGCTCATCCAGACTCATGACTCATTTCCTTATCACCTGAGACAGAAAATATGAGAATCTACGGAGAAAATGTAGGATATTGTACTAGAATGAAGGAGAAGGAAAACAAATGAGACAAAGATCAAGATATTCAAAGTTAGTTAACCCCCCAACTGAAAGTAATTTTGAGACAGATGGTGGGAGGAGAGAATATAAGAATGGATAGAATTCATAGAAAATAAATAATGATGAAAAGGACGATAAGAACTGAGATCTTCTTGTTGAATACGGATAACAACAAGAGAAAGAGAACTGTTCTTTAAGTCTTGATGCTCTTATATTTGAGGTTTGGAGAACGTTTGAAGGAAACTGTGGATCTATCCACGTCATTAGTATGAACCCAGAAAATAAAAACACCGGAAAATGAGATGAAAGTGTCCAGAAAAAGAGTCTCTCTTCCTTCCGAGTGGTCACAAAAAGAGAGAGAGAGAGAGAGAGAGAGAGAGAGAAAAGGAATCAAGTGGATTGTATTGAAAGAGAAAAAGAGAAAATAGTAATTGGATAAGGCAGGTTGCGGAAACTCTTTCAGACACAAAATAAAGAGAATGAGAGGAGGAGTAAAAGTAGAAAAAGGAAAAGAAGGAGAAGAGTAAAAAGGTTAGTGCTCAGAAAAAAGAAACAGGAAGAGAAAGAAAAAGAAGAGAAAGTCATCAAAACTCCTTCCAACTTATTACCGGAAACAACCGGAAGAATTGATGATGGCAATAGATGATATTCGAATGAGAAGATCATTGTCTTTTTGAGAAGGAGAAGGAGAGTTTAGTATCGTCTTGCAGTTTCTACTCGAAATATCATTGCATTCCAATTTGGAAACCCCCAGTCCACGGGAATTTCAGAAGCTGAAATGACTCGTATTCGAATGAATTTCTCTCGAAATGTCACGTCACAAGAATATCACCTGTAGCAACTGGAATCGTGTGTTCACGGAGAAGAAGAAAGGTCAGTTTCAATGAGAATCATTTTCAACTGATTCCATGAAAATTGGTAAGTAACCCCATTCGGATCGGTAAATTACCAGTCGATATGCTTTCAGATCGTCAACGAAAATAGAAATATTATGAGAGCCAATGCTCATCCTTGTTTCAAAAAACAAAAATGAAACTATGAGTTTTAATTCTTAATTATGAAAATCAGGTCAATTCAATCTGACATTCTGTTTTTTTGTCCTTCATCTAATCATTGAAATAACACGTCATAAAAGAAACACCTGCAAATACGATCAAAAAGTTCGATCAAAGAAGAAGAAAGAAGAAGAAGAAAAAAGAAAAGAATACTGGAACTGAAGACGAAGAACACATTTTCAAGAGCGTGAAGATTTTCGAATTTTGAAAGGTGTACTTTCGGGTGTTTTCGCTTTTTTGATAATGCTGAAAGCTGAAAAGAGTGGATCTCTTTTCAGAAAAAAGATGGGTAAATCTGATGAATTCCACCTAAAAGAAACGAATTTCACTTCTAAAACTTACAGCAAAAACCCGGAATTTAAATGATCCTCTAAAGATTTAAAAGGAATGAAAATATCTTTAATCAGAAAAAACAGTATTAAAGAAAGAGTGTCAAAACAAAAATGATGTGTATTTAAGAAGAAGAAGCAAAATCCAAAAAAGTGGGAGGATGAGGAGGAGTAAATTTAAACAATCTGGAAACCTTATGAAAACGAATCAAGTCTGAAATGACGTCCAGCTCTCTAAGCCCACTTGACAACTTTTCGCCCTCATCTGAATTTCTTCCCCCCAAAATGCCACGTCATCAGAAAAGCAGCTGTCATTTTCAGTCACTAAATGACTCGTTTTCTCTCTTCTAACTCCATATATTTTTTAATCTTTGATAGTACGTCAATCCGTACATTCATCTCAACTTTAATCTACAAATCAAATGAAAATTCAGGCATTTTTGTGACCGAAACGACCTGTTCTGACGCATTGAAAAATGCCATTTCCAGCATGTTTTTCCAGAAGAATTCTCCATTTTCAGTAAGAATTTAAGCATGAAATTTCCTCCAAAAAACATATAAAAGTGGTGTTTGGGATTTACTCGCAAAAGGGGAAATGAAGGAGGAGAAGACAGATATTTCTTATTGGAATTCAACGGCTTCTATTAGGAAGTATTGCCACCACTTGACTCCCACCTGGATAATCTCTCTCTCTCTCTCTCTCTCTCTCTCTCTCTCTCTCTCTCTCTCACACTCAGTCACTTCCATTGCCTGTCAACAAAATTCAACACAACACAAGACATATTTAGTTTTTGGGATAGATGTCAACTCTCTGGAATTTTCTTTTTTCCTCCCGTCAGAACTCACTTTTATTCGGTGAGGTGGAAAATAGGGAGACGTTCAAGAAATGGAATCGAGGTCAATGAGCAATTCAGTCTTGAGGTATTCTGTTTTCAAACTCCAGCAGAGAGGTCACCATTTTCAGATTTTCAGATCAAGGATTAGAAGTGTAGGTGGGCAAAATATGATGACGTGAAAGGCTGTTTGGAAGAGAAAAAAGAGGATCAAATGAGCGTTCTTTTGTGATTTTTTGGATTTTAAATGAATAATGAGAGTTTTTATGAGTGAATAATTTCAAAAAAGGTTATAAAAATCAAGTGAACTCTTGTTTATATTTTTCCAAATTCTGATATCTTCTCGAAAAGAAAACAGTGGGTAATCGTCTGGAATAAAAATAATAAATAAACAGATTTAGAAAACAAAAGAAGAGCAAAATATGAATATTCAGGTTTTTGATCATTTCGGATTTTTTCAAGAAAAGTTTTCGGTAATAAATTGATCTCACTCCCCCAACTAAAATAAGTGGCTCAAATGATGATTTCCCACAAACTGAAACACTAATTGAAGAGATTCAATCCAATTCGGATGGAACTTTTAATTTGAAAAAGTAGTTTGCAGAAGTGTGTCATTGGACGAAATGAATCCCAGTTTCGAACATTTACAACTCTTTTTTCCCTTTTTTTCATTTCCAAATTGAACAAATTTCAAATTTCAGAGAAAATGTGTAGTGGACGATGGGAAAAAGGGGAAGAGGGATGAACAGGAACTGAGAAAATGATGAGTTGGAAAACGGGGAAAACGAGAGAAATGAGCACCCATCATCAGGTACTTGAACATGATTTTTCACAATATTTCAAGGTTCTTCGTCTCAGATTGATTGCGGAAAGAAAAAAAAGAAGAGATTCGTAGAAAAAGGAAGAGAAATAAGAGAAAGTGAGGGTGGAAATGATCAATTGATCCTTGGTTTTATTCTATAAAAGAATTCTTAATCTCATTCTTCTTGGACTATTATATTTCCGTATTACCTGAGATAATTCATTTTCTGCAATACTTGAAACAATGAAAAACCATCGAATATAGAAAATAGACTTCTGGTCACTCAGAAAATGTTTATTTCCGTTGACACAAATAATTGGATTATTGAAAGAAAAGAAAACCATAAACAAATAAATCAAAAAGTTTTCAGAAGTATCAATGAGATCTCGAAAGACTCTTTCTTCATGGAAAAAGTCAATGCTCGAAATAAGAAAAAAGGGGCGTGTCAGAGGAAAAAGAAAAGTTTTTGGGGAGGCACAGCGAAAAGAAGAAGAAGAAGAAGGAACAGGTGAAAATCGAAGTTTTCATCGTTGCAAAATGATTGAAATTTCTGATAAATTAGTGAAAGAAACAGAATGAAATGAGAAACATTTGAAAAAAGATTCTAAGAATCTGAAATTTTATGAAGTGGGAGAGAGACTTCCGAACATCCACCCACAGATTTGATAAAAATTGAAATGATTACGATCGATTTCTGATTTTGAATGAGAACTTTTCAGCTTTATAAAGTCCTTCAGTTGTAGAAGAAATAGTGTGGAAACAAGTGAAACAATGAGAAATTGAATCGAAATATTGGATATCCAGACATTTTAATGTGTCTGGAGCCCACCCCCCAGACAAGGTTTCTTAGTTTTAATCAAAGTCAAGAATTCAGACGAAAATAGTCAAAAACCGTCGGAATTCTTGAAATTCGACTCATGAAATCAGAAATAAAAACATTTGAATGTGTCTGGAAGACAGTCGAAAATCTATTAAAAGAACCAAACGCCTACGATAAATGATGTGGATCAGTTATGAAAAACTTTGATTTTTTTTCTTATTTTTAGGAATTCATTTCGAATTGTCTGGATTTATAGACTTCAATCAACATTTATCAATTGATTGTCTGGCATTTGAGATCAGGAGTCAAAGCAACTAAAAGTTCAGTGTAAATGATCAATTTAGAAGTAGAAATTGAGATGGAATAGTCGGAGAGTCATCAAAGAACACTCCAAGTTCATAAATTTTGCAAGTTCTGCGTGTTCTGAAGTATTTTACCTGCCAAATGGAATAACATGATAGAATTTATGAGAACATCTTCTAATTCTATCTTGTTCGGAAACTCATGGAACTAAAGAAAAAGGGCTAAGGATTTAGGGTAAAGCCACGGGAAACATAAAGAAGACAACACCTGAATCAGAAAAAAAAGTGAAGATTGCCCTTAAAATACAAAACTCAAATCTAAAATGCAGATCTAATTGTTCATTCTGAGATCAGTTGGGAAGGGAAATGTAGGCGTATAGGAGTCATTGTGTCAGTGAATTCTTCTTCACTTTCTTCTGATCTCTACTCCTAATTCTAAAAGGTCCGCCACTTCTTCTCTTACTTTTTTCCCTGCTAAATCTTATTAGTGACCTCTCCATTTCTTCTTCTTTTCCCTTTCTTCTACTATCGAATTCCTTCCTGACAAACACTCAACCCTCAAACAACCTACTTTCTTCTTCTCTCTTCTTAACTAATTTTTGTGTCAGCTTCTTGTACTTTAGAAGATTATATCTATGTGGAACAAGAACTAAAATGATTGAGAATACAAAAAACGAATGAGGGGACACACAAAAACAAAAGTTTTTAACAGAAAATTAGCTTGATTTACTCGAAAAAGAATGCGTAGGCGGAAGTGAAAATAGGTGTTCAAAATGAGTTTCTTCGGACCCATTCAATGAATTATTTATTCACTTTCAGCTATTTTTTCTCTTTTTGTAGTTGAAAATAGAAACCCGATGTTTGGATTCTCATAGTCGAATATAGGTTTTAAAAAGTTTTTACAGAACAATTTCAGGAAAAAGGTTTCAAAAAATACTGGTTTGATTTAAATTCATTGAGTTCTAAACATTTCGAACAAAAACTCGGTTAACGAAAAAAACATAAAATTCTAAATAAAAGAGCAATTCATAAAAATAGACAATTGAAAACCACTTATAAAGCATCCGAAATCGGACATTTGTAGTTATATTTGCGGGGGAAAATGCGTCAGTTTAAGAGGGTTTTGTGATGATAAGATTCACACTTTGAAAACAGAAAAAAAGGGTCTGAACAGAACTACAAAACGAAAAAAAAACATCAGTTTCGATGAGTTCTATCTTTAGAAATCATGACGTAAATAACCGAAAACTTTCGATTGGTCCCGTTTTGAATTTCCTATTTTTTGTCAGTCATCAAAGGTTGAAACACCGAATATCAACTGGGGAAAAGATGGGAAGAGAGTACGAAAATCAGTGATTTTTTGATGAGATGTCCATCGTTTTTCTCTCTTTTTTAGTCTCACGCAATGCTTTTCAGAATATTTTGGAACGAATGACTCAATTATCTGATTCTGAAATATCAGATGAAATCAGAGGAACTCAGAATATTATCTTCATTTGAGACAATCCTCTTCATTCAGAATCATTTCTGGGAATGTCTTGCAATTGTGGGCGGATGAAAATGAATAAAATAATGATTCCATCTACAAAAATTCCTTTTTTCAATTATTCTTCTTCCCCATTTCAACCGATTATCTCCAAATGCGTCATCACTTTTTCCGTGTCTCAATAATTATTTCATTGGAGAAACTCCAGCAAATAAATAGTTTCGAACGAAAATAATTTCCAAAAGTCATGAATTATATCAGAAAGTGACGTCTTCTGGTTGCTTCGAATGAGCTAGACCGATTCGTTTATTTTTGATGTCATGTATATTGCAGAATTGTCGAATGAAAGGATCTCCGAGGATCCATGAAGGACCAAAACCGCCTCCGTAGATATCGAAAAGAGTCAAATCACATTCTGTGGCATCTGGCTGAAATATTTCAGATTTGATGACTGAGAGACAATATAAACATACATGAGCAACTAGATTGATCGGATCGATTTCAAAATCAATATCATTGATTTTTAATTTCAGAGACGGAAGACTTTTCACTTTTGAACACGGAACAATGTATGAATCGTTGAATTCATCATAAGTGGCTCCGTATTTCTGAAAAAGAAAATGCTTCTTGGAATTTCAGTATTTCTTACTTTGGCAATATCCTGAATCACTCTTCCAGGACCTCCGATGAATGAGGTTCCAGTGTCTGAAATGACTTCCCAACCCGTTGTGTGTTCATTTGAACTAGAGATTCCGATTCTGAAATATCTTTTATTTATAGAGAACACTCATCAACTTCTCACCCTTGCATTCTGAATTGCCAATAAGCTGCTTTTGTCAATGGAATCCAAGTGATAATATCTCCACAATGATCTGGATCTTCTCCTCCATAAGTGAAATATCCTCCACTCGCCGCCCGATTCTTTCCGTGATGTTCCAGATAAACTGTGAAAATTGGTTCATCCACAAGTCCTTGTTCAACTGCATTTACAAAAGGGGGCGGAGCTTTGTTAACTGCTAAATCAGTGAATCCTAATCCAAGAATTCCATCGATTTCTTGATTCGCAAAGAACGGAGCAATACTGCTGGCTTGACCGAATATTTGGGATTTGATGCAGAGCGTCGTATCAGAAAACTCAAATTCAAAAGTTGTTTCATATTTGGAATATATTTTTTGAACTAACACAAAGAGTATCTTTTCCAAAATATCCAGAAGCACTTCCAGTTCCATAACTGATACTGAATGGACGACCGTCTTTCTCATAAGAACTCGAGTCTGTTCCAATGAATTTATTTTTGTGTTTACACGCAGAGCTACTGAAAAAATGAAAGTACGTTCTCGTTTGATTAGGAAATAAATTACATGTCATGAACTCCGCAAGAGTTATCCGGAACCCAAAGATTTGAACTTCCTGTATCAAGAACAACAAGGAATGTCTGATATTCTTTTGAATCTTTCGGAGTTCCAATCGTTATGTTTCCAAAGTAAGCGAAATCTCGGAAGTCTGCCACGTGTTGATGTTGAGCACTGAAATCAAAAAATAGTAAGTTATCTGAATATTTTCAAAAAACTTGCCCAATGAATCGATCCAACTGCCTCAATCCATATTTCTGTGTTCCTCGATCGATCAGTTTGATCCTTTGCACCCGAGTTTGATACTTTGCATTGCAGAATAAAAATAAGTTCAATGATAGAATAAAAACGAAGAAAAGTAAATGTTTCATTTGATTCTACCTCAATATCTTCTTTTTTAATCAGTTCCTATTTTATACTTTTTTTCTTTTTTTATGTCAAAACACGGCTTATCATTTATTATCAGTTCGAATCGACGCGTCATTTTTTTGTTTTTGTGTGGGCGAAAAGATAATTTTTGAATTTGACTTTTCACTGTTTCAAAAATATTTGTCAATAGCTTTATTCATAAGAAGACGGATGTATTGATTCAAAATAGTTTCAAAACGTGAACCGAAAATGTTAATCATTGAATTTTATTCGGAATCTCTTTATTTCAATAATCATTTTAGTATTTTTCTTGTTCAATTTATTGTTCGAAACTATTCATTGCAATATCAGGTAATACATTTCTACTCGAAAACCATTGAAATCCACTTTTCAGGGATTCAAAAAACAATGAGCGGTGGAGGAAACGATGAGTATGTTATTGATTCTTTTCTTTGAAATCAGGCGAGTTTTCAGTTTTGTCGAAGAGAGATGTGCTCCAATGCGTCGTAATCCAAGTGCTCCAAAACCTGGGAGCCTTCCGACTGAATTAAAACCAAAATTTCCGAAACCAGAAGAAATAATGCCAGCGGATCCTCAACCACAAGAACAAGAGACACCACAGACTCCAAGTGCTCCTGAACAATCTCCGATTCCAAAAACTTCGGATCATGAAATTGTGGTAAATCAATTGAAAACTTTAATGAATCTTGATACAAAAGTTAAGGGTCCAACACCGGAAGAAAACATAAATCAAGAGGTGCCATCGAAAGATGTCGAATCAATTGAACCAATCGTTTGTTTTTTTATTTCTTTCTCAACCTCATTATTATATTTTTTCTATAGGAAACAAAGAAAAAGAAAAAAAAAGCATCGAAAAAACCGAAGAAAGAGGAAATAGTCGGAATGGCGGTGATTGTCAATGAGGATGAATTGAATGTTGGACATGCTCAATTCGTTGATAATGATGACGAAAAGATAATATTCGGAGAGAAACCAAAAATAGTGGAAAAGGACAGTAATCGAGACAAAAATAAGGAAGGAGCTGCTGAAAAGAAAGATGAAAAGCAGAAAGTGAAGAAACCAAAACAACCAAAAACCGAAAGTTGTGTGAGTCAAATTCATGATTTTCTTCTCAAAAATCGAGGATTTCCAGCGTCAAAAACAGAAAGCAGTTCAAAGTGGACGACAGAAAAAACAATTGCAAGCAAGTTCTGTACGTCTTTAGAAAACTCAAATGTACTTCTCAAACCACTTTTCATATTTTTCAGAGAAAACCAGTAGCTCCGAAACCTCCAGCTGCACCTACAGTCGGTCAGATTGCAGCTGCTCCATCAGCCAGAGTTCCTCCTCCTCCTTCGGCTGCTCAGCCGCCGGTTGCACCCTCATCCAGAGTTGCTCTAATGAAAGGACCACAACAAACAATGCCATCACAAGTTTCTGCAACTGGTCCAGGGCAGCCTCCAGGAGTTGCTTCGACTCAAGTTCCAGTAGCGAAGGCACCATTAACTGCAAAAGAAAAAGAGCGATTAGCAAAAGAACCAAACGGTTAGTGGAATAGAGAGAACAGATTCGGAAGTTTCTTCAGAGGGATTTCTAAAAGCAATGTACGCGAGAGCAAAGCAGAAAGTGATGGCAATGAAAGCAGCAAATCCTGTTCCTACAGAGGCTTCGATTGGAGATGATACTCTCATTGCGTCAGTGAATATCATTCCTGTCATCTTCTATATCAATTATTTTTAGCAACGAAAATGAAATTATAAAACCAGAAGTGACAGCAGTTTATGGAGCTCCAAACGACTATCCGAAGAAGGTAATACCTCCAAAAACAGATAAAAGTCATCCGGATAAACTGTTTCCTGCGGGACGACCGTTCTGGATGAATCGAGATGAGAAACCGCCACAAGCGAGAGTTATTATGATGAGTGTTGTGGAGCAATGTCTCAAACAAAAAACATTTGAGTTCATTGATAATCCACCGAGAACGTGAGTTCAAGTACAATTTCTCTCGAACAATTTCGGTTTTCCAGAGATCCTTTTGTTCCGTACTGCGAGAATTTCAAAAATCTTCAAAAGACAGACACCGAGTATTTTACGGGTTACAAATTGGTTCGTTTCTGAAACTTTTATGTACAGTATATTTTCTATTTTTCAGTTACTCTCGAACACTTCTCGTAACTGTTGTGTCATGAGAGCAGCTGCAATAAAAGTGAATGAAAGTGAGAGGCTGAAACCACGGAAAAAGAGTACGGTACCCAGAAAACCGAAAGTAATTGCTAATCCCCCATTCTGTCAAGTTTACAATAGGTTCGTGATGAAACTTGAAACGAAAAGATGATTGAATTCCTAATTGAAAATAAAAATTACAGAAAAGATCAGAAGAAGAAACCACCATCAGCGACAAAAACAATTCTAATGGGAAAGGCACCGAAAAAGAAGAAAGTGAAAAAGACACAGTCGAGTTCGAATTCTTCGAGTAACAGTTCAGCTGATTAGATTTGATTGATGAGTGAAAATAAACTATCTATTGATATTCATTTCTCAAAACAAAGCGTCTCTTTGAAGATACGTTCACTTATAAACTAATCAGATGTGCCAGGAAAAGTAGTCTTTGACTTTTATAAGTACACTATAAACAAACAGAAAGTACGGAAAATTTGAGGAAACTTGAAGAATAGAGACGATTGATACAACTGGTCCCTCGAGACACGTGGAATGCTCTTTTCGCATTGAAGATGGAAAAGAAGTGAGCATTTGAGGAGGAAGAAGGAAGAGCCATTCCACTCTTACCGATTCATTCTCACTACGTCCATTTGTTTTTTTTTCTCTTTTTTCTTTCGTTGGATGAAGATTCATGTAGCGTGACCTCCTTTTACCTGACGAACTGAATCAGAAAAAGAATCAGTCGGAACTTTAGTTTAGTCTTTTGGATTGAAATTATTCCGTTCGATGACCGTTGCCAGATCATTTTGGATGCATTTGCATACACATAAAAACTAGAGAAATCTTGATTATTCGAAACAAAGTTCAGTAACATGTTTGAAGTGTCATCCCGTGTCTCCTCACTGTTTTCCATACACTCATCACCTTTTTCTTTCACAACATCCGTTTCATTTGTTCGTTTTTTCTTCTTGCAGTTCATCTCGTTCTCTTTTTCCTTATTTCACCACATAAAATAAATCATAAGTCAATAGAGACTCTCAAGAGTGCCATTTTACTCGTTTCTTTCTGAATCTAACACGAAAAAGACAACGACGACGACTGCAATGATGAGGATGTGTTGAGGATATGATGAGCATTTTTTAGATTTTGAATATGTTCTCACTCGTTTTTTTCCTTCAATTTTGTTTTGATTTCTATCGTTTATAGTTTTTTTTGTAGAAAAAGTATTGTGTCTGATATTAATGCAACGAGCAGCATCCGTCAAAAATGAGGTCAGTTTTCAAGTTTACAAGAGTTTTCTGTTTTCTGTTGACTTCTAATAATTCAAATATAAAAAAAAAGCACAAAAAATAACTATTGCTCAAAATAGAGATTTGCTGCTAACAAGAGTCGTTCTAGCTGAATCTAAAAACTACTTGTTGCTTCTAGATAATATTTTCGAATATGTGGTTTCAAATTATTATTAAAAAACTATTATTGATTACACTTGAATAAAAAACTGCCTCAGGCCATTTCGTCCTCCTTTTCTAAACGGAGAAGAATTATGAGATTCGGGGAACGAAATGAACGCAATTTTATCGATCACTCTTATTACTGTTAGATACAAAAGAGGCAAAAAAGAGAAAATCAGAAAAAAAGATCGGTTCGAATCTATAAAAAGACTTTTGAAAAAGTGGAATCTACGAGAAGAGACAAAGGAATAAAACATGTCAAATACTATCAACAGTACAAGATTTACAAATAGAAAATCATTGTGGCAGTTCCGATTTTCTGATGTTTTCATTGAACTTGGCCATCAAAATGAGAAAATTTCGAGCCTCGTGGAACCTTTTCTCACATAAATTATTAGTTGTCTCTTTTTCGTTTTTACCCTCCTAGACCAACACGGAGCAACCGATTCGACCCGCCCGCCGTTTTGGATGCCAATATGAAAAGAGGGTGACAAATCTCTCGAAAAGGAAACAAATCCTTGCTCTTCTCTCACTCTTTCTTCCTCTTTTTCTCTCTCTCTTCCAATCAACTTTTTCCGAAGAGAGAGAGAGAGAGAGAAGATCGCCTCTGGGGGATTCAGGAGCCATCGAAGGAGTGGAAGGGGGCAGTCCTGAAGAAGGAAACGAAGAGAAGTGTGTGTATTCCGGCGGACACTCTCAGTCGTCCACAGTGAGGATGGACCCCACTCTCTTGTCATTTGGGTGAGAAAGAAGAAGAAAAAGATGAAGGAGGAGGAGGAGAAGAAGAAGATGTTTCTTGTTTGGGTCTACATCCACCCCCACCGCCCATTCCTAACACCCCGGTGGTGGTGGTAACAAGTGGAGTCAATTCTATAAAGAACGCCTCGAACTTCTTTTACTTTCTTTCTCTATCTCTGCTCCTCTTTGACTACTCTAGAATCCGAACATCTGATCTTCAGAAGATCTTCCCAGTTTCATCCTATCTCTCTCTCTCTCTCTCTCTCTCTCTCTCTCTCTCTCTCTCTCTCTCTCTCTCTCTCTCTCTCGAGTAATTATGACTGTGTAGATTTATTTTGGGAAACTTTTTATGATGAGCCTAAACGGAATAAAACAGTTCATTAAGTTCATAGGCCTAGAGTCATTGTCCTTCAATTAAAGCTTCGATCACTATCGGCGTCGGTCAAGTTTCAGAATGCACCCAAAGAAAAAACTTTTATGGACCAGTTCATCCGCCACTTCGTGATTTTGTTGATCATATTCTCCTCCTAGAACAAAAAGAAACTACTCCTTTTCTTTGTTTCAAAAGAATTCACGAACGGCTTCATTTTCGTCTCCTTTCTCATGAATTATTCATTCTTTGTTACCTGACATTGTGACAGGTTGAAACTAAACTTTCGTATCTTTTTCGTTTCGATTCTTTCTTTTTATTTGTTTAGATTTCTGTTTTCCTACTGTACTCTCTCTTCCCTTCTAAATTCCCCCTTCAAAAGACCAGACAACTGTGAATAAGTTTCTAATAAAAGTTCTCTCTCCAAATGCCTCAAGTCATGATCTTTTCCATTTGAAGAAAGCAATTTCATTTATAAACAAAGACCGCCCTCTTTTTTCTTTTTTCTCAAGTGGAGACAATCGAATTGGTTGGAAATTTGAAGAGGGTGAGGGAGGAGAAGAAGGAGAAGGAGGAGGAGGAGGAGTTGAGCACAGATTGCTCTTTTAAAGTTAGTTAGAAAAAGATGGATCATACATGATTTTTCATTCTTCAATTTTCTTTTTTTTCTTTCGATTTTTTCAAAATTGAACAGTTTTTCTGAAGACTGATCACAAACCGACATAATGAAGGAACATCTTCGTAACATTTTCCAATATCGAAATGCAAAAACTTGTTGAATACAGAATCAAGAATGATACCTGAAAATCTTGTATTCTAAACTTTCGGAGATCGTTTTTTTCAAAATGCCGTTTTCTTAAGTTGAAGTCTACTAAATGCTCGTTTCAAATACAACACTGAGTGGCTAAAATGATTGGATGAACTCTTTCAAAAAACGTGTAAAATCCCAAGTAGGGAACCTTGAAAATCTGTACCATATCCTCAAAAGGACACCCATCATTTCGTCCGTAAAGTGTGAAAAAAGAGGAGGAAACATGATAATTTGTGGTTGACAAATAGAAAAAAGGATATACGTCGGTTCTCTTTTTCTTCTTCTTCTTCTTCGTGTCCGGATTCTGTCTCCTCGAAAGATTCTTTTCTTCCAAAAAATATGCGTATGCTCAGTGAGCCCTTTTCCTTTATTTCTTCCTCTTCACACCCATTTTTTTCCAGTTTCCTATTCATTTTCCGTCTCTTTTTTCAACCTAAAGAAAACAGATATCAAGTTTTTTTTTCTTCAGACACAGGTTCCGATGCATCCATGTATTTCTCTTCTCCTGCCAAAGAATTAAATCTCATTCGTTTATTTTCAGAAGACTGGACGGCCAAAGGAGATGTCCGCGCCTACCAGGCTACTGGGTGAGTCGTTTTCTTTTTTCTTCATGATAACTGGGATTAAAATCAAAATACCGTATTCGACCAAATAATTGAATGGAGTGCCTTCCTCTTGTTCCCACTAACTGAGACTGAAACATGACATTTATACTCAATTGGAAGAAACAGTTGGTTATTTCGCTCAACCCTCCTAGATACAGTGGTGTCTAAAAGGTTGTCCCCATTGTGTTTTTGGCTCAGCGTCTTATAAAACTTATAGGACTGGCCTGCAACTTTTAAACCAAATTTCGAGCATTTTGATATGTTAATTGTACAACAAAAACGATTTTAACTCATAAAATCTTGAAAAAATTCGAAAAACTCTCAGATCAAAACGATCCGATTTTGACAACCTGGACGGTTCTATAAGAATGCAAGTAATATTAAAAGTAATTAGCCGAAAATCTATATGCACAGTGTATGGAAAACAGGCGTTTCTGGGAATTCTCGTCAAATCATTCGTCGATTTATCTTTTTAAAAAAAGCGACTCAATTATGGAGGTTCTTGTATTGTCGTTCAAATCAAAATTCAATTGAAATTTAGATACCAATCGCTTTCGGATTGAACGATAATCGTAGCAAAGATATGAAACTACGAAAAACTGAAATCATGTGAAACGGAAAATGTAAAGTCTCGAAAGAAATGAATAAATTGGTTCTAAAAATGTTCAGTTAAACTTTACAAGAAAACCTTTTCGGCACATACAGTATCCTTACTTCTCGCAAACAAAACGAAATCAAAATGAGAAAACAGAATGAGAAAACCCAAAGAAACCCCGGAAATTAAAAGTGTTTCCTGTTTATTTTCAGCCTATTTCTCCCCCATTTTTTCCCACTTTTTCTCCTATTTTTCACTCATCTTAAGAGGCGTGGCGCTCGAGTTTTCGAGCCGTGAAATGCGACGACTCGATATCTGTCCTCCGGATGCGCCCTTCGCCCCCGTATAATTAAATTGTGCAACAGCACCAAATGTGGCACCTCGTATGTGAAAAGAGAAAGAAATTGCTACACAAAACAGAAATCTACGATTTGAATCGGTTACTTTTTCGTCCGTTTTTTCAACCATTCAACTCTAGTCACACCGGCTTTTTAGGCTTCGATTCTTCAGTTTCTGAGATCTTATCAGCTCGCGAGTTTTGTGCAAAGCCATAGAAAATATGAATACAAGTATAACTGAAACGGCAGAATGAACTACTGTTAATTTCAAAAAATTCTCATTTCCCCGCCACAGTTCGTTTTTTTCGGTGAGCAGAGTAGACTTTTCTATACAATGCAGATAGTCAATCGTTCATTTTTGTTTTTCTTATACCCAACCTAGATTCTGAAAATGATCTGAATCTGGGAGCTAATTGTGTTTTGTGCGAATCGAGTGATTATTAAGCCTGAAAGTGGCTAAATCGAGAAGAGAACTTTCTACTTTTCATCAACTCTCAAAAGTTAATTTGATCCATTTTCTTGCTCTTCTACTCTTATACTCAATCCTCTTTCTTCTGCATTTCCTCTATTCTCCGCCGCCACAAAATGACCATTTATCCGTTTAAGACCTTCTTCTCCTCCTTTTTCTCCTTTTTTCGTCCTTAGTATCTATTCTCACACATCGTTTCCGTTAGTCTTTGCTCACACGCAAAGATAACCATTCGTCTTAAAATTATTCATGTCTCTTCTCAAAAAAAGGTCCAATTCCATTCGTTTTTCTTTTCGTTTTCTATCATGACATCTGGACCAAATTATGTTCGAAATGTTATGATGTTTTGAGTGAGAATTTGTGTCTGAAATGTGAAAATGTGACGAAAAAACATCATGTTCGTCTTTTAGGTTTTCGTCTTTTTCATAACTTCTTCTTCTTCTTCTTTTTTCGTCTTCTCGATGAGGACTCTTTGTATTATTATCCAATACTCAAGTATTCTGCGTCTCTTACTCATCACAATACGGGCTCTTTCTTCATCCGCATTTTTTGAATTATTCATCAAATCAGCCGAGACCCATTTTTAGGTGAAACAAGTAGAAAAAGAAGGAGAATATTCCAACGTTTTTGTCTGATTTTCGTTTTATTCTTTCCAAGTTACCGCGATTTTCTTTGTTTTCAGTTTATAAGAGCAGCATACTGTAGTTAGACTCTCATTGACCTCCAATTAGTTTTCATTTCCTTTGATTCATTCCTAAAAACAGTAAATTTGAGGCATTTCCATTTCAAAGACCTAGACTTAAATCCGGACAGTACCGTATCTCGAATTATACTCCTTTGTCATAATATGAACAATTCGTTTTTGTTGGAGTTACTATAGTTGGAAATAACTGAGAAATGCGTAGATACCGAGTTTTTAGACATTTCTGTAGACGTTAAATGAAAATCGTTTTGAGAACCTGTTGCTGGTAAAAAAATGAATGAGAAGTGGAAATTGATCAAATTTTCTTATTCCCTCTGAAAAGAGTTCAAAATTCAATAAGATTCTAACTCGTTCCACCCCGCAATTTGTGACCATTAACTTCCATTTTTATTTCTTCCTCGTCATCTTCATATTCTATTTCTTCACAAAAAGAAAAAAGTTCACCTCTTCTAACAGAACATAAAATAAAGCATTTACGCAGTGTGTGTCTCTCTGTGCTTTTCTTCCTCCTCTCCTCCAACCGATTTTCTTCCATTTTATTGCTCCGTTGACATCCGAACCCAATTCCGTATCTCGTTGTCGCCTCGACTTTTTGTGAGGTCTCTATGAAGACTTCTGAAGGATAAAAGGCTTCCTGCTCCCCCCACTTCAGAAGGCATTCAGATGGAGAAAAAAGAAGAAAACGGAACGATAAAAATTGGATGATGTCGGGGGGTGGAGAAATAGAGAAAAAAGAAAGAAAAGAGCAACAAACTTCCGGAGTGCCAGAAGGATCGAATTAGGATGAGACTAACAAGTATCAGAGTTAGAATTCAGAAGAGAGAATGGAGATCAGAAAACAAGATCACAATAGGAATTGAGAAATAAAATACAGTATCAAACTCAAAATTCGAGTTCTGAGTTTGATTTAATAGTTTAATGATGGTTATACAGTTTAGTTTGGTTCTAGATAATCAGTAGACAGTAGGTTGAATTCATTCATCATGAAGAATCTGTGTTGGAGTACACCCAAAATGGTACCGTAATCATGTCTAGATTCTCCTGAAACTGCAACAAATTCACCAAACATCACAAAAGAAAACGATTCAATTACATTGAAAAGTATGAATTGATGGTTCTCAAGAGACCCATTTCACAACTAGACAACCATAGTTTCATTCTCCTTATTTCTGATTTTTGAAGATTCTTTCAATATTTTATTATTTTCAAACTTCCTTTTCACTCTGTACTTGCTCATAATTATTGAAAAGAGAGAGAGAGAGAGAGAGAGAGAGAGAGAGAGAGAGAAACTCTACAAAGAACACCTTTCTCCTGTAGAACGTCAAGAGCTCAAGTTTCCTTATTCCTCTCTTCGTTCAGTAAGCGTTCCTCTTGAAATATATAGAGTGTTTTGTTGTTGTTGTTGATGCTGATCCTTGTCTATAAATTATCTTGTTTCACTCTACGAAATAAGACAAACAGAGTCATGAAGAGAGAGGCTTTGTGCTGCTAATCCATCCTAGTTTTTTCGAAAGGGCGCCGCTTTCGGGAATGATGTTGAGAGGTTTTCCAGTATAGAAGGTGATTTTTAAAGAATCTGAATCTGGAAATAGAAATGGTTAGTAACTCAGAATTATACTTTACAGTCGCATTCAGTGGAATTTCAATTGTGTTCTTTATCGTCTCACAAATATTTCAATAAGTTCCGAAGGAGGGAAAGAACTTGATTCAAATCCTCAAATATTTCTAGAATAAGTTCTCATAACTGTCCCGTAATCTCTCAAATTGAAAGGATGACATCACTGAAAAATCATTTCATTTCATTTCGAAGCGTTTCGTTTGCTAAAAGAGCATTATCTCCTTCAACTGCTTGCTAAAAGCGCAAGTAAACAAATCGAAAACCTATTTAACCCATCGTTTTCACTCTGATGTTCCTGTCGTTTTCTGTTTCTTTTTTCTCTTTTTTCGTTACGGAAAATGGAGAAAAAGAAGAAAAAGAAGATTTGTTGCTCATCTCCATCTCAAAATTAAAAGGACCTCAGTCGGAGCAAACAATTTGTGAAGCATTTTGGGTAGCCTTCCTCCGCTTGCAGTCAGTATGTCCGTTTTTCCCCCAAAAATTGATGGGCTCAAAAGCGACAACGTCGAAATGTGGGCGTGGCCTCCTTCTCTCATGGTTTGGAGCATTGAGAGCACACTGAGAGCATCACATCAGATATTTGAAAGAAGGCGGAAAAACGGAAAGAAAGCAACAAGCTTCGACCGGCCTTTCCACACATAGTCAAACGAAGAAGAAGAAAAAAGAAAAGAGATACTTTTTGCTTTTTTTCAACTTCTTCAAATTCCAACTCAATCTTTCAATTTTATTACACTATTCAAAGAGAAAAGACATCTTTGTCCTATTCATCCTTATTCAAAAGAAAGAAAGAAAGATGTCGGAAAGGAAAAAGAGTCTCATCACTACTATTAATAATCAGAGAAAATATTCACAAGGTGAGTTGTTTTCACTGATTTCTTTGATGTTAAGAACCATGAACTTTTTCCCGAAAAACCAAAGATTTTTCATTCTTCAAGGTAGGTATTCTGGAATAGGTCTCCTAGTCTTTCGATCTGAGCAATCATAGTATACTGTAGCTCTATAATGTCGTTGGTATTCTGTCTTAGCAACCGTCCCATATGTTGCCTCTGAAGTTAGAGACTGCCGTTTTTCAACGTGTTACAGTTTTAGGAACCCCTGTACCCCCACTTTCCCAATATTCCAATATCCAGAAGATGTTGCATTCTACTTTTGCAACAAGTCTTCTGGCCGCTCCTTTCAACTTTTCTCCTGTTCTCCTTCTATCGCTCCTTTCGTTTTTATTCCAAATTGCTCCCTTGATAATCTAGGTTGAGGGGCCTTTTCTTCTCCGCCTCCTTCTTCTTCTAGTTTTTGTTGTTCTTTTAAAATGAAACAACAACTTTCGTTTGTTTTCAAATGAAGGAATAAAGTGAAAAGGAAGAACTGCTCCTGGAAAGAAAACGGATCGAATTTCATAATTTTTCAATTTCAATTGTCTTCTTTCTCACACGTATAAAAAACGGAGAAATGAAGATGTCAGGAAAAGAAAAATATAAAATATATGTAAACGAATAGATTCTGAATTCGAAGCAAAACATATTTTGATGAAAAGAAAGTATACAATTTTATCATTAAAATAAAATCTTTCAATTCTCAGAATTCTAATTTTGACATAACTGATTTCAGTGGCGAAAGCGGCGGTCCTGTCGTCGGCGATGTTGGCAAGAAAGAATTCATCGTCACGGGGAGCACCGGGATCAGCGGCTCCGTTCGGAGCACGGGAAAGTATTGCCGCCATATCAGATATGCTCAGTACACAACACAAGAAACCAGTCAGGAGTAGTCAGTTTTTAATTGAATATTCCGAGAAAAAAAAGAATTTATCTCAGGTTACGTAGAAAGTGAACGAGTGGAGTGGGCACTGAAAATTGCATGTACAATATCAATGATAACGGTGAGTTTAGAGCATTTTTGTATTGAGAAGTTCTCGTTCAATAATCAGAAATTTGTAGGTTTGTCTTCACACTCCACGAACAATTGAACTATTTCCCCCATTAACATATATTCTTTTGGCAGCTGACTTCATTTCAGTATCAATTTTTATGTTGGATTCAATATTACGAATTCATTATGAAGGCATTTTTCGAGTAAGTCTGTTTTCAGAATCATTAAAAACATTTTCTGTTTTCAGTGCGATTCCTCATATTTATCAAATCGCTGGTCTCAATTTTCCGTCTTCATTTCAATCATTCATTTACTCTCGTTTCTTCTTCATTGTTATCAACTTATTGGTTTGTTTCGACATCTAATTCTCTTCTATTTTTCTGTAATTTCAGACAAATTTTTTCCATTTTTGCATTTGAACTACCGTACATGGTTCGGTGTAATACGGTCGATTCGACCTTTTATAATAATCAGATTAATACCACTAATAGTCAAATTCAAGTTACCAAAGAATCGGATCGAACAACTTTTGAAGTGAGTTTTTTATTTTTAGAAACAAAGGATAATCATTGGAATTGTTTCAGACGTTCGTCTCAACAAGTGAAAAATGTGACACTGTTTTTTGTATTTTTCATGACTCTATATGCTATTTTTGGAATTCAATTGTTCGGAAGAATGGATTATCATTGTGTTCAACCGAGTCAGTTTTTCATTTTGACAATAGAATATATCCGTTTTATTAAAATCTTTTTCAGAAACTGATCCGAATAATGTAACAATAATGGATCTAGCAATACCTGATACAATGTGTGCTCCAGAAGGAATCGGTGGATATGAATGTCCAAATCCAATGGTTTGTATGCAATTGAATTTGAATGCAAAAGGAGAAGGATTCTATGGAATGTTCAATGATTTCGGAGCAAGTGTATTCACAGTTTATCTAGCTGCTTCTGAAGAAGGATGGGTCTATGTACTTTACGATTGTATGGATTCTCTTCCTTCTTATTTGGCATTTCTCTATTTCTGTACACTGATTTTCTTCTTGGCGTGGCTGGTTAAGAATGTTTTCATCGCTGTCATCACAGAGACATTCGCCGAGATTCGTGTTCAATTCAGTGAAATGTGGCAGAAGAAAGAAGTTACTTTGGACGAAGGATTTCGGAAGAAGTTAGAAAAGACTGATGATGGATGGAGATTGATTCGATTGGATGGAGAAATTGAAGCAGAAGGACCAAAACAGAAATTGCAATGGGTTCGTTTTTCTGCAAACTTGTCTTTTTGTTTTCAACTTGAAGCCATTCAAAGACCGATTTTCCCTAAGTAAAACTGAAAAAAATGAAAAGTTGATTGGAAGGAAAAAAACATTGAATTTTCAGATGCTGCGAAGTATGTATTTTCAATGTTTCGTTATCATTTTCGTTGTTATAAATGCCATTGGAAATGCAATGTTCGTCTATCGACACGATGAAACAGATGTCCCAAGAAAGCACAATTTCTATTTATTTGAAATTGGATTCACGATTTTGTTCAATGTGGAGTGTATTATCAAGATACTCTGTTACGGATTTCGAAATTTCATTCGACGTGGAATATTCAAATTTGAATTGATTCTCTGCATCGGAAGCTCTTTGAATTGTGTCAAATTCTTCTACGATCGGAATTATTTCACTTATTTTCAAACGTTTCGATTGTTGAGATTGATCAAAGCGTCGCCGATTCTCGAAGATTTTGTTTGGAAGATATTTAGTCCCGGAAAGAAATTAGGAGGTCTTGTGATATTCACAATCACATTCATTTGTTGTTGTTCTGCAATATCACTTCAATTGTTCTACTCAGTTCCAAATCTTCATCACTTTCGCACTTTTCCACAGGTTAGAAGATTCCAATTGTTCTCTTTCAATTATGAAGTTTTAAGGCATTCATGTCAATGTTTCAAATAATAACACAAGAAGGATGGACTGATTTTGTTGTGGAAGTTCTTCGAGCAACTGATGATAATTTAGTTCCTTTTGTCGCCCTTTACTTCGTCGCTTATCATCTTTTTGTCACTCTGGTAAGTAATTATTTGGGTTGTTCAAAAAAATATTAGAATACTTTACTATTGATAATTGAATGGGGATAATTTATTAAACTTCAGATTGTTCTGTCCCTGTTCGTTGCCGTAATTCTCGATAATTTGGAAATGGACGAAGAGCTGAAAAAAGTGAAACAACTGAAAGCAAGAGAAGCAACTACTTCAATGAGATCAACTCTTCCATGGAGACTTCGAGTATTCGAGAAGTTTCCGACGAGACCTCAAATGGCTGTCATGAGAAAGTAAAACCATTATGACTATGAATCTACTAGAATTTCTATGTTGTAGAGCAGACAGTGACTTTCCAATGCCAAAAGTAAGAGGTAGTTTCACTCATCAGTTCGCTGTGGATCACACTTTGGAAACAACTGATGTCATTGATACCGGTAAAAGATTTAAGAAACGAAATACTTCATTATCATGTTTCAGACTTTGAATTTCCAAAGAAACTGATGAAATCAGCAGGAAAACAGAAAATCTCAAAGAATGGATTGACATTTCGTCAAATTGGATCGACATCTCTTCGATGTAGTCTCAATAATCTTCTCGAGTTAGTCACTTTTGGAGAATTGATTTGTTTGTGTTTTGTTTTTTTGAATCTTCACAGAAATGCATGTTTTCTGATTTTCAATTATCACTTCAAACACTTTTTGTTTTTTAACCCTTTCCTTTTGTGTGATAACCCTCATAGCAACCACCTGCATGATCTTTTAGAAGAAAAAAACAAAGTTTTCACTTGAAATGGTCTCTCTTTGAAACCATTCTCCAAGTGTTTCTCACCCATTGCAGAATGTCCGATCGCACTCGTCAATCGTTGTCTAATTCGTTATCTTTTTTGCCTCATTTCACTCGTTCATCAGGCAGTTTGTATCCGAGGAAAGATGCTCTTCCGTACGTTTTTACAAGGATTTATGAAAGAAAAGAACAAGTTTCCGAAAAGAGATCACAATAGAATAAGTGAATCGTTCAGTCCAAGTGATTTCAAAATCTTATGTCGATTTGTCCATTTTGTGACATGTTCTGTCCATTTTATTTTTCACTTTTTCTCACTTTCCTCTGTCACTTTGTGGTCACTTTTCACTTTATTTTCGTTCAATTCATATTGTCCTCGAGTATTACAACATATCACTTTTGATTGGATTTCATTCGAATGAACTCTATCTTCTTCAGAAAATCTCGTTCTATGACTGGAAAATTTCTTCAAACAGCTGTCAGAAACAAACAATTTAATATGTACAGTGAGAATGGTGATCTCTCAAGACCATCTGATTCTGCTCCGAAAAAGAATGCAAAACAAGGAGAAATTGATATAAGAGCCTTACAACAGAAGAGACAGTTGGCTGAAATTACAAGGTATCGAGAGGTTTTTTTTGTTTCAATTGGAACAATTTATATTCAGAAATCGAATAGAAGAAGACATGCGAGAGAATCATCCATTCTTCGATCGACCTCTTTTTCTTGTCGGAAGAGCTTCTCAACTCCGTGAATTCTGTAAAAAGTTAGTTCATTCGAAGTACGATAGTCAAGATGATGGAATAAATGGAGGAGCGAAGACAAAGAAACGATTCAAAGAGATACGAGCACTCATTGGAATCATGCCTTATATCGACTGGGCAATGGCTACTGTAACTATTCTTTCGTGTATTTCAATGCTTTTCGAGAGTCCATGGCCAACGACAGGAGAGAATCTCGTCATGAATAATGGTTATCTGCAAGTGAGTTGATACTTGGAGGGCATCTCCTAAATGATTTTCTTCCATTTCAGATCGGAGATTACTTTTTCGTCCTTGCAATGACTTTCGAGTTGTGCGTCAAAATTATAGCAAATGGATTGTTTTTCACTCCGAAAGCAGTTGTTCGAGATGTTGGAGGAGTTATGAATCTATTCATTTATTTTGTAAGTTTATTCTAAGATATTATCTTTTCAATTCGATTTGCTTTTCAGACATCCGTTATTTTTCTTGCCTGGATGCCGAAACATGTTGAAATAAACAGTCTCGCACAGTTTTTGATGATTTGTAGAGCAATGAGACCACTGAGGTTTATTCATTCTATTATGAACTCTTTCGGAAAGGAAAAGTTTTCAGAATCTACACATTGGTTCCTCATATTCGTCGAGTCGTTTTGGAATTCTTTCGAGGATTCAAAGAAATCGTTTTAGTGACAATTTTGATGATTGTCGTCATGTTCATTTTTGCAAGTTTTGGAGTTCAAATAGTCGGAGGAAAACTAGCAGCGTGTAATGATCCTACCATTTCATCCAGAGTTAGTTTTATTCTTGAGTTCCTCTGGAAGTAAATTCAATGGTTTAGGACAACTGCACTGGTGTATTCTGGCAAAAACTGTTTGTAACTCGTTTAGAAGTTTACGGAAAAGACACAGAAGCAATGCATCCGAAGATAATGGTTCCACGTGTATGGACGAATCCTCGAAACTTTAATTTCGATCATGTCGGCAATGCAATGTTGGCTCTTTTCGAAACGTTGAGTTATAAAGGATGGAATGTGATTCGAGATATTCTATGGAATCGACATGGTCCATGGGCTGTTGTTTTCATTCACATCTACGTTTTCATTGGATGTATGATTGGATTAACTCTTTTCGTCGGCGTCGTCATTGCTAATTACACTCAGAACAGAGGAACAGCTCTTCTTACTGTAGATCAAAGAAGATGGCATGATTTGAAAGCTCGTTTGAAAATGGCCCAACCTCTTCATGTTCCTCCGAAACCTTCGGAATCTGCACGTCTTCGAACGAAACTATATGATCTGACAATGAGTAGATGGTTCAATCAGGCATTTGCTCTTCTTGTTGTTTTGAATTCATTCACTTTGGTGATTCCATGGAATGTAGAAGAAGAAGAGAGAAGAGCGACATATGTATTCACAGTTACAGCACTTGCTGCTTTCATGAATATGTTATTTGTCATTGAGATTATTCTGAAAGTCATTGCATATACTTTCTCCGGATTCTGGCAATCGAGACGAAATCGAGTCGATTTGTTGATTACTGTATTCGGTGTTATCTGGATTTTTCTTCATTTTTTCGTTGCACTTCCCTCTTCGAAAATAGATGTAGATGTGCAGATTGAATTGAAAAAATTTACTTTTACATTCGGATATCTCGTTGTCATTTTGAGATTTTTCACCATTGCAAGTGAGTTTTCAACTGGTGTTTTTCCTATTAATCTATGTTTTTCAGGTCGAAATTCAACATTGAAAATGCTGATGTTGACAGTTGTCATGTCTATGTTTCGTTCATTTTTCATCATCACCGCTCTCTTTCTTCTTGTTCTTTTCTATGCTTATACTGGAGTTATTCTATTTCCAATGGTCAAATATGGAATGGCAGTTAGCAAGTGAGTCAACGATAAAAGGGATTCCATTTGAAATGACTCATCTAGACACGTCAATTTCCGAACAGCTTCTGAAGCTCTCGTCGTCCTTTTTCGATGTTTGACCGGAGAGGATTGGAATGATATTATGCATGATTGTATGGTGAGTCGAGAGAGAATATTGGAATATTTTCTGCTCATTTCAAAGAAAGAATATCTCTAACTAATCTACAATTTTTAGAGAAGTGCTCCGTTTTGTTACTGGATAGAAGGAATGAATTATTGGGAAACAGACTGTGGAAACTTCTATGGAGCAATCATTTATTTCTGTTCTTTTTATCTTATCATCACATATATCGTTCGAAATCTTCTCGTTGGTAAGATCAATTACTCTGTAACTCATGAATAAAATGTCAAGATCCTTTCAGCCATCATTATGGAGAACTTCTCACTTTTCTATTCATCGGAAGAGGATGCACTGCTCAGTTATGCAGATATTCGGAACTTTCAATACGTATGGAATATGGTGGATCAAGAACAAAAGAGGACGATTCCAGTTGAAAGAGTCAAATTTCTGTTGAGATTATTGAAGGGAAGATTGGAAGTGAATCCAGAAACAGATAGGATTCTATTTAAACACATGTGTTATGAAATGGAAAGATTACACAATGGAGAGGAAGTTTCTTTTCATGATGTTCTTTAGTCAGTTCATTTCTCTCTTTTTCTCTCTCTTATCATTCATTTTCAGTATGCTTTCATATCGATCAGTTGATATTCGGAAATCCCTTCAACTCGAAGAACTACTTCAAAGAGAAGAACTTGAATTCATAATTGAAGAAGAAGTTGCAAAACAAACGATCAGAACGTGGCTAGAAGGATGTCTTCGGAAAATGAGAAATCCGAGTCAAAAGGATTCAGAAGGTGTGATTCCATCTGGAGTAGGAGGTCATCCTGTTGTTCATTCTTCTGGACATTCATCAATTTCTCATGAAGAAACAATTGCTCAAAGACTTCGATTTGAAAGTTCGAGAGGAGATAGTATTGAAACAGAAGAGACGGAGAGTAGTGAAGAAGACACGCCCCCTCCGATTAGGAAAAAAGCGGCAGTCAAGAATCGAAGAGGAAGTATTCCAGATGTACTTTCGGTGAGTCTTTTTTAAAAGAATTCATCAGAAAAAGAGAGCGAACGATTCCTTTTCAGAGAACCGGTTTATTCCAAGAAGCGGCTCGAAAGTTCATGGTTGGAAGTTCAAGTGAAAAGAAGCAAGTTAAGGTATGATTTTTCTTTTTCTAAAGAGAGTGTAGCTTGTAGTTTTTGTAGTTTGTAGTGATCCACGTCCATTCATTGTCTCTGTAAATTCAGAGTTTTTGTCGATTGTTTAGCTTCCCTTCCCTCTTCAAGAATCTCCGATTTCTCCTATTTTTATCCAACCAAAAAAAGTCATTTTCCCTCATTTTTGCCTTCTGCTTTTTTTTATTTCCATTGCAGTCGCGATCGCCTGAAACCGTCCAGTTGCTTCCGAAACGAGCTAGTTCAGAAATCCGAAAGGGTTCCGGACAGCCGAAGAATTTTCATGTGAGTTCGTGTTCTCGCCTTTTTTACCATTTATTCATAGCAATTTTGTAGCTTTTCAATGTCAAAACTAACCAAAACTTTTAGAATTTTCATTTGTAATTTCAGCTTCAACTAAACGTTTACGATCTTCCGGATGTTGAAGAACGAGGTGAAGATTCTCCGTTTTCACCCAAAAACTTATCAGATGAATTCATGGGAGATCATTCACCATTGGTAAAGATCAGAAGAAGAAATATAAGATATAATCAGAATTTCAGGTGATAACTCCTTCGTTACCGGTACCATCGACACAGGGAAGTCCAAGACCTCAAATGCCGAGTGAAACTACAAAAGATATCGACAAATGGTGGAACTCTTTAGTCGATTAATTTTCGCTTTTTATTCGAAAATGTTCTTGTTATGTTGATAATTCTCAGAAAACTGCAGGTTTCATGTTACGAAGTATTCATTTTTCATGCTTTCGAACTGTAATAACGTGCTTTCATTCGAATGAAAAGATTCCAATTTTTACGAACAATTTATTCAGATGGCAATTACTTATAAAGTGTATTCCTCTTAATTGCTCAAGGGCCGGATGTCGTGGAATTGTCGGTAAGCGGTGTCGAAAGGGGTTTAGGCAGCCACACTCGTTATTTTTCATTCTTCCCTATTTTTGGAGCAAAATATACAACACCAGTTTCGACCGTTTTCCTCTGGACTAGTCCATGGGCTGGATTTCGATTTGATTTTAAAAAAGAAGGAGAGCACGGTCTCATCAGCAGAGGACTCACCCTTCGTCTTACCAAAAACTAACGAGAAAAATACCAAATATAGACTAAAAAAACAGCCATAGGTTGATGAAAGCTGAGAAGATAGAATTAATTTCCCGTTAGGTGTGAATGAAACGAAATAATAAATCACTACGAAACAAGTCTCCAACCATTTTCTTCATCTTTTCTTGTACTTTTACATATTTCGTCAACTCGAAAATATCACCAAACCGCCTTTTGAACTCTTTCGGTTCGCTAAGAGGCCAAGTGGATTCGGATATCCCTGATGTGAAGCTGAAAGTATAATTTTAGCTTCTGTTAAATGATTACGTTGTTTCTTACGCGTAGACATTTCGCCATGAATTAATTCGCGTATTTGATTGATCGAGTACTGAAAACTCAAAAATTGAAAATAAAATTTATTTGATTTATGTTTTTTTATTGAAAATGCTTTCATTAGCAAAAAGATTAATATTAATTTAATTAATTAAAAATTATTTGATGACTCTGCGCCCTAATGCACACCACCCACACAAGTTTGCAGTAATTTTTATTTTTTTATTTTTTTTTCTCTCAATTCCTAGAACGTTTACATATTCTATTAATCCGATTTTGCTGAATAGACAAAAACATATACAGAAAAATGAATGTCGATGGAGTACTCAATCCATCAGAATCAAGAAAATTCATCGTGGAGCACGGCAGTTTGGCAACAGTTAACAGAGAAGTCGTAGGAAGAAGCGCAGAACAGGTGATAAATCATTTTTATTTTCTTTCAAGTTTGATTTTTAAAAAACGCGAATAACTTTCTTTTATTAGATATATTCAAAGTTTACATGATTAAAAATATTTTTGTTTAACAGCCAACTCCATTGAATCCCCAAGTGCCTGGTTTACATTCTTCAAATGCTCTTCAAGGACCAGGAGTTCCGGGATCACACTCAACGAGACCAGGAATAACAAATTTCCCGGGAGTCCCAGGAGCTTTCCCACTCGGTCCACAAGCCCCGGGACCATTTCAGCCAGGACCTGGAAGACCAAGAGCGTACACTCAGGGAACAGGAGCACTAGGAATGCCTGGATGTTTTCCAATGGTATCACAAGTCCCCGGTTCTCTCCCATCAGGACAAGGAGTTCCAAAGTATTTTCCACTAGCGCCCGGAGCACCAGGATTATCGGGAACACCAGAAGGACATCCAACAGCACCGCAAGTTTCGGAATCTTTTCCACCAGGATCACAGATCCCTGGTTCTTTCACACCAGGACAAAGAGTTCCAGGATCTTTCTCAGTACTACCACCACCAAAATATTTTGGGAAACCAGAAAGACATCCAACAGCACAGCAAGTTTCGGAATCTTTTCCACCAGGATCACAAATACCTGGTTCTTTCACACCAGGACAAAGAGTTTCAAAATCTTTCACAGTACTACCACCACCAAAATATTTTGGAAAACCAGAAGGATTTCCAACAGCACAGCAAGTTTCGGAATCTTTGCCACCAGGATCACAAATACCTGGTTCTTTCACACCAGGACAAAGAGTTTCAAAATCTTTCACAGTACTACCACCACTAAAATTTTTTGGAAAACCAGAAGGACATCCAACAGCACCACAAGTTCCGGGACCTTTCCCACCTGGAACATACCCCCAAGGACCTGGAGCACCAGGAATACCACAAGGCTATCCAGGTGGACCACCTCAACAACGGCAACATCGACTGGATCCTAACATAATGCCAAATGCTGTTCAAGTAATTGAAGACGATGACGCGAGAGCTGGTATCTTTCCGACTGGATATCGGTATGCAGAGCTGCCACCTCTTGTGTCCACTTTCTCCTTTGCTCAAGACCAAGGAAACTGCAATCCAAAATTCATGAGATCAACTTTGTACACTGTTCCGCAAACGAATGACATGCTGAAAGCTTCTCGAATTCCTCTTGCTGTTGTAATTTCGCCATTCGCAGCTTTGAATGAATACGAAGTATGTTTTAGAATTTATTGATAAGTAGGAAACAGCGTTTTTCTTCAGAAGGAACCACCGGTGGTTGACTTGGGATCCCGAGGGCCAATTCGATGTCAGCGTTGCAAAGCTTACATATGCCCGTTCATGGAGTTCCAAGATGGTGGACGCTCGTTCCGATGCCCATTTTGTCACGCTAACACACCAGTCGAAGAGGATTATTTCGCACATTTAGATCATACTGGAAAGCGTACGGATATCGAGATGAGACCAGAACTCTCCCTCGGAGCATATGACCTCGTCGCCACAAAAGAGTATTGTAAGGTTACTGTTTTGTCTGCTAGCTCTTCAAAAATAGTTTTGCTTGAATTTCAGAATGGATTAACGTCCAAAGAACCCGCATTCCTTTTCATGATCGATGTTTCGTACAACGCTCTATCGAACGGAATGCTACCTATTCTTTGCCAAAATTTAGAAAAAGTATTACGTAATCTTCCAAGAGAAACGGGTCAACTCGAGTCTTCAATTCGTGTTGGATTGGCCACTTTTGATCAATCAGTGCATTTCCTTGATATTTCATCAACGCCTCCGAAAATGTTTACGATGTTTAAGTAGTAGGTCTATGAGGTAGAACAATTACCCATTTTGCAGCCAACGTTCAAGAACCGTTTGTTCCAATTGTAAACGGACTTCTTTTGCCATACAATGAAGCTCTTCCTGATCTGCGCTCTGCCCTTGCCCTAATTCCTAAAATATTCTCGCAAACGAAAACTAAAGAAACTATCTTGCAACCAGTAGTTCAGGCTGGTCTTGATGCTTTAAAATGTGCAGATCGTGCAGGAAAACTGCTTGTTTTCACCACCGTTCTGCCAACATATGAAGCTCCTGGAAAACTGAAAACCAAAAACGATCGTTCTTTTCTTGGAACTGATAAAGAGAAAAATGCTTTTGTCCCACAAGAAGAATCGTATGCAAAGTTGGGAGAACGATGTGTCAAATTTGGAGTAACCGTGGACTTGTTCTTGTTCCCAAATTCTTTCATTGATGTTGCCACTATTGGCCAGCTATCAGCAGTTACGGGTGGTTCAATTTTCAAATTTCAGTATTTTTCGGTAACTTTTGCCAATTTTTTTCAAGAAAACAAGACAATTTCAGGCCGAAAAGGATGGAATTCGTATGCTGAATGAACTAGAGAAACACGTATCGAAAAAAATAGCCTTCGACTGCTTGGCAAGAGTTCGAACATCAACTGGAATTCGTCCAATCACATTCACTGGTTCTTTTTACATGGAAAATACAACTGACTTGGAATTGGCTACAATTGATGAAAGCAAAGCTTTCATTGTCGAAATCAAACATGATGATAGTTTGAAAAATCCTGCTTCGTTCATTCAAACTGCTGTCCTATATACTTCAATGAGTGGTCAACGTCGTCTGCGGATTCTGAATATGTCCCTTCCAGTCACAGCTGATTACACTGAATTCTACCGCCTTGCTAATCATGAAGCATTGACAACATTTATGCTGAAACAGGCGGTTCAACTCAATCGAAATAAAAGCAGCGATGAAGTGAAGGAATCGCTATCTTCTCATTGTACACAATTTTTATTGACATATAGAGAAAAATGCAGTAAAGGTACTCCTTCTGGTCAGTTAGTTCTTCCTGAATCTTTGAAGTTGATGCCTCTTTACGTGAACTCAATTTTGAAGAATGAAGCTATTAGTGGTGGAACTGATATGACTGTTGACGATAAAGTATGGCAAATGGAACTGATTCGTGGAATGCGTACTGAAGATGTTATGCCACTCCTATATCCAAGGGTTATGCCAGTCTCAGATATTCAAATAAACCAGTCGGAGGAAATGAAAGAGCTTCCAAAGTTAGTGAGAGCAAGCTCAGATTTCTTGGATAACTCGAAAGCATATATCATCGATAACGGAGTTTTTTTGTTTATTTGGATCGGTTCTACATGCCCTCAAAAATGGGTTCAAGATGTGTTTGGAGTCAGTTCTACAAATCAGATTGATCCAGGAAGCGTAAGTGATCTGAGAAAATAATATTTTCAATTTTTTTTTAGGTACTAATACCAGAAAGGGATAATGCTCACTCCCGTGCTCTCCGTCGTACTATTCAATTGTTACCACGTGGAATTCGTCAACGACAAATTTTTGTAGTAGTTGAGAAAAGTGGTTTGGAGCCGTGGATGAAGAAATTTTTAGTTGAAGACAAATCGGGTGCAGCCAATAACTCATACGTGGATTTCCTTGTTGATATACATTGTAAGATCCGAGATAAAGTATACTAAGTCTTTAATTCATTGATACTGTCAGCCATTTTTCAGTCTTTTTGACTAATGTTTTTTTCTGGTTTTTCGGAATTTATTCAATACCGAAAAACTATTATTTTTAAATACTGGTAACTATGTACAAATCAATCTTACGTTCTTTTTTGTCACTGTTTGATTGAATAATTTCTTGTGAGTGAATTGTTTCAAGTTTTTAGCGTCGTTTTTGCTTGGCCTTCCTTTTTCTCAGTGTCTGTTCAAGATAACATAGGTTTTCTGGTACATACATTTCTATTGACTTTCCTGTAAAATACTTTTCTTATTATTATTATAACTTTTCGTGAATCGAACCGGGAATAAATGTGTGCAATTCTATAATATAACAATAATTTTTACAGTAAACATTCTTTCTATTGGCTTTAAATTCTTATATTTGGCAATAATTTTCTCTGTTTTGCGTTTTATTTTGATTAAAAAAGTTGAAATGAATAAAAAACGCATGAACACTAGTGCCTCCCCGAACAATAATGTCTCTGCGCTCTACTGCACTCCACCGCATCACTTTGAAGTGAAAATTGTTTAACTTTTTCTCAATTCCTTTGCCTTTAACATATTTATTACAATTGCTCAATATGAAAAAATTTTCAGGAAAATGATTGTCGATGGAGTACTCAGTCCCTCAGAATCGGGAAAATTCATTGTGGAGCACGGCAGTCTCGTAAAAATCAACAGAGACGGCGTAGGAAAGGTTGCAGTACAAGTAAGCATTCATTTTTCTGTTTGTTTCATTTCAAAAAAATTACATTTCTTTGAATAAATTCAAACTAAAAACCTAAATAACACATTTTTAATTCTAGATTCTCGAAGCGGCGAAAGACGGATCAATCAAAGAAGCATTGTTTCTCTCACCTGAACTGCACCCAAAAAGCGGAGACAAAGATGCTGTTCAATGGTAATCAATTAATTTCTCAATATGCTTGGGAGACTGAACACTTGCTGTCAAATACCTAAAATCTATTATTTACAGGGTATTCCTCGTCGACACTATCAATTTCTCTTTCTGGCCGGATGAAGGAAAACATTATGATGTCAGTTGGGGTGGAAAGTCCTACACTGGTTATTTTTCTGCTTGTGCTGCAGTGAATAAAGCTATTGCTGCTGGAATTCCTGTTTTATCTGCAAAATGGATGAAAAATGCAACCACAGAGATCATTGATGAAATCTTCAAATCTGATTCCGGTCATTCGATCCCACTTCTCGAGGAACGTGTAAAAGCAATCAATGATTCTGGAAGAGTTCTCTTAGAAAAGTTTGACGGAGAATTCTACAATTGTGTCGTGAAGTCAGAAAAATCTGCTCAAAAGTTATTGCAATTGATTGTTGAAAACTTTGAATCTTTCCGAGATTTCGCTGAATTCAACGGCCAAAAAGTATCGCTTTTGAAGAGAGCTCAAATTCTGGTTGCCGATGTATACGGATCACTACAAGGACACGATGAAGTCGGTGATTTTAATGATATTTCAACTATCACGATGTTCGCTGATTATCGAGTTCCACAAGCTCTCGCCTACTTGGGTGCACTTGACTATTCACAAGATTTATTAAATCAAATTGGCGAAGGAAAACGATTGGAAAATGGATCGAAAGCTGAAGTCGAATTAAGAGGAGCGTCGATTGCTGTTTGTGATGTAAGTCTATCCGAATAACTATTTGAACTCTTCAAAGGGGTATACCGGTAATTCCCTTGTTGGACACGCAAAAAATTAAATAGCAGGTTAAGCCGCTCGCTATCGTTTGCGTGTAGAGACGACGACTTGCCTCCTGGAGAGTAGAAATTTTGAGCGAACCGGGGTGGCTGATAGAAGCCAGTACGGAAAAGGGATGATTATATTGTTCTCAACGATGATTCACTGATATTTTAGTTAATTTTTTAAATATTCGCACGCACACCGATAACATTTTTTGTTAAAACTTGCACAACTATAAATTCTCTTTTCTACTCTTTTTCAGCACTTTGAGCGTTTGTATCTCGGCTCATAGGATTTTTTGAAAAAAGTAAAGTACTGGACTTCGATTAGGCTCCGCGAGCCGGATCGATTCATATAAAGTTACAATTATATCAGAATTAGCGGTACACCCCTTTAATCGGTGTATTTTCAGGAAATCGTTGCTAAAATGAATCAACTTCGAGCAGAAGATCCTCGTTTCGCCGATGTCCGCGAAGTGACCGCAATGGAAGTTGACGTTTTTGTATGGGGATACAGAAGACTTCACGCTGCAGATGTTGAGAAACAAGTGCCCTTCCACCGAACTCGTTGCATTTACTATTGAGTTCAATTTGTTACTTTTCCAAAATTCTAGTCATTTCTATATGTTTTACATTGTTTCTAGTCACTGTTAGATGCTGTTCTTTATTCCTTTGTTGTACGGTTTCTATTATATTGAACATTCCATTTCATTCTCACTTTGTGCCTTCAATAATTCCGTTCATTTCGTTTCTTTTTATCCTTCTCAATTAATAGTGTTTTTACACACAATTGATACTTCTGTTCAAATCTTTAATCAGTTTTAATGAGAATAATCCAGCGGCTATGTTCAAGAAGTTTGATGAAAAAGAAGACGTAACGGGAGCTACGCAACTCAAATCGAGTGTCCAGGTAAAATAAATATCTTCAGATTAAGAGAAAACTCCATGTTTTTTTATTTAGAAAGGAATTCGCAAGAAGCTGATTGAAAACTATCCACACATCGAGCCTCATCTTGAAGAGATTCTTCCAAAAAAGGAAAACTTCAAAGTGATCAAATGTAAGGATCACATCGAATTGCTTGCCGATCATCTCGGAATCATTCGATTCGTGAAAACACGAAACACCGATTATATTCCAACATTGAGAACACTTCACAAGTATCCATTCATTCTACCACATCAACAAGTCAGTTTGGAGAATACTCTCTGTCTCTCTATTCTCGAGAATCTCAGACAAGTGATCATTTTCATTCATTTCAGGTAGATAAAGGCGCCATTAAGTTCATCCTGAATGGATCATCCATCATGTGTCCCGGTTTGACTTCTCCAGGCGCCAAAATGACTCCACAAGTGCCAAAAGACACTGTCGTGGCTGTAATGGCCGAAGGAAAACAGCATGCATTGGCAATCGGATTGATGTCAATGAGCAGTGAAGAAATTCAATCTGTTAACAAAGGAAACGGAATCGAAAGTCTCCATTATTTGAATGACGGACTTTGGCATTTGGCTGAGAAATCACTTAATTGAGTATTTATTTGGATTCTACGTTGTTCCTGTTATATTTATTATGACCCCGCGCAAATGTGTTTTATTAATTATACTCTATCAAAAACTCTTTATCGTATAATATTTTAGCAGCTAATTTATACAATTGCTTCTTCTTTTTCTCCCTGTTCGTCGTCTTCCAATCCTTTTCTGTATTTTTCTCGATTTTCATAAAACTTCCATAATTTTGCATCCAGCTTCTTCATCCTCTTCTCTTCTCTCTCAATCCTCCATCGTATTTCTTCCAATTGACTTTCATCGTTCTTCCGAACTTTCCTAAAATTTCAAAGTTTTCAATGGAAAACGGGAACTACACAATACAGATTTGCGTGATGTGTTTGTCGAAGAGCATGTAATTGACTCGTCAAACTACTCAATCTGAACGCCTTTTCCGAGAAATCATCAACAAGAATTTGAAATGAATTGTCTAAAGAACACTGATATTTCTCAGTGATCTCATTGCAAACTGATAAACATCCCAATGCTTCACTGATCTTGTTGTTTTGTTGTTCAATATTTCTGAAATTTCAAATTGAAGATAATGTACTTCGGAAAAGAGAAAAATACAATTCGATCGCTTCGAGTAATCCTCGTTTTTCGAAATAATTCGTTCTCTGAGAATGCAAATTTCCTTGAATTTTGGCGAATCTGAAGATTGAATGAAATCGGAATAATTCAGGAAAACAAACGAATTGAATGCTCTACTCAGATAATCGACATCATTCATTTTCGGTTTCTCATTTATATAATTGGCGAAATATTGATTGTCAATGCATAAAGAGGGAACGATTGTTGGAATTGGAATAATTGGAATCGATGGAAATGGATCAGAAGGAATTGGTTCTTCTTCTGAAGGAACTGATGACACTTTCTGAAGTTATTATTTTTTTTCTATTCCTTATTCTCAAAAATAACATTTTGTTTGTTTCCTTTTGATTGAATCGCCGGTAATTTTACATAAGAGATCCTTCTTGTTGACTTTTGCCATCTTAATTTCGATGAAGAAAATTCAGAATTTTCGTTTCCTGAATTTAAAAAATGCATAATTTGGAGAAGAAAACAAGACAAATACCTGTTATTGGAGGAAACATTTTTATTGAAATAAATGAGAAATCTTTGAAAAAAGGTCGAAAGGCGCAGTGAAGCAATGAGAAATTGTAGGCTGAGCAGTCAAGGATTTTGTGTGTTTGTTGAACCGAAAGATGAAAGTAATTTTATGAATGGAATATTATTTTTCAGAAGTCAACTGTATTTTTTTTCTTGAATTTAAAGAAACTTCAATAAGTCTATTGTGCAAAAACTTATTGCGAACTCACCAAATCTCATTAAATATATGTTACATACATACTGCATGTATTGTATTGTGATGAGAGCAGATTGAACACCTACCGTAACCCTTCCCACTCTATTAAAAAGAACAACAGTCTGTCTCTCCTCTTCTAGAACATGTTTTCACCCTCCAGAGTGTACCCTCTTCTCCTGTATTCTGAGGGTTCGCATGTGTCCCGCATACGTGTCCCTCTCTCTCTTTTCCTTCCCTTTTTCAGGCCGATGTTTTTATTGATTTATCTTTTTTCTTCTTCTATTTATTCTCGATTTTCAAGAAATGGGAGTCTTGCCTCCAATGGCGGAAAGCATTTCCAATGTGCCAAAGAAGTTCGGCGGCGTTCCAAAAAGCAAAACACTTGGTATGTTTTATGAATTCACGTATTAATCAAAACAATCTATTCTAGCATTATGCTCAACCGACGGATACTATCAATACTCGATCTCCATCAAATTCACGTTCAGAAACTCAGAGAATAAAGAAGTGACAATCGACTTTTCCAATTCGAAAATGATGGATCCAATTCTTTTGGAACAAGATAAAAAGAGGTGCGAGAGGGTTTACAAGGCGGCTGTTCGAAAGTTTATGGAACTGCGTAAAGGAGGATGGTTCTTCTATGATTGTCAATCGACTCTTTACACGACAACAATTCTTCCATCCAAGGTCAGTATTCATTTGAGATCATTGGAATCATATAAGAATATTTCAGAAACTCTCACACACATTCTTCAAAAGAGTTTCGAAACGTCCGAACTTCGTCAAAGCGGAATTTGTTCTTGAACGGAAAACTGATTTCTATCTGAAAACATTTTCGAATGAGAATGTTCATCTTGATAAGAAAGTTTTCATTTACAAAAGCTCATTGCATTATAAGATATCTGATAAAACTCCGATTCATTGAATGTCATCTCTCATCTTATCTCATCTAATTTCATTTGAATAGATTAGTTCATTTATTTTGTATGCATATAACTTATTCATTCATTTCTTTTCATTGTACTATATCTCTACTCGATTACTCACATTTTCCGGTTTTTAAATGAATGAATAACTCTCGGTTTGATAGCTTCGAGTGCACACGAAGAAGTTTTCCGTTGCTAAGAGACGGCTTCATCTTTGGGAATATTATTCTCAGAGAAGTAGAAAGACTCTAATTTCATTATTCTCTCTACATACCCTCTCATTTCAACTCTTAATTCAAATCAAACAGACATCGCATGCCATTTTCCCTTTTTCCCAATACAGTATCCTCCACAATCGACCGAAAAACAAATTCAAACGAACATTTTCGAAAGTAAAAGAAAAGAGAAAGGCCGAGTCACGAGAGATAGAATCTTTCTCTTTTCTCTTTTTTTATGACACCTGCGAGCTACAGTATCCATTCTCTTCCCCCCAAAATATAATGTTAACATGAAAGTAAACATTAGGAAATATGGGCGGACGACTTTCAAACGAATGGGCCTCTCTCTCCTTTTTTCTCTTTTTTGTCTTTGCTGGACGGTCACGTGTCTCTTTTCTCTCTACTATTGAGAGATTGAATGATGCTCGCATATACCTTCGAGTAAAAACTTTTGAATGAATTCCTTTCTTCTCAAATCTGATCTCCTTTTTAGATTCAATAGAAGCCATTCAATATTGTTAATCCTTCAACTTCAAATTAGTTGAATGTTTCTTCTCCTATTCAATATTCTAAACTTTTCTCTTTTTAATAACTATATAAATGGAAGTTCATTCAGTTCTATCTTGTGTATCTTTTTATCCATTAGATAATATCTAAGTCTTAAATTAAAAACGACTTTATTTAAATAAGAAGAACAGAAATATAAAAGCATAAATTTGCTTTTCGGAAAGTGACTACCCTCTCCCTCCCTGATAACCCTGATAAGACGCCTTTTATTCACCTCTTATCAGTTAATAGCCAGCGGTCATTTAATAGTTAATAACTACTTTTTCATTTTCCAGATGTCGACTGGATTGGAAACTCAACTTGAATCTCTTTCCGTTTCGGAACCGCAGAAAAAAGAGAATGCGGAAAGAAAAAAGACGTAGGAAATGAAACTTGGATTGAAACCACTCGCTGAGAAACAGAAACCGGCAAAAGAAGAAGGTCGTCTCGTTAATATTGAAACGAATATCAGGAAAATCAGTAAGTCTCACTTCCACTCTTTTTATTTTTAGACAATATTCAATTTTTAGGCGTCGATCCGAACCAACGACTTTATCAGTATTCGGTTTCGATTTACTTCGTCTTGAATAGAGAAGATGGGAGTGAAATGGTATTGGAGATGTCGAAATCAACCAGAAGAGCAGAGGAGCACGAACAAGACAAAGAACGGTGCCGAGATGTTTACGAGAAGGCCGTCGAACAGTTCGTTGAACTTCGAGAGGGAGGACCATTCTTCTACGACTGTCAATCGACTCTCTGGGCATTGTCGAAAATCCCATCTGAGGTATGAGCTCTTTTTATTATTGACTGGTATCAACTGTTGGTAATGATCTCAAGAAACTCAATATCATCTTTATTCCAGGAGCTCGAATTCTCTGTCACTGAGGGAGTTTGCACTCGCCGAAACTTCATCCGTGCCGATTTTCTTCTGAAAGCAGTAGAGAGCGTCGAGATTTCGACATCCGATATCCTTCGCACTGCTAGTCGATGCCCTGGTCTGGCCGATCGACGTCTTCTCGATGCACTAGCAATAATCATCTCGGAGGAACCACATTCAAGGTAAAAAAAGGAAAAAGTGATCACTGTCCATGAAAGTGTTTCAGACAAAATGTAATGACAGACGGAAATGCCATTCATTACATGATAAATGATGGAGTTGGCATCAGAAGTCTTCAATTCCCCGAAGGAAATCTGTCGTCATCGGTTGGTGCTGCAAAGTCTTTGAGACTTCTTGATGGATCAAATGACACACCGGGATTGTTCATGACTACAGAGAGTATGTTGATGTTTTAGACGTTTCATCTATTCGAAGTCTATATTTTCAGTGAAAACCTCATTGTTTCATCCAACAGATGAGCCTCTCATTAGTGTATTAAAAACCTTCCAAGGATTCCATCTAACGTTATCGAAAGACACAGAGACAGCTCGACGAATCACAGAAGCAATGAAAGGAATGATTCTTTACCTCAATTATGGCCCTTTCGTCGGGCTCGGTCGAGATGGAGTCATCGTAAAATTGACTGGATTCGGTCTCCCACCACATGAACAGACGTTCACTGTGGGAGGAGAAAGAGTCAGTTTATATGATTACTTCTGGAGAAAATACGGAATAAGAATCGAGAGTGATCAATTGATGACAGTGGAAACTGTCAACAAGAGTGGAAGAAAAGACTATTTTCCACCAGAACTTCTTCTTGTCTATCGTCATCAAAAAGTGACTGGAGAGAGAATGATCAACAATGAATCGAGAGATTTAATTAAAGTAAGATCAAGTTCACTTCTAACAGAATCTAATCTCTTGTTTTCAGCTCGCCGCCGCTCCACCTCATGTCCGAAGAGAAACCACAGATCGTGTGGTCGAAGAAGTTGGACTATCCTCCAGCCGTACAGAATGCATTTCTATTTCGAATCCAACGACGACTACAGGAAGAGTTCTCGAACCAGCACGGAAATATTTCGGAAATGAAGAAAATCCTCGATCATTCTTCGATCCAATGTCATTGAAAAACTGGGTCATCGTCTTTTATGAAGGAGAAGCTGTCCGGTGAGCTTTTTCAGTTTTGGCAACTATTAGAGAGCAATTTGTTTAAAAAAAAATTTGTTTGTTGCTGTTATTTCTAATTTTCAGAGGAATCGATCGAATCCTTGTGGAAGAAATGAGAAAAAATGGAATGGTCGTCGCTCCTCCAATAATCGATTGCATTCCGAGAGGTCAATTGGATCCAGTATTCATTCAAGCAAAGCAAGCTCAAATAGAATTGATTGTATTCATCACAAAGAAATTCTATGATATTCACGATTGGATCAAAGCAAAGGAGCAAGAATACGATGTTTTGACTCAAGAAATCCATTTCGAGACTGCCCAGAAAGTTCTCCGTGGAAAGAAAGACACTCTACAGGGAATCGTCAATAAAACGAATATGAAGTTAGGAGGACTCAATTATTTCGTTCAATCGAAACATCTTCCGGTTGATTGCTTCGTTCTAGGATTCTCTCATTCTCAGAAGAGTTATTCTGATTCGGTAGACTATTTGAAATGTGTTATTTCATTTGAATCTTTTTGTTCAGAACATTGCGACTATCGGATTTTCGTCTAATTCGATGAATCATTCTCACAAATTCGCTGGAGGATATGTCTTCGTCAAAAGAAGCAAAGATGTGAGTTTTGCTTGAGAAAATGAAATAAATCAAAATGGTTTCAGTTATTCGGAGGAGTGATTTCCGATGTTTTGCGAAAAACCTTGAAGGCGATGAAGAAAAACAGAGAAAAACCATCGAAAGTCGTCATTTATTTTCATGGTTTGGCAGATAGTCAAATAGCTCTGGCGAATGAAGTCTACTCCCAGAAGTGTCTTGATTGCTTCTCTTCTCTCAAATCAACTTATACACCTGAACTCACGATCATCGCTTCCACAAAGAGTCACAACGAGAGGCTCTACGCTTCTGAGAATGTTAGTTTTCTTTTTTTCAATAGATGCTCATTTTCAGATGGGGATCTCGTGAGCATCCTAACACTAGTAAATTAAATGCTCTTTTGCAGGGAAGAATCCAAAACTTGGAACCAGGAACTGTCGTTGACACAGGAATCGTCTCCCCTGTTTTCAACGAATTCTATCATGCGGGAGCAACAACGTGGCAGGGAACCACTAAAACCACCAAGTACACTGTGGTCTATTCGTCGGAAGTAGTCGATCTTCAAAAAATCGAATCTTTGACTAATGATTTGTGCCAAGATCATCAGATCGTCTTCACACCAACAAGCCTTCCCACTCCAATCTATGTTGCTACCGAATCAGCAGAAAGAGGAAACAAAATCCTTCGAATTAGAAATGGGTAATTGAATATTCCGCTAGCTAATAAAATATTTTTTAATTTCAGACCGATTCTCAAGGAAAATGGAGAAATCGACATCGATGGGACCAACGAGCAATATGGATATAAGAACAAGGCGATCGGAGAAACACGGTTCAACGCCTGAATAAATTAATTCTGTTTTGATCATAATCGTCGAACTTTTTTTAATCTTTTGTCTCAAATTCTCGAATTCTTGTTTTCATCTCTGCCCACATTCTTCTCAATTGATTTCTCTTTCCCAATTCGAATCCATGAATTCCATATTCATGTGTTATTTGATTTTCTCATTAACACATTGATTGTTCCTCTTCCCTCTTGTTTTTGTTTTGTATCATTATCTGATTTCCTTCCACTTCAAATACTGCATGAATATCGAACGCCGATCATAGTCTTTACTGAATTTCAGACGAATTCGACGAGACCTCAGAGCAGGGCATCTACAGTAATATTCAGGTTCCAAGACTCAGAAACAAAGTCCCTGTGAACTTCGATGAACCCGATTTTTCGATATCTCGATTGTTTTGAGGTGATGCTCACGCCAATCGTAAAGTGATTGGTCATCGTTCTTTCTTCCGTGGGTGTCTGTTCGAGTTTGATCCATCCATTCCCTCCTTTGCGCACACCACATGCAGCGAGTAGCTCTCACATATCATTTATGTCTTTTTACTCTCCACCAATCACATTCTCTCTCGTTACCTCTAACTCATGTCCGGTATAAACACAAGTGTAACCAAGTGAAAAGACAATGGAAATAGATGAGACGCAGAGAAATGGGTCCAAGTAGTTTCTGGCATCGTGCATCCCGCGCAGGCAACAGAAGCAGAAAACTATGGATTGAATGCCAACGGATTGCCGTCATGTGTCTGTCGGATGAGGAGAATAGGAAAGAAAGAAAGAATGGAGAATCCTTATGAACATCAATCAGGATAAAACAGATCTGACTAATAGAAAGACGGCAAAAGAACTGACTGACAATGAGTTGGACTGAATGACGGATTCTAAAGAACAAAAATATTTCTGATAATGGACAACAAGGAGAAGATTTCTTCAAAGCACTAAAAATACTGAATCCAGGGTCCAATTCCTGATTGATCTTAAAAATGAAATATCTGAATATAGCGAATTCAAAATTTCAGAAGAGTACTGTACATGATGGATTTTTGAAGAACACATAGATATTTATTCTAATTCAAGTGAATACTGTTTCAAAATTCCCTTCCAATTCCTCAGTTACTTACTCATTCGGGTCCACTCAATTTCACTTCTCGACCTTTTTAGTAGGTGTTCTTTTGTGTCAATGAGTTGCTCAGCTTCTCAAATATCACCTCTGTCTACATGCTCTTTGTTGGACCCTTCTCAGTCAACCAGCCAGCTTCCACATCTCTTTTGAATGGTGTGACGGCAAACAAAACATGACTGTAAAGAAAAGAAAAGTTTTGGTCAAACAGAGTATTCGGATGCCAATAGAGAGAGAGAGAGAAATCGTATTCAACAATGAAGAAACTTCTTATTGTTTCCAGATTCCGAGACACCTTCTGAATTACTGTTCTAGTTCAGCTCTTCCAAACCTCATTGAAAGAGTCTATTGACCAAAAGATTCCATGCATGAAACAAGATACCGACAAACACTTAATCTCATCTGATCCAATCAAACAAAAAAACACAGTTCCTATCCGAATCTTTACATTTTCCGTAACTAATCTCTTATGCAAATAGAACAACTTGTTGTAAAAAAAAAGAAGATCATTGTAATATTGTTCGTGAAAAAAAGTGTTTTGGAGATCTTTCGAGATACATCAGGATACGGTTCCTAGGAGTTCTTCTGATCCCCTGTTACTGTAGATCTAGCGTCTAACGAGCATTCAGGAAGTTCCTGCATCTTCGTCTCTCTTTGAAACTTCCCCCCATCTAACCACGCACTTTTCGAAGGCACTTTGAAAAGTTCTTGATCTCTTTTTCACATTTTTCCGAAATCTGCAAAACAAAGTTTTGTGTTTCAACGCAACAGTTGGTCCCAACGAGCCCTACGCATGGTGGCTTCATGCACCTGGCACCGGGAGAGAAGCCATCGACCGACAGGAGTTGACCTATTCACGCGGACAAGATGACCACTATCATCTTTTTATCAGTTTCCGATACTCTCTCTTCTTCATCTTCTTTTTCATCATTCAGAAGAAGATCGACATCAGCTGGTTTCTTTGCTTTTTCATTTTTATGCATGCTCCTTCTCTTCATCATCTCGAGACGATTGGGTGTTCTATTGTTAGGATAAAAAGATAGAAATGAGAGAAAAAACGTCAGGTGTTCTTTCGAAAAAAAATGAAGAAAGGAATGCACTTTTTGAGATTTTTCATATATTCCTACCATTTTCATTCTCATCGAACTTCTTCAAACTGATCTTTTTTGAACCTAGATTTGTTTTTATTTCCATGAGTTCTCACAATATCCTGTTTTCCCTGCAAATTTTGTTTTCGAAGTTTTCTTTAGCTTAGGAATTCTCTCCTGGATACCAGAAACCAGATCAAATACTATTTCGTGATTCAAAATGTTTTTGTGTTCTGTTCTACATTTTCATTTTTTCTTCCCGATATCTATTCGAAGTCAAACATCGCAACTTCTGAACTTCTCCTCAATCTTCTGACTTTTCATTTGATCTTTTCCTCTTTCTCTTCGATTCATTCCAAACCGATTCATTTCCACCTGTTAATGTGGTTTTGTGGAGGTTCAAAAAGAAGAAGCCGCGTGTGGGTCGGGGTTGGAAGAAGACGGACGGACCATCAAGTGGTCACTTGCAAACATACCCGCACGCGCACGCAAGATATAGATTACAGCCGGTGTGATGGAAGTATGTAAAAGAAGGAAGGTAAGTAAGAAAAAAGGAAAAGGATACACCTTCCGACACACATGCTTCTCCGAAAGAGACATCAGAGAAAGAAGAAGAAGAAGGTGCGGAACCAATCAAAGTGTCTCGATGGATGCGGATGCCGCGCGGCTCAAAGTAAAAAAGACAACTGTCGTGTTTGAGACGATGAAGGATTCGATTTTGAAGGTTAAAGGAGGTGGTGGTCCGTTTTCTACTGGTCATTTCTTGATTATGTGTAATAGAGTGTGTCTTCTGACCAGAAGAATGACCCTCGGAAAAACGATTTTTGGCTGGTTGAAATCAGATAACGGAGAAACTTCAAAAGTGAAGTGCTTGCAGGAACAATGATTTGAAATTCTGAGATTTACAAAAATGTATTTGTGACACAGAATATAAATCTTTTTGAAACCCGAGAATCACTTTTCCCCTTAACTCCCTCCTCAATACCGTATTTTTCTGCCAGCCCATCGCAACGTTTTCATCTGGTGTATTACAAAAAGTATCATCAAGGACCCGCCATGATCCAATATAATAATTGCGTAACTTCTTCTTGAGCAGGTCAGAAGGTAATCAGAGGGACCCTCTTCACCATGTCGAGTGTCAAACATGACACCGAAAGAGAGCGGATTAGAGATAGGAAACTGTATTAGTGTGGACAAATGAAAGAGAGATGAGTTAACCTGTTTACATAGCGGTCTGATACAAAAAAAGATATTTTTGAGTGATCAATAAGAATCAATTCATAAATGAAGAACTGAAACTGTAGGATCTCTCAGACTTTCCTATAATTTATGAGGGTGACACCTGTTCATTTCATCCACGTGTCACATTCAACCACTTTCAATGGTAAAATCCAACTACAACTGCTCATCGTTACTCCCTAAAACACCTAAATCCTCCTTCTTCTCCCACCCTAAAAACACATGGCGTAAAGGAATTGCTCGCCAGACACCATCCTGTTCTGGAGGAGGAAGAGGTTATTCTCTCATTTGAGTAAACCATTCGTTTTGTTTATATCCTCTTTTCTCTTATTACCAGTCATTCAATCTGTTAGCTTGAAAACGAAATAAAAAACATAAACAGTGTGGATAATTTAGGATGAGATTGATTGTATTTAGATGGTTTTTTTCTCGGGTTACATTAGACAAGTTTATGAATTAGGACGGGATATCTTCGATTGATTGGAATCGTAATGATGTCGGTTGGCAAAACAAAAGAGATTTTTTCTCGGAAAGAAAACGGTAATGACCTTGTTTCTCAATCCCTTCGGGGTGCTCCCTCAGTTCAAACCATTGACTTATACCAAATATGCACACAAACTACTGTGTAAAAGAGATCATTTCCTCTCATTTTCTGTCTCTATCTAAATCGATCCCTTGTCTTCTTCTTCTTCTCAATATTTACCCGCAAAAGAAAAGATTGAGGGGACACAGACAAAAACACACACACAGTCAACCTACCCTCTCCTCCGACACCGTCGTTAGCCTCTCCTTAGCTTCCGTTCTTGTGCTTGAGCTTCATTCGGTTTGCTCATTCGGTAAAAAGGTTGCTCAGAGCGTGTGTTTGAGTTTGAGTTTGAGTCGTTTTCTCTCATAGAAGAGAAAAAAGTTATTGGTTAGGTTTTCGAGAAAACCGAAAACCGAACAAAAACCGTTTGGCCATAGAAAGAGGAGGACGGGAGCCCGAAGGAAGCAAAAGTTTTTTTGCGTGGTGTTGAGTAAACCAAACGGAAGGAGCCTCTCACACACACACACACACAATTCGAATGACGTGGTGATGGAAAGATGGAAAGAAGAAAGAAAAATTTGGAAAAAATAAACAAAATGTTGGTTTTGTTTCTTTCGCATGTGTGGAGGTGGCAAAAGAAGTTGAAGAATTTGTGGGTCAATACTGGACAGAAGACGCCTACAAAATGGAAATTCTTGACAAGACTTGTACTTTCTTTCGAGAATTGACTCTAGTTTAGTGTTAGAAGGAAGAGAATTAATTTGTTTCTCAGTTTAAACTACAATAAAGTTAATACGATCCGAAAATATAAATAGCAGTTGAGTGTTCTTCAAATACCACTTGTTTCTATTTTACAAAAAATAAGTCTTCCGAGAGTTCTGATCTACTGATAGATTCCATTTATTGTTATCTCACTAAATGAATTGAATAACTTTTCAATCGATTGGAATTCCATTAAATCAGTAAACCTACTCCAAAAATTGATTGATAAAGTCCCTAATCTGTAGATCTTTCTCGATCGCAAGCCAAGAATCTAAGCTCCAGACAACGTTGTTTTGAAGACTCTCATCACGCATTCCATGTGTCTTCGCACTTCCAATCGACTTTCCACAGTCTTCTATTACCTCCCAACATAAACTTCTGTGTATGTTTCCTCGATCCTCTTTTCCAATATTTCACACTCACACACATACTCTTTTTCTACCAATTGTCTCATTCTTTTGTATGAAAGAGCACAAGGAAAACAGTTCGAAAAAAAGCCTCTTTTCAGAAATAAAGAGAGCGTGTGTGTGTGACCAATTGGTAACCGTGTTGCTCGGGGCGCGGGAGCAAGCGCCCGATCGCGAGCTCCTGTCGCGTGATGAATTGCTGCGCATCGCTTCGACAAAACGGGCGGCGCCTTCTTCTTCTTCCCTCAAAAGTACCATATCACGTTGAGAGGAATGAGAAACCAGGAGAGAAATGGTTCGAAAACCCAGAAGGAAGAGAGGGAGAGCAGCGCTTTTTCACGACATGACACGCAAAAGAGAGAGAGAAAGAGAGGGGAAGATCAAGATCAGAGGGAAAGGTTGAGATGGACTCCAACTTGAGCGGAGGAGTCTATCGAGACTACTGTTTGATTTTTTTGCGTGCGTGAGAGAGAGTGTCTGTGAAGAAAACAAGGGTCATGCTCTTCTAAATCTGAAGTATAAGCATTACAGTAGTTTTATTCAAAAGATTCCCCACATCTCGGTTGTCCTAGGTATGATCTTGAGAATCTGAAACTTTTGAGTTCTGAAACTACTCTGAAAATTGGAATCCTGAGTTTCTTTATAATGTTCTCTCACATTCACACGTTCACAGTAGATCAACACCATCTAGAGAATTCTATAAACCATACTGTTTCCACTGTTCTGTTGACATCTCATCATGGATTTATCCATTTCCGCTTGACCACGCCCATTTTTTGCTCGTGCGCTCTCCCCGAGAGTACACCAGTTGTTGCTTACTCTCCGTAGAAGTTAGCATGTGCCCCCGCCTGCGCAACAACTGGTTACCAGTAGCAATTGGTCAATCGGGTACTTTCTCACTTCTTTCTTCCTTCCTTCCTCTTTTATTTTCAAACTATTCTTCAAAGCTTTTTTTTCTGATTTACTTGATCATTCCTACTCGTCTTTGTGCTCAGTTTCATGACCGACATGCAACATTTCCGTTTCCATGTTTTTTCGTGTTCCATCGGATTCAATTTCTTTTGAAATCTCCATGAACCACTTGCACTTTTAGCTATCAATTTAAAAGCGTACTTGACGTTTTACACGATTTCCTCTCTCTCTCTCTTCTTTTTTTCAAACGACCTCCAACATCTTTTTTCATTCTCCGTTGTTTTTTTCTTGAACGGATTCGCAGTTATTCGGTGGGTAGTTTATGAGTGTGTGAGATCTTCGAAGAGAAAAAGAGCCACTGGACCAGATGGGTGGCACCGGACGACACTGAACTCTTGTTGGGATGAAAGATGAAAAACGGGAACGGATGTCCCGTTGGAAAGTCGATGATCATGGATATCATGAGGAATAAGGAATCTGAAATTATCTCAATTGATAGAATATTACACATATCTGAATGATGAAACATGAGCACTGTCACAATAAATTTCATCATTGGTTAGAAGAAGTATATATTTCTGAAAAAATGAAAGAGAAGAGCTCCTGATCGATTCTATTTATTTAGAAATTCTACATTTCAAGTAGTGTGATCACTGAAAAATGAAATGTTTTTCCATGTACCTGTGACCTCGATTTCTACAGAATAAACATCCATGAGACTCCATCCAGAACCTCCGTTTTCTCTCGCATTTCACTCCAAAAACTCTTTCACATTTCAAGTACCTCACTTCCTAAAACAGTTGACTCATCAACTACCGTACCTCTGTGTTGTCCTTCCGATGTGCTTTGATTCCTCTTCTTCTTTTAGTTGTTCACAATCATCATGAAACTCAAGCCTTTACCATTTTCTTGTCGCCTATTTAACTCTATTTTTTCTACTCGTTCCTCCTCTTTTCTTCATTTCCCTACTGTCTGCTCGTTTGCTTTCTAACCTAATACAAATAGTCACGCAAACAAAAACGCCAACTTTTCTCTAAGTTTCACCATTTTTAACACAGCAACCTAGGGATTAGATTACTGTATTTCCTATCTTCGTCATGAAAAGAGCAAGAGACCTTGAGCATCAGCAGCAGCAGCAGCAGTAGATTGAGCAGCGGAATGGGGTGTGGTTGGGTGGCAGCAGTGGGTCATCCAAACATTCACAAGTACCCCCCCCCCCCTCCCTCGGTATCTAGGTTTCCCGCATCTTTACCTTTCCTAACCACCGGTAGCCTTCGGTCTAACAAATATCTGAATAAGTGAGTAAGCATACAATGACCGCCCGTATTCTTCTCTCCTTCATCTTCTTCTTCTTCTTGAGCTTCTTCTTCTTCTCTAGTACATGTGAAAGCAATCAAGCACATCCACCACTCATTTACGACTATGGTGGCCTGCCGTCGGTTTTTTTCACTAAATGATGTCAAGAAATGACGCTTGTTCTTCTTTTTTTTTCGAACTGATGAACGAATTTCTCAATTTATTTTGTGTCTTCTTACAGATGAGTTCTCTGTACTTGTGTCATGAATGTTCGGGTGCATTTCACAGTTTGGATGAGTTACAGAAACACGAAAGAGAAGAACATGAAGTAATGGATCAAGACGATGATAAGATCGAAGATGAAAATGATGAGGTTAGTTATCAGAATGTGAAAAATGAGTTTTCTAAAAAAGCAGTTATCTTGAAACTACGAATTCGAAGTCTTTATTGATGTAGGTGTGTACTAAGATGCTTTTGACTGATAAGTGATAAAGGTACCTTTTCATGAGCCCCCAAACGATATTCTTGACTGATTCACTTATTCACCCACTCATCATAACCATTCGAACATCAATCGGCATCTTCTCATGGTTACACCCATACTTCTGCCATTCCATCACGGAGGCAGAAAGTGGGCGTGTCCTGATTGGTGCGCGTTGGTGCCACGCACACACACACAGACATCCACGAGGGGATCTCCTGTCAGAAGAAGAAGAAGAAGCGTTGAGCAGTAGCAGGCGTTCGTTACACTCTACAGCCATTTGCATATTCTTCCTCGATCTCTTTCTCCGTGTTTTTGTTCCCATCGGACCTCTGATCTTTCCTGGCACCAGCCGACACCAGTTTTGAACGGGAGGGAATCTCCGAAAGTAAAAGATGCTCATAAGCAATACAACCATTCATCTTCACTTTTTGTTTAGTATCAGTGTGTTTTCGTATGAATTTCCTCGGAATAGATACATGCATTTATGTTTGAAAAAGACTACAGTATCCTTTCATGTTCTTTGTTTTGATTTCCCTTATACTCCCCTCTGCCACCTGTTTCCACATCGCCCACTTTTTTCCAATATTCATGAAATGCCACCTGCGAATTTCACGTTGAAATTACTACCGAAAACGAGTTATCCTTTCATAATTAATTGAATTTCATTTACAGATCGCGATGATAAAGATCAAATTGGAAGATTCGGATAGTCTCTCTGACACTGACTCATCACATATTTCAATGAATCCAACGACGCCTTCAGAGAAATCATCTGGAGAGAAAGGGCGGTACGAATGCGAAGATTGTCATGAGATGTTCGCAGTGAAAAGAGAATTGGCGACTCATATGAGGATTCATAGTGGAGAACAACCACATAGTGTAAGTTGATGATTTCAGGGTGTTCAATAGATTTCTAATCGATATCTTGACTTTTAGGAATCAAATCACAATTTTGAACTTTTTGAATCAATTTGAAAATTTAGAATTTTCAGTGTACACAATGTGGAAAAGAGTTTGGAACTCGTCAATTACTGAAAAAACATTGGATGTGGCATACAGGAGAAAGGTCACATGTCTGTCCACATTGCAATAAAGCATTCTTTCAAGTCAGTTTTCATTTATTTCTTAAATGAGATCCAAACTTCCCTAGCTCTTTAGAATCATAGTTTTGTAACTATTTGCTCTAACGACTGGTCGTTTCCTCCTTCACAACTGATCGTCTTTTGTTTTCAGAAAGGGCATCTCACTCAACATTTGATGATTCATTCCGGTGGCAGACCTCACGAGTGTCCACAATGTCACAAAACATTCATATTTAAGGTGAGTTCAAAATTTCTTTTTTTTCCTCAATTTCCCAATTTTTCAGTTTGATCTGAATCGACACATGAAGATTCATCAAGAACGTGGATTCTCTTGTCTCCAGTGTGGAAGATCATTTCTGAAACAGATTATGTTGGATGAGCATCATTTGAAGTGCAAGGGAAAACCGTGAGTCATCATTTCAAAAAACAGATTCAACTCTGAACCCTTTTCCAGATCTTCTCCCGTCCGATCACTTTTGACACCCACAATGAAAGCAGGATTGGAATCTGCATTCTCTGTGAAACCATCACCTGAAACAATTGTTCTGACTCAGGATACCATTGCAAAGATGGCTCAGAAACTATTAATTCAACAACAAGAGAATCAAAGAAGTGCTCTGACGACACTTTTAGTGAAACAACAAGAGAATATTCTGAATAACAACACATCTGATACAACACAGATTCTTAAGAAAGAAGTTGGAGGAATCGGAGGATTCGATGTCACTACTCCCACATTACCACTCAATCTGACATGTATGCTCTGCAAATCTCAATTCAGTAATCAATCGGCTTTCACTCTTCACATGTATATGTATCATTTCGCAAATCAGAATACTAATTTATCGATTGATTCAACTCCGATTCTGAATATTCCATCTCATCATCATCATAATCTTCAACAAACTTCAATTGGAGAACCAATGGAACAAACAGTTTTGGGATCGGATTCCGATCCAGCAACTGACACATCGTGTGCTTCGAGTCCTCAGAAGACGTCACCTCTTCAACTTCTGGAGTCTTCGTGCCTGGAACAGAGTTCAGTGAGTCCTTCAAGTTCATCTGGAGCATCTCCACAACCAACAGCTTCTGAGTCATCGACTACTTCTTCGTGTAAAGATTGTACGAATAGTTGGCAAAGAGTTCATGATTTGGAACAACAAGTATTGAAAAAAGACGAAGAATTCGAGAATTATCGACAAATGACTAGACAGGTTCGTCTTCTTTTATTCTGATGATTAATCGTTTCTTTCAATTAGAAGACTGTTCCCATATAAATAATTCGTTTTTCAGTTAATTTCGAATGTTTCGAGCTTTTTGACAACAACTGCAACGCCTGAGAATATGTTCATGATGAATGCAGCAAATGTTTTCACTCAACTTAAAAATACTCTTTAGGAACTGATGATTTCCCCTATTTTCTCCTATTTTGTCTCGTTTTCCACGTGTTTCTCATCTTGTCTCTGCCTTTTTCATCTGAATTCTCATTGAATTCATCTCCATTATTTCTCACAGATAATCAATATTTCTGACCTCTTTTTCCCCATTTTTCACCATTATTCTCTTCTGATTTTTCTTTTCCAAAAACGAAAAAACGCGTAATATTCTAGAATTATTTGTATAAAAACGTGCCTTTTCTCTCTCTTTTTTGTCTCTTCTCTTGACCTGAATCGGGCCTTATTTATTGAATTTTGATTATTTGAAAACAAAAAGAATGAAAATTAACTTATTAAACGTTTTTTTTCTGTAAGAATTACTAAATTGAAAAAGCATTTACTAATAATCAAATCGACATTCGAAAACGATCGATGGATGTTCGAGAAGAATAATGAGATGGTAATAAATGAACAAGATTTCGTATCAATATCGATTACGGTAGAAGACTTTTTGCGTAGAAATGAAAGGTAGAGAAAGATCATTACATGGAATTTAAAACAAATGAAAAGTGCTCTTTGAGTTGTGAAAATGGGACTATGAAATGGATGATCGGTATATGCGAGGAAATAATTTAGTTGTTTTGTCTCGAAATTAGAAATAATACATTAATAAATATTTCGAAGAGGAAGAATTATGATACAGAGAATTGACAGGAAAATGGATTAGGGGAGGAAGTGTAGACGATACGGTACAATTGAGGGTCTGTATTATGAAGAAGAACGTAGTTGCCGTGTTCAGCTTATTTTCGAATGCTCGGGGATTCATGTGTCAACTTTTCTATGTCGTGGAAGAAAACGGCGGTTCCACCAGAGACTGTTGGTATGACGTCACCCTGAAAAACATAGCTTGCGTTTGGCTTTTAATATTCAGAAACAACAGAAAAATAAATAAAAACTGAATTATCATTCACTACATAACAAGCATAAACTATGGCTAGACAGTGGCATTCCTTACTTTTCCTATTGATGATAATACATAAGCATAAGCGAAGCATACAGTGTCAATCTTTCTAAATCAGGCTATTTTCAAATCTAAAAGTTGAAGAGCACTATGATTGAAACATACAAAAATACATAAAACCAGCAACATAATCAGCATTCATTCTCCACGAAATCCACTTTCTCTGCCTTTTCTCTACTCTTCTTCTTCTTCGTCATAATTCGAGTAAATGGTTATTGATTTGACATCAGCACATGGTGAGTAAGAGCTGCTTTGTGAGTCTTCTAAATGAAGCAGTGCAGTTGTATTCGTGGATACCTGTCAGAATGTGTTAATGGTGCCAGTGAATGGACGGACAAAATGGTTTGGTTGGCGGGTGAGTAAGTGAATGATAAATCATTATGAAAGAAAACGAAAAGTGGAAAAATAGGAGGACAATACAATACGTTACATTCTCAAAGACGTGTGGAAACAGTAGGGTTTACCTTGACTATATTGGTACTTATATTTCCTTCTTGATCGACTTCTTGATGAGTCAAACGATATTCGCCTGATTTGTTCAATTGGCTTAGCTGGAAATTTGAAAATTGGCGTTTTGAAACTGTTTTCCTTCTATACTTACCTCTGGCTTCGTTGTTGTTATCGCATTTCCAGGAGTTCTTGACTGAAGAACAGTTCCAGTTGGGACACGATGAAGTGGCTGATGATCGAGGAGACGGGATGCTGATTTAGAGCGTCTTTGATACTTTGGATTCACATATCCTTGTTGGCCGTTAGCTCCACTTCCTGCGGAATTCACAGCAGTGGTCGAAGTGGTGGCTTCAAGACGTTTTTTGAATACACCTTGTCGTCCAGGAGTTTGATATGGTGGTGGCGGAGTTTGCATTGGAGCAGTTGGATGAGCTCCCATATTCTCTTGATCGAACCGAGATCGGAGAGAAGCAACAGATGGTGATGGATTATCCATGATTCCACGAACATTACGCATCGCCTTCTTTTGTGATTGAATTATTTTGTTATCTTCAGCCTTTTGATCCATGAGGATCTTCATCGTATCTGCATGCCCGTTTACAGCCTGTTCAAGCTCCGCATTTCTGGCTTTCAATGAGGCCTTCTCGTGTTTATACTTGCGACATTGAGCACGGAGTTTCTCAATTTCTTCGTCTTTTTGATTGAGCGCATCTTTAAGACGATTGTTTTCCATGCGTTGATAATCAGCCTCCAGCATGTATTGACGAGAGAATGCCACGAGTGATGTTGCAGTGCCGTCATCAGAAGAACTTTGGAGTGCAGATAGCTTCCGAGCATACGTTCGCAGTGATTCGACAGTTTCATTGTCATTGTAATCCTGAAATTTGAAGTTTCAGTTAGTCGGAAACAACGACGTTTATTTTGAGTTATGATTCTAAAGAAACACAATTAGTTATTTATCTCACCCTCAAACAGAACGTCGGTGGGCATGGCGTTTCGCTGCGTCCGTCATCTAAACGAACAGAACTGTCCAACTCGATATTCCATTGTGTGAAGAACGAATGAGGTATTCTCTCTGATGGCAATCTTTCCACTTGTTTCTTAACCTCAATAGCTTGGGATTCTTCGGCGAAGGCGAGAGCACTCTGAAAGAAAAAATCATATTCTACTTTGAAATGAATGTTATACAAACCATATTCTCATCGTAATCTTCTGGTTTTGGATTCACACAGATAACCATTCGAATCTTTCCATTTCCTTCTAAATAGTTTTTGAAGAGATGAGTGAGCTTCGATTGCCGATATGGAACTTGCTCCATGTTTGAATTGCTCTTCTGATTGCGTCGAAGAACATCAATGCACTGGCGAAGATTCATAAGAGATTGATTGATCGAGTTGGCCTCGGCGAGACGTTCTCCAGCATTTTGAGTTCTTTTCGCTCTGAAAAATTATATTTATGTTAAAAATAATGATTCGCGGAATGCATACCTTTCTGATCCGGCCAAATCCACTAAACACATCTGCGAGACTATAATCTGCGATGAATCCATCACAGGATACACATTCTTCGAATCGTAGGCTCTGGGAGCCATAACCAGTTTAATGGTGAATACGGAATGAGAACGGGACGAATCCTTATTGAGGAGAGTGGATGAGACACGACGACGTTCCTCTCCAAGGCAGAAGACTTCAAGAGCTTCTTCGCTTGAAGACACTTCGACTTCCTTAGCTCCATCCACATAGATTTGTTGTTGACGATCATGTCGTAATTCCCGTTTTGATAACACTCTGGAACTAGAGGAATATTAGGAAATTTACAAAGATTTAATGTAAAACATGGTTTATGTTTCACGAAAAAATATTCTTACCCATTCTTCGCGTCTTCCAACAGATCGTAGCAGTAATTGTTGTAGATTTCGACATAGCTGACGAAAACAGAGCACACCATATCGTCATTGTATCCCGAAAGTTTTATAGCTTCATAATATCGATCAGTGATTTCGCGAGAAGTCGAAAGACGATCAGCTGCCATTTGATGGCGTTTCATGTGTGCATCGAGGGTTGACCGAATCTCGAATGTATTCAGAGCAGCTGGGTAGAAAACACATTTTTCAACGCTGAAAATAAAGTTAACATATTCGTTTTTTAGCTGTTTAGTTACCGATTATTGACGCTGTTGAAAATGACATCCAAAGTACGTGGCAACAATCCGGTATCTCTTTCTGTTGGCTTTCCAGTCATTGTATATGTTTTTCCAGACCCTGTGACTCCATAAGTGAAAAGAAGAGAATTCTGGCCTTTGAGAAGATCGATGATAAGATTCATTGAAGCCTTTTCAAAAACTGCTTCTTGTCCATCTTCCTCTGAGAAAACTCGACCGAAACCGAATATTTTCTCAACTTGTGGAGCATTTTCTCGTCTGAACTGAGGCGGAGGTAACACCGTTTTAACGCTCTTCTCATCGATGGCGACAAGACTCGGGTTTGAACCAGAATAAGGGCAGAGACGGCAAAAAACTTCGATATTATCCGTCTCATCGAGTGACGATTTCTTCCGCCGAACCGGATCTCTCGACGGCGTTATTCCTCGTTTCCGTGACGACATTTTCTGAAAATGAAATTGTTTTTTGAGAGTACTCTTTTAACGTGAGAAAAGAAGTTTCTTACAAACACGAATTTCGTTCAGAATTCTGTTGAAAAGGCAAAAACAAACAGAAGACCGTTCAATAAAATTCAAACTCGCGGTGGTGGAGAGGAGAGCGTGGTGAGACCTGCGCGGATATGTAAATGCCTGTCCCTTTAATGCCCGATGGTGGCGACCTCTGCGTCTCTCTGATTCGCGTTATGTCTCTTTAGTGTATGGTGCGGTCGTTGGTGGAAGAAGACCGTTGCACGAAAGGGTTGGACAGAAAAACGCATTATAGGAATGAGGTTCATTTTTAATGGGAGAAAGTGAAATCGAAACTTCAACTTCGAATCAAACTACAGTAATCTTGATCAGAAATTCTCGAAATGAACGAGGATCTTGTTTGAAGAGTCATGTTCATCATTATCCCAATTTGAATTCCAGACATCTAAAAAAATTTCAGATTTTCCAGATCTTCTCAATTGAAGATTAGAAATCGTTCGTGCCATCGCAATCATTTATTCATCTGCATTTTTACTTGATCACCAAACAACTCTCGATTCGGTTTTCTCCCAGACTCTTTGATACTTGACTTCAAAAGAAGAAGAAAAAAAATGATTTGAGTGGGCGCTCCGTTGATGGTAAAGAATCCTTTGAATTCCTCTTCTGAGACTGCGAAGTTGGTCGGATTAGACACTCCTGTTTACGGGAAAAACCTTTTCCACGACTTCTGCAAATGACGTGTCTTCAGAAGGCTCTTTTTGAAGGAATCACACTCGAAACTTTTTACTTCACGAGGTTAATTACTCATTCCAGAAACAAAAAATGCTTTGTTTCGAGTGCCTGAGTTCAAAAGATTCTCGCCCACTTCTTCCCTTTTTTGCAAGAAATCTGCGGATCTTTTTTTGAAATCGGGAACAAAAGAAAAAAGGAAATTCATGCGGAAATTCGGTTCCTTCCATTGTTTTTTCATTCACTTCAAAAAAGAGTTTCCATTCGAAAGTGGGCGGAATGAACTCTCAGGAAACAGTATAAAAGAGCTCATGATTTCAGAGTGTTTCTCTGTTTTTTTTTGACTCAAGAGACAAACGTCATTTCGTCGTTTTCTTCTTTTCCTTCGAAATAAGTATTCTTTGGATCCGCCCACTTTCTTCTCTATCTATAAAAGGCGTTTGAAGAGATTTGTCTAGCAGACTCAATGAGTCAACGAAGATGAAAATGAATTTCCTCTTCGTTCTTTGAATATGTTCATTATTCGAAAACTGAAAACCTACGTCAGTCGAAAAAACTTTGGTTTATCAGAGAAAAAAGAAGAAAACCTACGTGTCATCTCTAAAAATATCAGTTGCATGTTGTTTTCGTTTTTCATAAATGTCTGATTGGAACTCTCTTTCTCATTTTCGAATCTGCTTCCATTCGTAAATATTCTCTCTTGAAATCTCATGGTTGTCGCTGATAGGATACTGTATCTATTAAATCATTTCTTCATTTATCCATATTCGATTAAAACAATTTCTTTTTCTTTGCTAAATATTTCATTATTTTTCTTCGAGAGCTGCCATCATCAGATTCATAATGAGAAATGCCAATCACAGAATCTCGTTTCAAATGCTGTCAGTTTTTGCATTTTTCATCCGAATGAATAATGGAAAAAACCGCAGAAAAAGGTCATTTTCGTAATGAAAATTAGCATTTAGATAAGAGGTTTTTATGAAAATCTGGATTATTCAGATCGTTTTTGCATATTGAATACATTCATTTTTCTTCTTTTTTTACCATTCTTTCAAAGAACGTTATGTGTGTATAGTTTGAGCTATTAGGATAAGTTGCAAAAGATCAAAATCAACTATGAATTTAGAAAAATAAATAGAAAATCGTTTCTATATATACATAGATTTTCTTTTTCAACTTTTGACCTATCTCCATTTCTTCCGTCATATCCTTTCCGATTTCAAATGATTTTTGAAGTCTCTTTTAACAGGAAACGACCTTTGAAACCTCTTTTAAACTTTTAAAAAACGAAATGGCTTCCGGTTTTTTGGAATCGAATTCTGAGAAGAACTCTCTTTTTTCCCCGGAATCCAGAAATAAATCAGTTTAAATTCAAGATTTCTTTTTGTTTTCGTACTTCTTCCTTTTTCTTCGATTCATTATCCTGTATTGTCATATCCTTCTCTCTCTCTCTCTCTCTCGTAATAATAACTGCATTTACTCCTCTTTTCCTTCTTCTAAAGAATATCTCGAAAGAAAAATGTGTTTTTATTTCAGAAAACAATGCATTTCGTTCAATTTCTCTTGCTTGTCGTCCTCATTTCGGCCACTTTGGCTCTTCCATTCTTCAATTCTCCAACTGTAAGTTCTCCTTCTTCTCCCCCTAACTGAAGTGCATCTTTCTCATTTCTCAGGGCCAAACTTATGGTGGCCAATGGCGTCAAATGTACACTGACGAGAACCTCGAAGTTCCACAAAATCCGAGATACATCATGTCGAATCGAATGCGTGGATGATTGTTTCTAATGATGGAATGGCTGAAATCTGTTGACTGAATAAACACATGTGTTGATCTTGAAGCTTTTAAAACTTTATTTTAAACAAAAAAACAGAGAAGAAATATGTAAGAAAAAATGGAAAAGAGAGATATCACCGTGTGTTATTTATATCTATTTACTTAATAATTAATAGGGGTGCATGTCATTGCATTAAAACGAAAATCCAGTGTAAAGTGATCCGGAACATATTCAACAGGACTTTCTAGAATACTGTGATTTGGTGAGAGGAGTGAGAAGAGAAGGCAAAGTATTGCGGTAAAACCAAGAGGAAATAATAAAGAAACCACCCGATGGGGAACAGAATAAGAAAGAAAGGAACAATATATATTCAACAAGAATTCAAAAGTGATTATATCAAATTGTGAGTTAGGGATCGAGAAAAGTGTGGGAACGGATGGATAGATCAACCCGGATATACGGATGTATGCATCAAAAGGAAGCGGGGATCCAGAGAGAATGAAGATGAGACAATCTATGTGCAACGTCGTTGAGAAGACAAATTGACTGATAAATGTAGACGATGGATCTAATAGTTAGAGACTAAGCGCATCGGTCCATGTCGTTCCAATGATTTGTACGAGAATGTCAGGCCGGTTGAATAAATTACACCATCTTCGCGAACCAAGGAGATCGGGACCTGAAACACATACAATCTTTGTCAAATTAGGTATCTTTCCAAAATTACCTCTAAATCCCCAGTCGTTTTGCTAGTGAACAGCCAACGCGTCTGATCAGTTGACACCTGAGCTGCTGGAGGAACAGTACACGTGAGACTTTCCTCACAACGGTATGTTGTCTCGACTGCAGTGGATCCAAACCAAATCTTCAAGTTCGGCTTGAAATCTTTTCCGTGCAGCTCGATTCGAGAAGCGTCTCCGTGTCCGTCAACTTCGAGGGAAGCGACAACCGGGCACGGCGAGATTGGGGAAGCAACTTGTCCCATTGCTTCGAAGAAACGATATTCGGCTTTGTCAGTTGAGATAATAGTCCATGCAGCTCCATCGTTGATTTGGTGACGATTTTCAGAGAGGGCTTGAGCTTGATGCTGGATAATCTTGTCATGACTAAGACACAGATAGACGAGTTCATTGTCAATCATTTGGAATGCACATTTATGCAATTGAGACACTGGCTCTTCACTACACGAAGCATCAAGAATCACTTGTTGTTTATCGACCTGAAAAATGAAACGCCGAATAAGAATGTAGAAAGAGAATAAGAAGTCGTCATACCTTTCTAATTCTCAATCTTGGAAGTGCTATTCCGGTGACGCTGTCTACTAGTTTGACGACACTTCCGTAGTAAACGAATCCATCTCGAACGGCAAAGTTATCCGATTCCTGTGTGGCACGGTCGTCGTCAACTGAAAAAATAAGTATAAATATAATGTTCTACTCCACTATTTGATTCCACTTACAAAGATGAATAGTGAAGGCACCCCATTTCGTAGATGAAGCATGGAAAGCATTTCCCTCGACATGAAGATATCTTGTACTGACTGTCTGTGAGCGGAGTCGATTGAATAGAGCAACCTTCGTTCCGCTGGCGATACACAGATACTTGCAATCAGTGTTTTTCATGCTTTGCTTCTTCTTCGATGGTTTTGAAATGACTTTGATACGTTGCGAGACAAACTGCCCAATTTCCATTCCACATCCATAGAAGAATTGGGCGTTTAGATCAAAGTATTTACGTTTGTCCGAATCGCTGATATATAGTGTCTTTGCTGCACAGTAATCCTGAAACGTTGACGGTTATATAGAAAGCTTCCTGAATAACTCACGTGAATGCTTGGATCCTGTCTTTGATCTCCTGGGTGTCTTACTTTTCCAGTAGAGAAGTCCAATTGTTGACGTTCTGTTGTATCAGATCCGATGCCGATATAAGCTACCAACTCAGCGGCTTGTTGCTCTTGGAGCATTTCATTTTCCATCGCACTCATTGGTTCTTTCTGGGGAGTCGATTTCAATGTTTTATAGAGCTGAGCAACTCGATCCTTTTTGACTTTCCAGCCTTGTCCAATCAAGTAAATACATGGAGGAGGGCAGAAGAATCTAGAACAGTAAGTGATTAGTTTGGAATTACCCCGAAATTGTTTCAGATCCTCAACGACTCATGCGCGAAATCACAGAGAATCTAAACGACCATATGCTCCACTCTCTTTTCCTCAGCTTAGTCTCCTAATCTTACGTAACCAGCATGCTCTGTTCAACATCAGCAGCAGCAGGGTGAAACAGCTAAGAAACACAATATTTAATGCAACACAAGTGGCAAACACCACCGTATTCAGCAGCTTAATCTATCCTCCTCCTCACTTCTGTGACCAATTAGGAGATGGAGCACTTAGAAAACGAACAAGAATACATCGAAAGATATTCTAATTGACAGCCTATGAGGAGTGAGAGTAGAAACACGTGGAAGTACTTGTAATAGAATAGTGCACTCGAAAAAAGAAGTGTTTAAGTGTGAAGATGAGAACAACGGAATCGTACTCAAAATGATTATGATTACGAATCAAAACATCAAAAGTAACGTGTTTTTCTTGACATCATAACAAAGCGATACGGTAGAATATTCCCACGATTCGTTCTCCGCCGCCTCGGCAATTTTCTCTTTTTTCCCCGTGCTCGAGTTTTCAATTAATAATGTCAGGTGATATCTCTAAACACAACGCAGTTTCAATCTGTACTACAATAAGAGAAAGAGCAGCAGCTAATTGATACCACCGTTTACTTGAGGAAACGAAAACAAGAGGGAGATGTACACCTGCTCTAACAACATTAGGCTATCTACGCGCATGTTTCTTGTTGTAAGTGTATCAATTATGAGCAAATATTGAGTGGCAGCTCTAAAAGAGAGCTTGTTCTCACCACCTGTCATTAACTAATCTCATCGTTACCTCTTCTCATTTCCGTATGACTTCTGAGCAACTTTGGCATGGAAAATCGAGATCACGCATTCGTATTTCTCCTTGTTCGCCAAGAAATCGAACATTCTTTCACTGGAAAAATCATACGTTTATCATAATCAAATGATTTATAAATTTACCTTGTCAAAGTTTGAACAGATCCGATGAGGCTGTGAAGACTTCCAAGTTTTGATTGGAATGCGAGCTGATAGTTGGCCATTGGATTTGAGGCAGATGAAGAAGCTCCGAAGCTTGAGTTTGAAGTATCCAGAAAAGTCGATGTATTCGGAGTGGTCTGTCCAAGGGTGTAGAACGGGTCAGCTGAAAATAGAGGAATTAATGATACCATACTGGAGCGATATTGGAGTAAAAACTGTGACCGTATTGAATTAAAGGAGGACTGCAGTCATTATCGACTCAAAAAAATTCCTATGTAATTCGCCCTGAAAAATCTCATTCTGCCCTTAATTTCTCATGAATTTTCCTCTAAAATGCTCCAGCTGCGAGCAAGCAAAGAAACTTATGATTATGGTGGAAGAGTTTTTCAACCTCGGCCACGGGGGTTTTGGGACGCCCTGGCGGCTTTTTTCGTTCTTTTTTCGAAGTTTTCGTTTGTTAATGAGAAGATATATTCAGTAAAAATATAAAACTTCGAAAAAAACGAAAAGAAGAACGAAAAAAGCCGCCAGGGCGTGCCAAAACCCCCGTGGCCGAGGTTGAAAAACTCTTCCACCATAATCATATCTTTCTCAGCTTGCTCGCAGCTGGAGCATTTTAGAGGAAATTTCATGAGAAATTAAGAGCAGAATGAGATTTTTCAGGGCGAATTACATAGGAATTTTTTTGAGTCGAAAATGACTGCAGTCCTCCTTTAATTAATTTTTAAATTTGCGGTTTTTTCTCTTTGATTTATGCGATCAATCAGGATAAAGTCCCATAGACGCCAGGGACTCACCAAATGATTTATATCCGACTTTTGAAGAAATCTGATTTTTTTCTTTGATGCTACTTGTTTTTTCTTTAGATGAAGTATATGGTTGATATCTACTAGAAGAATTGACAACTGAATTATTCAGAGCCACATTTGAAGCAGCTGCGAAAGCATCCAGATTGAAATTGAAAGGATACGGAGTGGAAAAGTTCATTGATGAGAACGGATTAGTCAATGATGCTGTTGGAACGGTTGAATCGGTTCTCATAGTTTCTAGGCTTGTTAGTGTTGAACCATCGGGAGTTGTGAAAATTGGATTGCTCTCAGGAGGAACGAAGATAGAAGAAGAACTTGTTACAACTGGAGCATTTAGTGTGGAAGTTCCCAGTCCGTAATAGTACGGATAGTAGGAATAGTAAGGGTTAAGCATCGAAATGCGAGAGTCGAATAGAAAACCAGGTAGAAACGTGTAGAGATGGAGCGGACAGTACAATAGATGTTTCCCGTCTGCTTTCAATATGTATGTGAGAGATTGTCATGGGATGATGATAACGAATGAAGGGGAGGGGTTGGCATCAAAAAAGGTCTATTCATTCAATAGAGCTGATCGCTGCATAATTTTGATATGTCGGTATTCTTTGTGTCAATCTCTACAACCCATAATAAACTCATGCAAATACAGCGGCTTCTTTCGTAGGAGCCAAGCCCAATGGGAAGGGAACCGCTAAACTTTTGTTTAGATAGGTGTGGAACACTTAGATATTTGAATTGGAACAATTGATGAATTAATTCAATTCAAAACAAATTTCGCAACAAAAATATATCCCAGAGAACTGTTTTCACATAAAAAAATATTTCCATTCTCGGAGATTCCCAAACAGCACGATGGGAATAGTAAAAGTGCGATTTATCACAGGAAAACTAGAGAATTATTATTTCGGCTCAGATGAAGCATTTTAAAATATCAAAAGGAAGATTCCTTTCTTTTTAAAATGGTTATTCACAATTATTCTGATATTCAAAAAGGCTTTCATATGTTTTAAAACTCGAACCAACATCAAGAGAAAGAATTCGAGTTACCGTACCTCGACGAATGGGCAGTCTATGACGTAATGAAGAATGAAAGGGTACACCGAAAGAAAAATATATCCGACGGAGAGAAAACAACTCAGAAAAACACTAGTTACAATTCTTTTCCAACACCTATTCATGTTACGCAACATTGTCTTTGGCTGCGAACTTTTAACGGACAATCTAATTCTATTAATGTCTCTATTACAATACTCATTTACACTCACCAAATGCGTGCTGACCACCATAAGTGAGAAGATGACTTGGTAAAGGGGAATTGGCGGAGACAACAGTATTGCTAAAGTTGTGATAAGTAGGCTGCATTTGCATTTGAAGCCACGCATCTGTTGGTCCGAAAGTTTGCTGTGGTTGTGGCGGCGGTGGTGGAGGATGATAATAATATTCAGGAGTTGGATAACACATTGAAGCGGCCGCGCTGAGAGCCGAGGAAGAACTATCATAGCCACTGGATGAAACCATATCAGTTAAACTTCTTGAGAGAAGTCCGTCGTCACAGTAAAGAGCCGATATATTTGGCTTTTCGTCAATCATCATACTTAAATGATGTGGATGATGATGTTGATGAATAGATGCAGCAGCAGCCGCAGCTGCGGCGGCCGCTACTGTTGAAGCTGTGGATGATTCTGATGGAGCCACAGAAGAGGACTGATGATAATCCATCCCAAGTCTCTTGGTGCTGGGGGTGACCAGGACGATGGGACCGAAGGATGGGTGGCGCGTGAAAGTCGAGTCTTGAAGGAGCTCTTTCCAAGAGAGAAGCAGCTCTCGTCGTGGGATATCCGATGCGAAGATTCCCAGGGAGAATAGTAGAAGCTCTCACTGGATGGCAAAGAATAAGAGGAAGACGGTGGTGAATACTGGTGGGGAACGAACCCGGCTGTCAGCAAGAAGAGCACACAATGGAAAAGGAAAGCGGGTGGGAAAACGAATAGTCTTCCACTCGTTTCCCTTCACTTTTCTTCCTTCTCAGATACTCAATCGCCACGCCTCCATAACACTCTTTCTCTTCATATAGTCTATAGTCTATAGCTTTTCTGTTAGAGAAGCACAAGGAAAAGACAAACTGGTAGGTGGGCGGAGTCGAAGTGTCCAATAGGGAAACAGCGAGGAGCTAGGTCGGTGGAAGAACAGAATGCGCTAATTGACATAAAGATGGTAAAATACGGAAGGCAATTGTTCCCTATTGTTCTTTATTACGTGAGAGGTAACGGTAACTCTCACTTCTGTTTCACGATGAACTTTCCGATGTAATCCCGTATTCTGAGTGAGCGGATGCTCTACCGTACCAATATATAAAAATGCGTCTTCTTTGTTTTGTGCCGCCGATTGTGATCATAGACAGAGGAAGAGCCAAGTAAGTTATGGGTTAGTGATCTGACAAGAGGATCTCAAGTGTTTCGTGTGTGTGAATCTTCGTGGGAAGAAGCATAAAGACACGTTTAGATAAAACTTCTTCACATTTTCGTTTCCATATCAAAGTTGGATTCGATTTTATTTTAATGTTTCTATTTCAACGACGAGCCACCTGTTGAAATACGTCTCTCCTCTAGAATAGAATACAGTACTGTTAATTGGAGTTTACGAGAAAAAGTGATTAAAAATCCCATAACTGTTCGGTGTTGAAACACTTTAAACGGAGTAAAATACAATGTGAAGCCTCCCATTTCAATCTATTTGACATCAGAGACATTCAAATTCCAATCCATGTTCATTTGCTCATTGTACACAAAAGCAGGCAAGAGAGTCATTTCGAAGGTAATGAACTTCAATTCGATGGTACGGCCAGGTACCGTAAGTTGTTGGTACAGTTATTTGTTGATAGAGAGAACTCTGTCTTTGATCTATTCCATCTTCAAATCGTTATGCGTGTGAAATGAAGCTTCAATTTCTCTCTTCTATCCATGATATTTCGAGTTTAACTTCAAACAAAGATGGGCAACGCTAAAGAGTTCCCACATGAATATGCACATCTATGCATAGTTTTCTTCTCTTTGCCCAAGAACCATCGGTTTATCAACTCCTTTTGTTTTTGAAAAGGTTCAGTTGATCTTTCCTCTGTCATCAGCTGCCCGCTTCGAAATAAGATTTGAGATTCAAGTCTTGGAAGACGCTGTATGAGACGCCGTGACGAAGGCGAGGCGAGCACTCGTCGCGGCTCAAATTATTGATCGACGTGGGAAAATTCGACTAAAAGAGAGTGGGCTTATGAATTAGCCACCAGCAACTGAAGCGATGGAGACACACTCACATTCCCACCATCCGTTGGTTTTCAGTTTCCCAACCAGCAAAGGGAAAACGAATTCGAAAACACTGGGGAACATTCCTTTGATCTTTCTTTTCAGTGAAACGTAAGGGATGGGGGAAGAAAATATAGATATTTCCCAAAATCAAAATGGCTGAGGAATCAGAAACTGATTGTGTGGAATAAATGAAAACTCAGTTTTTAAGCTCAGCATCTGCGTTTTTTGCTAATACTTCAGAAAATACACTTCTCAGTTTCAATGGAAAAATTCTCCACAACCAAATTCATTGTTCCCGACTTCTCTACACGATTTAAACGAACTCACATCTCTTCGGCGACGTTTTATCTTCTCCATTGACTCCTTGTGATGTCGATGCGACACTTCCATCACTGTGATTGCTTGCATTCGGTGATAGCCTCATACGCTTTGCGGATGGTGATGCCATTTCGGGAGTTGGCGATTTCTGAAAGAAAAAATATTTATGATTTGTTTTTGGGAACATAAATTACCGAGAGATCGTCAAGTTTCGGGAACAAATTGTTCTGTTGCATTTGAAATGCCACGAGAGCTTGTATCTGAAATTTGTTTCATTATTAGAATGAGTAGGTGAGTGAGAGTGTTTGAGAACATAGAATAACTCTTCTGCGTAATACAAATGGTTGTATAAATGCCAAAAATCAATCAATACTAATAACGTGACACGTGACGTGAAACCAAGAGAATGAATGCTCAACACGCAGTCTAACTCATAACGTTTTTTCTGTACGTGTTCTAACATGCGATTCTAAATCTGAGTAACGACGTGAATATACAGTTTTCCGAAGGAATCTCCGTGAAAATATCCAATAATTGAATCACTTTAGAAACGTATTTTGAAAGTTTCAATTCTCGTTCACGTATTTATGATTTGAAAATTTCATTTATTATTATAAGCGTAAATCTGAAGCCTCAAGCTTCACGAATCTTGCAGGAAAGAAAATGGTATATAATAAGATATTTAACAGAATTTCAAGGAAGCTTTTATAGAAAAGTTGACGGAAGAAACAATCACATAGGCAATGCGAAAAGAATTGTTGTGAGAATGATCGAATTTTTGAGGAAATATCGAAAAATGATTGATTCGATTATCGGAAATAAAAAGTTTACGACCATGGGAAAAGCGGGATTTTCAATTATGCTTTCACGATTTTCAGATTTTTCACTATCATGACGGAATTGATTTTCGGTTTTGAAATTGGAGAAGAAACTGAATGAGACTAGTTTTTTCTTACAATTTTTGGAAAAACCCCAGAATAGTAACTATTCGTGAATTCCGGGAGCACTACCGAGTTGCTCACGTTTTCAATTATTGTTTTGCATAGATGAATCAACTTTCTAAATAAGTACCTGTTGCAGTGCGGCAATTTGATTCGGAGCGGCGGTTACGGCTGCCAGCGGCGAAACCGACTGGATCATTGCTTCTGGAACTCCTTTGAGAATTATTTGATGGAAATTCGATTATTCGTGCTTACCTATGATTTTATCCAGTGTGTTGTCGGGTTTACCCAGTCTGAAAGAAAAAATTACAATTGAAAACTTTGACGGTTGTATGTTTAAAATGAGAAAAGTAGGGAAGGGAAACAGGTAAAAGTGGTGAGATGAATGAGAGAGAGAGAGTAGCAAGACACACATTTATGATGCTCAAAAACGAATGAATCGCGGGAGAAAATCGGTAGAATTGGGGTGTGTTTTTATCGCCTCTTGTACCTCTTCTCACCACCCGCCTCCAAGCCGATCATTAAATTTTTTCCGAAAAAAAAGGAGAGGTAAAAAGTACGGTAGAGAGAAGAAACCGACATCAGAGGAGGAATACGGAGCACCCACGGAAAAGAGAAGTTTGATAGTTTCGGAGGTACACGTTTTTATTACCGAAAATGGGAAGAGAGAAGAAGACGAGATCGAAAATCTTTGAATCAGAATGAGAAATAAAGCAACGGGAAGAAGAAGGCAATCGGAAAGATAGTTCCAAAAAAAAGCAGATCGATGACAATGCATTGAGGATTCAATTAGTACTGATTGATGATAAAGATTGTCGATTTTTAAGAGAAACCATTTGAAAACCTTCACCGGGAGACAGAATGGATAAACTCGAAGATTATATCAGCAGTATTCATGAGCAGAAATATCTCAAACGATCGGATCAAAAACCTTATCCGAGTTAAAGCAGATTGCTTCATTCATTCTCTAATCTCATACTTTCGAGGTCTGTGTTTCTGGATCATCTACTTCCTATCTTCTGATATTTTGTTCTATCATCTACTGAATATGTTTTAGGTGTTTGTTTTAATCAGAAAAAAAAAGCATAGTTTGTATTCGATTTTCTATCAGATTTCGGTATCTTTTGTGTCTGTATGTGATATCTCACTTCATCGTCCTCATTTCTTTTTGGGTGTTTACAGTTATATACATTCCACAATTATCATCACTTTTTTTCTGCAAAACAACGACGGGGTGGACACGACCTATTTCTTACTTTTTACAGTTTACTCATGGGAAACGAATTATATTAAGATTATTACAAAATCGACAATGAGATAATCAAGAAATGAGAAGAACAAAAGTCTTAAGAAGATTGATAAAATGCATGAACACTTCCTTTTCTTTCTCTTCTTTTCAGTCTTGCAGACAACCCTCCACACCCGAAAAACCGAGAAAATGAATCAATTCATGTGATAGAGAGAGAACTGTAGTGAGAATGTGAAAAACAGGTTTTTTAATGATATCAACTTGAACCTGCAAAGGGATTCCCCCGTTTTCAATCAAAGAGACATCGAGAGAAAGAGAGAGACAGAGAAATGATAAGAAAAGAGGGAGAATATTTAGAAAAATGAGATAATATTTGAAGAAGTAAAGTAACGATCGATCAGATGATAAATGTCAGCTGGATGAGAAAAGTGGATTATTATAGTTTTGATGCCTTACTGGATCAAACTACTGAAAATCTTTACACGATTTCTTTTCAAAACTTTTGATTTCGAAATGTTCCCGGAAATTAGTTGGAAGTTTTACGAAGCATCAATTGTTGTTTTTGTCTGTTACCCGGACTCTACTTGTTTCCCTTGCACCCGAAATAAAATATATGCAACATTTCTGAGCTCTTATGCCGCCATGTGAAGTATCTCCGTTTGACTTCTGCTGTTTATTGGCAGTCGGCAGGTGTTAGGTGCATAGAACCGCCAAAACCAAGGCAGATTAGGTGTGAATATTACAGCGGGTGCATGAAAGAAACATTTAGTAGAACTAGAATTTAAGAAAAGTATTCTAATTGGAACGATTGTTTATTGTTTATAAAAGTAGAGAATACGGTTGTTAGGCCATCGTCGGAGAGAAAAGATAGGGGCGAAGGTGATGCACACATACATACACGCACATTAAATTGTTGTGTTGAATAGGAAGAGAAGAAGAAAAAGGCGAGGTAAACGGGGTCATGTTGGGTAATCGGTAAAGAGGAGCCGTAGAAGAAGTGAGAATAAACGGCGGAATGGGTAAATAGAAAACGAGAGACGACGGCAACATGTATTATACAAAATTGTAATGTTCACACTGGAAGAGAAAGGAAAAATGAAGGAAAAGATTTGGAGAGTACAGTTATGGAAGCTTCGCAGATTTTCGCTTAAAATTTAAGAAGTTTGAGAAAAAACTAGTAGAATGTGCTCTATCAACTACTCTACTTCAGAAAAGAAAACAGAAACTTGTTGTTGTATTTCTTTCCCAGAAACAGATGGTTGGTATCCGATGTACTGAGTAATAAATTACGATAATCCATGATGACAAAAGCGTTTAATCTGTAGACCGTAAGAACCATGGGAAGGTGAGAAATGGAGGAATGGGAAGAAGAACACAAAACTTGAGAAACTAGTACTGACCATCGCCACATCAATCATGACATTTTTCAATGTATACCAGCTAAACAAATATGGAAATCAGTGACTGGGAAAATAATCGAGGCGCTGGGAAAGCGATCACAAAACGAAGACGATGGGGTGGAGAAAATAAAAAAAAGTGGGCGGGGTTTGATGAGTGGGAAAGAAGAACTATGAGACACACGGAAATATGATAAAAACTCACAGTTACTATCAGACAGAGAGGACAGGACGACTCGAAATGTAGGAAAACTTTCGGACGGTTTTTGAATTTTCGTCTACTTACGTACACAGTCATTTGCGTGCAAATGTGCGTGTCAACGATTATTACTCTATCGTGTTAAATGCCACGGGAAGGATTGAAGTGCACGATGTGGGAATAGGGTAGAGTAGAACTGTCGATTTGAAATTCTGAAAGGTGAGAGAAACGTCTACTAATAGGAAACAGCGATCACGAAGCCTAAGCATAGATTTGTTCATTAAATGAACACATGAGATTCGATATGCAATTCAATAGTGCCTAGTTTTAAAGTTCCTAACGAAATCAAGGAACACGCATTTTCTAGAATCTCCTTCAGTATTTCTACTTTTCCAGCATCAAGTTCACAGAGGAATTCGAAATCTGTGATTCGGAAGGGTCACTAGTTTCATTTCTTTCTTCATTCTTTCAAACTGCTCTAACCTCTAGGACTTCTCATCATGTCATCTGTAGGGGGGTTTCCCAGGCATGCATCATTCTGTTGTGTGTGTGTGTGTGTGTGTTGTCTTCATCGCCACAAAGACTACCCCCGAAGATTGTATTCCCACAGAGACGCAGAGAAACAAAGAACTAAAGTGATTGTAGAACTGATAGAAAGAGATAGTAGGAAACGAGTATCTTATCGCTGATCAAGAAGAACGGAAGATTACGGCAGTTCCAAGATCTAGACCTAGACAAGCTAGAAGCTCCGGTGAAAAAACGAACTTGAGACAGGATATTTGAAGTGAACGTGTGAAAGATGGAATATCGTGGGAAAAAAGGTTGGCCTTGTGGGCTGTGTCGGTGGTCGGTCGGTTGCGGGGCCGTTTGCAGACGAAGGGAAAGAAGGAAAAAAGAGAGAGGAAAGGAAGGAGAGGACACACTTCTCAAATGTCTGATCCTCTTCGTCTCATATACTATTCGGGTAAAGTAGATAGGGACGGCCTCCGGGCATTCTCTCACACTCTCTCACTCACATATACACAGACAATATGTGAGAAAGGGATGGTGAACTGGCCGTTGAGAGAGAAAAAGTGGGAGGGAACTGGTGTGTGTGGTGGGAAAAACGAGCGTGGGAAAGTGAGGCGGCGGCGGTCGACGCCGGAGGACGGAAAGAAGGACGACTGACAGGATGGACGGATGAAATAGTAAGTGAAGAAGAGAGTGGGCAGGATTGAGAAAAGACTCACGACCTCCATAGAATGGGAAACTGAAAAACTTCTGGGTCCCCTAGATGCTCTGGACCATCAGTTTTATTTCGAAAAATCGAGAAGTTGCGTGACAACGCTATATGATTGAGACTCTCCATTTGAGAGGAAAAAGAACCAGAAATATAAGGAAGATTCTAGAATCGAGCTAGGGGAATTGCAGAATTTGCGGAGTAACAATTTCCGTTTCAAACCGAAACATGGCGAAGATTTCTACAGTTATGAAGCTTTGGCTATCCACTTTTGAATAATGATTTTCTAACTAAAACCTCAAGTATTGCAGGTGGCCAACATCTGTCTTTTCTTTTGGGTCAAAAGTGTTGAATTTATGTTTGTACAGATTTTTGGTTTCGAGAAGAACACGAATCTTATTGTATCTGAGTATTGATAAGCACATATATACTGATTATTATTCAAATACAGTTTCAGAATGTTTTGAATAATCGAGTAGACTTTGAGAATTTTTTAGACTAGTCGGAAAATAACAACGGAAGCATCTGTGAGATGTCTCGCCGGGCTTACTGAGAGATGAAGAATGAAAAAGGAACATACCTCTTTTGGTCGTACTCAACCCTTTTTCCATACTCTGTTTTCTTTTTCAACTCTTTTTTTTGTTCCCGTTCTTCTAAGACAACTTCGTTTTTCTTCTTCTCCTGGGAACGATTGAAGGACGGCCTTCCCATTTCCAAAAAAGAACGAAACATACTGAAGGAACATGAAGAGGAACCGAGAAAAAAAGAAAACAAAAAGAGACACAATGCGTGTGGGAAAAAAACTTGAATGGGAAAGTATTTGAACTTTTCTACAGCGTTTCAAAACGCTTCGAATCCATCGATTCGTGCACTATTGAACCATTTTATCGGTCAATAATCAACCACATCAGTTGGAGAGAAAGTGACATTTTAAGTAAAACGTAAATATCCGGTGGCAGGCAGGCGACGGACGAATCGGAAACTTTTGCAGAGAATTAGTCGTTCACTGGCGAAGAGAGAAGATTTAGTATCGAAAAAGTGTGGAGAAATTCTTTGAACATCATGTTTTTAAGTGGTTGAAGAAGTTTATTTGTGGGAATGAGAAACTGAGTCGCAGAGTAAAATTTAAAAAGAAAAACTGCGGAGTTCTATGAGAGTTAATCAATTTTCACTTTAACTGAGCTATACAATCTCTACAAAGTTTCTTAACTTTTTAATAAACAGATGACAATGAACATCAATGTTCTCGGTACAGGCAAACCGAAAACTGCTGAACAAATCATCAATTGAACGATTTTTCTCATGAAAACATCTTATCAAACGACACAGCCTTTCTTCTTTGAACAAACGGAAAAATTTCGACGAAAACAAAAAAAAAAGATGATGGAACAGTTTGGGAGTGACCGACAAAAGAAAAAGTAAACCAACAACATTGATTTACAGAAAAAAGACGATTTAAACTTTTTCACGTATTTTTACGAAAGAAAACTTACTGCTGATAAACGAGAGGGGGCGGAGGAGCATATTCCCAGGTTGGTAGGGGCGTGTCGGGCGGTTCGAAGTATACTCCGGAATTGCAGGGGAAATCCATTTTCTAAAATGTAAAAAATAATGACGAAGCAGTAATTAAGAAATACTACGCACGGAAAGTGTTTGAAATTTCAAAAAGCTTGATATTCAATATTGAAAAACAAAAAAAAATAAATGTTGTGCATTCTGACGTGACAGTGTGCGCAAATTATTGTGGCTGTGTATTCACACATCTCTATCTACAGTAATCTAAACAGGCCACTCTCATGTTTTCTTAGAAAACATGAATATTGAAAAATAAGAAAAATAATATGTGTTGATTCACATTAATAACTTACTAGAATACATTGAACTAAAACTGCAGTTTGTTGCCAAAGAAATTGTTAAGAAAGAACCGCCAGAATGGAAAATCATTCGATTCTGAAATGATTAATTATACACCGGAATGTATTTAGTAACTCACGGTTCAATAAAATATTTAATTGGTCACGGATCAATTCTGAACAACTATTTTTTATTTTCACCAAAATCAAAATAAAATCATAAACATGGTTAACAAAACGTGACCGCCTGGCACGTTGCTTTCAAAAGTGTTCTTTTTAACCGGTAGTTTTCTTTCTCTTTTCTTCAACGGATTAATCATGAGTTAGTGTTCTGTTTCTAAACAATTCAATTGGAACTTGTAGGTGACAAAGTATTGAGAGTGAATGATGTTTCTGGAAAAGCTTCGAGATGTCAGGCTGAATTGATAAAAGGGGAAACATGTAGTGTGGAGGTAATGAGAAGAAAAGCCGCCAAGCCAGTGACTCCAGAACGTCTTCATAAATCGACGCAGAATGTGAAACCAGGGCATGCGTGTTTCCTTCTGACTGTTGAGAGGGTACTGTTTCCATTCTGATCTCTTCTAATTTCTTTCTTCTAGCCTCCTCATATGAATATCACTGGAGTTGGATTGAAACTTGGAGTTATCAAGAAGAGAGCATTCGTTACACAGGTATCATGAAACACGTGGCAACAGTCGAATTCTAAGATTCAGGTTGATGAAAATACAATCACCTACACTTTCTTTGGAAAAGGAGACAGTATTATTGATATAGATGGAGATGCAATTCCTGCAACTGATAATCCGGAAAACTGGATTCGTGAGCATCTTTCGAAACTTTCAACTGGCGGTCGAGTGGTATTTCTGGTGGAGAGACCAATTGAAGCGAGTCAAGCAAGAGATTATAGAAGATATATTGATTCAATTGCTGGTGATAATAAGAATAAAATGGCAGATGATGTAAAGAATATTGGAAGAGTAGGGAAATAATTCCTTTTTTATTCAATTAAACCATGAATTCAGGAAGCCAGTAATATGCATTTCATTGTTCTAAAGAAGTTGACAACTCCCAGTATTCTTTCGTCTGATGTCAGAAGAACAAAGAAATATAATAAATCGAAAACAAGTGAAGGAGGTGAATCCAGTATCAGTATTTCGGTAATAATTAGAGTCAAGGCCTGTAATAAATTTGAATTATTTCAGACCGCTTCAACTGAAATGAAGATTTTCAGTGATGTTGACGATCCAGATGATCTGAAACCAGTAGTGACTAAAAGTCATGCAGCTGGACGTTCTTCTGATGATGGAGGATGTTTCGACGATGAATAAATCTTTGATCTTTTTCTCTTTGATAATAAATTTTTAACCCAAATATTTGGGATATCACTTTTTATTCAAGCTCTGACTTTTTGGTATCGCAAACTGAAAAAAAGGATTTACTTATAGTCCATATAAGTAAGAGATAATGTCATCACTTGAAAAATCTGATCTTCCTCATTGATACTGGACAGTGTACAGCGATTAGTCATAAAGAAAAATCTCTCTCTCTCTCTCTCTCTTTCTCTCTCTCTCTTTTCTATTCTTCTCGCCAATTTGTTGATCTTACCGCGGTCTTTTATCATTTTCCCCCTCTCCAATAAGTATAAAAGCAATTGAATGTTGACTGTTCACTCACAACGAATGAAAAAAATGCAATTCATCATTCTCGTCGCCTTTTCTGTTGCTGTTTTCAATGGAATGAATGCGCAGTTGGCAGGTGGTTTAACGGATGTAAACCCTTCTGACTATACTGTAAGTTGAACGAAATATATCACTTTAATCAATCAATTACAGAAAAGTGCATGGAAATCGGTTCCGCAAATAAATAATGAAAACGATGGGGATAATTATTTGGTTCCAGTGAAGGTAAGAACTCATTTGCTCTTTGTTCTTTTAACAATTTCAATTGACTTCAGGTTGTGAAAGCCCAAGTGCAAGTTGTCGCCGGAACGAACACTGTTCTCGAAGTTCTTGTCGCTGAATCAACTTGTTCAAAAGGACTTCAAGCAACTCAAGTAACTTCGGACAAATGTCAACTCAAATCTGGAGGACAACGGTCACTTTACAAAGTTTCGATTTGGGAAAAACCATGGGAGAATTTTGAACAAATTACTGCAGAAAAGATCAGAGATGTCTCTGCCGATGAGAAGTTTTAAGTTTGAAATGTTTAAAAAAGATGGTGTTTTGATGTATTTATGTTTGTTTAAACAATGAAATCAGTATTTTACCCGTGTTTCATATGTTTCGAAATGTATTAGATGATAAGAAAGTTGGATGAGATGAGAAGTTTATTGACATATATTATAGAATCGAAGATTTCAGAAAACGTTGTCGATTTTTAGTATTCTATGGGTGAACTTTTATCGAGAGTTCCATGATTTTCATTGGTTAATGGTTTAATAGTTCCAATAACATCCGCAGTTCTTGTGTATTTGCCCTCATCCTTTCTCTGTGTTACTGTCATCAGTAGAAGATCAGCATCCGGATTCACTTCACATTTCTTAGGATCGAATTCACTAGTCTTCGGGCACTCGGTTTCTCTGACAATCACATGCAGAGTAATTGTTTCACTATATAACCTTTCTTCAGCACGAATAATCTGAAAAATTCAAATCAATCCAGTCTTTCTGTTCTACTCACCTGAAGTGGAACCACATAGTGCGATCCCTCGGTAACATTATTCATTACAGAGAAGAAGTTCAGGATACGTCCCTATAAAAATGTTTTAGAGAATACAAACACATTGAAATCTCACTTCATAGTCTTTTGGATCCTTTTGAATTGGGGCGTTCGGGTTGGCGATCCCAGAAGTAGAAACGAAAAGAGAGAAAAGAATGAAGAAAATCATTTTCAGTTGATTGATAAATTGTTGGAAAACATAATATGTTATGATTTATATACTAAATTTTCGAATAATAGACAGGTGAACACAACAAGAAAGTACACAGTTTTCTTTGAAGGAATATAATTTTTTTCATGAAAAAAAGGAAAATATACAACTGCTTTTTGGTTTGATTCAGATACCATACTCGATAAAAAATAAGGTCTTTGACAGAACACTATTCATAATTTCCAGTCAAAAAGAGGAAATTTCATATACAGATACCTTTTTCAAGTTTGACTACGAAACAGCAGACATCATATGGTTTACTTCTATTTACTCTATGCTATGGTTCTTTGAACCTGGACACAATTGTGTCCACCATATCAACTTCTCGGCCAACTTTTCTCCATATCGCATACTTTTTCCTCCTGCGTCTCCAAACTTTTGTTCCTTTCTCTGTCTGTGTCTTCTGAAAATCGCTCCGAATTGTGAAACAGTCTTTCTTTGCATCACCGGGCACAAATTGAGAATTTGTGACTGTCGAGTATAAAAAGGAGGAAAATGACGACTGGAAGAATTGAATTGAGGCAACCAGGTTCCATTTTTCAGCCAATTCTCTAATTTGTTTTCATTTTCCAATTTTACAGATGAGGATACTATCCCTTTTCGTTTTGCTTTCAATCGTTCTCTCTGTGAATTCATACAAGATTCTGTTCTACACGAATCTTTTCGGGCATAGTCATGTGAAATTTCTCGGAGCTGCAGCTGATACTTTAACTGATGCTGACCACAATGTGGTAGGTTAAGAATTCATAGATCCATGTGTTCGAAGATTAAAGAAACTTCAATTTTCAGACAGTACTAATGCCTGTATTCGACCCCACTTTGAAGACATCGTTGAAATCCACAAAGAATGTTATCAGGATCGAATCAACTGAAGACTTCGACAGTTTCATTAAAGCAAGAACTTCAATGCTGGCAAATATGTGGCTTCAAGACCAAACGAACCCGTTAACAATGCTTAAAGTGAGCCCCAATAGTGGGATCATTAATATCTTTTTTCTTTCAGAAAGTGGAAAAAATGTCACAGATTTTCAAGGCACAATGCAGAAAAGTTCTAGAAGATACTGAGCTAATCGAGAAAATAAAAGCAGAAAATTATGATTTGGCAATCACAGAACCATTCGATACTTGTGCCTATCGTAAGTTTATCTTTAATCAAAACCTTCATAAAAGAAATATTTTCTTCAGCATTTTTCGAAGCGGTCAACATCCGTGCCCACGTGGCAGTTATCTCTTCCAGTCGCCTTGATCATGTCAGTGACGTCATCGGTCAACCAGCAGCACCCAGTTATAATCCAGGACTCATGTCAAGCAATGGCGATAAAATGACGATAACTCAAAGATTTATGAATGTTATCCAATATGTTTGTGGATCATATTTCTTCAGTTACGTGGGAGATGGAGATGCAGCAGTTGCCAAAGAAATCAATGCCACGTGGAGAACTTGGAGAGAAACTGTGCCAGAAGCTTCATTTGTATTGACAAATCAAATTCCATTATTGGATTTTCCTGCACCAACATTTGATAAGATCGTTCCAGTTGGAGGATTATCTGTTAAAACTGATAAGAAGGCATTGAAATTGGAAGAGAAATGGAGTAAAATTCTGGATATCAGAAAGAAAAATGTATTCATTTCATTTGGATCGAATGCCAGATCAATTGACATGCCACTGGAATATAAGAATTCTATGTTGAGAGTGATTAAGTCAATGCCTGATACTACCTTTATTTGGAAGTATGAAGATCCAACTGATAAATTCACCGAGGGAATTCCAAATGTGTATCTTGGAGATTGGCTTCCACAAAACGAACTTCTTGCTGATCCAAGATTAAATGTATTCTTAACTCATGGAGGATTGGGATCAGTCACTGAATTATCTATGATGGGAGTACCAGCTGTTATGGTGAGTGATAATTATCATTTTTCATTTTATTTTGCTTCTTTTTTCAAGGTCCCACTGATGGCTGATCAATCAAGGAATGCTCAAATGTTAAAAAGACACGGTGGAGCAGCTGTTCTCAAGAAAACTGATCTCGCTGACACTGAACTTGTCAGAAAGACGATTCAAAAGGTGTTGAATGAACCAGAATACTGTCAGAATGCAGTTCGATTGGCTGAAATGCTCAACAATCAACCAACAAATCCAAAAGAGACTCTAGTCAAATACGTTGAGTTTGCAGCAAGGTACGGATTGAGTTCTCGAATAATTGAAAAGTTATTGTATTATTCTAGATTTGGAAAACTGCCATCGTTGGACAATTACGGAAGACATCAGAGTTTCATTCAGTATTTCTTCTTGGATATCATTGCAATTATTAGTTTGATTTCTATATTTTCTCTGTATATCTCCTATAGAATTGTCAAATGTGCATTCCGAAAGTGTTTTGGAACTGGATGTTCTCGAAGTGAATCCAAGAGTAAGAAGGAATAATTATGGGTTTTCTATAGTATTTGATCTCTATTTTAATATTATATTTTTAAATTTGAAATAAATTTTTAAAAAGCAATCAACCTTTTTTCTATCTATGTTCACCTAAATTTTGACACTATCCCAGTTGTAAAACGACCTTTTCTTACAAGAGAATGCATTCATTAATTGCCATGTCCCCTTTCTTATACTGTCTTTTGTTCTTTTATACAATTGACATGGTCCATGGCCTTCCCACCTTCTTTTGACTATCCGACAATCCTCTTGTACTTGAATATAATTGCACTAAGGTGTCTTCTTTTATTATTTCTTCTATTCTTACGGTTAGTCTCTTGTCGTCTTCTGTTTGAAAATGTCCAACTTCTTTACTCTCTTGGTAGTATTTTGTGCCGTTTCACAAAGTGGTTCGTTCTCAGATTGTTAACCAATGACTTGATTAAACAATTTCCAGCATTTGTATTTGTTCCATTCGAATACCAATTGCTCGATTACACCCCCGTCGAATTCTCTTTCAATCAGGATCTTGATGACGAACCATTGACAAAGTGCTGTACGGAAACTGCTAATTTCAACTTTCGAGCCTATGGAAGAGATTTTCCTCTTCGTCTGCAAAGAAGTTGTCTCATAAAAGAAGAATTCGCAGAAGAGGCGGCACAGTTTTCAGATGAAGGGACTTCGTGGCAAGGAAAATTGGAAGGTGAGTAAATGAATGAGCATTTGAATCTCTTTTTCTCTCTCTCTCTCTCAAAACAAATATAATTTTAAATAAATAATTTCAGATCAACCAAACTCGACGGTCAATGGAGACATTATCGATGGCTTATTCGAAGGAATCATTCTTACAGGAGATGGAGAAAAGTTCATGGTCGAAAGACAATTCCAGTAATTATTCTTTCATTTCGTAATGTGTTTTTGAATTAAACATTTTCAGAAGCGACGGAAAAGGGCATTCTTTGATATATAAAGTCTCTTCGAGAAAACAAATAGTGAAGACTCTTTTTCCCGAACAAATCATGAATGATGAAGGAAGTGGAATCGAAGGGAGCGGTCTCGAGATATCTTGAATTCCATTCTATCCATAAACAATATTCATCAATCAGTTAAATTAAATTGTATTTACATATTTGTAAATTATTGAAACAGGTTCATAATAAACTCGCAAAGACAAAAAACTATAGACTGATTTACAGTTATCAGAAATAAATTGGTCGTAACTGATAACGAATTGGTCGATATCAATGACCAATGTTTCAATGAATGACGACAGTTTTGAAGAAGTTTCCCTTTGTTTTTTACCTTTTTATTTTCCTCTTGGGCTAGTTCGTGAGCAATTATTGTGCTTTTATTAACTTGGTCTCTCATTTTTCAATGATAACTTTCTTTACACTTGTCACAGAACTTATTCATTTGAACTTTCGTTTTCTTTCTCTGAGTCTCTCATCGATTTCTATAATATTTCATCCACACTGTATTCTTCGGACTGATGGCAGAAATTAGTAGCTTACTTTTTTTCAGAATGATTCGTCTGTTAATTTCATTTTCTCTTCTTGTCTTCTGTTTTCCTGACAACACAGAATCATATAAAATACTAGTCTACACGAATTTATTCGGTCATAGTCATCTGAAAACAATGGGAACTGTGGCAGATGCACTTACAGATGCAGGACATAATGTGGTGAGAGAACCCAAGTCTTTTGAGAATAAAGAGCTTTTCTTTAACAGACAGTTCTGATGCCAATAATAGAAACTCACTTCTTGAATAAAACATGTCTGAAGAGTACAAAAAACGTCATTTTTGTTGAACAAACTGATGAATTGAGACAACTGATGAAGAGTAAAAATAAACGATTTGAATCACTTTGGACATCTGGTAGTTTGACTCCTAGAAGTATTCTTCAGGTATTCTCTTTTTTCTATCTCCTATATTTCAATTCAATTGGTTCAGAAGGGCAGATCAATGTCAGAAATAATGAGTTCCCACTGCAGAAACGTGATGGCAGATAGAAACTTGATCGAGAAAATGAAAAATGAGAATGTTGACTTGGCTATTACCGAGCCATTTGACATGTGTGGATACGGTAAGAGAAGTCAAAAGTTTATTGTTAGTCACAAAAAATACTTCTAGAATTCTTCGAAGCAATATCCGTTCGTGCCCATGTAGCAGTTTACTCTTGTAGTCGTCTTGACCATGTAACTGAAATCATTGGACAACCAACACCACTCAGCTATGTACCTGGAGCACAATCAGCTTTCGGAGAGAAAATGAATATATGGGAGAGATTTATGAACTTTTTTCAATTCAAAGGAAGATCATATATATTCCAAATGATCGGAGATGCAGATCATGAAGCAGCTAGGGAATCCCACCCAAATCTCAGGTCCTGGAGAGTAAGAATTCTTCATTTTCTAGTGTTCATACTGTTTTTCTTAGGAAACTTTACCAGAAGCCTCATTTATTTTCACGAATTCAATTCCATATTTGGATTTCCCAGCACCGACGTTTGATAAAATGATTCCAATTGGAGGATTTACAGTGAAAACTGATCACAAATCTTTGAAATTAGATGAAAAATGGAGTAGAATTCTGAATGAAAGAACAAGAAATGTATTGATTTCATTTGGAACAAATGCAAGATCAGAAGAGATGCCAATCGAGTACAAGTGGGTTTTCACATTGAAATTGAATGAAAAGAAACGTTTTCCTTTCTCAATTTCCAATTGATTTGTTCTGAAAAGTAAAACAGCTAAACTACTGACAGGAATTCACTCTTGAAAGTTTTCAAATCGATGCCTGACACAACTTTCATTTGGAAATATGAAAATCCGAATGATCCGTTCACAAAAAATTTGAAAAATGTTCATTTATCATCATGGCTTCCACAAAATGAACTTCTTGCGGATCCCCGATTATCACTTTTTATAACTCACGGAGGACTTGCAAGTGTTTTTGAATTAGCAATGTTGAGAAAACCGGCGATAATGGTAAATGAATCTTTGAGAAATCATTCCAGTTATATGTTTTCAGATTCCACTAGCAGCCGATCAATCAAGAAATTCTCAAATGTTGAAAAAACACGGAGGAGCTGTGGTTCTCTCTAAATTTGACTTGGCGAATCCAGTCAAAGTGAGTAAAACAATCGAAACAGTTCTTAGTGACCCGAAGTAAGATCTATTTTTTGGTTCAAGGTTGCAGAAAAACAGTTTGCAGATATCAGAAAAATGCAGATCGATTAGCAGAAATACTTCATAATCAACCGATAAACGCCACCGAAACTCTCATCAAATATATTGAGTTCGCTGCGAAGTTTTCATTTCAATAAACTGTACTGTCTCATCAAGTTTGTTACAGATTCGGAAAACTTCCATCGTTGGACAATCAGGGCAGACATCAGAGTTTCATTCAGTATTTCTTCTTGGATATCATTGCAATTATCAGTTTGACTTCTCTAATTTCTCTGTATATCTCCTATAGAATTGTTAACTGTGCATTCAGAAAGTGTTTTGGAACTGGATGTTCTCGAAGTGAATCCAAGAGTAAGAAGGAATAATTATGGGTTATCTGATTGTGATCTCTGAAACTGTTTAATGAAATGTTCCCTTTTTATCTCTAGTTTCTCTTTTCATACGTTCGATTCTTCCAATTGTGATTTGGCAAATCAAATTATTTTATTTTTGTATAAGAGGCATAATTAATTGAGAAAAGAACCGAAAGAGGCAATGTGTTTCAGTTTGCTTGATTTTTGATTAAGTGTGTCAGTCTGCAGGATTATACTCAGATAAAGTTAAAATTAACAGCATCTCTAGAAATTTCTGAATTTCCAGTTGAACGAAGTGAGCTAAAATGATACCCCCCAAAACGATACCCCCCAAAACCACACCCCCAAAATGATACCCCCAAAACGATACCCCCCAAACCATACCCCGAAAACCACACCCCAAAACGATACCCCCAAATTGATACCCCACCCCCCAAAATTAGACCCCCCCCTCCCAAAATGATACCCCCCAAAACAATCCCCCAAAACCATACCCCGAAAACCACACCCCCAAAACGATACCCCCCAAAATGATACCCCCAAAACCACACCCCCAAAATGATACCCCCAAAACGATACCCCCAAAACCATACCCCCGAAAACCACACCCCAACGATACCCCCCAAATTGATACCCCACCCCCCAAAATTAGACCCTCCCCTCCCAAAATGATACCCCCCAAAACAATCCCCCAAACCATACCCCGAAAACCACACCCCCAAAACGATACCCCCCAAATTGATACCCCCAAAATGATACCCCCAAAACCACACCCCCAAAATGATACCCCCCAAAACGATACCCCTCAGAAATTTCTAAAGATACAGTTAATTTTAAGTATATTTTGGTATATTTTCTGAATTTCCACTTCGCTCAACTGGAAATTCAGAAATTTCATGAAAATATACTTAATTTTAAGTATATTTTGGTATATTTTCTGAATTTCCACTTCGTTCAACTGGAAATTCAGAAATTTCTAAAGATACAGTTAATTTTAAGTATATTTTGGTATATTTTCTGAATTTCCACTTCGCTCAACTGGAAATTCAGAAATTTCTGAAAATATACTTAATTTTAAGTATATTTTGGTATATTTTCTGAATTTCCACTTCGCTCAACTGGAAATTCAGAAATTTCATGAAAATATACTTAATTTTAAGTATATTTTGGTATATTTTCTGAATTTCCACTTCGTTCAACTGGAAATTCAGAAATTTCATGAAAATATACTTAATTTTAAGTATATTTTGGTATATTTTCTGAATTTCCACTTCGCTCAACTGGAAATTCAGAAATTTCTGAAGATACAGTTAATTTTAAGTATATTTTGGTATATTTTCTGAATTTCCACTTCGCTCAACTGGAAATTCAGAAATTTCATGAAAATATACTTAATTTTAAGTATATTTTGGTATATTTTCTGAATTTCCACTTCGCTCAACTGGAAATTCAGAAATTTCATGAAAATAAACTTAGTTTTAAGTATATTTTGGTATATTTTCTGAATTTCCACTTCGCTCAACTGGAAATTCAGAAATTTCATGAAAATATACTTAATTTTAAGTATATTTTGGTATATTTTCTGAATTTCCACTTCGCTCAACTGGAAATTCAGAAATTTCTAAAGATACAGTTAATTTTAATTGTATCTAGGTATATTTTCTGAATTTCCACTTCGCTCAACTGGAAATTCAGAAATTTCTGAAGATACAGTTAATTTTAAGTATATTTTGGTATATTTTCTGAATTTCCACTTCGCTCAACTGGAAATTCAGAAATTTCATGAAAATATACTTAATTTTAAGTATATTTTGGTATATTTTCTGAATTTCCACTTCGCTCAACTGGAAATTCAGAAATTTCATGAAAATATACTTAATTTTAAGTATATTTTGGTATATTTTCTGAATTTCCACTTCGCTCAACTGGAAATTCAGAAATTTCATGAAAATATACTTAATTTTAAGTATATTTTGGTATATTTTCTGAATTTCCACTTCGCTCAACTGGAAATTCAGAAATTTCTGAAGATACAGTTAATTTTAATTGTATCTAGGTATATTTTCTGAATTTCCACTTCGCTCAACTGGAAATTCAGAAATTTCATGAAAATATACTTAATTTTAAGTATATTTTGGTATATTTTCTGAATTTCCACTTCGCTCAACTGGAAATTCAGAAATTTCATGAAAATATACTTAATTTTAAGTATATTTTGGTATATTTTCTGAATTTCCACTTCGCTCAACTGGAAATTCAGAAATTTCATGAAAATATACTTAATTTTAAGTATATTTTGGTATATTTTCTGAATTTCCACTTCGCTCAACTGGAAATTCAGAAATTTCATGAAAAATATACTTAATTTTAAGTATATTTTGGTATATTTTCTGAATTTCCACTTCGCTCAACTGGAAATTCAGAAATTTCATGAAAATATACTTAATTTTAAGTATATTTTGGTATATTTTCTGAATTTCCACTTCGCTCAACTGGAAATTCAGAAATTTCTGAAGATACAGTTAATTTTAATTATATTTTGGTATATTTTCTGAATTTCCACTTCGCTCAACTGGAAATTCAGAAATTTCAAGAATATTAATTTTAATATGTATATATATTTTCTGAATTTCCACTTCGCTCAACTGGAAATTCAGAAATTTCTAAAGATACAGTTAATTTTAATTGTATCTAGGTATATTTTCTGAATTTCCACTTCGCTCAACTGGAAATTCAGAAATTTCATGAAAATATACTTAATTTTAAGTATATTTTGGTATATTTTCTGAATTTCCACTTCGCTCAACTGGAAATTCAGAAATTTCTGAAGATACAGTTAATTTTAAGTATATTTTGGTATATTTTCTGAATTTCCACTTCGCTCAACTGGAAATTCAGAAATTTCTAAAGATACAGTTAATTTTAAGTATATTTTGGTATATTTTCTGAATTTCCACTTCGCTCAACTGGAAATTCAGAAATTTCATGAAAATATACTTAATTTTAAGTATATTTTGGTATATTTTCTGAATTTCCACTTCGTTCAACTGGAAATTCAGAAATTTCTAAAGATACAGTTAATTTTAAGTATATTTTGGTATATTTTCTGAATTTCCACTTCGCTCAACTGGAAATTCAGAAATTTCATGAAAATATACTTAATTTTAAGTATATTTTGGTATATTTTCTGAATTTCCACTTCGCTCAACTGGAAATTCAGAAATTTCATGAAAATATACTTAATTTTAAGTATATTTTGGTATATTTTCTGAATTTCCACTTCGCTCAACTGGAAATTCAGAAATTTCATGAAGATATAGTTAATTTTAAGTATATTTTGGTATATTTTCTGAATTTCCACTTCGCTCAACTGGAAATTCAGAAATTTCATGAAAATATACTTAATTTTAAGTATATTTTGGTATATTTTCTGAATTTCCACTTCGCTCAACTGGAAATTCAGAAATTTCATGAAAATATACTTAATTTTAAGTATATTTTGGTATATTTTCTGAATTTCCACTTCGCTCAACTGGAAATTCAGAAATTTCTAAAGATACAGTTAATTTTAAGTATATTTTGGTATATTTTCTGAATTTCCACTTCGCTCAACTGGAAATTCAGAAATTTCATGAAAATATACTTAATTTTAAGTATATTTTGGTATATTTTCTGAATTTCCACTTCGCTCAACTGGAAATTCAGAAATTTCTAAAGATACAGTTAATTTTAAGTATATTTTGGTATATTTTCTGAATTTCCACTTCGCTCAACTGGAAATTCAGAAATTTCATGAAAATATACTTAATTTTAAGTATATTTTGGTATATTTTCTGAATTTCCACTTCGTTCAACTGGAAATTCAGAAATTTCATGAAAATATACTTAATTTTAAGTATATTTTGGTATATTTTCTGAATTTCCACTTCGTTCAACTGGAAATTCAGAAATTTCTAAAGATACAGTTAATTTTAAGTATATTTTGGTATATTTTCTGAATTTCCACTTCGCTCAACTGGAAATTCAGAAATTTCATGAAAATATACTTAATTTTAAGTATATTTTGGTATATTTTCTGAATTTCCACTTCGTTCAACTGGAAATTCAGAAATTTCTAAAGATACAGTTAATTTTAAGTATATTTTGGTATATTTTCTGAATTTCCACTTCGCTCAACTGGAAATTCAGAAATTTCATGAAAATATACTTAATTTTAAGTATATTTTGGTATATTTTCTGAATTTCCACTGCGTTCAACTGGAAATTCAGAAATTTCTAAAGATACAGTTAATTTTAAGTATATTTTGGTATATTTTCTGAATTTCCACTTCGCTCAACTGGAAATTCAGAAATTTCTGAAGATACAGTTAATTTTAATTGTATCTAGGTATATTTTCTGAATTTCCACTTCGCTCAACTGGAAATTCAGAAATTTCATGAAAATATACTTAATTTTAAGTATATTTTGGTATATTTTCTGAATTTCCACTTCGCTCAACTGGAAATTCAGAAATTTC